>OW799236.1:63388684-64835224 GCA_941918925.1 Phyto melanocephala | reverse complement strand
CTTTTTGGTCAAAGTCTTCGTTATAGCGGAAAATAAATGTGCCACGCCCACTTTTTTTTAAATTTTTATAAAAATATATTAGTCATACATATTAGCATTTATTCATTGCAGATGGCAACATCTGTTGAAGGCGCCACTACATTTTGCAAACACTGAGGATGATGTCTTTGCTAAACATCATGTAGAACACTAGATGACTCTAGTAACATTTTTGACAACATCCACTTTAATATTTTGCACAAACTACAAAGGAATTTTAAATGGGTTTGTGAAAACGAAAATGACCGAAGTTTGTTGACAAAAATTAACTAGAGTAATGATTTGTGCCAAACTGTACATATAGTTGTACACACAGTCTTATGAGGTTTAAGATTTAAAAATATTTAAAAAAAATGTGCATCAGTAGATTTAAAATATATATTTGAATATTTAAAATACATTTTTTAGTTAAATTATATTTTTATTCATCTATTCTTTTGTAAAGGGTGGTTAAATTTTAAGGGCCACAGTGTGATTCAAAATAGACATGCTCAGTATTTTGCTAAAACGGGAAATTTATTAGTAAGATTTTGATTTTTAAATTTTAAAATTTGTTAGCCATTAGTACATGAAAATAAATTGTTTACAATGTTGAGATAATTTTTTTTACTTAGGTCAAAATTTTCCTAAATTCCCATTTTTAATAGAGCATAACTTCAGGCGAACATAAGATAACAAAAAGAAATTAGCACCATTTAGTAGATAAAACTCTCCTTTATACCTCTATACTCCATTGTATACCCTGAACGATCCGACCGTGATCAGCAGACCTTTTTGCGACACAAGGTCAAATATTTTTTGCAAAATTTTAGTAAAAGAGCTAAACAAATTATTTTGTAATGTGTTTTTTTTAAAGTATTTTAGTTTTTATACCCGCCAACAAAAAATGGTATGTATATATTCTTAATCGGGGTTTTATTTGATGACGATCTATCTATGTCCGTCCGTCTGTCCGTCTGTTAAAAGCACGATAGAGGTCCCATCGAAAAAGCTAGTGGGCTCAAATTTTGCCAGAATATGTCTTACACAAGGTTTGTTTGGAATAGAAAATTGGCTAAATCGGAATATAAGGAAGAAAGTTATAGCTCGTAATGCAAGAGTAGGTCGAAAGAACCGTGTCCTTCCAACATCGAATAAAATGGAGTTGTGTCCACCAGCATCAACGTAGAGTCATGAAACTCCAAATATAAACTACTTGAGCAAAAACAATATATCTACCCAAAAATTGCCTAAATGCATGCATTAGGAAGGGAGTTAGAGATAAAAATGTATTAAAATTAATACCGCGCAGTGTATTTTTCAGTAGGTTCAAAATTCTAAGCCTTATAAGAGTGACAAAATTAGATCTACTATTCTGAAAATTTGCAGGAATTGCTTTTTGGTTAAAGGCCTTCTTCTGACGGAGAATTAATGTGACACGCGCACCTCCCATACAACGTTTTCTCTCAAATTCTTATAATTTCTCTATAAATCGAATAATAGAGGACTTTATTGAAATGTCTAAGTTGTATTTATTAGCATAAATAACTTCGACACACCTAATATAACGCCCACTTTTCACATTATCTACTGTTAATGAAATTTAAATTTATAAAACCGACAAAATTAGAGGTATGATGATAAAATTTGCTACGGAAATCCTTCTAGTCAATTTTATTGTTATGCCTACATCCTATATAATACTTTATCTCAAATTCAGATAATTTCTCAATGAATAAATATTTTGAAAGAATTAAGGACTATATTGAAATATCTAAGTTGTATTTATTAATAGAAATTTTATTCACACGCTTACTTTAACGCCCACTTTCACTGAAACACTTAATTTACGAAAACATTTTACCAGCATATCGAAGTAATAAGGAGTGGTAAATTTTAAGGGCAGATGTTGATTTTGAATATAACACAAATTATTTAGGAAATTATTATCATTTCTTTTTGTAATGATAATATTTGCATAGTTCAATTATGTATGGAACAAAATATCGGCCAAATGGCCCCCGCGACCTCAACGGCACACCTCGATCCGATAGTCCAAATTTTCAATAACATTGTTGATGCTCAATTGTTTGGCACGATGATGAGTCGAAGTTGACTGTTTTTTTGCCACACTATCGCGATAAATAGCAATGCTTCTCATATAATGAATTAAGAAGGCATTCATAGATGTTCCAACATTTTATACAGACATGGGGCCGAATTACGGCATTCGATATTGATCGAAATTTTACTCGAACGACCGAGTACGCTGTGCTTTAGGTATAGAAATTCTAATAAGAGTTTTCAAATTTTGATTAGGTCAAGTGCCATAATTCGGCCTCTGTTTTGAATTTAAAATTTAACCACCCTCTACAAAGAAAGTGATACATATTTAATTATAAAGAGATTATTCTATAGCGATTAACAAAATAATAATTATTGTCCTTTAAATGTGCACAAAATTGGTGGTGGGTATAAAAGATTCGGCACAGCCGAATATAGTGCTCTTACTTGTTAATTTTACAATGTGATGTTTTTATATATGTATGTTTTTATATATATATGGACTACACGTTGTGAAGGGTATATAAGATTCGGCAGGGCCGAATATAGCACTCTTACTGGTTATACTTACATATGTCGAAATATAGTGATCGTTGTTTAAACTGTTGTTTATTTTAAAAATTTTTTCATCCTGACTAAAAGGTTCTAATTTTCATGGTTTAATGCATGAATGTGGGCAGGTACATAGATATGATTTCTATGGAACCGGGAAGAAACGGAATTTTGTAAGACGTTCTGCCTGCTATTGTTACAATTGAATCCAAGTTATGGAAGAGTAAGTTATAAGCCTTTACTATTGACTTATTGAGTTTTAAATTATGAGAAATTAACTTATATAAGATTTATTTTTTTATTAAAAAATTTATTATCGGAAAAAACATTCCTTTTAACTACAAAAATATTTTGTCATTAAGTTTTTTAAAATCAAATTTCTCAATTTAAGGCCTCGCTATTAAAAACACTTATACATATAAGTATATATGTATACACATCATAAGTATGTATATTGAATGTACATTTAAAAAATAAAATGTAATTAAAAAATGTAGCAAAATTTTTCTTAATGTGCAAATATTATAAAATATTTTCTAAAAAACTTTTCTTGATGTTTAATATTTAATCTGAGTTTGTGGGCTTATTTGGCCTTGAGAATTTTTCTAGTTAAAGAAACAATATGATTTTAGCGCGAAATTCATATTATTTGTTTGTAGTCAAAATTAATTTATAAAAATTTGTTTCCTCAACTAAATAATAAGTAGTATTAAGAAGGTTTTAATTTATTGCAATTTGTGTGTTAAACGAAAATGTATTCATTCATAGCACTGTCAGAAATATTTCATCTAAGAAATTATACATACTGAAAAACAAATTACAACAGAATATGCTTTAAATTTTGTTTTTTTTTTCATAAAAACATTTTTTAGTGTGCTTAAGGATTGTTAAAAAAATCTCTTTTCTAGCAAAAATTAACATTAAAAATTAAATTCTAATAAATAAGGTTAGGTACTTTTTAAATAAAAATTCAGCATCCATTCTTCTTAATTAGTTGATAAATTATTATTATGATTATTATAATTCTTTTTAACATTTTGCAAATAAAAGTAAGAATATCCTGCAAAAAGGTTCCTAAATAATAGGTATAAGTTCCGTTTTTTATTCGTGTTTGATAAAATCTAAAGAATCTAAGCAGATTTTAATAAAAAACAACTCTATTTGTCATGATAGCGAAAAAGTTGGCTACGTTAGGGGTTGTATTAGAATGTAAGCTAAATTGTTTAAACCTTGATTACAAGTACAATATTATAATCTCAAAACTTTTGAATAAAAACACATAACCAGAGTTGCCTGGCTAATGACTATTTTATTCTCAATCTAAAAAAAAATTTATGATTCGTTATTTGAATGAATGATATAAAAAACACTTTGAACAAACATGACCTAATTAATTTTCGCTAGGACTACAGAGTTATTGCAGAAAAATTTCCATCAATAAGAATTTTAGGAAAAACATTTTATTGATTAAATGATGCCTTTTCCTTAGAATTTCTTGCAATGCAACCAATTCCGTTTAATATTTTTAAAAAAAATACAACGTGCACTATACATATATACATATTTTACAAACAATAGCAAGAAAATGTACCCAATTATTACAAACATGTGTAAACAAATCTAAAGACACACATTTACAAATATAAACAAATCAGTTTGGTTTTTCACAAATTTATGTGTGATTCCATTAATTTACTGCAGTAAATAAGTATTTGTATTGAGAAAAATTTTGAACAGAAATTACAAATAACGATAAATATTTTCTGATGTTTATTCATGATCAACACAAAACAACAACAATAACAATAAAAAAATATATTTTAAATTATTGTTGAATTTAGCAGGCATTATCTAGCATCTATAATACTAATTAGTCTAAACACAATTCAATATGAATGAGATTACAGTAGAGGGCAAAATAAATCATACACCCAGAAAACAAAAAATCACATTCATTGCCAATCGGATTGTTCAGTTCCTGCAATTGAACTTTTTTGTGATTATAAAATTTCTATTGCAAGAATCATAATTTATTAGTGCTGACTACATATTTTAATTTCGAAACGAAATTCTGTGTATATAACCGTAACCGGTTATGAAGAATTAGAAACTGTCTAATATTTTCCGGTTAGAAAATAGAGATGCGAAGAAAAACCAAGGCTAATGCAAGTGCACTAATAGATAGGATTGAATGTATAATAAAAAAAAATAAATGGAAATTTGTCTTTTATTGTGTTAGGTAAAGTATCCAGATCCAGGATATTGGATCAGATAATCAAACATGTTTCGACAGGAGATACTTCTGAGGAACGTATGTAGGTTCAAACTAGTTACTCAGTAAAGGTATGACACACCTAATTTTTAAATATGTAAAAGCGATATTGGCTCATGCTTCAGAGAACTAGTAGACTTCTATTGGCAAGGAGTTCATCATCCTACAAGGGGTTAACCAAATACATTGGCTCGGATTAAGAGGACTTAAAGATTGACGAAAGTACCTGACATAATGGCTAAGCAAACGAAGTACTTTGTAGACAAATTACAAAGTTTATACGTTTCATGAGCACGTTTCGATAGCAATTTAAAATTCATATTGCTCTGGACATGAATTCTACCTTTTGCTTAGGAGTTGGAGACCAACTAAATTGCTGTAGTACTAACAACTTGTATTTGCCCCGTGATATTAGTTCATACTACACGTAAAGTCCCCGAGAGCTATCCCATCTTAAACTCAGGTCTGATGGATATTAAGCTGTGGAACCCACCAAAACCAGCTTAGAACATCGTAGGGCAATTTTCGTTAGTAAAAACGTTGATTTGTTTTCCTTGAAACACTGTTGTTGTTAAATATATTCATTATAACATTTAGGGCCATTATTATAACTTGGCGTTAGTTAAAGGTTGGATTTTCTCGGAGGAATATACAGTTTACCATTATTAAAAATTTTATTTAACACACCAGGTTGAATAAACTTGTCCTTAACTTACCGCTTACTTAAGATTAAAATGAAAATTTAATAATGGATAATTGTTTATTCGGCCGATGAAATCCTACCTTTAACCAATTCCAAGTTGTAATAATGGCACTTAAACTATTTTTTATTATGTTTGGCATCTTATTTACACAAACATAAAGTTAATTACAAGATGAGTTTTCAGTTCGTGGTGACTAAAAAAGTTAAACTTTATTAAAAAAGTATATTAAAAGTCTCAGAAAGTTGAAAAAATTCAGAGGAGACAGTAACTGGCTGTGGGTTTTAAAAAAGTATTCCGTAAAGTTATTTTGAAATAATGAATCAGTAAAAAACAAAGAAATATATTTTGTAACCATTTCGGATAGTTGTTTGAAATTAATTACTAATTAATATACAGTGCTCTCTCGGTAACGTGAACATCTCCTAACGTAAACAAGCGTCTATAATGTGAACAATTTTTTTCACTGCCTACGAAATTTGAAATATTTTTCTCTTAGCGAAGTGGTTAATCAATCGGAATGAGTGTTAAAAATCTAAATGTTTAAATATAAAAGGCAGATATTTTAGATAGTTTACAAAAAGCAATCTCGTGATCTCGTTTTGTTTTGTAATGAATTTTAATTAATAATTTTAGTTTTATATTTTATAAACACAAAAAATCTCGTTCAAGTGTGTAAAACTAAGGTTTATATTGCGAAATTGTATACATATTTTTTTAATTAAATTCGAAAATCGCTAAACTGAACAATTTCGCTAACATAAACTCCTTTGTGGTGCACTCATTATCTTTAAATATATTATTTTTATCTTCTTAATTTTTATACCCGCCACCAAAAAAATGGTGGGGGTATATTCATTTTGTCATTCCGCTTGTAACACATCGAAATATCCGTTTTAGACCCCATAAAGTATATATATTCTGAATCAGGGTTTGATTTGATGACGATCTAGCTATGTCCGTCCGTCTGTTGAAAGCACGATAGAGGTCGCACCGAAAAAGCTAGGGGGCTCAAATTTTGCCAGAATCTTTCTTATAGACAAGGTTTGTTTGGTATTGAAAATGGGCTAAATCGGAATTTCAGGAAGAGAGTTATAGCTCGAAAAGCAAGAGTAGGTCGAAAAAACCGTGTCCTTCGAACATCGAATAAAATGGAATTGTGTACAAACCCATAAACGTAGACTCATGAAACTTCGAATATATATTTCCCGAGTAAAAACAATATTTTTCCCCAAAAATTATCTAAATCTATGGATTAGGAGAGGAGTTATTGATCAAAATGTACGAAAATTTATACCGCACAGTGTATTTTTCGGTATATATAAAAACAAAAACGTCATAAAATGAACAAAATTCGATGTACGACTCTGAAATTTTGCACACTTTGCTTTTTAGTGAAAGGCTTTTTTGTAACGGAAAATCAATGTGCCACGCCCACTTTTACGCCCACCTCCCATATAACGTTTTACCTAAAATTCATATAATTTCTCTATTAATTAAGATCTTGGAATAATAAAGGACTATATTGAAACACCTAAGTTGTACTCATTCGCTAAAACAACTTTGACACGCCTACTATAACGCCCACTTCTCACGTTATCTACCGTAAATGAAATTTAAAAGCTCATAAAACCGCCAGAATTGGAGATATGATGATAAAATATTCTGCGTATATCCCCCTAGGCGATGTCATTACTATAGCAGAAAATTAAGCTGCCACGCCCACTTTTACGCCCACCTCCCATATAACGTTTTACATACAATTCATATAATTTCTCTATTAATAAAGATTTTGGAATAATAAAGGACTATATTGAAACACCTAAGTTGTACTCATTCGCAATAATAACTTTAACACGCCCACTATAACGCCCACTTTTCACGTTATATACCGTTAATGAAATTTAAAGCTCATAAAACCGCGAAAATTAGAGGTATGATGATCAAATTTGCTACGTATATCCTTCTAATCAATGTAACTGTTGTGCCAAAAAGTTTAGGTGACACGCCTACTTTAACGCCTACCTCCCATATAACGGTTTATCTTAAATTCATGTAATTTCTCTATTAATAAAGATTTTGGAATAATAAAGGACTATATTGAAACACTTAAGTTGTGCCCATTCGCAAAAACAACTTTGACACGCCTACTATAACGCCCACTTTTCACGTTATCTACCCTTAATGAAATTAAAAAGCTCATAAAACCGCCAAAATTAGAGGTATGATGATCAAATTTGCTACGTATATCCTTCTAATCAATGTAATTGTTGTGCCAAAAAGTTTAGGTGACACGCCCACTTTAACGCCTACCTCCCATATAACGGTTTATCTTAAATTCATGTAATTTCTCTATTGACAAAGTTTTTGGGAAAATAAAGGACTATATTGAAATATCTAAGTTGTATTTATTAGCAGAAACTTTATTGACACGCCTACTTTAACGCCCACTTTCATTGAAAGGCTACATTTACAAAAGCATTTTAGTAGCATATCGAAGTTATAAAGGGTTGTTAAATTTTATGTTGAATTTAAATAAAACACCAATTATTTAGGAAATTCTTATTATTTCTTTTTGTAGTGATAATATATGTATGGTTCAATTATGTATATAACAAAATATCGGTCAAATGGCCCCCCCATCCTTGGCGCCACTCCTCTATCTGATTGTCCAAATTTTAATTGACAATGTTGATGCTCAATTGTTGGGCTTGATGATGATGCGAGGTTGACTGCTCTTTTGCCACACTATCGCAAAAACCAGCAATGGTTCCCATTCAACGAACTAAGAAGGCATTCACAGATTTTCTAACATTTTATACAGACCTGTTTTGCAGAAATTTAAATATTTTTTACAATTCTCCCGATTGTGGACGAATTGGAACGATTATGTTGATCAAAAGAATTACGAAGTGCACAAAATGCATTTTGATTTGAACGCCAATTTTTATAAAAAACCTGAATAATTTTAAAGCGTTGCTCATTTGCGTATCTTTCCACGGATCAAATTGAGTAAGTTTGAGATTGAGAAATGTCAAGTGAAATGCAGAAAACAAATTTAAAGACTAGGTGTAGTTCACCTTCAACATGAGCCCTTAAAATTTAACCACCCTCTACAAATAAAGTGATAAATACATATTTTATTAGAAAGAGATTATTCAATAGCGATTAACAAAATAATAAATATTGTGCTTTAAATGTACACAAAATTGGTGGTGGGTATAAAATATTCGGCACAGCCGAATATAGTGCTCTTACTTGTTTTATCTTTATATGGTACAATTTTTATATTGAGAGGGTACTTTTTATCTTATTCTTATTTTTATCTTATTTTAGATGTTTGTTGTTTTTTTATTTAAGAAAACATGAACTAATTTTATGGCTCCTTAGATTATGCTATATTAGCTATAAGCGTACACAATTTTGTATTTGAGTGTTGCCATAAGTTAGCTATTGATTGAACGGTGTATTTATATTTAATTAATATAATTGTGTAACAAAGGGTTATATTTTTTTTAAGCTACCAAATCTTTTTCTACTTTTATTTGATCTCGTGAGTTACCGTTAATATATAGTTAGTTTGTTTGCTTTAATAATGTGAATCCGGTAGGGATGTCAAACGATACCGATTTTGTGAATCCCGGGATTCGGAATTTTAAAACTTTAAGTACCGGGATTTTTCGGCACCCCGAGATTTTTCGGGATTTTGGGATTTATTATTTAAATGTCTGTATTAAAACACAATTTATTGAAATAATTTTAAATATATTTCTTGTTTTTTACCAAAATAACAAACTTAAATTAAACAAGTAAAAGTGCTATCTTACATACCCTTCACAATGTCGCGATGTCAGGGGGCTTCAAAAAGTTGATTTCAACATACACACGGACAGACGGACATAGCTTAATTGACTCCCGTATCCATAAGCTTTCAGAAAATATATACATATATTATGGGGAAGGAAATGAAAATTGTAGAAATTTCACACGCAATGACAAACCTATATATACGTTTTTTCAATGTGTGAAGGGTATAAAAATGGAATGTTTTGTCACCTTTGGCATGCGAAAATATTAAATATGATACTCTTTATAAATATTACTTTAATTGGCCTTGAACCACTTTCAAAATAAACGGCTCGAATACTATCTTTTCTTTTTTAGGTAAATTAATGCATTTAAAATTTCTTCATATAGTTTGAATTTATTTTGTGTCCTACATACATACATATATGCAGCGCTGAGCGCGAAGTGCTTGTAGATAGCATAATTAAAACGTAGTTCTTAACAGACTGTGCAGTAATTAATGAGTAGTTATGTATAATCGAAAGTGTTAAATTAAAATAATGATAAATCCGAATCAGAATTTTCTGCAGAAAAACTGCTTGAAATTTTATTACTTTGAAATTGGGATATTAATTTTTATTTTATATATTATCAAAATAGTATTTAAGTTTTGGATTTTTTAAAAAGTTCAATAGTGTGGAGTAAGTTGTTCTTCTTTCTTGTATTCTTTTACGAAGAGTTTTTCCCAATTAAACACTTAATTTGCAATCCGTTTTTGAACTTTCTTAAGGCATAAATGAGAGGGCAGTATTAATGTTTTATAGATTTATATCACTGCGTCAAAGGGCTTCATCTGTTACCTTTAGTGGGTTTAAAATAACTACTATTTGTTTTATTAAAGCAAACTCTTTATCATTCATTTGTGGTATTTTTAAATCTATTAATGGTTTTTTAATTTATAAAAGGTTTATTCCATCTTATTTTGTAATCGAAAATAAATTTCAGTTCTTTCCTCTTTTCTTCTGTAACATGTTTCTTTAAACTTTTTTTGAATTTTTTCTTTATTTATTTTCTAAAATTTTAAATTTTTCTTATGTAATTAAAATAATATTTTATTGTTTTAAGTACATATTTTAATATTTGTTGTTTTTAAATCTGTTTGAATAAAAACTCAATAAGGTTAACTTAAATTGATTTAATTGAGATGATTTAAACATGAACTTATAAGAGCTATTAATAAATAGCTAAAGTTTTTCCCTAAATAATAAAGGGTTTATCTGGTTACTGGGCATAATAATGCTGTTACGCTGTTTTATAAAATTTTAAAATCTAAATTGAAACAAAAAAACTCATTTCAACATATTTATTAAGATTTGTAAGTTTTAATTTAAATAACTTAAGGCTTTGTTTGTTTTTATTAATTTTTTTATGAAATTACTAAGGACTGCAAATTTTGTTTAAACATTTTGTCATTTTCTTTTAACTTTTTTATTATTAAATAATAGAAAAAAAAATTAAATTAAATTTTTATTTACACGTATTCTCGCACTCCTTTTTGGTTTTGAAATTGTTGGCATTACCTTTGCAGCCACCATAGACAAATATGTCACAGATTTTTGTTGCAGTATTAAAGTAGAATCTCTTAAAACTTGCGCGGCATGGTCCGGTATCTCTAGGAAAATTACATTCTTTAAAAAAAAAAATAAAACAAATATTTATTAAGTGAGGTTTTGTTTTAAAATTAAAATTAAACTTAAATAAAAACTATTGTATAAAAATAGTTGATAAGATATTAGTGTACATGTTTACATATAGCATCAGCGTTGTCAATTTAACTTTAACTTTTGATTCTGTTTATTTTATAAAATTACAAATTTCTATATAAAAATATCATATGTTTCCCTCGATTTGCATCCTAAGATCCCATATTAATTCCATATATTTCTATTGTAAACAATAACATTTTAAACAAATTGGCAACTTTAACTGTAAGTTGCCAATATACTCACTACTTTACAAAAAAAAATACAGCATTTAGTTTACAGTTGACCTTTGGAATAATACCTTATTTTACAACTGACAACAACACTTTCGAATTTTTATTAAATCGTCTTGAATTATGATGCTATCAATATGAACATTATTATCAGTGTAAACATTTTCTTCATGAGGTAGAAATTGGTGTCACCGAAGAAAAAGCAATAAATTAAAATAAAGAAAATCTAAACAAACTGTGGCTCGAAAAACTTCCGCTACAAAATTTTTGAAAAGTGTTAATAACAGCTTTAAAAGCACAGAGTTTGCAACGCTGATTAGCTGTTCGCAAAAAAACTTACCTGAATGAGCTTGTGCAGAAACAAATAAAAATGCAATAATGCTCAACAAAGCCACAATAAATTTCATGATGAAACAAGAAAGATTATAACTTGAGACGTGACTGTTTTAATTGAGGCAACAATTAAAATTATTTTTTTCCTGGAGATGTACGGAAAGTTTATATACTCGTTGAAATTTCAAAATAAAAGGGATTAAAAGTATTTGTTAATTTATGTTTACTTGGTTTCTGCATATTACAAACAACAAGCAACCCAGCAAAAACTTTCGTAACAAAATTATTGGTTAAAGGTTAAAAAAAAAATCATTTCTTAACTACTTACAATTTAAGATCTAAACACATTATTTTCCCACAGCGATGTTATTGGAGGCAACTACTTACCACGCTCGCCTATAGCATTAAAAAATTATTGGATAACCCATTAATATTATGGACTAACGGAAGTCGTTCCGTTATTTTAAGAGCGAAAATTCGCTTTGTTTATTCTGCGAAATGTTATTTTGGTAACCTATAAGACATCAGTGATGAAATTCTTCGTCGCTATATTAAAAAAAAACAGTATTACTTTTACTATAAGCGTGATAAACGATAGAGAATAAATAATGTAATATTAAAGACTTTTTACAAAATGCACAATACAAATTGTATATATAGTGTACGCGTTTAAGCAAATGTGTGACAAAAAAGAATTTTTATATTACGTTATAAATCAAGTCATTACTAAGTCATTGAAAAGTATGCTGTTCAATAATAGCAAGTTATTATCTAATTTTGGTTGGGTAGTTTGTTTTGAATAAAAAAAAAACAGATTTTATAAAAGTTGTTAGTTATTTTTAATTTTTATCTTATCTTTTATCTTAGAAGTACCCTAAAGTTGCTACTACGCCACAACAATAGGAATCGAAAAGTGCTGCTTTAAAATAATTTGTTATATGATAGAAGCCAAAAAATGTAAAAATTCCTCTTACATTAGGAAATGTCTAGTAAATACCTTTTGCATTAATTATTTTTTTTTTTTTTTGATTCTTCGTTAATAGAAGAATTTTTATTAGTTCTCTACTTGTAGAAAATGTTCAAAGAAATACCTTGCTGAGAGGAAACTTACGTTTTATTGACATTTCACGATAAATTTTCTTTTAAAACTTGATCATTTCTTTATTTGCAAAGCCCACTTACTTATACATATGATTATTCTGGAAATTCCAATATTTTTATTTTTTTTTTAATTTACACAATTTGAAAACATCGCTGTTAAGACGGTCGAACATTTGGATAAATTACATCTGAAATTATCTTTTGTTTTTTCATTCCTGACAGACGAACATGTTGTCAGCAATATTCCATTATTATTGCTATTTTTTTCTTTTGTGCAGTGTGTTTATTTGAGTGGTTGTTTGTCAGCAAAGCATATCGACGACTATCGAACACAAAAACGATGCTCTCTTCTAAGCTGCCAAACTAAATGTGTCTCTTCCAAATGTTCGCCCGACTAAACTGAAACTAAGGTGATTTCAGTCATTTCTGCCGAACAATATTTTGTTAGTTTGTGCAACACGATTCATTAACTTTAAAATATTTTTCGGAATATCCAAGTTACGATATAAAATACTTAATTATTTAAACAAGGCATGAATGCCGATGATTTGTAATAAAAAATGCGAATCTCGATTTTTTGTTCCTGTGCAGGAAAAAAAATAAAGAAGTATGAGGGCCGTGTCGAATCTGATAACATCATCATGTTCATAAAAAATTTCCGCTATTTTGTTTCAGACGTCATCTTTGATTTTCACTTTTTCTTTTCATTGTTTACTGTATTCGTTTGATACCAATATTGAGGGGTTAAAATCGGTAAAAACAAATTTGATCCATATATAAGTTAATTGTAATTGGGGCTAAAAAATTTTGATTTTTTGTGGTAAAAATCAGAGATAGTTTGTTATACCCTTTACAGTGAGTGTAATAGCATGTTTCCACGACACATTTAATTCCTCAATTCGCTCTTTTAATTATTTATGTGAATTACCCTGTTTGTTGTAAATTTATAAGAAATGTATGCAAATAATATCATTATTTTCTTAATTACCAGAATATAGAAAATGTGCAAGCAAATGGGACCAATGCAGCTATCAAACCCTCTAAACACAATTTTGTCTCATCCAATAATTTTGATGTGTCTTCTATACATAACAACTTGCTTTAAAATTTTCTTTTTTGCTTCCATTTTATTTTTTTGAAATTCAACTTTTTTTTTTTTTTCTTATTTTCGCTTTGCTTTGCTTATGCTTATTTTTGCTTATGATGAACTACCGATAAAAATTAGAGAAGACACTGATTTTATTGTTATTTAGATGGCAATTCTAAATGAATTACCCAAAAAAATAGTAATTTGCTTTGAAAATTTTGCATGGCAAAATTATGTAATTTGATTCGTTATTAGGCTTTGAATTATAAATAAGACATCGAATTACGAATATCGTTGCCGTGGAAACATGCTATAAGAGTATATATAGGTTTGTCATTCCGTGTAAAATTTCTACAATTTTTATTTCCGACCCCATAAAGTATATATTTTCTGAAAGCTTATGAATAGGGGAGTTAACTAAGAATTGTCCTTCTTTTACTCTGTCCGTGTGTATGTTGAACTCAACTTTTTGAAGCCCCCCGACATTTCCAAGCCCCGTATAAGGTACCAACATATCAGAAATATCGGTATTGAAAATCAGAAAAATCGCTCTATAAACAACTGTGATATGATGAAAAAACCTAGATCACCTCGTTTTTTCACACCAATAAAAACTGGATAAACGTAGATTCGAATCCCAGTTAAGACAAAAACATTTTTTTTATTTTAATTTTTATTATTTATATTTTTTTATTTTTAAGTTTTTTTGTTATTTGTTTTTAACATACATGCATAAACTCAATTTATAATTTTACAATGGGATGTTTTTAAGTAGATTAAGTCAAGTTATAAAGATAATGAGACATATATGTATGTATGTATGTATGTACGTATTTTATATTAATGAGATGAATGGTGATACAAACAATTGTTATTGCATGACTACACGTTGTGAAGGGTATATAAGATTCGGCCGAATATTTGCAAAAGGTTGATACCACATACAGATCTGATTAATATGTTGGGGCGTCTAAAAGTTGATTTCAACCAACACACGTACAAACGGATATGGTTCAATCGACTTGTCTAGTCATTAGCTTTAGATACATTTTTTTAAAGCATCTATAAACCAATTAATACAGTATCTGTAAATTTTTGGAAAATAAATAGAGCGAAAACTATTGCGGAAGTGGACGCAATTCCACACGAAAAAATATGTTTGTGCATTGTAAACATATACACACAGACAAATAAAATAATCAGTAAATTTTGATAATAAAGTAAAGGCAGTTTATGCATATTATATTTAGGAGCCCTTCAAATCGTATGTTATTAAGGAGGTAAGAAAAACTAGAATTTTTAGTAAATCAAATTTATTTCAAAAGCTCACATTGGTATTTTACACTTTATTGTTTCATTATTGTTATTAAATTTTAAAATTCAAAAAAATTTTAATAATAAATTACTTTTTACAAAATTTCTCGCACTCCTCCCTGGTTTCGAAATTGTTATCATTGCCTCCGCAACCGCCATAGGTAAATTTTTGGCAGCTCTGAGTTTCAGTATCAAAATAGAAATTCTCAAAATTTGCTCGGCATAATCCAATATCACTAGGTAAAGTACACACTTAAAAATAAACAAAAATATTTTAGTTCGTTTTGAAATAATAATTTACATCACTTTTAAAGTTCAAAAGTAGTTTTCATATTAACATATTAGCATATTACCCGCTACTTCGATAGCACAGTTCTTACTATTTATTGAATATTTAATTTATTTTAACCTATATAAAGGGTGGATTAATTTTAAGGACAGATGTTGATTTTGAATATAACACAAATTATTTAGGAAATTATTGTCATTTCTTTTTATTATGATAATATTGGTATGGTTCAATTATGTATAAAACTAAATATTGGCCAAATGGTCGCCGCTATCTCGGCGGCACACCTCCATCCGATGGTCAAAATTTTCAATGACAATGTTGATTTACAATTGTTGAGCACGATGATGAGTCGAGACTGACTGCCCTTTTGCCATCCTATCGCGAAAAATGGCATTGTTTCCTGTTCAACGAACTAAGAAGGCATTTAAAGATATTTTCACATTTCATACAGAGCTGTTCTGCTGAAATTTAAATATTTTTCACAATTCTCCCGATGGTGGACGAATTTGAACGATTATGTTGACCAAAAGAATCACGAAGTGCATTTTGATTTGATCTCCCATTTTCATAATAAGCGTGAACAAACTTTTTTAAAAAAAAGCCTGAATAACTTTAACACGTTGCTCGATTGTGCATCTTTCTATGGTACAAATTGAGTTAGTATGAAAATGAAAAATGTCAAATGAAATGCAGAAATAAAACTTAACGTTTGAGTGTTGTACGCATTCAATATCGTTCCTTAAAATTTAACCACCCTTTATAAAAAAACGTAACGTTACAGACTGACCCACTGATTGATTCATTCTTGCACAGCCCAAACACAAAGAGTTGGAGAAATGAAATATTTACAGTCGGATCCTTCGTCTAAATTTTAGATCCACTATGAAGGGATTTTCGGAAATTCGTACTTTAAGGGGGTAAAAAGGGTAAAAATGAGTAAAATCTATAACTTTATATCTGCTAAACTAAAAATGATTCAGATTAATTTAAAATAGTTTGCAATCGATGCTAAAAATAAGCTGACACGTGTCTGGCCTTTTTTCTAATTAACAACTTCTAAGGGAGAAAAACGGGTAAAAACTACAATTCGATATTTTTTTTTTTGCATAAAAACTTTTTTTTGCGAATTTTCAAGTTTCTACTCTGTTATAAATAATGCGTTTACATTTTTACTAAATTACATAATTTTTTGTGCCTACTGAAATATCTATTACAATTTTTTCTTCTAATTTACCCTGTAATAGGGAATTGTTCATATTTTCCGTATTTCCCCCTTTGGTACCTTTTTCTGTTCCCCGAAAATTTTTAAATAATTTCACCCAAAAAAAATGTCCATATTCTTTTAGACGATATTAAGTATCAAATTATGTCTTATTGAATAATGTAAGAAATATTTTTTTAAATCGGAACAATTTTTACGCCTATACATTTAAAACAAGTTCTGAAATCAAATTAGTATTTTTTCGCGAATTAACTAATACAATTTTTTTCTTAGCTTTATGTGTTTTGAAGTTACATATCGCACTTGATCAACAAGAGGGTATTAACTCAAAATTTTTAAAATATCACTTTTTTCAAGAAATCAGCAAACAACATCAATATCTATCTACTGTAAAAATTTCAACGTATTCCGTTTACTCTTTCATCTCGAAAACCACTTTTGAGACCATATTCATGATAATGTAGTGATTACCTTTATTTCAACAAAAAGGTATTATTTCGAGTTAATACAAAAGATGAAATAGGTAAGAATCGTATATTTTCATAAAAAAGGTATTATTTTGATTTGAGCCTTTATTTATGTTAAAAATAATCAAACTGTTTTATTTATATTTGGTTGTATTTTGAGTTGATACTATTTTTTTGATAAAATTTTTTTTATTCTATAATTTTAATTCGAAATGTGACTCTTTTTATGAAAAAATTGTTCAAATTTTTTTTGAGTTGTGACCCTTTTCATGAAAAAATGGTGTTAACTCAAAAAATAGATTTTTTTGCAATGATTAGTAAAATTTAAAACAAAAACAATGTATATATATATTTTCAAATGGAATTTGCTTCCTATGGTATATTTGAACTTTTAAATTCTGTTAAAATGTGGCCACAAACAGTTTTTTGACTCTACTGAAAATTCAAAAATTTTGAGTTAATACCCTCTTGTTGATCAAGTGCGATATGGTGTCCAAGAAATACCAAATTATAGTTTTACCCGTTTTTTTACAATACCTTTCAAATTATTCTGTATCATTTTTAGTTTAGCAGATATAAGGTTACCGATTTTACCCATTTTTATCCACTAAGAGTTTAAATTTCGTTTGTGCTGTGCGATGATAAATCACTTAGGGCCGTTAACAATAAAAAAATTAACCTACAGTTAACACTAAACTTAAAATTTAAACCTTGGTTAGCCAAAACACATTAACACAAAGTTCAGTTATCTTATAACTTTTAGATCATTTTGCCAAATTCCAGTTAAATTTAACCGAGTACTATTTGGCGTTTAAGTTCTTAAGTGGAAGAAAATATTTGATGTTTGAATTTAAATATATTATATTTTTGCTATTTTTAAACAATTGAAAGATGCCTCTACGATTAAAAAGATTTACACGTTTGTATAATTTATATAAAGTAAATATTTCTTATGGTATGAAAAGAAAATATAACCACAGAAGTCGAATAGATCATTTGAATTTACTTGATGCAGAGTTTTTCATGAGATATCGTTTATCTAAGAGAATTGTTAAATTTATAGCAAAAATTATTTTAAAATACATTCAATTTTTAATGTATTTATTACCAGATGGGTGCACATTCATTCAGTTTAAGCTTACTGAAAGTTAGTGAACTTTTACGTTAAATTTATTTAACTGAATATTATGTTAATAGGCCTTAGTCAGTAACGTTGCTTGCAAAATTGGTCATTTTGATACTTTTGCATTTAATTTTTTGTGAAATGTATATGGAATCACTGAAAAATTCAATTTCGTAAAAAACACGAGTTAGGGCCTTTCTACCTGTGGCCATCGATATATATCTCATCTTATTGGGTTCCTTTGTTTACTAAAAGTATTGACTATTGTTTACTGGACTTTACTGAATTGTTTACGTTTTATATACAGAATTGTGTAAACGAACGCAATCCAGTAAAGTGCGGTAAAAAAATAGTCAATACTTTTGAGTAAACAAACAAACATATTAATAGACAAGCCGATTTCTTGTATATATAAACTTACCTGAAGGAACAGAAGCTGGTTCACAAGCTAGGGTAAAAGCAATGAAGCCAAATAAAATCAAAAATAATTTCATGCTAAAAATTTAATGATTAGAACTTGAGACGGGGAGACTGTTTTAAATGAGGCTACAGTTAAAAGTGATGTTTTCCGCGGATATGGCGAAGTTTATATACTCACTGACACTTCAAAATAATTATAAATAACAAATAAAAAAAATTAACATAAATAAATGTTTAAAATAATATAAGCGAATTTTGTTTTGAATTAAAAATAGATTTCATAGAATACAGAGTTGTAGGTTACTTTTAATAACGTACCCGGAAAAAACTAGGTAATGTCTTACTATTACCGATTAACATACTTGTCAATAACTATTTCATATTGCCTGTCGTACAAAGACGTATAGAATTGATGAATGCATTTTATAATGTAAAATATAAGCATTTTTTAATCAAGCATTTGTTTAGATAATTTTTGTTTGTATGTATGTATGTATGTATGTATGTATATTATAATAATTTATTATTTATTAGACTTTAATGTGAATCATTTTTATTCTGGCTTAAGTTAATTTTTTTTATTATTTAATTTTAAAATTCAAATTAAATTAAATTGCAATCATTTTTAGGAATAATCCTTTAAAATTATTTCCGATATTAGCCGAGTGGAATGTATTTTCGAAATCAGCTACGATTTCATCATCAGCACTCTTTATCGGTATACTACTATGTAATTTAAAATTTTGATTTATGTTACAATTCAATGAAATTTGAATAAGTGAATCTTAGTATTCATTTTCAAATTTTTGTTGAATTTTTACTTTACCTATTAAACTACAACTCTTTATTCATTATGTTCATATTCTTTTATATTCGTAATAAATTTTCGTTGTGCTTTCAATATCCATCTTTTGGCTGGAATTATTAAAAGCCTAAGAAACATTCCTGAGCCTAGCATGTTATAAGTTAGGTTATGACAAACATAAAAAAAGTGATAAGTTAACCGTTCTTAAGTGATAGGCTATAACCAATGAACGTTTGATTCTTATTTATTTAAATTATTAGGCAAGTCAATTTCTTGAAGCACTATTTGCGCTAAAAACATAGAATTTATTTTGACAAAAAATACACATTTGAAGGAAAACTTCTTGTTGATGTGCAGCATTGGTTCAGTATTTTAAAGGTCAATAGCGTTTAAAGTTGCTACCAGCACACATAAGCCATCCACATGTACTACGTGTTGATACAAATTGTTTTTGTAACGTAATTGTTTTACGTGGTTTGTATAAAAAGCAAAATGGAGATAGTGTAACAGTTTTAACTTGTGTTCAAATATGTTTTATTTTCTACTGCTTTAAATTTGGTGTTAGTCCCAAATTGAGAATTATTTTTCTGATTTAAACAATTTTTAAGACTAACATATAGTCACCCGATGGTGCTTTATGCCACCTTTGGTTTTCGATCCCAAGTTTTTTTCATCTGCAAACCATTTTCATCTATCTCGTCTAGTTGCTAAGATAAATCGTGTCCCTTTAGCTTTATATCTTTCAAAACTCAACTTTTTTGTGCCATTTTGCTCTATATGTCATTTAGTGGTGTATTGATCCAAATTTCAGTACAAAATCTTGAAGTTGTTTCCCGCTGGACATTTTACTTTACGTACAATTAATATTGTTAATTGCATATAATTATCAAAATATTTTTCTGTTATAAAGAATGGCTAATTTCTAACTGCATTTAATTTCTAAAAGCATTTAGCAAAATTTTTAAAAAGTTAATTGATTTTAACGAAAATGAAATAGCAACCATGCCTGTATCATTACGAAACATTAAGAGTGCGAAGGCATAATCAAAGTATTCAGTTTAAAAATTTGACATTTATAATATCGCCTGTGCAAAAAAAAAAAAACTATATATATATAACAAAGGAACGAAAAAGTTATAAGTTTAAGGGTTAATGAAAAAAAAAATTGATTTGGAATTTTATATAAAACTTGCTGGGCTTAAATTCACCTTGGGGTTTGCGATTTTAATAACTTTTTCGTTTATATGTTTACTGTATGTGTATTTTATTTTCGGATTATAAAATATACAAAACGGAATTTTTGTACAATAATTATGAAAAATAATGTTTGCGATTTTTAGCTTCGCAATGATCAGATCGTTTTAGAGCATTTCACAAAACATATTTCGAAATTTGTGGCTGTAACGTTACAATCTAGTTCAAGTAATGTCGGACTTGTTCACATATACTCGCACCATTAAATGACCTCAAAGAAAATAGTCGAGTGCTGACAAATTTGACGAACGCGCTAACTAATTTATTTATGAATTTCAAGTAATAATTTGCTCTACGAAAATTAGGCTTAAAAGTGAAATTGTGTCTCGGGGAGTACGGGCGTCAGGTCTGTTTGAAAGAGCAGGACATAAAAATGTTATATGACAAACCAATACCGCGTTCTATTTACGGTTACAGTACTTCCAAATTAATTTTCGAAGAAGTGAAGCCCAATGATATTTTTAAATGTAACCAAACTATACACCTGATAAGACTTTATGCTAATTGGTTGATGAATAGGTCTTGAATTTTCAGAACCTCAGAACTTACACTTCCGCTTATAAACAAAGCCATTCAAGTAAGAATGAGCTTTATCATAATTAGATTTTCATTTAAGTTGATTTCATTTTTGGCCAACTGTTTAAGTTTAACTGCAAAATTTAGACGTTACCGATAATCTACGGGTTTTAGTTCTTCCTTAATGCGCCGTAGCGACGTATGAATCATTCTTAGCTTAGCTAAAAGCCTTCTGCTAGATGTTTTAGGCGTTTCGTTAACATTTTACACGTTCAATATACTCCGCAGTGCAAATAAAACGTGGTCTACCGGATCGAGAAAAATCTCTTACGGTGCCATATTTGCGGTGTCGATGAACTAAGTAAGCTATGAATCATTGCTTCAGATGGCGAAATTCTCAGGTTACAATACGATATGCTCTTTCTGTTAAATGAATTGTGCGCTAATTTAAATGATTAAATTCTCTTATTCTGTTCTTTGTTGAATTGTTTCACTTTGTAATTTTGGTCTACCCTATATGTGCATATTACTATAATTATAATATTATTTTAGGTGTGTTTTCATACCCTTCACACAGTGAAAAATGGTATATATAGGTTTGTCATTCCGTGTGAAATTTCTACAATTTTCCTTTCCGAACCCATAAAGTATATATTTTCTGAAAGCTTATGAATAGGGGAGTCGATTAAGCTCTGTCAGTCTGTTCGTCTGACCGTCTGTCCGTGTGTATGTTGAAATCAACTTTTTGAAGCCCCCCGATATCGGTTGGATCCAGGTGAGGTATTAAAATATCAGAAATATACGGGAGTTGATCGGTATTGAAAATCAGAAACATCGGTACATAAACAACTGAGATATGAGCAAATCGATTTTTTTTTTTCACAAAAACAACATTACAACAACAACATACATACATACAAACGTGTATACTGGCCGAATATAGGGCTCTTACTTGTTTTGCTCTATTAATGCTACTTTGTTCCATGTGTATGTAAGTATATGAAAGGAAATTCGTTCAAAGTAAAATATAAAGCAAACGTGATTTTTGCAAATATCCCGTTGCAGATGCGATCGGTAGTTAAAACTGTTTCCTTAAAATCATCTTTTTAAAACAAATTTTTGGTATAAAGATCAAAAATTTTATCTAGCAGTTTTTCTTCGAAAATCAACATCGATTTACTGAAAATGCATTTTTGCATTTAGAGAACTTAAGCCACCGGGAAACGACATTGTTAACATTTTATAAAATAACAATTTTTTATTTACTTTTATTTTATATGTTTTTTTTCTACTTTTTATTTTCTTTCTATGACACATTAAGTAATAGTAATTAAAAATTGTTTTATTTTTAAACTTCTTATTAATAATCATTGTTTTATTGATTTCTTTCATTCATAAAATAATAAAAGAAAACTACTTAGATTTAATATTTCGGTTGTTTTTAAGGTTAGTTTTCATTGGAAATTTATTATAAGCTATTTCACATCAGGGCAACGTTAGCAAATTGTTATTAACTGTTAAATTAAATTTCAATAGTGTTTATTATTTGCAATTAAAAGAACCCCAGTTTCATCTACTGTCACTTTATTAAGCACCTTTTGTTTAGGAATCGTTTACGTACATAAATACATAAATAAAGATATACAAAAGTTCCCCAAAATTTTTTTTAGATTTGTCTATTGTATTTGGGTATATTTGTACTTAATTTTTAACAATGTTTTTGAGCTATTCTTTATATTGCGGTTCGATGTTAGAAATTACCAGTAAATCAATTATATAATTATTGTCTTCAATTTGTTAAACAAAAATAAAATTATTCTTATAATACAATTTATTTAAAAAAAACTACAAACGTTGCACATTGGGTTGAAATTGCTAAAAACGGCTCTAAATTCAAGCGTTAGAGATAACACTTATTTTTTCGTTTTGTAGTATTAAACGGGGGATTAGTAGTTAAAAAAATCATTTTTGAAAAATAAAAAATTTTTAAAACTCAAGGCATTCCGTGTGTCTGCCCGTATGTATATTTAAATTGCTTTGCAAACTCCATTTTGAAAGATAAATGAATGAAATTTGACGCATATGATTTTTTTAGGTTAGTAACTCAGAATACGAAAATTCAACGGAATCGGTAAATGATTTAATCTTTATTTATTAAAAAAGTTTTTATTAATATTAATATTTATAATAAATTTACATTTTATTTTTAATATTATTAATCTTCATATTCGCGGTCACTAAAATAAATATCATCGGAATTATTTTCTTCAGAAATTTTAGGTAATATTAGAAGGTGCAATACCTGCTGTGGTAACACACTACTTTTCTTTTTGTAATGTTTGCTCATATTACTAACAAGAGGATCAGATATAATTGAAAATCTATTGAAAATATCTTCATTGTACTTTTTGCGACTGCATTTCCGTGAAAAAGGTTCTCTGTATGATTTAAAATCTTTATTGCGAGCTTTCTGAGCTTCCTCCGATAACTGACCAATAGGTAACAGTGCATGATTAATAATCTCCGAACCATGTATTATTTATGTAAAGTGGGAGACATGTTTTACCATGGGTATTTTCCAACAAAGTTTGTCGCGGTCGATAAAGTAAAATTTCTTAATTTTTCAACATTAATCTGATGACCACACGATACAGTACCTAAAATAGTATGCAACCTTTTGATCAGTTCAACGTCGATTTTTGTAATTTTCGTTAAAATTCGGGACTTTGGAAAAAAAACTTCTGGCTATATTCCCGTCATTTAAGTTTCCAAACCCTGTATTTGGCTGGTCAACTTTAAGTCCGGTTTTTTGTCTGAACTCGACCTGTATTTTTGATCTGGTTTCATCACCACTTTTACATATTAGCCTTTCCAATGACAAGTACATGGTAAAGTCCTATGTTATTTTACCAGTATTAGAGACGGAACTTCAGTTTGGAACTGCAAGGTAATAATATTAAAAATAGGAATATTGATAATGAGAAAATTAACAAAAATAAACAATAACAAAACTACATACCAAACATATGTATGTACACCAGTGAATGACAACGATTACAACTTCGGATATACATTGAGTATTATTAGCAAAACATGTATAAGTGCGTACGGTTACAGCTAAAAAAATTACTCTATCCGTACATACTCGTTTGATGTTCGGCATAAGTATATACAAGTAACCGAAATCTAAGTATTTTTCGCATAAATACTCTATATTGTACACAGTACAACTAATTGGACTTAACCCTACGTTGCCACAGGCAAGTATTTACTTGCAAGTAGTGTATACGTATTACTAACGAAAATCAGGAGAAATGCCAAAAAAACACAAAAATTTTTTGAGTGGCTACACAGCACAGTGCAAGTTCATTTTTAAAATGTCGTCAACAAATAAACTTCAAACAAATTTAAAACAAATGGCGCTGCTTCAATTGGTAATTAAGTGTTGTCAATAGCCACTATTGAACGTTACCTTTAGACATGTAACTTTTTAATATAATTTTTTTTTATTAAATTTTGATATTTATATTAAAACTTACATTTTAAATGAATATTTATATTTTTTCTTAATATTCTTCATATACATATATACATATTTATTAAAAAAATTAGCTGAATTATTTACCACAATTGTATGATATATTATTGAGTTAACAAAAAACTCAGTATTAGACAACACTGTTTTTCGGCTTGTCACTTTACTTGCCGTAACTGTAAAAATTTTACTTGCTTAAAAATTTCTTCGCAAGCTGAGTCGCAGGTTGCCAAAGTGTAGATGTGTTAGTAAAAAAGTGTTAGTGTATTGGTTTTTTTTCACTTGCACTTGCATGTGGCAACGGTAGGTAAGTACTTAAGTGTTATCGATTATCCGTAAAAAAAGCGAGTAAAATGAGTAACCGTTTTTACAATTCAAGCGAGAGCATCGAGTGGAAATTTTGCATGCGTTTTGATTTAGTAAAAATGCACTTGCTTGGGTTATGAAAACAGCACAACCATTATTGCGAATTATTTTAACTTTGTGTTTTACCACTAAAAATATTGTTCTACAAAAACTTAAACATAACAAAGCAAACAAATGCACAAAATTAAAAATATTTATACCATAAAAATATCCAGTTTAATTAAACTGGCATCCCTGGTTGCTAGATGAATTATGGACAGAGACATTTTTTTATGATTTTTAATTTAGGGGTTGATGAAACAACGACATGCGTTATTTTTTTAGCAATGCCCAGCGAGCATGTGGGATTTATTTTAAATTTATAAAAGAGAAAAAAATCTTATATTAAGATATATTTATTAGTTTTAACAGATATATTTGTTGTTTATTGTTTTTCTTATTAACTTTTTTTAGATATTTTAACCCAAGAATGGTAAACACCGCCTGTGAGGCGGAACAATGTTGTTTTTTTGCAATATTTTCTTATCGGTTACTCCTATTAAAGCGTGCTCTCGTGCCAACTCAGTTTAGTGTTGTACGAGTTGGCGCACACAAGCATTTGCTTTTGCTTCGCTGCGTTGTTGAGTAATAGATAATTGAGCCGCCTGTGAGGCGAAGTTTACCAATAAAGGTATTTTTTTGGGCATATTTACTTTTGTGTTTTTCTAATTTTTTTTGCTAAAAATTATAGTGTGCATGTAATTTTTACAGGTTTTTATGATGACTGTGTCTGAAGCGCAGATACTGAATTGGCTGGACGAGATATCAGAAAGTGGAAGTGAACTTGACGATGATTTAGAAGTTGAAGCTGATTCTGACTCAGATGAAAGTCAGGCCGGCCCCACTTACTTCACCGATCTTGGTGATGAAATACAGTATATTGACGTATCTGATCAAAGTGATGTACAAACTACATCGGCTCATATCCAGAAAGATATAGGGACTCCGAGAATTGAAGAACAACAGCCTTGTGAGACACAATCTGAATTGGTTATGAGAGGTAAGAACAATTATATTTGGTCCACCATACCGTCTTCGTCAAAAAGAGTATCTAACAGAACTCCTTCAAGAAACATAGTCCATATCATGCCAGGACCAAAGGGAGAAGCTAAAAGCATTGTAGATCCCTTGAAGTGCTTCGAACTGTTTTTTACTTCAGAAATATTGGATGAAATACTTTTGCGCACAAATGAATTTATTGATCAAGCAGCTACAAAATATAAAGTTCAAAATACTACTATATCACATGCCACAATGAAAGAATTTCGTGCTCTTCTTGGCGTACTAATATTGAGCGGTGCATTGAAAAATAATCACCTGTCAACTGAAGAACTGTTTGATCCTACGATTTGTGGATCCCAAAATTTAGCTGCAATGAGTTGTAAGCGATTTGAATTTCTTATCAGGTGCTTACGTTTCGATGATCGTAACACTCGCGATGATAGAAGAAAAACCGATAAGTTTGCACCTATTCGAAATATTTGGGAAGCTTTTATCAAACAGTGTAGAGATCTGTATAAACCAGGCTCATACGTTACAATAGACGAGCAACTTTTGGCATTCAGGGGACGTTGCCCATTCCGTATGTATATTCCTAATAAACCGACGAAATATGGAATAAAGATTGTTTTATTGTGCGATGTAAGATCGAAATATATGATTGATGCATCACCGTATTTAGGCAAAAATGGTACTGCAACTATAAACGAACCATTGGGCTCTCACTATTGTAAGCTGCTTACAAAGACTATACATGGAACAAATCGTAATTTGACTGCCGATAACTGGTTTATATCTGTTCCGTTAGCTGAGCAATTGCTTCAACCACCATACAATCTTACTTTCGTTGGAACAATTCGAAGTAATAAGCCAGAAATTCCTGCGGAGTTTAAGCATATTTCATCACGTCCTATTGGCACATCTCTTTTTGGATTCCATGAAAATCTGACTCTTGTTAGCTATCATCCGAAGCCTCAAAAAACAGTACTTTTGCTCTCTACAATGCACGACAAACCATCCATTGATCCCATTTCTGGTAAGCCAATAATAATACAATCTTATAATGAAACAAAAGGTGCGGTGGATACTTTTGATCAGATGTGCGGTCATTCAAGCTGTAGTCGCAAGACAAAGCGTTGGCCGCTTTGCATACTTTATGGAATGTTGAATATGGCTTTACTCAACAGCTATGTAATTTACGTATCCAACTGTAAAATTTTGAAAACAAAAGCGATGTCGAGAAGAGAATTCCTAAAGAAAATAAGCAAGGACCTATGTACTGACTGGTGCACTACCCGTTTGGAAGAAAGGCCACGTATGCAGAAAAGAGTTCGTGCAGCAATAGAAGACAGTATTGGTCATAACACGGACGAAAATGGAGACGAGCCAGGCATAAAAAAGGGCAAACTATCAAAATGTGACTTCTGCCCTCCAAAATCAAAGCGCATGAGCGTATATTTTTGCGCAAAGTGCAAGAAAACATACTGCTTAGAGCACAGATCACCGAACTGTGGGCAATGTGATGCAAAAAAATAGTTTGAAAAACTTCAAAATCTATTTTGGTCTGCAGAGCTACTTCCAGCATAAAAACTTAATATTATTTTTTAAAGTGTTAATTAGATCTATGGACAATAAGATACAAAAGTTTTTTTAAAATCTCGAATGGATTTTTTATTATTATTTTTTTTTTTTTTTTGTTAAAATGTTTTAACCCTAGTGACTGAAATATGTGATTGACATATAAGACTTGTAGATATTTAAGATATTTATAAAATGAATTGGTTTTTGTTTATTTCTGATATTTACCATTAAATAAATAAATATTGTTTTGTTTTTGTTTTAATAAATTTTTGTTGTTTTTGGGGTCATATAGGGGCTTTTTTTAAAAAGTTGCCTCACAGGCGAAGTTTACCATTAACTAGGTACAAAATATGTTTACCGTTCTAGGGTTAAGTCCGTCAAGAAAATATTATATGGTTTTTGTTTGTTTTTCTTTATTAATTTTCCAAAAAACAAAAACATAATATCGTTTTTTTTTTGCGGGAAAATAATAATCAGATAATAGCATTATGTTTATTTACTTATAAATAACTATTTAGTGGTTGATTAAAACCTTTTAAAATTGATTTGTCTCGTTATACAGCTTAAAATATTAGCTTAGAATGTATATCACGGCATAATACTTTAATATTTGTGTTCTTGTTTGCTTGGTATCAAGTATTTTACAGAAATAATGACACTCTCTTTGTTGTGTTCCTATCCAGTGTTGTCAACTTTAGCTTTATGCAATATTATTTGTGCTTTTTAAAATTTTTGCCGCGCAAAAAATTTGAGTCAGTGCTCGATGTGATTTCTCAAATTCTTTAGTGCATTCTTTTTCTTATCGAAGTAAAAATACTAAATTCAAATAAAGAACAATTTTTGCAAGGTAAATTTCTTACGAAACAACGCAACAAAAATGATAAGAATTAATAATAGACAATGCTTTTGTTATAAAGATCCTTAGCCTGCATTGAAAAAACTGTATAAATAGATTATATATTTTATATTAAATATTATTAGTTATAATTTAAATATATATGTTTCTGATATCTTCTATGGTTAAACAAACATAACTTTTTATAAAAGTAAAGAAAAGAATAATGATATGCATAAAACCAAAAGCTGTAATTTTTTTAAAGTAGCGATTATATGACCAACTGTGAAAGTAAAGTTACAACTTTAACTTAAAATTTATTATTATTATTAATGATATTATATGGAAACTTATTTTAGGCCTAAAGGTTCTAATAACGAAATTTATAATTTTATAAAATAAATAAAATCGAAAATTCAAAATTTTAAACTTTACGCAAATTCTTAAAAATCAAACTTTTTTTCTGTTTTGATGTTTTTTGAATCTTAAAGTTGACCACACTTGTGATGTAATAAAACCTCTCACTTCACGATGAGAAGTACATTTTAATATATAAAAAGCAGGGATGGAAAGGTTAATATCTGACTTTGAATACAATTTATAGTAATAATTATTCATACTCTCAAATCTCACTGTGTGAACACAAATTCGATTTCAAAATAAAGTTTTAAAAATTTTTTTAATGAATGTTCCATTATGTGGTCCAGAACATAAAAACATTTACAGGATTTTTCTGGCATTAATTTATTTATGTCAGCTAGGCTGTCATCACTACTTTTATAAGAGCACCCTTCTTAATGATGGATTTTCCTTGGAAATTTGTGTTTTTCTTTCAATAATTAAGGTCAACATTCTTACAGATTTTTTCCTAACAAAAGGCAATGTAAATACATACGTAATTATATAAATAGTAAATCAAAATAAAAAATACATTGTTAAATATCTATTGCCAGTATCAATTCAACAAAATTTTCACTTTTATTTTCTTTAATTTTTACTTATCTTTTTCTGCTTTTATATCAAAATGATTGCTTTTAAGTTGATAAGCCATACAAATTTCAGCTATAACAGTTGCGTTTCTTAATACTAAAAATAAATAACAAATATAAGTATATTTTTTTTTTATTTAAAAAAAAACATTTTATTATTATGTGTTAGCTCATTGCTTGTTTATATTAATGAACAATATAAATTATATTGTTATATATATTTACAATAAAAATAGTTCCAACCCTGACCAATGTTTGTTTGATAAAAAATGAAAGGGCAGAATAAAGCACTTTTACTTGTTTTTTACTTGTTTTTTTGTTCAAAAGTACTTATAAGTATGTCGCAATACTTATAAGTATTTTGCCAACACTTATAAGTATTTTGCCAATACTTATAAGTATTTTGGCAATAATTATAAGTAATTTGTTTTCGCACATGTATATCCGAATAATACGTATGTATAGAGAGTATTTTTGAAAATAAGTAATAAATATACTCGTAACCGTAGCAATTCATGCATGTACGAGTAGCTATTTTCTGTCATAAATGCATGGTTATATTTATAACCGAAAAAGATAAGTAAATATTCGAGTTATTTTTTTTTCGGATAACCGAAGTCAGACTCTGATGTACACACTTACATGGTTAATGCAGTAGTGCATTGCTAAGCATACACGAATTTTTCTTTGATGTTAAATTGAAAAACTATTTTTTTTCAGTCTTATCGCAAAAAACCCGCAAAATGTTTTTATATGATTTGTAAGTAGACATATCAAAGAAAACTAAAAAAAAAAAATTACCCAAGCTTGCCCAAACCGAATTTGAATTTCTACTTAAAAGTGAAAAATTATTGTTTTTTAGACCAATTTTCAAAAAAATATTAAGAATATTTCTACAACAAAAATATTTAACTGGGATACATATTTGAGTTTCCAAATACCTGTGGTTGAAGGTTCCATTGTAAAAATTTTACTAAAATTTTTTTTTTTTAATTTTTACCACTGTATTCAAAAGCTTAAAAAAGTTCAACTTTAACAACGCACAACTCGAAAAGTAAATAACATAGGAAAATGAAAAGGATAGTTAGTGGTGCAGAATTTTGTTTACTATAACCTGTAATTGATTACTTTTTAAAAATATTAAAATTAATTTTCAATTAAGGGCCATTATTATAACTTAAGGATAACTAAAGTTAGAATGTTATCGGACAGATAACTAGTTTTTCGTTATTACAACTTCACTTTAACCTAAAAGTGTCCGATAAGTTAAAGGGAAGATCACTCTACCTTTAACTTTTAACGTGAGGTTTATAATTAAAAGTTACCATATTTTCTACCGTATAAGGGAATAGTTTACTATTTGCTTGTCGTTGCCACTTTGGTTTTAAAGAACTAATAAATTTGTTCAGCATTTGCTTTGGTACTGCCATACTTTAAAATAAATACAATTTATTTTACAGGCAGGTTGTAATAACAAAAAATACTTAATTGTCAGTTTATTGCTCACGTTAACAAAAGTTACCTTTTATTAACATTAACTTTGTCGGCAAGTTGTAATAATGGCCCTAAGAGTCATTATTGGAAATTTCAACCCAACGTGCGTTGTAGTGTTGAAAAATATTTATGCGTTAACAAAAAAAATCTACAATAAAAAGTAGTAGATACTTTATAATTTAAAGTTATACCACTATATACACAACAGTTTAGGTTTTTTAAGAAAACATTAACCGAAACAAAAAATTAAAATAAAAATATTAGAAAACAATAGAGTAATTTAACTTTAATAAATGAATAAAATAATTAAAAACTTTTTACTATTAAATAAATAAAAATAAGCAATTCAAACAGTTGTTTTAACTAAAAATATTATTTTTTTTTTCTGAGTAATCTACATACTTATGTACACAGCGAAAAAAAAATTTGAACAAATTTAATGTGAGTAACATTTTTTATTACTTCTAATTCATAAGTGCAAAAGGAGTCATGAATAATGCCTTCTTAAAATACAAAATAGTTTCTTATTATCGGCGTGCTTCAAAATCAAATCAATACAAATGCATTCAAAATATCTCAAAACAATTCATGTGAACAAACATTATTAACTCATGAAACATGGGTTTCTTTTCATCTACTATGCATGCATTCTATGCACTTATTAGAATAAGGTGAATTTTATTAATATGTATATTCATATAAACACATGCTCTCCAAAGACACGTTAATGTTAAAATCACGCATGTTTTACATAAATTGAACCACTACATCAGGGATTGAACTCATGCATTCTGTATTTCTTTTGCATGCTTTTTTCCATTTTTTGTTGGCTAGGCACAAAAAAACATTTATTATAAATAAATATGTAAATTGCATAATGCTGAGGCAAGATTTTCACATTCAATATTTGGACTCATTTCATAGGACAAAAATCAAAAAATTAAGCTTTTTTTCTAATCTTTACTGCACTAAATTTCTTGATAACACTCTAAATTGTATGAATCTAAAAATTTTTTGTGATTTTTTTTGCGACATTTAATGTTAGTGCCCTTTAAAAGTGAAGGTATGCTATATTTCATATATTGTGGTTGTATATTCATAAAAGAAAACGAAGTTTAAAAGTTATTCGCGACACTGCACAGTGTGGTAGATCGCAAATCTAATTGGACAACATTAATAAATCTCGTTGGGTTCACTTAATACTTATGAATTGAATAAAAATTGAGTTCAAATATATAAATATGTATAAAAAATTAAGTTTTTTAAAAAAAAAAAAGACGATTTTTTAATAAAATGAGGCAAAAAAGAAGGAAAAAATAAATTTTTAAAATAAAAAATTGTTTTTTTAAATACATATTCTAAGCTTATTTGTAGCTGTATATATACTATCATTAAGGTTGAATATAACTAAGATTCATGGTTAATAAAATTATTATGTGAGTTTTTTCGTAAGGAGTCGGAGATAATCATTTTACTATCTAAAATATTTTTAATAAATAATTGTTTTCTTTACTAGTTCTTGCTTTATTAAATTAATAATACACATAGAGCTTTTGATTTATTCACTTTCTTATGCATCCTTAAAGGATTCTCCCTCCTCAAAAGCATCAACAGATAATAATGAAATAACTTGTTTTGTTATCAAACCTCGAACTTGAAAGAGAATGTGACGCAAACTTGTGATAAAAGGATCCGAAGAAATTAAGAGTCAATGAAAACAAGTGTATTTGTGTCTATTCTTGATGTTTTTCTAGTAAACAACTTTCACTTTTTACACTTTCTGAACTGTTAAAATTTTTTTTTTTAATACCTTAAATGGAAATATTTTAATGAAAATCATAATACATTTCCCTGAAATGAAGCTTTATAATAATAAAAAAAAATTATGACAACAAAATCAACGTAGCCTTTTTTATTCATAAACCAAAGTCACACAAAAAATACGCTTCTCTTTGAAATCTGAATGCATGAGTTGACAACAAAAGCTGACTTTTTCCTAACCAGAGTGAAAAAAAAAAAACAAAAAACAAACATAAATTACAGTTACGTTCAAAAACTCTACAAACATTAAATCTTAACTTATTTCCTACCAAATGAAATAATAAAAGCTGCAAAAAAATTTAAGCCCATTAAAAACCACTAAAGAATACTTTTTGCACTTTTCAGAACAAATGTTTTTGAAAAGTATTTTTTCACCACTGTTGCCATTTCAGCTATTTTCTCGTCAAATCTAGCGATTTGTAAACATTTTTTGCGGGAAAAAATATGATTTAGCTATTAGCGGGAAATCTAGCGATTTTTGCGATGTTAGTTTTTAACGTGTTTTAAATACATTTGTTGTATACATTCTTAAAGAGTAGCTACCAATTCATTTGTAAGGCGAATGCTATTTTCAATAGACTTTTTAATACAGATTATGGCATCTGAAAGGCAAAAACCACGTACATTAAAATTCAAAAACCAATTTTATCTTGCAAAATTTATTGCTCGAATAATTTGAGTTCTGAGTTTGTGAATTATACAAAAAAAACTATTCAAAAATTGCTTAAAAGAAATTAGAAATATTGCAAAAAAAAACTAATAAAATCAAAAACTTGTGCATGGTTAAGCCATTAAAAGTTTAAGTCCTGGGTAATGCAAGATTAAAAAGACAATACAAAAGGATATTGATGCAGGTGCTCCCTGTCTGCAAAATTGTACAAACACAAGTCATCTGCATCGGTGAAAGGTTTATATTGGAAAAAATTTAAATTAAAAGAAGGCTTCATTTATATCTCAACATACGTCAATTAATTTAATTAATCACCTGAGTGATTTATGTAAAAAAGATTTCGATGGAACGATTGAAAACCGTATTCATAGAACCAAATGCTTAGCGATAAATAAAAATGTTTTAGTGACCCATCTCTTAATGGAAGTTAGAAACGATGTATCAGGTTCTAGATATAGTGTATTTGGAAATAAATCAATAGACGTTGGTGTCATCAAGTGGAACATAAACATAAAATAAATATTCTTTTTGATATAGGTATTTTAATAATTATTTTCAGTACTGAAAAACAACAAATTGTGTTAACATTTCTAAGTTTGGCTGAAGTGGCCGATGCGACAGCTTCAATTACGATATATTTAAATCAACACTAAAGAAACTAGATTATAATTTTAGACTTTTAGTGAATTACTATACTTTTCTTTTTTTCCTTCTGTCATTATATAAGAAAAACTTAGCGATAAAACGCTAAATTTTCCGAGCAATAAAAAAAATGGACGAACACTTGGCTATTTTTTTTAATTTATGCCAGAATTTGCAAAAAAATAAATAATTAGCGATTTATCGCTAAAATGTTGATAATTTTTTAGTTTTAGCTATTTTCTAGCTATTTTTCTACTTATTTTAGCGATATTCTATGGGAAAAAGTTGGCAACAGTGTTTTTCACGTAGACTTTTAGTTATTTGTCCCTCATTCTTTCTAAACTTTTTTCTTACATCCCATTGTAAATAATTTACTCCTCAATTTTTTTTTTTGGTTGTTGGGTTTAAGCTGGTCTATATGCATTTCACTGGTGCTTATACCAGATCTACCCAAATTCTTGAAAAAGTTTAAAATGTTATTTGTTTTATTTTTAAATTTTCATTAACAAAATGAGAATCAAAACAAAACAAAACTATAAAAAACTTTCTCAAAAACCCAACCAACATTTTTCTTCCTTATTTAAGTATTTTGTTTTTCTAATCTAACAACCAAATAAAAAATTTGAAGATTAATTGGGAGCATATCCTGAATAATTCAGTAAATTATTTTACTTCTCTTTAAATTAAAAAGAAATGTGGCTTTATGCATACTTTCACATATGGATGTGATTTGAATAGTCATCCGACGGAAAAATAATGAAAAATTGCATTTTGTTTTGCACTATTTTTTTTTTTAAGAATATGAGTAAAGAGAAATATATTTTGGTTTAAGTGTAGCTTACTGATTGCATTTGAAATGGTCAAAACAAAGGTTAAATTTTAATTCTTATGATTATTTGTTTTCGCGATAATGTTAAAAATTTCGAGAATATCAATATGGAAATTAAAAAAGATGGTTTATTCTCTCAGTATCAATTTTTTAGATAATGTGTGCTTGATATTTGGAGTAGCTGGTAGTTATCAATTAAAAAAAAAGTGTAGAAAAAAATTAAGGTTGAAAAAATAAAATTTTAAAACTTTTGTTAAATAGCTCAGATTTATTTAACAAAAGTTTTAAAATGCCTTTGTAAGCGAATTGGAAAGCTTTGGACAAAAAATTATCAAAAAAAATTAATTATTTTGAAGGAGTATACAAAATGGTTTAAAGGTCTAGAAATTATTCAGCTAGAAGCAAAATCCCCTGAAAACTAGTCAAAAGCGTGGTCATCCTGCTAACGAATTTTTAAAGACTTCAGAAAGAACAAAGAGGCGTAAAATACCTAAAATAACGCAAGGTGATTATTATTAAACCGAAGTATTACAAAAACGAAACTTTCCCACGACATACAACTATTCACAAAGCCGTATTGTCATAAGTTTCTAAAATTTTAAAATAATTAAACATACATTGACTAGTTTTTAAACCATTTTAAAATGTTTACAAATTAATTACAATATGATAATCCGTCATACTAGTATACTTTGTGAATGTGCCAAATGAGAATGTATAAATTAGCTTGTAAACAGTAAAATATTTTTATTCTATTATTAACAGTAAAAATGTATATTAATATAAATATTATTTTCTAGTGTTTAAAAAGTAATTATCTACAATATTAAAGTTTATTTTTTGCAATAGATTTTAAAGTTTAAAGATAAAAGTTAATTACAAAATATTGATTTTATTTAATTATTATTATTTTTTAAATAATGAATTTAGGTATACGTGTATGTATTGCCATAACTCAAGAATGGCCAAACGATTTGCCAATGGCACCTGGTATAACTAAAAGAATATTTTGGTATAAAACAGTTGTATTGATTGAGTTACGCGAATAAGTTATGGGCTCAGAACCAGAGTACTCAATTCATTCAAAAAGATATTTTTAATGAATAATATACATAAATAAAAATGAATTTTGTTTTCCTAAATTTTAATACTTAATACTTATTACACTGCAGTATATTGCGTTTGTAGAATAACTTTTAAAACTTCTTTGTCTCAGTTGTGGAAAATTATTATTTTCCATATTTGCAAATGTTTTCTGTAAATTTACAGAAAACTTTTAAAAATAAAACTACATATATATAGGGTCCGCCATCTAACGTTTTTTTCAACTAGTGTTAATTTCGTGAATGGTAACACTTAGCTCATGTCTGATTTGACAAATTAGTTTTATCCTTCCGCTGAACGAATATGGTTGTGTGTACGCTTGAACAACGCTGGGAAATATTGCGACATTACTTTGGCCGATTTTGCCAAAAAAAAATCATCTTTTCAGATGAAGCTCATTTTGATCTTGGCGGGTATTTAAACAAGCAAAACTGTCGCATTTGGGGCACAGAAAACCCGCACGCATGCATTGAAAAGCCGATACACCGAAAACGAGTCACTTGTTTGGTGCGGATTTTGGTCCAGAGGCATAATTGGGCCATTTTTCTTCGAAAATGAGCAAGGAGTGGCCGTAGTCAATGGCGATCGTTATCGGGCCATGTTGAACGAATTTTTGTTCACAAAAATTAAGGAGGAGGATATTGGCAACTAAAAACAAAAAAAAAGTTATTTGGCAGACCCTTTAATTTTGCAACAAAAAACAACAAAAAAAGTTATTTGGCAGACCCTTTACTTATCTGACAGCGGTTCCCTTAATTTTGCAATATTTACTTTTTGCAAGAAAACGAGATAGATGTCTTTAGTATGTCCAAAAATTATTTAAACTTTAGTGGCTTGACATATTAAAATATATAGTATATTTTTCAAAATTATGTTTACTTATAATAGCCCTACGGTATATCATATCCATAAATAGTAGTAAGCGTGTCTGTAAATTATTAAGTTGATTTTTTTGGTAAAAATATGGGGAAAAACAGGGACAGTCGTGTTTATTTGATCACATCTCGGAAAGTTATGGTTATATTGTGTTAGATTTTAATGGTGCTTCATTCTCGGATATTTCCAAAAGATTGACACCAGCGTTCGAAGATTGGGATGCGGTGATGAAAAACGAGGTACTGACCACATCAGTTCTCGATTTTGAAATTTATTAGGGCAAGACCACGCCTCTACCATAAGAAAACATTGGACTTGATCCTTTCGTTCTGCGTCTTGTACAAACATTACCTAAGGGATCCAAAGAATTGTTTTGACAGGTATTTTACCACGTTGCCTCTTTTGCATAAGCTTATTCAAAAGGGAGTTTATGGGACGGACACCATAATGAAAAATCGAGAAAAAAGCGTTAACTTGACTGAGGATAAAAGGGGAGATATGAAGGAATTCTGATTCCAAGTCAGTTTATTGGGGTTTTGTTCGTCGTTGGTGCAAAAAAGAAAAAAAATATCAACGTCGCATGTCCAAATATAGTTAAGAGGTACAATGCCTCAATGGGTGGTGTGGACATTTGCGACCAAACTAATGGAAGTATATCGAACGTTTTCAAAACCCGATAATGGACATTAAAAGTCATCACCGAAGGACACACACGATTTACTAGGTTTTAGACTTTCATTAGCTGAAGCGTTAGTGGCCACTCAAAAAACTAACAACATGGAGTGGAGATCTGAATATGAAAATGACGGGCTTTAAACTGCTCAATAACCAAATAGGTATCGTCCAGCGGACCAGCCTTGTCCCGAAAAACGGCTGGATGGCTTCAATCACTGGCCAGAAGAACTGAACTTGAAATCAGTCCGTAAGTGCCGTCGCAAAGACTGTAAGGCGCGCGCACGCTCAAGATGCACCAAGTGCGATGTATTTTTATGTTTCAACAAAAAAAAAAAATAATTGTTTTAAGTTGTATCATACCAGCGAATAAAAGAGTTTAAAAAAATTTTAGTTATTTTATAATGAAAATCGGCCGAGATGCATCAATTGTACGTGTCCTTGAAGGATAAAAAATGATAAAACATTATCATTGATTATATTTTCATACGCTTAGAGACGAAATATTTTAAAAATTATAAAAAAATTCCTGGTAGTTTTGGGTCAGGTCTGAAATCTGAAATCTTAGCTAAACTTCGTGTAGTGAAGGGAATCAGATTTGGCACGACCGCATATAACACTCTTACTTGTTGTAATAGTTAAAGTAACAGCAATAGTAAGACCACAAATGATCTTTAAGTAATCCTATATAATAATAATTTAATAATTTTATTCCATACAATAAAGCACAAATCTAGGGAGGAAGAAAATAGAATATACATAAATCGAAAAAAAATAACTTCTGCTCAGAGAATTTCTTAAAATATTTATAAAAAAAATATCTGATTAAAATTTCCTTTAAAAAAAACTATTCGATTTGTTTATTTTATTATATTTTATTTTTCTATTAATTAAATTTTAACTAAGTAGTTACAATATTTTGCTTCAGCATTTTAAAATTTAGTTCTAATGTTTTCATTGTTGAATAAATATAAATTTTAAAATTATTTTTTACAAAACTTCTCGCACTTTTCCTTGGTTTCGAAGTTGTTATCATTGCCTTTGCAACCACCATAAATAAATTTTTTGCAACTTTGGGTTTCAGTATCAAAATAAAATCTGTTTATTTTTGCGCGGCATATTCCAGTTTCACTAGGTAAAGTACACACTTAAAAATAAACAAAAATTAGTTCATTTAAAATTTAAAACGTATACAACTTTTTAGTGTTATCACACCTAAAGTTAAAAACCTGATTTTAATATTAGAACTATTAACAGCTGATTTTGCATTCATACTAAAAGTTTAATTAAATCAGGTTTTAACTCACGGTATATCTAATAAAGTTATATTTTATGGAAAATGAAATAAGTTTCTCGTAGAAATAAGTGTATTTTAAGCTATTTTTAATATTTTTAATTTGGTAGCACTGAGTTAAGTGCATCCAAATAAAAAAAGATTGTATTTTATAAAATCAACTTAAAACGAAATCAAAAAATGTTTTAAATTTGGTATTAACGAAATTATTATGTATGGTAAAACCAGGTTTCAATACAAGGCACATTTATTCATCAGGTAGTCTTGTTTCGTCAGCTGATTATTTTTTTCTTCACTTATTTTAAGTTTCAGCTGTCAAAATGCATAAATAAAAAACAATTTTCTCTCTTTTCTAATTTATTTCAAATGTCAAACTTCATACATAAAAAAATATAAACAAAAAAATTATCTCCGAACTGCAATTACCTGATGAATAAATATGCCTTGGATTCAATGACTGGTTTTAACGTTAAAACCTTATTTTGTATTAAAAGTGTAAAAACACTATTTAACTTTAAAAGTAGTTCACATGTTAACACACACACACACACACTCACATACGGTTACCTGATTGATGAGGAGCTTGTCCACAAGCAAAGTTAAAAGCAATGATGCTAAATAAAGCCAAAAATAATTTCATTCTAAAAATAGAAAGATTAGAACTTAGGACGAGATTAATTTAAATGAGGCAACAGTCAATAGTAAATTTCTTGCTGGAGATGGAGAAGTTTATATACTTGCTGAAATTCGAGAATAGATATAAAAATAAATAAATTTAAATAGGAAATATAAATAGGAAATACAAATAATAAATATAAATAATAATAAGTGCTAAAAATAACACAAACAAAAAAATTTTTGAAATTAAAAATAGATTTTACAGAATACAGGGTTGTAGGTTGTTGTTAATAACGTACCCAGTAAACATTTATTAGGTAATGATGACTTACTATCACTAAATAATAACTATCTCAGCAGAAACAAGGTAATGTCTTGCTATTACTGAACAACATATTTTCAAATGACTACTACATAGCGTCTCTTTCTACTAAATGCTTAAGTAATGACTTGATTTATAATGTGATATTTATGAAATTATTTGTCAAAAATTTGCTGTGATATATGTATGTACTCGTTATAATATTTTGTTGTGTAAATTGTTAGCATATCTTTTTTAATGAGTTGGAAGTTTTATAACACGTACAACGGTAATATCCAAATACAAGTACAAGGCAAGTACTTACCACACTCGCTTACAAACAGACATCTAAGTAAGTTTATAAATATTTGGCTCGTTTTCCAAAAGGGACACAAATAATACTAACCACGAACTAATAGTGGTATAAAAATGTACCATAAAAAGTACTAGATACTAAATACTTTATCACTTAAAGCGTAACCACTACACTGACACCCATTCATGTTTTTTATAAAAACATTAAACGAAAAATTCTAGGAAATAAACACAAAAAAAAAACTAAATAAATAAATTAAACTAAAATAAATAAATTTTATAGAAGCAATTTACTATTGTAATTAATAAATAAAAACAAGTAAGAGTGCTATATTCGGCCGTGCCGCATCTGATAATAACCTTCACTATCATGTACACAAGTATAATCCCAAATCGTAGCTTAACCTAGAATTCATGTTATACGCCATCATTTATTTGGAATTTTTACATAGTTAACTGTATTCTACTGGCCGTCAGCTGGTAGACATTCGCGTACTACTAGAAGTGTGACTTAGACCTCCACGTGGTGGTGGCTGGTAACAGACATCTAGTTTCTAGATTAATGGCTAATTAAGTCAAGCGACGTAATCCACGGTGAAACAGCATACGCCAAGGGTAAAAGTTTAAGGCTAAGGGCACGACACGCGAAAGCTGTCGAGCAGTAGGTTGGGAAATGAGACCAAGCCGTAGTGGCAGAGCTAATGTGAGGTCGAAGGGGAGCGGGAAAATGAAGAAAACTTTCGTACAAGTTGCTGGAAGTGGACTCACTTTAGGACTGCACTTGACTCAGTCAGATCGGGGTAAGCCTTGTAATCTCTGGGTAACGAAGGGGGCGAAAAAATAACGCGTTTATGGAAAAGGTCCCCCCTACAGTATATAACTGTATTCTTCTAGTCAAACCCTTTCATTTGTTACAAATATTGTGGGGGTTAAAGGAGTTACATTTTCATGAATTTAATTTTTATACCCTTCACCTGTGGTGCACAAGGGTATATATAGCTTTGTCATTCCGTTTGTAATTTCTACAATTTTCATTTCCGACCCCATAAAGTATATATTTTCTGAAAGCTTATGAATAGAGGAGTCGATTAAGCCCTGACCGTCTGTCCGTGTGTTGGTTGAAATCAACTTTTAGAAGCAACTATATGTTCCTCAGATCTGTATATGGTATCAATCTCTTGGAAATATCCAGGAATGAATCGCTATTGAAATTCAGCACAATCGCCCCATAACTTTCTGAGATATGAGCAAAAAACCACGACCACCTCGTTTTTTTCACAATTACAACAACAACATACATACATACATACATGTAAAAAACATACCAAAAATAAAATAAAATAATAAAAAAAACTACAAAACAAAATTTTTAAAAAAATTTAAAAAAAAATTTAAAAAAAATGTTTAAAAATTTTTCTAAAAAAATTTTTTAAAAAAATTTTAAAAAAATATAAAAAAAAAATAATAAAATATGAATAATATATTAAATAAAATAAAATAAAATTTTTTTGGCTCAGCTGGGATTCGATGCCACATTTATTCTAACGTGTACGTATGCACGTATTTTACATGGGATGAATGGTGATACAAACAATTGTTATTGCATGACTACACGTTGTGAAGGGTATATAAGATTCGGCACGGCCGAATATAGCACTGTTACTTGTTTTATAGTGCCTTATATTGCGCTAGTCAAGTCTCTTCAGATATTACCATATTTTACCAATATTGACCCTCTTGGTTGTCTAGAAGGTGAAAAACATTGGTTTTCGTTTGTAAATTTTTTGGAATATATGTGCAAATAGTAACAAAAGTACCTATTAATTATTTTACGACTGAAAAATTTTAATTTTGGTGGTAAAAAAAAGTATGAAGAAAGTTATGGGGTGATTTTGCTAAATTTTAATAGCAATTCATTCTCGGATATTTCAAAAAGTTTCATACCATACACAGGTCTGAGGAATACACAAACAGACGGATATAGCTTATTCGACTCCTCTATTTATAAGCTTTCAGGAAATACATAAATAATTTATGGGATCGGAAATGAATATTGTAGAAGTTACAAAGGGAATGACATAGCCATATTTACCCTTTTACACTGTCGTCTCAAGGGTATAATAAAACATTTAAACAGTTGCTTTAACTAAAATATAATATTATTTTTTTAATTCACATACTTATTTACATACAAAAAAGTAAACATTCAAGTAGTATAAATATAATAAATTTGTTATATAAATAAAAAATCAAAACTGAGTCTACATTTCTCATTCGATCAAGCAATGTCCGTCCATAGGGAAATAGAATTTTGTTTAAATATTTCTAATACACCAAAAATGATTATTATTAAAAATGTACAAGATCTATTTACTCAACATTGTAATTCACGAATAAGTCATGTCTTTATGTGCGCTTGACATTAAATAAAAAAATTTTCTGAAAGTGGTTTTCAATCGTTAATTATGAAAATATGCGCAAGTTCACCATGCACAAAAAATTGATAAAAAAATATAAATTAGAAAAAATAGCAACTTTCAATCAATACATTTTTAAAAAATATTTATTTTAATGTCTCTTTGCAATCTACGTGTATTTTGTTTAATCAATTTGTTATTTGATATTATGGCGTTTGTTAATGCATTTAAATTGTTTCCGATACATTCCGATACTTACACGTTTTCTCGCACTCCTCCTTGGTTAAGAAATTATTACCATTTCCTCCGCAACCACCATAGCCAAAATCTTGACGTCAGTTTCCTGTGGCCTTCTGATAAGAATACACTTTAAAATTAACCAAAAAGAAAATAATTTTGTTTTGAATTTAACAGACATTTTTTAGAGGTTTCCCTAATATCAACTTTGAATTGTTTAACAGTTGAATTGTTTAAACAGGACCATTTAAAAAAGTAAGTTTTTTAAGATTCTTCATGCATCTTAACGATGTATATACATACATATGTATATGTATAAATCTATATATATAAAAGTGAAACTCTGTCTGTGTGTTAGCTATAGACTCCGAAATTGTAAAACCGATCGGACTCAAATTTTGGAAAGTTGTTGTACACATTCCGGGGGGTGTTTGTGGGTGGTAAAAAGTGGGCGGGGTCATGCCGATAAAAATTAGTTGTCATTTTTAGCTACTTGCACTTGACCGATTTTTCTGAAACTTTGCACACATATTGAACTCTCATGACTGTATAATTTCGTGATTAGAAAAGTGGGCAGTGCCACGCCCATAAAAAAAAGTTATCATTTTTAGCTTTATCATTTTCATGTGTTGCATGTTGTTGTTGTGAAAAAAAACGAAGTGGTCGTGGTTTTTTGCTCATATCTCAGTTGTTTATGTACTGATTTTTCTGATTTTCAATACCGATCTACTCCCGAATATTTTTGATAGGCTATGTCGGGCGGCTTCAAAAAGTTTCAACATACATACGGACAGAGTGACAGAGTTTAATCGACTCCCCTCTACATAAGCTTTCAGAAAATATATACTTTATGGGGCCGGAAATGAAAATTGTAGAAATTTCACACAGAATGACAAAGCTTTATATACCCTTTTTCACTGTGTGAAAAATAGAGCTTGAGACGGTACAGTCTGAAAAGAGGTAGCAATTAAAAGTAACGTTGACCCGATGATGTTTGGCAACTTTATATACCCATAAAAGTTTCAAAATAAAAAGGGCTTAATCGTATTTCTTGAACTCTTTGTTCTTGTTTTCACTTTGCTTGTTTATGTTAAAAACAACACAAACAAATTTTGTTTTCAATTACCAAAGTTATTTTTCATGAAATAATTATTTATCTTAAAAAACCCCAATAATAATAATAATAATAATAATAATAATAATAATAATAATAAGTAACATTTTTGTCGTAAACAAAATTTGTGATTTAATTAAAATAAAATCAAAAGAAACATACAAATTTTTAAAAATTAAATATTTTGTATAATAAAAGCAAAAAAATACTTTTTGAAAATATTTTTGTTTATAATAGGTACATATTTGCAAAAATTAAATAGATTTTAATTTTATCTATATTGAAAATTAAAAACAAAAATGTATAAAAAAAATTTAATAAGACTCATTTATTTAAGTTGAATGCAATCGAGTTTGAAGAAATTCTACTTAGATCTTATAAATATGAAAGTAGTACGTTATTCTTAAAATAAACCTTAAAAAATTAAGACTTTTATTGCCTTTAATCCGTTTATATATTTCGTTTTAATCGGATCAGTAGTTTCGGATTATAATAAAAAATTAAAGCAAAAAATATATTTTTTACGTGAAAATGGCAAAAATTATTTATTACTTTATCGCAACGCCACATGTATTATGAACAAAATAAGATATGGATTATAACAAGTAAGAGCACTATATTCGGCTGTGCCGAATCTTTTATACCCACCACCAATTTTGTGTACATTTAAAGCACAATATTTATTATTTTGTTAATCGCTATAGAATAATCTCTTTATAATAAAATATGTATCACTTTCTTTGTAGAGGGTGGTTAAATTTTAAGGGCCCATGTTTAAGGTGAACCACATCTAAACTTCAACTTTTTTCTTGTATTTCATTTGACATTTCTCAATCTCAGACTAACTCAATTTGAACCGTGGAAAGATACGCAATCGAGCAACGCTTTTAAATATTAAAGATTTTTATAAAAATGGGCGTTCAAATCAAAATGCATTTTGTGCACTTCGTGATTCTTTTGGTCAACATAATCGTTCGAATTCGTCCACAATCGTGAGAATTGTGGTGTGCCGCCTAGGTTGGGGGGCCATTTGGCCGATATTTTGTTCCATACATAATTGAAGCATACAAATATTATCATTATAAAAATAAATGATAATAATTTCATAATAATTTTATTCAAAATCAACATAGTCCCTTAAAATTAAACCACCCATTATAACTTCGGTATGCTAGTAAAATGTTTTCGTAAATTTAGTCTTTCATTGAAAGTAGCCTTTAAAATACGCGTGTCAATAAAGTTTCTGCTAATAAACATAACTTAGATATTTCAATATAGTCCTTTAGTATTCCAAAATCTTTATTCATAGAGAATTTACATGAATTTAAGAGGAATAAAGTGAATTTAAGGTTAAATTGTAAGGGCCACAGGGTGATTCAAAATATACATTCTCAGCATTTTTCTAAAACGGGAAATTTATTAGTAAGATTTTGTTTTTTAAACTTCTATAACATTTTGCTTTTAAAAGATTTTCAAACGAAATAAGTTTTGTATAATTTTAAGATTTGTTAGCCATTAGTACATGAAAATAAATTGTTTATAATGTTTAGAGATAATTTTTTTTTACTTAGGTCAAAATGTTCCTAAATTCCCATTTTTAATAGAGCATAACTTCAGGAGAACATAAGCATAAGTTGTTAGCATGCCATCTAGTAGTTGCTAGTAGAGTCATCTATCTTATCATCTTTATCTTATATTTAGCTACAGTACAATAAATGGTGCAGTGTAAGATGAATAAATGCTAATATATATGACTAATATATTTTTATAAAAATTTAAGGAAAAAAGTGTTCGTGGCACATCTATTTTCCGTTATAACGAAGACTTTGACCAAAAAGCCATGTTTGCAAAATTTTAGAATCGTACATATAGTTTTGTCAGTTTTTTTACGATTTAAATTTGAAATATACACTGTGCGGTATGAATTTTCGTACATTTTTATCTATAACTCTTTTCCTAATTCATAGATTTAAGCGATTTTCAGGGAAAAATATTCTTTTGACTCGATAAATATATATTCGAAGTTTCATGACTACGTTTATGCGTCTGGACACAATTCAAAAGTGAAAGTGGTCGTTATAGTAGGCGTGTCAAAGTTGTTTTTGCTAATGAGTACAACTTAGGTGTTTCAATATAGTCTGTTATTATTCCAAAATCTTTATTAATAGAGAAATTATATGAATTTTAGGTAAAACGTTATATGGGAGGTGGGCGTAAAAGTGGGCGTGGCACCTTATTTTTTTGGCATAGTAATGAAATTGCCTAGGGGGATAGACGTAGCAAAATTTATCTTCATATCTCTAATTTTAGCGGTTTTATGAGCTTTTAAATTTCATTAACGGTAGATAACGTGAAAAGTGGGCGTTATAGTAGGCATGTCAAAGTTATTTTTGCGAATGAGTACAACTGAGGTGTTTCAAGATAGGCCTTTATTATTCTAAAATCTTTATTAGTAGAGAAATTATATGAATTTTAGTTAAAACGTTATATGGGAGGTGGGCGTAAAAGTGGGCGTGGCACATTGATTTGTCGTTACAAGAACGCGTGTCACCAAAAAGCAAAGTGTGCAAAATTTCAGAGTCGTACATCCAATTTTGTTGCTTTTATGACGTTTTTGTTTTTAAATATACCGAAAAATACACTGTGCGGTATAAATTTTCGTACATTTTGATCGATAACTCCTCTCCTAATGCATAGATTTAGACAATTTTCGGGGAAAAATATTGTCTTTACCCAGAAAATATATATTCGAAGTTTCATGAGTCTACGTTTAGGCGTTTGGGCACAATTCCATTTTATTCGATGTTCGAAGGACACGGTTTTTTCGACCTACTCTTGCTTTTCGAGCTATAACTCTCTTCCTAATATTCCGATTTAGCCCATTTTCAATACCAAACAAACCTTGTCTATAAGAAAGATTCTGGCAAAATTTGAGCCCCCTAGCTTTTTCGGTGCGACCTCTATCGTGCTTTCAACAGACGGACAGACGGACGGACATAGCTAGATCGTCATAAAATCAAACCACGATTTAGAATATATATACTTTATGGGGTCTAAAATGGATATTTCGATGTGTTACAAACGGAATGACAAAATGAATATACCCCCACCATTTTTTTGGTGGCGGGTATAAAAATGTGGTAGCGAAATATCGGAATAAAATAATAATAACACTGCTCAGCAGAAAAATTCTCCATTTAATAAAACTATGTGGACTATAAGGATTTTGATGCGCTGAACTCAAATTCGTTGTCGGTTTTTTCCATCAGATCAGAATTTTTTTTATGGGCGTGGCAAATTTTCCCCCTAAATTAGTCAGGTACAGATATATATTTCATCCTAACTCGAGAACCAGTCATCCGATTTTGAAAAATAAAACACCAGAAGATGTGTAACGAAATTTTATTTTTGGAATTATTCAAAAATTAATGGAGAAAAAAAATTTTTTTCGTGCCAAATTCGTAATATTTTTAAATTTAAAAATGAAATTAAAAAAAATATAAAGCAAATATTCAACATTTTAAACTTTTTTTTTTTGAGAGCTACTTATCTTGGAAATAAAAAAAGCCATAAACCATAAAAATCGATTAAAAAATGTAGATTTTATTGTCAATTTACCGCAGGTACCCAATATTGACCAAACAAGCAGCAAACAACGTCAGAGTGGGCGCATTAAAGCGCCTTGTAGCAACAATGAATGGCAACTATTTATTTATATCTATTTTCGTACAGCAAAAACAAATACAAGCAAAAAAATTGCTAGATTGTAATTTTGTAGCAACGCCTCGCATAAAGCAACCACCCTGTCGTCACCCGTAGATAACTTCAAATTAAAATAAAAAATTAAGATATTTACAGCCTATTTTATTTAAAATAACACAAAACTTTTGTTAATAATTATTAATTTTTATTTAGGAAACATTGTTAAAATAAAAAAGTAGCTTAAGCTGTTCATGCTCTTTCTTCCACATCATTCAATTTCGTTCTAAAGACCTCGTCCTTCATAAGCTGTCGTATTTGTGGACCTACAAATATGCCTTCTTTTACTTAAGCATCTCTGATTCTTTACACAACCTCCTTAAGAACTTGCACAGCTACTACAACATATTTATGGCAGCCAATTTGCATCTCTATCATCGATAGGAAACCAAAAATAACGGCAATAAGTATCTTTAATCTCTGAAGATATTGTCTCCCGTTGAGTTAGATCGCCACATACGTAACAAAATAAATTTGGAGATTTTTTACAAATCCTTGACATTTTGTAATATGAAAGAGTTTGTGGATTCTTTAATTGCTTTATTTCTTTACACAATAACGAAGAACGCTATAAGATCTATTTACTGTTGCCGATTGTAACCTGCACGATATTCAAACTAAAAGTGGCTCACTTATTGTCCATCAGCTTCTATACATACAATAAATACTAGAATCTGCCCTTATGTTCTTAATTTTAATAAATTTTAATTCTAAGAACTATGCAAAATACCGTTGTACTTTAGTTCCATTACCTGCTCACATAACGAAATGTTACATATATCATATGTAAGGCTGGTTGCATAACAATATTGGTACCTGCGGTAAATTGACAATAAAATCTACATTTTTTAACAGATTTTTATGGTTTATGACTTTTTTCTAAGATAAGTAGCTCTCAGGAAAAAGTTTAAAAAGTGGAATATATGCTTCATATTTTTGTTAATTCAATTTTTAAATGGAAAAATATTGTGAATTTTGCACGAAAAAAAATTTTTTTCTCCATTAATTTTGAATAATTCCAAAACGATAAGAGATAGAAAAAATTTTATTCGACTAAAATAAATAAAATTTCGTTACACATCTTCTGGTGTTTTTTTTTTTGAAAATCGGATGACTGGTTCTCGAGTTAGGATGAAATATGTCTCCGTACCTGACTAATTTAGGGGAAAAAATTTGCCGCGCCTATAAAAAAAATCCCGATCTGATGAAAAAAAAAACCGACAAGGGATGTGAGTTCAGCGCATCAAAATCCATATAGTTCACAAAGTTTTAATTAATGGGAAGACAAAAAATAATTTTTTTTAGAGCAGTGTAATTTTTATATAAAAAAGTGACCATTAGCTCAAAAAAAAATGTAAACAACATATTGGTATAAAAACATCGAATACATTTACATAATATAGAGTTTAATATACAAATATACTTAATATAACTAATATAACACTAAATATACAGAGAACGCAGCATTGTCGACAACATTAACGAGTTTATTATCGGTTTGATGTATCACAATACTACACATTGAATGCATCATAGAAATCGTTTTGGTATTAAAAACAAGGAACATCTTTTAAAACAACATCTCAAACGGATTCTTCATATGATTAATTAGAATTCTAAATTGTGCATACTTTTGTTAAATACATAGTTTAAAAATGATTTTATTTAACTAAAGAAAAAACATAACATTTTGTTCAATAACTTTGTATTGCATCTGAAAATGAAAATTGGTTTGATGAATTTAATTTAATAATTGGAATTTCGAAGATGTTTCAGACAGACGGACATACCAAAAACGTTTTAAAATGTGGCAAGTACCAATAACCTTAATACATACATTATTCATTCATACATACACACATTCATAAATACATTATTTGTTGTTTACAACTAAGTAATAATGCTACAGTGTATAAGATGATGCCAAATATAAATTTAATAAAATTTTAACAGTTGTTTTTAATACAAATATTTTTTGATATTAATTAAGAAAATATATACACACATTTAATACCGAATTTAACTACTTAATTATTTTGTTGTTGTTTGTTTTTTAACGTACATACATTGTTTTTACAGCTGTTGTTATTTTCTTTACGATTATTGACTACTAGAAAAGCCCGGCGCGCTTTGATATGCCCCTTAATGAATAAAAATGCATGTTTTTAAATGGGTGTGGCACTGCCCTAATCACGAAACTGTATAGTCATGACAGCACAATATGTGTTCAAAGTTTCAGAGAAATCGGTGAAGTTTAAGTAGCTGAAAATTATATTTTTTTTTATGGGCGTGACACTGCCCACTTTTCTAATCAAGAAATTGTAAAGTCATGACAGCTCAATATGTGTGCAAAGTTTCAGATAAATCGGTCAAGTGCAAGTACCTCAAAATTATAACTTTTTTTATAGGCGTAGCCCTGCCCACTTTTCTAATCACAAAATTATAAAGTCATGACAGCTCAATATGTGTGCAAGGTTTCAGAAAAATCGGTCCAGTGCAAGTACCTCAATGTTTTATTTTTTTTATGGGCGTGGCCCCGCCCACTTTTCTAATCACGAAATTATATAGTCATGACAACTAAATATATTTGTGCAAATTTTCAGAAAAATCGATCTAGTGCAAGTAGCTAAAAATGATAACTAATTTTTTATGGGCGTGGCCCTGCCCAGTTTTCTTATCACGAAATTGTATAACCATGAGACCTCAATATGTGTGTGAAAAGTTTTAGAAAAATTGGTGAAGTTTAAGTAGCTGAAAAGCATAACTTATTTTTTATGGGCGTGGCACTGCGCACTTTTCTAATCACGAAATTGTAAAATCATGATAGCTCAATATGTGTGCAAGGTTTCAGAAAAATCGGTCCAGTGCAAGTACCAAAACATTTTTAAACACTCCCTGGTATCTGTACAACAACTTGCCAAAGTTTGAGTCCGATCGGTTTTACAGTTTCGGAGTTTATAGCTAACACACACACACACACAGAGTTTTACTTTTATATAGATGTGGTGTAGTGTTTAATAGTGTGTTTTTCTTCAATTAACTAAATTTGAACGATACGAAATTTTGACTGTTGGGGGATTCATGCTGTAATCATGATTATTAAGCTCCCTTCACATTTAACAAATATTTTTCCAGATAAGTGAAATCACTATTTGGCGTTTTGTGAATATTTTTTTATGCAAATAAAGTTGATACATAGAACAATTAATATTAAAATCTTTATAACATTTGTTCATTAATGTAAAATCTCATCACATTTTAGGTATGAAATCTTGCTGTTTTGCCCGGCCACACGCGCGCTGTGTATGGAAGTAACTTGAAGTTTTTTTTTTCGTTTGATTTTATTTTAATAAATTTGTGAAAATTGGCAGTTTTTTATGGTACCAGTAAAACACATTATTCGATTGCTTAAAACAACCGAAGAAAACAAATTAAAAGCTACAAAGTAAATACTAAAGAATTAAACATACTGAATAAACAATAAAAAACCAAGTAAGGGTGCTATATTCGGCCGAGCCGAATCTTATTTACCCTTCACAACGTGTAGTTATGCAATAACAATAGTTTGTATCACCATTCATCTCATATGAAATAAAAAACATACAAACATATACAGTCGAAATTCCCTATAGTCACGCCTGGGCAGTATTTTAAATACTTGTATTTGAAATACAGATCCAAGATACAAATACGTATTTTGTATCTCTATTTGAAATATATGGTTTGAAAGTATTTTGTATTTTGTATTTCAAATACACAACTTAAAAGTATTTTGTATTTCAAATACATGTGGCTCAAAGACACATTTATACAAAATACATTTATTTTTTTACAATAAATTTAAAAATAAGTTGTATCAGACTAAAGCGAAAATCGCTAGAAGCTATGACCATTAAAATTTCACATTTGACAAAAATACTATTCAGCTTTAAATTGTTTCGTCTGAGGCGAATTCATTTACACTAATCATGTGATATCAGATGAAAAGCTAGAGAGTTATATTCGCCGAGGCATCTGAGATGTGTCAGCTACACATTAAGTCTTTTAGCTACAACAGATATGAATATTTGCATAAAAAATTCTCGTGCCTGTAGGATTCACTACTCGGCTATTGCTAAATGTACTTTATTATGGAATTAATCCAGAAGACCTAAATAAGCTGAAGTCATAAAAGATTGCCTCGGACATCAGTTAGTATATCCATGTCCCACAAGATGGAACTCACTTTTCGATTCCATAGTACATCTAATGAAAAGAAAATCACAATTAAATTAAACAATGTTAAGTTTGATAAGGCTAACACGTTCTCAGCTATAGAACTGGAGTACTTATAGGAATTCATTGAAATATTGAAACTAATAGCTATGGCTTTGGACTACATACAGGGAAATAATTGCTATTATGGAAAACTTTTGCCTACTTTAATATCTGTAAGAACCAGATTAGATCGGCTGCAATGTAACAATTTGAGACATTTCAGTTGTATTTTGCCAAAACTAAGGAAGAGCGTTGAGAGAAGATTTGTAAAGTTTTTCATGCTGGCACCTGAAGCAAATAGAGCCATATTGGCGCAATGTTTCCACCCAAGTTTGAAAATGCGTAGGCTGCCAGAAAACATCACTGGAAACAAGAGACAACGAATTAAAAACTTGGCAATAGATACCTTAGGAAAAAATTACAAAAAACGTGAAGCAATGCTTGGATGCAGCAGATGAAGTAGATGAAGATTTTATTGTTTTTGCCGACAAGAACATTGATTAACCTCGCACATCAAATTTCGAATTAGAGTTCATCAGTTTCCTAAATGATAAGAGCATAGAGATTTCCGTTTTGGAAAGCTATCCAAATATTAACAAGTAAGAGCGCTATATTCGGCCGTGCCGAATCTTATATACCCTTCACACCGTGTAGTCATGCAATAACAGTGGTTTGTGTCACCATTCATCCCATATGAAATACGTGCATACATATAAAAACATACATATATAAAAACATCCCATTGTAAAATCATAAATTTACGTATGTATGTTAAAAAAAAAATTAAAAAAAGAAATTTAAAAAAAAATTTAAAAAAAAATTTAAAAAAAAAATTAAAAAAAAAAATTTAAAAAAAAATTAAAAAAAAAAATTTAAAAAAATAATTAAAATATATATAATTAACATAAAACAAAAAAAAAATAAAAAAAAAAAATTAAAAAAAAAAAATAATAAAAATATAAATAATATATTTAATAAAAAATAAAAAAAAATAAAAAAAAAATTTTTAAAATATAAAAAAAAAAATTTTTTGGCTCAGCTGGGTTTCGATGCCACGTTTTCTCTAACCAGTATACACGTTTGTATGTATGTATGTTGTTGTTGTAATGTTGTTTTTGTGAAAAAAAGATCGAGGTGGTCGTGGGTTTTTGCTCATATCTCAGTTGTTTATGTACCGATGTTTCTGATTTTCAATACCGATCTACTCCCGAATATTTCTGATATTTTAATACCTTACCCGGGTCCAACCTATGTCGGGGGGCTTCAAAAAGTTGATTTCAACATACACACGGACAGACGGTCAGACGGACAGACTGACAGGGCTTAATCGACTCCCCTATTCATAAGCTTTCAGAAAATATATACTTTATGGGGTCGGAAATGAAAATTGTAGAAATTTCACACGGAATGACAAACCTATATATCCCCTTTTTCACTGTGTGAAGGGTATAAAAATACAAGCAACGTTTTTAGGTATAAAAATTTAAAAATAAATTAAATTTTATTGAAACGAAAATAAAAACAAGTAACAGTGCTATATTCGGCCGTGCCGAATCCTATATACCCTTCACAACGTGTAGTCATGCAATAACAATTGTTTGTAAATGTGGCATCGAATCCCAGCTGAGCCAAAAAAATTTTATTTTTTTTTTATTTAATATATTATTTATATTTTATTATTTTTTTTATATTTTTTTAAAATTTTTTTAAAAAATTTTTTTAGAAAAATTTTTAAAAAATTTTTTTTAATTTTTTTTTTTTAATTTTTTTAAAAATTTTTTTTTGTAGATTTTTTTATTATTTTTTTCTTATTTTTAATATTTTTTTTTTTTTTTGTAATTTTTTTTGTTTGGTATGTTTTTTACATGTATCTATGTATGTATGTTGTTGTTGTAATTGTGAAAAAAAACGAGGTGGTCGTGGTTTTTTGCTCATATCTCAGAAAGTTATGGGGCGATTGTGCTGAATTTCAATAGCGATTCATTCCTGGATATTTCCAAGAGATTGATACCATATACAGATCTGAGGAACATATAGTTGCTTCTAAAAGTTGATTTCAACCAACACACGGACAGACGGGCAGACGGACAGACGGACAGACGGTCAGGGCTTAATCGACTCCTCTATTCATAAGCTTTCAGAAAATATATACTTTATGGGGTCGGAAATGAAAATTGTAGAAATTACAAACGGAATGACAAAGCTATATATACCCTTGTGCACCACAGGTGAAGGGTATAAAAATGCATTAAGAGAATTTAACAGTAGCTTGTGTTCCTCAGGGCCTGTAGAAAGATTATTTTCCTTAGCAGGTTTTTTACATTCCCCAACAAGAGGATGCTTATCTGATGATTCTTTAAAAAATCTAGTTTATATTAAAGGAAATACCTGTTTTATTGAATAAATTTTTTATTTACTAACTATTAAATTCTAAATATGCTTTTTTACTTACTTCCCCCACGTGATGGATAGAATTAACGCAAATTTACAAAATAAGTCTCTCAAATGTAAAAAGTAAATGAACTTTTTACTAATGAAAATTTTACACTTTAACAATTTTACATACATACTTATATAGTAAATGCTATAATACACGGCATGTTTTTTACATCTGACTTTAAAAATTGTGAGACATATGTAAATGTACATGTCTGTCAAAATTGTACTTTTACGCTGACTGCTTTGCAGCAGCAGAGATTTTTGCCAACGACTAATGTCACATGTTTTGACTGAAGAAAATAGAGCGCACTCTAGTTAAAATTTTGTCAGATGTCTCAACACATGTTTTTTTACAGAAGTAATGTTTTAACGGTAACACACGACATGTTTGTATTAACAGTGGAGAATTTGACAAGTCAGATGTAAAAAACATGCCGTGTATTAGCTCCTTAAGTAAATAAAATATTGGAAATTCTTTTAGAAAATCAACATATATAATATAAATATATATATGTATGTGACAGCGCATAGAGAAAGGGACCTAAGGGTAAAAACAGATTTTGTTCAGGAGAGCCATTTTAAAGATTAAATGAATTTTCTATTTTTTTAAATTGTTCATAAGGAAAAAAATAAATTTTTTGTAGTTTCGTAAAATCAAGTTATTTTGTTAATTTAGTAGGGGAAAAAATGTAAATAAATAAATTTTACCGTTAGGTCCCTTTCTATTTGCGCTTAGAATCGTCGTCCTCACTTTTATAAAACGCGCATATCTCTGGAAGGGAACACTTTTGGGGCACGGGATCGGTCTCATTCGATGCTCACATGTTGTCCACATCAAAAAAAAAATTAAAATTGTTTTTTTTTCCCCTTAGGTCCCTTTCTCTATGCGCTGTCACATATATGTATCACTAAGTTTTATTAAATAAAATATTTAGAAACAGAACTAAGAAGAGATACATACATATGTATGTATGCATATATGTATTTTGTATCTGTATTTTGTATTTGAAATACACAGCTTAAAAGTATTTTGTATTTGAAATACACAACTTGAAAGTATTTGTATTTTGTATTTGAAATACACAACTTGAAAGTATTTGTATTTAAAATACATCAAGGTATGACAAGGGACAGACATTTATTTCACTATATAGAAACTTCATTATACAGAAATATTTTTTTGTTTTTTTATTTATTTAAAATAATCAGGTATTTTTGTTTGAACTACATTTTTCCATTTTTCTTTATCAATAAAAGCTTCAATTACATTAAAACATTTAAATACATTTGTCGGAACATTGCTCTTCATCTCCAAAAAAGTTCGTAGTACATCAAGTGAAGAAGAAACGTGTTCTAATGTAAGTGACGTTTTATCAATATTTGCCATTACTTCACCACCCAGTTTCTCTTCATCGTCATCAGATGTAATCTGCTGTAATCCACGACTTTCTAAAACACTGCTTAGAATATCTTTATCGGTCGGAATATATATATTTTTTCTTTGATGTCCCTTCTTTAACTTTGTTAATTATTAATACCTTTTTTTAAAAGATAAATACTACTCCGGTGCGTCATTTTCGTTTACTGAACTGAACTCGGTCAACTGATGTTTTTAATTTTCATATTTTGGGAATCCTAAACATATTACTTATTTTCTTTATAAATAGCTGCTAAAAATAGTTCATTATATGGAGACAAAAACACACGTAAAATGTATTTTTGTTTCCAAAATTTTGTTCATAGTAAAGAAAGATTCACTGTGTGGAAATTCATTATACGGAGATCGAAATACATTGAATGTGTAGCGAAAAGGCTGTGTTCTTGACTTAAGTTCATAAAAGGGAGAACTTCATTATATAGAAGTTCACTATAAGGAAGCTTGACTGTATAAAAACATTCCATTGCAAAATTTTAAATTGTGTTTACGTATGTATGTATGTTTCCAATGTTTCAAAAAAAAAAAACATTAAAAACAAAAACAACAATAAAAAAATTAAAAAAAAAATTAAAAAAAAAAATTTAAAAAAAATAATAAAAATATAAATAATATATAAAATAAAAATTTTAGTTTAATTGGTTGTTGGGTTTAAGCTGGTCTATATGCATTTCACTGGTGCTTATGCCAGATCATCAGTAGACCTTTAAACCATAAAATTTATTAAAAAGTTTAAAATTATTACAAGTTTTATTTAAAATTTTTCATAAACAATATGAGAATTTTAAATAAAGCAAGAAACAAAAATAAAAACTTCCTAATAAACCCAACCAACAATTTTATTCAATTTGCATTATTTTATTATTCTAATGAAAATTATTGGGAGAATATCCTAAAGAATTAGTAAATTTTTTATGTAAATAAAAGAAATTTTATTATTCGGTTGCCCTTAATGTATATTTTGTGTTAACCAATGTGTTAGCCAAATATATAAGGGATTAGAATAATAAAATAATGCAAATTGAATAAAATTGTTGGTTGGGTTTATTAGGAAGTTTTTATTTTTGTTTCTTGCTTTATTTAAAATTCTCATATTGTTTATGAAAAATTTTAAATAAAACTTGTAATAATTTTAAACTTTTTAATAAATTTTATGGTTTAAAGGTCTACTGATGATCTGGCATAAGCACCAGTGAAATGCATATAGACCAGCTTAAACCCAACAACCAATTAAACTAAAATTTTGAAAATTATTGGGAGAATATCCTAAAGAATTAGTAAATTTTTTATGTATATAAAATAAAAAAAGAAAATAAAAATATTTTTTTTGCCTCAGCTGGGATTCGATGCCAGTATTTGTATGTTGTTGTTGTAATTGTGAAAAAACGAGGTGGTCGTGTTTTTTTGCTCATATCTCAGAAAGTTATGGGGCGATTGTGCTGAATTTCAATAGCCTTTTATTAAAAATGATATTTGTTTTACTTTTTTCCAGTCCTCTATAGTGTAGCCATAACAATTGTTTATTTTCTTTTATCGTTAATAACACTATGCTAGTTGAAAAAACAGACAAGCTGGGCACCTGGCGTTTTAAAATAATTCGGGTACGCTGAATCCAGTGGTGCCCGCGGATTTTTTAAGATTGACTCTGGTTTTCGAGATATACCGTTATTTCGAAAATGGAGGAGGTTGCACAACATATGTTCGCGTTACTCAAAAACGCTTTAGCCTTTTGAAAAAACTTTAAAAAAAAGTAAAACTTGTTTCTAAGATCCGCAGTCGTTTTAGAAACATAATTTTTTTTTGAAAAAAAAAATTAATTTTTTTATCAAAATTTCGAAATTTTTGTTTTTTAAAAATTCAAAAAAAAATAAAAAAATGCAGCTAGGCTTATATTTTTTTGCAGACGTATAAAACACAAAGTTGCAAACAAAACAAGTCATAAGTGTTTAAATTCTGTTAGCAACTTTTGATTTTATTCACAAAAGTCGACAAATTGTAATTAATTTAAGAATTTAATAAAACGCAAGCCCCCTAAGAGATGGTGATAAAGAGAAGTATAATTTGAGAAAATGTTAAGAACAAAAAACATTGGAGGGCGGTCATAAATTTTATCCCCCTAGGAGTGAATCGTAGGCCTTAGAAACAAATGATGGGAATGGAAAATAAAGTTGCGCTGGTCATACATACATTTGGCCCGTCTAGGGGTATCTCAGGCGCTGCAGGTGCAAAATTTAAGGCTAGGATTCCACGCGTATAAAAAACAAAGTTCCAAACAAAATAAGCTATTAGTGATTAAAATCTGTCTACAACTTATGATTTTTTCAGAAAAGATGAAATTTTTTAATTTTTTACAATAACCAAACTAACAAATTTTTGTTGTTAAGTAGTTAAAGTTAAAGTTTTTATTTAGAAATTTATTCTTCTTCCTCCTGCAGATTCCAAAAAATATCCCCTAATAGCGAATCAAGTTGTTTGCCGCTATACCAGTGTTCGAGCCTGGCTGTTACTTGGTGAAATCTCTCGCCATGTTCATCAGACTCGGCTGGTGATTGTTCATTAAATTTTTCGGCATGGTAATGCAAAAAATGTATTTTCAATGGCATTCTAACGTTTAAGTTTTTATATGTAGTTAGCATATTTTTGGTTAAAATTCGCCAATTTTCAGACCAATGATTTCCTAATACATTTTCTATTACTGATTTCACACAATTCCAGGCCAATAGCTCGATATCATTCAATGCAACCTCAAATTGATGGTCCTTCATAAGACGACGAATGTCCGGTCCATTAAGAGTTCCTGTAAAATAAAAACATTATGGTATGAAATATAAAGCTAATTTAAAACAAGTAAGAACGCTATATTCGGCCGTGCCGAATCTTATATACCCTTCACAACGTGTAGTCATGCAATAACAGTGGTTTGTGTCACCATTCATCCCATATGAAATAAGTACATACTTACATATAAAAACATACATATATAAAAACGTCCCATTGTAAAATTAAAAATTCACGTATGTATGTTAAAAAAACAACAACAACAAAAATTGTTTAAAAAATTTTAAAAAAAAATTTAAAAAAAAATTAAAAAAAAAAATTTTAAAAAAAATTATTATGTATACAATATATATAAAACAAAAAAAAATAAAAAAAAAAAATTAAAAAAAATAATAAAAATATAAATAATATATTAAATAAAAAAATAAAAAAAAAATAAAAAAAAAATTTAAAAAAAAATTTAAAAAAAATTTTTTTTGGCTCAGCTGGGATTCGATGCCACGTTTTCTCTAACCAGTATACACGTTTGTATATATGTATGTTGTTGTTGTAATGTTGTTTTTGTGAAAAGAAAATCGAGGTGGTCGTGGGTTTTTGCTCATATCTCAGTTGTTTATGTACCGATGTTTCTGATTTTCAATACCGATTTACTCCCGAATATTTCTGATATTTTAATACCTTACCCGGGTCCAACCTATGTCGGCGGGCTTCAAAAAGTTGATTTCAACATACACACGGACAGACGGTCAGACGGACAGACTGACAGAGCTTAATCGACTCCCCTATTCATAAGCTTTCAGAAAATATATACTTTATGGGGTCGGAAATGAAAATTGTAGAAATTTCACACGGAATGACAAACCTATATATACCCTTTTTCACTGTGTGAAGGGTATAAAAATAGTTAGAGTTCATACCTTCTTTTACTTTCATGCCGCTTAATCGTGGAAAAATTCGGTGCAATTCGGTAAAAGCAACACCATCTGGGCTCAATGCTTTTATAAAATTTTTTACAATACCCAGTTTGATGTGGAGTGAAGGAAGCAAAATATTTTCCATCGCCACAAGTGGTAATTCAATAACATTGTTTCTATGCAATCTGCTTTCCTCACGTAAAGCCCAATCCCGTGTATTGTACTGGTCGCCATCGAAACGCGTATTCCATAAGCACATGAAGCACATATTTTTAGTATATCCCAATTACATGCCTCTTAAAAGAGCTACCACTTTTAAATCTGCGCATATTTTCCACTTGTGGTATTCATATTTAATAAACTGTATTATTTTTTTTATTGATGCGTATGTCTCTTTAGTATTTTTGCTTAGTTCTATCGGAATAAGACTTTTTAAATTAGTGACATGTAGCAAAACTGCTTTTATGCTACTTTTGGAAAAATCAATGAATAAGCGCCAATCTCCAGGATTATATTCATTTTGCATTGTTAAAACCAAGCCGCGGATGTCAGTACAATACGCGATAGAATTATTCTCAATAGATTTAAAAAAAAAGTCGTAAATCGTCTATGGCGATTGATAGCCTCGTATATTTGTACACCTGGTGCTAAAATATTAGCTCGTTTTAACTCTTTTGTCAAGAGAATGCTCTGTCTTTGAGATAATTTTAGACGCCGTACCATTATATCCAGACGATTTTGCGTGATTTCATTGTGACTGCATGGAACCGTGATGCATGACGGCTGATACATTGAAGTAGCTGGTCCACCCGCTTCAACAAAATGAAGAATTATTGAGGGAATATGTTCTGTTGGTATTTGGCTATCCGGAACAGGAATTTCATCAGAAAGTGTCAGCGGAAATCGAGCATATGCTGTTTCAGTATAAGATATATAAGTAATTTTTCTTCTGTTCATGCCCGCTGTATAAATTATGCACGCACAACACTCATCTTCAACATGAACTATGGGATCTCTCCAAATCATTGGAACACCAAATGGCATGGCGTCTCAATTTTTTCCCCACTTATTTAAATGGTAAATGCAGTGTGTACACACTATTGATGATGTCCAACTCTTACCATATATAACCCTTAAAGAAAAATATGATTCATACAAGGTACTTGTTTCAGTAGTGATTTTAAGGCGACTTGGCATATTTTTATATTTTACACACACATAACAAAAGTAATTAAACTTTTAACACGCCTCCATCTTAGATATTTCAATATAACTGATTAGATGCAAGACTGTCAAAGGCTTTAAACATCACTAATCACTTTCGCAAGCACTTTCCATAAGACAGTGAAGGGGTTGAGGAACTCTTATTTTCACTGTAATTGTTTTAATCAAAGTACCTGTCGAGACCTTCATTACCATGTTTTGTAAAAAAAAAACCAGGACGAATAATAGTTTTACCTCTTCCAGGTATAACAATAGAATATATTATTTAAGTTTTTTACAAGACCGATTAGTGCGGTTTTGACTGCACAATAAAAAACCGATTTGTGTGGTTTTGTAAGCACAATCAAATACAAAGATGTAAGCATTTATGACTTTATTTCTTAATTCTAAGTATTTTTTAATCGGTAACTCCACTTCTTAGGGGGCTCCCATACAAATATTGCATTTTATGACATTCTTAAATTAATTAAAATTTGTCGACTTTTGTGAATAAGAGTTACAATATTCCCTAATAGAATAATTATTTGACTATATTTGCTTATGTACATACATACATACTTTGTAATATCATTTTGTAATTTCTTTAAAATGTTTGTTTACAATAAATTAAACAAACATACATAATTTTAATACTTTCTTTTGCTTATGAAAAGTGCATAGTAGCAAGTAATAATACCACACACAAACTTGCATACTTAAACCTAAATATATTTCATTGCCCTATAATGTACTGAATTTCTAAGAATACGGCCGACTTCCTAAACGCAAGTTGCAATGCATACACTTCGTAAACGCATATGTAAACTTTCTAGCAATGTCCAATGTTCCTAATCGTTTGGCAACTCATTTTACTGCGTATCAGCTGTCCAAATCGCGCATCATTTTTATTTTGTATGCAAACATTTGTGCTGCAATGGCTGAGTTAGTATTTTCATTGTTTATTTTAATTATATTATTTATAATTGATTGAGTTTATTTAAATCACAGACTAATAATTTTAATAATTAAACACTTTATATTGCAGAGACAAAAAGTGGATCCATGAGCATTCCTAAATGCCGATAAAATGCAAAAAAAATCTCTGCAACGCAAGGTTGCACTTAAGACTTGTTTAGCATTGCATACGCATTTTTTTAAATTATGAATTGCAACTTGCGTTTAGGAAGTCGGCCTACTTGACTTGTCAATCAAGCCAATGAACCCTTAAACTAAAGGAAACTACGAAATAGTACTTAACAATTATTATTTACTTGTTAAGAATTTATTTCAACATACTACAAAACGATAATTGTGTTTTTCTTAAGAATTTGTTTATTCGATAATTTCTTTGTAGCATAAGTGAAAGTGTGTATCTATTTCTATACTTTTGAATTTTGTATTTAATATTAAGAAAATTGGAAAATAAAGTCAGTCATATTCTTTGATTCAAGAAACAAGCACAATAAGTGTTTTATTTCATTTTATTTTTCTGGAAATATTATTTCTAGAGAACATTTCTAATAAGATCAAAAGTTGCTAACAGATTTTAATCACACTGCTCAGCAGAAAAATCCTCCATTAAATAAAACTATGTGGACTATATGGATTTTGATGCGCTGAACTCAAATCCGTAGTCGGGTTTTTCCACCAGATCGGTATTTTTTATGTATTATTGTAATGCAACCAGCCTTACATATGAATTTTGAATGGTTATTGAAATTAAAGATTAAAACATGGTATTTTTGAATTACCTGTGATTTCAAATTATTGGCTACCTGCGGTAAATTGACAAAAAAATCTACATTTTTTAACCGATTTTTATGGTTTATGGATTTTTTATTTTTAAGATAAGTAGTTCTCAGAAAAAAGTACAAAATGTTGAATAATTGCTTTATATTTTTTTAATTCTATATCTAAATTGAAAAATATTACGAATTTTGCACGAAATTTTTTTTTTTCTCTATTAATTTCTAAATAATTCCAAAACGATAAGAGATAGAGAAAACACATCTTCTGGTGTTTTACTTTTGAAAACCGGATGACTGGTTCTCGAGTTAGGATGAAATATGTCTCCGTACCTGACTAATTTAGGGGAAAAATTTGCCACGCCCATAAAAAAAATCCCTATCTGATGGAAAAAACCGACTACGGATTTGAGTTCAGCGCATCAAAATCTATATAGTCCACATAGTTTTAATTAACGGGAAGACAAAAAATAATTTTTTGTCGAGCAGTGTTATTTATGGTTTGTTTTGTTTGCAGCTTTGTTTATTTTTTTTAGATTTTATGAGTTTCTTTTTGCATGTGTTTTGTATTTATTATTAATTTTTGTATGTACATATGTATATTTTCTTTTAAACAAATTTAATAAAAACATATTGTAGACTGAAATTCAGTGATTGTTGAAATGTTCAGCGTTAAATTAAATCATATTGTAAACAAAACCATAGCCAACATCCTGCACAACCGCATCTCATCCATTATTGAACCACAGCTAAGACAAGAACAAGCGGGCTTTAGGCCAAACAAATCATGTACTGATCATATCAACAGCTTGAGGGTAATTGTGGAACAGTCGGTTGAATGGCGCTCACCTCTGTACTTAGTGTTTGTTGACTTCAAACGTGCGTTCGACACATTACAACATTATGCGATATGGGAAGCTCTAAGCTGCAAAGGAGTTCCCGGAAAGTTAATCAATCTCATTAAGGAACAACAACAACACATTGTGCTCCATACTGCATGTGGGTTCAGCAAGCATACCCATTAAAGTAAACGTAGGAGTTTGTCAAGGTTGTGTTCTGTCTCCACTACTGTTTCACATAGTACTTGACGTAGTTATGAACCACTGTATGGATATGCATCATGGCATTTCCTGGGGCCTTCATGATAGGTTAGATGATATTGATTATGCAGATGACGTCTGTCTTCTATCCCACCGCTTCTCTAGCATGCAATCCAAGATTCAAGCCTTTGCTACACATGCTGCCAAAGCGGGCTTGCAAATTAATATCGACAAAACTAAATCAATGCGCATAAACTCCTCATGCAATACGGCCAACTCCTCAGCTTTCGGGCCAACACATTGACGATGTTGAAAACTTTTGCTATCTGGGGAGTATAATTTCAAAAAGCGGGGGCAGCAAAGAAGATATACAGAATAGACGGTGTAAGGCGAAACAAGCATTTGGCACGCTTAATAAATTCTGGAGATCGCAAAATATCTCAAATCAAACCAAACTTAAAGTTTTTAATAGCAACGTGAAATCTGTGCTTCTGTATGGCTGTGAAACCTGGAATTTTTCGATTCGGGAAATGAGTTGTATGCTATATTTTGTAAACCGCTGCCTCAGGCGTATACACAGGATATTCTGGCCTGCCACAATATCAAATCAGGACTTGTGGAACTTAACCAATCAGGACCTTTAAACATGGGTATCCGATTGCGTAAATTTAGCTGGCTGAGGCACACAATGAGAAAGCCAGCGGATGATTTAACTCGACAGTCCGTTGAGTATAACCCCCAAGGATCCAGAAGACCTGTCAGACCTGCGAATACTTGGAGACGCCAAATTGAGAACGAGTTGCACAAGCATGGTGTGTCTTGGAGTGAAATGAAAACGATGTCTACTGATAGAATACAATGGAAAGCATTTGTTGCGGTCCTATGTTCCACTGGGAATTAAAGGATTAAATATTGTAATTCATTTATTTTTATAAAAAACTTTTACAGCAAAAAACTTTTACAAAATCTGTACAGCTCATAGACTGCATCACTGGTCATACATATATAATATTAAAAGAACTTTAAATGTGTAAAAATAAATTTTAATTAAGTTTGTTCTTAAAAATATTCAGAATCTTTTAATTAAATATTTTTCAAATTTAAGTTTATGACAACACTTTTATACCCTCAGCCATTACTGAGTAGTGGGGTCAAAAATGCTGATTAATTTTATTTAACCCTGCTAGTAAGAGTTCTACCTACAAGAGAGATAAAACCATTTTAGCATATTTCGTTGTACATAGAATTTTATAATTGCACAGCTCTTACACCTTCAAATAAAAGTTTGCGTAAGAATAGGCGTGTCAAAATAATGTCAGCTAATGAATTGTTATATGAATCTGAGAAAAGGCGTAAAATTGTATGTGACACCATAATTTTGTCGTATTACAATATTATTGACCAAGAAGCCATACATCTTCTTCTGTCAGATTTATGAGGCTTTGAAATAAAAATTCTGTCGCTTGAGATAATTTTTTTGCAACAACGGTAAATTCATTGATTTAATTTTGCTGAATAATTCATGTTTAAACAATCTTGTTCGTATTTTGTAAACCAAACAAAACAAAAACAAAAAAACAGGGTGCTACTGAACAGCAAAATTTTAAGAAAATTAATTTTTGTACAGTTTCAATTTCTTCAACGTTTGGGCATAACGATGCCTTACTTCCTCAACCTCGTATCTTAGAAAATACGGTTTTGACTTTTTTATATCAAACGATTGTTTTATGTTTTAACTAAAAAAGATTAATATATTATTACTACTAATATACATAAATACAATCAATTCCTTAATAATTGCATTTAAACTTTTAACCAAACACCGAAGTATAAAAAGATGAACCGTTTTTTTTGTCTCTACTGAAAAATTTTATTTTTTAAGATACGAGGTTGAGTTTGAGTTTTTGATTGTGTTTAACTCATTTTTTTTCTATTTCGTTTGGTACCAATAAGTTAAATCTAGCACAGATGCATCCATCCGTAATCATTTGCGCTTTAGGCAATAAGTCAGAAAAATTCATATTTTGTTTGGTATTAAGGTCTTAAGTTGACTTAAGTCTTTGAAACATTTAATATCCTTCTAACGGCATAAGTCAATTTAAGTCTTTTATACAAGTAAAAACTGGTTTCCCTGCCGCTACATCAAAAACCACTCAACAAGCCAAACAAAAAAGTTTAATCTAGTTATCTAGCGTTTATTCTTCATATGAATGATTGAAGTTGCATTTCTCTGAATTGGGTTTACATTATTAAATAAAAGTTTGCAATTTAATAATTCACAATAAGTGTTCTGCAATGAGTTTAGGCTTAGCAAATCCTGGAGACCACAGTAAGCGTATTATATTTTGTAATAGTCAGTAATATAAATTGAGAATTTAATAAACTTTTCATAAGGAAACGCTCAATTTGCTTCTGTTGCTGAAAATACAGCTTCAGCTGAGTCCTCGCGAGTTCTATCGTTATTTTTGGCTATGCCAAACATTTTCAATTCCGATGATAGCTTTATGGATATGGATTTTGTAACAGAAGAAGAAACTAGTGTAAGCGAAACAAATACAGTTGCAACTAGTCCATCAGATCAAGTAAGTAAGGACGTATCAGTTGATAACATGGGAAATAACAGTAAGCAGTGTTCCAGGCGCATACGGAAAGAAAGTACAAAAAAAATGCATAGCGGCAAAAGTTGTGTAAGTGTCAGCGGCAAAGTAATTAAGGCAAGACAATTACAAAATTTAAAACAATGCAGGAAAAAATGCAATCCTTTTCTAAAAGAAGAAGCTTGGAAAATTATTTTTGACGAATACTGGTTGCTGGGGAATCACGATAAAGGGGTAACTTTCATTGCAAACCTCATAAATGCTAAAGAAAAAGAGGTGTCTCGCAAAAGAAAAGCTGAAAGTTTAAAATATAGGAAAGTAACCTACGAATATTCCCTAGAAGTAAATGGTACAAGAGTTTCTGTGTGCAAGGGTTGTTTCAGTAGAACTTTAGACGAAACAGAAAAGTTCATATCAAATGCCATTAAAAATAAAAAGTTTAACAGATCATGCATTACTAACGACGATCAAAGAGGAAAAAAATCGCTGAAAAACAAAAAGTGTCAGGAGAAACTTAATGAGGTACGGGCTCACATAACATCATTTCCAAGTTATGAAAGTCCTTACACAAGACGTACAAGTGACAAGAACTTTTTACCTTCCTTTTGTTGGCCGTTCAATTTACGAGAGGGAATTTCACAATTTAAAACTTGCCTTTAAAAAACCAAAAGTGGACACCTTTTATAAGTGCGACACCCTTCAAATACATGTTCAAGTTGCTGCCACGCAAGAAGAAAAACATGCAGCAGAAATCGACCTCCAAAACCACCAAGGCTCTCAACAACTCTCTAAAGAAATGCTTCAGTTTTGATCTACAGCAATGCCTGCCAACCCCATTTGTTGAATCGTCGGTAGCATTTTATAAAAAGAGGTTGTGGACCTTTAACGTTACAGTTAACGATAATGCTACAAGAGAGTCAACCCACTATATGTGGCATGAAGCAATAGAAGCTAGAGGGGGAAACGAAATAGCGTCCTGCTTATATGCTCATTTGAAGAAGCTACCTGGTAGCGTTTCTAAAGTGACATTTTACTCAGACACATGTGGGAGGCAAACAAAAACAGTCACGTGGCGACAATGTTTTTACTGGCTCAGGTTAAGTTTCCCAATTTAACCATAAACCTCAAGTTCCTTCTTCCGGGACATACGCATATGGAATGCGACGTGGATCATTTCATAATTGAAAAACAAAAAAAGGAAGCAAAAAGCGCCAACAACAGACCTTAAAAAGAAATTCCACGTACACGAAATGCAGCAGAAAGAATTTTTAGATTTTGCAGCTTTGTTGAAGTCAGTTGAAGTCAGTCAGCAAAAAAAAATTTTTTTAAATGAAAAGTTCTCTTGACATAGTGCACAATGGCTCCAGTACAAGCAGAATGGCTTAGTGAGTTTCAAAAACAGCTTGAACGATTCCGAAGATTTCAAAATTTTAAGCTTCCTTAGGAGAGGAAAAAATAAAAATCTAAAAAATTATCCATTCCAAACAAAATATAAAACTTTGGTCCCGATACCTGAGGAGAAAAAAAGGGATTTTTTTACCACCCATAAACACTACCTGAAGCGTGTACAACAAAGTTTGTGTCCGATCGGCTTTACGGTTTGGGAATCTATAACTAACACACACACAGAGTTTCACTTTTATATATATAGATGTAGATTACTAGCTGACCCGGTCCGTGTTGCTGGCCCTAAGCAAACATTAGTGTTGTATTACAACATGATTTAAATTGAGCTTTTAACGAAATTTACGGCCTTCAAATAAAAATCCATGGAATATTTATCTATCATAAAGTTTTTTTTACAAAATAACTTACATATGGTGTAGGTATGGGCTCAATCTAAAAAGAAACGCTTGTATTGAAGGCAAATAGGAAATTATATTTATTTATTACTTCATCTTAAGGCCAGCGGAGGGACAATGTTTTTTGTTTTTTTATTTGGTGTGAAAACGTATACATTTTTTGGCGTGCCAACTCGAGAGCAAGCCACATCAGCTGGCCGTGTGAAAAATATGAATTTTCCAAAATTAAGCCAGCAATAGTCAATGATTGGCTTTGTGCTTTGTTGATGGTAATAGCAAAGGCAAGATGCAAAGGGAATTGGAGCCGCTTGAATTGGAATGGTGAGTCGTTGGAAATCATCGGAATTCATGGAATAAGTACGACTTCGCCTTTGAATCTGCCACCGATGATTGTTGTTTCGATTAAATTTGGTGAACAGTTTTGATGGACTTGTCTGGTTGCATTGCATAACTTTGGTGCATTTAAGTTACGAATAAGAATTACCGGTGAAGCAACTTTTAATGTTAGAGTATGCGGTGGCATTCTCCGGGTGGTTGCAATGAATTCAAAAAATCAGTTTAAAAATTGACGGCTTCTTCTTCATCCATTACTGTGTCGATCGATATGTATTTGATTAATTTGCCAGGCAGTTTCAATTGAATTTGCTCACTGAGCTGTAAATGTTTTTTGTAAATAAACCGAAAACTCAGATTTTTAAATGCAATATTTCGAAAGTTTTAAAATTTTGATATTGGATCATTTTTAACATAGGTTTTTTGTAAATATTTTCGGAAGTACATAACCGATTTAAGAGTTTGATATCCCGTTTTGAAAAACATGACAATGGCTTTCAAAAAAATAAAAAACAAAATAAATATAAGTGTGTATATGTCATTGGTGGTGCAATATGAAAATTGGATTTTGCCACGCCCCTCCGCCCGTGGACCGAAAATCAAACTTCACAGTGTCACCCCCTAAGTATTCTGAAGATTCCCTGAAAATTTCATCAAAATCGGTCCAGCCGTTTTGGAGTCCATACGTTACATACTTGGGTCGATTTCAAAAAAAAACGTACAAATCGAGTTTTTTTTTTTTGCTTATTTTGAAAGTTTTTTCAATTCGCCGGTATCACAAAAACTGCGCAAATGCACACTTTTTTACAAAGGTTTTTTTTTTTGCTTTTTCACTTTTGTAATAGTTAAGGTTTGTACTTTACTTACGTTATTTACTTTATTTAAATGTAAATTGGAAACTAGTAATATTACTTGAATAATACAAAAAGTGACGCTCAATGCAAATTGTGGGGACAACCTTTCTTTGCAACACCAAATTTGCACTAATTTAGTTTTGACGACTAAAACAAATGAAAACACAAAAAAAAAACTCAATAATTCGAAAACTGTTATTAAATGTTGCATATTTACTAGACTCCTGCACAATTCAACATTTTCTGTAAAAATGTAATTTTCAAAGATTTCATGCTTTGCTATGCCATGCGAATTTAAACAAGGTGTTATAACATGTTATGCCAACTCAAACATACTGTCTTAGCATGTCATTGCAACTTAGGCAAGCTGTTGTACGCTGTTGTGTTTAATACCATGTCTTTCTTTGAATTCAAATAATAGAAATAAACAAGATTTCACACCTTTGAAAATCAATTTTATTCAGTTTTATATATGTATGTACCTATTAGAGTATCCATTTAATCGGTGTTTGACCTATACATACATACATATATACATTGTATTAAATGGTTTCCTTATAAAACGTTTTACTTTTATAGTCTTTTTGTACTCATCATTGGAAGTCATTGCATGTAATGCATTTAAATCTAAGTTACTATGTAAAAACATAATGTGAGTAACACTGACTGGGGTTTTTCCGAGTACCGACCTTTTTTCACCTAACAAATGTCGAGCTCTTGAAAAAAGCCTCTCCAATTAAGTGGATCAAAGTTTTTATGGAATACAATTGCCTGACTCTCATATCTTAAGATTTCTGATTTTATTGCATATAATGTTCTATTGCAATGATTAAGATGCACTATAAAAAACATGTGCTGCATATGTCACACGTGTCGCATGTGTTGACTTTCTCATTTTATATGCTCATGTATGCAATATCACTGTTAGAACTATGTACAGATTTAATTAAACTAATTATACACTGTCTTTATATGTCTTTGTCCAACATGCATTTTCGGCATTGCATGAATTAGCAGTTGCATTATGTGACACATGTTGCTATGTTGTATAGTGCAACAGTTGCAGGCCTTTAATATTTACTTTTTTCTGGATTTTATTTAATTTTGTTTACTAAAAATTCTAACGGGGGACACATGCTTTTGTATGGAAGGAGTCCGAGGAAGAAACAAAACACCATTCTGAATAAACAAAAAAACAAACATACAAATTTGAGAATTACGTTTTTTGGTTACATATTCCTCGCTGATCACTCTCAAATTTTTTTTTTTGTTTTTTTTTACCTAAAATAGTAGTGTAAAGTGCGGGGACACAAAAATTGCGTTTTTTTTTTAATTGACCCACTTACATACATCCTATTTTATATACATATATAGATATAAGATTTGTCGCTATTTGTATGCTAAATGAAATTATTTAAAATAAGAGTTAAGCGCATTGAACAACTGTTTTTTTTTTTAATGTTTTGTTATTTAAACATAAATAGACATGTCTTCTATTTCAGTATTGAGTGACTCTAAGCATTATTGAATAAAACAAAAAAATCCTGTTGTTAACAATAGTAGTCCGTGATGGTCTGATGAGATTTACAACACTGGTTAAGTTTGATGAAGTCCAATTATTTCTTTATTGTCAACTTGTGACCAACCTTATGTTTTAATTCTTTTTGGTTTCAAACCACCACCTTTTCAGTAATAGAAAATGGGGACACTTTGAATGTGTAACTACTAATAAAGTTAGCGGGAATTAAGATAATATGTCAACTTCTATGTATTGCAAATATCGGGTGTCCCAACTAGAACGCAATTTTTAAATTTTAAATAAAACACAGATATTTAAAAAAAAATCATGAAACTTTATTATATCGTAAAGTAGACAGAATGAGGAACAATATAACGTGCAGATTTGCTGGCGCACACGCGATCTTTTAATGAAATTTTCAATGACCTTTTTGCATAAATGCTGCGGTATTTCATTAATGCAGCGTCCAATTTCCTCTTTTAAGGCTTGAGTCGTCGTCGGCTTATTCGCGTAAACCATCGACTTCAAAAAACCCCAAAGAAAAAAATCTAAAGGTGTTAAATCACACGATCTAGGCGGCCAATTCTGGTCTCAGCATTTTCATGTTGTCTCTCCAATACCCAATTAACGAACTCCCTTCGCTGCCCATGGTCAGCTGGCTTCAGTTCCTGAGTCAATTGAAGTTTGTATGCATGAAGATGCAAATCTTTCGTCAAAATTCGCTGCATAGTGGATTTGGAGACACCAATTTGCTGAGCTCGGTGTCGAATTGAGGTGGATGGAGTTTGAGCGACATCATCACCTACAGCTGCGACATTTTCGATCGATCGACCTGGTCGAAGGCACGTTGTTGTCTTTACATCACTAACAGACCCAGTTTCGGCAAATTTATCCATTAATCTCTTTACAGTTGACTCTTTTGGAGCATTATTATGACCCGAAATTGATCGCAATTTGCGAACTGTAGCCGCAAAACTTTCACCATTTTGGTAAAACAATTTCACAATAAGAATGCGTTGTTCATTCGTGTAGCGCTCCATTTTTACTAACCTCGTACCTTCTACTAGCAAACAATAACAATTGTTCAAATGTCAAACAATGACACTTTGAATGGCGCCAAATTTAAAAATTGCGTTCTAGTTGGGACACATAAGTAGAAAATTCTAGAATATTTTATTATGTAGATAATTATATGTAATATAATATAAATATCGATAACTTATCAGGATGTATTTTTAGGTAGGCAAAATGCAGTGGCGGTAACACCTGTGTAGTCTATAATTTTTGGTTTTGAAAATTAAAAAAAAAACATACAAATTTTAAAAATAATAAAATATTTATATTTGGCAGTAATGAATGCCACGTAAATGTCGCCCGAGGCTACGCCGTAGGTGGTTCTTCATAGATTTTATTTTATATAAATTTTAAACGAAGTTAGTACTTACCAGCGCTTAAATCAATTCCAATATTCCAATGCCTCCAATTCGGACAAATTTTGAAATGCTTTATGACGCAAAAAAATACGTTTATCAACTTCTGAAATCCAAGAAGCTACCACACCTTGACAATTTTTGTACTTTCGTGGGACGTACTGGCGATGATTCACTAGACTTTGTTTGATTTTTTTAATGACTCTTAAGAATCTTCATTGAAACGTATTGAGCAATATGTGATTACGATTTTGATTTCTGCATATCTGGACCTACAAAATGCATTAAATTTAAATTTTTCAGATTAGTACCAAACCTAATATTTAAAACATTTAACACCAAATTTGACAATTCCGTTAATGACTAACCATTGAGCCAAACATTATGACGAATATAAAATGGACGTAATTTACAAAACATATTTCTAGTAATTATTTTGATACTAGAATTCGATGATTTGCTAAAACAATGTCCAAAAAGATTTATGTATTTAAGAAAGTGTTTGAAAAAAAAAATGTGACTGATTTTTGTGGACCTTTGTTCGGGTTTCGAATATATTCAATTTTTACTTCGACATTCTCTATACTCAAAAGGCGCAGCCAAGATAAAAAATTATATTTTTCCAGATATACTGGCATCCACCTCAATCTAATTTGTTCTCTAAATAAGATAATTTTATCGCATTATTTTTATACCCGCCACCAAAAAAATGTTGTGGGTATATTGGTTTTGTCATTTCGTTTGTAACACACCGAAATATCTACTTTAGACCCCCTAAACTAAATATTTTCTGAATCGGGGCTTAATTTTATGACGATCTAGATATGTCTGTTGAGAACTCGAACCAAAAAAGCTAAAATTTTACCAGAATATTTCTTATACACAAGATTTGTTTGGTATTGCAAATTGGCTAAGTCGGAATATTAGGTTAGTGTTATAGCTCCTAATGCAAGAGCAGGTAAATAAAAAACATTTCCTTCCAACATCGAATAAAATGCAATTGTGTACAAACGCCTTAACGTAGAGCCATAAAATTCCTGAAAATTGCTTAAATCTATGCATTAGAAAAGGAGTTATATATCAAAATGTATGAAAATGCAAATTTAAAACGTAATAAAACTGTAAAAATTAGATGTATGATTCTGAAATGTTACAAACATTGCTTTTTGGTCACAGGCTTTTTATTTACAAAAAAAAAATGTGACACGCCCACCTCCCATATAACGCTTTATGTTAAATTCATATAATTTCTCTATTGACAAAATTTTTGGAAGAATAAAGGACTAAATTGAAATATCTAAGTTGTATTTATTATCAGAAACTTTATTGACACGCCTTCTTTAACGCCCACTTTCATTAAGAGACTAAACTACAGACTAAATCGAAGTTATGCAACGAATGAAATTATTCCATAGTGATTACTACAAATTGGTGGTGGATATAAAAAATTCCAGATATAGTGCTCTTACTTATTTGAATATGATATCAGATATGTCACGGCCGGGATTAGCGGTTAGTGGACTAATTTTCACACATTCTTCCCGTAAATTAGGCAGTATTTCATCCATGTCGCGTTAAATATTCACTTTAAAGTGATTGATATTTTTTGATAATCTGCATATGCCTGGGACTTTGCATATCCTCGAATCACTTGAACTAAGTTGCCAGCTAACAGGTCCTTTCCTTATAATTATTCTTTCGTCAAATGGTTTTCTCATTAAATTGATTGCATCGCTCGCTGTGTGACGTATTTTATCATCCTGTTAAAACTACATATCTGCAATACTAATACTTTGCAATTGATGTATGAAAAAATTAGTAAGCATATCTCTGTACCACACACTGTTAACTGTAACCTGTAATGATACGAATTACTACAATTTCTATTGAGTTTATAATAGGTTTACTATAAACAGTCGCTCGTGTAGTACTTTGACTTGGACATTTAAAGTGTTATCCAAAACCGTGCCGATACTTGCTTTCCAGAAAAGTGCTTTGTAGTTATATGGTAGTGTTGCTGTAATCCAATGCAAAGCATTGCGTTACTTGCGTTCTGTATAGACAGTAGTTCGTATTTTTGCTGAAGCCGAAAACAAGGCTTGGTGTAATAATTAACTCCTATTTTTGACGCAGCCGAATGCAAGTTCATCCAAATTTTCCTTGTGCTCATTGTAGACAATAGCTCGATTTAATTGTTCCCGAATATAAGACCTCTTACATTTTCCTGTCGGTTCATTTGCTTTTATCTTTATAAAGTTTTAAAAATAAGGAAATGCTTTCGTAATAAAGAAGAAAAATATTTAATATTTTTTTATTCAAATTACATATGAGTATGCTGATAAAAAGTGCTCAGCTGATATCGGAATAGTTATTTACTTAGTATTCTTAAAATGATTACAGTTTAATTTAATTTTAAAAATGCTTAAGGAAACCTTAATAGAATGAAAATGAACATAAGCCAGTCAATGATTTACAATAAAATTTAATTATTTTTCATAAACAAAGCTTGCATTTTGGTTTTCGATGACATTTACACAATGAGTGCCATCTCTAGACTTGTGTTATTTAATGTAAAAAACACATGGCATGCAACTTGAAATGAAGAAAGCGGAGAATGTATAAAATTCGAATAATGTTCAGATAATAAAATGCGTGGTGTGGACTTTCAGCTCAAGCAATCGTACCCAAATATATTAGCCACTCACATGTTCCTTATATTAATTTTAATACTAATTCATACTATGTAAAGTCGTAGACACGAATAAAAGCCTTTTATTCTTTATTTTATAAAATTCTTTATCTTAATGCAGCAAATACATTAGACCGAAGACATTTTTTTCTTTATCAACTCTATCCATAGTACTATCAGAATGAAAACGCACACACATATATATTGTAAGTACATTGCAGCGTTTAGCAGTGCTAAAAAAAGTATGAGAGATATTGGATATGTGGCATATTGGCATTAAATATTTTTTATTCTTCCCCTCTTCACATTTGAATCAACATTCAAGTGTTTTTTCAATTTATATTTTTATGGTGCCATTACAAATGGTTTGACCGCCAAAATATAATTTAATGACCCTGAACTTTAAATAGTCAGAGAAAACCTGAAATGAAACAAGTAAGAGTGCTATATTCGGCCGTGCCGAATCTTATATACCCTTCACAACGTGTAGTCATGCAATAACAATTGTTTACCATTCATCTCATATGAAATACGTACATAAATATAAAAACATCCCATTGCAAAATTATAAATTGATTTTACGTATATATGTTTCAAAAACAAACAAAAAATATATAGTATATATATATATATATATATATATATATATATATATATATATATATATATATATGGGCATTTCTCCAATGTCGAATGTGACATTCGTACGCATTTAACGTTTTTTTTATTTTACGCCAAAACAGTATTTTATTTTGACAAAAATCACTGTTGCACGCGACATGTCGTATGCGACATTTTCTTCCATCATACTTTTTGAGTTTATTTTTTAATTTTTGAGTATATAATAAGACTTGCATAAAATGATTATAAATGATTTTTAATATATTAAATATACATATATATTTGCACAACAGAAATTATAAACTTAACAAAATAACTTCAGTAAAGAAAAACAAATACGTGTATTCTATGCCACTTAACTGCCAATAGCATTACTAATGACAAATAAAGTTTTTTCAATGGAATATGTAGTACTAGCTGCTTTTAGCTGTTGACCATCGCAACAAAACTAATGCAACTGGAATATACCTGGAATGCTTTTCACTTCCTGCCATTTCCTGCTTTGACGTGCGTATGGCATTTCATTACTAGAAAAGCCCGGCGCGCGTTGCTACGCCCCTTAATGAATAAAAATGCATTCTGAATTTAAATTGAATATCAAGTGCAAAAAACAAAAATTATAACTTTTTTTAATGGGCGTTGCCCTGCCCACTTTTCTAACCACGAAACTGTTAAGGCATGACAGCTCAATATGTGTGCAAAGTATCAGAAAAATCGGTGAAGTTCAAGTAGCTGAAAATTATAATTTATTTCTTTTGGGCGTGGCACTGCCCACTTTTGTAATCACGAAATTATTTAGTCATGAGAACTCGATATGTGTGCAAAGTTTCAGAAAATTCGGTCATGTGCAAGTAGCTTAAAATGATAACTAATTTTTTATGGGCATGGCTCCGCCCCCTTTTTTCCACCCATTAACACTCCCTGGTATGTGTACAACAACTTACCAAAGTTTGAGCCCGATCGGTTTTACAGTTTCGGAGTCTATAGCTAACACACACACACAGAGTTTCACTTTTATATATATAGATATAGATACACTTATGATGTCGCACGCTACAAATTTGAATACGTAAAGAGAGCAAAGCGCTGATTATTTTCCAGAATTTTTTTTTGTAATTTTATTCGCAATTATAATTTCTGTTTGCTAATAAAATTTGATAAAATTTCAATGTCGCACGCTACATCTAAATATACGGTAAAGCAAAACAAAATTTACCGTAATTGGTAATCGCATCATTCCTTTTATATTTTTCTTATATTCTTTAAATGTTAACCTATATTTAAGGAAAAAATATCAGTGCATAATGTCTCTCATTAAGATTATTAATCTTAACAAAACATCAAATGAAAATGTTTAAAGCAGAACTTTTGCACTTGTTCGACTTTGCATTCGAATATTTCAAAATATGTTATGAATAATTGAAAAATTTGTTTATATTACATAAATTTCATAGATTCACTGTAAAAATATGTTAAAACAGCATACTTTTTTAGACTTTGTTTTTTTCGGCTGCGGTTGACATTTCTGTAGAAATGCCCATATACATATATAAAAAATATTCAAAAAATATATATGTATAACAAAAATAAAAAGAAATATAAAAAAAAAAATAATATATAAAAAATTTAAAAAATAAAAAAAATTTTTTTGGGTTCAGCTGGGATTCGATGCCACGTTCACTCTGACCAATATACCACGTTTGTATGTATGTATGTATGTATGTATGTATGTGTTGTTTGTTGTTGTTGTGAAAAAACGAGGTGGTCGTGATTTTTTCCTCAAATCTCAGTTGTTTATGTACCGATTTTTCTGATTTTCAGTACCGATCCCGAATATTTATGATATTTTAATACCTTACGCGGGTCCAGGCAATGTCGGGGGGTTTGAAAAAGTTGATTTCAACATACACACGGACAGACGGTCAGACGAAAAAACTGACTTAGCTTAATCGATTTCCCTATTCATAAGCTTTTAGAAAATGTATACTTTATGGGCTTTTGCTGGTTTAAGCTACTGTCAAAAATCAACGAAGAGTCTTTCAAATGCTTAAGCAAAATATTGAAGACTTGTCGGTGGATATATTGTACTTTTTAAACTTAAATACTTACTAAGATAAGTTGCAAAAATGTGTACTTTTGCAAAAAACTGCTTTATTTCAGTATTTCCTAAATATATCGATATTGTCACAAAATTATTATTTAATGTGCAAAATGTATAAATAATTTAGAACAAACCAAAAATTTTAAACATTTTTTCACTAATTTGAAAAACAAATGATAACATTATTGAAAATAAGTACTAAATAATTCAACAGTGTGTACATATCAAATGAAAAGCTAATTTCGTAAGCAAAGTACGATAAGAGTCGCTGTTTGCTTAAGCAAATGACACTTGACGAAAAGTTTCTTAAGTACAATATAGTTGTATTCGCACATTTGCTTTAGCCAGGAAAAGTATAACATAGTTATGCTTTCTACATAAAATTGTAAAAATTTCACACGGAATGACAAACCTATACATATATACCCTTTTTCACTGTGTGAAGCGTATAAAAATGTATTGAAATGTTTGAATACAAGTTAAAAAAAAAATGCTGCATATCGTTATCTAACAAGTTTCAAAGGAAATTTTTGTTCTTCTTTTTCTATTCGTGTGTGTTGCTAGTAGAAAGTGCGAAAAGTTTGTGAATTTAGTATCAATTTCTTAAAATAAATTATAAGGAAGTACTAAGAATATTTAAATTATGTACAGAGCAAAGAAATTTTTTAAGAAATTTTTGCCACAATTTAAACAAATATAATAGTAAAATCTGCATAATAAAATTATAGCATGTACTATGTATGTATGTGCATGTATCTAAAAATATTTTTAATTTAAATTATAATATTAACAATGTTTTTTTAATTATAAAATTTAATTTCAGAAATATGTTCATACTTACATTATTACATTCAAATATTTTTTTTAACATTTATAAACTAGATAAAATAATGTCTACAGTTCTGTCATACTTCTTCTTTGTTTTCATAATCCTTTATTAGTATTAATTTATATTTTATTCACATAATTATTATTGTTTATTTACGAAATGTACAATACATATGTATGTTATAGCATGCGGCCTATTTATTTGTTGGCAATAATTTACAATTTTCATTGTATTTTAACAAATTATTTTTTTTTTTTTTTATTTTGTCTCTGACTGGGGCAAAAAGGGTTGCCAATTTCTGGTTGAAAAACATATCGGTTTTTAATATGAAACAAGTGCTTTGCCTATATCATGTTTCTATTTAACCTTAAAGTAATTAAAAAAGGACGTCATCTAAATTACAAAAGCAATTTATTAAAATACCTGTAGAAGTTAATATCAATAATCTAGTTTACATCGCACTGTGTTGCCCCTTTATATAACGAGTGGATACAAATAGGAGTAACTGTGGAGGTATAAAATTTGGCGCATCTGTGTAGATCGAAAATGGATGAAAAAATATTAAGGTTTATTCTCCTTAGCGCAGCTTTCAAAATTTTTGTACAATAACGACTAATGATATACTAATTGAATGGAATTTTTATACTTTACTATATTTTACTGGCCAAGAGCTTTTATTTGATACCAACATTGTGGGGGTTACTATATATGACTATGATTACTAAAATCTCTTATTAATGCCGATTAAGAAATATTCGTTTTCGTCGACTTCGTCTTGACTTCTTGTTTGCTGGATAACTCTCTCACCAACGCAACCGAATTTTAAGCTTTGGCTGACTATGCTTTAGTACAAGGATAGGCAACACATACCAATGCATTTCGAAATTGTATATGTGAGTTGCTCACTTTTATTTTCACAACGTACTGAAAAAAAATTAATGTACATTTTACACAGCACGTTAAAAAGAAAGCGTCAACATAACCACTTTCCTTAAAAGCTGATGCGAGACTAATCTTTTGTTAATTTTTACTTAATACGTGTGTGATGTACGTGGGAGCTTAAAAGAGAAAAGTAGCTCGTGAGACGTGCTTTGCCCATCGTTGCTTTAAAGCATGTTTTCACGGCAACGATATTCGTAATTCGATGTCTTACTTATAATTCAAAGCCTAATAATTACGAACCAAATTACAAAATTTTTCCCTGCAAAATTTTCAAAGCAAATTACTATTTTTGTGGGTTTATACTCACCTCCAATTTTGTGTACTTTTATAGTACAAAATGGATTATTTTGTAATTAGTAGTAATCGAATAATGGAATAATCTCTTTATGTTAAAAAAAAGAATCACTTTCTTTGTATGAATTCGATATGATAGTAAAATGTTTTCGTAAATTTAGTCTTTCAATGAAAGTGGGCGTTAAAGAAGGCGTGTCAATATAGTTTCTGCTAATAAACAAAAATGTGATATACCAATATAGTGATATATTCTTCCACAACTTTGTCCATAAAGAAATTATATGAACTTAAGGTAAACCGTTATATAAGAAGGTGTTAAAGTGGGCGTGTCACCTAAATTTTCTGGCACAACAATGACATTGACTAGAAGGATATATGTAGCAAATTTCATCATCATACCTCAAATTTTGTCAGTTTTATGTTGCTTTAAAATTTTAATACCAGTAGATTATGTAATAAGTGGGCGTTATAGTAGGCGTGTTGAAGTTGTTTCTGCTAATGAATCCTTCTAAATCAAAATGTATGCTTATTACCAAAAAAACACGTAACGTATCATTTGTTCCTGAACTAACTCTGGGAGAGTCGAAAATTGAATTAGTGGATAAGTTAAAAAACCTTGGAGTTACATTTAATAAAAATCTACTCTGGAACGACCACATCATAATTACTTCGGCAAAAATATATGGTATGTTAAGGAATCTTTGGTGTACACAATGGTTAATTCCCCTTAAAGTCAGAATGCTGCTAGCTAAAACATATCTTATACCTACTCTTCTTTACGGATGTGAACTGTTTACAAGTTGTGATGCAACTAGTTTACATAAACTAAAGATAGCATTTAACAATATTGCACGATACATATTTGGCATACGACGTTTTGACAGCATATCCCGCTTCGCAAAGCAAATCTTTGGAGTCTCCTTCGAAAATCTATTGAAATGTAAATCTTTAATCTACCTTCACAAAATAATTTACACACGGCAACCAAAATACCTATATGAACGACTAAACTTCTTCAGGTCTGATAGAGGATGCCGTATTATTCAAATAAATCATCGCACTGCTTTCTCCGACCAACACTTCTATGTTAATGTCATACGAATTTGGAATCAATTACCCTCTCGTTTACAAATAGTCAGCAACGCAACGCAATTTAAAAAAATGATATATGATTATTTTAAATAAATAATACTTTTTTATAATTAAATACATGTTTATATACATTCCTTATAATAAGGTCTTAATATTACTTGTAACTAAATGTTAACTGTTATCATTATTGTTATTCTCTTTTTTTTTAATTTTCATTGTTAAATGTTACTTAAACTAGTATTCAGTGCTATTATATAAGATTAAATCTTTGCGCTGGATTATAATAATAAATAAATAAATAAATAAATAAATAAATAAATACAACTAAGATATTTCAATGTAGTCCTTTATTCTTCCAAAATCTTTGTTCATAGAGAAATTATATGAATTTCAGGAAAAGCGTTATATGGGAGGTGGGCGTAAAATTAGGCGTGCAACATTTTTTTTCCGTTAGTGTAAAGCTTTTGACCAAAAAGTAATGTTTGCAAAATTTCAGAATCATTCACCTAATTTTCTTTGTTTTATTAGGGTTTCAATTTTGAATATACCGAAAAATAAATGTACGAATAAATGTTTTACATTTTGATATATTACTCGTTTTTTAAAGCATAGATTTAAGCAATTTTCAGGGAAAAATATTGTTTTTGTTCAAGAAATATATATTTCAAGTTTCATGAGTCTACGTTATTTTGTTTGGTCAAGATATATTCTCTCTATTAAAACGCGAGCACGAAAAAAATACATGTTCAGCATTCTCGTCGACATTACCATCACAACTCGGACAGAATGGAGAAGTATCATGACCAGATCTGTATAGGTATGACCGGAAACAACCGTGTCCACTAAGCAACTGCGTAACATAGAAGTCCAGATCCCCATATGCCCGCTTGAGCCATGGGACCAAGTCAGGAATAAGAGAATACTTCCATCTTTCCTTCTCTGACAAGGACCATCGCCGCTGCCACTCAGCAATCGTTGGAATATCTGAGAAGCCTCTTATCTGAAGATCAATTGGCATCATTCCTGCAATTACCAATGCTGCAATGTAAGTGTTTTGGGCCTCCCGTATTTGGCATTATACGAGACAGAGGAATATATGTTCTCGAAGACTTCCCAGCAACATAAAACAGATGGTCCTTAAAAGATAAACGACAATCTATCATAACCCGAAGATAATTAAGCGAAGGTTTCGTCTCAATACAACACGATCGCACATTTAATTTTACAGACTCCATTGACTTACGGCTGGATATCCAAATCGCCTCTGTCTTTTGGTCAGCGAGCCCAAAATTAACAGATCCTAACCAGGAGCGCACAATTTCTATGCTAGCGTTAGTAATGGTTGTGATATCCACTAACTCCCTAGCGGAACATATCAGGGCTATGTCATCGGTAAAATCGACAAACTTAGCCCCATCGGGAAGAGACACACGAAATACGCCATTATAGATCACATTCCAAAACAACGGCCCGAGAACCGAACCCTGTGGGACCCCACCTGTGACATTATGCTGTCGCATGCCCTTGTCGGTTTCGTACAACAGGATTCTATTACGGAAGTAATCCTTCACTATAGCCAACAAGTATTTAGAAATGGCTAAACGCATGAGAGAATTCAATATAACCTCTTACTTCGCCGAGTTAGATGTATGTTTTTGTTTTGAAAAAAACGAGGTGGTCATAGTTTTTTCCTCATATCTCAGTGGCTTATGTACCAATTTTTCTGATTTTCAATACCGATCTGCTCCTGAATATTTCCAATATTTTAATACTTCACGCGGTTCCAGGCGATGTTGGGGGCTTCAAAAAGTTGACTTCAACATTCACACAGACATACAACATAAGACGGACAGACTGATAGAGCTTAGTCGACTTCCCTATTCATAAGCTTTTAGAAAATATATACTTTATGGGATCGGAAATGAAAATTGTAGAAATTTCACACGGAATGACAAACCTCTATATACCCTTTTTCACTGTAATCAGGTAATAGCGCAGACGGACAGAATTTTTCGTCTCTGTTTTTTTTAATTTGAGTTTGACAATTCTTTGGACTGAAATCTCTCTTTATATATGGAGTTTGACAAACATTGCGACACAAAACGTAATTTGGTTTTGATCGGGTTAAGAGCTCGTGCTTAAATAAACTTTAAGAAAAAAAAAATATTGTTTAGAATGTGCGGTCATCGTGATAAAACTTGGCAGACCTATGTGCTTACATATATCACCCTAAATCACCGCGTTAAGCGAGAAATTTCTAATGCCTTTTTTTACGCTGAAATGACTTATAAATATACTTTGCATCATGAACAGTAATGCTTACAAACAGAAATAAAAACAAAAATATTAATAAAATCGATAAAATGAAATGAAAATGACTAAAATTACATGTTCTACAATTATATTTATATTATGTGTGATTCATCAGCTGCATACAGCTGGGTTTTTATTGGTAAGAGGTGTAGAGTTGCCTACGGAGAGTTGCAAGGAATTTCTCTTATACATATCTCCATCTTTCCTATCGCGTGGGCGATGTTGCCAATTTATTATAATTATCTATTTAAATAATTCAAGGAGTACAAATCGTTGCCCAATGTAACATTATAAAGTTTTCTTACTGTTGCAATAAGGTAGGCGTAATGTAAATGTGGGACGGTTTACGAAAGCTCTTCCAAACATAATACAATAACTCAAGCAGCTGCATCAATCATAATATTGATGTTCTCAAAAGAAAGTAAACAACAACAGTTGCTTGCAGTTAATTGTAACATCTTACGCTTTCGGGTTTGAAGTATTCTGATTTCTCTGCCCTGGATCCATGCTTGACAATGTTACCATATTTCCGTTATAATTTCACATACATACTTTGCTAACCAACCAATATGATGTTTTTTTGTTTTGGCACAACAGGGAAAATAAAACAAATCTGATAATTTCCTTCACCTTCATGTACATAGGTATGTATAATCCCACATCCTAGCTTAACCTATATTTCAAGTTATACACCATTTTTCTTTATTATTTCCGTTGCCATCCTCGATTTTGAATTTTTAAGTAGTTATCTGTATTCTACTAGTCAAGCCTTTTCATTTGATACCCATATTGATGGGGTTAAAAAATTTAATCCGCCATTTTGTTTAAGACGTCATTTTGGATATTACGTTTTTTTTAAATTTACTGTATTCTACTGGTCAAGCCCTTTCATTTGATACCAATATTGAGGGGGTTCAAGAAGTTACAACATAAATTTTAATTTTTTATTGTGCTTATATTGCGCTAGTTAAGTCCTTTCAGATGATACCAATAGTGACTCTCTCGGTTGTCTAGAAGCTGAAAAAATTTGATTTTAGTTTGTAAATTTTTGGAATATATATTTTTCAAAAAACTTTTCCGATTAGAGAATCCTTTATCCAAAATTCTTTACGAATATCTGTGGAGACATATTATATCTACAAATAATAGCAAAGGTGGCTGAAAAATTTTAATTTTGGTGGTAAAAATATGGGAAAAACAGAGGCAGTCGTGTTTATTTGCTCATATCTCAGAAAGTTATGGAACGATTGTGCTGAATTTAAAAATTTCAATAGCGATACCATACACAGATTTGAGGAACGTACGGTTGCTTCTAAAATTTGATTTCGACCAACACTCGGACAGACGAACATGGCTTAATAGACTCCTCTATTTTGAAGCTTTAGAATATATATACTTTATGGGGTCGGAAATGAAAGTTGAAAAAATTACAAGCGGATGACAAGGCTATATGTGTATACTCTTGTGCCAGGATATTTTTTATACACAAGGTTTGTTTGGTATTGAAAATGGGCTAAATCAAAATATAAGGAAGAGAGTTATAGCTCTTAATGCAAGAATAGGTCAAAAAACCATATCCTTCCAACATCGAATAAAATGCAATTGTGTCCAAACGCATTAACGTAGAGCCATGATACTTCGAATGTATAGTTTCTGAGTAAAAAAAAATATTTTTTACTAAAAATTGCTTAAATCTATGAGTTAGGAAAGGAGTTATAGATCTAAATGTACGAAAAAATGTATACCGGACAGTGTATTTTTCGGTATATTCAAAATTTAAAACGCAAAAAAACTGACAAAATTATATGTATGATTCTGAAATTTTGCAAACATTGCTTTTTTGTCAAAGGCTTTGTACTTACAAAATCAAATTTGATTGACAGATTGCTCGCTCGCGTAGACATAATATTATATTCCAACCATGTATTTAAGGCCACTAAAATATTTCGATTATTTGATTTCATACCAGTTAGTTTGGACCAGGTAACCCCAAATTTGATAGCATACTTATATTTATTTTATTTATATCTGGTAAAAAGCAGAACAAACCATAAAGAAATAAAAGAAAAAATTCTTTGTCTTTTGGCCAACACATCACTTGCGTCATGCTTGCAAATCGGGTTGTATTTGTCTTTTTTTATTTTTAGTTTTTTTTTTTAAATATTTGTTTTGTGCTTTTATTTCTATGTTTAATTTTATTATTTTTTGTTGTTGCACATTTAGCTTGTACAAATTTTGATGCTCCAAATGCTTTTTGGCAAGCATTACAAGAATTTGCGGTGCCGAGTTATTTAATTTGATGTCAAATCAAAATAAAATCGAAGAAAAAACAACAACAACAAAAACCATTAGGTTTAACAGCATCAACATTAATTTAAATGTTTAATTTTCATTAATTAATCGTGAATAATTTATTTTTCTTATATTTAAAATTAAAACTAAAGGTTTGGCATACATACATTCATACACACATACATACATACATACATACATACATACATACATACATACATACATACATACATACATACATACATACATACATACATACATACATACATACATACATACATACATCTATATATATAAAAGTGAAACTCTGTGTGTGTGTGTGTGTGTGTGTGTGTGTGTGTGTGTGTGTGTGTGTGTGTTAGCTATAGACTCCGAAACTGTAAAACCGATCGGGCTCAAACTTTGGTAAGTTGTTGTACACATACCAGGGAGTGTTTATGGGTGAAAAAAAGTGGGCGGAGCCACGCCCATAAAAAATTAGTTATCAGTTTTAACTACTTGCACTTGACCGATTTTTCTGAAACTTTGCACACATATCGAGCTGTCATGACTAAATAATTTCGTGATAAGAAAAGTGGGCGGGGCCACGCCCCTAAAAAAGTTTTAATTTTGAGGTACTTGCACTGGACCGATTTTTCTGAAGCTTTGCACACATATTGAGCTGTCATGGCTTTATAATTTCGTGATTAAAAAAGTGGGCGGGGCCACGCCCATAAAAAATTAGTTATCAGTTTTAGCTACTTGCACTGGACCGAATTTTCTGAAACTTTGCAAACATACTGAGCTGTCATGACTTTACACTTTCGTCATTAGAAAAGTGGGCACTGCCACGCCCATTAAAAAAGGTATAATTTTGAGGTACTTGCACTGGCCCGATTTTTCTGAAACTTTGCACACATATTGAGTTGTCATGACTATACAGTTTCGTATTTATAAAAGTGGGCAGTGCCACGCCCATAAAAACGGGTATCATTTTGAGGTACTTACACTGGACCGATTTTTCTGAAACTTTGCACACTTATTGAGCTCTCATGACTATACAGTTTCGTAATTAGAAAAGTGGGCAGTGCCACGCTCATAAAGAAAAAGTTATAGTTTTTAGCCTTGCACTTGATATTCATGAAGGGGCGTAGCAACGCGCGCCGGGATTGGCTAGTACTAAATAAAGATATTTTCGTCTTATAAAATTATTTCTTTTAAGGTTAATTAATAATATGAAGGAAATAATTTAAATTTAGTACGTTAAAATTAGCGTCACTAGAAAGTATAAATGTTAACACAAATTAAATTTAAATTTCTTTTTTAATATAATTAGATTCTTCCAAATGTCTTATAAATTTCAATTTAAAAATTCATTTATAGCGAACATAGAAAAAGCGAACTAGAAAAGCCCGGCGCGCGTTGCTACGCCCCTTAATGAATAAAAATGCATTCTGATTTTTAATTGAATATCAAGTGCAAAAAGCTAAAAATTATAACTTTTTTAACGGGCGTGGCCCTGCCCACTTTTCTAATCACGAAATTATAGTCATGACAGCTCAATATGTGTGTGTAAAGTTTCAGACAATTCGATCTAATGCAAGGAGCTAAAATCTATCACTTTTTTCTTATGGGCGTGGCACTGCCCACTTTTCTAATCACGAAATTATTTAGTCATGACAGCTCAATATGTGTGCAAAGTTTCAGAAAAATCGGTCCAGTGCAAGTACCTCAAACTTAAAACTTTTTTAGGGGCGTGGCCCCGCCCACTTTTTTATGACGAAATTATTTAGTCATTAGAGCTCAATGTGTGTGCAAAGTTTCAGAAAAATCGGTCATGTGCAAGTAGCTTAAAATGATAACTAATTTTTTATGGGCGTGGCCCCGCCCACTTTTTTCCACCCATAAACACTCCCTGGTATGTGTACAACAACTTATCAAAGTTTGAGCCCGATCGGTTTTACAGTTTCGGAGTCTATAGCTAACACACACACACAGAGTTTCACTTTTATATATATAGATTCCTCACGTTTAATCAGATTGCCTTAGTGCAGTGGTAACCTTTAAAATTGCTTAAAAAGTAATAGTTATATTCAAGTAAATATGTGTGTGTCCTGTGTACATTATCAATCCCTTTTGTTTACTTAATTTTTGTTTATTATTAATATTTATTTATTTCGACAACAAAGTAATTAAAACAGAAATTATTCTATTTTTAATGGCACTTTTTTCATCATTTTTTTTAACTGTTATCATTTCAATTCACTTCAAATAAAGCCAGCAAAAGCACTATATTCGGCTGTGCCACCAATTTTGTGTACTTTTATAGCATAATTTTAACTGTAATCTCTATGGAATAATCTCTTTATATTCAAATATGTATCACTTTCTTTGTATAACTTCCATATGCTAGTAAAATGTTTTCAAAAATTTAGTCTTTCAATGAAAATGGGCGTTAAAGTAGGCGTGTGAATATAGTTTCTGGTAATAAATAAAACTGAGATATTTTAATATAGTCCTTTATTCTTCAACAACTTTGTCCATAGAGAAACTATATGAATTTAAGATAAAGCGTTATATGGGTGGTGGGCGTTAAAGAGGGTGTGTCACCTTCATTTTCTGGCATTACAGTTACAGTGGGCATTATAGTAGGCATGTCGAAGTAGTTTCTGCTAATACATACAACTTAGATATTTCAGTATAGTCCTTTATTCTTCCACAATCTTTGTTCATACAGAAATTATATGAATTTTAGGAAAAGCGTTATATGGGAGGTGGGCAACATTTATTTTCCGTTAGTGTAAAGCTTTTGAACAAAAAGTAATGTTTGCTAAATTTCAGAATCATAACCTAATTTTGTCAGTTTTATTGCGTTTTTAATGTTAAATATACACTGTGCGGTATAAATTTTCGTCCATTTTGATTTATAACTCCTTTCCTAATACATAGTTTTAAGCAATTTTCAGGGAAAGATATTTTTTTAACTCGAAAAATATACATTCGAAATTTTATCGATCTACGTTAGGCGTTTGGAGACAATTGCATTTTATTCGATGTTGGAAGGACATGGTTTCTTTGACCTACTCTTGAATTACGAGCTATAACTCTCTTCCTTATATTCCGATTTAGCCCACTTTCAATACCAAGCAAACCTTGTGTATAGGAAATATTCTGGCAAAATTTGAGCTCCTAGCTTTTTCGGTCCGACCACTACGTGCTTTCAACAGACGGACGGACATAGCTAGATCGTCATAAAATTAAACCCCGATTCAGAAAACATATAATGGGGTCTAAAATTGATATTTCGATGTGTTACAAACGGAGGACAAAATGAATGTACCCACACCAATTTTTGGTGTAAAGGGTCCGCCATCTAACTAGTACTTATATCTGATTTGACAGATAATTAGTTTTATCCTTCCGCTGAATGATTATGGTTGTGTATACAACGCTGGGAAATATTGCGACATTACTTTGGCCGATTTTTCCAAAAAAAATCATCTTTTCAGATTAAGCTTATTTTGATCTTGGCGGGTATGTAAACAAGTAAAATTGTCGCATTTGGGGCACAGAAAATCCGATACACACAAAACGAGTCACTGTTTGGTGGGGATTTTGGTCCTGAGGCATAATTGGGCATTTTTCTTCAAAAATGAGCAAGGAGTGGCGTAGTCAATGGCGATCGTTATTAGGCCATGTTGAACGAAGTTTTGCTTACAAAAATTGAAGAAGAGGATATTGGCAACATTTGGTTTCAGCAGAACGGCGCTACGTGCCACACAGCCAAAGCAACACTTTTTTATAGCATTTAAAAAAAAAAAAAAATTTTTTTTTAGCAGACTCTTTATAAAAGCGTTTATTTTTTTATGAATTAAAGGCACTACTATTATTCGACTTGAAAACCATTTTTCGGTTGATCTTAAAAATGAAATTATTCAATAAAATAACAACTTATTTAAAAAGCAAACAAAACAGAAAATATTATTATTAAAATTTTTTGACTTTATGACTTTTGGTATACAGTGGACGTCCAATAGTACGTACCATCGTTTATACGAATCTCCAATAATACGAATGGCAAATTTTTTGCATTGGTAGTTCTGCAGTACGAATACATTCTTTTTTTGCTATTCGATAATACGAATAACTGTATTTTTTGTAAGAATATGCTTGTTTAAAGTTTTACTTTGAAGTTTTTTACTTGTTTTTTTCTGCGGTCAACTGCCAAATACAGTCAGTTGGTACAAAATTTAATACATACATACAATGTTTAATGACTGATTTTTTTTTTTAACAAACTAATTATATACTTTATGTAACTAGATATTTACATACATATGTACAAATGTATGATTTAAATCCTATTGTCTTGACTTGAATTTGTTTATCTTTTAAGTTTTTTCTTGTTTTTTGTTTTAAATAAAAAACTAATTTAAGTTAAACTATCTGCATGTGTTTTATTTCACATAAAAGGAGGCAAAACTGTTGTCCAATAATACGAATTTTCCAATATTACGAATAGGCCTGACATTATATAATTCGTATTTTTGGACGTCCACTGTAATTACTGAATTCGTAGAAAGTGCTATCAGGTCGTTTTCTCATAATTTCACCATTTTTTTAAAATTAAAAATAATTTTGAAAACTGTTTGTTCAATTCTCAATTTGTCGTAGTAGTTAACAATAGTTGTACTATTTTATTGATATTTTTACTTGATACTTTTATTTAATAAAACATTAGTTTCACCGGTGAAAACAATAACACCAGTTACAATTAAATTCTTATAAGAAAAACAAGTTAACATTAAAGAGGATTTTTTTTTAATAAATGTCAAAAACAATTACATATTTTCCGTTTTCTCAGAGCGTAGTTAGTTTTTGTAAAATTTCATAACTGTCTGTTAGTTACTATAGATTATTTGTCAACAGGTTAGCTTATCTTTAATTTATTCCTAAATATTTTGCAAACAACAAAAACCGAATAATAATTGATTTTCAATTTTCCTTTGTAATGTTTACTTAAGTTTTCGATTTAAATAAATGGTATTGGAACGCGAAAAACACTGCGCGTTAAAAAAACAGACATCATTAACATACTGTCATTTCAAGTTTTGTTGTATTCCGAAATAAGAAAATTGCTTGAATGTTCCAATAAAATGATTATAATGCATTGAAATATTAGATAGAGTAGAATTATGTGGCCAAAAATGAATGTTAGTTCGAATATGCAAAAACTACACTGGAAAACAGCATGTCTGTTGCATGAGATTTTTTACATGAATCTGAGTAGTTTTTCCACGCTCTCGTTTTGTTGTTATGAATAGTTTAAGTTTAAAAAACTTATTAAATATATTTATTCTGAATAAAATTTACTTTTTTTTTGATTTGCTAGAGTGAGATGTTAAATCAGTACTATTTTAAATGCTCCAACAATAATCAGCTGTCATATGTTCATTCCAGTGCCCCGATACCTCTCCTCCAGAGTGCAAATATCCTGGTGAAAGCGCTCTCCTTATTCCTCGCTTAAGTCACCGAGATTTTCAGGAAAGTAGTCTAGATGTCTGTGAACGTAGTAAAGCTTAATTCTTATGTTGAAAATTTTATCATCTATCAACTTTCTGATTTGTGGGCTAAAACCTTTGATTTTCTCACTACTCAATTTTGGAAACACGTTTACAATGTGTTTGAAAGATTCGCCATCTTTGTTAAGAGCTTTTACGGACTGTTTTATCAACATCAGTTTTATATAATTCGGTCTCTGGATACTAGTGGAACATTAATTACATTTTGCTTGCCGGGAATCAAAGCCTCCCTAGAAGGCCAGTCTCTTTTTATCTAGTGCTCAGCTTTAGCTCGGCTGTCCCATAAGCATAGGAAACAGGGATATTTTGTGTAGCAACTTTGTTGGCCCAGGAGAAAATTTATCATTTCAAATCAACACATACAACCCAGTTATGTTCCTTGTACTTGATTTTGTCGAGAACTAAAGATATTGTAAGCTATTCTTCTTTAACCTTTGTAGAATGAGCAAAATAGGTGAGGAACCAAGTTTATTACCTTCATGTAAAAGTACATATTTCCAACTTCGTTTTGACGAATCAATGAGCAACCGCCACTGATTTGGATTATACTCTTTTAATCCCATTGCATTAATTAGGCCCGGATATCAGTACAAAACACAAAGATGTACATGGACGCTGTGGTGTTGATGTGTCACTAATACTCACGACTGGTCTTATGGCAAATTTTTAATTTGGATATATCCACTTAGAGCAATTTTTATGGTTTATTCCTTTGATTTTCGTTACACAGAAATAACCGTCGTCATGATGGTTGAATGGTTCACCCAAATCATAGGAGCTTTGTACTTAAAAGTTAGCCTTTTTTGTTTGCACGCAGTCGCAAAGATTCAACACATGTTTTACATACCAAACTTGGGATCCAAGGTTTAGCGTTTGACGGCAACGAAAACCCAAAGTAGTTTAAGTATGCCTGTTTCACAAAGTCCGACACATTTAAACAAAATTTGTGGAACATATGTATGTTCTCCACAAATAACACAAAAACAATAAACACGTCCTCCTTGAGGAAAACATACTGAAATTTATAAATGAACTAGTTAAGTTTCACCGCTATTGATATAAACTATAAATTTAAGACGGTACCTGTATCACACTAACTAGAGCTGCTACAAATAATCTGAGGGTAGATTTGAAATCAGGGCACCCAAATTAGTAAATGACAGTAGAAAAACTTTATGCAACAAAAAAGTGTTATTTTGTTTTTCTGTGTTATCCTTAAAAGATAGTTATGGAACTCCAAAATGCATGGATATACCGGCAAGTGTGGAAATTATTTGTCGTAGACTGCTATAAAGCATTGTCAACGCTTGCAGTCCATGAAAAGTGCCACTACTTTCTTCGTTACATGTGGCCAAACAATTGTCTTTTGCAAAAGTATGTGTAATTTGACCATTTGAAAAATTAAGAAAGTTTGTATGGAAATGTAAATAAAAAATGTTTTTCTTTAAGGCAAAAGGTTCCAGGTCTCTTCTCAAAAGACCACTTAATAATGAATTTAGGCCGCATTTTACAGCAAAAAGTTTAAAACATATGGGTTGGTATTACGATATTTTTCATATCAAAGTGAGTGTCCCATACATTATATTAAAACAACTATGGATACAGCCGTTTATGTTGAAATATTGGAAGGTGTTATGTTGCCATATTCCAGCGATAAAATGCCAATAATGTGGGTGTATCAACAAGACAATTACTTCAATCACACCAAAGAAACGGCAAACGAGTTATTCATAGATAACATACATGCATACATACATACATACATGCATACATACATACATGCATACATACATACATACATACATACATACATACATACATACATACATACATACATACATACATACATACATACATACATACATACATACATACATACATACATACATACATACATACATACATACATACATACATACATACATACATACATACATACATACATACATACATACATACATACATACATACATACATACATACATACATACATACATACATACATACATACATACATACATACATACATACATACATACATACATACATACATACATACATACATACATACATACATACATACATACATACATACATACATACATACATACATACATACATACATACATACGTACATACATACATACATAAGTTTTTATTTATTATTTATTATGATCAGAGAAGAGAACGTTATACAAAAAATATTTTATGTCATTTCTGAAAAATTTCAATTTATTTTTATACCCGCCACCAAAAAAATGGTGGGGGTATATTCATTTTGTCATTCCGTTTGTAACACATCGAAATATCCATTTTAGACCCCATAAAGTATATATATTCTGAATCAGGGTTTGATTTGATGACGATCTAGCTATGTCCGTCCGTCTGTCCGTCTGTTTAAAGCACGATAGAGGTCGCACCGAAAAAGCTAGGGGGCTCAAATTTTGCCAGAATCTTGTAGACATGGTTTCTTTGGTATTGAAAATGGGCTAAATCGGAATATTAGGAAGAGAGTTATAGCTCGAAAAGCAAGAGTAGGTCGAAAAAACCGTGTCCTTCGAACATCGAATAAAATGGAATTGTGTCGAAACGCATTAACGTGGACTCATGAAACTTCGAATATATATTTCCTGGGTAAAAACAATATTATTCCCCGAAAATTGTCTAAATCTATGCATTAGGAGAGGAGTTATCGATCAAAATGTACGAAAATTTATACCGCACAGTGTATTTTTCGGTGCTTATTGGTGAGGCGCTTTTTGGTAACTTAAAATCAATGTGCCACGCCCACTTTTTCGCCCACCTCCCATATAACGTTTTACTTAAATTTCATATAATTTCTCTATTAATAAAGATTTTGGAATAATAATGGACTATATTGAAATACCTAAGTTGTACTCATTCGCAAAAATAACTTTGACACGCCTACTATAACGCCCACTTTTCACGTTATCTACCGTTAATGAAATTTAAAAGCTCATAAAACCGCCAAAATTAGAGGTATGATAATCACATTTGCTACGTATATCTCCCAAGGCAATATCATTACTGCGCCAGAAAATTAAGGTGCCACGCCCACTTTTACGCCCACCTCCCATATAACGTTTTAACTAACTAATTTCTCTATTAATAAAGATTTTGGAATAATAAAGGGCTATATTGAAACACCTAAGTTGTACTCATTCGCAAAAATAACTTTGACACGCCTACTATAACGCCCACTTTTCACGTTATCTACCGTTAATGAAATTTAAAAGCTCATAAATCCGCCAAAATTAGAGGTATTATGATCAAATTTGCTAGGAATATCCCCCTAGGCAATGTCATTACTGTGCCAAAAAATGGTGACACGCCCACTTTAACACCTACCTCCCATATAACGGTTTATCTTAAATTCATGTAATTTCTCTATTGACAAAGTTTTTGGGAAAATAAAGGACTATATTGAAATATCTAAGTTGTATTTATTAGCAGAAACTTTATTGACACTCCTACTTTAACGCCCACTTTTACTAAAAGACTACATTTACAAAAGCATTTTAGTAGCATATCGAAGTTATAAAGGGTGGTTAAATTTTAAGGTCCGATGATGAATTTAAATAAAACACAAATTATTTAGGAAACTATTATCATTTCTTTTTGTAATGATAATATTTGTATGGTTCAATTATGTATTTAACAAAATATCGGCCAAATGCCCCCCCCATCCTTGGCGCCACTCCTCTATCTGATGGTCCAAATTTTCAATGACAATGTTGATGCTAAATTGTTAGGCGTGATGATGAGTCGAGGTTGACTGCTCTTTTGCCACACTATCGAAAAAAACAGCAATAGTTCCCATTCAACGAACTAAGAAGGCATTCACAGATTTTCTAACATTTTTTACAGACCTGTTTTGCAGAAATTTAAATATTTTTTACAATTCTCCCGATTGTGGGCGAATTTGAACGATTATGTTGATCAAAATAATCACGAAGTGCACAAAATCCATTTTGATTTGAACGCCCATTTTTATAAAAAACCTGAATAACTTTAAAGCGTTGCTCATTTGCGTATCTTTCCACGGATCAAATTGAGTAAGTTTAAGATTGAGAAATGTTAAATGAAATGCAGAAAACAAATTTAAAGACTAGGTATAGTTCACCTTCAACATGGGCCCTTAAAATTCAACCACCCTCTACAAAGAAAGTGATACATATTTTATTATAAAGAGATTATTCCATAGCGATTAACAAAATAATAAATATTGTGCTTTAAATGTACAAAAAATTGGTGGTGGGTATAAAAGATTCGGCACAGCCGAATATAGTGCTCTTACTTATTGACTTAAACTTCAAAAATGTTAAGGGCCGAAAAAAGGAATAATGATGCCTATCCTAAGCACATGAAATATTTTTTAGTACAATTATTGCATATTAAAAAATAGTGGCAGACTAGTATATCAAAATCTATCCACTAATAAATACAATGCAAAAACTTTGTTTTTTGACCAGCAAAGCTGTCTAGGTCCTGTTAGTTTGTAAATAATACTTTTAAACTATTGTACTCTTTATCTTCCATAAATTTTGATGCTGATATATGTATATTCAATTTAAATTACTTTTGCTGTTGAATATAATGCTTTTTTTTCAAAAAAAATGTCATCGTTTTATTTCGTTTACTTTCAGATTTGTGCCTAACACGCTGAATGCCGTAACTTGCAACTTGTAACACGTTACTGTAACATGTTACATTTATTTGTGGGCGAAGGGAGTAGAGAAGGCAGAGAAGTTACAAAAATAACACGTTTTCTGTTTTTCATCTTACTTTTTGACGTTTTCGTTTTTTCTTCTATTTTTCTTTATTCTCTTTCGTATATTAAACAGGAATGATCCCTCAATTAATTGTCAAATTAAATTGAAGGGAGAGAAAGAAATTAAAAGCATCAAATAAAATTAAACATTTTGTGGAATTTCATCACCCATCATGTACAACTTTGACCTTGTTATACCCTTCACCTGTGGTGCACAAGGGTATATATAGCTTTGTCATTCCGTTTGTAATTTCTACAATTTTCATTTCCGACCCCATAAAGTATATATTTTGTGAAAGCTTATGAATAGAGGAGTCGATTAAGCCCTGACCGTTTTTCCGTCTGCCCGTCTGTCCGTGCGTTGGTTGAAATCAACTTTTAGAAGAAACTATATGTTCCTCAGATCTGTATATGGTATCAATCTCTTGGAAATATCCAGGAATGAATCGCTATTGAAATTCAGCACAATCGCCCCATAACTTTCTGAGATATGAGCAAAAACCCACGACCACCTCGTTTTTTTACACAATTACAACAACAGTTTTTAAAAAAAAAAAGAATTTTATGACGTTATCTATAGTCAGCAATGTTTAACATAAGACAGAATTTTAAAGAATTTTTGCTGTTTGTCTGTCTAACTAAACTCGATTGGCAAAAACTAATGTATGAGTTTTAATAGAACTAAGTATGAATGTATCATGATATCTTGGTTAATATAAAATATACTTTGTTTATATAATTTCATTTGATTTTTTTTTTGTTGGGACCAGCGCTTTTTCAATAATTATTTTATAACATAATTGAAAAAATATGGAATATTATTTGAAATATTTATTAAACGTATTGCATTGTTACATCAACTGCATGTGTATACAAAATTTTAAGTTAATCGGCTGTCCACAAATTTAATAAATATGATAGTGATACTTACAGGTCAGGGAATAAAAACTTATGCACGTCACATAAAATGCTATAATTTTAAAGATATTCTCTAATCAAAGTTTTCCATATCTGCTTAAAAGCATACGAGTAGAAACGAGGGTAAAGGCAAACAAAACAGGAAATGAAACATTCAACCAGACATTAATAACAACTTTAATCCGACCACAAACCACTTAGTAAGCGAATAACTGGAATGGTTAAAATGTCTGTGTTTATGTGAGTGTGAAGTGAAGTGAACTACTTACGTATTTAGACATGAAATATGGTGGTATAAATTGATGTTCATTTTGACACTGTTTAGGGAGGACTAAATACTAAAAATGACACTTTCTTAATTGCTTCAACATTATATAGATATGTATATTGTTTGACAATTGTCTAGCACAAAGTAGACGTGATTTGTGTGCTAAAGCCAGTGAAGGGCCTCTACAAAAAATAATTGATTTACATGTTTAGGTATTGGTTATCATATAAGAGTTCATTTGTTGGTAGAGGGTTTTTAATTAATAGTGAGTAATGATATATTGGACAAAATGTAAAAATAAATGTATGTAAGGAGCTTGCATACATATATACATCTGCTTAATTCGTATAGTGTGTTAAATATTTGTTCCAATTTGTATGGTCTTTTGTATTTAAAAGTACATTTAAGATTGCGTACTAGAACATGTTGAATTGTGGATGGCATAGATCTGAATGACATGTGGGTTTACTAATAGCGCCACCTGCCACATCGTGCATAATAAATATATTTATTGCAGGAACGATTTTCAGATTATTTCAAAAACTTCTGATGTCAACTGGCAAACAAGATCATGCGATTAATGCCGTGCGACTTTTTCTTCGGGGTTTTGTGAAATCTCGGTTTTATGCAAATAAACCGACGTGTCATCGACAAGATAAAGCAACATCTCTGTGAAAAATTCCATGAAAAGAGCAATGGCCTGTTATCAAATCCGTGGGCAATTTGACGAACATTTCATTCCACCCGTAATCGAACATATCTATTCTATAAACATATAAAAAATCACAACTACCTCAAAAAATGGGTATTTTTTTAATGAAAAACTACATACTTACTAAATAAGACACCCTTTGCAAGGAGTTTGATACAGCTTTATGTTGATAATTACACTTGTATTCATAAAAAATATTTAAGGTTTATTAAAGGCTTATTTGACAGATGTTGTACAGAAATTTCTCAAACAAGCCTTTACCTTTATTGACAGTGCACCCTAGTACTGTCAATCATATACATTATAAAATATTTTTTACTAGCCAAGCCCGGAGCGCGTCGCTACGCCCCTCAATGAATAAAAATGCATTCTGGATTTTAATTGAATATATTGAAAATAATATTTTATTGATTTTTATTGTAATGCAAGTCGGTATACAATATTTTTGAACAAATTTTTTGGTTTTCGCACTCTGCAGCATACTACGTACAGCTGGCCATGTGAGAAGCATGGATTTTCCAAATTCAATCCTGCAACACGCAGAAATTGTCCTTGTGCCATTATTAATGGTAATAGCGAACGCAAGGCGAACTGGAAACTGTAGTCGCTTGAATTTGAAAGGCAAATCGGTAGGAACCATTGGAATGCATGGAAATAGCTGAAAACAATAACTTGTTTCTAATGGGGGTGGCACTGCCCACTTTTTTAATTACGAAATTGTATAGTCATGACAGCTCAAAACTAAAATGACAACTTATTTGTTATGGGCGTAGCTCCGCCTACTTTTTAGCACCCATAAATACTCCCTGGAATGTGTACAACAACTTGCCATAGACAGAGTTTCACTTTTATATATATAGATTAATTCAGCACATTTGTTTACAAGAAATTTATCTTTTAACAATTTACAGTTTTTATTTATACAATATGGTAGCTTACAGCACAGCAACTGGAGTTATAAGATACATAAATACATATATACAATTGCAGTGTACTCGCGGTAACGTGAACACCGCCTAACGTGAACAAGAACCCTGATATATGACATCTAAATTTGAAGTATTTCTCTTATGCAAAGCGGTGAATCAGTCACCGTGAGTGTTAAAAAATCTTAATGTTTGGAGTTAAAAGAAAAGGCAGTCTTTATAGATAGTTTGCAAAAAGAAATCTTGTGATCTTGTAATGAACTATAAATAATAATTCTAGATTTATATTTTAATAATACAAATAAAAAAATGATTTCACGTTCAAGCGTGTAAAACACAGGTTGATATTGTAAAAATTTACATTTCTCCCGTGAAAATCGACGTGAACATTTTCGGTAACATAAACTGCTTTGATTTTAATTAGTTCACGTTAGCGCCAGTGCACTGTATTAAAAAAAAGTTATTTTTTTCTACAGTAATTGACGTTCACAATTTTAACATATTTATTAAAAAACATATTTTTTTTGATTTTTATTTCCAGCATTATTTTCTCCAAATACATGTGATCGTGATAACAAAAATAACTTTTATATTGAAATAAGCTGGCACAAAAAATTATCATCAAACTATAGAATGATCATATCAAAATTTGTTTAACACAAGCAAATATAAAACAACTACGAAAAATCCAAAAAACAAATAAATAGAATTATGTCAAATTTATCGGTAAAAAAATTTTCTGTTTCTTCTAATATCGCAACTACTTCTATGCTTATAACTGATGTAACAACTATTGCTACAACAACTTCTAGTGATAAGAACTCAACATTGCAACAGCAACAATTGTCAACCATATCAGTAATGTTGGATTATGATATTGACAACACTTTAAATACGATTAAAGAACACGGTGCTCACTTACTACAACAAAAAGAAAACGCTTCGACTATAGCTTCGCCAACTTCTACTAATACTACTAAATTATTTTGTGATACTGCCACGATGTCGACTGAGAACACTGATAAGGTAATGGTACTTAATGAGTCGACGGCAGCTTTAAACGACAATGTCCAGACTTCGTTAATGAGAAATTCATTTAGAACTGGTTTACAAATGCAACCTTTAACAGTAACATGTGATGACATTAAAGCCATATTACCTCTAACACCTCCAGCCACACCTGTCATACAAAACACTGCCCGCAAACGTTGGAAGATTTTAGCCAAAGTCTTGCGCAAAGATTCCGAGGAAACAGTTTCCTCTTCCGGAGAAGAGTGTGGCAATGAGCAAACCGCTTCAGTAAGACGTTTCAAGTCCTTTGATTTGTTAAGACAGGACAGCTTTGAAGATCACGGCACCTTGAATTATTTGGGCAAGCCGGAAAACTGGTACAAATACAAAGTGATATTGGATGGTGAAACGCAACAAGAGTTTACTGTGAACATACACCATATGGAGAGACATTTAACCGCCATCGACTTAATGGGTTTCAATAATACTGGTAATATCTGTGTGTGGCCTTCAGAGGAGGCGCTCACCGCTTTTGTTTTGTCCGATCTGCAGACCTACAATAACAAATGGATTTTAGAATTGGGGGGCGGTTTCACCTGCCTCTCGGGTTTGATGTTATCAAAATATGCCAAACCCTATGCGGTACATTTGACCGATGGTAATGAAGTATCGGTGGAAAATGTTAAAAAGACTGTATGTCTCAATAAAATCACCTGCTATACAAAATGTTCCGTCTTGAAGTGGGAAGATCGCACGGCACGTGTAGCCTCGGAGTCGGAAAAATTTGACATAATACTCTCAGCCGATTGTTTGTTCTTCGATGAGGCCCGTTCGGCTTTAGTGGATACAGTGTGGTATTATCTGTCACCACGGGGAGAAGCTTTAATTATGGCACCACGACGCGGCAAGACTATGTCTCTGTTTATTGAAGAATCTGTGTCACGAGGCTTTACGGTTAAGTTAACACAACGTTACAATGAAACCATTTGGAAACGTCATTTAGAATTAATGAACTCACCGTTATATGATGAAGACTTACATTATCCAGTTTTATTAAGTTTACGCAAATCTCAACCCCACAACAACCTGTCCCCAATACACGCATAACATATTCAAACATCATCAACTTGCTTATTGCCCATGGATATGTGTAAAGACGATTCCTAAGTGACGTTGGCGTTAAAGCTGCAGCTACCACAGCTGTTACTGATGACGCTTCAGCTGATTACATCAAATATTTTTTATTTATATTATTGCAAATTAGAATTTTCGAAACATCCACATTTACTTCAATAATTCCATTTTATATTCCACATTAAGATGATACCATCATTTTTTATGCCTACCCTCCTACTAACACATATGAATCCCTTAGATCTGCTAAAACTTATTAAATACTTAATCCTTATGCAAAACGCTGACATGGCACGCAATTTTAGAATTCTGGACTTTTGAAAATAAACATTTAAACAATTTTATGAATTTTGTTTACAAGTTTGCGCGACTATTCAGACTGTTAGTGTGCGTTTGTTTAATTTTAAATCTTTTTTGGTGCCTTTAGGTACTTTTAGTCATTACTAATGGAAATTTAATGCTATAAATTGCACAAGATTTAAATAATGTCGTCTTAAAATATACGCGACATACTTTGTCGCCTGTTTTTGCCTTTTTGTATTAAAACAAAATGTTAGCGCTAAAATAAGAACCCTTATTAAAAAAAAAATATAATATGTGTAAAACAAAATTTTATTATTTAAATTTAATTTGCATGCGTTCGTTGAAGGACAAGATATCAACAAGCAAATAAAAAGTTTACAGAATAAAATTATGTAAATTCTAAATTTAATGGCCGTTTTAATTTTTTAAAACATCATAAAATCATGTATGTACTTATACCTTGACTTTTAAATTGAGTACTTTTAGGCGAAAGTAGAGATATTTTTAATTAGCTGTTTTCGTTTTTTTTTTGCGTCACATTGCGTACTGACATAATTGTGATGAATGATAAAAAAACAAATAATTACTTTTATCTTTGTGGTAGAGTTTGTAATCTTACATTGTGATTTTACCAATCAGATGAGGAAATCTGTAACATAAGCAAAACATGTCACATGTCATTTAATACCAGGTGTTTTTATACCCGCCACCAAAAAAATGGTGGGGGTATATTCATTTTGTCATTTCGTTTGTAACACATCGAAATATCCATTTTAGACCCCATAAAGTATATATATTCTGAATCAGGGTTTGATTTGATGACGATCTAGCTATGTCCGTCCGTCTGTCCGTCTGTTGAAAGCACGATAGAGGTCGCACCGAAAAAGCTAGGGGGCTCAAATTTTGCCAGAATCTTTCTTATAGACAAGGTTTGTTTGGTATTGAAAATGGGCTAAATCGGAATATTAGGAAGAGAGTTATAGCTCGAAAAGCAAGACTAGGTCGAAAAAACCGTGTCCTTCAAACATCGAATAAAACGGAATTGTGTCCAAATGCATTAACGTAGACTCATGAAACTTCGAATATATATTTCCTGAGTAAAAACAATATTGTCCCCCGAAAATCATCTAAGTCTATGTATTAGGAGGGGAGTTATCGATCAAAATGTACGAAAATTTATACCGCACAGTGTATTTTTCGGTATATTTAAAAACAAAAACGTCATAAAAGCAACAAAATTTGATGTACGACTCTGAAATTTTGCACACTTTGGTTTTTGGTGAGACGCTTTTTTGTAACGGAAAATCAATGTGCCACGCCCACTTTTACGCCCACCTCCCATACAACGTTTTACCTAAAATTCATATAATTTCTCTACTAATAAAGATTTTGGAATAATAAAGGGCTATATTGAAACATCTAAGTTGTATTCATTCGAAAAAATAACTTTGACACGCCTACTATAACGCCCACTTTTCACGTTATCTAACCTAAATGAAATTTAAAAGCTCATAAAACCGCCAAAATTAGAGGTATGATGATCAAATTTGCTACGTATATCCTTCTAATCAATGTAATTGTTGTGCCAAAAAGTTTAGCTGACACGCCCACTTTAACGCCTACCTCCCATATAACGGTTTATCTTAAATTCATGTAATTTCTCTATTGACAAAGTTTTTGGGAAAATAAAGGACTATATTGAAATATTTAAGTTGTATTTATTAGCAGAAACTTTATTGACACGCCTACTTTAACGCCCACTTTCATTGAAAGACTACATTGACAAAAGCATTTTAGTAGCATATCGAAGTTATAAAGGGTGGTTAAATTTTAAGGGCTGATGTTGTTTTTAAATAAAACATAAATTATTTAAGAAATTATTATCATTTCTTTTAATAATGATAATATTTGTATGGTTCAATTATGCATTTAACAAAATATCGGCCAAATGGCCCCCCCCATCCTTGGCGCCACTCCTCTATCTGATAGTCCAAATTTTCAATGACAATGTTGATGATCAATTGTTGGGCATGATGATGAGTAGAGGTTGACTGCTATTTTGCCACACTATCGCAAAAACCAGCAGTGGTTCCCATTCAATGAACTAAGAAGGCATTCGCAGACTTTCTTAAATTGGCCCTTACAATTAAGCCACCCTCTACAAAGAAAGTGATACATATTTTTATATTATTATCACACGGTGATTCAAAATATACATTCTCAACATTTTGCTAAAAAGGGAAATTTATTAGTAAGATTTTGATTTTTAAACTTCTATAACATTTTGCTTTTAAAAGATTTTCAAACGAAATAAGTTTTGTATAATTTTAAAATTTGTTAGCCATTAGTACATGAATATAAATTGTTTATGATGTTTAGAGATAATTTTTTTTTACTTAGGTCAAAAATTTCCTAAATTCCCATTTTTAATAGAGCATAACTTCAGGAGAACATAAGATAACAAATATAAATTAGCACTATTTCGTAGATAAAACTTTCCTCTTAAATTCATGTAAATTCTCTATGAATAAAGATTTTGGAATACTAAAGGACTATATTGAAATATCTAAGTTATGTTTATTAGCAGAAACTTTATTGACACGCGTATTTTAACGGCCACTTTCATTGAAAGACTAAATTTACGAAAACATTTTACTAGCATACCGAAGTTATAATGGGTGGTTTAATTTTAAGGGACTATGTTGATTTTGAATAAAATTATTATGAAATTATTATCATTTATTTTTATAATGATAATATTTGTATGCTTCAATTATGTATGGAACAAAATATCGGCCAAATGGCCCCCCAACCTAGGCGGCAAACCTCTATCCGATAGTCCAAATTTTCAATGACACTGTTGATGCTGAATTGTTGGGCACGATGATGAGTCGAGGTTGCTTGCTCTTTTGCCACGTTATCGTGAAAAACAGCAATGTTTCCCATTCAACGAACTAAGATGGCATTCACAGATGTTTTCACATTTCATACAGACCTGCTTTGCAGACATTTAAATGTTTTTTACAATTCTCATGATTGTGGACGAATTCGAACAATTTGTTGACCAAAATAATCACGAAGTGCACGAAATGCATTTTGATTTGAACGCCCATTTTTATAAAAATCTTTAATATTTAAAAGCGTTGCTCGATTGCGTATCTTTCCACGGTTCAAATTGAGTTAGTCTGAGATTGAGAAATGTCGAATGAAATGCAAGAAAAAAGTTGAAGTTTAGATGTGGTTCACCTTCAACATGGGCCCTTAAAATTTAACCACCCTCTACAAAGAAAGTGATACATATTTTATTATAAAGAGATTATTCTATAGCGATTAACAAAATAATAAATATTGTGCTTTAAATGTACACAAAATTGGTGGTGGGTATAAAAGATTCGGCACAGCCGAATATAGTGCTCTTACTTGTTTATAGAGGTATAGAACCTTAAGTTGGCAACACTTTTTTTATTGGCTAATTTGTCAGCTGTTAAGTGATTTATGTATATACACGCAAAGAAAAAACATTGTTGTGGTAACCATAATCGAAGAGCAACATACTATCATTGAGTTGTATGATTATGGTTAAAACATATAATGATTACCAGTTATCATTATTATGTTTAATTAAACTATCATTAAATAATCATATATATATGACTACAATTGAAATCGAAAATCTTTGCTTTTTTACGGCAAATTATTGTCTTTTGCTGTAACATACACATATTGATTGTACTTTCCAATTTAATTGTAATTTTTTTTTACCAATGTTTTTTTACATTTTCTCGTTTATTTTTAAGTTTTCTTTAATTTTTCAAAATTTTTGTTCATGTTTTTGACATCTCAGACTTTTAAGATAATAAAAATTTATCCAGTAAGAAGAAGAACAGTTGAAATCAAATTATTATTAAAAAACAATCATAGCTTGATTAATTTGTAATCGTAGTGTTGTCTTACCTATTATTTAATGATTATTTGTAACTTTTAATGCTTGTGAATATAATTTTATTATTGTAAATTTTTTTTTTATATCATACTACTTTTAAATGCCAACCATTTTGAAATTTTTACAAAAAGTAAACATTAAATGATACAATTCAAACAAATGCTTGATTATCGTGACAAAATATATGATGAAATTAAACAAAAATAACTATTACTTGTTTTTGACAATGTGTTTTAGGTGCTCACCTAAATTTGAAAGATAATAAGCCAGAACACAATTTAAATCTGTGTATGTTAAACTGACACCAATGCACTTTATTTTAGCTTCTTGTTTTTGTATTATTTTGTTAAATTCATATTGTCTAGTTTTTTTAACAATCCACAATTATTATGGTGAATATGAAATTGTAATCTGTCAAGCCTAGTTCAAACACACAACTCAATAACTTTACGTCTTGACGAGCCATCGATTTGTTTCGACTAGAACAAAACGTTGGCAAAGCAACTGTCAAACAATTGTTCATGTTCTTCGATATGGAGAAAACGTATAAGTGTTTTTGTTGTTATTTTTATGCGTCGTCTCTTTCTTTCATATTCAAAATGCCTTTTAATATCAGACATTGTTGTTCGAACAAATGTTTTGACAACTCTGTTTTAACAAGAACAAATCATCGACAACAGCGGTCCACTTTTTTCCACCCATAAACACTCCCTGGAATGTGTACAACAACTTGCCAAAGTTTGAGTCCGATCGGTTTTACAGTTTCGGAGTCTATAGCTAACACACACACACACAGAGTTTCACTTTTATATATATAGAAGACTAGCTTGTGCCCGCGACTTCATCTGCGTAGTTACCGGGATAAAAAGTAAACTTAGTATTAACCAATATTGTTATTTATATGTTTCTCAAATTTATTCAAACATACATACATTCACATTTACATATTATGTTAATAGGATTATTTTAATTTGAAAATATAAAAGAAAAGTCAACGTACAACAGGATGTGTGAAGATGAGTTTGCCAACGATTTCGTGTTAATATCGTGATAAAAAGTAGCATATATGTTAATCTAAGTTGTTATCTATCTAAGTGCCGAATTTCATTTATTTCCGTTCAGTCGTTTTCGCTTTTGTGATTGAGTAACAAATATCCAAACATCCAAACATTCACATTTATTATATCAGTAGGATATATTATTTTTTAAATGAGGTTAAATATATTGAAGCAAATATGCAGAAATTGTAGAATGTCGGACCAATAATGTGCAACTTTTGTAAATATTTTATATTCACTGCACCTACTAGAGTATTGATATGATTTTATTGGTCTTGTCAAGCTAACAATTTATATGTTCACGGCTTTACAATTCGTGTTGAGGCACTTTTCATGTATTAAAAGTCATAAATATTAAAATTTGTAATTCTTATATAATTCATTGATTTTTAATTTGCCCAAATTAAATTCAGCAACCAAAAACATAAAAATTAAAAAAAACACATGTATTCTGTTTTTATACCCTTCACCTGTGGTGCCAAGGTATACGAAGCTTTTTCATTTCGTTTGCAATTTTTAAAGCATTAATTTCAGACCCCATGTAGTATATACATATGTATTTCTAAAAAGCCATGAATAGGGGAGTCGATTAAGCAATGTCCGTCTGTTCTTGTGTTAATTGATTAGAAGAGTACAGTTAACTATGTAAAAATTTAAAATTAAAGATGGCGTCAGAAAAAATAATAAAAAATTACGTGTAACATGAACTTAAGGCTAAGCTACGATGTGGTCATTATACCTATTTACATGATGGCGAAATGTGCAATCAGATTCGATACGGCAGAATTTAACACTTTTAATTGTTTTTTTTTAAATTATTCAATCTTTATGAATTATTTTACTTAAATTATTGTTTTATCCGGTTAGGTCATTCAATTCATTTTGACATACACACAAAAGTGCACATTCATAAAAAGTTAGGCCGACTTCCTTAACGCAAGTTGCAATTAGGGTTTGGGATTTCCCGGTCTTTTTACTTTCCCGGGAAACGGGAATTAAAAAATTGTCTTCCCGGGAATTCCCGGGATTCCCGAAAATAATATTTCTTTTAAAATAAATAATGTTTGTTAACTTTAACATCACGATTTGGTTAATAATTCATTGTTTTAGTAGTAGTTTATTTTCCATTAGAGTCCTTATTGTGTCAGCATTACATCTTCCGGAAATATAAACTTAACCCAAATTATAAAAATAATTATTGCCATGTAAACAGATACTTTTTTTGGGCAACACTACTCCACTCGTCTAATACAAGAGCAAACCACAAATTGTCACAAATTTGACTCGATATTGTTTTCACCATCGTATTTTTAACGGCGTTGTAATATTTTATTACAATGTTTTTAACATCAGTTTCATTTTGGTAACGTCATATTTTTACTGAAAAAATTTTGACGAATAAAAGGACTTTGTGTAATTGTTCGAATAGATATTCCATCAACTGCTGCCAATTTTGAAACAATTTCTGGTAATGTTTGGGTGTCTAAAAAACTTTTAATGGTGGAATTATTTTTTCACTTGGTTGAAGAATCGTTTTCAAATTTTATTTTATGAACCAAAAGAAGGTGCCGTATGAGACCACTAGTACTACTGCCCTTGGACATTAACCTTTTCGGGAAAATATTACATTGTGCTGCGTTGTCTACTTTTTGAAAATAGTTCCAGACTTCAGACATTTTGCTTGTAAACAAAGTGAATTTTATAAAAAAGTATTTTACTAAATTATTCGGTATATGCTCCTAACAACCAAATAAAATATTGAGAAATTAGTTGGGAGCATATCCCGAATAATTTAGTAAATTATTTATAAATAAAAATTTTATTTTTCGGTTGCCATTTATGCACATTTAGTGTTAACCAACGGTTAGCCAAATGTGTAATGGATAAGAAAAATAAAATACTTTAATAAGGAAAAAATGTTGGTTGGGTTTTTGAGGAAGTTTTTTATAGTTTTTCGTTTTATTTTTGAATTCTTATTTTGTCAATAAGAATTTAAAAATAAAACTTATAACTTTTTAAAAGTTTTTCAAGAATTTGGGTAAAAGGTCTACTGATGATCTGGTATAAGCACCAGTGAAATGCATATAGACCAGCTTAAGCCCAACAACCAAATAAAATATTATAAAAAAGTATTATTAGAAAAATTCAATCATAAATAAAAAAAATTATACTTACAAATTCTGTGACCACTTTTAAAAACAATTTGTACATACATATATATAAAAATTAACCACGGAAACTACTGCTGGTTTAACGGTTGTTAAAAAATACATTTTTATACAAGAAAACATTTAATTATGTATGTATGTAATTAATTCACTTGAAATTTATAAGCACTTATTAAAAATAATTTCAGAAAGTCGTTAACTTTGGCGTGAAATATTTTTGACCGACGATGTTTGTTTTTCTTTTCCATATTGGTATTTGAGAAAAGTTGTAAATACTTAACAATTAAAAAACGCTAACAAATTAAAAACCTTACTTTTTATTCAAATATTCTCTTAATTTACCAAAAAAGATAAGAAATTAAAAATAAAATTAAATATATTTCCAAATATACTACATATTTTTTATTTCCCGTTTTCCCGGGAATAAGAGCAAAATTTTTCCGGGAATAATAAGTGGTTCATTCCCGGGAATTCCCGGGCGGGAATTCCCGATTCCCAAACCCTAGTTGCAATGCATAATTTAAAAAAATGCGTATGCAATGCTAAACATGTCTTAAGTGCAACCTTGCGTTGCAGAGACTTTTTTTTGCATTTTATCGGCATTTAGGAACGCTCATGGGTCCACTTTTTGTCTCTGCAATATAAAGTGTTTAATTATTAAAATTATTAGTCTGTGATTTAAATAAACTCAATCAAGTATAAATAATTTAATTAAAATAAACAAGAAAATACTAACTCAGCCATTGCAGCTCAAATGTTTGCATACAAAATAAAAATGATGCGCGATTTTGACAGCTGATACTTAGTAAAATGAGTTGCCAAACGATTAGGAACATTGGACATTGCTAGAAAGCTTACATATGCGTTTACGAAGTGTATGCATTGTAAATATGCATTGAAACTTGCGTATAGGAAGTCGGCCTTATTATTAAGATTTATTAAATCCTAAATTTAAATACTGCAAAACATTATATAAGTATGTATATCGAAACCAAAAATGTGTGACTTAGACCACTTTCATAACTAAGGAAACATTTAAGCATTAAAAATTATATTAAGCAAACATACACATACACATTCACATCTACCTCTACAAGACATTTCTAACTAAATCCAACCAAGTAAAAAGTAATTTATAAAAATTTATGCACGTCAGTGTGTCCAACTTTTAATCCTTCAACAACTATGCTATTTAAACATAAAATATATATTTTTTATAAGAAAATAGACAAAAAAAAACTTATATCCAGCCCATTTCCTTTTGACTTAAGACACTATTTAATATCGTTTATAAAAAATGTATTTATCTAGAAAACACAATAAAATAAAGTTTAATCCCAGCATAAGTATAAATATACATACATACATACATACATACATACATACATACATATAACCAAAATATAGACTCTTTTATTAGATTTCGACATAAAAGTAAGGTAATAAAAGACTAGAAGAAAACTACAACAACAACATATTTATTATTTATTCCACATATTAACGTTCATAAATACAAAGTATACTTACGTGTGCATACTCATAAAGTATACGGATACTTACTAATAATAGTTATTAACTAATTTATTACTTATCTAGAATATATAAATAAATATACTAGAAAGAAAACAAATTGGAACCAATATATCTGATAATAGTATTTAGTATATACATACTTATTTAAAAAAAAAATCAATTAATGAATGGAAACCAAGGAACAAAATATATGTAAAAAATTTAATAGAAATATAAAAAATAACTGATTAGATACAAGTTGCGTACTTGCGAGTATTTGGTACAACTAAAACTCGCAGCGCATAAAACTTTTAAGACCTGCACTCTTAAGACCCTTTTGGAAAGGTTTACGAGTAGTTTAAATAACAAAAAAAAACTACTTCTAAACTTATATGACTCCATTAAATTATGATTCCTAGAGAGTGATCCAGGCAACATTGTACTGTGATTTGTTTCATAGTCAAAAACATAAAATGTATTAGAACTTTATGAAAATTATTAATAATTATTTTATTATCGATTAATTTATTTACATAAATGTTTGATTTTAAGCTTTCATCATATAATATAATAAAAAAAGTATTTATCTTTCTTTACGTAAGTAATAAGTATCTATAATTTATAAAATCATAACAATAAAAGCGCGTTTTAGAAAAATGATTGTTTTGATTTTTTATTAAAAACATATTTTAAATGGTATTTTTGAAAATTAAAATAATTAATTCAAAATGTGACAGACATTTTTCTAAGCTAAATTAATCCAACAGAGCTAAACTATTAAATGCTTGAAAGGCAGGGTGCACTGATACAGTTAGTGACTCCAGCTCAGCTGACTATTTGTTTTGAGTCCCAACATATGTCAAACTTCATATATAAACAAAAATTTCAGTCCAAAGATTTGTTAAACTCCGCGTAAAAAAAAGAGATAGAAAATTATGTTTATCTGCGCTATCACCTTATTTGATTACACCGTAATTTCAGAGCATATTTATACAGGTATATGCAATGGCGAATGTACAACAAAACATTTTTTTTAGTAGATACACGTCAAGGCGATTTAATACAGGTGAAATTATCATGCTGATAGGAAAGCATTTTGTCAAAATTTGTTAAATTTGTCTTAATTACATTTATTATTGCAGGAATTGAAATAGAATTTTTGTTTCGGTATTAAAAAATAAACTTGACTTTATTATTTTTAAAATAAATGTACCAAATTTATGTATATTTGTTGCTTTTGCGGCATTTACAATGTGATTCACAAATATTTTTTATTTATTTAATTTAATCAACATAATAAAATTTACAGTTGAGCAACATTTTTAATTTAATTACAAAAATAAAGAAAAATAAAAACAACATTAAACGTATGCATTTGAGTTTAGAAATCTTATCAGCTTTTCACTTGTTACAGCGACATTATCAGAAAAGTCAATATGAACATAGAACTTATTTTAGAAAGGGTAACGCAATGGACCTTATTGGTCTCCGAGTGTGGGTGTAGGAGGCAGATACTGCTTTCTGCATCCCCCTTTCCTACCTACCTACCTACCTACCTAGAACTTATTTACCTCAGCACAAATTCTTCTAATTGGATCAAAGTTAATGTAGTTTAATCTATGAAATGGTACATATAACGGTTCATAAAATCTGAGCTGCCTATTAGGAACATTGATGCATATTTTATGTCGAAGATATGTAGAATCAATTTTGCCTTGAATTAGATTTATGACATATGCAATATTGGAAACAATTCTTCGGCTTTGTAAACGACTACGGTATGACGGTAAGTTTGTTTTAGGATTCCAACGAAGGTTACGAAGGCAGAACAGCAAAAATTGTTTTTGGATTGATTCAAGTTTTTGAATATAGACATCATATTGAGGATTCCAAATTACTGATCCATATTCCAGTAAAGGTCTTACCAATGACGTGAATCAATTTTTTGTTACATAAGGATCATTAAATTCCATAGTCCAACGCTTTATGAAACTTAATACTCCATAAGCTTTATTTACTGTCATTATTACGTGTGAGTTGAAATTAATTTTTACTTCAAAGAGAATTCCAAGATCCAAAAACAAATCAACAACATCCAAATTAGAGCCATTTAGAGAGTAAACATTTGAAATCGGTGAATATCTGCAGAAAGTCATAGATTTGCATTTTGTTAAATTCAATTCCATAAGATTTACCGTACATCAATAAAAAAATTTTGTAAATTATCTTGGAGATAAAAACTGTCGTCAACAGTTCTAATCCATGAATAACAGTTTTTAACAGAAAAACAGTTTAGGAATGGAGTTAAGTTTAGCTATTGCTCTATAATTAGTAACATCACTACGGCTACCAGATGTTTGAAGGGGGATGATAAATGAATCTTTCCAACATTTAGGAAATTTACCAAATTTCAAAGAACTGTTAAATAGATGAGTGATAGGAATAGCCAAAACGTCGGCACAATTTTTTAATATGCAGCTAGGAACACCATCAGGACCAGGTTTATAACAATTTTTTATACTTCTCAGGCTTTTTAAGACAGTATCGACATCTAAAGATGATATATTAATTGATAAATTGAACTATGGAACGTTTTTGCAGAAAAAGTAGAGGCGAAAAAACAACATTATTCATTTTCATAGTAAATGGATACGTTAAAACTCTACGTTTGGAGTTGACAAAATTATAAAACATTTTCGGATTCTATTTAAAGTAAAATTTCATTTTGTTTATGTACGATGCATAACATTTTTTGTTGTGAAAAATATAACGGCTTTGAGCTATTAGATAATAGCTACGATCAATAAGGGTTTTGCTCTTCATGAACTTTTTATTTAAATGGTTTTTACGATTTTTTAACCAGGTTGAAGTACGGGAATACCATGGAGGACGATTTGATGTTACCTTTTTTAACAATGGAGTGCTTGCTGATAAACAACTGAAGAGAACTGAGTAAAATTTCAGAATTTGAAACCAGTTAATATTACGTAACAAGTTATTTAACATATGATAGTTCGAACGTTTAAAACAGAGCGACTCAGATACAGTGTGTACAGTTTCCTTTTGAGGCAATGGTGTAGAAATTAACAATGTTGGATGGTGTCGGTCCTCAGGAATAAATAAGGGGTTAGTCCTAGATACGTCGAATAGAGAAGGAGTATTTACAAATACGAGATCCAATAAGCGGTTGTTGGTATTAAAAACTTTATTTATTTGAAAGACACTTAAATTAGTCAGACTATTGAAAAAATCTCTTTTAATCCAATTTTATTTTATTTAACATACCATAACAACTTTGCCATCCCTGATATACGAATTGGCCTTGACAGAAAACATCCCCTAAAAACTGCTTTTGTTGTATCAATTCGCAGTTGCATATACCTGTTTGAATATGCATTGATAAAGGATGTCCCAACGTATACGCAAGCTTAGAATTTGTCGTCGTTTGTTAAATCCTAAAAAAAAACATTTCGACAGCTGTTAGTTTTGGGGTTATAAAGATGGAGTGTTACACGATTAAATATCGTGTTTTCATTAGTAAAAAATTTTTTTAAAAACAATGAAATCTTGGCGGCCACTGTTTGATAAAGACATAGATTTTTATGGAGTATACGCTGTAGATAGCTTCTTGAAATTTGCATTCCTTGTCCACGACGCCGAATTTAGGTTCCTGGATTGTCACCGACACTCTCACGTAAAGCTTCCATATTGACGACTAATTTGTTTGGCGTCTTCAACGGATTCAGTCTACCTGAATTAATATTTACACAGTGGACAATATTTTGTATGAAATTTTCGAACTGTGAACGAAAATTTAATTTTCTATCTCTGCATAAATAATTTAAATCATGGCAAATTCAATAAATTTTACAACTATTTATACTTCCTGATCAGCTGATGAGAAAAGGATACCTATATGAATATGCCTTGCCAGGCTGTTGATTCTCGTTGTGTTAATGTGGTATAATCATACCTTAATTTATGTAAAAGCTTTACATTTCACAGAATTAGAATCGACACCTAGAGGTGGTAAGTCTAATATTATTACTATTTATATTAATATTTGATTCAGAACAGTAAAGACCTTTCCAGGGTCTAATCTTAAAAGGGCATATCTCGATTGTTATTTTTTACAAAAAAAAAAATAAAACGAAATAATATTTAAAATAATCAAATGAGACAGGCAAATATAAATCTGTTATTTTGGACTACAGCTTACAAATTTTGTTTGTATGTGGACTACCAGAAAATGTTAAAGGCGTTACAAATCGAGATACGTTCTTTTTATATTATGTTGTAGTAAAATTGTTCAAAAGAAAAACTTTGTTTCCATTTCTTGCACAAAAAACAAACTCAAAGCGAATTTAATAAATTTTTGCAATTCAACTTGGCGTTCAGCTAGCGCTACGTGGCATGATTAAGCAAGAGTTTAAAATTTAATATTTTTTTTTGACAATTCAATTCTTTTTATTTATTTATAATATTTACATTTTTATATTCATAAAATTACATATTTAGGTGTTCAAGAATTTTCTTTTTCAGCTTAATCATATATCTATATTTAGTCTGGATTAGTAGATGGGATCGCGGCACTCCGGATTATTGTAGGATGTGTGAGAACGAGGTGGAGCTAGAGACTGTGGAACACATTGTCTGTCACTACGCTAGGCTACAGATTCACAGGTTTAAGTGGTTAGGTAGACCACGATGAGTTGGCTGATGTGTCGGAGTGCAAACTGGGGAATATTATAGGATTTATCATGGGGATTGGGTGGCTAGTGAACATGCAATGGGGCTCGTAGGGAATCTGTATTTCTTTCTTCTATTCTACTTCCTACTTACAATTTCATATTTTCATTTACTATACCTTTAGCAACCCTCTATTTCTTTCTCTCTCTCTCTTTCTTTTTCTAATCAATCCCCTATCCATCTTATACATATAAAGGGAAACACAATGTACCATATTGGTCTCCGAGTGTGCTTATTGGAAGTGGCTCTTGCTTCCTACATCCCCCTTTCCTACTCTATGTCATTACTAGGTGACAACACAAAACTTGTTTATCTATAAACTTCAATCTAAAAACTACAACAAGTTCAAGGACGTTGTTATAATCAGTCTATTACACTGAAAAGGAACTCTATAATTTCTTTCTTTATTTTACACAGTAAATATGCACTTACATACACATGTGAATAAAAAGGAACACCTTTGTGTGTTATTCTCTAAGTTTATCGATTATATCTTTCTGTTTCTGATTTTTTTTTTGTTCTACGTCAAATAAGTGTTTTTTTTTTTTTTTTGCTTAGACAACCGTTTTATTTGTACTTACTTATGTATGCACGTTTGTATACACGTGTATGTGTATTTATAATTGTGGACTTATCAAACTCACGTATATTGTCAAGTACAAATCCAAATTATGTCAAAGCATACAATCAACGATTCCAAGCAAGTGAGAATGCTATCTTTGGCCGTACCGAATCTGGTAATACCCTTTACCATCATCTACAAAGGTACAGTGAACATGTCATAGCTAATAGCCTTTTTACACTTGCTCACATCTTTCATCAAATCAACAAGATGTTAACAAGATGTTATTTTTATTAATTAATTATTTTGTGTGCCCGTGACTTCGTCTGCATAATTATCGTAATGCAAGGCAACCTATGTATTAATCTAGCTTGTTATGTATCAGTGTACCAAATTTTTTTTTTTAGTTCAGTTCAGCCGTTTTTGCACGATTGAAAATCAAAAATCCAACCATTCACATTAATTATATAAGTTAGATTACTGCTATGTTGTACTTTTCTCCAATTTAGAAAAATTAAAAGTGAAAGGGAGGCATTGTATTAAAAACATTTAGTTCTTCGAGGCATTATATTTAAAACTTTTAAGGCCATGTCAGATAAAACGTTTGCTTTGCGTTATATATTCGCTTTAACATTAAAAATGAAATAGTTCATACTTTTACGCAACATGTCACATAAAGTACTCTCAACGCAGCGCGAAGCGAAAAGTTAGGCAACTCTCATCTTTTAGCGCGTTTTGACAATTAGTTAATGCAATTTTCATTAATTTTGTGCTAAATTCGTATGTGATAATAAAATTTTATAAAATTTTTAGTGAATTTTAATTAAAATAAAAACAACAAATATTTTTTTTTGTAAAAATTTCTAACCGCTTTTATAGGTAAACAAACAATGTTTAAGTGTTGTTAAAGTTAGAAACATCACTCAAAAGGACGACATGGTCTTCAAATATTCGAGGCTTTCTATTGAAAACATTTAATTTTTCAAGTTTCTCCTAAAATTTTCCTTAAAAAATAAGAAGTGAATAGTAAGCAAGTCTTAAAATTTTTAATCGAATTAAAAAATAACTAAATCGCTTCAGCGGCTCTCACGTGAACCTTATCGTTTTTACATAATTAATTTCACTACTATAACTTAGGTATTTTTCGAAGTATAGGTATCTCTTGAAGGAGTGTTGCCACGCCTATTTTTGGTGGGATTGTCGACATCGACTCTAAATCGTCTCCGATCAATATGTCCCTAAATATTAAATTTAACCGATTTTCCACACCCGCTTTTTGTCATATAAAAAATGTTTTTTTTTTCTACAAGCCATCTGCACCTGATTTCCTATAAACTTGTTATACACAAAAATTTGGATTTTTTATACAACATCGAAGAATTTGTATTTTTGTGCTCAATTTGTTTTAAACCGATTTGTCATTTTTTACCAGCAATTATTATTAAATTAATAATATTAAATTGCAAACGTTATGACATAGTTAAATACCCTTACCACCACAGGTAGAGGTTATAAAAATGTGATTATTTACCAAAATGGCGATATATACACATACATAGAAACTATAATGCACTCTTAATTTGTTGTTGTTGTTGCTAAGCTAAACAGTTATAAACAAACATAAGAAATACTAGTGGCAGGTACAACGATAGAAGGGAATTCGATTTTTAAGTAATACGTCGTCCTGCTGATGTTTTAGATTCAAATTATGTAGTAAAAATAATTTTTGGATTAATTCTTATTTCTTAGAATTTTTCTAAACTTATAATATAAAAATTACGATAAAATTAAGAATATTTATAATTTTTTAAACTAATTGTTTCATAGAAACTGTTATATAAAGTATCTGTTTATAGATAAATTTTAAATGTGTAGTGTAATTTAAAAAAATGTTTTTTTATAGAAAATTTATCTTAATTAAGAAAAATACTCTTATAAAATTTATAATTTAAACAGATTAAAAATTGCTTTTGCAAAAAAATTTATAAATACACAAATTATTATTTGATGTCCTTATTGTAGTTTTGAACTTAACTCAGTTTGGTTACAAAAGATTTAACCCAACTTACGCACAATCAAATTGTAATTAATAGTGTGAAACAAACTTGTTTTTAGTTGAAAGTTTTAGCATAAAAAAATATTAAAAATTACAATGCAAATTTATTAACTTCGAATTATTATAAAAGTTGTAACCTGCAATAAGAAAATTAGTTAAAAAAGGGAATGATTTCAAGAAAGAGTAGTTTGCGTTACAACTATTTTCTTGTCTAAACAATATCTACATATTTCCTTTCTGCATAAAATTTAGAGAGTAGTGATTGAAAATTAAATAAAAGTTTACAAAAAAGAAGGGACATCAACAAATTCTTTCCACTTTACTCCATCATAAGCTAAGTTCTTTGCATAGAACCAACCAAACTACGTCTCGGAGCCATCCAGGACTTATACGGCTTGTGGCCTTAAGATTTCATCAGGTGGCCATCTTTGGGTGTGACCTATCCAAGTCGATTTTCCCCTGCAGATTTTGTAGACAATTGGTTTGAGGTTAGCAGTACAGAACCGTTATTCATTGGTTATTCAGTTCGAACCGAAATTTGCATAACTTGTTTCAGGCGCTTATTGCAGAAGGATTTGAACTGCCTGCATGTAGCTTGCGTTGTTCTCCAGGTGTTGCAACTATACAGCAGTGCAGTTAAGATTTTCAGCTTTGTGGTAGTAGCTATTTTATTTTGTCCGGGGTTTGTTAATTCTATCGGCACTGGTGCCTTCGCTTTTGTATATTGCATCCTGAAGCCAACTTTATTTGCAATGATGTAAAGACGCTGAATCTAATGCGCCATATGATTGAAAAGGTTTACAAAAAGACAAATATCGTCAGCACAGTCCTTACCATGCAGGAGCTCACTCATGTTTCAGCGGATTTCACATGTTGTTTTAGAGTTTGTTTGTTGAAATACGCAATTCAACAGCAGTAGAAATAGTGTGGCAGACAGAACGCAGCTTTGTTTTACCCCTTTATTGGGCTATATAATAATTATTCAAAATAATTTTCTGTTATTCATACTAACATAACAAAAATGTATACATTATAATAGAGTAAAACTTATTAATACGAGAATGTTCACAAAAACGTGTTATTTGCAATTATACACTAATATTAAAATTATGCATGTTTTACCTAAATCAAATCAATTTCGACGTTAGTTAAATCTTATAGTGCCAGACGTACTAATTTTAGCAATAAATGTAATATTTTTTTCAAGTTTACTGTTTTATGCACAACACCCAAAACAGGACGCAAATTTACGGATGTTTACTTTTTGTACTTTTTATAGCCGCCACCAAAAAAATGGTGGGGGTAGATTCATTTTGTCATTCCATTTGTAACACATCGAAATATCCATTTTAGAACCCATAAAGTATATATATTCTAAATCGGTGTTTCATTTTATAACGATCTAGCTATGTCCGTCCGTATTTGAAAAAAAAATCTAGGGGGCTCAAATTTTGGCAGAAAAACAAAACATACGAAAATTTATACCGCGCAGTGTATTTTTCGGTATATTCAAAAATTAAAACGTTATAAATGATAAAATTAGATGTATGATTCTGAAATTTTGCAACCATTGTTTTTTTATCAAAGGCTTTGTACTAACGGAAAATAAATGTAACACGCCCACTTTTACGCCCACCTCCCATATAACGCTTTACCTCAAATTCATATAACTTCTCTATGAATAAAGATTTAGCAGAAACTTTATTGACACGCCTACTTTAACGTTCACTTTCATTGAATGACTAAATTTACGAAAACATTTTGCTGGTATATCGAAGTTATACATAGCGATTACTCTTAATAACAAAATAATAAATTATGTGGTATAAGAGTACATGAAATTAATGGTGGGTATAAAAGATTCGGCAAAGCCGAATATAGTGCTCTAACTTGTTTTTATTGGAATCTCTCTTGATCCCGATTTCACCACAAGCTGTTTCCGTAATTCATGGGTGTATTAGTGAGAGTTATTGAGAAATATTCTTCTGGCACGAAGTATATCCACAGTAAACGCAACATTATAAAAAAACATAGAATTTTATTGTAGATTTGTTGAAGATTTACTCAAAACTGCAACAAAAGAAATTGCTTAGAAATTAAACGAAGAAAATTATAACAATTTTCTAAAACTCTTAACGGTGTAACATTGAAGTTTTCCTAACAAGAGCGCCCAATTTGTATTTGTCACTACACACCAAGCGATTTAAAAATATGAAAAAATATTTTAATAGATAACGTTAATTTATTGTGAAAATATAAGTTAAAAAGTGCCTCCTCTGTAAAATTTAATTTTATGTAATTTGGTTTGATTTCTTTCACCGATTGAACCTTGTAGGCGAAAAAATAAGTAAAAAATTTGTGTCATAAAGCCTCTGGATAATTTAAATACCGACTCGACGCTACTTGATTGTGCGCCTCACTTTCGCTTACTAAGACTGTATTTGCGAGGTCCGACAAGGACGAAGAGGTCTTCTTATTCATTATTTATTTATCTCATTTGTTCTGTTTTTTACGTCGTGGATGTAATGTTTTTCCGAATTTAAGTGTAAATCACTTTACCATAAGAGTACAGGGTGCGACACTGTACTCACTATAAAGCTTAAAATATTAATAATTCAGACGGTCAGGGCTTAGGTTAGATCCGGCAGCCGCTCGAAGGCATAGCTCACTTGGGTCCTCCGAGGGTCCCGTTGTGATATCGTAGGCACCAACGCCCGTTCGTCTATGTCCTCTGGCCGTCGTTTCCCAGTCCAGTTTATGAAGGTGTGGATCTTTCCCAGATCAACTGCGGAAGGACAAGTTTTACTCACAAGTATTCGCTGACCTAGAATCTGGTGTTTCATGTCCCCGAATGCAGGACAATTACAGAGAAGATGTTCAGTTGTCTCCTCCTCTTCCTCGTTATCGCAACTTCTGCAGAAGTCGTTGTAAGGGATACTCAGCCTTTTCGCATGTGTACCTATAGGCCAGTGTCCGGTAATGACCGCTATGAAGTTCCTAAGGTGGATACGGGGAATATTCACTGCATATTGCGTCCTATGCACATCCATGTCAGGCCAGATCTTTCTGGTTTCCAAACAAGTGGGTTCTCTCACCCATCCTTCCTTGGCATTTAAATAGAATTGATGCGAGATTAGCTGCTTACCCTTCGATAAGGGAATACCTAATGCATAACTGGATTCAACCGAATCTAAGGTGGTACCGGCTTTTGCAAGTGCATCAGCTCTATTATTACTATCAATATCCCCATGTCCTGGAACCCACACAAGGGTAACCGTCGAATGTCTCACTATCTCCTCAAGAGACACCCGGTATTCCTGGGCAATTTTCGATGTGCTGTACACACTCTCAAGGGACCTAATAGCCGCCTTGCTGTCAGTAAATATATAAATATCCCTGCCAGATATTTCATTATACTGAGTCTGTTCCGTGGCTGTCCTAATAGCCATTAGTTCGGCCTGTATCGCGCTACAGTAATACGGTAGCCTAAGGGACAATTCCAAACCCAACTGGATCGAAAAGATACCACATCCAGCTCCAGCATGTGATTTCGATCCGTCAGTAAATATCTGGATGGCATTCTCTGGATGTCGGAGGCCATTATCGTATTCAAATCTATCTGGTGTATTCGTCACGAAACCCGCATCAAATACTGGTTCAGGTACCTTAAAATCAATAGGGAAGCAATATTGATCACACCCAAAATTCTCGCATGTCCATAATTCACATACTTCCATGCCCTTGTGGCATTCAGTCTCAGTGCGGTGTCCGCAGCCATCTGCTTAGCCAGGACGCCTGGTGGTAACCAGTTCAAAATAGTGAACAGTGCTTTAGATGAGGTGGTCCTAAGAGCACCTGTTATCATAATCGCAACCATTCTCATACGTTCGAATCTGTCCTGGTGAATTCTCTTCTCCAGCGCCACCCACCAGACTGCCGCTCCGTAACAAAGAATTTGTCTGACGACAGAATTGTATAGCCAGTATAAGTTCGTGTGGTTAGTACCCCAATTAAGGCCATTTGCCCTCTTGCAGCAGTATAATACATTTGCCGCCTTAGTGGCCCTAGACTCCGTGTTCAGGTTCCGGTTTAGTTTGTTTTCCAATACGAGACCCAAATATTTGGCATTATCGGATAGCGCTAGTGCCACTCCATCTATCCTAGGCGTGGCAAAGGTCGGTATTTTGTACCTCCTTGTGAACAGTACCAGTTCCGTTTTGGCAGGATTGACTCCCAACCCACATCCCTGGCACCATCTAAGTATTAACGTCAGCGCAGATTCCAAGAGTTCCGAGAGCAGTCCAGGATCTTTGCCCGTAGCTGCCACAGCCACATCATCCGCATAAGCAACAGTCATGCAGGATGTACTCTCCATGGCCCTAAGCAGGATATTAATGTTGATGTTCCATAGTAGGGAGAAAGCACGCCACCTTGCGGTGTGCCATTTACAGCCACCTTGGAGATGCTAAAGGCGCCCAAAGTTGACTCTATGCGCCTATGTTTCAGTAGTTTTCCTACAAAACCAGTGACCGCAGGATCTATGTCCAGTTGTCTCAAAACCGTTCAAAACCGAATCCAGTTTGACATTGTTGAAGGCGCCCTCAATATCAAGGAAGACGACCAAGGTGTAGTCCCTGTAGTTCAACCAGGCCAACCAGCGCGTGTAGCGCCGTTTCCGTAAATTTGCCCTTCGTATTGGCATGCTGTGCCCCCGATAGAGCATCTGGTCCTAGAGACGATCTGATATAAACATCAATAATCCTCCCCAGAGTCTTAAGCAGGAAGGAGGAGAGACTTATTGGCCTGAAGTCTCCGGCCCTTGTATGCAAGGCCTTACTTCCCTTGTGTATGAAAATAATCCTATAGGATGTCCACCTCGATGGGACATGGGATAAATGCAAGCATGACCTGAATATTACCAGAAGCCATGGCACTAAAATATCGATGTTCTCCCGTAGATCCGCTGGAATTATGTCATCAGAACCTGGAGACTTGAAGGGATGGAAACTACCAACTGCCCATCTTATGCGATGCTCAGTGATCGGTAGATTCGATATGTCATATGCATCTGTGTGGTCAACAGCAGGAGGAGAGTCCTGCCCTAGACAGCCTGGGAAATATGTCTCCATGAGAACCTCCAGCGTTTCCTTGCTACTGGTGGTCCAAGAACCATCCGCCCTCTGTCTGTATGATGGTATTGTTGGATTCGAAGATCAAATCTTTCGTAGCCGAGTTGTCTACGAAGAATTTTCCACCTCACTGCAGAATTTTCTCCAGGATTGCCTCTTGGCTCTTCTGATAAGGTTTTTAAACCCATTTAGCGAGGATTTATATGTGGCCCAATATCCACTCCTTTTAGCCTCATTGAATAGTTTCCTGCATTCTTTGCGCTTTCCCGCAATTTCAGCATTCCACCAAGTGGGCTTGGCCTTACCTTTCCTAGAAGTTCCCCTACAGGAGTTATCGGTTGCTTCAGCCATTACATAACTCAAGAACTCAGTTACGGAGTCCAGAGTGGACTTATCATCAATGGAGTCTGGACATCAAGAGAGCTTTATATTCAGCACCTCAGCATAAACAGACCAGTCTGTCTTTCTCCTATTCAAGAAATGACACTCAGAATCTAATTCGAAAAATAAATCGAAGCCGATATATAATTGATCGGAAAAAGAGCAGTCCTTTGACACCCTCCAATTTCCTATCAAATTCACATACTTATCGCTAATAAGAGTAACATCCAATACCTCCCTTCTGTTAGTAACTACAAAGGTGGGTTCATTACCCCTATTAACTACTGTTAGTCCATTTTCAATAATAAATTCGAGAAGTGACTCACCACTTTGGTTGGTATCCGAGCTACCCCAGACGGTATGGTGCCCGTTGGCATCCGCACAAATTATGAGAGGGACGTTTCTTTCGTTTGCGTGAGACATCGCCTTCATAGTGATGGAGTTAGGTGGGTCCCCTCCATGATCGTATGCCATATAACAGCTCATTAGCCAGACTTTTCGCCTCTTGTTCTCGATGGCTATAGTACAGGTGTCCTTATCACTGAAGTCGGATAGAACAAAAGCTTTAAAATTGTTTTTGGCCATAATGCAAGATCTGGTCCTAACTGGTCCGGCTGCATACAGAATGTAGTAGCCATCCTTGTTTAGCCCGCAAACCCTGTCACATATAAGATCCTCCGTGCCTGAAGACAGTCGGAGGAGTAGGGCAGCTGACGCCGCTTTTGAGTGGTGAAGGTTAATTTGACTAACCTTCAATGTAGCTGATCGCTGTGGACGACTGTGACATCGGCGTCCTCTGAACCGTCGTCAGATTCTAGAAGGGCGTCTTCATCCTCTGCCACATCCATCTTACCAAAGAATTCCCCCACTAGTCCTGAGACCGATTGGGTGTCATCATGTCATTGGGTGTCATCAATGGCATCGTCACAGCTCATGGAGTAATCCTCAGAAGAGTCCTTACTCTCCGGAGCTTGAGGCTTCTCCTTGTCGTCACTCTTATAGACCCGGAGAAAGAAAGTACCAAAACCATAGTATATCTTTCCCTGAGTCTTTCGAAGTGGAGACAGGGAGTCACTGTTTATAATAACAGTGGCCTTCCTGGAGCCTTCTACAGCTTCAGTAACCTTGGCTATTTTCCAGTCCTTTGTGGGTAGCTGAGGATTACTGACCTGCATAATCTCCAGAATCTCCTTTGGGTCGGATGGTATTGCGGGAATCTTGGCAATAGATCTCGGCCTTTGTGGAACATCGGCGAGAGGTATTGCCTCGAGCTTCGCGCCAGACCATACTTCCCCGACGGACTCTACGGCGGCTTTGTACAGCTGCGCTGAACGCTCGTCTGTACAGGCTATGAGTTTGATGTGGCCTTGGTACCAGCCAGCATCTTCGCACTGGGGTGGTGGTCCCGGGTTGTCCCGAACAACTTTCAAGAACACCCCATTGAGAGCCATGACAACCAATTTCCAGTTGCTGGAGGAAATGGTGCCATCGCTGGAGTTGCGGTCAATGATCCCCCAAATAAGCTGGTCCTTAGCCACCTCCTCGTAGGATCTTGGTTGTGGCCGTGGAGGCATGTGTTTGGAACGTTTTGTTCCTGAAAGAGTGTCCTCATCTGACCGTTGCCGTTTAGACGCTGCAGAGGATGCCGCTTGTTTAGGACTGCCTACACCTGCATTAGGAGGATCACTTTTTAACCCCGCAATGAGGGTTTTAGCCCACCGGAGAGAGTTTTTCTCTTGCTCCGTGAACTCGTCAGTAGGCTTTTCACCAAACCGACTTATTATTTTATAAGCGGAACGCTTAGTAGTGAAGGCCCTTTTGGATTGTTTTCTGTGCCTTGGGGAATCTATTTTGGCAGCCGTGGAGGTCGAGGGGGTGCTACAGGGATCATCGAATCATTCTTCTAATGAGCCTTCTGCACAATGTTTGGCACAAGAGAGCCAGGTTTAGTGGCAGACTGAGTCTTAGCCACCTCGCCGGCACCTGAAGCTGGCGTTTTGAAAGGAACTAGTCCCATCCGGACCTTAGAAGCCTTAGAGGTACCTGGTTTCGAAGAACCACGCTGTACCAAGCTCGGGTTTCGATCGCCTATCGGCTTGATCGGGCATGTGGAGTCTGGCGCTTCCACTCCACTAGTCGAGGTTTCAGTAGCCAACAACTTACTGCAGCCTGATACCGACACTACAGTAGTTGGGTCTCCGGAGATTATGAAGCCCTGTACCGGATACGCAGGGCATGATTCTTTTCTTGACATTACGGACGAGTTGGTTTTTTGCATTTTATGCCTACTGCCAGGCTTACTATAACTGCCGCCCCACTGGAGACAGACGCAGACCAGCAGCCGCTCACTCTGAGAACAGACGCTGGTGGATTTGTGGTTGCGGACCGACGATTTAATAAAGCGGACGCAATTCTCAACATCATGTTTGAAGAGGGGGTTGAGAAGTAGCCTGCCAGCCGCTCCAACTAGGAGAAACAGACGCTGGTAGGCAGGGGGTGGGTAGTTCTTAGTTAGTGTAATTTACACTTAAGCCCTCGCATCGCGACAAGGTGACTACCCCTTCGCGACGGTCAGGGTTTAATCGATTCCTCTGTTCATAAGCTTTCGGAAAATATATACTTTATGGGGTCGGAAATAAGAATTATAGAAATTACAAACGGAATGACAAAGCTATAGATACCCTTGTGCACCACAGGTGAAGGATATGAAAAATATATGTATATAAAAAGTATTTACGAAGGCCTTTACCCACAGGCCATTACTCTGTATTTTAAAATAATGTTTTATTATTACTATGTAATATATGAAATAATGACATCCTATTACACAATTTCAAAAAGATTTTTCTGAGTTATTTGTGTACATACGATTTACAGATTTTTTGTGCTGTAAGTTAACGTCCCAAATATTTAAATTTATTTTCTCATAGCTACTTATTATTTCCCAGAACTCAGGAAATGCTAAATTAACAATTTGGCATTTCACAATTCCCACACTGTGCAATGCTTTAAATTTAGCACACATGCAAGTGTGTTATTTTACATTCAATTTTTATTTACTTTCAATTTCTAGTGTGGCATATTCCCGAGAAGTACAGAAATCACCACACAAGCCAAGCTTACTTTTGGGAACGTTATTTACAAATTAATAAAAATGCTGACGATATGTCTAGACTCTTTTTCCCTCATTTTCATTTCTTTGTAATTTTAAGTTAAATATTTTTAGCAAGCAATGTAGAGAAATAATATAAAAAAGTATAACAAACAATAAAGAGATTCATTACACTGTGCATGAAATTGACACTTTTTTTTCGTGACAAGCTGGGCACCTAGCGTTTTAACATAATTCGGGTACGCTGAATCCAGTGGTGCCCACGGTTTTTTAAGATTGGCTTTGGTTTTCGAGATATACCGTTATTTCGAAAATGGAGGAGGTTGCACAACATATGTTCGCGTAACTCAAAAACGTTTTAACTTATTGAAAAAACTTAAAAAACCGAAATTCCGTAATAAAATTTCCTTTTAGAAAGGTAAAACCTCTTTCTAACATTCGCAGTCGTTTTAGAAACATAATTTCTTTTTTGAAAAAAAAAATTAATTTTTTTATAAAAATTTCGAAATTTTTATTTTTTTAAAATTCATAAAAAATTGAAAAATTCAGCTAGGCTTCTAATTTTTTGCAGACATATAAAAAACAAAGCTGCAAACAAAACAAGCTATAAACAATTAAAATATGTTTGCAACTTTTGATTTTATTCACAAAAGTCGACAAATTTTAATTAATCTAAGAATTTCATAAAACGCAACATTTGTATTGGGGTTCCCCTAAGGGATGGTGATAAAGGAAAAGTATAATTTAAGAAAATGTTAAGAACAAAAAACATTGGAGGTCGGTCATACATTTTATCCCCCTAGGAGTGAATCCTAGGCCTTAGAAACAAATGATGGGAATGAAAAATAAAGTTGCGCAGGTGCAAAATAAGCTATTTGTGATTAAAGTCTGTCTACAACTTTTGATTTTTTCAGAAAAGATGAAATTTTTGAATTTTTTATATAACCAAACTAAAAATTTTTTGTTGTTAAGTAGTTTTTATTTAGAAATTTATTCTTCTTCCTCCTGCAGATTCCAACAAATATCCCCTAATAGAGAATCAAGTTGTTTGCCGCTATACCAGTGTTCGAGCCTGGCTGTTACTTGGTGAAATCTCTCGCCATGTTCATCAGACTCGGCTGGTGATTGTTCATTAAATTTTTCGGCATGGCAATGCAAAAAATGTATTTTCAATGACATTCTAACGTTTAAATTTTTAAATGCGGTTAGCATATTTTTGATTAAAATTCGCCAGTTTTCAGACCGATGATTTCCTAATACATTTTCTATTACTGATTTCACACAATTCCAGGCCAATAGCTCGATATCATTCAATGCAACCTCAAATTGATGGTCCTTCATAAGACGGCGAATGTCCGGTCCATTAAGAATTCCTGTAAAATAGAAACATTATGAAATGAAATATAAATCTAATTTAAAAAAGTAGTTAGAGTTCATACCTTCTTTTACTTTCATGCCGCTTAATCGTGGAAAAATTCGGTGCAATTCGGTAAAAGCAACACCATCTGGGCTCAATGCTTTTATAAAATTTTTTACAATACCCAGTTTGATGTGGAGTGGAGGAAGCAAAATCTTTTCTATCGACACAAGTGGTAATTCAATAACATTGTTTCTATGCAATCTGCTTTCCTCACGTAAAGCCCAATCCCGTGTATTGTACTGGTCGCCATCGAAACGCGTATTCCATAAGCACATGAAGCACATATTTTTAGTATAGCCCAATTGCATGCCTCTTAAAAGAGCTACCACTTTTAAATCTGCGCATATTTTCCACTTGTGGTCTTCATATTTAATTAACTGTATTATTTTTTTCATTGATGCGTATGTCTCTTTAGTATTTGTGCTAAGTGCTATCGGAATAGGACTTTTTAAATTAGTGACATGTAGCAAAACTGCTTTTAAGCTACTTTTGGAAGAATCAATGAATAAGCGCCAATCTCCAGGATTATATTCATTTTGCATTGTTAAAACCAATCCGCGGATGTCAGTACAATACGCAATAGAATTATTCTCAATAGATTTAAAAAAAGTCGTAAATCGTCTATGGCGATTGATAGCCCCGTATGTTTGTACACTTGGTGCTAAAATATTAGCTCGTTTTAACTCTTTTGTTAAGAGAATGCTCTGTCTTTCAGATAATTTTAGACGCCGTACCATTATATCCAGACGATCTTGCGTGATTTCATTGTGACTGCATGGAACCGTGATGCATGACGGTTGATATATTGAAGTAGCTGGGCCATCCGCTTCAACAGAATGAATTATTGAGGGAATATGTTCTGTTGGTATATGGCTACCCGGAACAGTAATTTCATCAGAATGTGGCAGCGGAAATCGAGCATATGCTGTTTCAGTATAAGACATATAAGTCATTTTTCTTCTGTTTATACCCGCTGTATAATTTATGCACGCATAACACTCATCTTCAACATGAACTATGGGATCTCTCCAAATCATTGGAACACCACATGGCATGGCGTCTCCATTTTTTTCCCACTTATTTAAATGGTAAATGCAGTGTGTACACACTATTGATGGTGTCCAACTCTTACCATATATAACCCTTAAAGAAAAATATGATTCATACAAGGTACTTGTTTCAGTAGTGATTTTACGGCGACTTGGCATATTTTTATATTTCCCACACACATAACAAAAGTAATTAAACTTTTTACACGCCTCCATCTTAGATATTTCAATATAACTGTTTAGATACAAGACTGTCAGAGGCTTTAAAATTCACTAATCACTTTCGCAAGCACTTTCCATATGACAGTGAAGGGGTTGAGGAACTCTTATTTATACTGTAATTGTTTTAATCAAAGTACCAGTCGAGACCTTCATGACCATGTTTTGTAAAAAAAACCCAGGACGAATAATATTTCTAACTTTTCCAGGTGTAGATTTTATTGTCAATTTACCGCAGGTACCCAATAATTTGAAATCACAGGTAATTGAAAAATACTATGTTATAATTTTTAATTCTAAGAACCATACAAAATACCGTTGTACTTCAGTTCCATTACCTGCTCACCTAACGAAATGCTGTATCATATGTAAGGCTGGTTGCATTACAATATTGGGTACCTGCGGTAAATTGACAGTAAAATCTACATTTTTTAACCGATTTTTATGGCTTGCGGCTTTTTTTATTTTTAAGATAAGTAGTTCTCAGAAAAAAGTGCAAAATGTTGAATATTTGCTTTATATTTTTTTTAATTATATTTTTAAATTGAAAAATATTACGAATTTGGCACGAAAAATTTTTTTATCTCCATTAATTTTTAAATAATTCCAAAACGATAAGAGATAGAGAAAACACATCTTCTGGTGTTTTACTTTTGAAAACCGAAACCTAATTTAGGGGAAAAAATTTGGCACGCCCATAAAAAAAATACCGATCTGATGGAAAAAAACCGATTACGGATTTGAGTTCAGCGCATCAAAATCCACATAGACCACATAGTTTTAATTAACGGGAAGAAAAAAAATTATTTTTTGTCGAGCAGTGTTATTTATGGCTTGTTTTGTTTGCAGCTTTGTTTTTTATATGTCTGCAAAAAATTAGAAGCCTAGCTGAATTTTTCAATTTTTTATGAATTTTAAAAAAATAAAAATTTCGAAATTTTGATAAAAAAATTAATTTTTTTTTTCAAAAAAAAAATATTTTTCTAAAACGACTGCGAATATTAGAAAGAAGTTTTACTTTTCTTAAAGGACATTTTATTGCGGAATTTCGGTTTTTTAAGTTTTTTCAATAAGCTAAAGCGTTTTTGAGTTACGCGAACATATGTTGTGCAACCTCCTCCATTTTCGAAATAACGGTATATCTCGAAAACCAGAGCCAATCTTAAAAAACCGTGGGCACCACTGGATTCAGCGTACCCGAATTATGTTAAAATGCTAGGTGCCCGGCTTGTCTGTTTTTTCAACTAGCACAGTGTTATTAATCAAGCATTAAACAAGGTTGAACCATTTTTGAATAATTGTTTTATTAACTGGCGCCCAACGTTTTTCGGTCTGACCCTAAAGTAGTGTCACAGTATCGAACTCACAGCAGCCCTTAAGAAGTGCTAACAATAAGATCCTCAAGCAGTATCACAACAAAATTTTTAAGATCCTCAAGCAGTATCACAACATAAAATTTTTAAACAAAAAGTGGCAAGCTCCTGTAGGAAATAGCCACATCGCGTACAAAAAAAGTATACTAAAAGGAACCGCAGTAAATAGTGAAAAGGGTAAATTCCTTGGTACCGGCGCGAATAAATCTAATTATATTATAAGTGAAGAGTTTAAATAAAACTATCAAAAATAAAACACATAAAATTAGAAAACGCACAAAAAAAGAAAAGTTCAAAATACAAATTTTTGCGAAACTGCTGAAATACAATTATATTATAAGTGAACATTTTAAATTAAAACTCACAAAAAATTAAAGTTCAATCATAAAATTTTGCGAAACTATTGAGCATAAAATCAAATCAAGTGCAAATATCGAACAATAATCAAACGGAAAATAAAATTTGACGTGACACTCTTAATAACACATTACCAAAATAAGTCAATAATCAAATGAATAGAAAATAATGAAGTAAAAAAAAGCCGTAATCAAAACGTTCAAAAGAAAATACTAATAAACAAAATTAAAAATTTGAAGTACACCAAAGTAATCAATAAGTGACATCTCCAAATTCCTCAGCCAGAAGAAGAAAGAAGAATCACACCAGCAAGCAAAACAGAAACATTATAGAAGAATTACACCAGCAAGAAAAAAATCAACAACATCAACAGCGACAACACAATTAACAGGAGCAGCAAAGTTATTAGTATAACAACAACAATCATGCACAACATTTTATTATTAATGATGATGATCACTTTGACCAGGACTGAGACGCAAATTCTGGACTATTCAGGCTCACAGGTTATAGCAACTGAGACAGGATTGGCGAAACTAATGATCGGGACTTTCAAAATACTGCACGTTATTGACCTAGAACAATACAGTAAAGTACTAACAACCCTTGAGGACACCACTAGAAAGGACATTACTAGAAAAGACACGAGCTACCCATTTCTGATGCACGAAATACGTTCATCGCGGAAGATTCTCAATGACTTAAAACCCAGACGTTCAGCAAGGTCCATAGATGCTTTAGGCACCGCCTGGAAATGGATTGCTGGGACACCCGACCACGACGACTTTCAGATTCTAGCGGACCAAACGGGAAAGCTACTTATGAATAATCACGACCAAATAGTTATAAATAAGGCAGTTGAGGAAAGACTACAGGCTATAACGACTCTGACCAACTCAGTACTCAATACAATAAAAACTACTGACTCACTAAAAACACATTTAATCCAGGATATCGAAAGGAAAATCGAAACTATAAATGAGGAATTGAAAAATATCGATTACGCGGTCCAATGGGCTAAATGCGGTATAATAAACTCCTTTATATTATCTGATTCGGAACTGACTTCGATACAGGACCACTTCACAAATCAGAGTTTGCCCTACGTAAACGTTATTGAAGCCCTCGAATTTGGCGAGGTTAAGATAAGTGCAAGCGCAACAACATTAATTTTTATTATAAGCATACGAAAAACAGAAAATACTATTTGTAAAAAATTATTCCTTAGACCTGTGAGAAGAGGAAACTCTACTATTAAGTTAAGAAATGAAAGTGTACTCTTATGCAGAGACTCAATATTGGAAATGAAGGGCGATTGCAAAATCGTCAATGAGGTTTCTCTGTGCAAGAGGGAGAATCTTGAAGACATAACAGATACTAAATGTTTACCGAATCTTTTATCGGGAATTCCGTCCGTGTGTCCGACAACCAACCATCAATATCTGCCTACAATAGAAGAGGTCATGCCCGGGTTAGTATTACTAAACGATTATAGGGGTAACATCTCAATAAACAAAGAGGAATTTCCTCTGAATTAACATTTCTCGTAAAATTTCATAACACCACTATTACTATTGGCGACAATACATACTTTAGCGAAGAAAAAACAATAGCAAGGCCATTGCCAGCTATAGTCCAATCTTCTAACGTAGGATCTTCATACGAGGAGGTATTATCTTTAAAAATGCTCAAAGATTTGCATATTGAGAATTTAGAGGAGATTCGCAACCTAACCCTAAGAAATAAGGCAGTGCTCTTTACGAGCCTTACCTTCCCTGGTGTCGTTATCTTGGGACTAGTTTTTCTTATGTTAAAAAAAGTCATAACCAGGAAGGAAACCTTGAAAATAGAAACAGTACATGTCCAGTCCGTCGATTACGTAAACCATGACTCATCCAACGTGGACGTCGGAATTTAAAGGGGGAAGAGTTAACGTCCCAAATATTTAAATTTATTTTCTCATAGCTACTTATTATTTCCCAGAACTCAGGAAATGATAAATTAACAATTTGGCATTTCACAATTCCCACACTGTGCAATGCTTTAAATTTAGCACACATGCAAGTGTGTTATTTTACATTCAATTTTTATTTACTTTCAATTTCTAGTGTGGCATATTTCCGAGAACTACAGAAATCACCACACAAGCCAAGCTTACTTTTGGGAACGTTATTTACAAATTAATAAAAATGCTGACGATATGTCTAGACTCTTTTTCCCTCATTTTCATTTCTTTGTAATTTTAGGTTAAATATTTTTAGCAAGCAATGTAGAAAAACAAGTAAGAGCGCTATATTCGGCCGTGCCGAATCTTATATACCCTTCACAACGTGAATTCATGCAATAACAGTGGTTTGTGTCACCATTCATCCCATATGAAATACGGACATACATATAAAAACATACATATATAAAAACGTCCCATTGTAAAATTATAAATTCACGTATGAATGTTAAAAAAAAACAAAAAAAAATTTAAAAAAAATTTAAAAAAAAAAATTTTAAAAAAAAAAAAATTTTTAAAAAAAAAAAATTTTTAAAAAAAAAATTTTTTAAAAAATTATTATGTATATAATATATACAAAACAAAAAAAAATAAAAAAAAAATTAAAAAAAAAAAATTAAAAAAAAAAATAATAATAAAAATATAAATAATATATTAAATAAAAAATAAAAAAAAAAATAAAAAAAAAATTTAAAAAAAAATTAAAAAAAATTTTTTTGGCTCAGCTGGGATTCGATGCCACGTTTTCTCTAACCAGTATACACGTTTGTATGTATGTATGTTGTTGTTGTAATGTTGCTTTTGTGAAAAAAAAATCGAGGTGGTCGTGGGTTTTTGCTCATATCTCAGTTGTTTATGTACCGATGTTTCTGATTTTCAATAGCGATCTACTCCCGAATATTTCTGATATTTTAATACCTCACCCGAGTCCAAGCGATGTCGGGGGGCTTCGAAAAGTTGATTTCAACATACACACGGACAGACGGTCAGACGGACAGACGGACAGACGGACAGCGCTTAATCGACTCCCCTATTCATAAGCTTTCAGAAAATATATACTTTATGGGGTCGGAAATCAAAATTGTAGAAATTTCACACGGAATGACAAACCTATATATACCCTTCTTCACTGTGTGAAGGGTATAATAATATAAAAAAGTATAACAAACAATAAAGAGATTCATTATTAATCAAGCATTAAACAAGGTTGAACCACTTTTGAATAATTGTTTTATTAACTTGTATAAATAATGTAGATAACTTAAAAATTTAATATAATTTTTTTTTTGAATGACGCACTTGATTAGACCAAACAATTTGTAAACTTGTTGAGAAGCACTTGTCTTTTGTCATCTAATTATTTTACAACGACCATTGAACGTGCAATGTTTGCTGGGTAAGCAGGTTTTTAATTCAATAACCTCTTCATATATACTAAATAGTGTGTAGGCAAATATGCTATATGAACGATTTTGCATATATGTATTTCCTTGTACATCAATGTATGAGTTTAAGTACTTACGTGAGTTCTTCAGTTAGATTTTGCAGTAGATACTTGTCATTTAAATGAGTGTGGAAAAATAAAATCGTTTAGTTTTAAATTCTTTTGTGTTTTGTAATCAATTTCTTTTATATATTCTTTGTTTTATTTTTTACACTCGTCACCAAAAAAAAAGATAGGGTATATTCAGTTTGTCATTCAGTTTGTAATACAAATAAATTTTCGTTTAAGACCCCATAAAGTATATATGTCCGTTCGTCTATCCTTCAGTTGAAAGCACGATAGCGTTCGGACTAAAAAAGTTAGGGGTCTCAAATTTTGCGAAAATGTTTCTTATACACAAGGTTTGTTTGTTTTTGAAAATGGGCTAAATCGGAATATTAGGAAGAGAGTTATTGCTCGTAATGTAAGAGTGGGCCAAAAAAAAACAATTGCAATTGTGTCCAAACGCATTAACGTAAATCCATGATATATCGAATGTATATTTCCTGAGTAAAAAAGAATATTTTTACCAGTTAATTACTTAAATATATGTGTTGGGAAAGGAGTCATAGATTAAAATGTGGGAATACTTAAACCGCACAGTGTATTTTTCGGTATAAAATAAATTTAAAACGTAATTAAACTCACAAAATTAAATGTATGATTCAGATATATTACAAATATTGCTTTTTGGTAATTTCCCTTAAAACGCTTTATCTCAAATTCATATAATTTCCTATAAATAAAGATAAAGGAACAATAAAAGACTATATTGATGTATCTCAGTTGTATTTATTAGCAGAAACTAAGTATATTGACACGCCAACTTTAACGCACATTTTCATTGAATGACTAAATTTACGAAAATATTTTAATAAATAGTATATCGAAGTTTTAGAGTTATTATAGAGATAATTCCATAGCGATTACAGTTAATAACAAAATAATAAATTTTGTGTTATAAAATTACACAAAATTGTTGGTGGGTATAAAAATCTCGGCACCACCGAATGTAGTGCTCTTTCTTGTTTATGTATGCAAACTTCTTCAAATCTTTTAAAACGTACAATATATGGAATATACTCTTAATGTAGCTTTAAGATTAAGGTTTATTATAAGTTTAAAAATTTTAGTAAATTTATTTTTAAATAACTACAATAAGTTGCATTGGAATAAAAATGTAATACAAGTTTTAAAATGTAAAAAGTAAAAAATATTAAAGCAAATTTACTTTAGAAATCCGGTTCTAATAAGAACTGCTGTTTTATTTAGACGAAGTTGTATTAAACATATTTAATATATTCAAGAAAAATCAGCAAAATATGATTAGTAAAGGTGAAGTTTTACATTAAATTAAATACCGTTTTACTCAAATAAAAACTATATACGAAAAAATTTTTTTGGAAAAAAATTTTTATTTTAAAATCAAAGTCAAGGTAAGAAACATAAAATTTATTTTTAAGAAAATAAAACTAAATAAATTTAATTTAATTATCATGTCAAAATAATATTAATGCAGAGCATGCACAGTAGACAACAGCGAAAAAAATTTCGGCTTACACTTTTAAAAAAGTATAACGTACTTATGCAAGGCAATTTCGAGCAATATTAATATTTTTGCCGAACGTAGGGTATAAGGTGATCGATTATTCGACATTTTTAAGAAACCGGTTTTCAAATAGTTTGAAATTTAAAATTAAAAAAAAACCGGTTGCTCTTTTGAAAATTTAGAAAAAACCGGATAACCGGTCGAATACATAAAAAATATTTTTTTCTTATACCCATGACAGAGATACATATATAGGTATAAACTAGTTTATTCTATGGTTTAATTGCATTTTAAGTTACCACACATTCAATGGCATTGTTATAAAATACCGTTATTCAAAATAAATATGTTAAAGGACACAAACTTTTTACCTAAAAGTGACCGAAAAGTTCAGTTTATGCTTTAATTACCTTTAACTTTTAACTTTATAAATTTAAAAATGCCATTGTTTCTCTACATGAAACAAAATATGGCAACTAAATTGTGATTAACATTTTTATACCCGCTACCAAAAAAATGGTGGGGGTATATTCATTTTGTCATTCCGTTTGTAACACATCGAAATATCCATTTTAGACCCCATAAAGTATATATATTCTAAACCAGGGTTTGATTTGATGACGATCTAGCTATGTCCGTCTGTCTGTTGAAAGCACGATAGAGGTCGAACCGAAAAAGCTAGGGGGCTCAAATTTTGCCAGAATCTTTGTTTGGTATTGAAAATGGGCTAAATTGGAATATTAGGAATGGAGTTATAGCTCGTAATGCAAAAGTATGTCGAAAAAACCGTGTCCTTCGAACATCGAATAAAATGGAATTGTGTCTAAACGCATTAACGTACAGTCACGAAACTTCGAATATATATTTCTCGAGTCAAAGCAATATCTCTCCTCAAAAATTGATTACATCTATAAATTAGGAAAGGAGTTATAGATAAAAATGTACGAAAATTTATACCGCGCAGTGTATTTATTTTTCAGTATATTTTAGATTTAAAACCTAATAAAACGGACAAAATTAGATGTACGAATTTTGCACACTTTGCTTTTTGGTAAGAGGCTTTTCTGTAACGGTAAATCAATGTGCCACGCCCACTTTTACTCTCACCTCCCATATAACGTTTTACCTAAAATTCATATAATTTTGCTATTAATAAAGATTTTGGAATAATAAAGGACTATATTAAAACATCTAAGTTGTACTTATTAGCAGAAACAACTTTGACACGCCTTCTATAACGCCCACTTTTCACGTTATCTACCGTTAATGAAATTTAAAAGCTCATAAAACCGCCAAAATTAGAGGTATGATAATGCTATGCTACATATATCCTTCCAATCAATGTTATTGTTGTGCCAAAAAGTTTAGGTGACACGCCCACTTTAACGCCTTCAACGGTTTATCTTAAATTCATGTAATTTCTCTGTTGACAAAGTTTTTGGGAAAATAAAAAACTATATTGAAATATCTAAGTTTTATTTATTAGCAGAAACTTTATTGAAACGCCTACTTTAATGCCCACTTTCATTGAAAGACTACATTTACAAAAGCATTTTAGTAGCATATCGAAGTTATAAAGGGTGGTTAAATTTTAAGGGCGATGTTGAATTTAAATAAAAAACAAATTATTAAGGAAATTATTATTATTTCTTTTTGTAATGATAATATTTGTACGGTTCAATTATGTATTTAACAAAATATCGGCCAAATGGCCCCCCGTCCTTGGCGCCACTGCTCTATCTGATGGTCCAAATTTTCAATGACAATGTTGATGCACAATTGTTGGGCATGATGATGAGTCGAGGTTGACTGCTCTTTTGCCACACTATCGCAAAAAACAGCAATGGTTCCCATTCAACGAACTAACAAGGCAGAAAATTTGCAGAAATTTAAATATTTTTACAATTCTCCCGATTGTAGACGAATTTGAACGATTATGTTGATCAAAAGAATTACGAAGTGCACAAAATTAATTTTGATTTGAACGCCCAGTTTTATAAAAAACCTTAGTAACTTTAAAGCGTTGCTCATTTGCGTATCTTTCTACGGGTCAAATTGAGTAAAGCTTGGTTTTCACTATGCCATTTTTGTTGTCATATTGTCCAAATTGTTGGCAATTGTATGAAAATCGGTTGTCATATGGCGTCATCTATGTTTGCAGTCAGTTATGCATACAAACTGCCATCTAAACTGACAAATAAGTGAAAACGCCAAATTTCAGTTTGTCAGCAGATATGGCAGCAATTTTTTTCAAAGAAAATTTGACAACAAGTTGTCAATTATTTTTGTTTGTCGTTCGTCAGTTTTTAAAATGCAGTGAAAACGCATTTGACGCAAACTGACGAGAATTCATTTACGGCAGTTTTTGTTGGCATTTCATATGACATAGTGAAAACCAAGCATAAGTTTGAGATTGAGAAATGTTAAATGAAATGCAGAAAACAAATTTAAAGACTAGGTGTAATTCACCTTCTACATGGGCCCTTAAAATTTAACCACCCTCTACAAAGAAAGTGATACATATTTTACTATAAAGAGATTATTCCATAGCGATTAACAAAATAATAAATATTGTGCTTTAAATGTACACAAAATTAGTGGTGGGTATAAAAGATTCGACACAGCCGATTATAGTGCTCTTACTTATTTTTTTCTACTTAATTTTTTTTATTTTAAGTTGCATACATTAAAACAATTTTTGGGGAGAAATATTGTTTTTGCTCAGGAAGTATATATTTAAAGTTTCATGACTCTACGTTGATGCTGGTGGACACAACTCCATTTTATTCGATGTTGGAAGGACATGGTTTTCTTCGACCTAAACTTGCATTACGAGCTCTAACTTTGTTTTTAATATTCCGATTTAGTCCATTTTCAATTCCAAACAAACCTTATATATAAGACATATTTTGGCAAAATTTGAGCCCTCTAGCTTTTTCGGTGGGACCTCTATCGTGCTTTCAACGGACGGACAGACGGACGGACATAGCTAGATCGTCATCAAATAAAACCCTGATTCAGAAATATATACATACCATTTTTTTGGTGGGGGGTATAAAAACTAAAACACTTAAAAAAAAACACATTACAAAAAATTTTTTGTTTAGCTCTTTTACTAATATTTTGCAAAAAATTTTTGACCTTGTGTCACAAAAATTGGTCTGGTGCTCACGGTCGGATCGTTTCGGGTATACAATGGGGTATAGAAAAGAGTTTTATCTACTAAATGGTGCTAATTTTTTTTTGTTATCTTATGTTCTCTAAAAGTTATGCTCTATTAAAAATGGGAATTTAGGAAAATTTTGACTTTGAAAATTATTTCTAAACATTATAAACAATTTATTTTCATGGACTAATGGCTAACAAATTTTAAAATTATACAAAACCTATTTCGTTTGAAAATCTTTTAAAAGCAAAATGTTATAGAAGTTTAAAAATCAAAATTTTACTAATAAATTTCCCATTTTAGCAAAATGCTGAGAATGTCTATTTTGAATCACCCTGTGGCACATTTTTTTTTAAATATTTTTAAATCATAAGCCCCTTAAGACTGTGGGTACACCTATATGTAAAGTTGGGCACAAATCATTAGTCTAGTTAATTTTTGGAAACAACCTCGGTCATTTTCGTTTTCACAAACCCCTTTAAAATTTCTTTGTAGTGTGTCCAAAATATAAAAGAGTTTGTTAGCAAAAATGTTATTAGAGTCATCTAGTGTTCAACGTGATATTTAGCAAAGACATCAATCATCCTCATTGTTTGCAAAATGTAGTGGCGCCTTCAACAGATGATGCCGTCTGCAATGAATAAATACTAATATATATGACTAATATATTTTTATAAAAATTTAAAGAAAAAAGTGGGCGTGGCACATTTATTTTCCGTTATAACGAAGACTTTGACCAAAAAGCCATGTTTGCAAAATTTCAGAATCGTACATATAGTTTTGTCAGTTTTATTACGTTTTAAATTTCAAATATACACTGAGCGGTATAAATTTTCGTACATTTTGATCGATAACTCCTTTTCTAATGCATAGATTAAAGAAATTTTTGGGGAGAAATATTCCTTTGACTCGAAATATATATTCGAAGTTTCATGACGATACGTTAATGCGTTTGGACACAATTCCATTTTATTCGATGTTAGCAGGACACGGTTTTTTCGACCTACTCTTGCTTTACGAGCTATAACTCTCTTCCTAATATTCCGATTTAGCCCATTTTCAATACCAAACAAACCTTGTCTATAAGAAAGATTCTGGCAAAATTTGAGCCCCCTAGCTTTTTCGGTGCGACCTCTATCGTGCTTTCAACAGACGGACAGACGGACGGACATAGCTAGATCGTCATCAAATCAAACCCTGATTCAGAATATATATACTTTATGGGGTCTAAAATGGATATTTCGATGTGTTACAAACGGAATGACAAAATGAATATACCCCCACCATTTTTTTGGTGGCGGGTATAAAAATGAAAAAAAAACCGGCTTCTGTGAGTAAAAAAACCGGTGTATTCGACATTCGAAAAATTAACATTTGGGAAAAACCGCCAGCTGAAAGAGTGAAAAACCGGGGTTTCCACCGGTTGTAAAACCGAGTCGATCACCCTAGTAGGGTATAATTTTCAAAATTTTTCATATTAGCTATTAAATAAAAGCGTGATACATAAACTTTGATTGTGAGTTGACTAATGTTATTGTCCAAGGACCACAGACCCTAAGAATTTAATTTTTGTTTAAAATAAACATAAAAGAAAAATATTTAAGGCGCTTGATTCTTTTTTTTTATTACTTTTTCCCCCCGTCTGAAGAATATTCTTGTACTGAGTTTAAATTTATTCTAAAAGAACAAATTGCTAACTTACTAGCAACTAACACAAGAAGAAATTTTTTCTTAGATGTTTTAATTCAAGTATATCAAAAATTCGCAAATCAAAAAATATAAATTTTTTAATATTGAAAAAAATCTAACTTGCTATTCCTGCACAAATAAATACGATCAAGGCGAATTCAACAACTTTTGGCATTATGCTTCTCGATGAGCTGTTTCCATGAAAATGTGCCTTGACACAAACAAAAATTCAAGAACATTAGCAGTTGAGATGCAAAACTTGTTTTTGTTAAAACAAGATGACAATTTATTCCGTCAGTTCTTTTGGTGCTTTATGAGAAGAAATATTCTTATTCCATCCGCTCCTTACACTGATCCATATTACACTGGTCTGCAAAAAAAATTATTTTTTCTTTACACTAACAAAGTATACACAAATAGCAATGATTGTGAATTGGGCTCATATGCATTAGAGTTTTTAATAGTTTAAATCAAGGCATATCCATAAGGTATATGCAACGGCGAATTGATACAACAAAGCAACTTTTCATGGGATGTTTTATGTCAAGGTCAATTCGTATATCAGGGATGGAAAAGTTGTTTTTACATATTAAATATAATAAAATTTGATTAAAAACAGAATATAAATTTTTTAAACACATTATTAATGACGCAAAAGCAAAAAATATACATAAATTAAGCACATTTATTGTCAAAAAAGTACACTCAAGTTAATTGTTTAATACCGAAACCAAAATCACATTTCCTATCCCTGCATTAATAAATGAAATCAAAGCGAATTCAACCAATTTTGACAAAATGTTTCACAATCAGCTGGGCTGATAATTTCACCTGTATGAATTCGCCTTGGTTTAAATGTTGACAAAAATATTTTGTTCCACCTTCTCTAAAAATTGTATTGGAATATTTTTTATATTACTGTAAATAATTTTTATTTTGGCTCAAATTCATAAATAAACGAAAAAAAAAAACAGCAGACAGTTGTCCGAGGCCTTCGGCGACGGACTGTCCCTGCAGGCTGTGTCAGAGACACGGCCATTAAGTTTAACGTAGACTACGCCATCCGATAAGACAGAAAACATATATAACAATAAATGATAAATAATATAAGCAAATGAATTTATTTATTTGATAGTTACTTTTGATAATATACATACATAAGCTTATGGTAGGAAAAATAGGATCAATATGTTTTTAAATTAAAAGAGTAAGGATAAATGATAAATAACAGACGCTAATCAATTTGATTATTTGAAAGTTACTTTTGATAATATGGGCTTATGATAGAAAAATTGGATAAATATGTTCTTAAATTAACATTCAAATTTCTCGCAAAAACTAAGTCAATGGTTGTGTTATCAATAGTTGTGGGAGCATCGTTTCGAATACCTATAATCCAAATTAAATGTATCGCACATATTTCGCCGATCTGGTATTTGAAGTTATATCTGTGTTAAAATCACCACCAATAAGCATGGATGAAAATACACAGTACCAATTACAAGTTTGACCTCGTTATTAATTGAAATTTCTGCTAAGCAGATATTGCCAACGTTGCTATCAATAAGCCTGCGATGTGAGCAATGAATTTGTGTTGAAATCGTTGCTGTCTTGTATTTCGTGTAGGTGCCATTTTGATTAGTAGTTTTTATTTTAATATACTAAACGTCAACTGTCAGCTGCTGTCAAACAGCATCAAGCAGCATTGTTATTTTGCTTACTTGGCAGCACATTCATTTAACATAAAAATGTATGAATTAATTTTTTCATATATTTTTTATAATTATATATCCATGTTAAATTCAAATTCACATTTAACATTTTGTTGCACTTAAATACATAAGTAAATATACGAAATTTCAATATTTCATCAATCAAAACAACAGCCGAAGGTTTGTGTCCACACTGAAACAGCAGCATAGTTTGTGTTTACGCTACAAACTCAAACACTCAACCAAACACCACACATATGTTTTAGTGTATGTGTTTAAACAATCTTCATTTGAGAAATTTAAATATTAGGAAGATATCAACCAATATGAAATGTATATCAAACGAAAGATACATCTTCATTTACCTACAAAAAAATGTTTAAGAAAAGTTATCGCGCCGTCTCCTCATAATCAATAAAATAAAGATTACAACAATAACAATCTGACATGACTCCCTATACCGTAAGGTAAGACGTATTCTACGCCAAAAAACAACGAATATAAATGAATTTGAACATGTAGAATAATGTGATTTGATAAGAGAAGGAAAAAGACAAATTTTAGGAAATAAGTACTATAATTCCTTACTTCTAATTTTATTGAATTGTAAAATAAATAAAATTTCAAAATACATACATATGAGTGTACCGATAAAGAGTGGTGATAATGAAATCGTAGCTGGTTTCGAAAATACATTCCACTCGGCTAGTATCGGAATAGTTTTTCAAGTTTCTAAAATGAAATAATTTAGAAAATGTTTAAGGAAATTTAAAATAGTAGAATAATTAACCTTGAGCCAAAATAAAAATGATTTTTATTAAAATTTTTTTTATGTATAAAGTTTGAAAAAAATATTAATATATAAATATTTTTAATATTGTTAATTGATTGATTTAAAAAAAAACCTTTCCCTAATGTAGCTAGCCCATGTGGTTGCGAAATATTGGATTATAATAATATAATATTTTATATAAAAAACTGACTGTTAGGACAACATATTATAATTTTTTAAATTTTTAAATTTTAGGCTATAAGTTTAATGTAATAACGACAATTTTGTTTTATTTCATTCACCCTTTTCTCAATGTTATTTATCATTTAAATCAACATATGTAGGGTTTTAACGCACCGTAGTTGAAGAAATCATACGTACACTTAATTTACACGATGCACAGAGGAGTATTTGACCTGAAAAGCTGGCCAAAAAGGCAAAACTGAGTTTTAAGAAATCTTAAGAACTAAGTACGCAGCTCGACAGACAACAATATTTTACATTATATTGTAAATTTTGAAGACTTTTAGTTGCGATTTGTAGTTCTGAGACCCTGCTAAAGTCAGGAAAGTGAAGAAAATTATATGAGATTTAAATGTTTTTTTCGGTTTGTGGATGTTTATATGATTTTTTTTTTGCGGCCAAACGAATAAAGGTTTAACAATAATTTTTTTTTCGCTGAAAGGTTTGATCAAAAGTTATTAAAAAAAGTAAACAAAAATTTAAATATGTTGAATATGCATGTTGAAACAATTCGTTCAAAAGTAAAAAAAAAAAAATATACACTTTTTTTTAAAAAAAGAAAAACAAGAGGTTTTTAAAAGTGAGGTTAGCATCTCTACGAATTATGTTTGACACCACAATAAAATTTGTAATCTCTAATTTTAGAAACAAAAAAAAAGTGTGCGCAAGTTTGCGCCATTATTTTTGACGATTTTTTAAAATTTTCACATTTCTTCCATTTTTGCTCATCAGGCACTTTTTCTTATACCTTTATATCGTCATAAACTTTTATGTATTTCGAATTATTGATTTTAACTGTTATTCACATCACTTTTAACACTTCACAATGTTAATACTTGCCTATAATTATAAGTTTGAAAAAATTTTTATTATCGATAATAGTTATAAGGGAATGTCCCTCATATCCCCATAAAAGATATTTCTATATACCTGCTCTACAAAACATTATTTGTTAAAAAAAATAAATATCATACGTTAATAATTTTTTAAAGTATTAATTACAAAAATAAGTTTACAAAAAATAAATACAGGTATATAAAAATTTATGGGCACCCAGGTATCAGGCTACCATCCAATTAACGCATAAGAGCATGCGCTTGAAAATACTTATAAAGGGTTATTGCACACAATCTTTATCACAACCGTTTTGTAACTTCGAGAGTCAACATGGAGCAAGTTTACACAAGATTACAGCTACTCCAAACAGTGTTAAAATCTAATGCTGGAACCATTGACGAGAAATTGGATTTTTTGGTCAGAAAATTGAGCGAAATTTCAAAATGTCAAGGGGATGGGGACATATTAGCACTGAAGCAGTGTTTAAAAAATTTCAAAAATTCTTTTAAAAGATATTGGCTTTTGGCACAACGAAGAGAGGACCTCTTTTTAAGCACAAACGCTAAATGGCTGGAAGGAACTGAAACAATACCAGCATTTGGCAGTTCGTCTTCACGGCGACCACGAAAAGAATTTAATTAATCTAGCGAATGAACAAAGCAGAGAAAAACGGAAGAAGTTCGTCACCAATTAACAACAGAGAAGATCACATTTGCTGCATCCATGCGTCAAAGAGCAGCGGGACATAATGATGCGGCTAAATTAATAATGGATATAACGATATCCCCAAGAAAAGCAAGAATTTGCAAGCGATCATTAACAACTTCTGAAGTCAACCCTGTGAATAAACTTTCAGCGGAAGGAGCTTTAGCACTCTTTGTAAATGCAGAGCTCACGAAAAAGCAATATGAAATTTTATACAATGCCAATAAAAATGTGTATACATGTTATTCATTACATAAAAATGCCAAAAGAAAAAAAAAAATGTTATCCCAATGAAGATGCCATAACCGTTACTGAAACATTATCGGAAGTGAAGTTCCAAGCTCTTCTCGACCACACAGCAACACGTTTATGTATATACCTTGAAGAGGTTTTGCAGCAGTTTAAACCTTTAAAATCAAAATTTGTTAATTGAGTTTTACTATTTATACCGTCTTTTATTCCTAAGGAATGTGGCTTTTGGAAAAATCTTAAAAATTTAAACTTTTTGCTTATTTAATTTTTTTACTGCATTTTGAAAACAAAAAATTTTACGAATTTTGCAGGAAAATTTGTTTTTTTCTCCATTAAATTTTTAATAACTCCGAAATAGTAATAGATAGAAAAGAAATGTGCTTAGTTAGTTTAAGCAGAATCTTCCGGTGCATCCTATGTTTCTCCTGCTATTAAAATCGGAGAACCTGTTTTCAAGTTATGACAAAATATATTTGGCAACCCAACGATTTAAGGGGTGAAATATGCCACGCCTTTAAAAGAAAATCCTTACGTTCTAGAGAAAAACGGAAAACAGATTTGAATTCAGGGCATACAAATCCATATAGTCTACATACTTTTATTTCTAAAGTAGACAAAAATTTATTTGTTGCGCTGTGTACTTTTGTTGCGCAGTGTAATTTTTTCAAAATCTGCTACTAGGTTTCTTATATCATACTACAGCTAAAACTATCAAAAAACTAAAACTTTTAATTCAAAAAACACGTTTAATAATTTTGGCCAGCTTTTCAGGCCAAATACTCCTCTGTGCGATGATTTAAAAAATCGCGGCGTTTTTTATACCCGCCACCAAAAAAATGGTGACTACCCTCGCGATGGGTAGTCATCTTGAAGCGATGCGGGGGCTTGCGTGCAGTGTTGCACAACTAAGAACTACCTTTTCCCATTCTGTCAGCGTCTGTTTTCTCCTATGTGGGGAGGTTGAGGACGTGTATCCTGGTGCGTCACGGTGTGTGTGCTGTGCCGATGACGCATCTCTGTTCGCCGGATCTTACGGTGGTAATGATAGGCGAGGGTTCGGGATCGTTTCTGGTGGCGTCGGCTTACCTACCCTATGACACACCGGACTCCCATCCTTCGGAGGAGGTTAGGAATCTGGTGGAGTTCTGTAGGTTGAGGGGTATGCCTCTTGTCATGGGCTGTGATGCTAACTCACACAGTACTGTATGGGGCAGTACGGATGATAACCACAGGGGACGGCAGTTGCTGGAGTTTGTGGAGTGTCATGACCTGCTGGTCCTGAACAGGGGTGTCAAGCCCACCTTCGTGGATGCACGTAGGACGGAGGTAATCGACATCACCTTATGCTCTGTCGGGATGCTGGATAGAGTTGGGAATTGGAGAGTGGTGGACAGATTGACCATGTCTGATCACAGGGCTATCCAGTTTGAGATTCTAAATGGTAGGAGGCGGAGGAAGGCGCGTAGGCGTATCAGGGTGCCGGGGGATACGGATCGCACTAAATACGAGGAGTGCCTCTCGGGACTTTCGGGGAGTGTTCCACACCGGGCACTCCGGAACACGGAGGATGTTGAGCGGACGGTGGAGTGGGTAAACTCTACTGTCGGACTTGCCTTCGAGAATGCGTGTCCTCTCACGGTAGTGGATGAAAAGGATTCTACTCCATGGTGGAGTAGTGAATTGGAATCCATGAAGAGGGACACGAGGAGGGCCTTTAATCGTTACATGAGGGAGCGGAATCCTACCTTATGGGACGAGTATAAGGCGAAGAAGAAGGAGCTGAAGAGAACTATACGTCTTCGGAAACGAAGTACGTGGAGGGAATTCTGCTCCGGCGTGATGGATATATCTGAAGTGGGGAGACTGCAGAAGATGGTGTCTAGAGACCCTGTCTCCAGAATGGGGCTTATTCGCAGGAGCGATGGCGGCATGACGGAGACGATGGAGGGAACATTACAGTCGCTGATGGAGGTACATTTTCCTGGAAGTTTCATTTCGAATGACTCAGTCAGTGAGGTAAGCCGAAGGGATGCTGAAAGGATAGTAACTCTTAATGGGGTTAGAAGTGCGATTTTGTCTTTTGCCCAATTTAAGGCGGCTGGGATGAATGGGATATTTTCTGCATTACTACATTGGGGTATGAACACTCTACTTGTGGTGATTAGGAAAATATTTGTTGCCTGTCTTTCGACAGGGTATATTCCGGTGGCATGGGGGGAGACCAGGGTGGTTTTTCTTCCCAAACCGGGGAAGAGGGACTATACGGAGGCTAAGTCGTTCAGGCCGATCAGTCTTACATCCTTTCTATTGAAGGCAATGGAAAGGGTGTTGGTTGACTTCCTGAAGGAGACTACGCTGATGGATAGGCCATTGAGTGGGAGTCAGCACGCTTACAGGGCTGGGAGGTCTACTGAGACTGCCCTGCACGAATTGGTGAGGGTTGCTGAGAGGGAGGTTTTCAATGGTGATCTTGCTTTGTCCGTATTTATGGACATAAAGGGCGCTTTTGATAGGATCTCTTTTGATAAACTGGGAAATGCTCTCGATGAGCGAGGGGTCGATTCTGTTGTGGTGAAATGGAACGGCGCCATGCTCAGATGTAGGGCAGTGAATCTCAGGAGCGGAAGCACCAGGATTCGGGGAAGGGTGGTCAGGGGATGTCCGCAAGGAGGGGTCTTATCACCTCTGCTGTGGAACATAACTGTGGACTGCCTTCTCAGGAGACTGGAGGTAATGGACATACATACGGTAGGGTATGCGGATGATGTGGCAATTATGGTTGGTGGTAAGTTCATGGAGACCATTTTAGGTTGCATGAGACAGGCGCTCAGAGTAACCGAAGAATGGTGTTGTGAACAGGGACTAACCAGAAATGCTGGCAAGTCGGATGCTATGCTCTTCACGCGGAGAAGGAAGGGCATAGAGATTGAATCCTTAATGCTTTTTGGAACCGAGATCAACGTGTCCAAAAAGGTGAAATATCTGGGGGTAACGCTGGATATGAAACTAACCTGGAATGATCATGTTGAGGCAAGGGCACAGAAGGCAAAGAGGATTCTGCATCAGTGTAAACGGGCTTGCGGTCGGAAATGGGGAATCTCACCTAAGGCTGCACACTGGATTTACACAGTGGTGGTGAGACCGACGATCACTTACGCATCTGTTGTCTGGTGGCCGAAGGCCTCCCAGGCGACGATTAGGCGGAAGTTGGACGCGGTTCAAAGGATTGCTTGCATATATGTGGCGCGATACGTACCACACCAACGCAAGCGATGGAGGCAATGCTGGGATTGCTGCCGTTGGTCTTAAATGTAAGGGAGACAGCGGCAAGATCGACGATTCGGATGCGAAGCGATGGCATGTGGTATCGCTTTGGACCGGTTTTGGGGCATAGGAGAATCCTGGACCTCGTGGATAAAAAGGTTAGGGAGGCTCAGATGCCGATGGAGCGCATGAGTCGCGTGAAAGTGGTCGAAAGGCTACATCACACGCTCATAGCGGATGGATTCATGCACGATAAGTGCATGGAGAATGACATCAGTATCTTTACTGATGGGTCCTTTATGGACGGAAGGGCAGGTGCTGGTGTGTACTCATCTGAGTTGAATTTATCCTGCACCCTGAATCTGGGGGAGTACGTGTCAGCGGATAGATGTGAACTCCTCTTTGGTGCTTGAGTGTGTTCTAAAGCTCAATAGGTGTGCCTCTACAAATGAGGTAACGCTGATGTGGGTTAAGGGACACGTGGGCATAGCTGGGAATGAGGCTGCTGACGAACTTGCGAAGAAGGGGTCTGAGGCGGCATTCTGCGTACCATAACCCAGAACTGCTCTGGGTAATGGGTAAGTGCGGGCGAGGATCTTTCAATGGGTGAACTCTATAAACTTGCAAAGGTGGATGGAGGGAATCACGTGTAGACAGGCCCGTATGGTGCTCAGGGAGCCACTTGGCAGGAGTGCAGTGAAGATACTCGGTTTTAATCGGAGTATGATGAGTTGGATTACTGCGTTGATTACAGGACATGGTAACTTCAAATATAATCTGAAGAGGATGCAGATCGTGGATAATGATATTTGTAGAATGTGCCTGGAGGATGCCGAGACGGCAGCGCATGTAGTATGCGAGTGTCCGGCGTTGGCGAGCGGAAAATTAAGGATCACAGGCAAGCACACTTTAAGTGTGAGTGCGATGGGGGACCTTAGTCTGAGGGAGATGCTGGCGATTACAAAGGACTGTGCGATGAGGATTGTCGACAATCACCATTCGGCAGTGTGAAATCGTTTTCCTAGTCCAGAGCAAACGCCGGTTGTAGCGCGGGACTCAGTGATTGAAGGTATACTGATCGGTAGACACGAAATCACTGACAAGCGAAGGGGATCGAAAAGGTACCCGTGATAGTAGTGGTCTGCTTCGATATTCCCCCTGCATGTGTATATATATACACTCATTTGCATTCTCTTATTATGCTTTCTCTTTCGAAAGAAATAAAAAGCGTCAAATTTACTAAAAAAATAAATAAAAAAAAGTTAAATTTTTTATACAAATATAGAATTTAATAAAAAAAAAATAGTTTGCATTAAAAATACTATAAAATACTAATTTTTAGGGCCGCTGTTAATTTTGAATAAAGCACAAATTATTTAGGAAATTATTGTCATTTCCTTTTAATATGATAATATTAGTATGGTCCAATTATATATGGAACAAAATATCGGCCAAATGCCAGCCGCGACCTAGGCGTCACACTTCCATCTGATGGTCCAAATAATTGAGGTTCTATGTCATTAATTTGCCGAATTATCTTATTCATTAGCTTTTGATTTTTTTTCTAGCTTATCGACGTACACCTTTTCTTTTGAATAACCCCAAAGAAAGAAGTCCAATAGTGTCAAAACACATGATCTTGGCGACCAATTGACATCGCCACGACGCACTATGCTTCGTCCCATAGACAAAAATAAAAAAAAATTTGTGTGTCCAATTGCGTTTAAATATAGATTTTTTGAAAGATAAGAAGGTATCTCAAATAAATATTTACAAAAATAAATATTTACAAAAATAAATATTTACAAAAATAAATATTTACAAAAATATTTTTTTTTTGCTTTTGCGGCACGAGAGGGCGCCAAACTCAGAGAATATTATGCAAAAATGACTTAACAGAAAAATGCATATTAGTTGTTTCACAAAAACTATTCTCAAAAATTCATTTTTTCAAAGACTGGTATGAAATTTTGTTTTCAAGTACTTTGATATATTTGTAATTAAACTAAAATAAAGGATTTAGTATATGTTTACAAAATCACTTTTTTTATTGCATCGAAAATATATTTTTTTTGTTAAAAATCCAAAAATTGTTTAAGTTTGATGGAGTATAAAAAAAAATATATAAAAGTAGATATTTTTTTTTTTCCTTATTTTGTAAGTTTATACTCTTATATAAGAAAGTTTTTAAAAATTAGTGCCTAATTTTTACCACAACTTAAAAAAAAATTATTTTTTTTAAATGCCCAAATTCATGATTTTTACTTAAATATTAAGCAATTATTACGAGGCGTGTTTAATATCATTGTGCAACACGATTTAATATTTTGAATTGTTAAAAAAATTAATGTATACCATTAATAGACCAAAACCCCCGAAGGATTTTGAAAATTTTGCTCTAGTTTTTTTTAAGGCCCACTGAAATTTTTAATTTTTTTAAAAGGCGTATTACTCTATTAAAAAAAAAATTATATCTATTTCTGTGTTAGTAAATGAGTTAATAAATGTTTTAGGGAAATTTGAATATACAGTGTTTTCCGGCAAGTAATTAATGAATTACATCCAAATTGTTTTCCATCTTTTTATGCGTTGCGAACCGAAAAGAAAAAATTAGTACCACCCATATTAACGACGGAAAATTCGGTAGAAGTGGACTTAAAAAGCGTAATGCATAGAACAGCAACAAGTATATTTATACTTTGTGATGTTAAATAAGAAATAAGTAAAATATCGTTAGTTTGTAAATGGGGTATGGATGGTAGCACCAGTCATAGTCGCTACAAACAAAAATTTTAAAACGAAAACCATACAGATGAGTTTATGCTTTTCGTAGCATTTGTGTTACTAAAGTAAGTACATTCGAGTATTTACTTAGTTATAGATGTTTGCTATTTTAATAAATTTAAAATTAAAATTAATTTATATTTTTAAGAATTGTAAACATGACAAAAAAAATAATATGGGAAAATAAAACACCATCTTCAACGCTGTATTGTAGGCCTAATTAATTTGTTTTAGAAAAGGAGAAGCCTGATCTAGTGAAAAACTTTTCGGCGAAATTGATGAGAAAATTAAAAAAATATAGAATGTGATGTTATTAAAATGAAAGGTGCACCTGTAGAAGTTTCTTACGAAATGCAATTTACAATAATAGATGGTGCAGTTATAAATATTTTAAGCGATACAAATTCATCAAGTAGGTGTTTTATTTGCAATGCAAGTACGACGGAAATGAACAGCATAAACCCTCAAATGTGGACAATTACATATATGGACTTAAAACGCTTCATTGTTGGATAAGATTCTTTAAATGTTTGCTACATATTGCTTACCGAATCTCCATTAAAGTTTGGCGGGTAGATAAAGAAAACAACAAACAGTTTTTGGAAAACAAAAAAGAATTCAAAATGCATTCAGAAAAGAACCGGATTAATAATAGACCAAGCTAAGTTTGGATTTGGCAATACTAATGACGGAAAAACGTCTCGCCGATTTTTTTTTCTTACATTGAAGTAGCGGCGGAAATAATAGAAATTGAAAAGCGACTTATTGATAATTTTGCATTGGTATTGAGAGTGTTATCTTGTGGGTCGCCAATTAATGTACAAACTTTCAAGGGACTAATAATAATTACTAGAAATATGTATTTAATACACTATGGGTGGTATTATATGCCTAGCATAGTTCATAAGGTTTTAGTTCATGGATGTGATGTTATCGAGTTTTTCAATTTACCAATAGGTGTTTTAACATTTTGTTTTACTTACAAAAAATTACATTAAAAACTGATTAGCTTTTTTCATTCCATGGTGTTTGTCTGAAGAAGCATTGGAAGCCATAAAAATGTAAGATAGCGCGACTGTCTCATACCAGTAAAACGTCTCGAGAAAACACAAATAAAAATTTAATGGCACATTTGTATCTGCCATCAGATATAGTATTACCATCAAAGAGGATCATTAAGTTTAAAAATAAAATAATAGACGCTGAGATTCAGAAATGTATTTTTAAGGAAAGTGTTGAAATCGAAGATGATATAATAGCAGACGAGATGACTTCTTTATTAAGCAAAACATGGTTTTGGGAAGAATAAAGTAGCGATGATGCTTTTTTGAAAGTTTGCATTTATATTTTTTTTTTAAACGTTTTTTTATTTTGGATGTGATAATATAAAATTACTAAGTTAAGCTGTTATAATTTTTGTTTCAAAATCAAAAATCTAATACAAATAAAAATGTTTTTTTTATTAAAACATTTTCCTTTTTTATGGTTTTTTAATGACGCTAAGATATTGCTAGTTTTCCCCTTTAATTTTTTTCATTTATTTTATCTTTAAAATACCCTTATATTCTTTATTTTTGCTACAGCATTTTAAGCGTTTTTAACCTTTTTTTCAATAAATGATGTTTTTGTATTTTCCACATCAATAATCCGAATCAAAAAAAAAAATTGGCATAAATATATATATTATAAATATCAATTTAAGTACCAAATTTGATTACGATTGGACAATTTTTGTAGCTGTTTTAGCGTTTTTAAGAAAAAGGATATATGACAGGACCTCGAGTCCTTGGTGCGATTTTAATAAAAAATTACACACACGTTGCTAGTTGTATGTGTATCAGCCTGACCCCTTTTTGTAATTTTCTACACATTATTGAAGCTAAAATTACATTTTTTCATTTCACGACACATGGGAGGTAGTCGTGTCCTTGGGCCGATTTTTTAAAAAATTTATATTTTTCTTATTTAAGCCTTTTTATGCTAGTGTACCAAATTTCAAAAATATCTGATGACTCCTTCTATTTTTGTCCATTGGCTATATGGGAACGAAGCACAGTGCGCCGGCATTAAATACAAGGAGAGCAGAGTTCTGAAATTTTGCACAGGTTATTTTTGAGACAATTACAGTTTAAAAAAAAATAATAAGAAAATTCGACCACTTTTACGCCCACCTCCCATACAATCGAAATTAGTAAAATGCCGTATTGTCCGTAATACTTTAGGTATAACTTTAAATTTTGGTATACTTGAATGTTATATTGTCACAAACATTATCGGAATAAAGTTTTGGACTTTGGCCCACTTTTACCCCCACCACTTATACAACCACAACATAAAAAGTGGCATATTTTCTAAAATATTTTAGGTACATCGTTCAAATTTGATATTACTGTAATTTATATCATTTAAAATGTTTCATGCAAAAATTACAACAACACGCCAACTATTACGGCCACCTCCCATTGAAATGCAATAAAAAAGAACAGTTTTTTTTTTTATTTTATCAATAATTTTTTAATATCATCATGGTATTCTAATTTTTTCAATTTCATTCTCATTCTAAATGAATTAATATAACGATCTGATGATATTTGCAAATAGTGCATTACATCTTCATTCGTAGAAATACGTGAATTTTTACGAAAATGGAATAGCCTACAGTTTCTATACTCCTTATTCATTGCTTCTTGCGCTTCTTCGGATAACATTCCTGTAGCAAAAAAAAAGTTAATATTAAATAAAATTTAAAAAAATACTTTCAAAAATAAAAATTGCAAACAAACCTATTGGGAATATAGCCTCAGATACGATTTTGCTGCCGTGAATGAGAACTTTATGCACAGTGGTAGGCATGTAATACCAGCCATAAAGCTCTACATACAATTTTGCAGTGTCCATGCAATACGTATGGAATTTACCAACATCTATATTTTTACTACTATTTATAGTATTTAATATATGTAATTTTAAAGCGGTGAATTAAGTCTACATTTACACCAGTTATGTCAGCGGTTATTTCTGGATTTTCAAAAAATCTTCTAGAGACATTACCATCATTGGTTGTTCCCATGCTTTGTTTCACCACATCGACTTTTAAACCCAGAACTAATTTGAACTCTTTTTTATTTCTGTTTTATCAGCTTCTTTGTATTCTTTTGTGTCTTTATTTGTCCTCCACGCTTTAAAACTTTTATTATAACTGATATGTAATATACATTCCATGAATTTTATTCGAGCATGTAGCGGCGAAATTCCAAATTTCAATGCTTCAGCTGAATTTGTTTTCAAGATAACTGCATCCAAATTATTCATTTCAGTAGGTTTTGCTCCACATATGAAACAAACAGCCATCGAGCAATTCTTACTTACTGTTGTTGTTGCCACTTTTCCGTGAATCATCGTCTTGTTGAACATTTCGAATTCTGTCGTTTTAAAATTTCTGTATTTACACGATTCACTTTATTGTTAATAACATCTGCTGTTTCTTTCAAAAATTCTAATTTCATAGGCCTACAAAGTCTTGTTGAAGATGGTTCTGAATTTGTCCAACACAAATAAAAATCATTGTAAAGATCAGTTTTAACTTTAACGGAACAAGAGATGTTAAAAACATATTTTTATCAGAAACATTTTCATCGGTGAAACGTTGATGATATTCACTGTGCCCTGATGATCCATCGCACCCCCATATACTTATTAAATTCAACTCATTTGGAATCTCATCAATCTCACTTTTTGTTTTTGTTTGAAAAATTCTTGAAACAGTGTGATCAAGTAATTCTTGTAATCCAACACTGCTAAAACGTTCATCAACCTTAATATTTTCAGGATAGCATTTTTTTAACTTCTAATATTTTGCTATAGTGTGGGAAAACAATGGCCCACAAAAGTCTACGTACGACCACAATTTTTGACATTTTAGAAGTCTTAAATCGTTACATAAAAAACTAATGATACAGTTTTGTTCCAAATTCAATTTTATTAATGTAAGCAAAAAAAAAATATATTTTCCAACATTAACTTAAAAAATTATCCAAGAAAAACAATTAAAATACGTTGACAAAAGTCTACATACGACAAACAAGGAATTGTAACTGTTGTTGAATACTAACAGAAAAGTGCCGTTATTTATTTTTTACTTCAGTTATTGCGTTAAAGGATTGATTTATATTCTTTTTAGTAGTGAATTAGAGTGATTTAGTTAATATTAAAACGGAATAATGGCTTGTCGCAAAGAAATTTCAATTGAAGTAAGAAATTTGGTTGTAAAGTACAGAAATGAAAAAAAAAATCATTTGGTGAAATATCAAAGCTATTAAATTTAAGTAAATCTACTGTTCAAACAATATTTAGCAATTATAAAAGCACTGGTACTATTGAAAGTGAGCTGCGTAGTGGTCGTCCAAAGAAACTCAATCGAAGAGACGTTAGCTTTATTTTAAAAGAAGTGGACAAACAGATTAAGGTGAATGCTTCGAAATTGGCCGAAGAGCCAAATAAATAAATAGTACATCCATGTGCCATACAAAAAACCTTAAATAATAATGGTTGCCACAGCAGAGCACCTAGAAAAAAACCCCTAATAAGTGAAAAAATCGTAAACTTCGTTTGGAGTTTGTTAAAAAGCATATTGAAAAGGGATTTGATTTCTATTTAGAAACGAGTTTTATTCACTGACGAATCCAAATATAACATATTTGGAAGTGATGGGAGAAATGAAGTTTGGCGAAAAATAAATACAGCGTTGGATCCTAAAAACTTAGTTAGTACAGTTGAACACGGCGGAGGTTGTGTAATGGTTTGGGGTGCTGTGGCTGCTTCTGGTAATATGGATCGGTATCAATACAAATCTATTCTAGAACAAAATTTTAAACAATCGGTTGATAATTTAAGTCTTGGTGAAAGTTGGATATTCCAACAAGGCAACGATCCGAAGCATACGGCGTTAATTGTCAAAGATTGGTTGCTGTACCATGCTCCACGACAGTTGTACACACCACCATAAAGTCCGGACTTGTACGTTATTGAGCACGTGTGGGAGATACTACAACGAAAAATCCGAAATCATAATATTACTAGTGCCCCAATGCTGAGACTGAAGCTTCAAGAAGAATGGCAAAATATTTCATCTACAGAGTTAGAAAATTTAGTTAATTCGATGCCAAGAAGGTTACAGGCAGTCATAGATGTCCATGGTGGCCCAACTAAGCATTAATTTTAAAAATTAGTGGTAGTTTTTAATACTTGAAATAAGTTTTTATGTTATCTTGAATATCGTATGTAGACTTTTTTCAACGTATTTAAATTGTTTTTCTTTGATTATTTTTCAAGTTAATGTTAGAAAATATATTTTTATACCCTTCACACAGTGAAAAAGGGTATATATAGGTTTGTCATTCCGTGTGAAATTTCTACAATTTTCATTTCCGACCCCATAAAGTATATATTTTCTGAAAGCTTATGAATAGGGGAGTCGATTAAGCTCTGTCAGTCTGTCCGTTTGTCCGTGTGTATGTTGAAATCAACATTTTGAAGCCCCCAGAAATCGCTTGGACCCGGGTGAGGTATCAAAATATCAGAAATATTCGGGAGTAGATCGGTATTGAAAATCAGAAACATCGGTTCATAAACAACTGAGATATGAGCAAAAACCAACGACCACCTCGATTTTTTTTTCACAAAAACAACATTACAACAACAACATACATACATACAAACTTGTATATTGGTTAAAGTAAACGTGGGATCAAATCCCAGCTGAGCCAAAAAAAATTTTTTTTTTATTTTTAATTTATTTTTTTATTTTTTATTTAATACTAGCCAAACCCGGCACGCGTTGCTACGCCCCTTAATGAATCGAAATGCATTCTGAATTTTAATTGAATATCAAGTGCGAAAACCTAAATATTATAATTTTTTTCATGGGCGTGGCATTGCCCACTTTTCTAATCACGAAATTGTAAAGTCATAAGAGCTTAATATGTGTGCAAAGTTTCAGAAAAATCGGTCCAGTGCAAGTACCTCCAAATTAAAACTTTTTTAGGGGCGTGGTCCCGCCCACTTTTCTTATCACGAAATTATTTAGTCATGACAGCTCGATATGTGTGCAAAGTTTCAGAATAATCGGTCCACTGCAAGTACCTCAAAATTAAAACTTTTTAGGGGCGTGGCCCCGCCCACTTTTCTAATCACGAGATTATATGGTTATGACAGCTTAGTATGTGTGCAAAGTTTTAGAAAAATCGGTCCAGTGCAAGTACCTCAAAATTAAAAAATTTTTAGGGGCATGGCCCCGCCCACTTTTCTTATCACAAAATTATTAAGTCATGACAGCACAATATGTGTGCAAAGTTTCAGAAAAATCGGTCAAGTGCAAGTAGCTAAAACTGATAACTAATTTTTATGGGCGTGGCCTCGCCCACTTTTTTCCACTCATAAACACTCCCTGGTATGTGTACAACAACTTGCCCAAGTTTGATTCCGATCGGTTTTACAGTTTCGGAGTCTATAGCTAACACACACACACACACACACACAGAGTTTCACTTTTATATATATAGATAGAAGATATTTTAATAATTTTTTTAATTTTTTTTTTTTAACTTTTTTTTTTATTTTTTTTTTGTTTTATATTTATATTTTAATTATTTTTTTTTTATTTTTTTTTAACATTCATACGTTAATTTTTAATTTTACAATGGGATGTTTTGATATATGTATGTTTTTTATATGTATGTATGTACGTATTTCATATGGGATGAATGGTGATACAAACTACTGTTTTTGCATGACTACACGCTGTGAAGGGTATATAAGATTCGGCATGGCCGAATATAGCACTCTTACTTGTTTTTGCTTACATTAATAAAATTGAATTTGAAACAAAACTACATCATTAGTTTTTTATGTAACGTTTTAAGACTTCTAAAATGTCAAAAATTGAGGTCGTACGTAGACTTTTTTCGGCCACTGTATGTCACAACCAATTTCTTTAGCAGAGCTTCTTAAAACATCATATTGGTGTCTTTATAATGAAGCATCAATTATAAGGCTGAGTGCTTTCTCTGGTGTAAATGATTTGAATTGTTCACTCTTTTCATATCTTTTGGGAAACTTTTACAAAATTGAGATATTTTACTTCTCTTAGACCTTTCTTGGCTTTCTTCGAAAGCTTTTACAGGTCGTCCACGCTTAACGGAATGCGAAGTGCTTGGTTGTTCATCATCTAAAGTTTCTTCACATATGGTGTAAAGCTTTGCAAGCCATTCTTCATTATCAGGCAAAAATTTACTATTTATGCGCCCAGATTTGTTCCATTTGGATTTAAATTTTGGTATGAAATATTTTATTAAAAAATCGCGAAATTTTTTAATAATTAAGTCTTACATTTCATTGAAATTTGTTGATATGACACCATCAACAACATCAATATCTTTATTGCTATCGATCCAAATATCAGAAATTGCACTATAAGAAATTATTGAATTATCCATGACATTGTACATTTTTTTTAACACTTTATATAAACTTGTATAAACTTGCACTCTCAAATAGATTGTGAACATTTAATTGCAATTACCGTTTGTTGATCAATAATATCTAAAACAACAACAATGTAATATTATTTTACAGTTTGTTTTTAAAAAGTTTGTGAGCACAAAATAAAATATCAAACAAATAATTAAAAAAAAACAAGTAAGAGCACTATATTCGGCTGTTCCGAATCTTTTATACCCACCACCAATTTTGTGTACATTTAAATCACAATATTTATTATTTTGTTAATCGCTTTGGAATAATCTCTTTATAATAAAATATGTATCACTTTCTCTATAGAGGGTGATTAAATTTTAAGGGCCCATGTTGAAGGTGAACTTCACCTTGTCTTTAAATTTGTTTTCTGCATTTAATTTAACATTTCTCAATCTCAAACTTACTTAATTTGATCCGTGGAAAGATACGCAATTGAGCACCGCTTTAAAGTTATTTAGGTTTTTTATAAAAATGGGCGGGCGTTCAAATCAAAATGCATTTTGTGCACTTCGTAATTCTTTTGATCAACATAATCGTTCAAATTCGTCCACAATCGGGAGAATTGTGAAAAATATTTAAATTTCTGCAAAACAGGTCTGTATAAAATGTAAGAAAATCTGTGAATGCCTTCTTAGTTCGTTGAATGGGAACCATTGCTGTTTTTTGCGATAGTGTGGCAAAAGAGCAGTCAACCTCGACTCATCATCATGCCCAACAATTCAGCATCAACATTGTGATTGAAAATTTGGACCATCAGATAGAGCAGTGGCGCCAAGGACGGGGGGGCCATTTGGCCGATATTTTGTTAAATACATAATTGAACCGTACAAATATTATCATTACAAAAAGAAATAATAATAATTTCCTTAATAATTTGTTTTTTATTTAAATTCAACATCGCCCTTAAAATTTAACCACCCTTTATAACTTCGATATGCTACTAAAATGCTTTTGTAAATGTAGTCTTTCAATGAAAGTGGGCGTTAAAGTAGGCGTTTCAATAAAGTTTCTGCTAATAAATACAACTTAGATATTTCAATATAGTTTTTTATTTTCCCAAAAACTTTGTCAATAGAGAAATTACATGAATTTAAGATAAACCGTTATATGGGAGGTAGGCGTTAAAGTGGGCGTATCACCTAAACTTTTTGGCACAACAATAACATTGATTAGAAGGATATATGTAGCAAATTTGATCATCATACCTCGGTTTTATGAGCTTTTAAATTTCATTAACGGTAGATAACGTGAAAAGTAGGCGTTATAGTAGCCGTGTCAAAGTTGTTTTTGCGAATGAGTGCAACTTAGGTGTTTCAATATAGCCCTTTATTATTCCAAAATCTTTATTAATAGAAAAATTATATGAATTTTAGGTAAAACGTTGTATGGGAGGTGGGCGTAAATTTCATTAACGGTAGATAACGTGAAAAGTGGGCGTTATAGTAGGCGTGTCAAAGTTGTTTTTGTTTTTGTTGGGGTCTAAAATGGATATTTCGATGTGTTACAAACGGAATGACAAAATGAATATACTCCCACCATTTTTTTGTTGGCGGGTATAATTACTACTTATTACTTGTTTTCGACAACCAAATATTGTTATGGAGAATGTAATATGACCGTCGTGATCATATGGTACCCAGGATTTTCTTTATGTGTATCCGAAAACTTATGTTTAAATATCATGAGTTTTACATGTCAATAAAAGCAATTAAAAACACAATTCATTAAAGTTTATCAAAATATGTTAATTAGGTATAATGCAAGATTTGAAATGTTTTATGTATAATTCGTAAAAATGAAATTCAAAGTCTATCCTGTTAGATTTTAACTTAATATTGTCTTTTTACAGATTATTTATATTTATATTTTATATGCATTTAAAATTTTTACTACCTACTTTATCTTGTTATTTATGAATTTGATTATGCCTCCAAATACTTATGTTTACAGAAGTAGTCTTTAATAATTAAGCTTTCGCCACTGTAACTCAAATTTATGTTATGAATTCATAAGGTAATAAATCTTTTTTATTATGTTTATATATTAGACAATAAATATGTTAATAATAGATTTCCATTAAAAAATAATAATAATAATTTCTCCTCTCAAACAGAAAATAGCACACAGACATTATCTTTTTTTTCAGGTTGATTGATGCTCAATTGAGCATATGTTAGTCCATTGATATTAATACCTTAACTTTAAACAAACAAATAGCCATTAGTATGTTAAACTTTTAAAACTACCGTTAAGTTATAAATATCTAGTCTCACTTTCTTGTTAATAACAAGCCTTCCGATTTCATTAATAAGATTTATGATTATTTAAGTTTTTTATATTCTCCCTGTTCTGTAGATTAACTAAAAACAATACGGTTTGCTTGTAGCATTGTTGTTTTAAGAAAATGTTTTTTTCTGTGGTAAAAAAAAAATATTTTTGTTATAAATAAATATTTATAACAACAATGCTGTTTAATTATTAAACGTTTTGATATCAGTGCTCTACAGAATAGAGGGGATTAATAAAAGTATAAAGCATTTTCTAAAGTTTATATTAAAATATAATTTTTATTAAGAATTTTTTTTAATTTTAATTTTTTAGGCTAATGTTTGTTCAACTGTGCATATATTGGTACTGCGACATAGATACCTTTGAAAAATATATGTGTCACAACAAAAGAAATTAAAAGATTGAATTGGACAACTTTAACTGGTCATAAGTTGAATAAAATTAACAGAAAATCAATGCTGATGATAAACAAAGTTTAAAACCTGAACAAAAACTTAAAAATCTTTTCTTCTCTTCTCTTCCGAATGAAAGTAAAATAAAGATGTTTATTTTCTAAGGCTCAACATTTAAAAAAAAATGTTAATTTTAATATTTATATAAACAAAACAAAGTTTGAATTGAAAATAGTGCAAAACATTATAAAAAGTTCTTTGTAGTTACACTCAAGAGAGAATACAGCTTTTACTCAAACTCAAAGATCAAAACTTAAAAGCTTACTTATCAGCACATCTCTTAAATGCATTTACAAGCAAAGACAGCCTTGGCATTGACTTTGACTGCTTGCTTGTTTCTTGTACAGCTGTTTGCCGGAGCATTTTAACACAACAAATCGAAAAAGTTATCAGTTGTTTAAGACTTTAGCTGCAAAAAGGTTGTGGCTAACGGGCGTTTATAAAGCTTAACGCGTTCAAATTGTATAACCAAAATCTATTAAACAATAAAGTTTAGCTTAAAAAATGTTTCTTGCTTAAGTCTTTTGTTTGCTAACAAAAAAAAAAAATCCCAAGCGATAAAGTTTGTTGCACTCAAATAACACAAAAATCAATCAGAATAAAAAGTGCAGTAAAATTACCAATTTGAAATAAAAGTAACGAGAATATATTAAGAAATGCGTGTTAAATGCAAATAAATTTTTGTTTTATATATAATTTTTATTTTCTTTAACATACTTGCTGTACCATTTAATTTATTAAGTTTCTTTTCTTTAAAATATTTTTTTAATAATTTTATAACAACATCATACGATTAATATCGTAAAATATAATAAGAGTAAAGCAAAGCTATCAAAATAAATTTATAATAAAAAAAATGAGAGTGTATTCACTAACCAAAACCAATTTTTTTAAAAAATGTGCAAAAAATGAAACTAATTTAATGCAGCACGATGATAACAATGAACAGCGGCAGCATCGTCATGCTGATCATGAGCTGTGGTCATTGCCAAAGCAAAAGCGTTGCTATTTTTTCGCTTTCATTTTCGTTGCACTTTTCATGCAACATTATGTGATTAGCGCAGCAACTACTAACGGTCGTAGAAGCGGGGGCACTTTCGATGCTGTAACAAAAGGATTTAAAGGCCGCATGCGTTCACCTAAAATCGCCAGTATTCATATTTTACAAGCAGTGCCCGAAAGTTTGCCAAAGAATCAGCGACATAGTGGAGCTGCCATTTCAACGTCTTCTACTGCAGCTGCTAATAATCAAGCAAATCTACCACCGGCTGGTAAATTTGGTAAGTTAATAGAAATTTATAAAACGACCTTAGACATACAGTTTTTGTAGTTAAGTTCAAGGACATTATTTTTAAGTGTGTCTTTATTTTTCCAACTTTCTAAGTAGTAGTATTAGCGAAAACCAAAAAAAAAACAATAATTTAATTCAAAAGTTATCGAAACCTATTGGTTTATCAGTAGAGTTTATTGCTAAATTAAAAGAATAAAACAATTTCACAAAAAAAAAAACTTATCTGAAGTTTAAACAATTTTAAACGATTAATTAAATCGTCATTTCATAAAAACTACAAAAATTATTTTTACTTTATTATATGAATTTGAGTTGGTTTATTAGTTGATACAAAATGCCATCTCTTCGATAAATTTAATTATTTTTTTTACCTTTTTAAAATAGTTTTTTTTTTTTTTGCTTAATTTTCTATCTTGTAATGGTAGAATTTCGGTTTTTTTATCTAGCATTTACACATGGCATTAACAGTTGGAAAAACTCAATACACTTACAAGTTTTTACTAATACACCCACATTTTTTGCAATGACAGCTCTAGTTGCAGCTAAATTTACATGCGAGTAGAAATATGACAATTGCATGCTACTAAATGACAAATTGATAAACAATGTTACCCTTTTATAATTTAATGCAAATTTACTGGATTATTGTAAATTTGTAGTTAAAGTTTTAACTTTTTAAATGTATTATTTTGATATATTTTTTTAAAATCGCATTAAAAAGAGCATCTTTATTAGTTATTGACCATTAATATTATTAAAATAATGTTATTAATAATTAAACTTCCTACCCTACAGAGCCGTAGAACAATGCTGAATGTAACGTTTGTTATCAAATTGATTAACGGAGATGTATGCTCTAGTTTCCTGCTAAGCAACTTATCCTTCAATATTCCACCTCATCCAACTAGAAATTTCAACAAATTGCACGTGCAATTTTTTCGTCGAAATTATGCTAATGATAATCCTTTTAGAATAATTTGTTGCGATTTTAATAATCTTTATCATTTAATTGACTTTTCTGTTAGTGTTAATATTATTAAGAGAAATATCATAGTGTTTTTAAATTCGTAATTGTAATATATTTCTGTCACTTTATTTTAATAGTCTGTAAGGATTTATACCATAGACTTACTTAAATAAATAAATAAAAAAAATGTTAAACCCTTCCCAAAAAATTCGCCTGTATGATGAACTCGGTAACTCTATCTAAACTAAACAATTAAAAATATGGAGACAAAACTAAAACAAGAAGAAATTTTTTGAAGTTTACGTTTTGACGACATTTTGAAAATGAACTTTCACTCGCTTGTGTAAACAGAAATGCAAATGGCAAGAGATTCTACTATTTCGACGAATTTTTCGCTAATAGTAGGCATACAACACTTGCATGCTACTACTTGCATGTGTAAATGCAAGGTTACATTACTCTAGATGGATTACCCCCATACCTAAACAATAGCGTTAAGCGTCAAGCGTTGGAGTTTTACATGTGTTTTGTTTTTGTTACAATAACAAAATACATGCAAAATTGCAACGCTTGACGCTCAACGCTCTTGTTTAGGTATGGGCCTTAGACTCCACCATTTTTGACATTATAGAATTTTTTGACTTTTCTGCGGCATAGTACTTAACATTTGAAAAAACTAGACTTTTCCATTATTCAAAATTCAATTTATAGTTGGCAAATTTACAAGGTGTCCTAAGTATCGTACCGCCATAATGCGTAATTTTTAAAAATATCAAAAAATAAAAAAAAAATTTAAAAAATGTTTGTTAATTGCAAAGAAATTCTGAAATAGGCAAAAATTTAACAAAAAATTTTGTGAAATAATTTTTTTTTGTCCAGTCAGAAAGTGGTCACCGGTTTGGAATGGATTTCTATGATAAAGGAAAATATTTCCGCCTTCAAATTGCATTGCAATTTGACAACTGCGGGCCATCACGGCATAATCGAAAATATTTTTCTAAAAACGGTATCTTTTCTAAATACCATTACTGGGTAAGATGCTACACCCTTTTAGAGATTTAAAAATTAACTTTGTTTGCTGTCGATAAAGTGTCGAACATGCTAATGGAAAAAAGAAATTCTTAAATTGAGTAAGCTAACGCTTGGAAGCTTAACTAGTGTAATAATAGACCATACAGAGTTAAGAAGTCAATCTCACATGAGATCACATGATGGAGCAATGAAGGAAAAAAATTGAAACATTGGAACACTACGTCAATTTTAACTACGTAAAAAATCAAAATCAAAGATGGCGTCGAAAATAATAAAGAAAAATGGCGTATAACATAAAATATAGATTAAAGTACGATGTAGGATTATATGTATATGATAGTGAAGGGTATTATCAGATTCGGCACAGCCGAATATAGCACTCTTACTTGTTTTATTATAAGAACATAATTTTTCTTTAGGATTAACAACCCAAACTTAATACATGTTTTGTTAATAGTTTCGCACACAATTTATGCACTGAGTTAGGATGAGTGTAGAGATCACAAACATTTTTATTACATTGTTGATGTTTTTTTTTTACATAATTGCTGTTAAATTAAAAATACTTTACAGTTAACCTACGCTTTTTCTGATGACATGAGTATCGTTAATGAAAAAAATATACCGATTTTTTTAGAGAAATTATAATAATCCCTATACCATTATATTACGCGACATATTTCTGATTGATATATGATATTTGATGTACATATTTGTAATTTTAAAATACTTTATAAGATCTTATAGAATTATAGAACATACAAATTCTTTAATTATGAAATATTACACAAAGCATCATCATATCTTACGATTCGTCGCAGTTGTTCTGGTTCTGCAGTGAAGGCTTCACAAAGAGTTTCTACATTCAATTAAGCTATGCGCGTTTCTCTTTGTGTGCCAAAACTTGTTTCCGTAAGATTTGAAATAAAATAATAATACAAAATGTTCCCAAAGTTTTCAATTTACAGCAAAGTTATGGCATCTTTCCTTCATCCTCTTTTCAAAATAGAGGGGAGTATTATATAATTGCAAATTAAATAACCATAAAAATAAAACAATTAAAATTTTGTTAATTATAACAATTTTACTTAAAATTGTGTATTCTTTTAAAAAGAAATAATTATTAGCAAGAAAATATATGTGCCAACATATTTCGTTAGTGATGAACGCATTTTCAATAAATATAGAAGTTATGTTATGAAAATCTAATTGGTCTATCTTATGGCGAAATTTTTACAACCATGTAAATAGAATTTATAATTAAACAATAATCAATAACTCAAAATCGACAAAAGTGGACATACGCTGGTAGCCACACAAACACCACAGATATTTCAAAATATTTCTAGATAATTTTTTATTTATTTATAAAAAATATAAATATGTTTTGTAACATTTTTATTGTAAGTTTTTTTATTCTGACTTAAATTCTTTTTCTTATTATTATATTGCCTAAAACAATTTTAAATTAAGTTTTAAACACTTAAATTTCATTATTTAAAGAAAAATACTCAACATATATGGACATATTTTCAAACTCATCTTCTTTTTCGGTTTCAGCTACATACTTAACAAATTTTACACAGCCAAAAATGTAAACATACTCATCATTTAAATACTAACAACATGCCAGGCGCATCGTCAACTCAAAGAATGTGAAACACAAAAACAATTAAATCGTAATCAAAAACAACATCAACAGCATCTTCAAAATCATTCATTATTTTTCTTCTTTTTCCTTTAAAATGCGAATTTGTTATTGATTTCTAATGTTTGTATCAACATAGAGAATTATAAACACAACATTAAAACAACTAAGTTGTAATTTTATTTGTTGTTGCTATTGCTGTTGTTTAATCATAATAATAATAATCTTTAATGACATCAAAAGTTGTTGGATAATGAATAATGGCTGTCATAGTGAATATGACAACACAAGCAGCAGCAGCAGCAGCAGCAGCAATATTTACATTTATGAATTGAAAAAAACAAAAAAAATTGAACAAAAACACTTGGAAAACATACATATATGTATGTATGTATTAAGTCTTAAATTTACACATTTCCTCGATATCAAACACATTCTATGAAACATACTTACCCTATAAGCAACTCAGCTAACTTTAAGTTAACTTTTTCACAACTAGTGGTTGTTAATGTCTGGATTACTTTCAATGCGCCTAACGGACTATTTCAATATTGCGATGTTCTACGCAGTAGTCAATTGTCCGGCTCTTAAGTTAGTTTAAAGTCACCTCATTTTTAGTTAGCAAAACAATAAAAACAAACAAAAATAGCGTTTAATGCTAGGACGAACAACGAATTTCGCCCAACAATAACGCGAAAAAAATAACATCTATCATAGTTGGCAAAATTGTTTACTATTTAAATATGCAAAGAAAAAAAACAAAAATTATAAAAGAATTTTAATTTTTGTTCAATTCAGCAAAAAAAAATATAATTTTTGCTAAAAACTTTTTTGGTTATACGTAAACTTGTACTGGGTATGCTTAGCAAATCTTATTAAAGATTTTGTTTTCGCATAACTGCTTATATTCTGTTCATATTAAAAAAAAATTACTTAAAAAACTCAAACATTTACAAAAACATAAATAACAACATTTTATGTAGTTATTAGTTTTAATATTTATTTTAAATTATCTAAGATAAAACAATTATTAAAGTAAAAACTAACTCAAAATATATTATTTCTAAAATATGTCAAACAATGAATTTGTTGTATCTTGCTCCGCTCCTATCGCTTCGAATTTTGGCTGAATAAAACAAATGAGATAAAAGTAAAGCACACAAAGTTTAAAGATTACACAGGTCAACAGCTAAAAAAGGCTTTGATAACCACTTTATAGATTTGATGCATCTATGGATAGTTTTTTTTTTTAATTTTTCCTTAAATTTCAAGACTTTTTTAGACGCTGCTCCACATAATCAATAATAACTCGAAAACGGCAAGTCCGATATTCTTAAGATAAACTTTGAAAAATTTAGATTTACATAGCCTTTAATCTGTTTATATATTGAGTTTTTATCGGCTCAGTAGTTTCGGATTTATAATAAAGAATTAAAGCAAAAAATATATTTTTTACGTGAAAATATCAATATTTTGATTAAAAAAAAAATCATAAAAAATCGAAAACCGCAAACATTTTTTAAATTTATTACTTTATCACAAAGCCACATGTAATAGGAAAAAAATAAGATATGGATAATAAAAATCGGTTGAATCCTTTCGAACTTATCCACAATTAAGTGATCATTTACACAAAATTTAAGTTTTTTTATTTGATATACATCAAATTGAGTAGTTAATGTTCCTCTAGAAAAATTGTTAAAAAAAAACTTTTTGAGATGTTTGCGCTTCTCAAAAGTAAAAAAAATAAGTAATAAGCAAAAGGTTGTTTAATTTTTACGATTGCGGTAGCAAAGTTATAAGCGCTCATAAATTTGCGTGCACGCTGAATTGCTCTTTTTTTTATTGGCTACCTGTAACAGACCATTTTCTTTTGCATACAATTCCTCAATATTCTCGGGAATAACAAACAATTTACAGCACACACAAAAAACTGTACCCATACAAAGGGTACAAATTTTCAGATTAAAAATACGTTACATAATAACATTCGTGTATATTTTGGCAAAATCCTACCTACAATAGCGATTCTATTGAAAATTTACATGTATTTTATTATTAAAGTTTTTATAAGAAAAAAAAATAAGAAAACAAATAAATAAATAATTCTTATAAACTAGAAACTCTTGCTTTTTCTTTTATTAGAATTTGAACTATTGTTGAATAATGTAGTGTTCCTCTTAATACTCCAGCAAATATCAGCCATTATGTGTGCATCCCAGTAACCCTGGTATCGTTTCTCCATTGTCCGGATATCTTGGTGGAATCGTTCGCCTTGTTCGTCACTCAAGTCTCCTAGATTTTCAGCAAAACGATCTAAGTGACTGTGCTGGTAGTGTACTTTGATGATCAAATTAAACCACCTTTTGCTTATTACTTTTTTTTAATACTGAGAAGCGCAAACATCTCAAAAAGGTTTTTTCAAACAATTTTTCTAGGAGAAGAACATTAACTGCTCAATTTGATGTACATACATATATCAAACAAAAAAACTTAACTTTTGTGAGAATGTGCTAGATCACCTAATTGTGAATAAATTCGAAAGTAATCGACCGATTTTTATGATCGATATCTTATTTTGTTGCTGTTACATGTGGCTTAGCGATAAATTGTTTATCGTTTTCGATTTTCCATAATTTTTTTAAAACAAAAAAAATTGCTATTTTCACGTAAAAAATATATTTTTTGCTTTAATTCTTTATTATAACTCCGAAACTACTGAGCCGATAAAAACTCAATATATAAACAGATTAAAAGCTATGTAAATTTAAATTTTTCAAAGTTTATTTTAAGAATATCGGACTTTCCGTTTTCGAATTATTATTGATTATGTGGAGAAGCGCCTAAAAAATCTTGACTTTTACTTAAGAATTAAAAAAAAGTATCCATAGAATTTAAAATTTGAACGATAGTTATAATACTGGAACAACAATACATTAAAATTGCATAGTGGTTTTTAAAGCTTGTAAAATTTTTAAAATTTGATTGCCTTGTGTTACAGATAGTAACAGTTTTTTATATATATATCTCGAATTTTGAACATCTGAAGCCTGTAGTACACGAAATGTAAAAAGCCACATACGCATATGGCTGGGAAGTAATTTTGACGTCATCATAAAGCATAAATGTATCCGCTTCGGCCACGTGCCTTTATTTAGTTTTTGGGCTAAAATTAATTTCGTGTAATTAAAAATCTTACCGCATGCAGCCACTTCGACTATTTAAAAAAATGTAATCAAAGTGCTGAACAAAAACATGAGACCCACATGTGCATGTGGCTTTTTACATTGGGTGTACTATAGGCGTTAGATATTACAGTACTCTGGGTAAGCGGAAAAAAATTTGGATTTTGCATGGGAGTTGGTGGAATGCTGAAATTGCGGAAAAGCGCAAGGAATGCAGAAAACTATTTAATGAGGCTAAAAGGAGTGGATATTGGGCCACATACAAATCCTCGATAAAAGGGTTTAAAAACCTTATCAGAAGGGCCAAAAGGCAATCCTCTGAACTGAGGTCGCCTTCAACAATGTTAAACCGGATTTGGTTTTGATCGCCTTGAGATAACTGGACATAGATCCTCCGGTAGCCGGTTTTTTGGAAAGACTACAAAAACATAGGCGCATTGAGTCGACTCTAGCATCTCCAAGATGGCTGTAAATGGCACAACGCAAGGTGGCGTACTTTCTTCACTACTATGAAAAATCAACATTAACATCCTGCTTAGGGCCATGGAGAATACATTCTGCATGACTGTTGGTTATGCGGATGACGTGGCTGTAGCAGCTACGGGCTAAGATCATGGATTGCTCTCGGAGCTGCTGGAATCTGCGCTGACGTTAATACTTAGATGGTGCCAGGGATGTGGGTTGGGAGTCAATCCTGCCAAAACGGAACTGGTACTGTTCACAAGGAGATACAAAATACCGACCTTTGTCACGCCTAGGATAGATGGAGTGGCACTAGCGCTATCCGATAATGCCAAATATTTGAGTCTCGTATTGGATAGCAAACTAAACTGGAACCTGAACACAAAGTCTAGGACCACTAAGGTGGCAACTGTATTATATTGCTGCAAGAGGGCAATTGGCCTTAATTGGGGTATTAACACCAGGAACTTATACTGGCTATACGATTCTGTCGTCAGACCAATTCTTTATTACGGAGCGGCAGTCTGAGGGTGGCGCTGGGGAAGAGAGTCCACTAGGACAGATTCGAACGTATTATGAGAATGGCTGCGATTATGATAACAGGTGCTCTTGGGACCACCCCATCTAAGGCACTGTTCACTATTTTGAACTGGTTACCACTAGATATTCTGGCTAAGAAGATGGCTGCGGACACCGCACTGAGGCTGAATGCCACAAGGGCATGGAAGTATGTAAATTACGGATATGCAAGGATTTTGGGTGTGATCAATATTGCTTATCCTATTGACTACAAGGTACCTGAACCAGTATTCGATGCGGGTTCCGTGACGAATATACCAGATAGATTTGAATACGATAATGGCCTCCGACATCCAGAGAATGCCATCCAGATATTTACTGACGGATCGAAATTACATGCTGGAACTGGATGTGGTATCTTTTCAATCCAGTTGGGTTTAGAATTGTCCCTGAGGCTACCAGATTACTGTAGCGCGATACAAGCTATTAGGACAGCCGCGGAACAGATTCAGTATAATGAAATATCTGGCAGGGATAGTTATATATTTACTGACAGCAAGGCGGCTATTAGGTCCCTGGAGAGTGTGTACAGCACATTGAAAATTGCCCGGGAATGCCGATGTCTCTTGAGGAGATAGCGAGACATTCGACGGTTATCCTTGTGTGGGTTCCAGGACATGGGGATATTGATGATAATAATAGGGCTGATGCACTTGCAAAAGCCGGTACCACCTTAGATTCGGTTGAATCCAGTTGTGCTTTGGGTATTCCCGATTGTATTTGGAGGCCAAGAAGATATGGGTGAGAGAACCCACTTGCTTGGAAATCAGAAAGATCTGGCCTGACATGCAATATGCGGTGAATATGGTCCAAATCCACCTTAGGAACCTCATAGCGGTCGTTACTGGATACTGGCCTATAGGTACACCTGCAAAAAGGCTAAATATCCCTTGCAACGAATTCTGCGATAACGAGGAAGAGGCGGAGACAACTGAACATCTTCTCTGTAATTGTCCTGCATTCGGGAACCTTAGACACCGAATTCTAGGTCAGCGTGTACTTGAAAGTAAAACTTGTCTTTTTGCAGGTGTTCTGGGAAAGATACACTCCTTTATGAACAGAACCGGATGGCGGAGGAACGACGGCCAGAGGAGGTAGACAAACGGACATTGGTGCTTACGGTATAACAACGGGAACCTCGGAAGACCCAAGTGAGCTATGCTTTCGGGCGGGTGCCGAATCTCACCTAACCTAACCATGGGAACTATCACGCCTTTCTAAATTCTTAGGAAAAAATGTTAGCAAAAACCATTCCTGAGCTTTAAAGAATATTTGAAAAAAGAATTAGCAAGATCGATCCACAAGTTCTCTGGGGATCCCATTAGTAACGTATACCATTTCATTCATTGAAGAATAAGTTGTTATATTATTTGGTTCAAAATGTCGTTAGAATTGAAATTGTATATAAAATTTATTTGGAAAAGAGATTTTAATTTTTTGAAAGATTTCCAGGATAATCAAAAAATTATTAAAAATTGTATCAAAGGGTTTTCTTATTAAGAATATTATTTAAAAATATTTCATGAACATTTTTAATTATATATTTATATTTTATTCGAACTTTTTTCTATATATTAAATTTTAATGTGAACCATTTTTTATTTTGGCTTAAGTTCATTTGTTTCTTTATTTAATTTTATAATTCAAATTAAATTAAACTGTAACCATTTTAGGAATATTTTTTCTAAAAATTATTTCCGATATTAGCCGAGTGGAATGCATTTTCGAAATCAGCTACGATTTCATCATCAGCACTCTTTATCGGTATACTACTATGTAACTTAAAATTCCTATTTATGTTACAATTGAATGAAATTTGAATTAGTGAATCTTAGTATTAATTTTCATATTTTGTTGAATATTTTATTTCACCTATCAAATGACAATTCATAATTCAACATGTTCATATTCTTCTTTTTGTATTACGAATATAGAAGAATATGAACATGTTGAATTATGAATTGTCATTTGATAGGTGAAATAAAATATTCAACAAAATATGAAAATTAATACTAAGATTCACTAATTCAAATTTCATTCAATTGTAACATAAATAGGAATTTTAAGTTACATAGTAGTATACCGATAAAGAGTGCTGATGATGAAATCGTAGCTGATTTCGAAAATGCATTCCACTCGGCTAATATCGGAAATAATTTTTAGAAAAAATATTCCTAAAATGGTTACAGTTTAATTTAATTTGAATTATAAAATTAAATAAAGAAACAAATGAACTTAAGCCAAAATAAAAAATGGTTCACATTAAAATTTTAGAACATTTTTAATTTAAATAAATGTTTGTTGGATTATGATGTACTTGAACAGAACGTATACTTGTAATAATTTTTTACATGTGTGTAATGTGTTTTTCGGTTATGTGTAGTTGTCATCGTAAAATCCATTGTGATAAGCGCCATATCCCTGTATCTGAAATTGATTTCATATTCTGTTGTATTTTGGATAGTACGTTCAAAACTAGCATGTTAAATGAAACTTATAACATCTTCCTTAATTTTTAACATGTTAGCATGAATTTGCTTGTAGCATCCCAGTTGACCAAATCAGCGACATTATCACTATTTTGTTTTAACGTGATTTTTGCGTTATTTGTTCGAAAATATCGTTCACTATTTACTTCTGGTGTCCTACACTTTTTCTCTACTATTTTATCTGACCTTGTACCCTTTTTTACAGACATCTTAAAGATTATGCCAACTGGGATACACTGAAGTATATAAATTTGTGTGTGTGCGTGTGTGTATGCATTTGAGTAATTTTTATAGCGTCAACATGCAGTTAAACACATTATACTACATTTACACCTAAGCGAAATCTAGTAGATTTGATTTAAAATCTTTATTAAAATCTAAACCGTTTAAACCACTGTTTTTTTGACATTTTGCAAGATTTCGTTTTCAAAACAATATACTTATTTACAAGGTGGTCTAAAAGGCTCTCTATGCTTTACTTCTCCAAAATTCAAACTCCATATAAAAAAAATGTAAACAATAAAGTACTTGTGCAATTGCAACCACCTTATATATTATGATTGAATTTTTCTGTGTGCAGCGTAGTATATTTTAGTACAATTTAATAAAAACCACAGTTGCATCACGAAGTAGTACTAGATTTTAAGTAGATTTTGCCAAAATCTAGTGGCGAAGTAGATTTCATTTTGTATGGGAAATCTGGTAGATTTCGCTCAAAATCCCTTAAGTACTAGATTTTGTGTAGGTGTAAATGTAGTATTAAATAAAAGAAACAACGAACAGCAAGTAAAACAACAACTTTGTTAACAAAATTTAATTGCAAACTAATGAAGTTTAAAACTGAAATTAAAGCTTAAAATCATTTATTAGAAATTGTGGAAGTAACAAATTTTATAAAAAAACATATAATAAAAACAATGTTTAAAATAAATTTAGGGAGACAAAAAATTCTATAATTCCCAGTTGTTTTGTGACATTTAGAATAATGTTATATGGCTATGAAGAATACGTATTTTAAAGGTCTGCTTATTATTTTATATTGCATAAAATATACATACAATCGTATATAATCATATCTAGTGCAGTGATTCCCTACCATATATTCTATTGTTTTTTTAATTTTCCATATTTCTAATTTTAGATAAATAATTTGTTTAAAATGTCTTACAATTTTAAGGTTTAACCATATTAGTTGTATATAATAATTAAAATGCAACGGCTAACAATCGGATAAGGTAGCCGTCGACTATTTTTATCTAGGCCACCACAGTGTTTTTGATATTTTGACTTTTATGACAATACGTTTTCATATTAAGCACGTAGAAAAATATCTAAACTATATGGTGTGTTTTTAGAACTATAAAACTTTCGATAAGGTTAACTGTAAAACTTGCTGTCATACTTATAAAGTGTGTGAAACTTTTTTTCAGTATACTTTGGCAAATCATTATTACAAGTGTCTGGCGTTTTTGATTTTTCAACCATTAAGGGAAACCCGTTAAAAACTTTCTTGGTACCCAATGTAACACAACACAAAAAGCTAGGAAACAAATTAATTTGTATTAGTTAATCCGCTAAAAATAATAATAATAAGATTTGGGCGCTTTTTCTCTAATTCGCATGTACATACATATATATATGGGGTAAACATTTTTCCAGTATTATTAAATAGAACAAAAAAGGTGCCAAAGGGGGAAAATATCGGAAAATATGAATAATTTCAAATTACAGAGTCAATTAAAAAAAAATTATATAGATTTTACCAGATATAAAAAATATTTAATTTAGTAAAAATTTAAAGACATTAATAACTGGGTAGAAAGGGGAAAATTCGGGACAACAGTTTGGTAATTCTTAGAACATGTTTATTTTTATGCAAAAAACAGTATGTAGTATTATTCAGTTTAAATCATGTCTGTTAAAATATTTTATTGCTAAATAGATATTTAAATATTTAAATTTTGGAATTTGTACATTTATGTGGAATTGGCATTTGACATTTTTATGGTTCTTGTTATAAAATCTAGTTCTATTAAGCTAGATTTTTGAAATTAGTGATCCGAGGTGGAAATCAATGTTATGGGCTAACAAAAATGTACTTTTTGGCATTTTTCTGGAACTTGTTGTAAATTCTAGGTTTATAAAGCTAGATTTTTGAAATGAGATACTATTGATACGAGGTGAGAACAAAAATGTTATGGGCTCAGAAGCATTGATCATAGCTGATATAGAAGATATATCACCGATATGTCTCCACAGTACTTTTTTATCTAAATAAAATAAATCAGAGAAAATGTTTTCATTAATTTAACGAAAAATTACTTGGTAATTTAAGAATGAATAGTAAGAACTGAAAAATAAAAAGTATGATTGAAAACGTATGCCATAAAGTGTATGATTCATATTTATTGCCCTGTCAGAATATATACATATGTGAGTTTAAGTAGTATGTTAAGTCGTGACAAGAATTTTCCTGTATTAAGTTCTTACAGGGAACATATGTGCACTATTCTTTTCATGTTCATTTCTTTTTGCTTTTTTTATTTTTGCTTCAACTTTTTTGGTTTGTGTTTTCAAAAACTACGTTTGTATTTACGACTTCTCATATTTTTTCATTGCAAACGTACATCTATTAACTTGAGGTAAACCTCTATTAAAACACGTAACAATGCTATATTCGGCCGTATGGAATCTTATATACCCTTCACAACGTGTAGTCATGCAATAACAATTGTTTGTATCACTATATAATACGTACATACATGTAAAAAACATACCATTGTAAAATTATAATTAAGTTTACGTATGTATGTTTCTAAAAAAAATGTATTAAAAACAAACAAAAATTACAAAAAAAATTAAAAAATAATAATTAAAATACAAATAATATATAAGATAAAAAAATAAAATAAAAGAAATTTTTTTTTGGCTCAGCTGGGATTCGATGCCACGTTTACTTTAACCAGTATATACATATGTAAGTTGTTGTTGTAATTGTGAAAAAAAAGGTGGTCGTGTTTTTTTGCTCATATCTGATAAAGTTATAAGGCGATTGTGCTGAATTTCAATAGCGATTCATTCCCGGATATTTCCAAGAGATTGATACCATATACAGATCTAAGGAACATATAGTTGCTTCTAAAAGTTGATTTTAACCAACACACGAACAGACGGTTAGGGCTTAATCGACTCCTCTATTCATAAGCTTTCAGAAAATATATACTTTATGGGGTCGGAAATGAAAATTGTAGAAATTACAAACGAAATGACAAAGCTATATATACCCTTGCGCACCACAGGTGAAGGGTATAACAAATGTAGTACGTAGAGATTTTAGTATTTATGTTTTGTATCCTATGCAGACATGGATATACATAGATACGAAGTAACAACCATAAAATTGATGATATCTATATATGGAGGGCTCAGAGCTGAAGCGAACCAAATCACTAAAACACAATTCGAAGATATTTAGAGGTTTAGTAAATTAACTGCCATTAATTCCTGGAATGAATATTTCAGTTATACTAAAAACAGTTTTAAAGTTCATTCTCAAAATTGTTTAATGATATAAATTTTACAAACTGCATTTGAAAACTTTTGCAACAAATTAAAAAAGAAAAAAAAAGAGTGACTTGGTTTATTTTTACTCCGAATAATAGTTATTATTGACAACTATTGTAATTTTGTAGTAAAATAAAAGTGTATAATTTTTGACAAAAGTAGTAAAAAAAATTAATTCAATTATTTAAAATTAATTAACAATATGTATATGGGAAAAAGTATTGAATTTAAAGGTTAAATGAAGGGTACAAAAAATGTTTACACATAAAAAAATTCGTCATTTTCAACTTCATCATTTTGGGACTGGTCCTGGCGTCTCGTTGTTATCTCTTGTTTGACTAGTAGATTCTTATAAAAACTATGGTACTCTGTCGGACTCATTCACCTGGCTGCTACATTTGTGTTTGCATCCACAATCGAAATTGCGAAAAAATGTTTTTTTTCAAAAATGGTAAGACCTTATTAATTTGTGTATTCCTTTCCACTGTTGCAGCCAAGCTTACGCATATTCTTATTCCACTTTGCCTTGTGCTTTTGTTTCTTCCTTCCCAGTCCTGCAGATGCAGATGATGGCCCAGCCACCGGCTCTACAGCCACATTTTCTTTTATAATAAATACAAAAAATAATAATAAAAAAAATTAATTTAATAACCAAATGTTTAATTACCTAATAGATTAGCAAAAATATAACTGTCCGATGATTCCGATCCTGGACAGTATTCCTCATCCTCATTAGTGGAAAAATCACTAGCACTACTATTACCACTTTCCATTTTTAATTAACACTGATTTCTTAAAATATTTATGAAACCTGAATAACTGTTGGGGGAAATGTTTTCAATTGTTTTGCACTTTTGGTTATCTATGAGTGGCAAATAATTTAAACTCAAAAATCAAATCAATGGTATAATTTTCTCGTTTTCTTTAAACAAAGTTATTTTTTACAAAGTATGAAATTAAATATTTTTTTACTAATAATATAATCACGCTACACACTCAAAGAATACTCAACCGTTTTTTTTTTTTCAACCAAGAATATTTTTCGGTTTTTAAGGGGTCTTGTAAATTTTTGATTTATTTAATGTTTTTGTTATATGTATGTTTTGTTCAATTCCAATTTGGATCACACTGACTTGGTTCGTTTCAGCTTCGAAAAAAATCGAAAATAAGAGCAATTGACTTGGGTTTTTAACCACTACCTTAGGAACGAAAAACTTTTTGACTTAGCAGGTTACAGAATTAAATAGAGTTAAATTTTGCGCAGAATTTGGCACTAATTTTGACATTTTTTATATTTTATGACTCGGTTCGGTACAGCTTTGAGCCCTCCATATATAAAAGTGAAACTCTCTGTGTGTGTGTGTGTGTTAGCTATAGACTCCGAAACTGTTAAACCGATCGGACTTAAACTTTGGCAAGTTGTTGTACACATACCAGGGAGTGTTTATGGGTGGAAAAAAGTGGGCGGGCCACGCCCATAAAAATTAGTTATCAGTTTTAGCTACTTGCACTTGACCGATTTTTCTGAAACTTTGCACACATATCGAGCTGTCATGACTAAATAATTTTGTGATAAAAAAAGTGGGCGGGGCCACGCGTCTAAAAAAGTTTTAATTTTGAGGTACTTGCGCTGGACCGATTTTTCTGAAACTCTGCACATATACTAAGCTGTCATAACCATATAATTTCGTTATTAGAAAAGTGGGCAGGGCCAGGACCATAAAAAAAAGGTTATAATTTTGAGGTGCTTGCGCCAGACCGATTTTTCTGAAACTTTGCACGCATATTGAGCTGTCATGACTAAATAATTTCGTGATTAGAAAAGTGGGCAGTGCCACAACCATAAAAAATAGGTATCATTTTGAGGTACTTGCACTGGACCGATTATTCTGAAACTTTGCACACATATTGAGCTATTATGACTTTACAATTTCGTGATTAGAAAAGTGGGCAGGGCCACGCCCACAAAAAAAATTATAATATTTAGGTTTTTGCACTTGATATTCAATTAAAATTCAGAATGCATTTCAATTCATTAAGGGGCGTAGCAACGCGCGCCGGGTTTGGCTAGTAAATAATAAAACACATTGTAGATTCTACTGGCACATTAATACCATCGGAGATTGATATAAAAAATCAGAATAAAAGCAAAAATTATAAAAATAAAAAAATAAAATTTGCATTGAGTATTGTTATAATAACTATTTTTAAGTTTTGTAATTATTAACGATTTTCCTAACTAATACAATATAAAATCATTTTATCGTAAAAAATTAGCTAATTAAGGTTTTTATGTCCAATTTTTGTTTTAAAACTCATGAACAAAAATTTATATTCTTGAACATATGTATGTTTAGTATAATTTTTAAATTGCTCAACAATATTATGTTATTCCTTAAAAAAAAAGAAATGTTTTTATATACACGCCACCAAAAAAATGGTAGGGGTAGATTCATTTTGTCATTCAGTTTGTAATAGAAATATCCATTTCAGGCCCCATAAAGTATATATTGTTACGTTTATACCTTTTATAAACGTTGGATTATTTCCTTTAAATAAAACTCTTGAGTTTTTTTATTGCAATTAAAAATACTTTAAATTCGTTATAAAATTAAGAGCACTTTTTTTATTTAAATACACTCAAATATTGTTCTTATATCACTTTACTTATTACACTTATAGTTATACACTTTTATTATCAAACTCACTTTGATACGCACTTTACAAGCTCTATTGTAATACTGATCATGTTAGCTGTGTTGTTCGGCTATTTATAGTAACATAGTGGTGTTCGGTAACATTCTACAAAGTTCTCGTATGTACATTCTAGTACATTCGAAAACCGTTAAATTTAAATTAAGACGTTAAGTAATAGGTACGAATAATAGAAGTGCCTAAAAGTATGCTACACATAACAACAAACATCATGTTCGAAAAACCAGCAAAATAAACTAATACAAATACAACTACATTAACTTTAACTACTACAACTAAAATAAATTATAATGTAAATTAAGCTATTTAAAAATAAATCTGTAACAATATATTCTCAAATTTCGCCAGAATATTTCTTATACACAAGGTTTGTTTGGTACTGAAAGTGGGCTAAATCGAAATATTAGGAAGAGAGTTATATGTAGCTCGTAATGCAACATCGAATAAAATGTAATTGCGTCCAAACGCATTAAAGTAGAGCCATGATACTTCGAATGTATAGTTCCTGAGTAAAAAAAATATTTTTCCCTGCATATTGCTTAAATCTTTGCATTAGAAAAGGAGTTATAGATCAAAATGCACGAAAATGTATACGACACAGTGTATTTTTCGGTATATTTAAAATTGAAGACCTAATAAAAGAGACAAAATTAGATGTACGATTCTGAAAATTTTCAAACTTTGCTATTTGGTCGAAGGCTTTGTTCAAACCTCCCATATAACGCTTTATCTTAAATTCATATAATTTTTCTATGAATAAAAATTTTAGAAGAATAAAGGACTATGTTGAAATATATAAGTTGTATTTATTAGCAGAAACTTTATTGACACGCCTACTTTAACGTCTATTTTCATTGAAAGACTTAAATTACGAAAACATTTTACTAGCATATCGAAGTTATAGAAAAAAGGTTATGTTAGGTTAGGTAGAACAGGCAGCGTTGTGCAGCTCACTTGAGTCGATAATATTGATCCCTTTGCGATACCTGAATAGAAAAGTAAGAAAAGAATAGAAAAGAGTAAATAGAAGCATACAAGTCCAGAGTTTCTGGCGGGAATCGAACAAGCAAACCCCAAACTAGTACACCAGTACACTACTGACTAGTCCACCGGGGTACCGTGTTATACAAAGAAAGTGATACATATTTTAATATAAAGATATTATTCCATACCGATCACAGTTAATAACAAAATAATAAAATTTGTTCTGTTAAAGTACATCTAATTGGTGGTGGGTATAAAAGATTCGGCACAGCCGAATATAGTGCTCTTACTTGTTAGTAGACTTTGAATTAATGTTAAAAAAATTTATACATTTAAACAAGGCATATTCCAAGGTGGCCGTATAAAAGAAGCAGCTTAATTTTTGTTTTATCTTTTTTATTTTGCTGAGTATTTAAATTGTCATATAAGTTCGCCTTTGTTTACGTGTTTTTATATATGTATTTTGAAAATTAAATTGTAAAAATAAATTTTTGTCAAATAAAAAACAAATATTTAAAAAAATAAATTTCTTTAAAAATATAATCAATGACTTCAGAAGTACCATGTTGCGAACAATCTTGTAATGACTGGGGTGCTCGTCAATTGGTGTAAATTTGGAATCTGCGACACGTACTGAATTTAGCCATAATAAACTAATTTTAATATAATATGTATGTATGTATATGTACATACATACATACATATACGAAATTCTCGAAAATGAGCATTGCAAAGCTAGGGAGGTGCACTGCAATGTGACCCGAATAAAAAGCATTAAGGAATCGCGACGTTGACCTACTAGGCCAAGATAGATAATGATATAAGTGAGCTTTAATTACCGTTATTTAACAAACATAACATCTTCATTAAAAAGCGTTTTTAAATACTTATGTATGTATATTATTATATTTATTTAAAAATAAATTCTCATTTTTAGCATGTAACAGTAACGATTATAACTTGTAAATCTAACATAACACATCGACTAAATTTATTCTGTGTCAGAAATTACTCCAAAGTACTGCTGCTTATAGCCCACTGCGGAAGATTAAAAGTAAACAATTAAAAATTGAAATGCTCAAAGAAATACATTTATGTGACCTTCTCCGAGAAAAGGGATTTAGTGTGTCGAAAAAGAGGTTTGCACTCAAGAGTGGATTCTGGTACCTAAAAGGACGTAGAAAAAGATGAAATGAGTTAGATTTCTGATTAAAATTTATTTACCCCATAAAAACGTTGTTGCGTCGCTCACTGGCTGCGGCTTAAAAATCGAGTATCGAGATCATAACAAACATAGCAGCAACAATAGCAGAGGTATTGTCACACTAAAAGCGAAAGAAAAAATACGTCACAAAAGTCGGCACCCAATTATAACTAACCATACCAAATCGCATCTCCCAACTGAAGGTGTGTTACAGTGATAATGCGTTATGAAACTTTAAATACGTTTTTCAAACACTAAATTCTTTTTCTCGGAGAAGGTCACATATGCCATTAAAAGTAATGACAATTTTATTTAAATACATTAAAGATTCTCTGTACAAAATACTAATGGTTTTTTTAAATAATGTCTATCAACAATACAATTTTTAAAACGTATTAACTTAATAGGACCACTTAGCTATTGTTTTATTAATAGTTTATTAACAAGAGAAAATTAGAAAATGTTATAATTTCAACTAATGATACACTTACCTGATGCAATTGAACAATAGAAGTCAGTAGTGCTGTCTTATCCTCTACATGTTATCACATAGTTTTGAATGGGTCTGTTGTGAGAGGTGTTCGCATGCTCAACATATTAGATTTTTACCAAAATCGATACCGGTTACTTGACAAGTGTTAAACAATTCGGAGGATATATTGTCACGGACAACTTGACAAACACAGATAAAAGTAAACCTTAAAAAAATATTTAATTTTTTGCCAACTTGCAATTGATCTAAAAAAAAATCGATTTAACATTTTCTAAAAAATTATATATTTATAATTTATATGTTTTTTGGTTTTATTTGTTATTTTTAGTACAAAAATTTTATTTTTCTAATAAAACAAATTCAAAGATATTTTTTTTAAATTACATTGTAAATGATTATTGCTATTAAAAGTTGGTAAAGACGAATTTAATTTCGCCTTGATATTGACATTATACGTTCTCAAAAACACTAACAAAATGCCTGTTGTTTTTATACCCTTCACACAGTGAAAAAGGGTATTATAGGTTTGTCATTCCGTGTGAAATTTTTACAATTTTCATTTCCGATCCCATAAAGTATATATTTTCTGAAAGCTTATGAATAGGGGAGTCGATTAAGCACTGTCAGTCTGACCGTCTGTCCGTGTGTATGTTGAAATCAACTTTTTGAAGCCCCCCGAAATCGCTTGGACCCGGGTGAGGTATTAAAGTATTAGAAATATTCGGGAGTAGATCGGTATTGAAAATCAGAAACATCGGTTTATAAACAACTGCGATATGAGCAAAAACCCACGACCACCTCGATTTTTTTTCACAAAAACAACATTACAACAACAACATATATACATACAAACTTGTAAATTGGTTAAAGTAAACGTGGGATCGAATCCCAGCTGAGCCAAAAAAAACTTTTTTTTATTTTTTTATATTTTTTTTTTAATTTTTTTTTTAAATTTTTTTTATTTTTTTTTTGTTTTATATTTATTATTTATATTTTAATTATTTTTTTTTAATTTTTTTTAAATTTTTTAAAATTTTTTTTTTTATTTTTTTTTTTATTTTTTTTTTAACATACATACGTTAATTTTTAATATTACAATGGGATGTTTTTATATATGTATGTTTTTTATATGAATGTACGTATTTCATATGAGATGAATGGTGAAACAAACTACTGTTATTGGATGACTATACGTTGTGAAGGGTATATAAGATACGGCATGGCCGAATATAGCACTCTTACTTGTTTCTATTGTATTTGTTGTAGCTATGCAGTCACCTGATAAGTTCGCCTTGACAAGTTGTTGTACACATTCCAGGGAGTGTTTATGGTGGTAAAAAGTGGGCGGGGCCGCGCCCATATCATTTTTAGCTACTTGCACTAGATCGATTTTTCTGAAACTTTGCACACACATATTGAGCTGTCACGACTATATAATTTCGTGATTATAAAAGTGGGCAGGGCCATGCCTATAAAAAAAAGTTATGATTTTAAGGTACTTGCAGAGGACCGATTTTTCTAAAACTTTACACACATGTTGAGCTGTCATGACTATACAATTTCTGGATTAGAAAAGTAGGCAGTGTGACGCCCATAAAAAAAGTAATAATTTTTAGCCTTGCACTTGATATTTAATTAAAATTCAGAATGCATTTTTGTTCATTAAGGGGCGTAACAACGCGCGCCGGGCTTGGCTAGTAGTAAATACAAGATTTGAGTTTCAATAGCGATTCAATTACGGATATTTACAAAAGATTAAAACCACAGAGATATGGGAAACTCGTGGGGCTTCTAAAAGTTGATTTCGACCAAAAAACGGACATACGGACATTGCTCAATTGACTCCCTAAGTCATGAAATGAATACTAAAGAAATTACAAGCGGAATGACAAACTTATTAAGGTTGGTTCAATTTTAAGGGCCGATGTTGAATGGGAACCACACCTAAACGTTAAGTTTTTTTTCTACATTTTATTTGACGTTTCTCAATATCAGAACAAGTAAGAGCACTATATTCGGCTGTGCCGAATCTTTTATACCCACCACCAATTTTGTGTACATTTAAAGTACATTATTTATTATTTTGTTAATCGCTTTGGAATAATCTCTTTATAATAAAATATGTATTACTTTCTTTATAGAGGGTGGTTAATTTTTAAGGGCCCCTGTTGAAGGTGAACCACACATAAGCAACAAGTTTTTTTTGCATTTCATTTGACATTTCTCAATCTCAGATTAACTTAATTTGAACAGTGGAAAGATACCTAAATTAGCAACGCGTTAAAGTTATTCAGGTTTAATTATTTATTTTATTTGATCTCTTTTTTTAAATTTTCATATTTAAATACCCAATTTTTGTATTTAAATTCTCAATATTTCGCTACTCCTTCGTGTAGCATCTTCAGGAAAATTCACTATTATTAATTATTAATTAATTAATTATTTAATTATTATTAATTAATTATTTGTAAATTAATTTTCAAGTTTAATATTCAGGTTTTTTTATGAAAATGGGCGTTCAAAACAAAATGCATTTTATGCACTTCGTAATTCTTTTGATCAACATAATCCTGCCTTCTTAGTTCGTTGAATGGGAACCACTGCTGGTTTTTGCGATAGTGTGGCAAAAGAGCAGTCAACATCGCCTCATCATCATGCCCAACAATTGAGCATCAACATTGTCATTGAAAATTTGGACCATCAGATACTTCGATATGCTACTAAAATGCTTTTGTAAATGTAGTCTTTCAATGAAAGTGGGCGTTAAAATACGCGTGTCAATAAAGTTTCTGCTAATAAATACAACTTACATATTTCAATATAGTCCTTTATTTTCCAAAAAACTTTGTCAATAGAGAAATTACATGAATTTAAGATAAACCGTTATATGGGAGGTAGGCGTTAAAGTGGACGTGTCACCTAAACTTTTTGGCACAACAATTACATTGATTAGAAGGATATACGTAGCAAATTTTATCATCGAACCTCTAATTTTGGCGGTTTTATGAACTTTTAAATTTCATTAACGGTAGATAACGTGAAAAGTGGGCGTTATAGTAGGCGTGTCAAAGTTGTTTTTGCGAATGAGTACAACTTAGGTGTTTCAATATAGCCCTTTATTATTCCAAAATCTTTATTAATAGAGAAATTATATGAATTTTAGGTAAAGCGTTATATGGGAGGTGGGCGTAAAAGTGGGCGTGGCACCTTAATTTTCTGGCACAGTAATGACATTGCCTAGGGGGATATACGTAGCAAATTTGATCATCATACCTCTAATATTGGTAGTTTTATGAGCTTTTAAATTTCATTAACGGTGGATAACGTAAAAAGTGGGCGTTATAGTAGGCGTGTCAAAGTTATTTTGGCGAATGAGTACAACTTAGGTGTTTCAATATAGCCCTTTATTATTCCAAAATCTTTATTAATAGAGAAATTATATGAATTTTAGCTAAAACGTTATATGGGAGGTGGGCGTAAAAGTGGGCGTGGCACATGGATTTCCGTTACAAAAAAGCGTTTCACCAAAAACTAAAGTGTGCAAAATTTCAGAGTCGTACATCAAATTTTGTTGCTTTTATGACGTTTTTGTTTTTAAATATACCGAAAAATACACTGTGCGGTATAAATTTTCGTACATTTTGATCGATAACTCCTCTCCTAATGCATAGATTTAGATAATTTTCGGGGAATAATATTGTTTTTACTCAGGAAATATATATTCGAAGTTTCATGAGTCTACGTTAATCCGTTTGGACACAATTCCATTTTATTCGATGTTCGTAGGACACGGTTTTTTCGACCTACTCTTGCTTTTCGAGCTATAACTCTCTTCCTAATAATCCGATTTAGCCCATTTTCAATACCAAATAAACCTTGTCTATAAGAAAGATTCTGGCAAAATTTGAGCCCTCTAGCTATTTCGGTGCGACCTCTATCGTGCTTTCAACAGACGGACAGACGGACGGACATAGCTAGATCGTCATCAAATCAAACCCTGATTCAGAATATATATACTTTATGGGGTCTAAAATGGATATTTTGATGTGTTACAAACGGAATGACAAAATGAATATACCCCCACCATTTTTTTGGTGGCGGGTATAAAAACTCAATTTAAACCATGGAAAGATACACAATCGAGCAACACGTTAAAGCTATTCAGGCACTTCGTGCACTTCGTGATTCTTTTGGTCAACAAAATCGTTCAAATTCGTTCACAATCGAGAGAATTGTGAAAAATATTTAAATTTCAGCAAAACAGGTCTGTATAAAATGTGAAAACATCTGTGAATGAACGGAAAACATTGCTGTTTTTCGCGATAGTGTGGTAAAAGAGCAATCAACCTCGACTCATCATCGTGCCCAACAATTGAACATAAGCATTGTCATTGAAAATTTGGACCATCGCACTAAAGAAAATTTTCCACCTTTTTTTGGCCAAAATTAATAACAGCCAAACGGGTGATCCGATTTTTACGATTTTTTTGCATTTGACTTTTGGTGAGCACTTAAGAGAGAGAGATCTTAAGCTTTTTTTAGGAAGTATAAGTGAAACAAACATTTTTAATATTTCAATCACAATAAACTGCTGGATCAACTTCGATTTGGTTGCGAATATGTAACATGGCTAACCCGTTTAGCCTGTCCTCTGTCATGGTTGATCTCAGACACGTTTTAATGCGGCGAAGAGTAGAAAATGATCCTTCGACGGCATTGAAACAAAATTGGTAAACATTTTTCTTAAGTTTGGATAAATATCTGGGTCTCACATACACAATTAAAATATCTATCACATTTTCTGGAAGTTCTTGACAGATCTGCCACTTCTGCTGCCAATGCAAAAGTTTAGCTTCAAGTTTAGATTTTAGTAGTATTTTATCTGTTTCTTCGTACTTAAACAAATCGTCTACAAGGAATGGAATTAAATTGGTTAAGTCTAATGATTAATGCTTAATGCTCTTTGGCAGAAGTTTAGGGATGTTAAATAAATTTATAACGTATTTTGAAGTCCTGGAGAACAGATTCAATAATGGAGATATTTCCCTCTATGCGGTAGTACTCTTCTACATCTTTTATATGATGATTGCGTTCAACTGGAATTTCCATATTAAAGCAAATCTTCTGTGTTTCTTCAAAAATTATTTTAAATTCTTTTTTTGTTCAAGACACATTATTAAATTATAAAATATATATATATATATAGATATGAACTTTTTTTTATACCCGCCACCAAAAAAATGGTGGGGATATATTCATTTTGTCATTCCGTTTGTAACACATCGAAAAATCCATTTTTGACCCCACAAAGTATATTTTTTCTGAATCGGGGTTTAATATTATGACGATCTAGCTATGTCCGTCCGTTTTTTCGTCAGTTAAAAGTACGATAGAGGCCGGACCGAAAAAGCTAGGGGGCTAAAATTTTGCCAGTATATTTCTTATACACAAGGATTGTTTGTTATTGAAAATGGGCTAAATGTAAATATTAGGAAGAGAGTTATAGCCTGTAATGCAAGAGTAGGTCAAAAAAACACATGTCCTTCCCACATTGAATAACATGCAATTGTGTCCAAACGCATTAACGTAGAGCCATGAAATTTCAAATCTATATTTCCTGAGTAAAACCAAATAAGAGCACTATATTCGGCTGTGCCGAATCTTTTATACCCACCACCAATTTTGTGTACATTTAAAGCACAATATTTATTATTTTGTTAATCGCTGTGGAATAATCTCTTTATAATAAAATATGTATCACTTTCTTTGTAGAGGGTGGTTAAATTTTAAGGGCCCATGTTGAAGGTGAACTACACCTAGTCTTTAAATTTGTTTTCTGCATTTCACTGAACATTTCTCAATCTCAAAATTACTCAATTTGATCCGTGGAACAATACGCAAATGAGCAACGCTTTAAAGTTATTCAGGTTTTTTAAAAAAATGGGCGTTCAAAACAAAATGCATTTTGTGCACTTCGTATTTCTTTTGATCAACATAATCGTTCAAATTCGTCCACAATCGAGAGAATTGTAAAAAAAAATTTAAATTTCTGAAAAACAGGTCTGTATAAAATGTTAGAAAATCTGTGAATGCCTTCTTAGTTCGTTGAATGGGAACCATTGCTGTTTTTTGCGATAGTGTGGCAAAAGAGCAGTCAACCTCGACTCATCATCATGCCTAACAATTAAGCATCAACATTGTCATTGAAAATTTAGACCATCAGATAGAGGAGAGCGCCAAGGAGGGAGGGGGTGTCATTTGGCCGATATTTTGTTAAATGCATAATTGAACCATACAAATATTATCATTACAAAAAGAAATGATAATAATTTCTTAAATAATTTGTGTTTTATTTAAAATCAACATCGGCCCTTAAAATTTAACCACCCTTTATAACTTCGATATGCTACTAAAATGTTTTTATAAATGTAGCCTTTCAATGAAAGTGGGCGTTAAAGTAGGCGTGTCAATAAAGTTTCTGCTAATAAATACAACTTAGATATTTCAATATAGTCCTTTATTTTCCCATAAACTCTGTCAGTAGAGAAATTACATGAATTTAAGATAAACCGTTATATGGGAGGTAGGCGTTAAAGCGGGCGTATCACCTAAACTTTTTGGCACAACAATTACATTGATTAGAAGGATATATGTATCAAATTTCATCATCATACCTCTAATTTTGTCGGTTTTATGAGCTTTTAAATTTCATTAACGGTAAATAACGTGAAAAGTGTCCGTTAAAGTAGGCGTGCAAAGCTGTTTTTGCGAATGAGTACAACTTAGATGTTTCAATATAGCCCTTTGTTACTACAAAATCTTTATTAACAGAGAAATTATATGAATTTTGAGATAAAGCGTTATATGGGAGGTGGGCGTAAAAGTGGGCGTGGCACATTGATTTTCCGTTAGAACAAAGCATTTTACCAAAAAGCCATGTGTGCAAGATTTCAGAGTCGTACATCCAATTTTGTTGCTTTTATGACGTTTTTGTTTTTAAATATACCGAAAAATACACTGTGCGGTATAAATTTTCGTACATTCTGATCGATAACTCCTTTCCTAATGCATAGATTTAGATAATTTTCGGGGAAAAATATTGCTTTTACTCAGGAAATATATATTCGAAGTTTCATGAGGCTACGTAAATTTGTTTGGACACAATTCATTTTATTCGATGTTCGAATGTCACGGTTTTTTCGACCTACTCTTGCTTTTCGAGCTAAAACTCTCTTCCTAATATTCCGATTTAGCCCATTTGCAATACCAAACAAACCTTGTCTATAAGAAAGATTCTTGCAAAATTTGAGCCCCCTAGCTTTTTCGGTGCGACCTCTATCGTGCTTTTAACAGACGGACAGACGGACGGACATAGCTAGATCATCATCAAATCAAACCCTGATTCAGAATATATATACTTTATGGGGTCTAAAATGGATATTTCGATGTGTTATAAACGGAATGACAAAATGAATATACCCCCACCATTTTTTTGGTGGCGGGTATAAAAATATTTTCTCCGAAAATTACTTTAAACTATAAGTTAGATCTAGATCAAAATGTACGAAAATTTATACCACACAGTGTATTTTTCGGTATATTCAAAAGTTAAAACTTAATAAAACTGACAAAATAGATGTAGGATTCTTAAATTTTGTAAAAAATGCTTTTTGGTCAAAGGCTTTGTACTAACGGAAAATAAATGTGACACGCCGACTTTTACTCCCACCTCCCATATAACGCTTTATCTTAAATTCATAAAATTTCTCTATTGACAAAGTTTTTGGAAGAATAAAGGACTATATTGAAATATATTAGTTAAATCTATTAGCAGAAACTTTATTGACACGCCTACTTTAAAGTCCACTTTCATTGACGGACTAAATTTACGAAAAAATTTTACTAGCATATCGAATATATACAAAACAAGTAAGAGCGCTATATTCGGCTGAGCCGAATCTTATATACCCTTCACAACGTCTAGTCATGCAATAACAGTAGTTTGTATCACCATTCATCCCATATGAAATACGTACATACATACATATAAAAAACATACATATATAAAAACATCCCATTGTAAAATTATAAATTTACGTATGTATGTTAAAAAAATATATAAAAAAAAAATACAAAAAAAAATTTAAAAAAAAATTTTAAAAATAATTTAAAAAAAATGTAAAAAAAATTTTTTTAAAAAATAATTAAAATATATATAATAAATATAAAACAAACGAAAAATTAAAAAAAAAATTAAAAAAAAATTAAAAAAAATAATAAAAAAAATAAATAATATATTAAATAAAAAATAAAAATATATTAAACAAAAATTAAAAAAAAAATATAAAAAAATAAAAAAAATTGTTTTTTGTATACACATTTGTATGTATGTATGTTGTTGTTGTAATGTTGTTTTTGAGAGAAAAATCGAGGTGGTCGTGGGTTTTTGCTCATATCTCAGTTGTTTATGTACCGATGTTTCTGATTTTCAATACCGATCTACTCCCGAATATTTCTGATATTTTAATACCTTACCCGGGTCCAAGCGATGTCGGGGAGCTTCAAAAAGTTTTTCAACATACACATCGAAAGACGGACAGACTGACAGAGCTTAATCGACTCCCCTATTCATAAGCTTTCAGAAAATATATACTTTATGGGATCGGAAATGAAAATTGTAGAAATTTCACACGGAATGACAAACCTATATATACCCTTCACCTGTGGTGCACAAGGGTATATATAGCTTTGTCATTCCGTTTGTTATTTCGCCCAATAACTTTCTGAGATATGAGCAAAAAACCACGACCACTTCGTTTTTTTACACAATTACAACAACAACATACATACATAAATATATGTAAACACCATACAAAAAAAGAAAAAATTACAAAAAGAAAAAATATTAAAAATAAAAAAAAAATAACTAAAAAAATTACCAAAAAAAAAATTTTAAAATAATTTAAAAAAAATTTTTTAAAATTAAAAAAAAATAATAACAAAATATAAATAATATATTAAATAAAATAAAATTTTTTTGGCTCAGCTGGGATTCGATTTATTCTAAAAAAATTACAAAAAAAAAATTTTTAAATAATTTAATAAAAATTTTTTAAAATTAAAAAAAAATAATAACAAAATATAAATAATATATTAAATAAAATAAAATTTTTTTGGCTCAGCTGGGATTCGATTTATTCTAACCAGTATATACATATGTACGTATTTGATATGAGATGAATGGTGATACAAACAATTGTTATTGAATGACTACACGTTGTGAAGGGTATATAAGATTCGGCACGGCCGAATATAGCACTGTTACTTGTTCACTGTGTGAAGGGTATAAAAAGTGATACATATTCTAGTATAAAGATATTCTTCCATAGCGATTACTGTTTATAACAAAATTATAAATTCTGTGCTAAAAAGGTAAATCAAATTGGTGATGGGTATAAAATATTCGCACAACCGAATATAGTGCTCTTGTTAAATCTATGTCCTGTTTTTGTAGCATTACACTAAGCGGTTGTGTGAGAGTAATTATATTACTTATGATTTATAATCCACAAAAAAATTCGTATGTGCTTAATAAATTTCTTAGTAATAAAGCTTTTGAAATGTGTTTTTCCACTTGTATATCTTTATCAGAGTCTCTATTATATTTTCTATGTTCACTTTAAATTGTAACATGGAATCATGACGATCAACCCGTCTCGTTTCGCACAATGGTGACGCTTTGGCTCCTAAATACTTTGCCAAACCCGCATTTCGCTAGGGATGATGATTTTAAAAAAATCGTATCGTTTCTTTAACAAACGATACAACCTTTTGTATAATTGGCACCTTGTTGCTTTTAGAAATCGAGTTGTTAAGTTTGTGGGAAAAGCACACAAAAAACAAATGTCGAAACGTTTATTTATCACATAAATAACTCAGTAATTTTATATTTTAACCATTTAATTGAAATATCCAACTCCCCCCCCCCCCTGGATCCGCGCTAGACTAACTGTAATATACATGGGTTCAAAATGCCACCACTCTCCATTTCTTCATCTTCGCTTTCGGAATTTTCTTCGTCTGTTTGAGAATTTGCTACAGAATTCTGCTTCTCTGATCTGAGTAATTCGATCGTTTCTGGTGGAAGCTTAAAATTCTTCTTGGCTTGATGCGTTTGTTCACCGAAATGCTGGAAATGAGTGGATCTAAGGTGTCCAATGCTCGATTAAAAACATCCTTCAAGTTATTTGAAAAAAAAGAGTTTTTCAAAAACTTTAAAATTTCTGGAACTATTACACCATTTTGTATTCATATTTGAACAAAATAATCGTGAATGCTCTTTTTACTGTTTAAAGTTTTCGGAATATTCAATCTCAGAAATGTATGACAATAAATGGTTGTAAAAAGCGGCTCTTTTGTCAATTTCGTTGTGTTTCTCTAGCTATATATTGAATAATTCTGAATTTGCACGCAGTAGTCAGCTGAAAAAATTTATTTTTTTTAACTCGCCAAAAATTCGGAGATGAATTATATTAAATTTGGAAGATAATTTATTGTTCTAGAGAACTATTATGATGTTATGTCTGACATGTGTTATCATTTTTTGTAGGCCTATGTATATCAAATTCTGATTCATAATTCCATTAGTTCATTTTAAGGTCACTAAGTTTTCCAATTTAATCGATTTTACTTATAGATGAGTTTACCAACATTTTTCTATAGAATGTAAAAGTATTTACCTTCAAAATTATTCCCGTTTTTAACTTTTCCAAAAATATCCATTTTAGTTACGTAAACTTGTATTAGAAAATGTCACAAAATTCACTGCACTTAAAGGTTTTCTGATAACTGGTTCAACTGTTAAAGTAACAGAAATAAAATTTTTTCGAAAAATTTAAAAAGCTATATTTACTTTGTTATATTTATACCCTTCACACAGTGAAAAAGGGTATATATAGGTTTGTCATTCCGTGTGAAATTTCTACAATTTTCATTTCCGACCCCATAAAGTATATATTTTCTGAAAGCTTATGAATAGGGAAGTCGATTAAGCTCTGTCAGTCTGTCAGTCTGTCCGTCTGTCCGTGTGTATGTTGAAATCAACTTTTTGAAGCCCCCCGACATCGCTTGGACCCGGGTGAGGTATTAAAATATCAGAAATATTCGGGAGTAGATCGCTATTGAAAATCAGAAACATCGGTACATAAACAACTGAGATATGAGCAAAAACCCACGACCACCTCGATTTTTTTTTCACAAAAACAACATTACAACAACAACATACATACATACAAACGTGTATACTGGTTAGAGAAAACGTGGCATCGAATCCCAGCTGAGCCAAAAAAAAATTTTTTTTATATATTAAAAATTTTTTTTTAAATTTTTTTTTTTTAATTTTTTTTATTTTTTTTTTTATTTAATATATTATTTATATTTTTATTATTTTTTTTATTTAATTTTTTTTTTTATTTTTTTGTTTTACATTAATTATATATATTTTAATTATTTTTTTAAAAATATTTTTTTTTAATTTTTTTTTTAAATTTTTTTTTAAATTTTTTTTTTTATTTTTTTTTTTGTAACATACATACGTAAATTTATAATTTTACAATGGGATGTTTTTTATATATGTGTTTTTTATATGTGTGTACGTATTTCATATGAGATGAATGGTGATACAAACTACTTTTATTGCATGACTACACGTTGTGAAGGGTATATAAGATTCGGCACGGCCGAATATAGCGCTCTTACTTGTTTTTATTATATTAAAGCAAAAAAAAAAAACTTTTCAAAAATTTAAGTTTAAGTCGCGGCGGCCATTTGGACGATATTCTGTTCTATACTTAATTGAACCATACCAATATTATCACAGCAAACAGAAATGACAATAATTTACTAAATAATTTGTGTTTTATTCAAAATCAACGTCGACCCTTAAAATTTAACCACCCTTTATATGTATACCCTTAACGCCACAGCTGAATAATATAAAAACTGAATTATGAATGTTATGATTATTTTATAATGATTTTAAGTCAAAAGCTCGGTCTCTGGCATGCCTCAAAGGTTTTTTGTTTGTATCGCACGTTAAGATCCACAATGTAAAACTAATAAATTAAACAGTTAATTAGAATTTTTATTTAAGAAAAAAAAAAAATTAAATTTTCTACTTTAAAAACATATTTAATTAACCCAAATTTATATGATTATTTAAATTTTTTTTTGTCAAAGACACACAATTAATACAAACAAGTAAGAGTGCTATATTCGTCCGTGCCGAATCTGATAAACCCTTCACCATCATGTACATAGGTACAATTCTACATCGTAACTTAACCTATATTTCATGTTATGCGCCATTTTTCCTTATTATTTCCGACGCCATCCTTGATTTTGAATTTGTACGTAGTTAACTATATTCTATTAGTCAAGCCCCTCCATTTAATACCCATATTGATGGGGCTAAAAAAATTTTATCCACCATTTTGTTTCAGACGCCATCTTGAATTTTACATTTTTTAAAAATTTATTGTTTCTACTGGTCAAGCCATTTCATTTGATACCAATATTGAGAGGGTTCAAAAAGTTACATTTTAAGATACCAGATTTGACCCATAAATAAATTTATTATCCGCCATGTTGTAGTACGCAGGAGTAAGACAGGGTTGCGTACTGTCTCCCACATTATTCCTTATCCTACTAGATGGAGTAATGGAACAAACAAATACCGAGGCCCCTAACGGTATACGATGGAACTTACACGAACGTTTAAACGATATCGACTATGCTGATGATATTTGTTTAATGGCTCACCGATTCGATGATATAGAACAAAAGCTCATATGCCTTGATAGGAATGCCAGAAAAGTTGGTCTCAAGATAAACGTCAATAAAACGAAACTTATGCGGGTTGGTACCAACAACTCAAATCCTCTCTCAATTAATGGATCCGTAATTGAAGATGTTGACTCTTTCTGCTATTTAGGAAGCCGTATTACCAAAGACGGTGGCTCCGGTGTAGATATAGTAGACCGCATCAACAAAGCTAGAGTCGCATTCCACTCTCTGCACAAAGTCTGGCGTGCCAACAACATTTCCCAAGCCACAAAGCTTAGAATCTTTAACTGCAGCGTAAAATCTGTCCTTCTCTATGGTTGCACCACCTGGAGCACAACGCAAACCACCAAAAGGAAATTGCAAACTTTTGTTAACCGCTGCCTTAGACAAATCCTTCGGATCTTCTGGCCCTGCTGGGTAACAAATGAGCAGCTTTTATGTATGGCAAAGTGTGTACCAATCGAGACTGAGGTTAAACGTCGCAAATGGTCTTGGATAGGTCATATACTACGAAGACCAAGTAACGAAATCACACGAGTTGCACTTGAATGGAACCCTCAGGGTCATCGTCTACCAGGTCGTCCCCGAAATACCTGGGTAAGAATGATTAAAAGAGAAGTCGAAAGCTGCAACAAATCATGGAACCAAATCAAGTCTTTAGCCGCCGATCGTATAAAGTGGAGAGAATTTACAGACGCCCTATGTTCAACATGAACTTTTATATAATTTGAAGATATTTATAATGTCAATTAATTTATATAAATAAAAGGAAATATATATATATATATATATATATATATATATGTTGTAGTGGCGGCCAACATAAATTTTAATTTTTTATAGTGCTTATATTGCGCTAGTCAAGTCCTTTCAGATGATACCAATATTTACCATCTCGTTTATGTAGGAGCTGAAAAAATTTGATTTTCGTTTGTAAATTTTTGGAATATAAATATAAATTTTTGCCTATAACTTTACCAATTAGAGCCCGTTTTATCCAAAAATTTTCACGAATATCTCTAGAGGCATATTGTATCTACAAATAGTAGCAAAGATACCTATAAATTATTCTATGGCTGAAAAAATTTAATTTTGGTGGTAAAAATATGGGAAACAACAGAGGCAGTCGTGTTTATTTGCTTATAACTCAGAAAGTTATGGGGAGATTTTGCTGAATTTCAATAGCGATTCATTCCCGGTTATTTCCAAAAGATTGATACCATACACATCTAAAGAACATATGTTTGCTTCTAAAAGTTGATTCAACACACGGACAGACGGTCAAATGGACATACGGTCAGGGCTTAACTCCTCTATTCATAAGCTTTCAGAAAATATATACTTTATGGGTCGGAAATGAAAATTGTAGAAATTACAAACGGAATGACAAAGCTATATATACCCTTGTGCACCACAGGTGAAGGGTATAAAAAGAGTAGGTGTCATCTCGAATTCTTACATCTAACCGTTAGTTGTTTAACCCATAAATAAATTTATATTCGACTGAGTGCTTGTATTGTTCAAACTGTTTGAAATAACTTTTGGTTTTTTGTTATTTTCTCACTAATTTATTACAATGACTTCATTTTCAATTGTTAGAATTCTTATTTACATTTCTCTTGTTGTTAGTGGCTGATTGTCTTAACTTTTATTATTATTTAAAAAATTGTATTGTGCTAAAAGAAGTAAGTAAAAGGAGATCTTAACTACAAGAATTGATTTATTTAATCTTACAAAAAAGAGGAAGAGAATAAAAACTTTCACTCTTATGCCCAATGAATAATTTTTATATGGGCCTTTTTATATTTAAAAGTTTTAGTTTAAAAAGAAAATTATATTATTATACAGATATGTAGATAACATATACAAACAAACATGGGAAATATTTAATCTTCGGACAATTGCCTAATGCGGTCAAATGGTGAAAAGCTATTTTTCGTGATCAAAAATTAATCGTCCATTGTTAAACTGAGATGAATTAAATTCGAAAAAAGAAATGGAAATTAAATTTTTTGATTATAATTCTTATTTGAATAAAAAAAAATATGGAAACAAAAAGGAAACAATAAAAAGAATAAAAGAGGCTTTTTTTATTCCTATTGGTTTTTTTTTCTTAATAAAGAAATTTCTAAGTCAAATCTAGTAATAGTGCTGTAAAAAGGGTGTCCCAAGTTCCAAGCAATTCCAAACCAGTAAGAGTGCAATATTCGTCTGTTTCTTATCTTATGTACTCTTAACCCTGTTTCAGGTAAGTATATAAAAACAAAGGTCATTTGCTTTGATTCGATACATAAATTTGAGTTTTAATGTACATATTTGTCTACCAAACTCTATGTTTATTTTTAAATAATCGTTTTCAGTATTTTAAAAGTCTACAGGCAGTAACACCATTCCATGAGAAGATGGAATCGGTGGTTTATATGCCATCTCAAACAACAATGGTTTGAACGTTTCAGCTAATGGTCAGCGGTATATAGACATGCTAACTAACCACCTTGTGCCTCAATTGTAGTGAATTAGTAATGCAAACATGTGTTGCCACATGATATATGATTAGCCGTCATTAGATTATTTTCTCTGGAAATGTCTAAAGTTCCAGTTTTATGCAGACAAGCCAGAAACGATCAAATACTTCTCATTCAATAGAGAGATAAAGCCTTTTTTTTCTTTTTAATTTGAATGGGAGGTAAAGCCATCATGGCCTTATCTCACATTAGCAATATTAGAAAATGGCTTTATCTCCCATTTAAGATTTGAAGAACTTTTGCATTTTACATTGATAAATAGTTTTCTTATTTTTATAATTAAGAGGTAATAATAATAAAAAAGTAAGATTTGAAAGGGAAAATCAATACTTTTCTTATTTTTATAATTAATTAATTTTTATTCTTGTGACGCACGCAGGAAAGCTTAATTCAGCGAAGCCACCTGCCGAGTCCAACTAGAGGAGAAAACCTGTAAGCACGGCCGCAGCCCGCAACGTAGAAAAACTTTAGTATGCAAAGCCAGATTTCAATACTTTACTTTAGTGTTTCCGGGAAAAGACATTTTTTTATTCTTGTGACGCACGCAGGAAAACTTTATTCAGCGAAGCCACCTGCCGCGTCCAACTGGAGGAGAAACCCGTAAGCACGGCCGCAGCCCGCAACGCAGAAAAACTTTAGTATGCGAAGCCAGATTCCAATAATAATAACATTCTGTAAAAAATGTCTTTTCCCGGAAACAGTAAAGTTAAGTATTGAAATATGGCCTCGCATACTAAGGTTTTTCCGCGTGGCGGCCTGCGGCCGTGCTTACGGGTTTTCTCCTCCAGTTGGACGCGGCAGGTGGCTTCGCTGAATAAAGTTTTCCTGCGTGCGTCACAAGAATAAAAATTAATTGATTATAAAAATAATTATAACAATATTCTGAAAAAATATGGCTTTATCTCTCATTTGCGAAAAAAAGAATATGGCTTTATCTCTCATTTCGCAAAATTTTAAATATGGCCTTACCTCTCAATGATTGGAAAATAAGGCCATTATGGCTTTATCTCTCATTCAATTGAGCAATTAAGCCATCATGGCCTTATCTCACATGGTATTAAAGCACCCCCCCTTCTAGAATGCTTCTTAAATACAAGGTTTGTTTGGTATTGAAAACGGGCTAAATCGGAATATTAGAACGCGGGTTATAACTCGTAATAAAAGAGTAGGTAAAAAAAACCATGTTCTTCCAACATCGAATAAGATGAAATTGTGTCCAAACGCACTAACGTAGAGCCATAAAATATCGAATCTATATTTATTTATTTAGGAAAGGAGTTATAGATCAAAATGTACGAAAATTTATACCACACATTGTATTTTTCGGTATATTCAAAATTGAAACCCTAATAAAACAGACCAAATAAGATGTATGATTCTGAAATTTTGTAAACATTGCTTTTTGGTCAAAGGCTTTGTACTAACGGAAAATAAATGTGACACGCTCACTTTTACGCCCACCTCATCTAATCTCAAATTCATACAATCTCTATGAGTAAACATTTTGGAAGAATAAAGGACTCTATTGAAATATCTTGTTGTATTTATTAGCAGCAACTATATTGGCACGCCTATTTTAACGCCTACTTTCATTTTAATATCGAAGTTATACAAACAAAGAGGTTATTCATAGCGATTACTGTTAACAGTAAATTTTGTGCTATAAAAGTACATAAAATTGGTGGTGGGTATAAAAATTTCGGCACAACCGAATATAGTGCTCTTATATACGAGTATTAGATCGATAAATTCAAGTCGTCTGTCATACTCGCGTCTACAGCGGCAATGGCTTCGAAAGTTTTAGAGGTCTAAAAAACAAACCATATAATACGCTTTCCTAATACTAGATGAAGCTTTTCCACTGCACTCGTGAAAGAAATACATACAATATATACTTTATGGGGTCTAAAATGGATATTTCGATGTGATACAAACGGAATGGCAAAATGAATATATCGCCACCATATTTTGGTGGCGGGTATAAAAAGCCACATACGCATGTGGCTGTGACGAAATTTTGATGTCATCATAAAGCACAAAGGTATCCTCTTCGGTATCCAAAATGATAATTTTGTATCATGATAAAAATCATTTTAAAATTGAAGAAAAAAAATTTTGTTGCCTTAATTTTGTATTGCCTTATTTTTGTATTCTAAAAAAGAAAAAGTTTGTTTTTATTTAAAATCAGACCTTTCGAGTGTCACAAAATATAAAATATATTCCATGTACATATTAGCAATTATAATGCCTTCTGAGCAGTAAGTAATCCACTTAAAAATTAAAAATGTGATTAGGCTTTCTAGCTCTTGATATTGTAGTAATGCTGTAGTTGTCCTTTTATTTAAACAGATGTATGCTAAGTATCCATAACCATTTTCCAACTTTGCAAGAAATATAAATTTTTTTTTCTAATTTGGTGATATGTAGTACCATGCACCATCTTCATTTACCTTTGGCAACACGTTCTAGTTTTTTCTAATCTTGTTTGTTCGAAAACAAAGACACAGTAATAAAAAATCTTCTTTCCAAATATTCTTAATTAACTTGAGAAATTATTTAAACCGTTATAAAAGTAGTGAACATTTTTATATAACTTTCTTAAAATTGTGTAAGTTTTTGGAATAAGAAAATTATAAAGCCTAGAAAAAATATTTTTCTTTAAATCTTAAATTTCTTTTCACAATAACTTCTTTAAGAAATGTGGGTCTACTGCATTTAATTAACATTCTTTTGAAACGTAAATAATTTATAATTCTACGGTTCAAGATATTTTGTCTTCCATAAAATTTAATTTTGTTACAACAAAAGAAAATACAAAAAACAGTTAAAGAACCTCCCGTTGTCAACTGTGTGAATGCATTTTATTAATGTGAATTCAGACAACAACTGAGATTAGAAATTGTAATTAAATTACTGGTATACAGAGTGGAACAACCAAAACAAACGATGGTAAATGTAAATGTAAGTTTTTAGAGAATTATCTTAATATTTTTTATTATGATAGCATTATCAATAACAACAAATCGTTAAACAAAATATCGGCCAAATGGGCAATAATTATCGCAATGATGTGAGAAAACACTGCCACTGAATTTCTCGTACATAACAGCCATTGTTACATATACGACATGGTATAATACAAGAGTATAAGATGAATTAGTCAATTATTTTAACAAGGTGAGTAGGCAAGTACTCACTACGCCCGCTTACAAATAGCGACTCGAATAAGTATATTATTCAATTCACAACCTCCATTTTATTTTGTATCATCTATTCAAATTAAAATTTTGTTTATTTACTTGTGTGTTATATTGGTAATTGTCAAATAATATTAAACGTTAGGCAAATAAAATGACTACAGGTGATGGTCGAAGAAGTTTATATCACAAGAGGTGGATGTGAGATTTTCATCCAGTAAGATGGGGCGACCAATACTAGCACTTGTCATTAAGTTATATGTTTCTATTGGAGCACAAGTGGTATATGAGGACTTAAGCCCCTTATGTTTAAACAAATATTTAAATTCCCTTTTACATAATTTACTAGATTATTCGGGAATTGGTCCCATAATTTTTCAATGATATTTATTTGGTTGTTGGGTTTAAGCTGGTTTATATGCATTTCACTGGTGCTAATGCCAGATCATCAGTAAACCTTTTACCAAAATTCTTGGAAAAGTTTACAATGTTATAAGTTATATTTTCAAATTCTCATTAACAAAATGAGAATTCAAAAAAAAAAAACAAAAAACTATAAAAAACTTTTTCAAAATCCCAACCAACAATTTTTCAATTTTAATTTATTTTATTTTTCTAATCCCTTTAATTAAAATTGAAAAATTGTTGGTTGGGTTTTTGAGTGTGTACAAAATTTTGAAACTATAGAAATTACCAAGGCATATTTATTTATCAGGTAATTGCAGTTCGGAGAGAATTTTTTTCTTTATATTTTTTATATATGAAGTTTGACATTTGAAATAAATTAGAAAAGAGAGAAAACTGTTTTTTATTTATGCATTTTGACAGCTGAAATTAAAAATAAGTGATGAAAAAAATAATCAGCTGACGAATCAAGAGTACCTGAAGAAATTACCAAGAAAATAAAAACTCTGTCAAATTTATGTACCTGACCATTGGGAGAAAAAATTTACTGTAACAACAACGCAATAACTCTTGGAATTTTATTCGTATATATAGACACACTTTGTTTTCTTTGATTGCATATATATATAAACCATAAGAGCTTTTTTTAATAAAATGCTATTTAAAAAACAAAAGTCATTATTTTGAGATACAAGTTCATCTAATATTTAAAAATTATAAAAAAATTAATGTACAAGGGGTATAAGGGGTAGTGCGAATTTTCTTGCTTCAAATGTTGATTTTGGGTATTTGTTTATGTAAAAAAGTGAAATATAAATAATACTGATGAAATAAATAAGTCTCCTTTTCTGCTAAATGATAAGCGATACTGAAGACATACTAAAGACAAAAGACTATAGTCTATAGTCTTTGGACATACTTTCACGTGCTTTCGTATGCAAACAATTTAAGCATATCAAAGGATGCAATATGGTAAGAGAAGTAAGTCTGCATTGCTTACAAAATTCGAAAGACCACTCAAATGTAAATGTACGTATAAACATTTTGTAGGTAAACAAACAATGTCGGGTATTTTTTAATCTAAAACATAATTTAGTTCTATTTAAAAAATAATAATTATTATCTTTGTAATGCATTGCATAAAAAGTAACTATAATAGCGACATAGTTGACATGACAACACTATAATGATTTTAAAGAAAAAAACTCAATCAGTTGAAAGAAGGCTGTTTGTCTGTATTCGCCTATGGCTTACTTTATCTTCTTACTGTATATTTCATACAGTTGCATAGAGTTGCATACATATCTGATAACGATGACAACAATAATAATGGCATAGTAAAAACGATGTAAAACCATTTAACAACAATTGAATCTATTAACAAATTTATGCGTTTAAATAACATGTATTACATCAGTCTTCATGACATATTAATGACAATTATTTACCAGCAAATATTCATTTCATGCATACAGATATGCAAGTACTTAAACGACATTAACAAGTTGTTGGATAAAATTTTGTTTTCTTCTGTGTCTACTTTAAACGATGAAATGCAAATAAAGATTTCATGAATATTGAAAAAGAAAAACAGTAAAAAACACGTAAGAAAACTATATTCGGCTGTGGCGATTTTTTTATACCCTTCTTTGTATAACTTCGATATGATAGTAAAATATTTTCGTATATTTAGTCTTCAAATGAAAGTGGGCGTAAAAGTGAGCGTGTCATATTTATTTTGCGTTAGTACAAATCCTTTCACGAAAAAGCAATGTTTACAAAATTTCAGAATCATACATCTAATTTTGTCAGTTTTAGTACGTTTTTAATTTTGAGTATACCGAAAAATACACTGTGCGGTATACATTTTGATCTATAACTCCTTTCCTAATGTATAGATTAAGCAATTTGTAGGGAAACATATTTTTTTTACTTAGGAAATAAACAAACGTTTGGACACAATTGCATTTTATTCGATGTTGGAAGGACATATTTTTTTGAGCTACTCTTGCATAACGAGCTTTAACTCTTTTCCTAATATTCCGATTTAGTCCATTTTCAATACTAAACAAACCGTGTCTATAAAAATTTGTCTGGCAAATTTTGTCGGTTTTTGGTGGAGGGTATAAAAAAAGGACTTGTGACAAAACAACTGTAGTTAAATACCCTCAAAATAAACTCAAAGTTTTTCAAAACGATAACAATTTCAGAAAAACGATTCTAACGAAGGGAACCAAAAATATACATTTATATTGGAATTTGAGAGATAAACATCTGAACTTTTGTTATTTGAATAATTAAAAACAGTTAAATTTTTTAATGCTATAAAGATTGTCACCAAGTAATTATTTGTAAGTGAGCGAGGTTCTTTACCTTATTCAAAATGTTATAAAGTTAGGCTTATGGTAACTTTGAGAAACTTTCTTCAGACATGATGAAATTGACATACACTATTCTCGTTATAGATATGGGTTTATATGGTTGATTGGTTCTATATCTTGATTGTCGTTGTAGTTTACCACATCATTCGCCAGATTTTGTGTCTCTTATAATGAATCTAAGATTCACTTCGTTGCCGAGAGGTATTTCAGCTGGTCGTCCAGGCTGACCTTAAATATCTCAGGTTATACAGTATATGTTTGTCTAGTGATCTGTGTTTCTTGGCAGCCATGGCAGGACATTTGCAGAAAAGACGTCAAACCGATTAGTCTTTTTCTAAATTCAAACAGCTGCGACAAAATTCATTCGAGGGAAATCCGATTCTACTTGCATGATTACCTTACATCTAACGACCAGAGATATCGTTCCGATCAGTTAAGATGCATCCCGTTCACGACAACTGTCTTCGACTTTTTAAAAAAAGTGGCTGGCGATCTTGTCTTTGATAGACTACGTTGAATATATTAAAAACAGATCCATTCATGAGTAATTCATATGGTGGCTCTTTACTATAGTGGCCCTTATGAGCAGATGACCAGACTAGTAAAACTCCAGTCAGTAGAAGAAGCCTTAAGAACTCTTTTGTGCATTATACAAATAACAATAAAATTGAATGTAAAAAAAATAAATTGCTAAATTCGGCCGCGCGGAACCTGATAATATCGTTCACCATCATGTACATAGGTATAATCCCACATCGTAGCTTAATCTAGATGTCATGTTATACGCCATTTTTCGTTTTTATTTCCGACGCCATTTTCGATTTTGAATATTTAAGTAGTTTACTGTATTATACTAGTCAAGCCCTTTCATTTGATACCCATATTGATGGGGTTAAAAATATTTACTCCGCCATTTTGTTTTAGACACCATCTTGGATTTTACATTTTTTAATAATTTACTTTACAATATGAGGGGGTTCAAGAAGTTACATTTTAAAAAACCCAGATTTGACCCATATATAAATTTATTGTCCGCCATTTTGTAGTTGCGGCCAACATGAATTTAAATTTTTTATAGTTCTTTTATTGCGCTAGTCAAGCCCTTTCAATATTGACTATCTCTGTTGTCTAGAAGCCTAAAAAAAAAATTTGAAAATTTTTGAAAATATATTTAAAAAAAAAATTTTTTTGTCTATAACTTTTCCAATTAGAGCCCGATTTATCCAAAATTGTTTACGTATATCTCTAGAAACATATTTTATTTATAAATAGTAACAAAGGTACCTAAAAATTATTCTATGGCTGAAAATTTTTAATTTTGGTAGTAAAAATATGGGGAAAAAAGGCAGTCCTGTTTATTTGCTCATATCTTAGTAAGCTGAATTTCAATAGCTATTCATTTCCGGATATTTCCAAAAGATTGACAGCATACACAGATCTGAGAAACATATGGCTGCTTCTAAAAGTTGATTGCAATCAACACTCGGTCGGCCTTAATCGACTCCTCTATTCATAAGCTTTCAGAAAATAAATACTTTATGGGGTCGGAAATAAAAATTGTAGAAATTACAAACGGAATGACATACCCTTTTTCACTGTGTGAAGGGTATTAAAATAGTTAAAAATGGGTTTGTGTGTTGATTTGTTTGCTTTATTGTATCGTATTTTCTAACAGCAAATGGTGATCGATGTATGTAGAAAATTTGTTGATTTGTACACTTAAAAAAATTAAGGACTTCAAATAGAAAAATACAGAAATTTGTATTGTACAAAAACAAAAGTTAATAGGCGTCTCCTAGCGGTTAAAATTTAATTGTTATCCAAAAAATAAATTTATCTTTTGAAATTGTCTGATAATTATCTTGATTGTATGCATATTTTAATAGTAAAACCTAATATTTATTATATTTAAAACTAGAAGAGCCCGGTGCGCGTTGCTACGCCCTTAATGAATAAAAATGCATTTTGAATTTAAAATTAATATCAAGTGCAATAAGCTTAAAATTATAACTTTTTTAAATGGGCGTGGCACTTCCCACTTTTCTAATCACGAAACTGTATAGTCATGATAGCTCAATATGTGTGTGCACAGTTCCAGAAAAATCAGTGAAGTTCAAGTAGCTGAAAATTATAACTTTTTTTTATGGGCAAGGCACTGCCCACTTTTCTAATCACGAAATTGTAAAGTCATAACAGCTTAATATGTGTGAAAAGTTTCAGAAAAATCGGTCTAGTGCAAGTAACTCAAAGATGAAACTTTTTTTTTATGGGCGTGGCCCTGCCCACTTTTCTCATCACGAAATTATATAGTCATGACAGCTCAATATGTGTGCAAAGTTTCAGAAAAATCGGTCAAGTGCAAGTAGCTAAAAATGATAACTAATTTTCTAAAGGCGTGGCCCCGCCCACTTTTTGCCACCCATAAACATTACCTGGAATATGTACAACAACTTTCCAAAGTTTGAATCCGATCGGTTTTACAGTTTTGGAGTCTATAGCTAACACACAGACAAACAGAGTTTCACTTTTATATATATAGATACATAAACTTTAACTATGAGTATTCTTGTACTCTTTAAAATGGTTACAAATTTGTTCACTTGTAAATGTAAAAGGAGAGCTAAATACGAGCCTCTTCTTTACAATTAAATAAAATAAACTTAATTTGTGTTTGCATATCTTGGCTTTAATGGAAATAAAACAAGTAAGAGCGCTATATTCGGCCGTGCCGAATCTTATATACCCTTCACAACGTGTAGTCATGCAATAACAATACTTTGTGTCACCATTCATTCCATATGAAATACGTACATACATATAAAAAACATACATATATAAAACATCCCATTGTAAAATTATAAATTCACGTATGTATGTTAAAAAAACGAAAAAAAAACTAAAAAATAAAAAAAAAAATATTATATATATAATATATATAAAACAAAAAAAAATAATAATAAAAATATAAATAATATATTAAAAAAAAATTAAAAAAATTTTAAAAATATTAAAAAAAATTTTTTTTGGCTCAGCTGGGATTCGATGCCACGTTTTCTCTAACCAGTATACACGTTTGTATGTATGTATGTTGTTGTTGTAATGTTGTTTTTGTGAAAAAAAAATCGAGGTGGTCGTGGGTTTTTGCTCATATCTTAGTTGTTTATGTACCGATGTTTCTGATTTTCAATACCGATCTACTCCCGAATATTTCTGATATTTTAACCGGGTCCAACCTATGTCGGGGGGCTTCAAAAAGTTGATTTCAACATACACACGGACAGACGGACAGACTGACAGAGCTTAATCGACTCCCCTATTCATAAGCTTTCAGAAAATATATACTTTATGGGGTCGGAAATGAAAATTGTAGAAATTTCACACGGAATGACAAACCTATATATACCCTTTTTCACTGTGTGAAGGGTATAAAAAGTATACTTAATTTTTAATGTTTTAAAAAACATTATTTCAAAATTTTAGCACTTTTATTTTTGAACTGTATAACATTTTAGCACTTTCTTTTCCGAGGTTTTGCACTTTTTCTCTATCATCTTATGACAACACTGACACGTACCAAACTTTAAAGAGGTGAGAGTTTTACAAGAAGAGAATAATTATCCAAAGAGATGCATGCTGGAAATTCTACACATAATCGACGCACAGAGGAGTATTTGGCCTGAAAAGCTGACCAAAATTATTAAACGTGTTTTTTGAATTGATAGTTTTAGTTTTTTTGATAGTTTTAGGTGTAGTATGATGATATAAAAAGTCTAGTGGCAGATTTTGAAAAAATTACACTGCGCAACAAAATAGAAATAAAAGTATGTGGATTATATGGATTTTGATGCCCTCAATTCAAATCTGTTTTCCGTTTTTCTCTAGTACGTAAGGATTTTCTTTTAAACGGGTTTCATAAATCGTTAGTTTGCCTAAAATATTTGTTCATAACTTGAAAACGGGTTCTCCGATTTTAATAGCAGAAGGATCAAAAGATGCACCGGAAAATTCTGCTTAAACTAACCTAACACATTACTATTTCGGAGATATTAACAATTTATTGTCGAAAAAAAATTTTTTCCTGCAAAATTCGTAAAATTTTTTGTTCTCAAAATTAAAGAAAAAAAATTAAAGAACCAAAAAGTTTAAATTTTTAAGATTTTTCCAAAAGCCACATTCCTAAGGAATAAAAGTCGGTAAAAAAAAGTAAAACTCAATTAACAAATGTTGATTTTAAAGGTTTATGGTTTACGGTCTAATTAAAAAAACAAAATTTGAAAATTGTAAGGCTCTTATGAAACAGTATTTATTTTTATGAAAAAAGGCTTTATTATATTTATTTTATATTATTTAATACTTAATATACGGAAAAGTTAAACTAATAAAAATTATTATGTCGTATGTTTATGCTTATTAGATGCATCATCGGTGTCAGGAAGAAGTGTGATGGTTTCTGATGAAAAATCTTTTTTTATTAATCCGTTCTCTTTGCGTAATGCATCTAATAAAAATACCTATTCAAGACATCTCGATTTGAATCGCTTCTGCTGAATTTTCTCGAATAATTCGTACGATATAATCGTAAGTGCTTATTTCTGGCCTCAGCAGCTTCTTCTGACAATTGGATGGTAGCCTGGTACCTGGGTGCCCATATATTTTTATGCACCTATATTTATTTTTTGTAAACTTATTTTTGTAATTAATGCTTTAAAAAATTATTATTCTTATATAATAGTTTTTTAAGCTTAAGGTCTTTTCAATAATAAAAATTTTTTTTTGATTATTTGATCGAAATATTTGAAGCGAAATGCTACCTCTTTGTGTAGCATCATCAGGATACGAGTTTTTTATTATCTATATATTTGTTTTTTGTTGGTTTAGTGTCTTGATATTTGTTATTTTATAAATTTATAGTTTTATTAACAGATTGAAAATAATATAAAAAATTTTTTGAAACATTAATAAATAAAAAAATAAAAATTGTACAAAAATGTAGTATAACAAAAATTTTTAATTAACAAAAATGTATTATAACAAAAATTGTTGAAAAATGTTTATAGTATTATAAGAATATGTGTAATAATAGAAAAATTGCTTAACAATAATTCCATAATTTATAAAAGTATTAACAATAATTATATAAATTATTGTCTATACTTTAACAGAAAAATATGTTGGTTTTGTACAGAATATTACAAATATTATATAAAATTGTTAACAGAAAATGTTATGTTACATACATATGAAACAATAATTATATATGTATGAATTTAAGGAAAGGATTAAGGACCAATGTATTATGAATGGGGAAAAATTAATTTCATTGGATGTAGTTTCATTATTTCCGAGTATACCTGTTGCCTTAGCATTAGAGATAATAGAAGAAAAATGGAGTATTATTGAAAAATACACGAAAATAAATAAAGATTTATTTAAACGTATTCTTAAGTTTTGTATTGAGGACAATAGATATTTCCAATATAATGGAAAGATATTTATGCAACATGAAGGACTTCCTATGGGATCTCCTGCTTCACCAATTGTTGCAGACATAGTTATGGAAAAATTACTAGACTCTTGTATTCAGAAAATGAATATAAAACCAAAATTAATGACTAAATATGTAGATGATTTATTTTGTATTATGCCTGAGGAGTTTATTGATCAAATGTTAGATATTTTTAATGATTTTACTTCTTCAATTAAATTCACTATAGAAAGGGAATGTGATTTGAGACTACCCTATTTAGATACATTAGTTATAAGAAAGGGTAATAAGTTGTTAATGGATTGGTACCAAAAACCCACTGCTTCAGGTAGGATTATAAACTATAATTCTAGCCACAATAGACAAGTGAAAATTAATACGGCTAGAAATTTTGTGGGAAGAGTATTGAAAATTAGTGATAAAGTTTTTCATAGGAAGAATAAGGTCATTATTAAGGATATACTTATTGATAATGATTTTCCAATTGGACTAATTTATAAATTTATTGATCATTTTAATGAAAGGAGAGAGAATGAAGTGAATATAGTTGAACCAAAAATTTATAAGTCGTTAACATATGTACCAGGGATGTCAGAAAGGTTTAAGAATTCAAAAGTTTTTGATTATGATAAATATGGGATGACTTATAGAATGAACAATACAATAGGTAGATTATTTAGTAATACTAAGGACAAAATACAGAAATGGGATATGTCAAATATAGTATATAAAATACCTTGCGGGGGAAATGATGGGGAAAGTTGTGATAAGGTTTATATAGGAACGACAAAAAATAAACTTAGGACAAGAATTGCTGGACATAAATCTGACCAAAAGTATAGAAATATTTCTTCACAGAAAACAGCATTATCTTCTCATTGTTCCAACTCTGATCACTTTCCGAACTTTGAAAATGTATCAGTTTTAAATATAGAAAATAATTATAAACGTAGATATATGTTAGAAATGTTACAGATAATTAATGTACCAACTACACAGAGAATTAATTATAAAGTAGATACAGATAATGTTGCACAGAGTTACATACATTTAGTACATAAGAAATAACACTTATACCTATTCATTTATGTTTATATAATTTCCTTATTAAGTTGTTTTATAAAAATTTATTTTAAATTAATCTTAATACATGAAGATTAAACATTATATATGTATATCTACATTTTTATATTAGCTTTTTAGTAATATTAATACACTTATTTATTTAAAAAAAAAAAAAAAAAATTTCATCAATACATTCATACATATATAATTACTAGCCAATCCCCGCGCGCGTTGCTACGCCCCTTCAGGAATTTTAATCGCATTCTAAATTTTAATCGAATATCAAGTGCAAGGCTAAAAAGTATAACTTTTTCTTTATGAGCGTGGCACTGCCCACTTTTCTAATTACGAAACTGTATAGTCATGACAGCTCAATAAGTGTGCAAAGTTTCAGAAAAATCGGGCCAGTGTAAGTACCTCAAAATGATACCTTTTTTATGGGCGTGGCACTGCCCACTTTTCTAAATATGAAACTGTATAGTCATGACAACTCAATATGTGTGCAAAGTTTCAGAAGAATCGGTCCAGTGCAAGTACCTCAAAATGATACCTTTTTTTTAATGGGCGTGGCACTGCCCACTTTTCTAATGACGAAAGTGTAAAGTCATGACAGCTCAGTATGTTTGCAAAGTTTCAGAAAATTCGGTCCAGTGCAAGTAGCTAAAACTGAGAACTAATTTTTTATGGGCGTGGCTCCGCCCACTTTTTTTACCCATAAACACTCCCTGGTATGTATACAACAACTTACCAAAGTTTGAGCCCGATCGGTTTTACAGTTTCGGAGTCTATAGCTAACACACACACACACACACACACACAGAGTTTCACTTTTATATATATAGATTGTTTCATATGTATGTAACATAACATTTTCTGTTAACAATTTTATATAATATTTGTAATATTCTGTACAAAACCAACATATTTTTCTGTTAAAGTATAGACAATAATTTATATAATTATTGTTAATACTTTTATAAATTATGGAATTATTGTTATACAATTTTTCTATTATTACACATATTCTTATAATACTAAAAACATTTTTCAACAATTTTTGTTATAATACATTTTTGTTAATTAAAAATTTTTGTTATACTACATTTTTGTACAATTTTTATATATGACAAAATGTTTCAAAAAATTTTTTATATTATTTTCAATCTGTTAATCAAACTATAAATTTATAAAATAACAAATATCAAGACACTAAACCAACAAAAAACAAATATATAGATAATAAAAAACTCGTATCCTGATGATGCTACACAAAGAGGTAGCGAAATATTGATCAAATAATATAAAATAAAACCAAAAAATTTTTATTATTGAAAAGACCTTAAGCTTAAAAACTATTATATATTATTATAAAAAGGTCAAAGAAACTAATAATTAATTATTATTCTTATTAGGTACGTATGAATATTTATTTTTTTAACAAATAATGTTTTGTAGAGCAGGTATATAGAAATATCTTTTATGGGGATATGAGAGACATTCCCTTATAACTGTTATGGGTAATAAAGAGTTTTTCAAATTTATAATTACAGGCAGCTACTGACATTGTGAAGTGTTAAAAGTGAACAGTTAAAATCAAAATAATTCAAAATTTATTAAAGTTTATAAAAAAAAGTGCCTGATGAGCAAAAATAGAAGATATGCGAAAATTTAAAAAAAATCGTCAAAAATAATGGCGCAAACTTGCGCACACTTTTTTTCTTGTTTCTCAAATTAGAGATTCCAAATTTTATTGAACGAATTGTTTCAACATGAATATTCAACATATTTAATATTTTTTTCTTTTTTTAATAACTTTTAATCAAACCTTTCAGCGAAAAAAAATGATTGTTAAACCTTTATTTACCCGAAAAAAAATTTAAATCTCATATAATTTTCTTCACTTTCCTGACTTTAGCAGGGTCTCAGAGCTACAAATTGCAACTAAAAGTCTTCAAAATTTACAATATAATGTAAAATATTGTTGTCTGTCGAGCTGCGTATTTAGTTTTTAAGATTTCTTAAAACTCAGTTTTGCCTTTTTGGCCAGCTTTTCAGGCCAAATACTCCGTACCATGGTCGAAATATTGGAATAAAATAAAATATAACAACAAAATTGAATTTTTATGACCTAAAGCCAAACAAAAATCTGCAACAAAATGTTATTTATGTTAACGAAAAGGTTTAAAATAATTAAAAATTTCACTATTGATTCATATTTTTAAAATGTTTTTATCGAATCTGAAATAATTTAAAAGTTGTTTTTTCGTCATTCAACGAACTTACGTAAGCAATTTGTACGGATGAATTTATTCTGTTGTGCGAAGTTAGGCGTTTGTCCAAGTTGTAGATCATTTATAAATTATTTGCATAACAACACTCTCTAAAGGGCCTCTTCTACAGGAATCAAATCGCAGCTTCGAGGCAAAAAATTGTCCATCGTCATGAAAGCTGATAACACTATTACCGAACTTTTGGGAAGAGATCGATGCTGCAACCAATGATTATCAAAGTTCATATTGTCTATTTAAGCTCATAATCTTAGCTCTGCAGAGCTAGCCGTTGAAAAATGGGCCACCACATCAAAATCCACTCTAAAATTTACTTTCTGTAGATGCATTAAGTTAGATTGATTCAGCAGCCATCTAAATGCATAGCTCACATGGGCTTAATTGTGATACCGTGTTCAAGATAGCACCGCTGTTCTATATCTTCAGGTATCCTCTCCTATTAGTAAAAACCATCTGTAAAGAAACATGTTTTGCATTAAATATTTGTTGACATCTCAAGTCCCCAAATACCAGAGAGTGACAGAGTGAGACTTTCACTGGCATGCTCTTGTTTTTCATCAACGCAATTTTTTTAGGGGTAATTACACTGCTCTGCAAAAAATCATTTTTTGTCTTCCCATTTAAATTTTTCAAATTTTCCCCCCTAAATTAGTCAGGTACGGAGACTTATTTCATCCTAACTAGAGAACCAGCCATCCGATTTTCAAAAATAAAACACCAAAAAATGTGTAATAAAATTGTATTTGTATTTTTTGTGAGAGCTACTTGTCTTGGAAATAAAAAAAGCCATAAACCATAAAAATCGGTTAAAAAATGTAGATTTTATAGTCAATTTACCGCCGGTACCCAATATTGACCAAATATGTGTAATGCAGCAAACAACGTCAGAGTGGGCGCACTAAAGCGTCTTGTAGCAACAATGAATGGCAGCTGTTTACTTCTATCTATTTTCGTACAGCAAAAACAAATAAAAGCAAAAAAATTTGCCAGATTGTAATTATGTAGCAACGCCTCGCATAAAGCACCCACCCTGTCGTCACCCGTAGATAATTTCAAATTACAATAAAAAACTAAAATATTTACAGGCTATTTTATTTAAAATGACACAAAACTTTTGTTAATAATTATTAATTTGTATTTAGGAAACATTGTTAAAATAAAGAAGTAGCTTAAGCTGTTCATGCTTTTTCTTCCACATCGTTCAATTTCGTTCTAAAGACCTCGTCCTTCATAAGCTGTCGTATTTGTGGACCTACAAATATGCCTTCTTTTACTTTAGCATCTCTGATTCTAGGAAATTTGCTCTTAATGTATAGAAAGCCTTCACCATCCTTGTTCATTGCTTTGACAAAATTTTTCATTAGGCCTAGCTTTATGTGAAGAGGAGGCAGAAGAATTTTTTCTTTTTGAATTAAAAGCTCTTCTGCTACATTTTTTTCTTCTGGAATAAAATTCCCTCTTTACGACCAAATTTTAACATTGTAGTGTTTTTCTTCTGCGCGGCTATCCCATTCACATAAGAAGCAATAAAACTTAGTATATCCAGTTTTCAATCCATTTAACATTGCTACGACTTTCAAACCTGCAGACTCCATGAGTAATGGGAATATAAAAATTTTTTGAAGTATCATCTTGGGACCAATGGAAATTTGTTCCCATTGTGAAGTAAAACGGCTTTCAAACTTGTCTTGGATGAACCAATAACAAGCCGTCAATCCTCAGATTTATGACTGAAAAACAGTTGTCGCAAAAGTCCATCAGCATTATCGCAAAATATCAAACCTTCCTCTTTGCTAAAATATCTCAAAAAAGGTTGTTCTCTATTTCGAAAGTACGAGACGTTAACGTCCTTTTGCACCAAACTCCATTCTTTTCATTGGGATGCAAGAAGCTCAGACTTGTTTTTTTAAAAGCCCTAATTTACGAACTAAGTTATTCATATCAGTTTAGTTCGGAAAATAAGGTGTACTCGTTGGACTTCCAAATAAATGCGAAGAAACACCGATGCTGCCGTAGGTGGATTCAGTTGCTGCAGAAAGCCCATCTTCTTCATCTTCTGTAGGAGGCAATAGAGGTAAATAAAAATTTACTTGTAAACTGGAAAACTGGTCGTTTGACGCATAAAGTATTTGGATATGTAACTTTATTTTATGTTTTTTTCGTAAACCCACGTGTTTTAGTATGGCAAAAGTAGCAATCATTTTGATGATTTTTGGTTCACTCCAAATCGCTGGCTTCATAAAGACTTATGACTTCCTTTTAACCAACATCTTAAAGACTTACCACAGCTACTACAACATATTTTCGGAGCCAATTTTTATCTCTATCATCGATAGGAAACCCAAAATAACGGCAATAAGCATCTTTAACCTTGGAAGATATTGTCTCCCGTTGCGAACTTAAAGTTAGATTACCACAAACGTAACAAAATAGATTAGGAGATTTGTAACAAATCCTTGACATTTTGTAATATGATAGCGTTTGTGGATTCTTTTATTGCTTTATTTCTTTACACAATAACAAAGTACACTATAAGATCTATTTACTGTTGCCGATTTTAACCGCACGATATTCAAATTAAAAGTGACTTACTTATTGCCCATTAGCTTCTATATATACAATAAATTCCAGAATATACCCTAATGTTCTTAATTTGAAATCACAGGTAATTTAAAAATACTATGTTATAATTTTTATTTCCAAGAACCATGCAAAATACCGTTGTACTTTAGTTCCATTACCTGCTCACTAGGGTGATCGATTATTCGACTTTTTTTAGAAACCGGTTTTCAAATAGTTTGAAATTTAAAATTTAAAAAAAACCGGTTGCTAGTTTGAAAATTGAGAAGAAACCCGTTAACCGGTTCGAATATATAATTTATAATATTTAAAAAAAAAAAAAATTAAAAAATATTGTAAAAAAATATTATAATTAAATTTTTATATGAATATAAAATTTTACAGTTTATATAGCTGCACAATAACGCAATAACTAACATGAATGCAGTTGACTAATTTGGTTTTAATTAGTTGAATTTAAGGACAAAAGGTACTCTTTACATGTAAAATAAATAAATACAATTACATACAAGTTTTGCATCTCCTTCGGTACATTTTTTAAATATTAAATAGATCTTTTAAACTAATATGTACTAACGTATTCTGTTTGAAATTATTTCTGTAATTTGAAATACATTTTAAAGGTTACGGAGAAAATCTTTAAAATTTCATTTTAAAAATTCTTTCTTATACCCCAGACAGACACACAAATATAGGCATAAACTAGTTTGTTCGATGGTTAAATTGAAATTTAATTTGACAGACACTGTAACGATTGCTAGAGTTTTGTAAGATTTCACTATAGGAACAAGGCTACCATTCAGAATCGGCCGTGCTCGTCGGTGGGGTGGATTAAGTTTGTTCCCATATATTTATAATTTTAGGTAGCTGCATAGATAGACAAAATCATAATGACTAAGAACAAAAGTAAAAAAAAATATACGTTGATGACTGATGTATAGCTTGAGGTGTAAATTAGCTACACAGTACCTTGCCCTCCCACCTTGCTGACTTTAAGTAATGTTATCTGTCAGCCCCACTATAATAATTAAATAAAAATCTTATATACCTATCCCCATCCCATTTACTTCACCTTTCGTAAATAAAATAAATTAATTTCTCATTGTTATTAACAACTTATATTAATTAAATTTAAACCATATTTGATAATAAGTTTTAAATTAAAACAAAACTTGTAACATATATAAAAAAAAAAACAATAATTGTACAGTGAAATAAGATAAAGTATTTTAAGTTAACAGTTTAACATAGTTAGGAGATGTAGTGAATTGTATTATCTATTATTTAAAAAAAACTATACTATAAACTATATTAACTCAGTTTGCCTTATGCAAAGGGATGTATCAAATTAGGACAATATTTATTTAAGGTTATTTAGTATAGATTGGTTATTTTGTTATAGATTAGGAAATAAAATAAAATATATATATTAACGTGCAACTTACATTTTAAACTTGTCCAACGATGTCAGCAGGCGCCGGATGACAGTTGAATGTTGCGTTATTTATATAATTAAATAGTTATTGTTCTTTCCTAATAAATGATCGTTATTTTCTCTTTTTAAATTTTAGATATGTATACGTATAGTGAGGGTATTAGTTTCTTAGTATTAGCAAAGTAGTATTTAATTTGTGTTGTGGATTATGTGAGTAGAGTGTTTACTATAAAAAATTAAGGTGACAAAATCAAATTTTCAGTTAATTTAACAAATTTTTAAATATAAATAAATAATTAAGTTACATTAACAGAATATACTAAAACCAAAATTGGATCAAATATTTGTTTCTTACTTTTAGAATTTAGAAATGGATAACAAAAACAAAACAAAAATTTCAAAAAACTAAACTGTTTCAAATAAAATTTAAGAAACGTCAATAATTTAAGATGAGGTGAATTAAGGATTTAATTATTAAGGATTTATATCCAATATTCCGTAAAAAAAAAATTGCAATTTAGACTCTAACTTAAAACGTTATAAAACTTCTTGGCCTTCCTAGTGCGTTAACAACAATGGTAAGTAATTATATATTCACTAACGCCAAACAGAAAAATAGCAACAAAAAAATTATGAATCCGGTTCTAAATGTGGTGACTAAATGTATGCCAACCACAGAATCAAACTAGAATACGATATGTCCTTGATGGCGCTGGTTCTTTTGGCTGAAGGTGAGTCAACCACGGACTCACACTATAACACGATATATCCTTGATGTACCTGGTTCTTACTATGATACAAAAAATCGGGATATTTTCGATAGTATAATCGATACCACAATATCTTTGTAACTTGAAACCGCTGTAATATGAAATATATCTAAGTCACTGGTAATTCACACAACCACAAACCTTTCTCACCTGTAATTCCAATTTTCTTTCTAAAAAAAAAATCACAGCCCAATGGTCCAATATAATTAGTTTTTACGCACGGTCACTAAAATATTTATTCTATTTTCCTTTTTCCTCAATATTTATTTTTTTAAATTTATAGTTTGAACAAATTTTCAAATGTGAAAATTTATTTTTTTGAGTTGACAAACTTAAAAACAAAAAATTCAAACCTACTTTACAAAACCTAAGTTGTTGAAAATGGACTTATACCAAGTAGAATTTGATTACAGCCAAACAAAACAATTAGTAAAACTAAAAATTTTAATAGTTAAATTTTTAAACAATTTTGCTTCAATTATAACATCACAAAGCAGATGAAATACAAAGCTCGCTGTAGAATTTCATCTGAAAAAAAAAAATAAACAAACTACAATGTAACTAATAAGCAAAAGTCGACTATTCTGTGTTATCATCTAGGTCCATATATCTTTAATGTGGTATATGCCAGTATGTCCTCCATCAAGATCTTCCAGTTCATAGTTTACTCTGCCAATTCGCTTTTTAACTATGGCCTTTACTCCAGTAGGTGCAAGTTTAGCATTAAAATTATTAGCCAACGAACTTTGTACAAAATTTCGACGTATTACTGTTTGAGCAATGTTTAACTCCCTTGTCGTGATCTTAAGTTATAATACTTGACGTTGCGATCGTATGCTTCCTTTATTTTTATCCGTATTGAGTCCCGCAAAAGAGTAAAATTGTCCTGCCTTTCAATTTCAGTGTCCGTTTCCGCCAAAAGTTTTAAGTTCCGTAAAATATCGTAGTCCTGTCCATGGGTTATCATAGTCTGTCCAAATACGAGCTCATAAGGAGTACGTCCAGTCGTTTGATGTACACTACTGCGGATAGCACAGTTAATACTAGGTATATATTTACCCCCATCTCTTTGATCGTTATGAACATAAGATCTGAGAGCTTCGTTGATGGATCGATTCACCCTCTCACTCGCATTTGATTGCGGACTATGAACTGCAGTATATTTATGATCTATTCCATATGTGTCTACTAAGTTTTTAAACTCCTTTGACTTAAACTGACTTCCATTATCTGAAACTATAATTTCAGGAACGCCATAGCATGTAAAAATTTCGTCTCTCAAATATTCAATTATAGGTTTTGTTATACATTTTTTTAATGGTTTTAAGAAGGTGAATTTCGTGAAGTGATCTAATATGATAAAAATACCTATATTTCCATTCTTGGTTCGTGGAAATGGCCCGATAAGGTCTATATACAGACGTTGAAATGGCCTTTCCGTATTTACCATCTCACCCATAGGTGGTTTGAGTGATGCGGTTGGAGCTTTAGATGTTTTGCAAAAAGTACAGTTATTTATGTAATTCTTTACATCCGTGACTAACTGTGGCCAATAAAAATATTGCCGTATACGATGAACTGTCTTGGCTATACCACCGTGCGCTGATTTAGGGATATCATGGGCAGCATAAATTATATCTTTTCGAAGTTCTTCTGGAACAAAAAGTTTCCACGAATCCGACTCATCGAAATTCCCCGACGAAAAGTTAGTTCTCTTGTAGATAAATTTATCGACAACTCGATAGTCCGGTAACTGTGTATTTATAAACTTTTCTTTTAATCGAGTATATTCTGTGCTGTTAAAGGCATCAGCATTTAAATCGATTAAAGGTAGTATTTCTAATTCTATTTCAGCTACTTTTGTCTCATTCTCAAATGCTCTGGATAATGCATCAGGCACAACATTATCCTTACCCTTGCGATGCTCGATTGTAAAATCAAAACCTTGCAGTTTTAGAGACCATCTGGCTAACCGTCCTGACAAGTCTTTTTGCCTCATGATCCACTTGAGACTTGCATGGTCCGTAATGACTTTAAATTTATGACCCTCTATATAAGCCCTGAATTTTTTTATAGCTAAGATTACCGCCAGACATTCCAATTCAGTAATTGTATAGTTTCTCTGGGCTTTATTTAACTTTTGAGACATAAACGCTATCGGCCTCTCGTTATCATTATCGTCAACCTGACTCAAAACGGCACCCACACCATATGTGCTTGCGTCGCATTGTAAAGTAAACGATTTTTCAAAATCCGCGTGAACTAAAACTGGTGCGGAAGTTAATTTTTCCTTGACTGTTTCGAAAGCTTTTTGTGCATCTTCCGTCCACGTAAAAGTTTTTCTTTTAGACAAAAGTTCAGTCATAGGGAATGTAACGGTAGCGTACTCATCAATAAACCTCCGATACCAACCTGCGATCCCTAGAAACTGACAAAGTTGACGCACTGGCTTTGGAATTGGAAATTGAGAAATAGCCTTTACTTTTTCTGGATCAACTTTTGGGGAGCCTTCTCCAACAATATAGCCTAGATATTGAACTTGACGAATCGCAAAACTACTCTTCTTAACGTTAATAGTCAAATTAGCTCTTCGAAGCTGTGTAGCCACCTCCTGCAAATGATATATATGTTCGTCGAAGTCTTTTGAAATGATCAGTAAGTCATCAAGGTAAACAAACACATTTGTCTTTAAAGTATACGGAATGACTTGGTCCATCAGTCTACACATAGTCTGTGGAGCATTGCACAATCCAAACGGCATTCTTGTAAATTGATACAATGGCCGATTAGGGATGGTGAATGCGGTCTTAGGTCTCGAGGCTTCATCCAATTTAATTTGCCAAAATGCATCCTTAAGATCTACTTTGGAAATATAATAAATTGGAGGAAGCCTAGATATAAGTCCGTCTATGTTCGGAATAGGATACGCGTCTTTTGTCGTCACGGAGTTCAACTTTCGACTATCTAAACAAAACCGTACTTTCCCTGGCTTTACGATTAACACACCTGGAGATGACCAGGGAGAAAACTTGCATTCTTCAATGACACCTAATTTCAACATTCGGTAAATTTCATCACATAGAAGTTTTTCCCTTGCAGGAGAAATGGGGTAAAATCGCTGTTTAATTGGATGTGCGTCAGCAGTATCGATACCATGTTCCAACAAGGAAGTACATCCCAATCCATCGCGTTCAGCATTTGGAAAACAGTCAATAATTCTTTGTAACTGCTCTTTTTGCATTAAAGTCATGGGTATTTCATTTGAATCTTCGCCTAAAGCAATTTCGTCTACATTATTCATAGATACAATTTGAATTCCAAAATTTTTCCAAAAATCCATACCACAAATAATGTCCTGAGTTATTGATGGAATTAATAAGAATCTAGTTATTTTAGTATGGCAATTATATCTTATTTCTAAATCCACTGTTCCTAAAACACGCTGATGTTGACCATCTGCAGTTTTCACATTTCCAATACCGTGGGTATAATTTTTATTTTTGACAATGTCAGAACATAAGTCTCCACCAATGACATTTACATTTGCGCCACTATCCAATAACGCACAATGGTTTTTGTTCTGTATGTTAAGCAATATGTATGGTCTGTTGTCATTTGTTATGTTCACTAACGATGATATTATACACTTTTTGAGGTATTTTCTTCTATTGTAGTAGTTGCGAATTCTTCTTGACGATCTATTGGGTTTACGAACAATATCGAGATTATTGAAAATCCTTTCCCTGGCACGATTATACTCTTCTAGACGTATATGATAAGGTCTCTGTAGCGGATGACTTGTTTTCAAATCTGGTTTATTTGTCATATTCGGTAAATTTGTCACAACTGGTGCATAAAATTCAGTTAATTTGTTAGTACTATCAGGTAAAGTAGGATTAATGTTTTCTAATTTTTCCCCGGATGCCCGTCCTTCTTCGCTCGGACATCCTTTAATAAGTTTCCCCGATTTTGAAGACAATTTGCGCATTTAGGTTTGTAAACATTCTTTGCCCCACATCCGTAACAAAAAACAGTTCGTAGCTCTAAGCAATCGATAAAACTGTGACCTTCCTTATCACAATTCCAACACCGACCCGTTCGAACGACCAAACACACCTCCTTATTTTTATGTTCCATAGAGTTTTCTACCAAATTATCATTGTCAGTAACTTCTGAAACATATCCCTTTTGACTTTGGCGTTTATTCAAATTTGACCCTGACATGTCTTTTACAAATTTTTCATGTCTGCGAACTGCGCGTCTTAATTCTGATACGCTATTAATTTCAATATGCAACAGCTCACGTCTTACCTCAGGTATTAAGTTTCTTTGAATGGTTTCGCTTAACTCGAAGTCTGTTAAAGGCGTCCGCAGTCTGTCGCATAGTACCATAATTGCGTCGTAGTATTCGTCAAAAGTCTCGTTATGTCTTTGTTTTCTTTGAAAAATATCGTCCTTAATATCAAAATCGGTGTAATACTCCTTGTATTGTCGCTTCAAAGCCTCACACAGATCTACCCATACTATATTGCCACTATTTCTATGAAACCGCCAAAACCACTTCAAAGCTTTTCCTTCAAAAAGAATATGGACATGCTCACATAAAAGGTTAAAGTCACCACGTAAATTAGCGTATGTAAGAGTATTAATCCGATATATAAATTCATCGACGGTAAACTCGGTTATGTCCCCAGAGAAACGAACGCCCCAATTTCGTATTAAATTTAGCACTCTTTCGGAACTTCGATCGATATCGTTATTCGCATAACGAACATTCCTATTTCCTCTCTCATGTCGACCATCTTGTGAGCCTAAAGTCCTATTATCAATTTCTTCCCTTTCAAGATTCTGTGTATTCACTTGTTCCCTAACATCGTGGGGATTTACCTGCCTAACAGGTTCCTGATTTGCCAATGAAAAATGTCGAAATCTGCCTTTAATAATATTTAAAATCTCATCCCTAAATCCATTTATGGATTCATCTACAATACGACGTACTCTACTATTTTCAACACTATCCTGAGCCATAGCCTCCCTACGAGATTGAAGTCGAGTTCTTGGTCTTCTGGCTGAATTGGTAGGAACCCCAATACCATCCCCCGCTCCCTGATCTAAAGAAATCGTGAAATTTACAAGTTCCCTCTCAATGTTAGCTGGAATATCCCCGACGCTGCGAACCAACGGCATATTAAAACAAACAATGAATAATCGAAATACTAAAAAAATCTATGATAAAGTAAAGCAAGAGAAAAATAAAAAAAACAGTCAAAATTAAGTTCCTAGAAAAATTTAAAAATAACAAACACGAAACAAAAAAAATAATATAGAAAATTCACACAATGATGGTAAAAAAAATTTAAATGAGTTAATATACATATAATATATTATGGAGTAATCCTAAATAGTAAATTCAATGTTTAACTTACACAGTCAAAATTAATAATTTATGAATTTTTCAAAATAATTACTACTCAGCGAAGTACTTTGGTAGGGGTCAGTATATAAAAAAAAATCATTAAAGAAATAAACTAAAGAAAATAATGGTAACTAAAGAATATAATAAAGGTAACTCAAAAATAATTTATCGTTCAGTCAACAACAATATAAAAACATAAAAATAAATAAAAATTAATAATAAAATTAATTCAGGTGCTGGAAGCTTTTAACAAATGCCAAAACGAATAAAATCCAAAACATTTGATATTAATAAAAACAATTATAAAACTATTCGCTGCAGGAAAATACTTGATTTTACCAAATGTATTTTAGATCCTAACAACAGAAAACCTCAAACTAAAAACTTATCCAAAGGAAATAAAACAAAATCTAAATACCAAATGTGGTAAGAGTCAAACGACAATTGAGCCAATAAAAACCAGTTCAACATCTCAAGTTTCAACTCTAACCCTGATACGGATTACATCAGATGTTAACAAAGGAATTGATTATCCTATAACAAAAATAATCAATTATCACCCAATTAACAAATCATGTTTCAAAAATTTAGAAAAACTGAAAAAAGAAAGTTATCTTTATGAAATCATCACCCACAAAAGATTCAGAAGCCCTGAGTATCTAGGTGAAATTTGCACAATATATTTAATAATTACGAATACTCAGGCCCCACGTTGGGCGCCAAAAATCTCTGTAACGATTGCTAGAGTTTTGTAAGATTTCACTATAGGAACAAGGCTACCATTCAGAATCGGCCGTGCTCGTCGGTGGGGTGGATTAAGTTTGTTCCCATATATTGCAGTGAAAATATTTTTTTATTTATCATTTATTAGAGATTTATAATTTTAGGTAGCTGCATAGATAGACAAAATCATAATGACTAAGAACAAAAGTAAAAAAAAATATACGTTGATGACTGATGTATAGCTTGAGGTGTAAATTAGCTACACAGTACCTTGCCCTCCCACCTTGCTGACTTTAAGTAATGTTATCTGTCAGCCCCACTATAATAATTAAATAAAAATCTTATATACCTATCCCCATCCCATTTACTTCACCTTTCGTAAATAAAATAAATTAATTTCTCATTGTTATTAACAACTTATATTAATTAAATTTAAACCATATTTGATAATAAGTTTTAAATTAAAACAAAACTTGTAACATATATAAAAAAAAAAACAATAATTGTACAGTGAAATAAGATAAAGTATTTTAAGTTAACAGTTTAACATAGTTAGGAGATGTAGTGAATTGTATTATCTATTATTTAAAAAAAACTATACTATAAACTATATTAACTCAGTTTGCCTTATGCAAAGGGATGTATCAAATTAGGACAATATTTATTTAAGGTTATTTAGTATAGATTGGTTATTTTGTTATAGATTAGGAAATAAAATAAAATATATATATTAACGTGCAACTTACATTTTAAACTTGTCCAACGATGTCAGCAGGCGCCGGATGACAGTTGAATGTTGCGTTATTTATATAATTAAATAGTTATTGTTCTTTCCTAATAAATGATCGTTATTTTCTCTTTTTAAATTTTAGATATGTATACGTATAGTGAGGGTATTAGTTACTTAGTATTAGCAAAGTAGTATTTAATTTGTGTTGTGGATTATGTGAGTAGAGTGTTTACTATAAAAAATTAAGGTGACAAAATCAAATTAACAGAATATACTAAAACCAAAATTGGATCAAATATTTGTTTCTTACTTTTAGAATTTAGAAATGGATAACAAAAACAAAACAAAAATTTCAAAAAACTAAACTGTTTCAAATAAAATTTAAGAAACGTCAATAATTTAAGATGAGGTGAATTAAGGATTTAATTATTAAGGATTTATATCCAATATTCCGTAAAAAAAAAATTGCAATTTAGACTCTAACTTAAAACGTTATAAAACTTCTTGGCCTTCCTAGTGCGTTAACAACAATGGTAAGTAATTATATATTCACTAACGCCAAACAGAAAAATAGCAACAAAAAAATTATGAATCCGGTTCTAAATGTGGTGACTAAATGTATGCCAACCACAGAATCAAACTAGAATACGATATGTCCTTGATGGCGCTGGTTCTTTTGGCTGAAGGTGAGTCAACCACGGACTCACACTATAACACGATATATCCTTGATGTACCTGGTTCTTACTATGATACAAAAAATCGGGATATTTTCGATAGTATAATCGATACCACAATATCTTTGTAACTTGAAACCGCTGTAATATGAAATATATCTAAGTCACTGGTAATTCACACAACCACAAACCTTTCTCACCTGTAATTCCAATTTTCTTTCTAAAAAAAAAAATCACAGCCCAATGGTCCAATATAATTAGTTTTTACGCACGGTCACTAAAATATTTATTCTATTTTCCTTTTTCCTCAATATTTATTTTTTTAAATTTATAGTTTGAACAAATTTTCAAATGTGAAAATTTATTTTTTTGAGTTGACAAACTTAAAAACAAAAAATTCAAACCTACTTTACAAAACCTAAGTTGTTGAAAATGGACTTATACCAAGTAGAATTTGATTACAGCCAAACAAAACAATTAGTTAAACTAAAAATTTTAATAGTTAAACTTTTAAGCAATTTTGCTTCAATTATAACATCACAACACTCAATGCCATTATTTATTATTAGCTTTAACTTTTAACGTTAGGTTTATATCCTATAAAAAAATAATATTTAAGCTCAATTATTTTTCTTATTTTACATTTGTTTTTTAAACAACAAATAAATTTCTTACAATATAATGGAAGAATATTTAATAGTTTTTATTTTCTGATTTTTGGAAACTTTTAGCGTTCTAAATATACTATAGTACGACTGGTTACAAAGATATATGAAAATAAACTATAAAAAATAAAAAAACCGGCCTTTTCGGATAAAAAAACCGGTGTATTCGATATTCGAAAAATCAACATTTAGAAAAAACCGCCAGCTAAAGGAGGAAAAAAACCGGGTTTTCCACCGGTTGTAAAACCGAGTCGTTCACCCTACTGCTCACCTAACGAAATGTTACATATATCATATGTAAGGCTGGTTGCATTACAATATTGGGTACCTGCGGTAAATTGACAATAAAATCCACATTTTTTAACCGATTTTTATGGTTTATGGCTTTTTTTATTTCCAAGATAAGTAGCTCTCAGAAGAAAGTTTAAAATATTGAATATTGGCCTTATATTTTTTTTAATTCCATTTTTAAATTGAAAAATATTACGAATTTTGCACGAAAAAAATTTTTTTTCTCCATTAATTGCTAAATAACTTCAAAACGATAAGAGATAGAGAAAAATTGTATTCCACTAAGATAAATACAATTTTGTTACACATTTTTTGAAAATCGAATGACTGGTTCTCGAGTTAGGATTAAATATGTCTCCGTACCTGACTAATTTAGGGGGAAAAATTTTCCACGCTCATAAAAAAATCCCGATCTGATGGAAAAAAACCGACAACGGATTTGAGTTCAGCGCATCAAAATCCATATAGTCCACATAGTTTTATTTAATGGAGGATTTTGCTGCTGAGCAGTGTTATAAGACATACCTAACCTTTTTATTACCCATATTGTTATAATCAAATCTTTAAATGTTCGTCATGAAACCGGGATCTAATACCGGTTCAGATATCCCGTAACCAATAGAAGAAGCAATATTTACTTTATATAAAAATTTTGACATAATCGTTATTTACACATTTTCATGCTTTCGTGGCGTGCAACCACAACGCGGTTTGCCTTTCCAACTTTAGAATAATATAAAGCCGAATTATTAAAGTATATGTATTTAAGTTTTAATTTAATTCAATAATGGTAATAAATACCCAATATTTCTACCAGCTCCGTTTCAATTGAATTTACTCTTAAACCACCATTTTGATAACAATTTTAGGACAGATTCCAGAAACTTTAAGAGTATTTTTCATATCTGTGTTTTAGCAGAATATTAATTTTATTATTCCACAGTAGTATAACCACTACCTTAAAGATGGTCGAAGCACCTAGTACGAATTAATTAGTATAACTCTCATGTCCAGTCTAGTTTTCCTAAAACGTCAGTAACCGAATCTGGTTTAACATGGTCGAAGACACTTTTAATATTACGTACAGCGACTAAACTAAAATTTTAATACTTCAGGTATTTTTCTAAATGTCCAACAAGTGAAGCAAGCGCAATTTCAGTAAATAAACCTGAACATTTTTTGATTTCTTAACAAAAACGTATGATATCTCCGATTTCCAAATGCGGCAATCTTATTTGTTGATATAGCCACCAAGATAAGGGCGTTTTTGTAATAGGGCCTATAAACAATACCATAAAATTGTGCAGTCAAGTGTTTGTGCAATTAAGCTTTAAATTATGTGGAAAAGTTTATAATGAATAACGAAAAAATTTGTGCTGCACTTATTATTACTATTATCCTAAAACGAAAACGAATTAGGAGCAAAAAAAAACGTGTTTGGATGAAGAAATGACTATGAATTGGCATTTATATTTAAAATGTTGTATTTTTTTGATGTTTATGCCTTGACGATTTAACTTTTATGAGCTAATTTTGCCACGCACGACTAAATCATGCTGGTACAATCAAAAAATATCAAACTATTTTTGATAAAGCACCATCAGCTGGTACAATCACACCACAACCAGTCACTTGACTGCACAATTATTATGGTGTTGTGTATGAGCCCTATAAGGCCTAAACTGAAGAGCCGTAACAAAGTGACTGGACGTTTTCTTCATCTACTGAGTCAACTGGACCTTGTAAGCGAATAATCCGAGATCTTTATGCAAAGTTCCCATATTACTGCTGCGGATAATGCCAAGTTGTTTAGATCGATATTAATTCCATATTCTTTAATTCAATTACAAACTTTCGGTCACAGAAACTTTTTGCTTTTTTCAAAAGCTTAATTCTAGTCTGCTATTAAATAATAATTTGGCACATTTTTTTATTTTTTTCTGCGTGTAACAATGAGTATTTCCGATACAATGGAACTGACCTGCTGTAACAGAATTAGGTTCTTTCTTATTAGTTAAATTTTTTGTTGTAATTATTCTTGTTGTTCGTATGATCATGATCAATAATCAAACGTGTTCCTCTCAACAATGTTGTTGTATGTTAGAGGAATTCTATATTTAACGGTCAATAAGACGATTCTACAAAGTGAGCCTTTTAAAAATGAGTTTTATTATTTCACTTGTAGACAAAAAATCAAAATTTTATTGGTTTTAGAAAAAGTTGTTTTAATTTTTGTTAAAAAAAAAAATTACATACAAATAATAGATAGGCCTTAATTTTACAGGCCCTGCAGCAATAAATTGTTTTGCTTAAAAATACGTACTATAGCTATTTCATATTCTAAGATTCTTTTAAGATTTCTTCATTTTAAGCTGTAGAACAGAAGAAACAGAAAATAAAAAATCGTTTATTGAAACTTGATTTTTTTTATTTTCATACATCTTGTTTCAGATTCTCCTGACTATAAATAATGATTTTTGCATAAAAGTTAAAAGTTTTCTTTTTGTGTTCCGAACAGTAAATCTTTTGCTATTTTATTTTAGCTCTTCTAACGCAATCTATGCCATTGACATAATTTCACTCGTGTGCATTTGCTACTTTTATGTTTATTATTGTTTTATTTATATTTTAAATATTCTGAAGATTAGCCAACAACAGCATTTAGTATATGCTTGTGGTACTACAACAGCTGTTGCTGATGAAATGAACTGAGTCAAGACCTTCACGTTTAAATGTTGCCACTAGATGCAGTAACATGTTCTGTTCTTATTCTAATGAATATGAACATGAAAGATCAGTGATTTCTAGTATGGAACTTTGAAAGCAAATAATACTAAAGCAAAACTGTTTTTTATCAGCCCAGATTATGGGGAAACATTTGTTGAATTCACCTTTCATTAATCAATGCAGGGATGGAAAATTAGATTTTAGCTTCGGCATTAAACAATTAGCTTGAGTGTACTTATTTAATAATAAATATACCAAATTTATGTATGTTTGTTGCTGTTGCGCATTTAAAATGTGTTTCACAAACATATATCCTTTTTTAATAAAATTTTATAAAAGCATTTTATAAAAGCTTTTCCATCTTTGATATACGAATTAGCCTTGAAAAGTTGCTATGTTGTATCAATTTGCCGTATGAATATTCCTTAACAAGGTACACCCAACGGCGAATTTTACTGATTTATCTTTCTTTCCAAATGTCACTTAACAATCAGCTGCTCGATTGTTATTTTTCTATCAATGTCAAACTCTACATAAAAAACTGTATTCGCCTTTAAATACTTATTTTGTTTGTATAAAGCAAGGCGAATTCATGCAGGGAAGGAAAATGTGATTTTTTATTCGGTATTAAACAATTAACTTTAGTGTACTTATTTGATAATAAATGTACTAAATTTATGTACATTTGTTGCTTTTGCGTCATTAGTAATGTGTTTCAAACATTTATATCCTTTTTATACCCTTCAGCTGTGGTGCACAAGGGAATATATAGCTTTGTCATTTCGTTTGTAATTTCTACAATTTTCATTTCCGACCCCATAAAGTATATATTTTCTGAAAGCTTATGAATAGAGGAGTCGATTAAGCACTGACCGTCTGCAAGTCTGTCCGTGTGTTGGTTGAAATCAACTTTTAGAAGCAACTTTATGTTCCTCAGATCTGTATATGGTATCAATCTCTTGGAAATATCCAGGAATAAATCGCTTTTGAAATTCAGCACCATCGCCCCATAACTTTCTGAAATATGAGCAAAAAACCACGACCACCTCGTTTTTTTTACACAATTACAACAACAACATGCATACATACATACATGTAAAAAACATATCAAAAAAAAAATACAAAAAAAATATATTAAAAATAAAAAAAAAATAATAAAAAAAATTAAAAAAAATATTGAAAAAAAAATTTAAAAAATTAAAAAAATGTAAAAAAAATATAAAAAAAATAATATATTAAATAAAATAAAATAAAATTTTTTTGGCTCAGCTGGGATTCGATGCCACATTTGTTCTAACCAGTGTATACATATGTACGTATTTTAAATGAGATGAATGGTGATACAAACAATTGTTATTGCATGACTACACGTTGTGAAGGGTATATAAGATTCGGCACGGCCGAATATAGCACTGTTACTTGTTGTAAACAAATTTTATTATCTTTAACATGTCAAAACAACTTTTCCATCCCTGATGTACGAATTGGCCTTGACATAAAACATCCCCTCAAAAGTTGCTTTGTTGTATTAATTCGCCGTTGCATATACCTTATGGATATGCCTTAGTATAAAGTTTGATATTGATTAGAGACGGCGAATTCAGTTGACAACTTTAATTACAATACAATCGTTTGCTCGTGCAACAGGTTGGTTTTGTATTATGGAATGGGAGCTACATATGGTATCCAGGTATCAGATATCACAAGAAAACTAATTATTAATCCAACCTACCACACGATTTCTTGAATTTTGTAAGCACTTGCCGTATTGCGTATATGGAAATACTGAAATCGGTTTTACATGCAGGCGAAAAACATTATGTTTATGTTTATTATTTCAGCAGTAGAAAAAAGGGGAAAAATTTATTTCATTGATAATTTTAATTTTTTCTTCTATTAAAAAAAAATAAAAGTTGTGGATCCCTGATTACAATGAAACCATTTCTTAAAAAAACAACAACAAAGAAACAACATACTTGCTGCTGAAATAAACTTAATGTTCTCATGTTAATATTATTTGTCTACACTCGTATGCAAGTGATCAGCAAGATTTTCACTTTGAATTCTATTAAGAAGCATTATCTTCTACTTCTTCTCGACAAACTCTATTGCAAAAGTATTTAGTTCTGCTGTACTTGTTTGTGTGTACATACATATAATATTTATATATGTATATAAACTAAATCGGTTTTAATAACATTTGCTCTCTATGCCAACTTCCTCTCCAGGTAGCAAGCAGGATTTCTGCTTGTTGTCCGACATTAAAGTGGTGATTCGTTCTGAGTGCTTTTAATAAGAACGAATGGGAAAAAATATGTTGTTTAATCAAAACTACTAATAATGATAGTTATACTTAAATATGTATTAACTCTGTAAAGGGAACTCACTATAATCGATTGGGTTGAGAGGTAATTTTAAAAACAGACAACATTTTGGTGGATGAAAAAACAAAAGTTCTTCTTTTAAAACTGTACCACTATCATTATGGGTAATAAGCTAAATATAGCTTTTCTAAGTAATTTATCTTAAAGCTTTTGGCCATTTTACTATAATATTTAATTAAAGATTTGTTTTGAATTCTAACTCAAACTTGCGTTAAAAGTCCTAAAAAGAAGCAGAAAGACAATCATCATGACGTTATTTAAACTATATTCTCCCCGCTAAGATTTCGTTATGCTTCCACAAGTTATCATAGGTATAAGTAATATATTTAATTTCTTAAAAAGAGGTGATTTTTAAGAAAATTTTTTATAAAAAAATAGTAGTTCTTTGGATTAAGCCTCAGTCATTTACATAAATCATTGGCATAATTTTCGAAATAACTGCCAACAATTAGTACCAGAAATTATTTAAAAAAAAAAAAAAACAAAAATAGATGATACAATGCATCGTAGTTTTTCTAAAACTAAAGGTTAGTAGTCACTTAATTGCATCACTGAATTGTATACCCAAAAAAATCATTTAACATAGATTGGTAGTGCAGAGCTTTAAGAGTGCCGGCATTTCACTGCTTTTTTTGATGAAATACGGACATATGATGCTGCCTAACGAAACACCATACCGACACTTTCTTTAGATGTAATAGTTGATTGAGATTTTGAAGTCGAATAATAAGTCACATAGTGTCCTTACGAAGTGACTATTGGTAATGATAGGAAGATATGCTTGTATCTTCGTACGTCGGGTTGGTTTTGAAGTGCGTAAACCGTTTTTCTCTGGGTGGAAGTATAATGAGCTACATGCGACATGCCTTTTATTAGGTATAACTTAAGGATCAGTTATGGACCTAAATTATTACATTTCATGCACTTAATTTTTTTTGGCCAGCATAATCGGCCAAATGTGTTCAAAATCGAGACAAACTTGAGCAAAGCCGGGTCTGTAGAAAATGTGAAAACACCTGTTAATGCTTGCCCTGTTCGTTCTGCGAAAAACATTACTGTTGTTAGTGTTAGTGTGGCAGAAGAGCCGTCAACCTCGACTCGTCGTCGTGTCTAACAATTTAATATTTCACGAACATAACTAATGCGAATTTTGAGAAAAGATTTTAATTGACACGCTAACAAGTTTTATTTGTTTCCAAAGCTTGAAAATATTGACCATTACAAGTGTCGCACAGAGGAGTATTTGACCTGAAAAGCTGGCCAAAAAGTCAAAACTCAATTTTAAGAAATCTTAAGAACTAAGTACGCAGCTCGACAGACAACAATATTTTACATTATATTGTAAATTTTTAAGACTTTTAGTTGCGATTTGTAGCTCTGAGACCCTGCTAAAGTCAGGAAAGTGAAGAAAATTGTATGAGATTTAAATGTTTTTTTCGGTTTCTGGATGTTTATATGATATTTTTTTTTGCGGCTAAACGAATAAAGGTTTTACAATGATTTTTTTTTCGCTGAAAGGTTTGATCAAAAGTTATTTAAAAAAGAAAAAAAATTTTAAATACGTTGAATATTCATGTTGAAACAATTCGTACAAATTTGAAAGTGAGGTTAGCATCTCTACGAATTATGTTTGATACCACAATTTTAGAAACAAAAAACAAAGTTTGCGCAAGTTTGCGCCATTATTTTTGACGATTTTTTTAAATTTTCACATTTCTTCCATTTTTGCTCATCAGGCACTTTTTCTTATACATTTATATCGTCATAAACTTTTATGTATTTTGAATTATTGATTTTAACTGTCATTCACATCACTTTTAACACTTTTCAATGTTAAAAACCTGTCTATAAATATAAGTTTGAAAAATTCTTTATTATCGATAATAGTTATAGGGGAATGTCCCACGCATCCCCATAAAGGATATTTTATATACCTGCTCTGCAAAACATTGTATGTTCAAAAAATAAATATACGTACCTAATAAGAATAATTATTAAAAGCATTAATCACAAAAATAAGTTTACAAAAAATAAATATAGGTACCTAAAAAATACACGAGCACCCAGGTATCAGGCTATCATCCAATTGTCAGAAGAAGCTCCTGAGGCCAGAAATAAGCACTTACAATTATATGGTACGAATTATTCGAGGAAATTCAGCAGAAGCGATACAAATCGAGATGTCTTGAATAGGTTATTTCTGAGCAGTGACCCTTTTATTAGATGCATTACGCAAAGAGAATAGGTAATTAAAAAAAACTTTTTTTTTATCAGAAACCATCACACTTCTTCTTCCTGACACCGATGATGCAGCTAATAAGGATATACATACGACATAATAATTATTAAGAAATTTAACTTTTCCGTATATTAAGTATTAAATAATATAAAATAAATATAATAAAGCCTTTTTTCATAAAAATAAATACTGTTTCATAAGAGCCTTACAATTTTCAAAAAAAAAATTTTTTTTGATTATACCGTGAATCATAATATGTATGCATGTACATACAGTGTGTTAAAAATGAGTTTAAACCTTTAAATTCAACATTTGTTAATTGAGTTTTACTATTTATACCGACTTTTTTTTTCTTAGAAATGTAGCTTTTGAAAAAATCTTAAAAATTTAAACTTTTTGGTTCTTAAATTTTTTTTATGGCATTTTGAAAACAAAAAGTTTGACGAATTTTGCAGGAAAAATTTTTTTCGCCATTAAATTTGTAATAACTCCGAAATACTAATAGATAGAAAAGAAATGTGTTGGGTTGTGTGTTTTCTCGTGCATCTTCTGATCCTCCTGCTATTAAAATCGGAGAATCTGTTTTCAAGTTATGACAAAATATATAAGGAAATCCAACGATTTAGGGGGTGAAATATATCACGCCTTTAACAGATAATCCTTACGTACTAGAGAAAAACGGAAAACAGACTTAAATTAAGGGCATCAAAATCAATATAGTCCACATACTTTTATTTCTAGCAGAGACAAAAAAAAATTTTTTTGCGCAGTGTAATTTTGTTGCGCAGTGTAATTTTTTCAAAATCTGCCACTAGATTTCTTATATCATACTACACCTAAAACTATCAAAAAACTAGAACTTTTAATTAAAAAAACATGTTTAATAATTTTGTCCAGCTTTTCAGGCCAAATACTCCTCTGTGTGTCGTCAATATTCCGATGGTTTGTTGAACAGACAGAAGTGAATGGTGTATTTTCAAAGAAAATTATCTTCAGCGGCGAGTTATTGTTATTGTTGCATCCACAAAGGGTGACAGTTTGATGTGGTTTATGGGCTGGCGGCTTAAACGGGATAGTGAGGTCGGCCAAGGTGTGTTCGCTATTGCGAGATAATAATAAACTTCTTGTGGCCGAAATTTTAAAAATAACTTGCCTATAGATATAAGAAGGCTTTATATAATGAAGTATTTAATAAAGAACTGCGTAGAAAGTTCTAAAAGTTAAGTGTTCTATTTCGCACTGCTTTTAATCACTATATTTCAGTTTAAACATAAATAACAAAATATTACTCTCACCAAAATAAATAAAAAACCTTTAGAAGAAAAGAGTTCAAAGAGAAAATACTTTTAAGGCACTCTGAACCCATCTCAATACAGAACATTAAAGGTTATAGCTTTTGTGAAAGTTTTTTTTGGTCTAGTTCTACTATCAAAATACTCAAACATGTTTTGAATGTTCTATTTTAGTTTAATGTTCTCTTTTAGTTTTGTTTTATTCTTCAATAATTTTATCATAGAGCAAAACTCATATTTTTGCAAGTATGTATTTTATAATGAGTAAATAATATACACAGACTACATATTTTAAACTCAATAAAATTGCTTGACTGCCATATTTTTTATGCTTGTGCAGCTCTTTAGTTTTTAGTCTACATTAAATTAAGGTATATTGAATATTTAGGGATTTACTATAGCGCAACGGAGCCGAACAATTGGGAAACCTCAGCTCGGGGCTGACCAGAGTCCTATCTGGTACCATGGAAATCAGTAGGACTCCAGTACTTTCCCTAGACTGGTTTCTGATGAGGCCTGCTTAGAGATGACTTGGAGACTCAAGCATGAAACTGAGACTGGTGCCTGATGCTTGTCCTTGGACGATCTTTGGACAACCAGTTCCATGGTGAAACTCATGCCCCGTAACAAGGGATTATATTATGTATAAACTTTTGAGAATGGTGACTGTGCATGAAACTGCAAACTGAGCATCTCTACTAAACTCAGTATTGCAACCACCGTCAGATATATCAAATCTGTCAGCAACAGTTTCGCCAGTTTCAAATTTAAATTACGCAGAGCGATCTCTGATTATGAAGAAAAGTTGCTTGAATTTTTAAAATTGATACAGAAAAGTTTGTACCATTTGGACAGTAAATTTTTTCTTACTTAATTTATAGCTCATGAGTGTTACAACAAATGTATGACTAAAATATTATTAGCTTGAGTTATAATAAATAACAGTTAAAGGATGTGTCAGCTTATTTCTAACATTTAATCATTTGTCAGCTATTTTATTTTTATCTTTATATCTCTGTTAGAAAAAAATTATTTATTCATTTTTACAATATTTAAATAATCAACAAAACAAGAAATTCAATATAATTTTTATATGTTAACTAGCTTGTGCCCGCAACTTCATCTGCGTAGTTATCGGGATAAAAGGTAGACTTAGTATTAACCTAGACTGTTATTTATATGTTTGACACATTTATTATATTAGTAGGATTATTAATTTGAAAAACTTGGATTTGAAAATATGAAAGAAAAGTCGAAACTTACAACAAAAATTAAAATATTTACAACACAAACAACCCGTTTAGGCTGTGTAATGATGAGTTTGCCAACGACTTCTCCTGGTTATAGTGATAAGGAGGAGGAGCTCTTATAAATACTGATACTATAATTTGGGATTACCCTTTGTGTGGGTACAGTTTTTTGTGTGTGCTAAAAATTGTTTGTTATTTCCAAGAATCATAGAAAAATATTAAGGAATTTTGTTTAAAAAAATCATCCGTTACAGGTAGCCAATGGAAAAAAGATCAATTCAGCGTGCACGCACTTTTATGAGCGTTTATAACTTTGCTACCGCAATCGTAAAAATTAAACAACCTATTGCTTATTACTTATTTTTTTTACTTCTGAGAACAGCAAACATCTCAAAAAGGTTTTTTTGGAACAATTTTTCTAGGAGAAGAACATTAACTACTCAATTTGATGTACATATATCAAAAAAAAAATCTTAAGTTTTGTGAGAATGAGCTAGATCACCTAATTGTGAATAAATTCGAAAGTAATCGACCGATTTTTATGATCGATATCTTATTTTGTTGCTATTACATGTGACTTAGCGATAAATTGTTTGTCGTTTTCGATTTTTCATGATTTTTTTAAAACAAAAAAAAATTGATATTTTCACGTAAAAAATATATTTTTTGCTTTAATTCTTTATTATAACTCCGAAACTACTGAGCCGATAAAAACTCAATATATAAACAGATTAAAGGCTATGTAAATCTAAATTTTTCAAAGTTTATTTTAAGAATATCGGACCGTTTTCGAGTTATTATTGGTAATGTGGAGAAGCGCCTAAAAAAATCTTAAATCTATACATATAAAAGAGGATGTATGTAACGTATGGACTCCAAAACAGCTGGGCCGATTTTAATGAAATTTTCAGGGAATCTTAAGAATACTTAGGCGGGTGACACTGTAAAGTCTGATTTTTGATATTCGATCTGCGGGCGGAAGGGCGTGGCAAAACACAATTTTCATATTGCACCACCAATAACATATTCATATATTTATTTTGTTTCCTTTTTTGTTTTTATTATTATACCCTTCACCTGTGGTGCACAAGGGTATATATAGCTTTGTCATTCCGTTTGTAATTTCTACAATTTTCATTTCCGACCCCATAAAGTATATATTTTCTGAAAGCTTATGAATAGTGGAGTCGATTAAGCCCTGACCGTCTGTCCGTCTGCCCGTCTGTCCGTGTGTTGGTTGAAATCAACTTTTAGAAGCAACTATATGTTCCAATTTCCAATTTGCCTTAAATACATGCATGCGTTTCTTTTTTGATTGAGCCCATATCTACACCATATGTAACTTATTCTGTAAAAAACTTTATGATAGATATTCCATGGATTTTTATTTGAAGGCCGTAAATTTCGTTAAATGCTCAATTTAAATCGTGTGGTAATACAACACTTATGTTTGCTTAGGACCAGCAACACGGACCGCGTCAGCTAGTTTTAATTAAAAATTAAAAAAAAAAATAAATTAATCATAGAGTTAAACAAATTAACCATTTTCGTACTAAGGTAACCATGATGCATCAAATCTGTATAGTGGTTATCGAAGCCTTTTTTTGCTGTTGGCCAGTGTAATCTTTTATAATAAATTACATTAGGTTATTTAAGTTAAAAACCAGACTTTGGATAACAGGACATTACACTAACAGCTTAAGTATAAACATTTTGGCAGGTAGTTTTAACTGACAACAACCAACAAGTTTTTTTCGTTGTTATAGTCATGTGTTAATGAACTTCTTATAACGGAATTTGATTTAAAACATTAAAAACGCAAACAAGAAAAACACAATCGTACATATTGTAAAAAATAATTATAATTATTACTACAGTTAATAAAGCAATAGCTGCTAGAGGATTTTAAATTAAGCCAAAAAGTAAACATGGTGTGCACCAAACACGCAATCTTTGTCAATGCAAATAGTGAAAAGACAATCATGGACATTTTATCTATACAGCTGTAAAGTTTAAAATAAACTTTCATATTAATATTTTTTATTATTTTTGTTTTCAATTGCAGAGATACACAGTGTTTCGGGTGAACCCAGTTACAAATCTGTCAACTTGACCTGGGAAGTGGAATTTGTGACTTCCGATCAAGATGCTATAACCAATAGTAGTGCTGAAGTAGAGCCGCCTACCTCATTTCAAGTGTTTTTCTGTGAAATGCAAACATTTGGGCCACACCGATGCCGTTCCAAGCTTGTCAATGGCTCTATTTCACTGCAAATGTATGACAATGTAGACAATGACTTAGAGGTTATAGACAAAACGTATGAAAAACCCGACAAATTGCGACCCTAATTTTATAAATAATTTGATTTTTTAAATTTTAATTTTAGAAGACAAGTACGTCAATATACTGCCCAGGTCGACAATCTACGAATGTCTACAAAATACAGTTTTCATATACGTTCTTTGCCGAAGCATAAAAACATGAAGGTAACCGGTCGTTCAGAAATGTTTAATAATGAAATTGAGGGAGAAGACTTCTTAAGTAATGATATGGGACAAGGTCAAAATATTATTATACCAACTAAAGGATGTAAGTTTTGTTTGTACGAAAAACGATTTTATTGAAGAGTATTAAGTTCTATTTAAATATTTCAAAATTACTTTAGTTTCGGCCCAAGCTACTAGTTGTTTGCCAACCGCTTCCGAAATCGAAGTTGAAACCGGTCCATATTTTGGTGGCAAAATTGTAGTGGATGGTGGGAATTGTGGTATTAAAGGTGATCCTAATAATTCAAAAGATAAATACGTTATGCGTATAGATCATAGGTCATGCGGCAGTATGGTTAAACCAGAAACAAATACAGTGGAGACATTTATAACGGTACAAGAGAATTTGGGAATATTTACACACAGCACAAGAAGGTAATTAAAGGCAAAATTTAATTATTTTTTTGGTTTTTTGTATAGAATATTTATATTTTTAAATGAAAGGAAGCATTTGAATATTTGTAAAACAATTGTAAAAGCGAAATAAAAAATGCTCAGTATAGATGTTCGTCGACTACACACTCCACCTCCTGGCCCCGCGACAGCAAACCTCATCTGTCTGTCTGAGAGTGTAATAGGGTATATGCGTTTGTCATTTCGTTTATAATTTCTACAAATAACTTTTTTTTTTTTAAAATACTATATAAAAAAACAGTGTAGCTTCGGCTGTGTGGCACGTAGCGCCGTCCTGTTGAAACCAAATGTTGCCAATATCCTCCTCTTTAATTTTTGTGAACAAAAATTCGTTCAACATGGCCCGATAACGATCGCTATTGACTGTAACGGCCACTCCTTGCTAATTTTCGAAGAAAAATGGCTCAATTATGCCTCTGGACCAAAATCCGCACCAAACAGTGACTCGTTTTCGGTGTATCGGCTTTTCAATGTATGCGTGCGGGTTTGTGCCCCATATGCGACAATTTTGCTTGTTTACATACCCGTTAAGATCAAAATGAGCTTCATCTGAAAAGATGATTTTTTTTGGCAAAATCGGCATCTTCTGTAAGTCGATCGCAGGCCCACTTAACGCATTGGGTGGTCAGTTGGCTTCAACCATATTCGTTCAGCGGAAGGATAAAACTAATTATCTGTCAAATCAGATATGAGCTAAGTGTTACCGTTCACGAAATAAGCACTAGTTGAAAAATAAAAACGTTAGATGGCGGACCCTGTATATATACAACAAAATTTGAATTGAAAAATAATAACAACAAGCAAACTGCGATTGATACACCCTTAATTATATATGTATGTATATATGTACATGATGGTACAAACCGTGATCATTTTTGTAAGATTTAGAAAAGTCTATTTCACTTATATGTATGTATGTATATGCTTACAGTTGCATACGAGTATATACACTTTTGTAAAGGGTAAATAAGATTTGGCATAGCCGAATAAAGCGCTCTTACTTTTTTAAATAAGAATACAAAATCGTTTAACTTTAATGTAAAATATGAAATGAAAATATATTTATACAGACAAGTTTGGTAATATCGAAATTATTAAATTATTTGCACCATTTTAAACTTAATATTTTTTATTAAACTACATTCCAAAATCAATTTAATTTTTCTGCTTCTTCCATCCATTAGATTTGTGGTAGTCTGTAGTTATCAATCTGGTTTGCATACAGTACGAGCCAGTTTCTCAGTACCCGGTCGTGGTGGTGCTGCTGCGGTGCAACAAGAGCATTACGATGAGGAAGAACGTATGGGTAGAGGTTTAAGGCCCATGCGTTATGTGGATAAAAGTGAACTGGTACTAAAAGAAATAGACTCAACAGACAACGACGACAACAACAACAACAACAACATAAAGAACAATAATGAGACATCTGAAGAAACCCAAGCAATGGTGGAAGAAGTGGACAATCCAACAATAAGTTTTAAAAACAGTAATGATGCCGTAGATGCAATAGATGATACAACAAATGTTGCAGCAACATTGGAAAATATAATACCGGGGGTAAATGAAGAGCACATTAAGCAAAGGCAGGTTAATCAGAACGAAAAACAAAATGTAAATAAACAAGACAGACTGCTAGATGAAGAAGAAGAAAGTGTGATAAAACACAATATAAATCACAAACAACACAGCAGTACAACTATTCCTAACAATAAATCTGACGATGATGTAGATGGTGATGACGATAAAGACGATAAAGAAAATGATATTGCAGCTGTTGAATGTCTTCATGATGAGGAAAATTTTTCAGCCAAATTTGCTAAACTAACATTAGAGTTTAATGATCGACAAGAAAATGTAATGCTAGCAGATAATAGTGATGATGATTTTAGGCCAACACCCACAGGTACAGGTAATTTATGGTTTTGTTTATTTTTTTTTTTATTTTTTAAACATTAAAAACTTAAAAAAGAAAACTTGTGTTTCATCGTTGTAAAATATTTTCACTTTTCTTTTTTTACAGCTTTTGCTTCTGGTTTCGAATTAATGTTTCTAAACATGGGCAGTGTCATGTTGATGGTTTTATTATCTGTGATATTAATTGGTATTTTTATTTATGTTTTATATCGCAAAACAAATTTACCACCTCCCAAGGCTAAAACATCATCATCAGCACCATTACATAGCTCTAACCGACATCATCATCATCAACACTTACGCGAGGCAGCAGAAACTTTACCGCAAACAATGAGAACAAAAAATCAGAATTTATTGGTTTAACACACTTATATACAAAAAAACAAAACTTTTTCTAATATTTTTATGTTTAAATAAGAATAAGTTTTTTTTTTATATTTAATTAATCAAATTTTTGTACTACGCTTTATTGTCTTGCTGAAATTTTTACTTAAAACACCGGTTTTAATTCGCAGTGAATTGAAAACAGAGGCAAAATTTTCATTTCAAAACGACTAAGCGTAGGCATTGTGCTGCATTTTTTCCAACCCCAGAAATACTCTTTGTCTATTTATAGAGAACAAATAAAATACTCTTAGGCAAGACACTTTGTTAAGACAATGATGAACTGAGTTTTAAAGGAAAAGTTGGTAAAAGAATTTATGGAAAAATTAGAAAAGTAATAAAATTGGGTTAAACCATCTCAAATCAACCTAAAAAATTGCTGTTATCGACATGACTATTTTAGAATTTGTTGAATTTTGGTAAGTATAAAGTATCATAGAAATAAAAAAATCAAAGTTTAAAGTCGCTCACTCATTTTGATTCGAAAATATGACGTCTTGGAAATTGGAAAAAACCCCAAGTTATGTATATTTTTACTTAATTTTCATTTTCCGCAAAAGTATTATAGATACGCAGTTCAACAGGGTTGAATTAGACTAGATATTAAATTGCTTTTGATTTGATATACAACATGATGTTTTTTCTTGTAAAGTTCAAAGGTAATTTTTCATGATCCTTAATTTGGAAGGCTACATCTCTGAGAGCGACCTTTTTAAAATTTTTAAAAAACTTAAGTTAAAGGCGATTTTCATGTCTAATGTTGTGAAAAATTTTAAGGTGGAACGATATCTGGATTATGATCTATTAATCAAATTGTAAATTTACTTCGGGTAATGTGGTATTAATTGAATATTTTGATGTTTATTTATTTTAAGAAAAATATTCCTTTCACACTATTAAGAAATAAAAAATATAAATGAATTTAGTATCATAAATTCTTATAAAACATTTTAAATATAAAGATAAAAAATAACATTAATTTAAATGTTGTAGAAGAAATTCCTAAAATTAGTTTTTGATGCATTAAGTCCATTAATGGACCAGTAAGTACAACATTTTTATAATGTAAAACGACAAAAAAGAAAACAAATTTCTTTGACGAAGCGACAGCCTACTTAAGTAGTACACAAAATAATAGTTTTACTAAAAGAACTCGACAGTCAATATTACCATTTAATATGTTAAAAAAATAAGCAGTATTGACTGAATCGTACATCTTTTCTCCATACGTAGATGAAAACAACGGGATTCATGAGTTGCTAGCGCATAAATATAATTTAAGTGAGTTAACGTATAACAAATATATCTCTTTTGAAGTCTCTCGTTACGGAAAATATGTATTTATACCGCAATGATGACTTAAAATCAGACTACCATACTTCAGTCTTGATCTCCGAAATGATGTGAACAATAATTTAAGAGTATGTGGATGCGAAAATTCAGAAATATTTCTCTTTATAAGTTCTAAACTCGAATACGCTTTAGAAAACTATATAAAAGCAAGTAAGAGTGCTATATTCGGCCGTGCCGAATCTTATATACCCTTCACACAACGTGTAGTCATGCAATAACGATTGTTTGTATCACCATTCATCTCATATGAGATACGTACATACATATACAAAACATCCCATTGCAGAATTATAAATTGAGTTTACGATGTGTTTCAAAAAAAAAATTATTAAAAAAATGTATTAAAAACAAAAACAACAATAAAAAAATTAAAAAAAAAAATTTTTTAATTAATGCCACGTTTACTCTAACCAGTATATATGTATGTTGTTGTAATTGTGAAAAAAACGAGGTGGTCGTGGGTTTTTGCTCATATCTCAGAAAGTTATGGGGTGATCGTGCTGAATTTCAATAGCGATTAATTCCCGGATATTTCCAAAAGATTAATACCATACTCAGATCTGAGGAACATATAGTTGCTTCTAAAAGTTGATTTCAACCAACACATGGACAGACGGTCAGGGCTTAGGTTAGGTTAGGTTGAAAAGGAGGGGTATAAAAGCCCAAACCCATGACAGGTATGTACTTATGCCCAGTTGGCATGTTGTGCGCTCCATATGGAAAACGGAATTCCCAAACAAAAACCATAAACATAATTTCCCATAAAAAAACGGACTAGTCCAAGAACCCAGTCCCCTCAATGTAACGCCTTATGGATCTCCAGTTCGAGTTCCCCAGGTATTCCAAGTTCGGCATAGTATCCACTGTAAAATTTCGCGCCAATATGCTCAAACGCAGGACAATGACAGAGGTAGTATACCAGAGTCTCATCCTCTTCCTCGCAAGCTCTACATGTTGTCTCCTCAGATAATCTCATGCGAGCTAGATGAGTTCTCAACTCCGTATGACCTGTTATTACACCGGTTAATTTCCTAAGTGTAGGTCTACTTAGTCTCAGAATCTCCTTTGATTTCCCAAGATTTGGGTCACCCCAGAGTGTTCTTGTCACCTTACCGACATCAGTGCTTTGCCATTTTCTGACATGTTCCTCCATTGCCCAACGTTTAAGTTCATCCTTAAATCGTTTAAGGGGTTTGGCGTTCTCCAAAGTTATAGTACTCAGAAGAGCTCCCATTTTGGATAATTTGTCGGCTTTCTCGTTTCCGATCAGCCCGTGATGGCTTGGTATCCATATTATCTCCAGATGTTCACAATTTGCATATGAGTTTATCTCCCTTTTGCATTGCAAAACGTTCCGGGATTCAACTTTCTCCATTCTCAATGTCTTAATCACTGAATGGCTATCCGTAAAGATACGAATCGGAGTTTCGCTATTCGTTTCCTTTATCCATTTAATTCCTTCCGTAATCGCCATGATCTCAGCCTGAAAAATAGTGTTGTGATCTGGTAGACGGAAGTATTTGCTTCTATTTCGGCTTATGTCGTATAAGCCCATTCCAGTTTGGTCACCAATCTTTGAACCGTCTGTGTAAAGATCGATTCCGTGGGTGTTTCCCATCCTGATTATCTCATCCCATTCTCCCTCTTCCGGTATAATGGTGATGCAGTTAATATCCTCTTATCTCATCGGGATTTTATCACATGTTAATTCCGTAATATTTCCCATCGGTAAGATATCCGTTATTCTTTGGTATCTGGTCTTATGTTCTCTTATAAGCCACTCATCTATTGCCATTAATCTTGTGGCAGCCAAGGCCGCTTCATATTTTACCTGTATCTCAATAGGCCAAATGGATAATATATTCTCAATGGCCATTGTCGATGTGGTCCTCATGGCGCCGCAAATACTAGTGCAGCACTGTCTCTGAATCTTTCGAAGAGGTTTTATATTTACCTTCTTCTCTAAGGATGTCCACCACACTAACGAAGCGTACGTAATTGTAGGCCGCAGTACACTCGTATATAGCCAATGTGTCATCCTTGGGCTTAAGCCCCATTTTGAGCCAATCACTCTTCTGCAGAGGGCCCATATTCTTTGAGCTTTCTCCACTTTACATTCAATGTGGTCCTTCCAGGATAGTTTCCAATCAAGTACTATTCCTAGGTGTTTGACCTTCTTATCAATCTTAATTGTCTTATTCCGAAAGATGGGAAAGCTATGCACCGGTATCTTCCTCTTTCTCGTAAACAAACAGATTTCAGTCTTTTCTGGGTTGACATTGAACCCTCGCTCCTTCGCCCAGTTATAGGTCAAGGCTTAATCGACTCCTCTATTCATAAGCTCTCAGAAAATATATACTTTATGTGGTCGGAAATGAAAATTGTAGAAATTACAAACGGAATGACAAAGCTATATATACCCTTGTGCACCTCAGGTGAAGGGTATAATAAAATAAGGCTTATTAATATTAAGTTACGTAATTAATTACGTTGATACCATGCATTAATAAAAAAAAAAAAATTTTTTAAATCACCTCAGAGATAATTTTGTGGCTTTAGCACGGGTAAGGGTGATTTTTTTTAATGCTTTCAGCTTCCAACAAAGCAGATATAAAAATGGGAGAATTCTTTAGTTTAAATAAAGCGGGTCCAAATGTGAGTTATCATTTTAATTTTAACAAAAAAAACTGCGTTTTTGCGATATTAAAAAAAAAAAAAAATTTTTCGGCTTATTACAAAAAGGTTCCGGCTTAAAATGTGAAATTATGTTAGTAAAGTGAGCCCCCTACTGGTCCGACTGAATCTCAATCTTTAAACAAAATTATCAAGAAATTTTTTCAATAAACTGTTGTTGATATTTGTTATTTTTAAGCTCTTAAACTGTTGTGGAACTGTTGCTGAACACCTTTGATTTAAAACCGACTCACAAAAAATAGTCTACGGGTGTCAAATCGCACGATCTTGGCGACCAATTCACTTGATTCATTATTTCTTTAAACGTGTGGCAAGTGACACCATCCTGTTAAAACCACATTTTCTCTACGTTTAAATCATTAAATTTCCACCACAAAATGCTTCGAATCATCCCTCCCTGTAGCGACTTTCGCTGACCATTGATAATTCAAATTTGAAACCCCTTAATAATGTTTTATATTGTATTGCAATCTATGACTGCATACAACATTTATTATGGGATAATTGCGGATCTTTAAATTTGTTCCGAGCATTATGTTTAGTTGATACTTATATTTTCACTAAAGCCCTTTAGACAATTGCTTTTTTCTGTCTTTTTAAGATTTTAAAAAAGAGTGCAAGTATGTTATCAAACGAAATTTTAATAAGAGCAAGAGTACAGCCATATTAAGAATAATATAAAAACATCAAAGTTTTCTGTATGTTATTGATAAAAAAAATAGCGGCATCTATTAAAAAAAAACTGAAAATTTTTAGCTTAAAATTTAAATTTCCAGGTTAAAACGAAACAGTTCTGCAAACCACTTTGTTTTATACTTGAATTTAGCGACATTGAAAATAAATAAAAAAAAAAATATAGGAAACATGCATAGTTTTTTCTCTCTAACATTACCTTTTTCAGTCGTTCAATCTTAGATTAAGAAAAGACAAAACAAAAAAGAAAGTGTCATAATAGCCATCAATTTCAAGGAACCTTTTGAACCAAAAAGCATAAATTTACTAAATAATTTTACGATTATTAAATGTTGGTAGAAATATTATATCATTTCGATAATTTTACTTTTGAAGTATGTAAATCGCAGAGACCAACAAAAACGCGAATTTTGGGAAAAAAAAAATGACGCAAAAATCAATATATTGGCATCGCTACTTAAACACGCAATGACAAAATGAATATAACCCACACCATGTTTTAGTAGTGGTAGTAAATATCTTAATTTAAACTTTGAAGTTTTCTTAATTCTATGATATACTGTATTTATACGATAAACCAAAAAACTCGTAGGAGATAAGGAACGCCCTTTGGTTGGTTTGACATGGAATTACCCAATTTATAAAAAAAATTCTAAAGGAAAATATTCTCCCAAATAGAGCTAAATAGAGAATATAAGAAATTAACTGGTACTTCGAAACTGTAATCTTATATGAATTTACATTACAACAAAACAGTGAAGTAAAAATTGGTTTATTTACCGACTTGAAATAATCAATTGATTACACTGCTTTACAAATTTTTAATTTGGAAAAATACCAAGAACGCCACATGCCTAGATAAGTTAATTGGGACCTCCTGAACACGAAAAACGCTGTAATTTTTTTTTTTCTAAGTACCGTTTTTCAGATAACGGTACTTTTGTGTTTTTTGGTATATGGTCCCACTCAAACCCTTGTGGAGCCCAACCGAAAAGTCTGATCGAGATAAATGGCATATCGTTGGAAAGGTAATTGAATGCCTTTTGCGTCAATATGCTGCAAATTTCTATCTGATAAGAAATGGCTGAGTAATGGCACCTCAAAGTTGAAAATTTGCCTATTTTTTACGTTTTTTTCAAAATTTTTCATTTTTACTTCGTTTTTTTTCTACGTTATAGTAAAGATCTGGAATGTTTTATTTCTTAACCAAATAGCTTATTTAATTACAAACATTTTAAGCGTAATTTGAAAAAAATCGGATAAAAACTAAAGTTTTTATTAAGGATTTTGTGGAACGACAATATTTTCATCTTCATTGCTCACACACTACATATATTCGGCGTCCATCAGTTTTTGGAATTTTAATTTAATTTTTTTAATTTACGCCGAATATAGTGTGAGCAATGAAGATGAAAATATTGTCGTTCCACAAAATCCTTAATAAAAACTTTATTTTTCATCCGATTTTTTTCAAATTACGCTTAAAATGTTGGTAATTAAATAAGCTATTTGGTTAAGAAATAAAACATTCCAGATCTTTACTATAACGTAGAAAAAATGAAGTAAAAATGAAAAATTTTGAAAAAAACGTAAAAAATAGGCAAATTTTCAACTTTGAGGTGCCATAACTCAGCCATTTCTTATCAGATAGAAATTTTCAGCATATCGACGGAAAAGGCATTCAATTACCTTTCTAACGTTATGCCACTTATCTCGATCAGACTTTTCGGTTGGGCTCCACAAGGGTTTGAGTGAGACCATACACCGAAAAACACAAAAGTACCGTTATCTAAAAAACGGTACTTAGAAAAAAAAATAACAACGTTTTTCGTGTTCAGGAGGTCCCAATTAACTTATCTAGGCATGTGGCGTTCTTGGTATTTTTTGGCTGTAAACCAGTGTTATAGACTCGGACACAATGAATATTTTTTCTTATTACTTCCAAAAAGTGGTGTTATTTAAATCTAGACTATTCCAAAACTTAATGATAAACACATGGCACTTTTCTTATAAGACTTAATTAATAATAAGCACAAACTACATTTTAAGTTGTCTTTTATTAGATTTAAGGTAAATTTTGTAAAAAAAAAAATTATAAAAATTCATGTATGTAATAAAATAAGAAAAAACATAAAACTCATCTTAAAAAACTATTTCTTTTATTTTTAAGCTTTATGGAAAAAAAAAAGTGACAAGAAAAAAAAAGAAGCAAAATGTAAGTAGTCTTTTAACAATTGTTGTTAAGCCTTGTGCTCTTTTAGAATTAAAAAAAAGAAGATAACAAACATAATAAAAAACAAAGTAGAACAATGTTTTCACGAAGCCCTTTTTTACCACAATTCAAACAGCAGAAGAAAAAAAAATGGTAAAAATAAAATGAATATAACTAGGTTAGGTTGACTGGTTAGTCTGGCCAAAGTCGCTTTAACTAAAGCTGTGCTAAATAAGTCTTAGTTACATCGTCCGAGCCAGTTACAAAAGTATTACTATCATTTTTATTTCATTTTTCTTTTTTGTTCTTCTAATATTTTACGAAACAAACAATGTTTTGTTTTTGTTATTCCTAAAAACTGCTTGCTGCTTCAGGTTGGTATTTAAGTGTGAAGAAATATGTGTTGCATAAATCATGTATCTTCTAACTAGAGTCTTAGAAATTCATTAGAACAAAACAAAGAGAGAGGAAAAGAGCCAGAGTATAAATTGGCATAATAAGTATAATGTATCGTGTTTGGTGGTTGAAAAAGAAGTAATTTATTATTATTTCATTTCATGCTTAATAACTAGTTTGACAGATCATCTTTAATAATATATTAATGGTGTCGTGATGTAACTCACACCTAGATGGCGCAACACCACAACTCCCATCTCAAGTTTAATAATAAGTAGTAATATTTATCAAATTTTGGGTTTATATACTAGAACACAAAAATAAATTTTGTTATTATAACTAAATTTAACAATTTTAAAGTAAATACTTCTTCTAACTGATACGAAAAATAGTTATATACAAAAGCTCTTCTTGTTTTCTAATATAATAGTTTCTATACTTTTAAATATAAAAATAATTTCGAAATATAACAAATATAATATAATATAAAAAGTTATTCTTTGTAATTAGGACGTTGCAAACGCCTTAAATTACGAGATCTAGTCTCTCTTTGACACGGAGTAACGTACAGCTGTCCACCCTCTTCCCCAGAAGCTGATTTATCAGAATCTGATGAATTTTTGTCAATGGAAGCACTTGGAACTGCTTGTTCGCCCACATCAGCGCTCTCATTTTCGTTTTCTGTACCGCGAATCATTTGATCAACGTGTCTTTTAATTATTTTGTTATTTCTAGTTAAAATACAACGATACGATTGCGGACCTAAACGTTCTTTAACCGTAGCTTCTTGCCACGCAGCTTTATTCGGATTAGAATAGTCACGAACAAAAACATTTCTACCGGTATCAAAATTAATAATTCGTGCCCCTTTATGATTTTTGGTGTTTGACAACTGACTCTCAACCATTTTATTCTTCACCAAAGGTGGACTAAGCATACTAAAACGTGTCTTAATCTCTTTACCTAATAACAATTTAGCAGGCGTTTCACCTGTAGTGCAATGTTTTGTTGATCTATAATCAAACAAAAACGTATTTACGATCTCATCGAGGTTTTCCCCATCACGTAGATTGGCCAACAGAGACTTTTTAAAAGTTTTCACAAAATTTTCGGCCCGACCATTGGTCGCCGGATGACCTGGAGCGGTCAAAATATGCTTAATATTATTTGCCTTCATGAAAACTTGGAATTCATCGGCCGTAAACTGCCGCCCGTTATCACTCACTAAAGTATCTATTAACCCAAACCTTCCAAAAACTTCACGCAATTTGCCGATGGTAAAACTTGTTGTTATACTTTTCGTTTTAAATACCTCGACCCACTTTGAGTACGAATCGATGATTAAAAGAAAGTGAAAATCCTTAATAGGACCCGCAAAATCAATATGAAGTCGGGACCACGCGGAGTCCGTGGACCTCCATGGGATTAAGGGGCCTTTTTCAGGACTTGGTTGGCCTAATTTACACGAAATACAATTAGAAACTAATTTTTCAATATCGTGGTCTATTTTAGGCCACCACACATACGAACGAGCTAAAGATTTAGTTTTCACTATTCCGAAATGTGAATAATGCAACTGCCGTAAAATTTTACTACGTAATTTTCGTGGGACTACTACTCTAAAACCCCATAAAATACAATCGTATTCTACCGAAAGCTCATCTCTGCGACTAACGAAAGGAACAAATTCATCACCCTTCAACGATCCAATTTTGCCAACCTTCTTCACTTTAGCCAAAATAGGATCACGTCTAGTTTCCCTAGAAATATCTTTAAAATTTAAATTTAGCCTATTATCTCCACTAATATAATTTACAAAACCAAAGTCTTCACTGACTTCTACTACTTTTCGTTGAGGAAAACGAGATAAATGATCTGCAGAATTTTCTGCACCCTTAACAAAACGCATGGTATAATTAAAACCAGATAAAATGAAAGCCCATCTTTGGATACGAGCTGCGGCCATAACAGGCAACCCTTTATTCTCTCCAAAAATGGCTAAAAGCGGTTTATGATCTGACTCTAAAGTAAAATGATTGCCAAGTAAATATTGCTTAAGTTTCGTTACGCTAAAAACAATAGCCAACGCTTCCTTTTGTATAGCACTGTAATTCCTTTCGGTTTGTGTAAGTGCACGAGAAACAAAAGCTATGGGCTTTGTCGTCCCATCTGCGCACATATGGGATAAAATACCCGCTACCGCGTAATTAGAAGCATCCGTTGAAAGCAATATAGGCAGTCTAGGGTTAAAATGAACCAAAATTTTATCAGACGTCACCTCCCCTTTTAACGACTCAAAAGCATTTTGACACAATTTAGACCATTTAAATTTTACATCCTTTCGCAAAAGTTCATAAAGAGGCGCCATTTTATGGGCAAAATTGGGAATAAATTTTGAATAATAATTCAGCATCCCTACAAAGGCTCTAACCTCAGACACATTTCTAGGAACTGGTGCTTCCAAAACTGACGAAATACGATCTTTATTCATACTCAAACCATCCCTATCAATGTTGAATCCTAAATAAGATACTTTATCTTTGAAAAATTCACACTTAGTACTATTAAGACGCAAACCTACAGCCTCTAACTTAGTTAATACCAACTCAATAGTTTTGACGTGATCCTCGAAATTACGACCTGTGATGATAATATCATCCAAATAGTTTACTACGTTTGGAATACCACGTAAAATATTTTCAATAGTCTTTTGAAAAATAGCTGCCGCAGGCTTGACACCAAATGGTAAACGAGTCATTTTGAATATACCCATGTGGGTACTCCAGGCGCATAACAATTGAGAACTTTCATCTTACAACAACTGATTATAAGCGTTAGACAAGTCTAATTTCGTAAAAAGTTCTCCACGAAGAGAAGCAAATAGTTCGTCAATTAACGGAAGAGGATATTCTACGTCTTCTAAATATTTGTTAATGGTGGATTTATAATCCCCGCAAATACGAATCTGACCATTGGGTTTAATAATGGGTACCAAAGGTGTGCCCCACTCCGAATTGTCTACGTGTACTAAAACGCCTTGTTTTACTAAATCCTGTAGTTGTATTCCAATTTTCGAACGCCAAGCCATTGGCACAGGCCTTGGTTTACAAAAAATTGGTCTAACGTTTTCCCTCAAATTTAAAGTTACCGTACCCCCTGTGTATAAACCTAAATCCTCTCTAAACACGTTTACGAAACGTTCCTTTATGCTTAGTACACATTCACTTATGTCCCTTATTGAATTGACATTCGAGAGACCGATACCGAACATCGTCATAAAATCACAACCTAATATAGGAGGGCTACGCGTATTCGTAACAACAAAACGTAAATTTTTAATTTGGCCACGAAATCTCACCGTTGCTAAAAACTCACCAATAACATTTATGCCATCTCCTCCGTAGGCACATAATTTTTTTGTACAGGGATTCAATCGCTTGTCTTTAAAAATATTACTAAATGTTTCACTTGATATCAACGAACAAACAGCCCCAGTATCCAAAACAAACTCAACCATTACATTATCAACTTCCACCGACAATGTAAATGGAGCAGCCGAACCTTCATCCGTTACACTGTAAACAGAAAAAAAATTATCATTACTATATTCATTTAATCTTTCATAACACTTATTTTTAGGCAAATTCCCATTTGATACTTGAACCACATTAACTTGATTATTATTGCATACACTAGCTAAATGCCCCACCTTGTGACATTTGTTACAAACACTGCTTTTGTATTTACATTTATCGCTTGCGTGATTCTTCCATCCGCAATGAGTACATTTCTTTTTTATCTTCTTGCTGCCGTTATTCTCGTAGACATTAAATTGTTTGTTGTTTTTACTGCTACTCGTTGCTTCATCTTTGCTGTTGTTGTTGTTGGTGTTATACTTTTTAGGTCCCCGTGCATATTTTCTTTGCACATAATTAATCTCTTCATTTGTACCCCTTTGCGCATACAGCTTAGCCTCCATAGTTAACGCCTTCCTTCAGGCAACTTCTAAAGTAAGGGTTTCATCCTCCTCACACAGCCTTTCAAAAATTTTGCCCCCAAATCCAGTGACAAATTTATTTAACACAAATTTTTCCAGCTGTGGTCCAAATTTGCACTCCATTGCTAATTTTTTTAAACGTGCATACCACACTGATACGGATTCCTCATCCCTTTTCTTTGCGTCCAAAAAATTTCTGCGCTCCCGAAAAATTATCACGGGGGGCGAATAATGCTGATTTAGCATGTCACATAACTCCTTATACTTCTTCTTAGCAGGTAAATCAGGGAAACACAATTCCCTCAACAAGCCATACGCTTCAAGGCCAACAGCCTTCAATAACGTTGACGTTTTTATACGGTCTTCTTCCACCGCCGCCTCCACAAAATGAGAATCCAACACCTCTTGCCAAAGACACCACTTGTCCACAACCGGCCGGAACTTCTTTATACCAGTTGCCATGGATGTTGTAAAAATACTCTCGTTGTGAGCTATGGTTGTATCACCTGGACCTGGCATCTTTACAATATTGAACAAATAATACCACCAAAATTCACACGATTTTTAACACAGAAAATCTGCTTATTTATATAATAATTATTATATAAAAAAAATGTATTATTTACACTACGCTATGCACACTGTTGTTTTTATTTTACCAAAAGTCGTCGCCACTATAATGTATCGTGTTTGGTGGTTGAAAAAGAAGTAATTTATTATTATTTCATTTCATGCTTAATAACTAGTTTGACAGATCATCTTTAATAATATATTAATGGTGTCGTGATGTAACTCACACCTAGATGGCGCAACACCACAATAAGAATAGAATTTTTTCTTGAATAATTGCTAATAATTTCTTTAAATTCTTTGCGATCTATTAAAATAATGTTCTTGCGTTACGTTCGCGACCAGCCAGAAGCTTAACAAATCTGATCGATGTTTTTATTAATAATAGCAAATTTAGATCTTTTTTGTAGATTGTGCAAGGGGAGGATTTTCATAAAGGGTGTCTCGGTAAGAGTGCACTGTTTCATTTTAAAATAGAAGCACTTATTTTTTGAAACTGACATGATTTTTTATTGGATTGTAAATAAGACATATTCCGATGAAATATAAAGTAAAATATCCGTCAAATGACCCCACGTCAAGGATGACAGGTCATTACTCTAACGACTCGTTGGATCTTGGATTTAAGCTCAGGAATTTTTTCTGCTGAATTTATTCGCAAAGACCCAAGATCTTACAAAATCTTAAAAAAATTAAATTGCATGATCTTGGTAGCCAGTTCACAATAGAATTTCTTAAGGTAATGTGTTGCATATTTGTTTCATACGTAGTGTGACAGGTTAAGTCGTCTTGCTGAAACCACATGCCGCCTAAATAAATGCTGTGAAGTTGAGAGAATAAAAACTTCTTTTTATCTCATCTTCCAAAAATGTAGACCCAATAACGCCGCCTAAACAAAATCTGCAACGGACAGTTGCTCACTGTCCATAACGGATCAAGTTTCTTTAAATATTTTGACCATTCTTCGAATGTTTGACGCATAAGGTGCACTTTTTCGACTAAAAATACTTTGAAGTTCTCGAGCGGTGTCAGCAGACTTTCCATATTTTTGTAATAAGTTTTACAAATTATAATGCGTTGTTCTTTCATGAAATGTTCCAATTTTAATAATCGAAATAACATATGTGACAGCTGCCAAATTTCAGTTGTCAATGGCACAAAAAAATATTACACTAAATTTAAAAAGTGCATTATTATTGAGAAACCTTTTATAAAACTGTTGAAACCTAAATTAAAGAAATTAATTTTTTATAATTTTTTTTTACTGAATTGTCTTAAGACTAATGTTTTTAATTTATTCTGCAATTGAAATTGCAACATGATAAATACATTTATTAAAGTTAGATAAATTAGCGCATATAATAGATAGCAGATGAATGAACAAAATTTATAAAATAAATTGACAAATTTTACTAAAAAAATTTTATTATCATTGAAAATGTAAGGAAAAAAGCTATTTTTTGCAGCCATTAAATACAGGTTAATAACACACCTGTTGTCAAAGTAATAATTTGTTTTAAACTATGGCCTATAATCTCCAGTGATATTTGATATATACTATATCCAAAATACATACAGAATACAGGGTTTTTTATTTCTATGACTGGAAAGAGATAAAGAGCCGTGATCAATAACAGAATAGTTAAAGTCGCCTTATATAACGTTTTGTATATTTGTATTGGCCAGAAATATCACACGGTTTAACGGCTTTTAACTTTTGAGTTAAGGTTTTTTTAAGTCTCCCAACCAAAGACTCTGGAAGCTGGTCAAGAGAGAGTTAGAACGAATGCAGTATAAAAGAAATGATCGATCGATTTTACATTGAGAAACTGAAGAGGAAAACTTAAAAATTCAAATAAATATTTAAAAGAACTAGTATGAATGATAAGTATATTCGGCTGTGTCAAAATATATCTGTGGCTTGCAGCTAAAAGGGCCAAATCGGAATATTAGAAAGAGAGTTATAGCTCGAAAAGCAAGAGTAGGTCGAAAAAACAGTGTCCTTCGCACATCGAATAAAATGGAATTGTGTCCAGACGCATAAACGTAGACTCATGAAACTTCGAATATATATTTCCTGAGTAAAAACAATATCTTTCCCCGAAAATTATCTAAATCTATGAATTAGGAAAGGAGTTATCGATCAAAATGTACGAAAATTTATACCGCATAGTGTATTTTTCGGTATATTTAAAAACAAAAACGTCATAAAAGCAACAAAATTGGATGTACGACTCTGAAATTTTGCACTCATTACTTTTTGGTCAAATGCTTTGTTCTAACGTAAAATCCATGTGCCACACCCACTTTTACGCCCACCTCCCATATAACGCTTTACCCAAAGTTCATATAATTTCTCTATTAATATAGATTTTGGAATAATAAAGGCCTATATTGAAACATCTAAGTTGTACTCATTCGCAAACACAACTTTGACATGCCTACTATAACGCCCACTTTTCACGTTATCTACCGTTAATGAAATTTAAAATCTCATAATACCGACAAAATTAGAGGTATGATGATCAAATTTGCTACATATATCCTTCTAGGCAATATCATTACTGTGCCAGAGAATTTAGGTGCCACGCCCACTTTTATGCCCACCTCCCATATAACGGTTTAACTGAAATTCATATAATTTCTCTATTAATAAAGATTTTGGAATAATAAAGTACTATATTGAAAAACCTTAGTTGTACTCATTAGCAAAAACAACTTTGACACGCCTACTATAACGCCCATTTTTCACGTCATCTACCGTTAATGAAATTTAAACGCTCAAAAAACCGCCAAAATTAGATGTAGTTAAGTTAAGGTGACACGCCCACTTTAACGCCTACCTCCCATATAACGGTTTATCTTAAATGCATGTAATTTCTCTATTGACAAAGTTTTTCGCAAAATAATGGACTATATTGAAATATCTAAGTTGTATTTATTAGCAGAAACTTTATTGACACGCCTACTTTAACGCCCACTTTCATTGAAAGACTACATTTACAAAAGCATTTTAGTAGCATATCGAAGTTATAAAGGGTGGTTAAATTTTAAAGGCCGATGTTGAATTTATTATCATTTCTTTGTATAATGATAATATTTGTATGGTTCAATTATGTATTTAACAAAATATCGGCCAAATACAACCCCCCCCATCCTTGGCGCCACTCCTCCATCTGATGGTCCAAATTTTCAATGACAATGTTGATGCTCAATTGTTGGGCATGATGATGAGTCGAGGTTGACTTCTATTTTGCCACACTATTGCAAAAAACTGCAATGGTTCCCATTTAACGAACTAAGAAGGCGTTCACAGATTTTCTTACATTTTATACAGACCTTTTTTGTAGAAATTTAAATATTTTTTACAATTCTCCCGATTGTGGACGAATTTGAATGATTATGTTGATCAAAAGAATTACGAAGTTCACAAAATGCATTTTGATTTGAAAGCCCATTTTTATAAAAAACCTGAATAACTTTAAAGCGATGCTCATTTGCGTATCTTTCCACGGATCAAATTGAGTAAGTTTGAGATTGAGAAATGTTAAGTGAAATGCAGAAAAGAAATTTAAAGACTAGGTGTAGTTCACCTTCAACATGGGCCCTTAAAATTTAACCACCCTCTACAAAGAAAGTGATACATATTTTATTATAAAGAGATTATTCCATAATGATTAACAAAATAATAAATATTGTGCTTTAAATGTACACAAAATTGGTGGTGGGTATAAAAGATTCGGCACAGCCGAATATAGTGCTCTTACTTGTTTTTGGTTCAGCTGGGACTCTTTGCCACGTTTACTCTAACCAGTATACCACGTTTGTTAGTATGTATGCTGTTGTTGTTTTTGTGAAAAAAAGATCGAGGTGGTCGTGGGTTTTTGCTCATATCTCAGTTGTTTATGTACCGATGTTTCTGATTTTCAATACCGATCTACTCCCCAATATTTCTGATATTTTAATACCTCACCCAGGTCCAGGTGATGTCGGGGGGCTTCAAAAAGGTGAAGGGTTATTATATTGCATATTTATTGAGTAATTTTATTCAGATTGGGCAGTAAGGGAGGGCATAAGGTAAAATGCTAAAAGCGATGAAAATGCATGAGACAAAGTGCTTTCATTACCTTAGTAAGACATTTCACCTTACTGATCCCATTGCCAAGACAGTGGCCTCACCATGATATTTCTCGGGTACCACTTCCCTTTAAAATGGAAGAGACTTCTAGCGACGTTCTGTAACTTGTTCAATTATTGACATAAGAACCAGTGTTCCCATTTAAGCACTTTTAGTGCTAGAATTAGCACAATATTTTTAAATTAGCACTAAAATTTTAGAAAAAAAGTGCTAGCTTAACACTTTTTTACAAATATTTTTTACTTATTTTACTTCCTTTAAAAAAGTAAAATAAAGTATTTCTTCATTTAATTTAGTGAAAACTTTAAGTGATAATAAAAGTCGTTGTAAATTATTTTAGATTTTTAATAAATTATTATTAAAAATATTTAAATAATTTTATTATCTGTTAAACGTTGCTGACTTACTGATCTTTACTAACTAAATTCTACTAGACTAAACGAAACCTATTTTGCCACTAGTTTTTGGCAGAATCTACTTCAAATCTACAGTCCACACCAGCTATCGATTTGTTTAAACAACGAACACATGTGCAAGTTAAGGCGACAGCACTATATTGTTCATTAACCCGTCTCAAAAGTTAAGCGACAGCACTATATTTTTTATTATTTTCATACGGTCATTAAATCGCCTCAAATTTTAGCAAGAAATTAATGATTTTGCTTACATAGTCTGTCTGCAAAATAAAATTGTTTTTATAGAATTAAAATATCATTTTACTTTGCACGCGCAAAGTAAAAATGATGAATTGCATTTGAATTGGTTTTTTATGGAATTTCTGCTGAATGACAAAAATCATGTTTGCTACTAGTAGAAACTTTAACTTTTAATCTTTGGAAGTAAATGGTGACGGATGAAATTGCTAAATAAAGTTATATTTTTTAAAATGAAAAACTTACCAATTATTAACTGGGGGCTCAACCGGGATATAGTTGTTGATATGTTCTGAAAAATCAAAGTAAGAACGCAGCTACGATCCTGCCAAAAAACACAAACAAGTATCCTTAAATAGAAAAGGAGAAAAGTGAAAGAAAAAAACACAAACAAGTATCCTTAAATAGAAAAAGGAGAAAAGTGAAAAAAAAAACACAAAAACACAAGCAAATATCCTTAAAAAGAAAAAGGAGAAAAGTGAGAAAAAAAAAACAAAAACACAAGCAAATATCCTTAAAAAGAAAAAGAAGAAAAGTGAAAAATAAAAACACACAAAAACGTTTCGTTAGAAAAAGAAGAAACTATGTTAAAAAATTTTTTATCCTGTGAAAAGAATCAAAAAACACAGTGACAATAAGACTAAAAGCAATGAAGAGAATTGAAAATATTAAAAACAACAGAGTGACATAAAATTACATAACTTTCTAAAGGTGAATAAAAACCCAACTAAAGAACATTTTGACAAAGCTGATACAAGTCTTGAAGAAGTGAATTTAAATTTATTCTACTGTAACCACGCTGGAAGAAGATCAACTCTACTAGAAACCATCTGGAACCTGATAAAGTATAGTAAGAAATAAGTTGTTTTGTATTGTTTTAAAGGCTAAAATATTTTTAAATATTTATAAAATAAAATATTTTTAAGTATAATAAAAAACTGTAAAACACTGGATCGTATAAGGGAATTAGGAAACGAAATAGGCTTTTTGCCGGGGGAAGGGATCTTGAATTGTTCGATAGAGGATTTGACAGGTTCTTTTCAGGCTCTTAGTACTTCAGCTTCCACCATGACCACTCCTGCCCAAATTTCTGAACTAATTCGTTTACAGACCGCTCCATTGCAGGAGACTATAGACAGATTAAGCCAACAATTATCACAGTTAGTTAGTGTAAATACGATTGTAGAATATCGAACACAGACCATAGATGAAAATATTCGTTGTGATGAGACCCTAGATGTCTTAAAATCATTACCCAATTTCGATGGGAAAAACTCCTATGTTAGTTGGCGGGAAGCCGCAGGTAATTCTATGCAATTATATAGGAAAGGTAGTAGAAAATATTTCGCAGCATTAACTATTTTAAGAAATAAAATAGTCGAAGATGCAAACGATATTCTCACCACTCATGGCACGGTCCTAAACTTTGACGCAATCATGAGTAGATTAGATTTCGCTTACGCCGACAAACGGCCACTACATATAATAGAACAGGAGATGAGCATTATGAGACAGGGTTCTTTGTCCATTATTGAGTACTATAATGAGGTCAATAAGAAACTTACTTCTCTCATAAATAAAACCATAATGACCCATGGTTCTGAATCGGACTTAACTAGGGAACTTAATGTTAGAAATAGACAATATGCTTTGAGGGTGTTCATCACTGGATTAAATGCTCCATTGGCCAACATATTGTTCTCATTATCACCGAATGATCTACCAAACACATTAGCCAAAGTCCAATAGCTCGAATCAAACAATATTCGCGCAAATTTCGCTTTTCAGTTCATTAGGGCAACACATCAGAATAATAATCACCAAAAGCCCATGAATTCGTTACGTTTTCCACGACAAAACCAAAATAACCCTCAAGTTAATTATCGCGAAATACGACAACCACAACCTAAGCCCGAACCAATGGAGTTGGGAACTTCAGCTGGCGTTAAACCTGCACAAAATGGGTATTACAACCAAAGGCCAAACTATTTTTATAACCGTTTTGGGTCACAAAATCGAGCTAGTAATTTTCGACAGGGTAACAAACGTCCACATTCTCAAACGACGTATCAGCCCAATCAAAAAGCTCAAAGAATAAATAACCTTAATGAAGACGCTTTTTTAGACATAGAATCGACCTGCCCTGCATTATCAGGACAGCAAAGGACGGAAGAAAACTCACAATTTTGATTGACAGTGGCGCAACGAGCAGCTACTGCAAACCTGGAGTTCTTGCAAACGGAAGGGACTTAGTTATTAAGAAGAGAGTAAAAACTGTTAACGGCTATACTCTCATTACACATTATTGTGAAGCAAGCATGTTTGGAATAAAACAATTGTTTTACGAAATCCAGGGACTTGAGACAGACATGCTTATAGGTTATAATTTTTTAAGGAAAGCAAATGCAGTATTAGACTTTCAGCAAGGGATAATAACTTGTGAAAATAATGCTAGTAAAAATAATCTAGATAGAAAATCTAATGAAAATAATTTCAAAGACATTGGAGAAAATGTCTTGAATAAAATTATTAATGAAGAATATCCTGAAGGTACTAACAAAAGTGTTTCAACTAAAAATGTTGATCATGAATCACAAACCTTGGAAAAACTCCGCAAAAACCTACAAGAAAAAGTTACCAGATTACACTCTAATATTAATTTAAATCTGCCTTTTAGAACGGATATTAGGGCAGAAATTAGAACAATACATAATGATAACGCAAACTCATTTGTTAACAATGAAATAGAAAAGTTATTGAAAGCGGGCACCATTGGTGAAAGCAGGGGCCCTTATAATTCACCAGTGTGGGTGGTCCCAAAAAAGGAAACGAATGAAGACGAGACACAAAAACTCTGTTTAGTCATCGATTACAAGAAATTAAATCAGAAAACAATTGCATATAAGTACCCTATACCAGACTGTAATGTCATATTGTCCAACTTGGGCAAGGCGAAATTTTTTTCAACCATTGATCTTGAATCTGGGTTTCACCAAATTCTCATGAGAGAGGACGATGTGGGAAAAACCGCATTCTTCGTCAACAATGGGAAGTATGAGTTTGTACGAACGCCATTCGGATTGAGGAATGCACCAAGCATTTTTCAAAACGCGACGGACGACATTTTGAGAAATTTCATTGGTAGATTCTGCCATGTTTATATAGATGACATTATAGTATACTCCAAAGACTTACAAGAACATATAAAACATTTGGATATAGTAATCAACACGCTAAGAGAAGCAAATATGAAAATATCCTTGGAAAAGTCAAAATTTTTTGAGGAAGAAGTGGAATTCCTGGGGTATGTAATAGCACATGGAGTTATAAAAACAGACCCAAATAAAATTGAAACAATCAAAAATTACCCACAACCACAAACTCTAAGACAGCTTAGAAGTTTCCTTGGTCTTACGGGTTACTACCGTAAATTCATTTGTAATAACGCCAATGTGGCAAAACCTTTGACTGGATTTCTTGCCGGAGAAAACGGTAGAGTATCTACTTACGCTTCAAAGAAAGTTAAAATTGAACTCGATACTGAGGGTGTCTCAGCATTTATTAAACTAAAGGACCTCTTGGCTGGTCAGGTCGAACTAACCCAACCTGATTATCAAAAAAAATTTATTCTAACGACCGATGCATCAAATGCAGCCATTGGTGCCGTATTGACACAAGAGAAAAAACCAATAATATTCATATCAAATACTCTCAATTTAACTGAACGTAACTACGCCACGAATGAAAGAGAGTTATATGCTATAGTCTGGGCAATAAAAACCCTTCGAAATTATTTATATGGTGTGACAGATCTGGAAATACATACCGATCACCAACCTCTTACATTTGCAATTTCAACTAAAAATCCCAACGCGAAAATTAAAAGATGGATGTCTTTTATCGAGGAGTACGCTCCTAATATTGTATATAAGCCTGGTGCTACCAACGTAGTAGCCGACGCACTTTCTAGACAGGTCTTTAAAAATATTTCCGATGATGACTCACTACAAAGTACCCAACATTCTATTGAAAGCAGCGACACTTTTAATATCCCTGAAATTAATAAACCTCTTAACGAGTTTAAACAACAAATTTTGCTTTATAAAACTAATTTCACAAAACATGAATCCCTGATAACTTTTGGTAGAATACGCCACATAATAGAGTTCGTTACGAGGGAAAATTTGAAAAACATATTGTTGGAATTCCTTAAGCCTAGCCTTGTTACAGCAATTCATTGCACCGCAGAAGATCTCTACGAGTTTAAAGAAACTATAAAAAATGTATTTAAAAACAAATTCGTTCATACTAAGATATTCGCGATCGACATTACTAACCCAGATGATCAAACATCCATAATAGAGCAAAAGAAAAAAATAAAAAAATTGTAAAAGAAATAAATTGTAGTACGAAAGATGGAAGGACTGTTGGAAAATAATGAAAGACAGAGGATAATAAATAGAGAAGTTTTGGAAAGAGTCAATCTGTTGACGAATTCCACGAACCACATTATTAAGACCATCCAATCCTTGGAGAAGTTAGGAGAATACAGGAAAAAACGATAACGAATAAATTAAGGTTGCTGAGAGAGGAGATTGTTAACGTACAGTATGCCTTGCAGTGGTCAAAGGTAGGAGTTATAAATTCTTTTATTTTGTCCGAAAAGGAGATGAAAGGTTAAACCGTTTTTAGATCAGGAAAAATTCCCTTATACTGATCTCGAACAAGCATTAAGCTTTGCAACAGTAAGATTAGCAACAAATTATAGAGCTATCATTTACATAATTAATCTTCCTGCAATAGATAGTAAGATTTGTAAAAAATTATTGATTATACCAATAAAAAAAGGAAACAGAATTGTAAAAATTAATACTGAAAATATAAGAAGATGTAATAAAGAAATTTATGAATTAAGAGAAAATTCTAAGGAACATAATAAGTTATGTATTTGTAGCGAAGAACAATTAATATATATAACTAAAACAAATTGTATCCCCTCGCTTTTATCAAGTAGGAAACATGATTGCGTTATTATAAATAATCAGCATATAAATACGGTACGAGAATTATATCCGGGAACTATTTTGCTAAACCAATTTGAAGGTGTTGTCGGGACTTCAAATAACGAAACAAATGTATTGCGCGGGATATACTTACTTCAATTCCATAATGATACTATTACAGTTGCCAATAAAACATATATTTCAAAATAAATATCTTAATGGAAACCGCTTCCTGCTTTATTGCAACCAATGAAAAATGGTGAAAATATAGAGGAGGTGCTTTCTTTAGAACTTATGAAAGATCTGCAATTAAATAATATCGAGCAGATAACTTCAGTTTCGACTGAAGGAAAAGTTATGTTCTCACTCAATTTGGGTCTTATGACCGTATTAACGTGTTTTATATTGGCAATGGCTTATAAACTTCGTAAGGAGCCGAAAAGTGCTTTAACGGTCACAAATATAATCAAAGAGGACAAACCGCCGGTAATCAAAACTCCTGAGGAACCGTCTGGCTCTCCTGGACAAAAATGCGAATTTCGCAGTATAAATGATCTCCATATTCATTTAGTATCGGGACGATCCCACTAACAGAAGGGGGAGTTAAGGCGACAGCACTACATTTTTCATTAACCCGACTCAAAAGTTAAGCGACAGCACTATATTTTTTATTATTTTCATACGGTCATTAAACCGCCTCAAATTTCAGCAAGAAATTAATGATTTTGCTTACATAGTCTGTCTGCAAAATAAAATTGTTTTTATAGAATTGAAATATCATTTTACTTTGCACGCGCCAAGTAAAAATGATGAATTGCATTTGAATTGGTTTTTTATGGAATTTCTGCTGAATGACAAAAATCATGTTTGCTACTAGTAGAAATAAATAAGAATATTTTACAAAAAAACTTTAACTTTTAATCTTTGGAAGTAAATGGTGACGGATGAAATTGCTAAATAAAGTTATATTTTTTAAAATGAAAAACTAACCAATTATTAACTTGCACATGAATTTGATGTGGACCCCTGTTGTCGATGTTTTGTATACAAAAATCTTTATACTAAAATCTGTATCACTTTCTTTATATAACTTCGATATGCTAGTAAAATATTATCGAAGGTTTAGTCTTTCAATGAAAGTGGGCGTTAAGGTAGGCGTATCAATGTAGTTTTAACTAATAAATTCAACTTAGATATTTCAATATGGTCCTTTATTTTTCCGAAAACTTTGTCCATAGAGAAATTATATGAATTTGATATAAATCATATTTATTATTCGTAAGTACAAAGCCTTTGACCACAAAGCAACGTTTGCAAAATTTCAGAATCATACACCTAATTTTGTCTGTTTTTTACGTATAAATTTTTCGTACATTTTGATTTATGACTCCTTTCCTAATGAATAGGTTTAAGCTATTTTCAGGAAAAGATATTTTTTTTTACTCGAAAAATATACATTCGATATTTCATCGATCTACGTTAATGCGTTTGGACACAATTGCATTTCATTCGATGTTGGAAGGACATAGTTTTTTTAAACCTACTCTTGCATTACGAGCTATAACTCTCCGATTCAGAATACATATACTTTGTGGGGTCTAAAATTGATATTTCGATGTATTACAAACGGAATAACAAAATTAATACACCCCCACCATTTTTTTTTTGGTGGCAGGTATAAAAAGTCTAGGATTTTTTCTCAGGAAATATCAAAATTTTAGAGATGCTGGTGCATGTGCATCTATTATTTTATCAACAATTCAGATAAATGATTCCAACAAAAACGGTAATGGTTGATCATAATCGGCAATTTTTGTATAGAGTAAGAATAAATGATTTTTTCAGCAAAACACATTTTAACATTTTAGCACTTTAATCTTGTCGATTTAGAATTTTTTTTATGTTAGCTACTGGCAACACTGATGAGAACATAAAGCCTCGGAAAGCGTACATACAGTAGAACGCAAGATATGCTAAGTTAGTTACAGACTTCTACAGCTAGGCTTGTGGCTTAACTGGCCCCAGTACCAGCCGATGATGCTGTGGACCAATCATCTACTTTCTACATCTATTACACAATCCAAGCGGCCCTATGTTTTACTAGAAATTAAAGGAATATATTTAGTAAAATAACAACTTAATCTTATTGGCACTAGAAAATTGTCAACTGGTGATAAAAAATGAATTAATTTTATTAATTTTGCATACGAGCATAAATGATCAAATAAAAAAACAGTTAAGAATGTTAACTATATAAACTGATGTCATGTTTACTGAACAAGGTTTACAAAATATAATTATTATATTACCACCATAATAATTTGTTAATTTTAAAACACGTTTAGCTCAATGTTTTCTGGCATACAGCTGCTTGGTGTCAAAAACATAATAGCAACAACTAATTGCTTAACAAAATGTAAAAATTCTGTTATATTTCTCTTCAACAAAGAAAGAAGAATTAACACAGACACATATACAAATACACATAAGTCCATAAATATTTATGTACTTTTCTGCGAAACCAACTAATGCAAAAAGTGAAAAACTAAAACATTAAAATTAAGGAAGAAAACAAAAGACTTAAGTAACAAACTTGTTCTTTATTCTTGACTTCTTCATCAACATTGGCTGAAAAACTTAAAAACAAGTAAGAGTGCTCTATTCGGCCGTGCCGAATCTGATAATACCCTTCATGATCATGTATAATCCTACATCGTAGCTATATTTCATATTATACGCCATTTTTCCTTATTATTTCCGACGCCATCTTTGATTTTGAATTTTTACGTAGTTAACTGTATTCTACTAGTCAAGCCCTTTAATTTGATACCCATATCGATGGGGCTAAACAAAATTTGATCCGCCATTCTGTTTTAGACGCCATCTTGGATTTTACATTTTTTAATAATACTGTATTCTACTACCAATTTTGAGGGTGTTCAAGAAGTTACATATTAAAATACCAGACTTGGCTTATATATTAATATATTGTCCGTCATTTTGTACTGTCGGCCAACATAAATTTAAATGAAAAACAAGATTTTAGTTTGTATATTTTTGGAATAAGTATATATTAAAAAAAATTTTTGCCTATAACTTTACCGATTAGAGCCCGCTTAATCCAAAATTTTTCACGAATATCTCTAGAGGCATATTATATCTACAAATAATAACAAAGGTACCTATAAATTATTCTGTGGCTGAAAATTTTTAATTTTGATGGTAAAAATATGCTCATATCTCAGAAAGTTATGGGGCGATTGTGCTGAATTTCAATAGCGATTAATTTCCGAATATTTCCAAAAGATTGATACCATACACAGATCTGAGGAACATATGTTTGCTTCTAAAAGTTGATTTCAACCAACACACGGACAGACGGGCAGACTGTCAGGGCTAAATCGACTCCTCTATTCATAAGCTCTCAGAAAATATATACTTTATGGAGTCGGAAATGAAAATTGTAGAAATTACAAACGGAATGCCAAAGCTATATACACCCTTGTGCACCACAGGTGAAGGGTATAATAAACCAGATTTTTCTTAAGTATATGCCTATAGGGTTCTCTTAACACACTTGTTAGTTGCAGTTGTTTCTATATTGTTCTTTTGTTATGTTGTTACGCAGATGCACAAACGATACATATCACACATTGCCTTATTGTAGGTAGCAGTAGTTTAACATAAATCATGAAATCAAAACTAATGTTTCATAAAAATATCATAAATTATGGTAGAATTGAAAGCACCTTCTTTCTGTAAAACGAATGAGGTTAATTTGTTGTTCAAAACTGAAAAAGTAAAGATGTTCTCATTCCCTAAATTTTCTCTTTATATTATAAAGCATTAAGTAAATTTAATAGCAATCCTCACATACAATACTTTAAATACAAAACAAATACTTGAAAAAAAAAATAAAATCACAAAATTTTAATAACTTTCGAACCTGGTACACCTATTCTAATGCATCCTATTTTAATAGCATTTTCCTATAGGGTACTGCGTTTACCATACGGTTACCACCCACCAAAATCATGATAACAATCTCAAGCTAAACTTGTCAGTTCCACTTTTCCCTTTCTTTCTTTTTCCGCTTGTACAACTATTTTTATTTGTTTGTCGTTAATTCCAAGAGATTCTTTTATTTTCTGCTTCTATTCTTAGAAAACTTTTCGAAAACAAATACTCGTACATCAAGACATTACCATTGGAGTATAATAACAGCATGGCATATTTTGGAAGCACACAAATTACAAATTCATGTTACAATTGAATTAGAATTGAAAACAATAAAACAAAGGTTTGAACATCAATCAAAATGTCAACTTTAAAGAGATAAAAAAGAGCAGACGAAGAAACAAACCATCAAGCAGAGACAAAAATATTCGCAGATTTATTTTACTTGATGGCATGATAATTTGGCATAATTACAAGAAAATGCTATAAAAAGAAAATCAAAAAATTGCAAAAGGGTAAACAAGTCAACAAATGAAGTGTAGAAAAAAGACTTTTCTCCAGTGTGGAAAAAATTGTTTAAGTTGGTTTTTGTTTTTATTAAATTATTATATTTAATTTCATTTTCAAATTTAATAAAAATTTTCTTAAATTCATACAAATTTTTCAATAAATTATTGAGTGTATAGTAAGTAGTATAATTACTGCATTTCGGAGAGAATTTTTTGATAAAATTTATTTAAATATGAGGTTTCAAAACTGCGGTTATGCGAGAAGAAAGAAAATGAATGAAAGGTATAGCTGATCAGCTGATCAAACAAAACTGCCTGAGTATAAGCATCTGGGTATTTTGAATATTTTTACCTTTTTGGTCAATTTCTGATATTCTGTTGTAAAGTGAATCGCAACTTTTTAAAGAGTATTTGCATTGATTGAAACAAATAGTATTCGGATGGGGCAAGGTCTGAATCAAGATGATGGATCCATTTTGAATTGCAAGTAATAATTTAGTGCAAAATTTAATTTTTCTTCAAAGCGTTCAAGGAGCACTTTAGACACAAAAAATGGTCTTTCAACGTGTTTTATAAATTCTACTGCTTGCAAAAATTTTTAAAATTATGCTCCATTTTCTTGGAGTAATGCCTCCAAATCTTAGTTTTCAAACGTTTTCTATTGGGCGGGACGTTTTTTGTTAACCGTGTCAAAATCGCATTTTTTTAACTAAATAAGTAACGCAAGTAACGCAAATTTTCCTGAATATGACGTTTTATTGGAACGAAACTCAATATCTTCGAAGCAAAAATAAGTTGTTTGTTTACACTCAATTGACAAAAGAAGCCTTCGTTTAAAAGATAAGCCATCTATTGTGAACATCACTTCATAATAACTTCCTAATTTTTAAAAAAAATTTGGATAATTTCTTGAGTTATTTAACTATCGTTTCTATGTAACGGGTGTTACAAAACTTATAAAATTCGAAAATTACATATAAAAATTATTTGTTTAAAGTTTCACGAAATCGCATTAATTAAAGACTTTTGAATTGTTGCATACGTCGTAAAAATTTTCCATTTATATAATTTTATACAGGAATTAGTTATTAATATCACCACATTGTATACATGTTCAACATAATTGTTATGGATACTTCAAGGGGACAAAAATTTATATAAAATAAATAATTAGGCAATTTAATAAAACTTAACTGTATTCGTAACGGGGTAAACAGAGGAAAATTGGGATAATAATTGGTTGTTTTGATTTTATGCAAATAAGAGAGCATCTAATCTCTTTCAATCACGTCTTTTCATATCTGCAGTTTTTAAGTAAATATCTATGCATTTTTACACTGATATGAGGGACCAAAGCGGGTTTTTCATTTAGATGATACTTTTCGTATTTTTTAATATAATGAGTGTTGTATTTTAAAATAAGGGACAACTTGTACGTCGTTAGATTTATTAGCGGTCTCCTACTCCTTCTATAAGAAACTACTTTAGACGAACAACAAAATAATATATCGTTTGTGGAATTCTAATAAGAAACAAAAAAAGGTTTTTTACATTCAGCAAATTCGGAGTAATAAATATTGTATTTTTATGTACTGTTCCTAAATAAGTAAGTTAATTTTCTATAAAATAATTTTTTACTAAGTCAAATGTAGAGAACAAATTTTTATATCTACTCTTTCAAGCCTTTCACTAATTCCAGCATAAAGCGATGTCCGTGGTTTTGGTCAAGTTATGCAGTTTAAGCTTTTCCATGATCCTATATAGAACAAATCCACTGTATACCGAAATTTCAAATCATATTTCGCAGGTTTTGATGACATAAATTGTAGAAATCAACATCGTCCTTCGATTCCCAAAATTTTCGCATTAACAGTTACATTTTCATGACAGTTGTACATCATTTGAAGGAGAAGTTGCCAGCGCTCCAACTAAAGGGTGGTTAAATTTTAAGGGCCGATGTTGAATGTAAGCCATAAATGTTTGTTGAATGGAAAACATTGCTGTTTTTCGCGATAGTGTGGCAAAAGAGCAATCAACCTCGAGTCATCATCGTACCCAACAATTGAACATCAATATTGTCATTCAAAATTTGGACCATTTGGCCGATATTTTGTTCCATACATAATTGAACCAAGCCAATATTATCATAGCAGAAAGAAATGGCAATAATTTCCTAAATGATTTGTGTTTTATCAAGGCATATTTATTCATCTGGTAATTGCAGTTCGGAGAGAATTTTTTTGTTTATATTTTTTATGTATGAAGTTTGACATTTGAAATAAATTAGAAAAGAGAGAAAATTGTTTTTTATTTATGCATTTTGACAGCTGAAACTTAAAATAAGTGAAGAAAAAAATAATCAGCTGACGAATCAAGAGTACCAGATGAATAAATATGCCTTGATATGTATATTAATTTTATATAGAGCAATATTTTTACTGAACTTTTAAAATAAAAATGTACATACCGATGTGCTTCTGCAAGAATAAGTACAACAATATATGTATGTATGTTTGCAATGTGTCTTGATCAATATCTTTCTTTATGTTACCAAATTTGCCTCTGTCGTAATTTTTAGTATTTTCAATTATTATCTTTCCCATTGAGGGTGGAATGGAACACAAAAATGTTAATATCATGTTACTGCATCTATATACTGTATACCAATCTGGCTGATATAACATTCTCAACAGCACTTCCCATGTGTTGAGTATTAGTAGGAGTAGCACTCCACAACATTTTCTTTTTATCAGTAAGAAGTGGATCAAAGCAATTTGTTTCCACGTTTGGTTCACTTTCTGGTTGATAATTACTAGTTGCGTTATTTTCGAAATCATAGTCAAATAGCCGAGTCACTTTCTAAATTTTTAGAGTACAGTTAAAATTCATTCGATTTCATTTTACTAAGAGGAAACGAAAAAAAACTAGCCCTAGCTATATTATCCATGTTACCAGCTAAATACATTTGCATTGATATGAATTAGTTGTTACGATCTAGGAGGAAACGAGATATTCAATCAAATTAGTTATAAAGTATTGGTTTAAAATTTTAATTTAATCATAACATATATGAACCAAATGGTCTCTTAATCTAGGATACGGGATTTTTTAAGTCTAACAGCAGGGTTAAAAAGTGTGTTTTATAGTTTACGCAACACGAAACAATTAAACTTTAAAAAAAAAAACATTTTATAAATATTTTCTTATTATGAAAAAAGTAGTAGTAGTGAGTAATCAAAAGTATAGATATATGTAGGTATGCATTACAACAGCTGTTCTAATAAACTTATAATTTATGACAAAATTTCCGTTGACGCAGTTTATGCATTAAATATTTTTTGTGGCAGTAATTGTTTTAAATTTCTCAGTATTTACTCAGTTACTGCACGTTATTGGAAAAGTAAAACTATGGACTAAATAAGGGACTAAATAGTACCTTAGTATGTCCTCATAGTACCTAGTTTTTTGCTAATTAATTAGAGAACTAAGTTTTCATAATTATAAAAAAATAATTATTTGATATTAAAAACATTAACAAAATAGAAAGAATAGCGCTAACAGAGTCGCAGGTATATTAGAACATAGTTCATGTCACATCTACAAATTTATCAAGGGTTTAGAAAACGATTTATTTCAAATAAATAATTGTAGATAAATTTAAAATTTGATTAAGAACTTGGGAAATAATTTTAGGAAATTTTTGTTAAACAAAATTGACACTCAATATTCTCATTACACAGTAAATTTTAAAATATTTTTCCTTTTAAATTTTATGCAACTTCACTTTCAACAAGAGAAAACCTGAGATGATTCTCAAAAATTATATTAAAAAATGAAACTAAGAAAATTAATGCAGAGCGAAAAAAGTTAGAAAATGAAACTAATTCCAAAATAGTACAATTTATGTGTGGATTTCTTGTATGTACATACAAACAAACAAAAAGCCTTAATGATAATTGTAGCACGCCTTCTTGAACCAGAATAATGAGTTTCTTTTTCCACGAAAACTTAAACCATTAACGGCTTTGGTCACTAAAAACGAGTGGGTATTCTATACTTCTGCTGTCTACTATTTTCTTACACTCAAAAGCCAAACAATAATTAACATTTTTATTTTTTCGCTTTTTAGAGTTTTTTTTATTAATATTTAAATAACAAAAAATAAATAGTCAGTTTAAGATTGTTTTTTTAATGTGCTCACAAATGAAACTTTTATTATAATTATTATTGTTTTACACTTTTTATTTTTAATATACAGTGAATGAATACAAACAAATATAAAATATATAAAACAATAGAATACAATATCACATACACACATAAATACATACATAATAACAATCGTTGTTAAAAGCAGTAAAAGACAATGAATGGAGTGGTTGTAATAACGCATGGTTTGATGGTTTGTTTATGCACCTTCCAAAGGCGAAGTATTAAATATGATGACGACGACCTTAATTACTCAAGTAAAACAAACAAAAAATCTAGCACTTCTAGTAAAAGTGGCAAAAAATATGCAAAAAAAAACAACAATACAAAACAAACAAACTCATCAAAAGATCATTAATAAAGTACTATCGGAAGTATCATATGAAAAGAATTCTTATTTGATACAAAATACTTTGTGCCGCTTGTGGAGCTTTATTAGTTAGACACGATATGTGGAGTGCTACTTCATTTCCATAATGGTATTTTAATTATTTAAGGATTTAAATATGACACCAAGCCTGGGCAGTATTTGAAATACAGATACAAGATACAAATACGTATTTTGTATCTGTATTTGAAATACATGGTTTGAAAGTATTTGTATTTTGTATTTGAAATACACAACTTGAAAGTTGTTGTATTTTGTATTTGAAATACATCAAGTATGTATTTTGCCCAGCCCTGTATGACACAGAACCGTAAGATGAAATAAGTATATTGAAAAATAAACAAAAGTTTTTTCTCAAAGAAATTGTGTTTAAAAGTTGACTGTAAATGAAAGTTTCGTGGAAAATATATCTATAGATGCATAAAACATTTTCTATTGTCTTAAGTCATAAATATTAGAACAAAGAATTCTTCAAGAATTCTAATTGGTAAATAGTTCGAGAACTTTCTACATATTATTTGAATTAAAGTTACTGCAACAGAATTCTATAAGCAATTTAGTTAGCCAACAGTACATTATTTCCATATAACTAATGGCTGATAAACTTGATAAACTGCCGACTCGTAATGGTATATTTCTATGGCAATAGGGAAAAAGTGCTTATGTCTGTTTTTATAGTTTTTCAGCAAAGTAGCTTTGATTTTTTTGATTGATTCCGTTTTAATAAATAAGGAAAATAATTGAATACATACTAAACAAATATTCATTGTGTGTGGTAAAAAACGATTTCAATCAAATTTTAATAAACAAAAAAAAACATTTTTAATTAAATCTTGGACGATGTTTTAACCATTTGGATTTTTAAAAGTTAAATAAATAAAAAACAAAACAGAAAATTTATAAAATTTAGTAAAGTTTTTATTTACAACGATAAATTAACATCTTCCATTTATTTATTGAAGACTATTTTATGTAAATATTGCCAACGGCGACGCCGCAGGCGGCTCCAATTTTGGAATATTTTTTTTCAGGATTCGACCGGTATTTCACCAATGGAAAATGTGATGCTATATTTCAGGCTCAAAATTGTGGCTAGCTTGTTACTGTACACGAGAGACTTCACCTATTCTCACAAAATAATCTTTTTCTTCTGTTATCCTTGGCTTCCAGTGAATGAAGCGTAGGGTCACCCGGTCTCTATTGCTAGATATTTGCGTAACTTCATTCCATAAATAGCTTACAGCATGCAGCTTAGCATCAATAGACTTTATCTTTATTTATTTATTAATTAATTAAATTTATCGATGTCCCACACACAAGACATAAGTCTCGAATTACAGCATGGAACTACAGTAGACTCTCGGTAACGTGAACTATTAAAAACCGAGCGTGTTCACGTTTGCGAAGTTGTTCATGTTGACGAAGGTGTAACACTTTAAAATTTCCAAATAAGTTAGATATGTGATTTAACTCATATTTTTATATTTTTTTGTATTTCGAATTGTTATGTACATATGTTTTTTTAAGAAAAAAAAAGTACGTTAAAATTAATTTTAAAAAATGTGTTACCTTTTTTTGGATTATCTTTTAATTTTTTAGTTTTAATTGCTGAAAAAATTCTTTCTCTGAAAAAAGCTAACGGGATATCCCCTTCACAGTCTTCTTCATCTCCTAACGTACGGTCTACACCAGCCATCGATTTGTTCGAACAACGAAACATTTTTTGTGCGCACATGAATTTGCCTGGTGTGGACCGCTGTTGTCGAAGTTTTGTTCTTGTTCAAACAGCGTTGTCAGAACATTTGTTCGAAGAACGAGGTTTAATATTGAATATGAAAGAAAGAGACGACACATAAAAATTGCGACAAAATACACTTTATACGTTTTAACCATAGCAAAGAAAATGAATAATTTTTTGCCAGTTGCTCTGCCGACGGTATGTTCTAGTCTGGACAAATCGATGGCTCGTCTAGACGTAAAGTAAAGAGCTAAAAATGTTCAGCCAGCATTTTGCAATTGTTTTCTTTTCAAGACGTTGCCAAGTTGAATTTAAATAGCTAATAGCGTCCATTAATAGTTAAATCAATTTTTAAAAATGGCAGCTGTAATCCATTACAATTTGGAGCAATTATAGTCCACAGGAGATTTTTTGCCTTTCCAATCACAAAAAAATAACCTTTAGAATTTTGCTAGCTTTTGTGACATTTTTTACGAAAAACTTTAGAATAGATCATGCTAAATCAGCAGCGCGCACTAAACTAAACCTGTGCAATCATTTACGGGGATACCCCTTTATATGAAAACGATTTGGATAACCGACAAATTTGTTCACGTTATAAGGCTTTCTCACTGTGTTCACGCTACATAGTAGTCAGTGTAAAAAAAATTATGTTCATCTTATCCGGTGTTCACGTAAGGCAGTGTTTTTGTTACCGCGAGTCTACTGTAAATACATTTACTTTGTTATATAATATTAAATACAAATACTTATATAAAATTTGAAGATACTAACGAGTTGGAACAAGATTAATTAATTACAACACTGTTAAAACAAAATTGGCTAAAAATTTACTTTCTACATTTTCTAAATATGCGTTACGAATAATTTGAAATCTATATGGTATTCCATTCCAGAGACCAACAGCATGAATAAATAACTGGTATTTAGATATCTAAGTATAGTGTCTAAAAACTTGAAGTCTTTTCTGTCTATCAAGAGATGAAAAATGTAACCTTCGTTTTTTAAACATAAATATTATCAATATCAATTTAATATAATATTGTGTCGATGCAGTGATTAGCGCGTAAAACTTTAAAACCAATAAGCCCTGGTTCCATTTCAGACTAAGACGCTTAATGCTTAAATTGCTGTGTAAAATGTATATTAATTTTCTCAATATGTGTGAGGTGAGTACACTCACTCACCACTCGCTAAAAATAACTCGTATTTAAAGTTGAAAAAACTATATACATATATACAAATGAACTAGTCGGGGTCCTACTACAAAGTAATTTTAAGCCCGATTGTTTGATATAAAAACAAGTAAAAGTAATATATCAGGCTGTGCCGAATCTTTTATACCCATCACCGATTTGATGTACTTTTATAGCACAGAATTTATTTATTTATATGTATCACTCTCTTTGTATAATTTCGATATCCTATTTAAATATTTTCGTAACTTTAGCCTTTCAATGAAAGTGGGCATTAAAGTGGGCGTGGCAATTAAGTTTATGCTAATAAATACAACTTAGATATTTCAACATAGTACTTTTTTCTTCCAAAATCTCTATTCATAGAGAAATTATATGAATTTAAGATAAAGCGTTATATGGGAGGTGGGCGTAAAAGTCGGCGTGTCACATTTATTTTCCGTTAGTATAAAGCCTTTGACCAAAAAGCAATGGTTGGAAAATTTCAGAATCATACATCTAATTTTGTCAGATTTATTATGTTTTTAATTTTGAGTATACCGAAAATACACTGCGCGGTATAAATTTTCGTACGGACAGACAGACGGACATAGCTAGATCGTCATAAAATGAAACCCCGATTCAGAATATATATATTTTATGGGGTCTAAATGGATATTTCGATGTGTTACAAACGAAATGACAAAATGAATATACCCCCACCATTTTTTTGGTGGCGGGTATAAAAAGGACAGACATGCAATGCGATTTTTCATCCTTTTTTAAAAATTATCCTCACGAAGTTCTCACAAATGTATTGTTTCTATAGCCTTCACAAAGAATGTAAGGGTATATTATCGTTGGTAACGGCATTCGTTTACGACCCCTTAAAGTGTATATTGTGTAAAAGGTTAAAACTATGGAAGTCGATGTTCGTCTGTCCTTGTGTATGTTGAAATCAATTTTAAAAGCTCCTATACATTGTTCAGACCCGTGTGTGGTATCAAATATCAGAAATATCTGGTAGCGAATCGGTATTGAATAGCAAAAAAATCTGAGATATGAGGAAAAAATCAAGATCACCTCGTTTTTTAACCAAACATACCTACAAACGTGGTATACTGCTGATAGCCAACTTGGTTTCGAGTCCCGGCTGAGACAAAAAAAAATTATATACATTGACTTAAGCTTATAAGTTTTAATCAGAATAAAATTGTGTAAAAATGTAACCCTATATATACAGATATGGGCTGAAAATAGTAAACTATGGCAAATTTTCAATGTCACAACGATTTTTACTAACACAACGATACAAAAATAATATGAAATTTTGTTGTTGCTTTATCAGTTAGATGTGTCAAAAAATTACATATTGAATGTGCCAAACTTCGTAGCAAATTCAATTAATTTTCAAGTTGTTATATAAATTTCGCGATTTTAAATATTTGTTTGAACGGTAACTTTTAAAAATGTATTTAATTGTAATTAGTCACTTATTAGGTCTGTCTGCGTACTTTTCCAGTAGCAAATACTCAGTAAATTTTGTTTGGGAGAGTAAGACCAATTTTACTCTGGCGGCTAAAAATATTTCAAAAAGTACGCAGACAGTATCCAGTAAAATTTTGCAAGAAAACAGCTGATCGGTGTGTAAACAATTGAAATTACAAAGCAAAAGAGTTTTAGCATATGTGTACGCGAAAGTGAATTCTCGCGGTAAATTAAAAAATGCTAATTTTTTTGTTTATTATAATATTATAATATTTTATAAACGTTAAAAATCAGCACAATTCTAACTACTTACCTCTGCCATTGTTAAATTTCAATTTTTATTTTCGTTTCACAAAAATTTTTTCATAATTAGTAAATAAAAAACAGCTGTTCAAACTAGATGCAAAATCTTGCAAGAAGAAATTTCTCCAAGAACATTTTGCAAGTTCTCAACTTCCAACTGTCAAAAAATTTTCTTTTTTGCTCTCTCGCTGCAAGAGATTTTGAGTACGCAGACAACATTTTGCAAGATTTTGTAACATTTTGCATAAAATGATGCAAAATATGTGTACGCAGACAGACCTATTATATAAAAATTTACTATAATAAAATTATAACAATACAATTTTTTATTGTTTAAGCTTTATAAAAAAACTATATATATTTGCACTAAATAGTGTCACATAAGTCAGTTCCAAGTATAAGGTATTCAAGTACGAGAAGTGGAATGTTTTTTTTTTTGAACGAGAACACTATTTGAATAAGAAAATGATAATTTTCACTTAATTTTGCTACTTTTATGACTATTTTTTGATGCCGTTATTCGGCAGATTAACAGCATTTTATTGCTAAAATGTGTCTATTTTCACTGGGTGGAGAATACGACACAAGAAATTTATTTATAAAATTTAATATTTTTGTTTAAACTTTTATGTTTTTTTTTAATATCTCACTCTAAATTATTATTATGAGGTTAAAGAAAAACAAAAAATTCAATAAAAATTAAACGATTTTGACAACTTATTGCGGAAAAAATTGCTTAAGCAATCAGCAAAGCAATGGTTGCGCAATGAATTGCTACATATGGCAATTTGTGGTATACACGGCGCAATTTCTATAGACGCAATCAAATTTGATAATTGCAGCACTAAATATTGCTACGTGTTGACCCCGGATAAGTAATTCGTGTTGTTACAAATTGTTTTTGTAAAGTAATCTTAAGCTAGGATCACACGACTGCCACAAATACAGCAATCATACCCAATTTCTATTGTGCTGAATTGACGCACAATAATAAAATTTTCCCCATCAAATTCTCTGCGGTCACATGATTGACTCATTTTACATAAATTTAATTGTCGCGAATTGACGCAAAACGATTAAGTGTCAATAATTGTCGCACTACAATCACACGATTGTTCTAATGCATGGCAACTCTGAGAAACAGCTGTTGTGATAGATGCCAAATTTTGTTTTGTTTATATTAGCTTAAATTTTAAAACATTCTGCATTCAATCTTTTTCTTACGTAAAGATGATTTGTTCTCTAAAGAAGAAACAAATTGCATCAGCCTTAATTATCGTGTGTGTACTTGAAGATATAAAAACTGAAAAAATGAATAAAAGAAAAGTTAAAAGAAGTACGTGGGTCAGAGAGTGGCTCACAAAAAGAAGCACTGATGGCGCATATGAAAAAACATTGATGGAGTTTCGTGAAATAAAAAACCAAAACTTTTTGTTCAAAAATTTTATTCGGATTAATGATGAAACGTTTAAGGAATTGTTGCAAATAGTGTCACCATATATTAAGAAGCAAGACACAAATATGGGGAAGGCTATTCCAGAAAAAGTACGATTAGCTGTGACACTTCGTTTTTTGGACAAAGGTGTTTGTGGTTAATGATTAACTTCAGTAGAATCATCTATTGCAATGTAGTCATCGAATTCCATATTAAAACTGCAATTAAAATATTCATATTTAATTAAAGCACGTACAACAATTAAAACTAATTTTACTTACGAAATGTTGACCGTAGAATCACACGAAAAAAACTAAACTATTGGCGCGAATTGTCTTATTTGATTGACGCACGAGAACACAATAAATATTGGTGCATTTTTGACATTTTTATTGACGTATGGGTACCTATCAACCGTTCACACGATTGCCACACCAGAGTTGCATTTGATTGTGGCAAATCAGCACAATATTGTCCTCGATTGACGTATGGGGCAATAAATTGTGAAATCACACGATTGGCACATAAAATATACCAATAATTGGTGCATTGCGGCAATCGTGTGATCCTACCTTTATGTTAAAACAAAACAGTCTAACAAATAAAATTAAATTCCCGTTTAAAAGACGTTTTATTGTTTTGTTTTAATTTTTTTTCTGTTTTAATTTGGTGTTTGCAGTTTAATGGATTTACCTTAAAAATTTAGGATTATTTTTTCTGATCCTGATATGTTGGGAATTACATAAAACTTTGCCCAGCTTCAGCTGGTATACATGTGTACATTTAAAATTTTTACAGCAGCAATACATGAGAAATAATTAATTCTTAGAACATTAAAATACTAGTTTTCGTTAAGATTATTTACTTATCTCCAACACAAATACCAAAATACGTTTTGTTGGGTCCAGCAAAAAGAGTGTTTACTATTTTTTCTTTCATTACATAAAAAGATTTCTATCAAAATATTTTTAAAGCATTTTTACTATGTTAAGAAAAAATTAGAGTACAAAAATAAAAAGTCCTTTGGCACTTAATAAATAAATCTTAAGATTTATAATTTAAAACTTCTAAAATTAAAAAAAAATATATTTTCCAACTTCACAAGGCTTGTATGAACAAATAAACACACGCACAAACGTTAGTTCCTTAGCTATTTTCAAATATTGTTTTAAAAAACATAAAAAACTCAGAAAGTGAAAATATTGTGGTTGCTGGTAATTCAAGATTTGTTTTTTCTTTTTTTCATTACTGTTTATTCAGCAATTTTTTTCTTCTTTTCTAACAAATTGTAATTAGAAACCATATAGGAATTTTTTTTTTTGCTTCGTAAAGAATACAATGATGTTGAAATATAAACTTACTACATACATATGTACATACATACATACAAACATACATACATACATATGTACATAGAAGATAGAAAAGAAAATCGAATTCATTTGTTGTTTTGCTAATAGGGTTCACATGTAAATTTTGTACTTTGGGATAAGATTTAGGTAGACGGAAAATAATTCGCCTTAAATAATGGTTACATCCCTAGGATTATAATTTTACGCAAATCGAAACATTGCCATCGTTAGTCAAAGTCAAACGAATTTTTGTTTTTTGAGAATTGAATACGAAGTATTAATGACGCAGTTGGAGGCCATTTAAATTTAATTTCACTTTACATTTATCGAACTTAAGCAAAATGTTATATGCTTTCGAAAGTTTTGCTATTGAAAATCAGTTACGTGGGCACATTACGAACTGATATATGAGACAAAGTCAGATTTTACAATTCAAATATTACTTTTTCACCCGTTTGTTAAATTTCACTATAAGACATAAATATGAGAACATTAAAAAACAAAAGCTTATGAATAGGGGAGTCGATTAAGCTCTGTCAGTCTGTCCGTGTGTATGTTGCAATCAACTTTTTGAAGCCTGGACCCGCGTGAGGTAAAAAACCACGACCACCTGGTTTTTTTCACAACAACAACATTCAACACATAAAGGGTCCGCCAAAAAACTTTTTTTTTTGAAAATGCTATAAAAAAAGCTACTGAATATTTTCTGTGTGGCATGTGGCGCCGTCCTGTTAAAACCAAATGTTGCCAATATCCTACTCTTCAATTTTCGTGAACAAAAATTCGTTCAACATGGCCCGATAACGATCGCCATTGAATGTAACGGCCACTCCTATGCCTCTGGACCAAAATCCGCACCAAACTGTGACTCATTTTGGGTATAGCGGCCTTTCAATGTATGCGTGCGGGTTTTCTGTGCCCCAAATACGACAATTTTGTTGTTTACATGCCCGCCAAGATCAAAATGAGCTTTTTCTGAAAAGATGATTTTTTGGCAAAATCGGCATCTTCTGTAAGTCGATATCAGGCCCACTTTCCCAATGTTGTTTAAGCATATACACAACCATATTCGTTCAGCGGAAGAATAAAACTATTTATCTGTCAAATCAGACATGAGCTAAGTGTTACCATTCACGAAATAAGCATTAGTTGAAAAAAAAAACGTTAGATGGAGGACCTTTTATATACATATATACATACATACATACATACATACATACATACATACATACATACAAACGTGGTATACTGGTTAGAGTGAACGTGACATAAATTCCCATCTGAGCCAAAAAAATTTTTTTTTTTATTTTATATATTACTAGCCAAACCCGGCGCGCGTTGCTACGCCCCTTAATAAATCGAAATGCATTCTGAATTTTAATTGAATATCAAGTGCAAAAACCTAAATTTTTTTTATGAGCGTGGCATTGTCCACTTTTCTAATCACGAAATTGTAAAGTCATAACAGCTCAATATGTGTGCAAAGATTCAGAAGAATCGGACCAGTGCAGGTACCTCAAACTTATAATTGTTTTTATGGGCGTGGCCCTGCCCACTTTTCTAATCAAAAATATATTTATTTTGTAAGTGACACGCCTACTATTACTAAATCAACCATTTTTTATTCAAATTATCATATAGATGTCAAAGTGTCTCTTGCAAAATTTAGGTACTCTAACTATTATCCCTTCCCAGATATACTAATTTTTGTATTTAATTCATATGACAGGTGCCATGCCCACTATTACTAAACCATCCATTTCTTATCAAAATAGTCATATAGATGTCAAAGCTTCTCATGCAAAATTTGGGTACTCTAACTGTTATCGCTTCCCGAATATACGAATTTTAGTATTCAATTGCTATGAGAGCTGCCACGCCCACTATTTCTAATGTACCAATTTTTTCCAGAAATGTTTATTTGGGTGTCAAAGTTGCTCTTGCAAAATCTTAGTACTCTAATCGATATCGTTTTCCAAATATACGAAATTTAGTATTTAATTCATATGGCCACTCCTAATATTGAAAGTCCGCCCATTTTTTACCCAAATGTTCGTGTGGATGACAAAGTTTACCGTACTTAATTTGAAGACTCTAGCTGCATTAACTTTCGTGATATATAATATTTAATACTTATTCTTTAATAGGGCGTGGCACCCCGCCCACTTATAATTTCAATCCAAAGTATAGCCTATAGTTCCTTCCAGACATTCAGAAAGATTCTGTGAAAACTAAAAATGCATTCTGATTTTAATAATAATAATTAATAATTTTATAATAATATTTAATTGTAATGCAAGTGAGTATACAATATTTTTGTTTCTTCCATTTGCTGTAAAGATGCAAATTTTTTGGTGTTCCCACTGCGTACAGCTGGCCATGGATTTTCCAAATTCAATCCTGCAACACGCAGAGATTGTCCTTGTGCTTTGTTGATGGTAATAGCGAAGGCAAGGCGAACTGGAAACAGTAGTCGCTTGAAGTTGAAAGGCAAATCGGTGAGAACCATTGGAATGCGTGGAAATAGCTGAAAATTATAACTTATTTTTAATGGGGGTGGCACTGCCCCCTTTTTTAATTAGGAAATTACATAGTCATGACTGCTCAAAATGTGTGCAAAGTTTCAGAAAAATTGGTGAAGTTCAAGTAGCTAAATATTATAACATTCTTTTTATGGGCGTGGCACTGCCCAATTTTCTTATCACGAAAATGTATAGTCATGACAGCTCAATATGTGTGCAAAGTTTAAGAAAAATCTATCTAGTGCAAGTAGCTAAAAATTATAACTAATTTTTTATAGGCGTTGCCCCGCCCCCTTTTTGCCACCCATAAACACTACCTGGAATGTGTACAACAACTTGCCAAAGTTTGAGTCTGATCGGCTTTACAGTTTCGGAGTCTATAGCTAACACACAGACAAACAGAGTTTCACTTTTATATATGTAGATTTTTTTTTTTAATTTTTTTTTTATTTTTTTTTTAAATTTTTTTTTAACATACTTAAACTTGATTTATAATTTTACAATGGAATGTTTTTATATATGTATGTTTTTTATATGTTCGTATTTCATATGAGATGAATGGTGATACAAACAATTGTTATTGCACGTACTACACGTTGTGAAGGGTATATAAGATTCGGCACGGCCGAATGTAGCACTTTTACTTGTTTTTGTTTCAACTTCTTGATTTTATTTGTCTTCAAATTTAAATTTTTCTCCAGTTATTATATTAATAAAATACTTACAGATTCCTACATTAAACTAAAACCGCCAAAGAAAAAGTAATTGACACACTTTTTCTCTAGTATAATATTCATCTTTTACTGCTACCACTATAATTTGAAAATTAAAACAATAAAGATTTTAGTAGTTTCCCTGAGAATCTTATCTCAGAAAATAATTACTGAAATTAATGTAAAACCATTATGAGGTCTTTTTTAATAATCTTACTTTGATAAATAAATGTCTGCAATATTAACAGAACAACACATATACATACTTGTACAATATAAGAATATATAATTAGTTATTTAAACAAAATAGATGACTTTAAATAAAATTTTTGTAGAACATTTTTAAGTGGTCTTAGATCTTATATCTAATAAAAACTCAGATTTATTTGACACACTGTTTTTCAGATACTGAGATGTAAAAACAGAAAAATACACTTGTATACATATTCTTCAAACACACATTTTTCTATACTCATCATTTAGATTCTAATTTTCGTCAAATTACTTAAATATCTGGAGCACAACATAATTAAAAAAAAAAATAAATAAATAAAACTAAAAACAGAAAAAAATTGAAGAAATAATAAAAGACACGAGTGGTATGGGATCATTATTGTTGTAAATAATTGTGTATCTTCTCGATTGTCATGATTGTCTGTTGGAAAAACGTGCACACTAACAATTGTGCAACAGTTGTCGACGCACAGAGGAGTATTAAACCTGAAAAGCTGGCCAAAAATGCAAAACTGAATTTTAAGAAATCTTAAGAACTAAGTACGCAGCTCGACAGACAACAATATTTTACATTATATTGTAAGTTTTTAACACTTTTAGTTGCGATTTGTAGCTCTGAGACCCTGCTAAAGTCAGGAAAGTGAAGAAAATTGTATGAGATTTAAATGTTTTTTTCGGTTTCTGGATGTTTATATGATATTTTTTTTTTGCGGCCAAACGAATAAAGGTTAAACAATAATTTTTTTTTCGCTGAAAGGTTTGATCAAAAGTTATTAAAAAAAGTAAACAAAAATTTAAATATGTTGAATATGCATGTTGAAACAATTCGTTCAATAAAATTTGGAATCTCTAAAAGTGTGCGCAAGTTTGCGCCATTATTTTTGACGATTTTTTTATATCGTCATAAACTTTTATGTATTTTGAATTATTGATTTTCACTGTTATTCACATCACTTTTAACACGTTACAATGTTAATACCTGTCTATAAATATAAATTTAAAAAATTCTTTATTATCGATAATAGTTATAAGGGAATGTCCCACGCATCCCCATAAAGAATATTTTTATATACCTGCTCTACGAAACATTATTTATATGTTAAAAAAATATATACCGTACCTAATAAGAATAATTATTAAAAGCATTTATCACAAAAATAAGTTTACAAAAAATAAATACAGGCTATCATCCAATTGTCAGAAGAAGCTCCCGAGGCCAGAAATAAGCACTTACGATTATATGGTACGAATTATTCGAGGAAATTCAGCAGAAGCGATACAAATCGAGATGTCTTGAATAGGTAATTTCTGAGAAGTGGCCCTTTTATAAGCAGCAGTACGCAAATAGAACGGGTAATTAAAAAAATCTTTTTCATCAGAAACCATCACACTTTTTCTTCCTGACACCGATGATGCAGCTTATAAGCATAAACATACGACATAATAATTATTAAGGAATTTTTATTAGTTTAACTTTTCCGTATATTAAGTATTAAATAATATAAAATAAATATAATAAAGACTTTTTTAATAAACAAAAAATACTGTTTCATAAGAGCCTTACAATTAAAAAAAAAATAAATAGGAATGTGTCTTTTGGAAAAATCTTAAAAATTTAAATTTTTGGTTCTTAAATTTTTTTTATGGCAATTTGAAAACAAAAAATTTGACGAATTTTGCAGGAAAAAATTTTTTAGTTTAAGCAGAATTTTCCGGTGCATCTTTTGATCCTCCTGCTATTAAAATCGGAGAATACGTGTTTAAGTTATGACAAAATATATTAGGCAAAAAGAATCAAAATCTGCCACTAGATTTCTTATATCATACTACACCTAAAACTATCAAAAAACTAGAACTTTTAATTTAAAAAACACGGTTAATAATTTTGGCCAGCTTTTCAGGCCAAATACTCCTCTGTGCGGCGCCTTCAGAACTTGTGTGTCATACAGGGTGTTGGGTTAAATGTGCCAAACGGTTAAAGATAAGACTAAAGGTTAAGTAATTAGATTTGTGTTTTTATATTTGAAAACATTTACATATACAGAAGACAGCTACAAAATAGTATAATGAAATCTAGGAATGTAATTTAAAATATTGCATTTCTCAGTTTGGTTAGTTGGCTATTTGCTTTACTAATAAGCATGCTACAAAATAAAACTTGAAAGGGCCTTTATTTTATTTATTAAAGCCAATGAATTAGAGATCCTTACAGGCTTTTAAACAATACACATTACTTACATAATTTTAGTTATTCAGGAATAAAATTAGTTTGGATTTTGCAATATTGATAAACTTTAAACTCAGTATAAATCTTAAAAACGTATTAGAGTTGGCATAATTTGTTCAGAAGACTTTGGATGAAGATATTGGATGAAAATAACGTGTAGAATGAAATAATGGTAGACGACCAGATCCAGTTTTTTTTTATTAGAAGTTTGTGATTTGACTTATTAACAACTTTACTAAGTAAAGTCAACCTAAACTGCATCAGTTTGCTTTTGTGCAACAAAACCACGATTCATTAGCATTTTAAAGTGTAGCAGGTTAGTAACAGTCACACAACCAATGTTGTAATGGGGAAATATATGACAAAGATGGTCTGTTATGATTTTCTCAAATAGTTGAGTAATGGTACTAAGTTTAGCAATACCTCTATAATTAGCAATATTATTTCTGCGGTCAGATTAACATAGTAGTATAATAAAAGAGTCCTATGAAAAAATAAAATAACCAGACTTTATTAACAAATTGAAAATTAAAGTAAGAGGGGCAATCAATGACGTAAGTACAACCCAAATTTTATTTTATTTTGATAAATATTCAAGGCGCCTAAAAGAAGTTTTCAAATATTATTAACAATTTAATTGGTTGAGCCAAGTGTAGCCAACACATTATAAAACAACATCTTTAATATAAGAAAGACTTTTTTAATCTATTCAGGTGACATGATCTCTTTGTGATTAATTTACTCTGTGGCTTTTTCATTGATCCTTAACTTCAAGCGATCTCAAAAAGCTCAATTTAAAAGTTTTTTTTACACTGATCAACATCTTGTTGAAGATGGAAGATGTTGAAAAAATGAAACTTGAATTTGCACCTACAACATCTAATAAAAATAATAATATAAAATTAATAATTGTCAAATTGCGGCTTTTTCCACTGAAAAATTAATGCAAAATGAAAGAAACCATTAATAATTGTTTAAGTTGTTGATTTGCGAAAACAAATTCTTTAACTATTTATTAAAAATAACTGATTTGTAAAATATTAGGAAAAATTTATTTAGGGACGTATTAAGGCATTATGTGTGTATCACAGATCTGCAACGAATACTCAGTTCAGTTAACTTGAAACATGATTCATTATTTCATTGATTTATACGCAACGAACAACGAACAATTGTTTGTGCGCACATGAATTTGCCTGGTGTGGACCGCTGTTGTCGATGATTTGTTAAAACAGAGTTGTCAGAACATTTGATCGAACAACAATGTCTGATATTAAAAGGCATTTTGAATATGAAAATAGCAACAAAAACACTTATACGTTTTCTCCATATCGAAGAACATGAACAATTTTTTGACAGTTGCTTTGCCAACGTTTTGTTCTAGTCGAAACAAATCGATGGCTCGTCAAGACGTAAAGTTATTGAGTTGTGTGTTTGAACTAGGCTTGACAGATTACAATTTCACGTTCACCATAATAATTGTGGATTGTTAAAAAAACTAGAAAATATGAATTTTACAAAATAATACAAAAACAAGAAGCCAAAATAAAGTGCTTGCTTTGGTGTCAGTTTAACATACACAGATTTAAATTTTGTTTTTGCTTATTATCTTTCAAATTTAAGTGAGCACCTAAAACACATTTTTTTAATTTACTGCAAAAAATTTAAACATGAAAATAAAAAAAAAATAAAAATACAAAGAAACTGTTATTGTTTACCTCTTATTATAGAAGCCAACCAAAATTAAGCCTAAAGGACATAATCAATTGCATTTATTTAAAAATTAAATAGTGATATGTACTTGCAAAAATTGTATATTACACATTGTAAAATTGTAAATTTTCTTGCGGCTAAAAAATATCTTGCGCTCTCCGACCTGGCAGCATTGTTTATTCTTCATACAAATGAGAACTGTTAATATTTTTGTTGTTGAATCAACTTGAATCACTCTATGAAGTATAAGTATTTTCTTAAAAATATGAAGCAACGTTGGTATTTTTGCGAATTATATAAATATGAGACGGTATGAGTATGAATACGACGTAGTACAGCTAAGTTAAATTTCAATGATGTATACGCACTTATACTCAAATTTTATGACTCACTATTAATATTGAAAAAAACGACTCAAAGCTGATCACATTTGATGAAATTTTGACGATATTTAAGTTTTTGTTCTTATTTAGTGTCGTTTTCTAGTGATTACACCAAAATAATCGAAAGATATTGGAAGGAATAAAATGAGAAAATAACACCTTTAAAAGATGTATAAAAATGTACACACACAAACCTGTACAAATCTTAAAGAAAGATGTTAACATCTTTGCAAATTGACGGCAGATGATTAGTGTAAAAGCCTATAAAATACCTTTACCAGACAGCCATATTAACCAAAGGAAATATAGGATCACATAAGGTTACTTGGAAATTAATGCTTTTAAATACTCATTATCAGTGCCAGTTTATAACCTTGTGCCAATAATAAAAATTTTATTGATTTTAATTCCGTATCTTTTCCAGAATAATATGTAATTTTCTACTGCCCCTGTTAACTTTCATCTGTTCCGTTCCGTGCTACAATTTTTCGGGATTACTATAATAAAGATTTTAGGGATTAACAAATCTCAATCTGGGACCATCAATTAGGGATTAGCATCACTGATTCAAATCAAAATAGACTCTCGTTTGTTATTAGTAGTTTTGACTAAAAACTATCATTGAGGTTTTAAAAAAGTAACTGGAGCAAGGATAACTATTTACACTTTTTTTGATTAAAACAATAAGGAACATAATTTTCATGTTGTGCGATACTACTTTCTTTTTATTCTCCTCCCAGCATGACTTTTAAAAATCGATTGTAAAATAGTTAAGGATTTCGAAATTGCACATTGATTGTCTTTCCGGTTATAAAAGAAACATTTAATACTGCTAAACCATTTCAATTATTTGGAACTATTTGTAGCGATTTAAATGTTAATTCATTAAGAGTCAAACTTGCATTATTCACAGACATCTTTTAACCTACTAAAAATGTTTATCTCATTACAAATTATTGAATAAGCGTCGTTTTTCATTAAAAAAAAATTAGAATATTGCAAGTCTTATAAAAATCTATGTGAAATTTAAAGCTTTAATCCATTTAATGCTCACTTATCCGAATAAATGTAATTTTTCAGCAAGAAAATATAGTGAATATGGGAAAACAATTTACCTAAATACTTTAATCTTCGTTCCCACTTAGCTCAATTTGTAATAGCCATAAGGCCGAACGATCGAGTTTTCTGTGTTAATAGTAAAGATATTCCAATAGGAATTTTCACAGGCAATGTGTTTCTGCATAACTATGGGTATTGTGACATTTGGAAGTGACTCTTGTGTTTGTGCTAAATACAGGAAGAGAACTGATAGAAGGGAAAACATAACTTTCGCTTTTGTAATGATGTAAATATTTAAGAACTTAGGTCAGATCTGATTGGGAATTGAAGTACGTTAATCATTCAGAAATAAAAAAAAATATACTTTTATAATACTGTTGGTCTTCAAATCGACAATTATTGATGGGTTATCAGCATGTAACGTGACACCAAAAAAATTAATCAAGTGGTTATCTTGAAAGCCAATTTGCAGGACCATTTATCTAAATCACATTATCATAACATTTTTAGTTTCAATAAGTCAATATTTCCCCCAAACCAAAATTGTTCTCTTGATAAGTAATATTTTTGGAAGCCATAATTAAATAATTCATAAAAAAAAGTAAATTCTGTTTTAATATTAAATTTTTGATAAATTTTTTACTATTTAATCTCCTTAAATATACTTCTCCGAAAGATATTTTGCCCATTTGTGACAACTTAACCTGTATTTACTGAAAGTTTTTTTTTGCTTTGTTTTATAAATCCAACTCTATTTTAATGACAACTTTGCAAAAAAATTCTACAACTACCTACAGCGACAACCATAGCAACCGCAATAAACATAAAAGTTTACCCAAAAATTTTTGTGCGATTTTTAAGAAAAAAATAAGTTTCGTGACTTTAAGCGAAGTTAGTTTGTGATTCTTCTTTTTTGATTCTTTAATTTCTAACTACAATACAAAATACTAAGTGGATTCCCTCAATTTAAAAGCAATACCAGGCAACAGCTGAAAAAATAACAACAACTAGACGATGTTTCAAAAGAACTATAAAATCTTGACTTAATTTAGTCGCAGCTAAGCTTTTGAATCTAAACACTACAGGCAGTAGGCACTCTGGCAAATATTCGTAAAAGTTTTACCAAATTGTTATCGTGCACAGTTATTCAATTCACACAACACAGTGGCAGCAACAAAAACAACAGCTAAGAAAACTGCTTCTTCGCACGCGTAACTTTTGTCGTTGAATAGGTACTACTGCATCTTCTTTTTTTTTCTTTTGTTCTTGAAGTCAAGGGAGAACACATAATGGTAGTAAACAGTTATAGTATACCCATATAAAGCATAAAGAATACACATGAAGACGCCAATCTATTAGTTGGGAGACTCAATGACGTTGAATATGTAGAACCGTATTTATTAAGTACAACTAGCAGGGAAACGAGCAGAAAGATAAATAGATTTGTAGATGGTATAGTAAGCGATATACGTTGGTTAGGTGTTGACGACAATGGCTGGAAGATAAAGCACTTAATAACTTTAATCAGAGCATACGAGTACAATACTTTTTTTTTTTTATTTTACATAATTTCAGCTTAACAAATTTTACAAAACTAAATAATAAATTTAAACAGATTAAAGTTGCATATTTGTTGTACTTACATACATACGTTTGGAAAGCGTTCATTATAATGTCGGTTGTTTGGATGGTTAGTTGTCTGTTGGTTGACGATTGTTTATGGTGGGAGTTTCATTTCATTCATAATTTGTCATAACATTTAACGGCATAACATTTTTAGCGCAAAAACTGGGTTGAATTTAATTTCTCTATTTTTTCTTGTTGTACAAAAGCACGATTTATAATAATTTGAAAGAAACTATATACGTATGTTTCCATAATTCCGTTATTTTTGACAGTCGTATATTTAATTAATTTGTTAATAGGGGTCAAAAAAATAACAGTTATCTTTTTAAATTTTCTTTTCATATAAAAGGACATAACTCTCTGGTTATCTAAGGCAAGTATTATGAATGTAACACCCCTTTCTCACTAGGCAAGTCACTTGCTCAAGTTAGTTTTTTATTTTCTTTTATTTTTCTTTAAACTTGCTTTCATGTTCAGACTCAGCAACTGACTTGCCCAAGTTTCGTTCTCTTTTACTTATTATACTCTTCACACAGTGAAAAAGGGTATATATAGGTTTGTCATTCCGATTGAAATTTCTACAATTATCAATTATCTACACATTCATACAAACGTGGTATACTGGTTAGAGTGAGCCAAAAAATTTTTTTTATTTTATATTTTATTCAAATTTTTATTGCTTTATTTTTAATTTTTCTTTTAATTTATTTTTGTTTAAGCACATAAGTAAACTTAATGTATAATATTACAATGGGATGTTTTTATATATGTATGTTTTGTATGTACGTATTTCATATGAGATAAATGGTGACATAAACAATTGTTGTTGCATGACTACACGTTGTGAAGGGTATATAAGATTCGGCATGGCCGAATATAGCACTCTTGTTTGTTTTTATTACTCTTTTGTTTTTGGTTTCTCAACAAAAACTTGCTCGTACTTGCCGAGTACAGGCAAGTGTGTACTCAAAAATGAGCAAGTTTCTTCCTCTTAACCCGACCTTACCCCTTTTGCCTATAAACACAACACTTGCGCAAGTCACTTGCGCAAGTGACTTGCCTAGTGAGAAAGGCGTGTAATATTTTGTAGATCAACAACGAATAGCTGTCAACAATAATGAAATGAAATTTTTAGAAAATCATAAAATTTGCAATGTTGTAAATGGGAATATCTATAGTTAAGTCAAAAAGAATGGTGTAGAAAGTACAGACATATATGTAGTGCAACCTCGCTTAACGCAACTAATAGAAATTTCGGCCGTTGCGAAAACTGAGGTTGTTGCAATAACCTAGACTCAATTTTTCAGGGCGCAAATTCTCTTTTATGGTTTGATATGGCTTCATAAACCACTCCTACAAACCCTTTTCCAATTTTGGATATTCACAAGCTCTTATTGTAACACGCTTTGTAACGAATTTTTTTAATGCAGTTTCATTTTATATTCATCGAAAATCACTTTTAGACATATGTATGCCCCTTTCAAGCTTATTACAAATATCACTTTTTTGTTCAATTGAAAGTTTTAAAAATTTTGTAATCACCGGCATTTTATTCAATGTAAATAGAACAACCTTTTACGAAAAGAGAATCTTTCAACTGAGTACACAAGTATCTACAAAAAACAACACGCATATTTTTCAGTACTCTTGGAATAGCGGTAAATCTAAAAAATCTAAATAAAAACAAGTAAGAGCACTATATTCGGCTGTACCGAATCTTTTATACCCACCACCAATTTGATGTACAGTATTAATTATTTTGTTATTACCAGAAATGAAATAGTATCTTTATGCTAAAATATGTATCGCTTTCTTTGTAACCCTTCGATATGCTAGTAAAATATTTTCGTAATTTAAGTCTTTCAATGAAAGTGGACGTTATAGTAGGCGTATCGAAGTTATTTCTGCTAATGAATACAACATATTTTAATATAGTTCTTTATTCTTCCAACATCTTTATTTATAGAGAAATTAAATGAATTTTAGATAAAGCATTATATGGAAGGTGGGCGTAAAAGAGGGTGTGTAACATTTATTTTCCATTAGTACAAAGCCTTCGACCAAAAAGCAATGGTTGCAAAATTTCAGAATCATACATCTAGTTTTGCCAGTTTTATTACGTTTTAAATTTCGAATATACCGAAAAATACACTGTGCGGTATAAATTTTTAATACGTTTTGATCTATAGCTCCTTTCCTAATTCATATGTTAATGCGTTTGGACACAATTACATTTTATTCGTTGTTGGAAGGACACGTTTTTTTTTTTGCATTACGAGCTATAACTCTGTTCCAAATATTCCTATTTAGCCCATTTTCAATTCCAAACAAACCTTGTGTATAAGAAATATTCTGGCAAAATTTTACACCCCTAGCTTTTTCGGTCCGACCTCTAACGTGCTTCCAACAGACGGAAGGACACATCTAGATCATTATAAAATAAAACCCCTATTCAGAGTATTTATACTTATTGGGGTCTAAAATTGGTATTTCGACGTGTTACAAACGGAATGACAAAATGAATATACCTCCACCATTTTTTTTTGTTGGAGGGTATAATAATATATTGGTTTGGAATAAAAATGATGGTTAAATTTTAGGGGCCGATGTTGAATGTGGACTATACCTAGCAAGACGTCAAATTTGTTTTCCGCATTTCATTTGACATTTCTCAGTTTCAATCTAACTCAATTTGAACCATGGAAAGATACGCAATCGAGCAACGCGTTAAAGCTATTCAGGCTTATTATAAAAATAAGCGTTCAAATCAAAATGCATTTCGTGCACTTCGTCATTCTTTTGGTCAACATATTCGTTCAAATTCGTCCACAATCGGCAGAATTGTAAAAAATATTCAAATTTCAACAAAACAGCTCTGTATGAAATGTGAAAACATCTGTGAATGCCGTCTTACCCAGCAAAAGTTTTACTTACAATTTGAACTGTAATAGCTTATTACATTCATTATTTTGTAGCTCAATTGTCTAATATTTGCATTACTCATTATCTATTAAATAATAACTCATTCCTATTGTGTTTTGTATTTGTAACTGATTAATTTAAAATACAACATAATGACTTTATTAATTTAAGTATAAAAAGAATATTATAAATTTAATATATAAAATTCTCGTGTCACAGTATTTGTAACCAAACGAAAAAGGAGTGGAAAAAAATGAAATTCAAAAAAGATGGCGCTATAGCCGAATTATTAAAAGATTTATAAATTCATGAAACAAAACGACTCATATTCACAACATAGGTAGCTTTGATATCAAAAAACAAATCCTTAAATTTTGGCCCATATAGGTGGTACTGTAGTCGAATTTTTCATGTACATATTGTGAGTATGTATAAAAATTTTACTAATTTAATTTTTAATTTTTTGATCAATATTAGCTACTAGCTACATAAAATACTTTATAGAAATTAAAAATGTAGAAAATTTATCAAAGATTTTGTATATATAACTAGCAATTTTGAATCCAGTTATATTTTCCTTTTTGTAACTAATTATTTTTATGAGTCCCTTGTACCCTTCACCTGTGGTGCACAAGGGTATATATAGCTTTGTCATTTCGTTTGTAATTTCTACAATTTTCATTTCCGACCCCATAAAGTCTATATTTTCTAAAAGCTTATGAATAGAGGAGTCAATTGAGCCCTGACCGTTTGTCCGTGTGTTGGTTGAAATCACCATTTAGAAGCAACTGTATGTTCCTCAGATCTGTGAATAGTATCAATCTCTTAGAAATATCCGGGAATGAATCGCTATTGAAATTCAGCACAATCGCTCTATAACTTTCTGAGATATGAGCAAAAAACTACGACCACCTCGTTTTTTCACAATTACAACAACAACCTACATACATACTGGTTAAAGTAAACGAGGCATTGAATTCCAGCTGAGCCAAAAAAATTTTATTTTATTTAATATATTATTATTTTATTTTATTTTACTAGCCAATCCCGGCGCGCGTTGCTACGCCCCTTCATGAATTTTAATCGCATTCTAAATTTTAATCGAATATCAAGTGCAAGGCTAAAAACTATAACTTTTTCTTTATGAGCGTGGCACTGCCCACTTTTCTAATTACAAAACTGTATAGTCATGACAGCTCAATAAGTGTGCAAAGTTTCAGAAAAATCGGTCCAGTGTAAGTACCTCAAAATGATACCTTTTTTTATGGGCATGGTACTGCCCACTTTTCTAAATACGAAACTGTATAGTCATGACAACTCAATATGTGTGCAAAGTTTCAGAAAAATCAGGCCAGTGCAAGTACCTCAAAATGATACCTTTTTTTTAATGGGCGTGGCACTGCCCACTTTTCTAATGACAAAAGTGTAAAGTCATGACAGCTCAGTATGTTTGCAAAGTTTCAGAAAATTCGGTCCAGTGCAAGTAGCTAAAACTGATAACTAATTTTTATGGGCGTGGCCCCGCCCACTTTTTTCCATCCATAAACACTCCCTGGTATGTGTACAACAACTTGCCAAAGTTTGAGTCTGATCGGTTTTACAGTTTCGGAGTCTATAGCTAACACACACACACACACACAGAATTTCACTTTTATATATATAGATTATTTTTTTTAATATATTTTTTTTGTAAATTTTTTAATACATTTTTTTTGTAATTTTTTTTTTTTATATATTTTTTTTTATTTTTTTTTAGAAACATACATACGTAAACTCAATTTATAATTTTACAATGGGATGTATGTTTTTTACATGTACATATGTACGTATTTTATATGAGATGAACGGTGATACAAACAATTGTTATTGCATGACTACACGTTGTGAAGGGTATACAAGATTCGGCACGGCTGAATATAGCACTGTGACTTGTTTTTTATGTCGTATTTAAATAAGTTGTAATGGATTTGTTTTGGGACATCGCGAACAAAAATAAGTATGTAGTTATTCTAGTCAAATTGTAAGTAGTACTTTCAATAAATTTGCATTACGTTTATACTTATTTTGTAAGTAAAGTTTTTGATGGGTAGTTCGTTGAATTGGAAACATCGCGATAGTGTTGCTGCGGTATTTCAGTAATGCAGCGTCCACTTTCCTCTTTAAAGGCTTGAGTCGTCGTCGGCTTACTCGCGTAAACCATCGACTTCAAAAAACCCCAAAGAAAAAAATCTAAAGGTGTTTAATCACACGATCTAGGCGGCCAATTCTGGTCTCCAGAACGCGAAATAACACGACCGGGAAATGACTGATGCAGCAATTGAATTGTTTCTCTGGCTGTATGACATGTGGCGCCATCTTGTTGAAACCACATGCCCTCCACATTCATTTCTTCAATTCTAGGCAAGAAAAAACTGGTACGATACTGGTCACGATACCGAACACCATTGACTGTTTGCGCTTGACCTGCCTGGATGGAGTTTGAGCGACATCATCACGTACAGCTGCGACATTTTCGGTCGATCGACCTGGTCGAAGGCGCGTTGTTGTCTTAACATCACTAACAGACCCAGTTGCGGCAAATTAATCCATTAATCTCTTTACACTTGACTCTTTTGGAGCATTATTGTGACCCCAAATTGATCGCAATTTGCGAACTGTAGCCGAAAAACTTTCACCATTTTGGTAAAACAATTTCACAATGAGAATGCGTTGTTCATTCGTGTAGCGCTCCATTTTTACTAACCTCGTACCTTCTACTAGCAAACAATAACAATTGTTCAAATGTCAAACAATGACACTTCGAATGGCGCCAAATTTAAAAATTGCGTTCTAGTTGGGACACCCATTAGTATATCGGCGTTTATGGGTAACTTTAGTCGGCGCACAAGTGGCCGACAGAAATTGGCGCATATTTACCAATTTTTTGGTTCGATGTTGTGCACAATAGTATTATATTTAGTTTCGTTACTTACATATTAAAAATATATACTTGGTACTGTGCAGCTCAAAAGGGTTTGAATCATCACGAATTTTTCCTCTCGTACGTAGCACATCTACATAAGAGTTTTTATTTTCACCATCACAGTGTTGCCATAAGATGATAGAGAAAAAGTGCAAAACCCTGAAAAAAATTGCTAAAATGTTCTACAATTTAAAAAGAAAAGTGCTAAATTTTATATGAAAAAAGTGCAAAAAATACCGGATTATAATTAAGCATTTTTTGAAAATCTTTTGTGCTAAATTAAGAAAAAAAAAATGCTAAATCTAGCATAAAAAGTGCTAAAATGGCAAGCCTGCACCATCATAACAAAAATCGACAATTATGTAAGTATGTATATCAATTATAAATACTTTTTATTTGGCACAGCAGTTAAAAACAATTTTAGGATTTTTTTATGTTTTTTAATTTTTATTTGCCAAACGTAATATTTTAAGTTGGCAGTTCGATATTTTAAGTAAGCAACTTTATAGCAAACTCAACTAAAACAAGTAAGAGCACTATATTCGGCTGTGTCGAATCTTTTATACCCACCACCAATTTTGTCTACATTTAAAGTACAATATTTATTATTTTGTTAATCGCTATGGAATAATCTCTTTATAATAAAATATGTATCACTTTCTTTGTAGAGGGTGGTTAAATTGAAGGGCCCATGTTGAAGGTGAACTACGCCAAGACTCTAAATTTGTTTTCTGCATTTCATTTGAGATTTCTCAATCTCAGACTAACTCAATTTGAACAGTGAAAAGATACACAAATAAGCAACGCGTTAATGTTATTCAGGTGTTTTATTAATATGGACGTTCAAATCAATGCGATAGGGTGGCAAAAGAGCAGTTAAGCTCGTTCATCATCTGCCCAACAATTGAACATCAACATTGTTAAGATTTTATAAACCCATTACAATCTTTCAAAGCCGCCAGAATGTTAAGTTTTTATAAACTAAATTATTTTTATTGTCATAACAAGTAAATACACATTTGTAAAAACGTAGTGTAAACAAACAATAGCCTAAGCAAACAATAGCCTAAACAAACAAATAATTGTAGTGTACCCGTTGGTCTAGCCTAAGTAAACAGTCATTAACAGAGTACGGATAATCCAAAAGAACTGTTTGCTTACGATGGACAAAGGGTTACTAAGTATGTTGAGTTTAGTGATAAGGTTTCTAGTATGTAAGAAAAATATATTATTATCAGTTAGTGATAAGAATTGTAGTATAAGTTAATAAACTTCTTTGATTTATTTATTATTTATTTTGCGGGATCCGCGCTAAATTAAACGACAAATTTGAGGATTTATATTTTAGTTCACTTAGTCAGTTTATTTATTAATTTTATTTAATAGCTTGCTTTCCCACTATGAGGTTCGCTTTTTACAAATGCTCTGACAAGACTTGTTAGTAGAAATGCTACCAAAAAGGTATTTAATAATAACTCTCAATTCCAATAGAAAGAATGCATAAAGAGAGCAACGTTAGTAATACAAAATAATCAATGATAATGATAATTAGTAGAGTAACAATTATAATGAAAAATAATAATAATATTGTCCCTTAACTACCTCCACCCTCTTAGAACAGGCGTCCCGACTGTTTTTCATAACGTAATTCACAAATTTCTTAACTAAAAATATTTTCCAAAAATAAAAAAATTTTTAAAAATAAGAATTTAAAAGTAAGTTTTTTCCAAGCTTAAAACTATATTTTAGATTTAATTTTTTGTCGAGATAATAATCTTATAAAGATTTTTTAGAAAGTCAAAACCGATTATACCGTCAAATGTTGAAAGTTCGGGCAATATGAAAAAATAGGACGTACAATTTAACAAATTTACTAGGCATCTTGAAACTATTTTAGAATTTCCGTGAAGTGTTTTGACAATAAAAGGCCTTTCTATTGATTTTATTGCTTTGAGGTTTACTAAATTTTTTATATAATTTTTCCAAGTGCCAGTATCTATCAGGAGTTTTACAGTCCTTCCTCCTATTGTTCTTTCGATGTATGAGAGGGGGGACCCTCATCTAAAAAATGTATCTCATCCACGAAACAATTTTCAGAAGGGTCAACAAGAGGTAAGTTGTCGACATAACCTTCTTGATGATCGTCTTGAGCATAATTAAAATAGCGATTATATGAACATTCATACTGCGGTTTTTCAAAATTATGTTGTTGAGTAAAGTGGTTGATTCTCTGAAACTTGTTCTGATTTTGACGAATAGAATCAAAAGGTCTTTTCGAAGCAATTGGTTTTTGAAATTTAAGCTTATTTTGATGGTTATCGTTTTGTTGTCGAAAATTTAAACGGGTACTTGGGTCAATTTCCATAGGTTGATATTGTCTTGAAGGATCGGATAAAACTTGAGGGGCCCTGAAACTATTTTTACTAGGGTGGAATTGTCCTTGCTGTGGAAATCCATATCTAGGAGTATTGCCTGCGTGGTTTTGAACGATATTCTGATACCGAAACTGTTGTTCTTGAAAACGATTTGGCCTTATAGGCTGGTAATGCGGCGAGTTATTGAATATGTCTGCTCTAGAATGGTTCCAAAACGTTGTAGCAAAATTGTAACGTAAATTGTCAGTTTCCAGCTCTTGCGCTAAAGCCAGAGCAGAGGGCAAGTCTGTAGGCCTACTAGAAAATAGTATGTTGCACATGGGACGGCGCAAGCCGGAAATGAAAACACGAAGGGAATTTTCTCTGTATTTTTGGCTAAGCGATTCAATTAAAACCTGATTTCCCTCATTTGACATTAAATTTTATTAAGTATCGCGGTTAACTTTTGCTCCACTTGATCATAAAAATGCTTGATAGTATTGGAGCCTTGCCTAAGTGTTGAAAGTTCCTGTTCTAACGTAAAAAGACTTTTCTTATCACCGTACGAAAAATCGAGTCTCGCTAGTATAGCCCTAAAGTTCAGTACCGTATTATATGAGCTCAAAACAGTATCTGCAGCGTCCACTACCTTGTTCCTCATTATTGCCACTGCCTGATAACCTTCATATACTTATGGGCGGTTACTGCAGCTTGACGCCAAGAAAAATATTTAGCAGCAGTCCCATCAAATTCAGGCATTGATTTAACGATATCAAGCGTTTCATGGCAAAAAAATGTCTGATACTATCTCGATTGGTTTATACTCCTCCACATGTAGTGGTGTTTCTAAAATTGATAATCTATTTATATATATTCAAAGAAGGAAAGAAGTAAAGTTGTTTTAGTTCCTGCGGAGATTAACAAACATTGTCATTGAAAATTTGGACCATCGGTTAGAGGTGTGCCGCAGAGTTTGGGGGGGTGGTTCCATTTGGCCGATATTTTGTTCCACACTTAATTGGACCATACAAATATTATCATTAAAGAAGAAATGATAATAATTTCCTAAGTAATTTGTGTTTTATTTAAAATCAACATCGGCCCTTAAAATTTAACCACCCTTTATAACTTCGATATGCTAGAAAAATGTTTTCGTAAGTTTAGTCTTCAAATGAAAGTGGGCGGTAAATTACGCGTGCCAATAAAGTTTCTACTAATAAATACAACTTAAATATTTCAATTTTATTTTTCCAAAAATTTTGTCAATAGAGAAATTACATAAATTTAAGATAAACAGTTGACATAATAATAACATTGATTAGAAACATACTTATATGTATCAAATTTCATCGTCATACCTCTAATATTATCGGTTTTATGAGCTTTTAAATTTCATTAACGGTAGATAACGTTAAAAATTGGCGTTATAGAAGGCGTGTCAAAGTTATTTTTCCTACTGACTACAACTTAGATATTTCAATATAGTCTTTTATTATTCCAAAATCTTTATTCATTGAGAAGTTATATGAATTTGAAAAAAAGCATTATATGGGAGGTACGCGTAAAAGTAGGCGTGTCACCTTAATTTTCTGACATAGTAATAAAATTGACTAGAAGAATATACGTAGCAAATTTCATCATCATAGCTCTAATTTTGTCGGTTTTATAAGCTTCTAAATTTCGCTAACGGTAGATAACGTGATAAGTGGGCGTTACAGTAGGCGTGTCAAAGTTATTTCTGCTAATGAATACAACTTAGGTATTTCAAAATAGTACTTTATTATTTCAAAATATTTATTCATAGAAAAATTATATGAATTTTAGGTAAAACTTTATATGGGAGGTGGGCGTAAAAGTGAGAGTGTCACATTGATTTTCCGTCACAACAAAGCCTCTCACCAAAAAACAAATTATGCTAAATTTCAGAATCGTACATCTAATTTTTATAGTTTTATTAGTTTTAAAATTTTATATATACTAAAAAATACACTGAGCGGTATAAATTTTCGTAAAGTTTTATCTATAACTCCTTTCCTAATGCATAGATTTAAAAATTTTAGGAGAGAAATATTGTTTTGGCTCGAGAAATATATATTCGAACGTTTATGACTGTACGTCAATGCGTTTGGACACAACTCCATTTTATTCGATGTGCGAAGGACACGGTTTTTTCGACCTTCTCTTGCATTTGGCGCTATAACCCTCTTCCGTATATTCCGATTTAGCCCATTTTCAACTCTAAACAAACCTTGTCTGTAGGAAAGATTTTGGCAAAATTTGAGCCCTCTAGTTTTTCGGTGCCCTCTATCGTGCTTTCAACAGACGGACGGACATAGCTAGCCCTGATTCAGAATATATATACTTTATGCGGTTTAAAATGGATATTTCGATGTGTTACAAACGGAATGACAAAATGAATACACCCCCACCATTTTTTTGGTGGCGGGTATAAAAAGTTGAGTACCACAATACCTAAAATGAGTTTAGTTGTGCATAAGTTGGGTTGACTCTCACACAACCAAACTGAGTTGAGTGGTAAACCGCAATAGGGGTAATAATAAAATTTGATTAAAAAAGAAATATATATTTGTGAAACACATTATAAATTGTACAAAAGCAACAAATATATAAAAATTTTTTGTTAATTGTTTAATACCGAAACCAAAATCTAATTTTTCATCCCTGCATTAATAAATGAAATCAAGCCGATTTCAACAAATTTTGAAATTATGCTTCCTCTTCAGCTGAGCAAATAATTTCACTTGTATGAATTCGCCTTGGTTGTAACCTTTCGCCGTTGCATATACCTGTATGAATATGGCTTGTACTAGTCCTTATATAATATGGATATAATTTTAGAGATTTTTAAGGAAAACATAAATTCAAATTAAATGATGACACGTACGTTAGAGAAAACGAATAAAAGTTATAAATATAGAGAAGCTAAAATTTATTTACATTTAAAAGCTTTTGTTTGCTTAGATTTCCGTTTGATATTGAGGAATAAATTTTTGAAATATTTTTATTGACACAATAAAAAAAGAAAATAAATCGTAAATTTTATTAAAACTAGACAAATAGGTTTAATGATAATTATTTAAGATAAGATTTTGTTGATTTAAACTTTTATTATACTTGATAGTACTACCAGCTTACAGGAAATTTGTAAAATAACTGATTTTAGTCTTAAATGGCATTTGTATTTTTCAATTAGAAGTGAGAAAAAATTCCCAACAGCTACCTTAAAAAAATTTAGTCAGCTACACATCCAGCCAACTAACTTCAATTCAATCCACTGTATTTTGTATAGTCTAATTCTGTTGTATTAGTTGTATGGTGCACTGTATAATAAAAATGTCAAGCCAATAAAAAATCATGAATGGAAAAGTTAAAAAAACCTATCGAAAAACAAGTAAGAGCGCTATATTCGGCCGTGCCGAATCTTATATACCCTTCACAACGTGTAGTCATGAAATAGCAGTAGTTTGTGTCACCATTCATCCCATATGAAATACGTACATACATATATAAAAACATCCCATTGTAAAATTATAAATTCACGTATGTATGTTAAAAAAACGAAAAAAAAATTTAAAAAAAAATTAAAAAAAAAAATTTAAAAAAAAATTTAAAAAAAAAATTTTAAAAAAAATTAAAAAAAAAAATTATATATAATTATAATTATTATATATAAAACAAAAAAAAAATTAAAAAATAATAAAAATATAAATAATATATTATATAAAAAATAAAAAAAAAATTAAAAAAAAATTTTTTTTTGGCAGAGCTGGGATTCGATGCCACGTTTTCTCTAACCAGTAAACACGTTTGTATGTATGTATGTTGTTGTTGTAATGTTGTTTTTGTAAAAAAAAAAATCGAGGTGGTCGTGGGTTTTTGCTCATATCTCAGTTGTTTATGTACCGATGTTTCTGATTTTCAATACCGATCTACTCCCGAATATTTCTGATATTTTAATACCTTACCCGGGTCCAACCTATGTCGGGGGCTTCAAAAAGTTGATTTCAACATACACACGGACAGACTGACAGGGCTTAATCGACTCCCCTATTCATAAGCTTTCAGAAAATATATACTTTATGGGGTCGGAAATGAAAATTGTAGAAATTCCACACGGAATGACAAACCTATATGTACCCTTTTTCACTGTGTGAAGGGTATAAAAATTAAAAACAGTTTTCAGTAAAAATTCTTAGCGAAGTTAAAAAATCAAATTTGTTTATCAGGTAGTCTTGACTAATCAGCTGACTTTTTATACCCGCCACCTAAAAAATGGTGGGGGCATATTCATTTTGGCATTCCGTTTGTAACACATCGAAATATCAATTTTAGACCCCATAAAGTATATACATTCTGAATCAGGGTTTGATTTGATGACGATCTAGCTATGTCCGTCCGATTGTTGAAAGCACGATAGAGGTCGCACCGAAAAAGCTAGGGGGCTCAAATTTTGCCCGAATATTTCTTATAGACAAGGTTTGTTTGGTATTGAAAATGTGCTAAATCGGAATATTAGGAAATGACTTATAGCTCGTAATGCAAGAGTAGGTCGAAAAAACCGTGTCCTTCGAACATCGAATAAAATGCAATTGTGTCCAAACGCATTAATATACAGTCATGAAACTTCGAATATATACTTATTTCTCGAGTCAAAACAATATCTCTCCCCAAAAATTGCTTACATCTATGCATTAGGAAAGGAGTTATAGATAAAAATGCACGAAAATTTATACTGCGCAGTGTATTTTTCAGTATATTTTAAATTTAAAACCTAATAAAACGGACAAAATTAGATGTAAGACTCTGAAATTTTGCACACTTGGCTTTTTGGTGAAAGGCTTTTCTGTAACGGAAAATTAAGGTGCCACGCCCACTTTTAAGCCCACCTCCCATATAACGTTTTAACTGAAATTCATATAATTTCTCTATTAACAAAGATTTTGGAATAATTAAGGACTATATTGAAATATCTAAGTTGTACTCATTAGCAGAAATAACTTTGGCACGCCTACTTTAACTCCCGCTTTTCACGTTATCTACCGTTAATGAAATTTAAAAGCTCATAAAACTGACAAAATTAGAGGAATGATGATGAAATTTGCTACATATATCCTTCTAATCAATGTTATTGTTATGCCAAAAAATTTAGGTGACACGCCTACTTTAACGCCTACCTCCCATATTACGGTTTATTTTAAATTTATGTAATTTCTCTATTGACAAAGTTTTTGGGAAAATAAGGGACTATATTGAAATATCTAAGTTGTATTTATTAGCAGAAACTTTATTGACACGCCTACTTTAACGCCCACTTTCACTAAAAGACTAAATTTACGAAAACATTTTACTATCATATCAAAGTTATTAAGGGTGTACACTGGGCTGGATCGCCAAATTTTTGGCATAAAGTCTAAAAATAGAGTTACAGAATTGAAACTTGGTACGTTTGATAGTTATAGTATGCGTAGCATCTGTGCAAAATTTTGGACCAATCCAACTACGCCTTCCTCCCATATGGTGCCAAAAGTGCGTTACAACTATTTAATATACCAAAATTTCGCTTTAAGTATTGTTTTGTACAAAATTTAAGGGCTTCTTGGGATCAGGAATACATACTTATTTAACAACCGGCCCAAGCTGGCCAAATTCGGGCCATTTTTGGACCTGTAATTCCTAAATTGCGAAAAATTTCCGTTCAAATTTCGGATACCAATGTGTTTTTATTTGAGAGACTAATATTAAATTGCAAAAGTTTTATTAAAGTGATATATAATATAGGTGTCATGGTATCTATATTTTTCATAAATTGTTTGGGGCCAGCCCCTCAGACAGGACATAACTGACAAGGTTTTGTGCCAGTTAAAATGTGTACGACTTTGCCATCTATTAGAGTCATATGAAGATCATATGATACGATAACCTTTCTTTCATTCAAAATTTCTGCAACGAACGGCATCAAGTTTTTATTTGCGTTTCCAAATTTTCTTTTTCCTTAAGAATGTGTTCTTTGCTCTCCTTGACGAATTCCATTTTTAAAGGCCTGCAATGTCACAGATTGTGGAGTTTGATTTATCCACAGTATTGTGCTGAAGTTATCCACTAGTTAAAGTGGTATGACTGTTGTGACAAACAAAGACTGGTCAAAAGAAGCCGTCTCGCTTGCTTCGAATCTTTGTTTATACATGCTTTGTCCAGTCGATCCGTCAAATCCGTAGCTCACAATTAATTTGGCATTTGTAATATTCGTTAAGTTAATAAAAAAGATCTTCTTGCAAGAGTAAGATTCGGCTGGCGGTATGGTTTAACAGTTCTTGCAAGCAAACTACAGCCATAGTTTCTGTAGCTGCTATTCCTGTGGGCCTCAATTGCAATTTAGCTTTCTGAATTTTATAGTAGCTCGGGTATTTATCACTTGCTTGCTTCTTGTTTAGAGCTTTCATTGCATTATATTGTTTTTTGCTTAATGAGTTATCAAGCAAAAATTCCAAAAATTCGTTTTGTGTAAGAGGTATACATAGGTTCCGGCAAAAACCGTTTTTTTTAAATACCACTAAATCCGCTCGGAGTGACCAAGTAATTCTTCAACACAAATGCTGCATCCTTTTCATGAAACTGTTGCAGCATGCATAAGAAGGCTTGTGTCGTTTTCTTGGGTATCTGCCAGTTCGGTTGCTAACTTTCTTTTAAGGCGTCGTCCTGCTACGTCATATGTTAGATGTGGACGTCCCATTTTATTATGCCCGGGTGCCACAACCTTTTTGCTATCCAAAATAATCGTCATGTTCAATGAAAGCCAATTATAGTGTTTTACCTTAAAGTTGGAGACAGTTCTATTGCATTTAGGTAAGTTTTTCTGGATGAAGCGAGTAAAATTCCTGACTTTTTTCTTTACAGCATCTTTTGTGTCTATATTCATAGTTTTAGAGTTAAGCTGTGCAAAAATTCAGTTCAAAGTTGCATCTTCATTTCGATTGTTGTCTAGCCACATATTGAACAGGGTAGCATGACTGAACTTAAATGTACCTAAAAATTCACAAATTTGTGTAAAACGGGCAAAATTGGGCAAAAACTGTTAATAACATGTTATAATATACATACACTTTCAAGTAAATTTTAGTATAATTAAATTTTGGGCGAAATTTAGTTTTTACTCCACTATAAACTGGTGTTTTGGTTAATTTTTTCTCGTTCTTAGGACTTCACAAAACACAATTCACAAAAAGATTTAACAAATAAAAAGCAATTTCTATTAAATATATAATAATATTCATACATATATCTTCATTTTCCATATTTATCAAATTTTTTTTGTTTACCGGCAGTCGCTTTCGGTTACTATAAAGCTGAACTAATTTTTTCTGTATTTTTGTGAAAACAAACAGCTGACGTATAGATTGGAGTTTGTACCCTTGTAAAAGTTCAGAGTTACCACAAAACAACTTTTATTTACTGAAATGTTGTACCTAGGGTAAGCACTTTAAGAAAATATAGTTAAAATGAATAAATGTTTCCATGAAAATTTCGACTTTATGCCAAAAATTTTGCGATTTAGTCCAAAGTGGGGTGGTTAAATTTTAAGGGCCGATGTTGATTTTAAATAAAACACAAATTATTTAAGAAATTATTATCATTTCTTTTTATAACTATAATATTTGTATGGTTCAATTATATATTTAACAAAATATCGGCCAAATGCCCCCCCCCCCCCCCCCCCCCCATCCTTGGCGAGACTCCTCTATCGTATGGTCCAACTTTTCAATGACAATGTTGATGCTCAATTGTTGGGCACGATGATAAGTCGAAGTTGACTTCTCTTTTGCCACACTATCGCAAAAAACAGCAATGGTTCCATTCAACGAACTAAGAAGGCATTCACAGATTTTCTAACATTTTATACAGACCTGTTTTGCAGAAATTTAAATATTTTTTTACAATTCTCCCGATTGTGGACGAATTTAAACGATTATGTTGACCAAAAGAATTACGAAGTTCACAAAATGCATTTTGATTTGAACGACCATTTTAATAAAAAAAACCTGAATAACTTTAAAGCGTTGCTCATTTCCACGGATCAAATTGAGTAAGTTTGAGATTGAGAAATGTCAAATGAAATGCAGAAAACAAATTTAAGGTCTAGGTGTAGTTCACCTTCAACATGGGCCCTTAAAATTTAACCACCCTCTACAAAGAAAGTGATACATATTTTATTATAAAGAGATTATTCCATAGCGATTAACAAAATAATAAATATTGTACTTTAAATGTACACAAAATTGGTGGTAGGTATAAAGGGTTCGGCACAGCTGAATATAGTACTCTTACTTGTTTTTCTTCACTTATTTTAAACTTCAGCTGTCATAGCCTATAGATTTAAAACAATTTTTTCTCTTCTCTCATTTATTCAAATGTCAAACTTCATATATAAAAAACAACCAAAAATATTTTCTGAGAACTGCCAATACAAAACTTCAAAAACATATGAAATTAAATTGCAAAATATTTTAATCGAAATTACCAACAACAAGCATACAATCTATATATATAAAAGTGAAACTCTGTGTGTGTGTTAGCTATAGACTCCGAAACTTTAAAACCGATCGGGCTCAAACTTTGGTAAGTTGTTGTACACATACCAGGGAGTGTTTATGGGTGGAAGAAAGTGGGCGGGCAACGCCTATAAAAAATTAGTTATAATTTTTAGCTACTTGCACTAGATAGATTTTTCTTAAACTTTGCACACATATTGACCTGTCATGACTATACATTTTCGTGATAAGAAAATTGGGCAGTGCCACGCCCATAAAAAAAAAATTATCATTTTCAGCTACTTGAAATTCACCGATTTTTCTGAAATTATACACACATATTGAGCTGCCATGACTTTACAGTTTCGTCATTAGAAAAGTGGGCAGTGCCACGCCATAAAAAAAAGAGTTATCATTTTTAGCTTTTTGCAGTTGATATTCAATTTAAATTCAGAATGCTTTTTTATTTATTAAGCAACGTAGCAACGCGCGCCGGGCTTTTCTAGTACTAGATATAAACTAATGCGAAAATAGCACCAATAAAAAGTATTAAGAAATCATATTGAAACTAAAAAAAATGGAAATTTATTAAAGAAAATTTTTTAAAAACAGAATTTTTCAAACGATCGTTTGAAACAACAAATTTTAAAATCAACAATAATCGTTTTACTTAAAAAAAACATGTAAGAGCACTATATTCGTCTGTGCCGAATTTTTGATACCCACCACCAATCTTGTGTACTCTTATAGCACAGAATTTATTATTTTGATATTAATGCGATCAAATCCTAAATCGTTTTATAAATTTGTGAACTCTAAACGGCGATCGTGCTTTAATCCTAAATACTATAAATATGGATCAACTGACGCTGATGATGACGTTTCTATTTCCAACTTGTTTGCTGATTTTTTTTCAACTACCTACTCTAAAAAAGTATATAATAACATAACATCTTACTCCCTCGCGATGGGTAGTCATCTTAAAGCGATGCGGGGGCTTGCGTGCAGTATTGCACAACTAAGAACTACCTTTTCCCTGTCTGTCAGCGTCTGTTTTCTCCTATGTGGGGACGGCTGATGGACTCGGCCACTGGGTGGTTTTCCCTCTATCGTTCAGATTCGACCACCCAGTGTTGCTGTAATTGGCCCTATGGACCACGGCTGGTCTTCACGACCCCGCCAGGGACTTGTAGACTCGTATAAATCTACCCTAATCCACGGTGGGACTACATACGCCAAGGGATGCGTGGCCAGGAGGGAGCCTGGTCGCTAGTATGTGAACTCTGGATACCGGTTGACCTCCAGTTTCAATTTAGACTTGCCTGTGCATGTGGGGCTCTGTGCGGGTCGACTTTTCTTTCCCCAATACTCGTGGGAACAAGATTGATTCAACGAAGATTTCGAATGGAAGTTGTGATAATCGGGGAACTTCGAAAGGGAAGGACAATGAAGCCTTGCAAAAGGTGGAGAGGTTAGTCTCTGAGGATACTCCGATTAGACGTGGCCAATGGAGGGATCGGATTGAGATGGACATTGAAGCCTCGTAAGAGGTGGAGAGGTTAATCTCTGAAGATACTCCAATGGGTAGAGAGGTAACGGTGAAGGACATTGATGTATCCGCCCAAGCAGGAGTGGAGGCATCTGTCCAGATCACGGAAACCTCGGACCGCGACGCGAACTCCGAGTTTATGCCTTTGGATAAAACGGAGAGGCAGAGACTAAAGAGGAAACGTCAGAGGGGCAGGAAGGCTATTGAAAAGATATCAAATCGGATCGATAGCCTTATGGATGAGGAGACGACACCTGAAGTAGAGGGAACAGGGAAAAAGTTTAAGGTTGATAAACCCAGGAACTTTGACCCGAACCAACTACGGAAGGTGGAAACTCTGAGTGTATATCAACTGAATCTGCATCATAGCAGAGCGGCTTCGGCGGTGATGATGCGATGTTTTGTGGAGGATGGGTTGGATATAGCCTTGCTACAGGAACCATGGATTGTTAGGGATAACATCATGGGCCTGTCTCGTCAGACCGCCAGTCTGTTTCACTCACAGATGGGGGGGAGGTTGAGGACGTGTATCCTGGTGCGTCACGGTGTGTGTGCTGTGCCGATGACGCATCTCTGTTCGCCGAATCTTACGGTGGTAATGATAGGCGCGGGTTCGGGATCGTTTCTGGTGGCGTCGGCTTACCTACCCTATGACACACCGGACTCCCATCCTACGGAGGATGTTAGGAATCTGGTGGAGTTCTGTAGGTTGAGGGGTATGCCTCTTGACATGGGCGTTGATGCTAACTCACACAGTACTGTATGGGGCAGTACGGATGATAACCACAGGGGACGGCAGTTGCTGGAGTGTCATGACCTGCTGGTCCTGAACAGGGATGTCGAGCTCACCTTCGTGGATGCACGTAGGGCGGAGGTAATCGACATCAACTGTCGGGATGCTGGATAGAGTTGGGAATTGGAGAGTGGTGGACAGATTGACCATGTCTGATCACAGGGCTATCCAGTTTGAGATTCTATACGGTAGGTGGCGGAGGAAGGCGCGTAGGCGTATCAGGGTGCCGAGGGATACGGATAGCACTAAGTACGAGGAGTGCCTCTCGGGACTTTCGGGGAGTGTTCCACACCGGGCACTCCGGAACACGGAGGATGTTGAGCGGACGGTGGAGTGGGTAAACTCTACGGTCGGACTTGCCTTCGAGAATGCGTGTCCTCTCACGGTAGTGGATGAAAAGAATTCTACTCCATGGTGGAATAGTGAATTGGAATCCATGAAGAGGGACACGAGGAGGGCCTTTAATCGTTACATGAGGGAGCGGAATCCTAGCTTATGGGACGAGTATAAGGCGAAGAAGAAGGAGCTGAAGAGAACTATATGTCTTCGGAAACGAAGTACGTGGAGGGAATTCTTCTCCGGCGTGATGGATACATCTGAAGTGGGGAGACTGCAGAAGATGGTGTCTAGAGACCCTGTCTCCAGAATGGGGCTTATTCGCAGGAGCGATGGCGGCATGACGTAGACGATGGAGGGGACATTACAGTCGCTGATAGAGGTACATTTTCCTGGAAGTTTCATTTCGAATGACTCATGGGTTCCCGTTAACAGGGGAGCCAGTGAGGTAAGGCGAAGGGATGCTGAAAGGATAGTAAGTCTTAATGAGGTTAGAAGTGCGATTTTGTCTTTTGCCCAATTTAAGGCGGCTGGGATGGATGGGATATTTTCTGCATTACTATAGTGGGGTATGAACACTGTACTTGTGGTTATTAGGGAAATATTTGTTGCCTGTCTTTCGACAGGGTATATTCCGGTGGCATGGAGGGAGACCAGGGTGGTTTTTCTTCCCAAACCGGGGGAGAGGGACTATACGGAGGCTAAGTCGTTCAGGCCGATCAGTCTTACATCCTTTCTATTGAAGGCAATGGAAAGGGTGTTGGTTGACTTCCTGGAGGAGACTACGCTGATGGATAGGCCATTGAGTGGGAGTCAGCACGCTTACAGGGCTGGGAGGTCTACTGAGACTGCCCTGCACGAATTGGTGAGGGTTGCTGAGAGGGAGGTTTTCAATGGTGATCTTGCTTTGTCCGTATTTATGGACATAGAGGGCGCTTTTGATAGGATCTCTTTTAATAAACTGGGAAATGCTCTCGATGAGCGAGGGGTCGATTCTGTTGTGGTGAAGTGGATCGGCGCCATGCTCAGATGTAGGGCAGTGAATCTTAGGAGCGGAAGCACCAGGATTCGGGGAAGGGTGGTCAGGGGATGTCCGCAAGGAGGGGTCTTATCACCTCTGCTGTGGAACATAACTGTGGACAGCCTTCTCAGGAGACTGGAGGTAATGGGCATACATACGGTAGGGTGATGCGGATGATGTGTCAATTATGGTTGGTGGTAAGTTCATGGAGACCATTTTAGGTTGCATAAGACAGGCGCTCGGAGTAACCGAAGAATGGTGTTGTGAACAGGGACTAACCAGAAATGCTGGCAAGTCGGATGCTATGCTCTTCACGCGGAGAAGGAAGGGCATAGGGATTGAATCCTTAATGCTTTTTGGAACCGAGATCAACGTGTCCAAGAAGGTGAAATATCTGGGGGTAACGCTGGATATGAAACTAACCTGGAATGATCATGTTGAGGCAAGGGTACAGAAGGCAAAGAGGATTCTGTATCAGTGTAAACGGGTTTGCGGTCGGAAGTGGGGAATCTCACCTAAGGCTGCACACTGGATTTACACAGTGGTGGTGAGACCGACGATCACTTACGCATCTGTTGTCTGGTGGCCGAAGGCCTCCCAGGCGACGATTAGGCGGAAGTTGGACGGGGTTCAAAGGATTGCTTGCATTGGTATATCTGGCGCGATACGTACCACACCAACGCAAGCGATGGAGGCAATGCTGGGATTGCTGCCGTTGGACTTATTTGTAAAGGAGTCGGCGGCAAGATCGGCGATTCGGATGCGAAGCGATGGCATGTGGTATCGTTTTGGACCGGTTTTGGGGCATAGGAGAATCCTGGACCTCGTGGATAAAGGGGTAAGGAAGGCTCAGATGCCGATGGGGCGCATGAGTCGAGTGAAAGTGGTCGAAAGGCTACATCACACGCTCATAGCGGATGGATTCATGCACGATGAGTGCATGGAGAATGACATCAGTATCTTTACTGATGGGTCCTTTATGGACGGAAGGGCAGGTGCTGGTGTGTACTCATCTGAGTTGAACTTATCCTGCACCCTGAATTTGGGGGAGTACGTGTCAGTCTATCAGGCAGAAACGCTTGGTTTGCTGCACGCGTTGGACCACCTGTTGGAATGTCGAATATATGGGAAGAGAATTCTTATTGCACTTGACAACCAGTCGGTTATAAAACGTATGCAGCGGATAGATGTGAACTCCTCTTTGGTGCTTGAGTGTGTTCTAAAGCTCAATAGGTGTGCCTCTACAAATGAGGTAACGCTGATGTGGGTTAAGGGACACGTGGGCATAGCTGGGAATGAGGCTGCTGACGAACTTGCGAAGAAGGGGTCTGAGGCTGCATTCTGCGGACCAGAACCCAGAACTGCTCTGGGTAATGGGTTAGTGCGGGCGAGGATCTTTCAATGGGTGAACTCTATAAACTTGCAAAGGTGGATGGAGGAAACCACGTGTAGACAGGCCCGTATGGTGCTCACGGAGCCACTTGGCAGGGGTGCAGTGAAATACTCGGTTTTAATCGGAGTATGATGAGCTGGATCACTGCGTTGATTACAGGACATGGTAACTTCAAATATCATCTGAAGAGGATGCAGATCGTGGATGATGATATTTGTGGAATGTGCCTGGAGGATGCCGAGACGGCAGCGCATGTAGTATGCGAGTGTCCGGCGTTGGCGAGCGGAAGATTAAGGATCACAGGCAAGCACATTTTAAGTGTTAGTGCGATGGGGGACCTTAGTCTGAGGGAGATGCTGAGGAGGAATGACTGTGCGATGAGGATTGTCGACAATCACCAGTCGGCAGTGTGAAATCGTTTTCCTAGTCCAGAGCAAACGCCGGTTGTGTCGCGGGACTCAGTGATTGAAGGTATACTGATCGGTAGACACGAAATCACTGAGGAGCGAAGGGGGTCGAAAAGGGACCCGTGATAGTAGTGGTCTGCTTCGATATTCCCCCTACATGTGTATAACATCTTACTCATTTAATATACCTCAATCATCTGGTGTACAATTCTCTTTTATTACTTATAAAACGATACTTTCAAATTTATTATCGCTAAATAATTCGTTTAATGCTGGTCCAGATGAAATACCAAATTGCGTTCTAAAAAATTGTGCAGAAAATTTATGTTACCCGCTTACTGCTATTTTTAACAAATCCATTAAATTAGGATACGTACCATTGATTTGGAAATTATCGTATATAATTCCGTTGTTTAAAAATGGAAGCAAAATTGAAATATCTAATTATCGTGGCATTGCTAAGCTGAGTTATATACCCAAACTTTTTGAAAAAATTTTAACTGATAATTTATACTATCAAATTTCATCGATTTTGTCACCGTGCCAACATGGCTTTTGTAAACATCGCTCTACAACGACTAATATTTTGGAGCTAACTACTACAATAAATGACGGTTTTATAAATAATATGCAAACTGATGCTATCTACACAGATTTTAGTAAAGCTTTTGATAAGGTAAACCATGATCTCTTGCTTAACAAATTGTCATTAATGGGATTTACGGATAAGACAATAAAATGGTTAAGATCATACTTGTCTTTAAGAACTCAACAAGTTAAGTATGGAAGTGCTACGTCTAATGCTATCAAAGTTCCTTCTGGTGTTCCGCAAGGTAGCCACCTTGGTCCTATTTTATTTACCTTATTCATAAACGATCTACCTTCAGTTATTCAGCACTCTAAAGTTTTGATGTATGCCGATGATGTCAAAATTTTCCGTTCTTCTAATAATCCCGAAGATCAACTTTTCCTTCAATCTGATATTGACAAATTGGTTAATTGGTGTGAAATCAACTTAATGGAGCTGAATATAAAAAAATGTAAGCATATGTCCTTTTTCAGAATTAAGAAATTGGATTTATTTTATTGCATTAATGAGTGTAAACTTGATAAAGTTCTGAATTTTCTTGATCTTGGTATTTTGCTTGATCACCAATTAAATTTTCGTGACCATATTTCTTTAATTGTTAACAAAGCAAATGGTGTACTTGGATTTATGAAGAGGTGGTGCAAGGAATTTCTAGATCCTTATATTACGAAACAATTATATTCATCGTTAGTTCGACCTATTCTAGAATACGGATCGATTATTTGGGATCCTTACTATAATATTCATATTGATAGTATCGAGTCTGTACAAAAGAAGTTTTTAATATTTTGTATTAATGGCCTTGGATGGAATTCGTTTTTACTACCTTCATACGAAAGCAGACTCTGTCTTATAAAATTACCAACTTTAAAAAGTCGTCGTTCAATGCTGAGTTTTTCTTTTGTGCTGGGCCTAATTCAAGGCGATATCGACTCTGAATTCCTGCTAAGTTAAATATCTTTTAATGTTCCAACCAGACCAACTCGAAATTTCCGTTTTATTAACTTAAAATACTATAGATCCAACTATGCTAATAATGATACTCTTCGTCGTATATGTATGTGAAAACTTTAATAATTATTATCACCTTATTGGCCTTAATGAAAGAAAGTAAAGAAATTGTTAAAAGAAATATCATTTTATATTTAAATCGTTGAATTTTATAGAATATTATTTTATATATAACCTTAATTTTGTTTTGTTATTTTACATACTTTAGTCTGTAAGGTATATATATTCTAAAGACAATAAATAAATAAACTGTAATCGCTATGGAATAGTATCTTTATACTAAAATATCTATAAATAACTTTGATCTGTTATTAAAATATTTTCGTAAATTTAGTCTTCTAATTAAAGCGTGCCAATATAGTTTCTGCTAATAAATACTTATGGTGTTTTCTTTTTTAACAAACAATGTTGCCCTTTTATTGTAAAACACTTTTCAAAGGTCACCTGCACCCTAACAAAATGCTACTTATATAATCATCAGAATAGAACAGAAATTTTCAGCTTTTTTACATGATAGCTTATATATATAAACTGCATTTTTTGATTCCATTTTAATAATTTGGGACCAAAAATTATTTTTAACCACTAAAAAAACTTTATCCTCCTTTTTGATATCAGCTGTTAAAGAGTGCAATTCTAACCCTTTGATTTAATTTAGGGTACGACATGTAAAATTTTTTCTCATTTTTATAGCAACATTATTACAAAAGAACTTGTCACCTGTTAATAATATTGCATATTTTTAAGAAAAGAACACAAAAAAATGCATACTTCAGAATTAATGCAACATTTATGTCAGAAAAGAAAACACCATTAGATATTTCAATATAGTCCTTTATTCTTCCAAAATCTTTGTTCATAGAGAAACTATATGAATTTGAAGAGGGTGTGCCACCTTCATTTTCTGGCATAATAGTGACATTGACTAGACAGCTATATGTACGAAATTTCATCATCATACCTGTAAGTTTGCCGGTTTTATAAGCTTTTAAATTTCATTAACAGTAGATAACGTGATAAGTAGGCGTTATAGTAGGTGTGTCGAAGTAGTTTCTGTTCAACTCATATTTCAATATAGAGTGCTTTATTCTTCCAAAATCTGTATTCATAGAAAAATTATATGAATTTGAGATAAGCGTTATATGGTAGGAGGACGTAAAAGTGGGCGTGTCGCATTTATTTTCCGTTAGAACAAAGCTTTTGACCAAAAAGCAATGTTTACAAAATTGCAGATCTACATCTAATTTTGTCAGTTTTATTACGTTTTAAATTTTGAGTATTTTTTTAAAAAAATAAACTTTGTGGTATAAATTTTCCTACGTTTTGATCTCTACTAATCCTTTCCTAATTCATAGATTGAAGAAATTTTCGGGAAAAAAACTTTTTTACTCAGTAAATATACGTCCCAAATTTCATGGCTCTACGTTAATTCATTTGGAAGCAATTGAATTTTATTCGATGTTGGAAGGACATAGTTTTTTTGACTTACTCTTGCATTACGAGCTATAACTCTCTTCCTAATATTCCGATTTAGCCCATTTTTTCAATACCAAACAAACCTTTTGTATAAGAAATATTCTGGCAAAATTTAGGCCCCCTAGCTTTTTCTGTCCGACCTCTATCGTGCTTTCAACAGACGGACTGACATAGCTGGATCCTCATAAAATTAAACCTCGATTCAGAAAATATATGGGGTCTAAAATTGATATTTCGATGTGTTACAAACAGAAACACAAAATGATTATACACCCACCATTTTTTTGGTGTCGGGTATAAAAACGCTGACGTTGCAAGTCATTTATAAAACACAATATCCACTCCTGCCACATTTGCAAAGTAATGCAGCAAAAGATTATTAAATTTTAAATAAAATTAAAAATTGAACTCTAACAACTGGTCCACTTAAATGACCGACAAAAAAGAAATAGAAAAAGCACACATTTTTTAAAAATGAAAATCAAACTACTTTTGCAGTGAAATGAAAACTAGAAACTTTCATAAATGCATAATTAAAATAATATTTGTTTGTTTGTCTGTCTGTCTGATAAATTTATAGAAATGTTTGTAAAAGCGCAAGTTCTGACTTTATGTAGACAAAGAGATATTTTTTCTATTTATACACATTCATACATTAAGACTGTATCGAGTTATTCTTTAAAATTCAAAGTACTTAGGCTAATATTAACATTCGAGATAAAATTAATGAAAATGGTACCAATTTTAAAAACAAAAATCGTTATAATTATTATTGTTACTATTTCCCACATATTAACTACCTAAAAATACATGTAAACTAATTTTAAAAAAAGTAAATATCGTCAGCGAAAGATATAAAAATGACATTAACAGGAATAAAAACATCGACACACAACGAATATACAAATTTAACATTCGATAATTTGAATAGTCGTACAAAAAGCAAAATTGATCCGAGAATTTTAATAAAATAACTCAATACAGCCTTTACGTATTCATGTGCATGTGTATGCCCATTTCATATTTAGATATTTTAGTATTTCGAAACAAAAATAATATAAACTTACTGATTTCACACCACGTTTACGTGGTTACAATTACTCGTACATACTAGTCTATGTTATAAGTATTCTTGTTATTTCTTCTAATCATCTTTTAAGATTTTTATTTTGTTTTTCTTGAAAAAAAAAAGAAAATTCTTTTCTTAAATGTCAGCTTTAATAAAGTCAATAGATTCTATGTCATGGTAAGTATAATGTAGATATTGAGGTGCAAGAAATCGAAGTCAAAGCAGATGTATGAATTTTCAATTTTCTGGTTTTCTATTTTGTTTGTGGCAAACAACCACCATGAGCGATCTCAAAAATATACAGAAATTAATGACATGCATGTAAACTAGTTCTTGTAATTTTACTTTTTTTTAAATAAAATTTAATTTATTTTCTTTAAGTTTGCGTTGACACTAGTGGTGCTTTCGTTTGTACCGCCAGACAGACGGACAACCAAACAAATTTTTATGATTGAAAAGAACTAATTTTTATGACACAGTAGGAAAATAATAAATTTGAAATTATAAAGAAAAAATAAATAAATTTAAATTGATAGCCCAATTGACAAATCTAACAAAAAAACTTTAAAAATGTTTTCTTTCGGTTTGGAATTAATTAAATTTTATAATGTGTCTAATTAGTTATATATGTACATACGTATTATAATATTTATATATTGAATTTAAATATAATTAATGGTTATTGCTTTGGATTTCATTTTTTATTTTTTTTTTTTTGTTGTTGTGTAAATTATTACGAAATATAAAAGGTACAGGGAGTTAAAAAATGAAAGCGTGAGAACAGATTTTAGTAAATATAAATAAATAAAATAAACCATTTTTTAACGTTTTTAGTACCCTATATAACTGTTAAAGCAATAACTTAAGCCCGGCATAATAAATAAACTACAGCGCCACCTATTGGAATACAAAAGTGTCACAAAACCTTTCTCAAAAACAGAACAAACGTTTGAAAATAAAAATATAAAAATCGGTTCAGAAATACTCGAGAAGAACTTGTATAGACGATATATAAATTTAAAAAATAGACTACAGCGCCCCCAGAGTATTTAACAATTGTGCGTTCTGATATTTTGGAATCAACGCTAGGCTACTACAAATAATACAAAATTAAAAGATTAAAAGATTTTCCAGTTATGAAACAATAAACATACGAGACGACCAAGTACATTGAGAGTAAAGTAACTCGGGCAAAATTTGTTAGCTTATAAGTATATAGAATGGAATGCGACACACCCAATACTTCAGTCATAGCTGCCAGATAAAATAGGGGTAAAATCGTCTAATTTAGGTAAAAAAAATTATCAAAATCGTCAAATGGTTTAATCAAATCGTCATAAAAACGTCAAAATAAAGAAACGCATTTTTCAAAACAATACATTTTTATTTAATGCATAACATAACAAACTTTTTAAATCTAGAGAGACCAGTGGTTTTATTAGACCCTTTTAGGTTAATAACATGACAATAAATATAAAACAATTTATAATTCATTTCGAAAAATAAACACAAAAAATAATAAATTGGCTGCATCTTTTTGGACTATTTGACAAATGATTATAATCATTTATTGCTAGAGTTTCAACCGATTAAGGTAGCTTTAGACAAGCGTAAGACGAGCACAAAACCAAAATAAACTGCATCGTTTCGCTTTTCAGCCCATAAACTTATTTCTGGATCTGCAAACCAGTCTTCCTTAATTTTCCTCGTCTTGTTGGTTACCTCTGAAAAACAGCATTAACATTTAATTTTAGCTACTACAAAGTTTTGTATAAACAAGTAAGAGTGTTATATACGGCCGTGCCGAATCTTATATACCCTTCACAACGTGTAGTCACGCAATAACAGTAGATTGTATCACCATTCATCTCATATGAAATACGTACATACATATATAAAAACATCCCATTGTAAAATTAAAAATTTACGTATGTATGTTAAAAAAAAAATTAAAAAAAAAAATTAAAAAAATATTTAAAAAAAATAATAATAATAAAAATATAAATAATATATTAAATAAAAAATTTAAAAAAAAGAAAAAAAAAATAAAAAAAAAATAAAAGAAAATATAAAAGAAATAAAAAAAAATGTTTGGTTCAGCTGGGATTCGATGCCACGTTTTCTCTAACCAGTATACACGTTTGTATGTATGTTGTTGTTGTAATGTTGTTTTTGTAAAAAAAAATCGAGGTGGTCGTGGGTTTTTGCTCATATCTCAGATGTTTATGTATCGATGTTTCTGATTTTCAATACCGATCTACTCCCGAATATTTCTGATATTCTAATACCTCACCCGGGTCCAAGCGATGTCGGGGGGCTTCAAAGAGTTGATTTCAACATACACACGGACAGACTGACAGAGCTTAATCGACTCCCCTATTCATAAGCTTTCAGAAAATATATACTTTATGGGGTCGGAAATAAAAATTGTATAAATTTCACACGGAATGGCAAACCTATATATACCCTTTTTCACTGTGTGAAGGGTATAAAAATGGTTGAAATTTCTACTTACAGAGAAAAAGCTGCTACAATTTTCATCATCTTGGTTTTCTATTACAACTATAATGTTTGATTTTAAAAGTTTTAATGTATAATTAAAAAGAACTTACCATTTTTTTAAGTATTTAAGCATATTAATTTGTCACTTATTATACCCTTCACCTGTGGTGCACAAGGGTATATATAGCTTTGTCATTCCGTTTGTAATTTCTACAATTTTCATTTCCTACCCCATTAAGTATATATTTTCTAAAAGCTTATGAATAGAGGAGTCGATTAAGCCCTGACCGTCTGTCCGTCTATCCGTCTGCAAAATCTCTCCTAGAAATAAAAGTGTGTGGACTATATGGATTTTGATGCCCTTAATTCAAATCTGTTTTCCGTTTTTCTCTAGTACGTAAGGATTTGATTTAAAAGGCGTGGCATATTTCGACCCCTAAATTATTGGGTTGCCATATATATTTAATCATAACTTGTATACGGGTTCTCCGATTTTATTAGGAGGAGGATCAGAAGATGCACAGGAAAATTTAGCTTAAACTAACCAAACACATTTCTTTTCTTTCTATTACTATTTCGAAGTTATTAAAAATTAAATGGCGAAAAAAAATTGAAGAACCAAAAATTTAAATTTTTAAAACTTTTCCAAAAGCCACACTCCTAAGGAATAAAAGTCGGTATAAATAGTAAAACTCAATTAACAAATGTTGATTTTAAAGGTTTAAACTGCTGCATAACCTCTTCAAGGCATATACATAAAAATGTTGTTGTATGGTCGAGAAGAGCTTGGAGCTTCACTTCCGCTAATGTTTCACTAACGGTTGTGGCATCTTCATTGGGACAACATTTTTTATTTTTTTTTGCATGAGTAATGAGTAACATAGATACACATTTTTATTGGCATTGTATAAAATTTTATATTGCTTTTTCGTGAGCTCTGCATTTACAAAGAGTGCCAAAGCTCCTTTCCTTTCCTTTATTCACAGGGTTGACTTCAGAAGTTGTTAATGATTGCTTGCAAGTTCTTGCTTTTCTTGGGGATCTCATTATATCCATTATTAATTTAGCCGCATCATTATGTCCCGCTGCTCTTTGACTCATGGATGCAGCAAATGTGATCTCCTCTGTTGTTAATTGGTTACGAACTTCTTCCGTTTTTCTTCGCATTGTTCTTTCACTAGCTGCATAAAATTTTTTTCGTGGTCGTCCTGAAGACGAACTGCCAAATACTGGTATTGTTACAGTTCCTTCCAGCTATTTAGCGCTTGTGCTTAAAAAGCGGTCCTCTTTACGTTGTGCCAAAAGCCAATATCTTTTGAAACAATTTTTTAAACACTGCTTCAGTGCTAATATGTCCCCATCCCCTTGACATTTTGCTCAATTTTCTGACCAAAAAATTCAATTTCTAGTCAATGGTTCCAGCATTAGATTTTATCACTATTTGGAATAGCAATAATCTTGTGAAAACTTGTTCCATGTTGACTCTCGAAGTTACAAAACGGTTTTGATATAGATTGTGTGCAATAACCCTTTATAAGTATTTTCAAGCGCATGCTCTTATGCGTTAATTGGATGGTAGCCTGATACCTGGGTGCCCATGTATTTTTTTTTTTTTGTTTTTACCTGTATTTATTTTTTGTAAACTTATTTTTGTGATAAATGCTTTTAATAATTTTTCTTATAAGGTACGTATATTTATTTTTTTTAACATATAAAGTTTTGTAGAACAGGTATATAAAAATATCTTTTATGGGGATGTGTGGGACATTCCCTTATAACTATTATCGATAATAAAGAATTTTTCAAATTTATATTTATAGACAGGTTTTAACATTGTAAAGTGTTAAAAGTGATGTGAATAAGAGTTAAAATCAATAATTCAAAATAAATAAAAGCTTATAACGATATAAATCTATAAGAAAAAGTGCTTGATGAGCAAAAATGGAAGAAATGTGAAAATTTAAAAAAATCGTCAAAAATAATGGAGCAAACTTGCGCAAACTTTATTTTTGTTTCTAAAATTAGAGATTCCAAATTTTATTGTGGTATCAAACATAATTCGTAGAGATGCTAATCTCACTTTCAAAAACCTCTTCATTTTATTTTTTTTTTTTGCAAAAAAAGTGCATATTTTTTTTTACCTTTTGTACGAATTGTTTCAACATGAATATTCAACATATTTCAATTTTTTTTTTACTTTTTTAAATAACTTTTGATCAAACCTTTCAGCGAAAAAAAAATTATTGCTAATCCTTTATTCGTTTGGCCGCAAAAAAATAACAAATAAACATCCAGAAACCGAAAAAAACATTTAAATCTCATATAATTTTCTTCACTTTCCTGACTTTAGCAGGGTCTCAGAGCTACAAATCCCAACTAAAAGTCTTGAAAACTTACATTATAATGTAAAATATTGTTGTCTGTCGAGCTGCGTTCTTAGTTTTTAAGATTTCTTAAAATTCAGTTTTGCCTTTTTGGCCAGCTTTTCAGGTCAAATACTCCTCTGTGCAACGTCTCCAAATTGTTCAGTTGTACAACGAAAAATAGCGTTTTGTGAGAATTGTTTACGGTGTTTTATTGTGAAATATTGTTCAGTGATGAGGAACACTTATGGCTAAATAAATACGTTAATAATAAAATTACCGTATTTAGGCTGACGAGCAACTCTAAGAGTACCAAGAGCTACTTTTATATAAATAAGGGTGTATTTTATGGGCTGGTGGAATCATTGGTCCATATTTCCTCAAAAATAGAGCATATCGCACTCGTTCAACAATACTGTATTAACTCAAAATTTTTTTATTTTATCTTTTTGGAAAAAAAGCAATACATAACGCTTATGTCTACCTATGGTTAAAAATTCCAATAGTTCTGAATCCCTTTCTTAATTAAATTACATGTTGTGACCTTTTTCTTGCGGAAATCGGTTATTTCTGTGAATCAAGAAAACAAAATTATTTTGAGTTGTTTGCAGTATTGGCCTTAGGTTAGGTAGAACAGGCAGCTGTTGTGCAGCTCACTTGGGTCCATTATATTGATCCCTTTGTGATACCTGAATAGAAAAGTAAGAATAGAATAGAAAGGAAGCAGACAAGTCCAGAGTCTCCGGCGGGAATCGAACCCGCAACCCCCAAACTAGCAGAACAGCACACTGCTGACTAGTTCATCGGGGCACCCTAGTATTGGCCTTAGCAAATAATTATTTTTTCGTATAAAGAGAAGTATTTTGAGTAAAGATATTGTTCTAATAATAAAAATTTCTTTTGGTCAGGTATTATTTTGAAATGCAACTGTTTAATTGATTCAGGTTTAATAAATTTTTTGTTTTAATTCGAATACATATGATTGTTTTCATGAAATATTGCTTAACTTTTTCTTTGAGTTGTTACTGTTTTCATTAAACAACTCTTTTTTTATTGAGTTATTACTGTTTTGATGAAATAGTTTTAATGACACTTTGTAATATCATCACTCTATAATTTTGTATTTAAGCAATATAGCATTTCATTTTTGATCAGCCAGAAATTTTATTATTAAATTTATAAAACATAATAGTGAATATTTGAAATCAAAGGTCTAATTAGTTCAATTTACAAAATGAGTTGTCCAAATATGGAGCACCATTCATTATTATTCAGTACAACAAAATTAAGTAGTGAAAGTTGTCATTCTTCTGGCAGCAGCTCTGCAGATCCATTCAGTGATAATTCGGAAAATGATTTTGATCCACGCACAGTAAGTAGAACCAGTTCTTCAGAATTTAATTTAAATGAGGAATTGTCAAAAAAAAAAAGGAAATGCGAGAAAAGTGAACATTATAACAAACGACAAAAACGGCAAAAAAAATTGCGAAACTCAGGGTATTCTTATTCATCGATTTATAATTATTCAAAGACGATTAAAGACAAGCGTTTGCGAGAAGGTTGTGGTGAGAAGTGTCGCCTTCAGTGTAGTAAAAAAATAACAGAATCATTACGCTATGAAATATTTCATAAATATTGGGATATGACTAGCTTGAAGAGACAAAGAGATTTTATAGCCAATAATATGAAACCAATTAAGTCAAAGTACAGAAACTCCTGCACTCAAGATTTACGCAGATTGAACAATGAATTTTTCTTTCAAATTAACTCGCAACAAGTAAGAGTGTGTAAGTTATTTTTTAAAGCAACACTTGACATAAATGATACAGTCATAACAACGGTTATTAAAAAGAAAGATGAACATGGTTTTGTAGATATAGACCATCGTGAAAAGCATGGAAACCATTTTACCGTGAACCCTGAAGTTAAAAATAGCATAAGACAATTTATTAACAATATTCCGAAGGTTGAGAGTCACTACTTACGTGCTCAAACAACTCGTGAGTACATTGAGAGTGGCAAATGCCTAACATACCTATACATGAATTACAAAGAGTTTCGAGAATCTGTAAATTTGCCACCTGGTAGTAAAAGAATGTTCTACAGAATTTTCTAGAACGAATTTAATATTTCATTTTTTAAATCAAAAAAGGATCAATGCGATCTTTGCGAGTCATTCTTGAATTCAGATGAGAATGAAAAGAAAGACTTATACGAGGTTTACAACAAATACCAAGAAGAAAAGTATTTATGCAGAAAGAAAAGATTTTGATAAAGAAAATAGCATTGCAGTTGTTTACGACCTGCAAGCAGTTCTTCCACTTCCAAAAGGATTGACATCAAGCTTTTATTATAAAAGCAAAATAAATTGCTATAATTTTACTGTCAGTGACCTGAAATCAAAACATGTCGAATGGTTTTTCTGGACGGAAGTAGAAGGAAAACGAGGAGCAAATGAAATTGGGAGTTGCACACTTCAATATATAAAAAATTTGGTGACAAAATTAGATAACGCTCAGGACTTGGACTTAGTTTTTTATTCTGACAATTGCTGCGGAGAGCAAAAGAACAAATACTTGCTCTCCATGTATTTTTATGCAGCACAAAAATATAACTTAAGAAGCATAACACATAAATATCTAATCCAAGGCCATTCTCAGAACGAGGGTGATAATGTACACAGCGTAATTGAGAAGCAGGTCAAAAGGCATCTAGACAGCAAACTAGTATATACACCAAGTGAATATACGGCTCTAATAGCAACAGCTAAAAAGACTGGAATGCCATATAAAGTTCACGAATTATCTCATGAAGATTTTTATGATCTAAAACAGAAAGATAATTTGAAATCTAAAAATTATTGGAAAAACCTGGAGTAAGTTCTAAACCCATTTTCTCAATTCTAATACCAAACTTACTTGTTTGTTATTATTTAAGGTTACCTTGCGTTTATTTGGAAAATGTGCCGCTGTCCGAAAATGAAAAAGGGGATATTATGGACCTAGTCAAGAGAAACATAATCCCTAAAAAGTATTATGAATCATACTAAAAAAACTTAATAGGGAATTTATTTAATAAAATATATGTATACTTTAAACTTTTTTAGCGGTTTTTATCATTTATTTAGCTTTAAAAACTTTGTTTACTTTTTCTTTCTTGTTTATCTGTTTTATTAAAAATGCATTAAATTCAGCAATAAATTTCACTTAAAAAAACACAACTCAAAATATTTACTTCTTATAAACAAAAATAATTCAAGAAAATGATAGTAACTAAAAAATCCCTTTTTTATCTGCAGACAATTAACAAATAAAAAGTTCATGCAGCGCAATACAATAATTGATGGGTTTTCTAAATATTGGCAAACTTTTGCTAATGAAAACTTTCTTAAGCATTGAGAAAAAATTTTTTTGTCTCTCCTGAAAACTTTGAGCTTTTTGAGTTAATACAGTATTGTTAAACGAGTGCGATATCAGAATCTTACCGTCAATGATAACCTTTATTAAATCATGTTAACGGACTATGTGCTTCCTAAAATTCAAACGCATGGTCTCAGTGAACTCTGGTTTCAACAAGACGGCGCTATGAACCATACAGCGCGGGAAACAATTTTTATGAACACAAAATTTTACTTTTTGCTACGGTTTACGGCAATATCACACCTTTGAACTATTTTCTCTAGTGATATGCAAAGTCTAAAGTTTTCAGCAATCAGCCGGCTACGATTGACGCTTTGGAAGCCAACAGCCGCAAGGCAAACTGTTGAAAGGAAAAAGAAAATCCCTCACAAGGAGAGTCAAGTGGAGAAAGGATCGGACAAAATCAAACATACTAAACAGATGTCACGGAAAAAGGCCGAAACAAAGACAGGCGATAGAGGCAAACCACCAAGAAAGAAAGGGGAAGCTATTATAGCCAAACCTTGTGAAGGATATACCTACGCAGACGTGTTAAAGTCTCTGAGGAACCAAACCGGAAACGATAGCGGCTGTAAAGTAAAGACAATGCAGAAGACCAAAACAGGCTCACTTTTATTGGAGCTGGAAAATGGAGAACAAATTAAGAATGATTTACTTCTTAAGATCAAGGAGACTCTTGGGGAATTCGCTGAGATAAAGAGCGTAACACCAAAGGTTACTATAGAGATTCGAGATCTAGACTCCTTTACCACAACCGAAGAAGTCGAACAATCTATTCGGAACACGATACAGACGAACGGTGAACCCATGGTGATAAGAATCACGAAACCCAACAACAAGGAACTTGTTAGGGCTTTTGTGATCGTATCCCAGTCGATGGCTGAAGAACTCCTTAAGAATTGGTATAGTAAGGTAGGCTGGTGTAGTGTTAGACTGAGAAGGTACGAAAACATCAAGAGATGCTTCAGTACCGGACATGAGAAGTGGAATTGTACTGGACCTCACAGAAAAGGGCAAGTCGGACATGTTATGAAAACATCTGTGAATAAATCAAAATGTTGCGTACTGAAGCGGAACACAGCAAGGTGGGCCACATAGCGGGGACAAAAGAACTGCAAAATGACAACAATAGGACGAAGATGAGAATACTCCAAGCCAATATGCAAAGAAGCAAGACGCTGATGCTCTTCTAGACCAACTGATAATGGAAAGGAACTCTAATATAGTAGTCATCAGCAAACAATACGGAAGGCCACCGGATACTAGCAATACAGCAGCTATATGGATACCGATGCGTAGTAGCCTAGTTATAGAGGACAAAGGATGTGAAAACGGATTTGTTTGGTTGAAAACGAAAGATTTCACGTTATTCAGCTCTCGTAATCGGGGGGACTTCAACTCCCACGCATACGAATGGGGATCACGGTCGACAAACTCTCGAGTCAGAAAGGTATTGGATATGATAGCCAGTATGGGACTAGTCATCATGAACAGGGGAAACACCGCTACTTTCAGAAGACCGGGATTCGAGGGAACTATTTCAGACATCACGTTGGCCTCTGAGAGAATCGCAAATAGGGTAGTGAATTGGATGGTCCTAGAAGATTACACTGGAAGCGACCACCTATATATTATGTACTGCGTAGAAAAACGCAGAGCATCTGGCCAACCTTATGCCTACCATCGGAAGGAGCCTGTATACTGGTGGAATGATGAAATCGCCCACCTAAGGCGGACGTGCTATCGACGTCGAAGGAACTACACAAGGGCCAGACGAATACATGCCGTAACAACAAAGGCTGAGGAGTACAAAAGGGCTAAAAAGGAACTTAAAGTTGCCATACTTATAAGCAAGATGCGAAAATGGGAGGAATTAACAGCTGACCTCAACAATGATCCCTGGCGACTAGGATATAAACTGGTCATGCGGAAGCTTGGGGCACGTTCTTCAATCCTGGACTTAGGAGAGGATACGATGGAGAATATTGTGAATACCCTTTCTCCCTCAAACGAGAAAGTACGAAATAGTGGACCGCAGTCGAACGAAAAAGCTCCTCCACTACTCACTCTGGCTGAATTAAAGACTGCTGTAACGGCATTAAAAAATAGAAAGGCACCGAGGCCGGACGGAATTCCGGCGGAAATTCTCAAATGTACACAGCTTTATGATTTTACTAGCATTTAACCCGCTACTTCGATAGCGCAGTTCTTACTATTTATTGAATACTCAAGTTCTATTTTTAATCATTAAATATTTTCGGTTCAATTTATGAAAATTTGTATCTCTGATTCAATTTACTTAGAAAAATAAAAAGTAGAGTAAGGATATATCGGGCATATATTTCCTAACTAAAAGCAAGATCAATGCTACTGAGTTTTAAAAATTAAGATTCATAATTTGCAAAAATTACCCTAAAAATAATCAAAGTAACATATTTTCCTTCACTAAAGCTTCCACTTGGTTTATTATTACCTACATTCAGAAATCTATGTATACAAACTATAAAAAATGAGAAAAAGTAATTTTGGTCGTCCATAATATAAGGAGTTAGGCCGCGGATCAAAAAACACTAATTTTAAGAATCTATGTTTACAAACGTAAAAATACAAAGAGTTAAATAAAAATGTGAAAAGCTTTTTTTGTGTCTCTAATATCATTTTAATTCTCAAATTGAATCAACAATCCTTTATTTCACAATTTTAGCTTTATAAACGTAGAAAGTACAAAAAGTCCCATTAAAATTCATAAAAGTACCTTCTTTGTCGCCCATAACATTTTCAGTTTTACCTTGTATCAATAGTCACTAATTTCGAAATTCTTGCTTCGCCCAAGTTAAAAATACAAAAAGTACCATAAAAATTCAAAAAAGTACCTTTGTGGTCGCTGATAACAATTTCAGTTTCAACTGGAATCAAAAGTCCTTGATTATACAATCCTACCTTCATAAACGTAGAAAATACAAACAGTACCATAAAAAATCAAAAAAGTACCTTTTTGTCGCCTATAACATTTTTAGTCTCAGCTGGAATCAATAGTCCTTAAATGTACAATCTTATCTTCATAAACGTAGAAAATATAAAAAGTACAATCAAAACTCAAAAAATTACCTTTTAGTCGCCCATAACATTTTAAGTCTCAACTTGTATCAATAGTCACTAATTTCGCCAACGTTAAAAATACAAAAAGTGCCATAAAAAATCTAAAAAGTACCTTTGTGGTCGCCCATAACATTTTCAGTTTCAACTGGAATCAAAAGTCCTTGATTGTACAATCCTACCTTCATAAACGTAGAAAATACAAACAGTACCATAAAAAATCAAAAAAGTACCTTTTTGTCGCCTATAACATTTTTAGTCTTATCTGGAAATACTATTGTATTTTATTTTACAATTCTACCTTTATAAACGTAGAAAATACAAAAAGTACAATAGAAAAGTGAAAAAGTACATTTTTGGTCCAAGTTCCAAATTCCAAGTTTAAAATGTTCAAATATCTATGTAATAAAATATTTTCATTGACATGATTTAAAGTTAGTAAATCTGCTGTTTTTTGCATAAAAGTTATTATGCTCTAAAAAGTAACAAACTCTTTTCCCGTTCTTCCCCTTTCTACCCTGTTAGGAATGTGTTTGAATTTTTACTAAATTACATAATTTTTTATGTCTGGTGAAATCCCAATAAAATCTTTTTTAAAAGTTGGCCGTCTAATTAGGAATTACATATATTTTCCGGAATTTTCCCCTTTCGGTAAAAAAAGTACAAAAAGAGGGACAATTTTTACCCCTTATACATGTGAATTTGAAAAAAATTCGCGGATTACTTTAGACAGTTTAAACCTTTTTCCTAGCTTTATGTGTTTGGAAGTTACATAGGGTACCAAAAAAGTACCAAATTATAGTTTTTAACCGTTTTTTCCCCTTAGGTGTTAAAATTCGAAAAAGGGCAAGACACCTGTTAGCTTATTTTTTATGCAAATTACAATACTTTTTAAATTTAATTTGTATCATTTTTAGTTTAGCAGATATAAGATTTTACCCGTTTTTACCCTGTTTTACCCCCTTAAAGTACGAATTTCCATAAATCCATTCTTAGTGGAGCTATACATTGAAAGAGGAACCGATTGTCAAAGTTTTAGGTCTCTAGCTTTTTGTGTTTGGGCTGTGCGATGATGAATCATTCATGCAGTCCCGTTACTCTTTTATATATATAGATTATCTGACGTTAATGAGGCTATTGGTTTATGAAAACAACTAGCGACTTTAAACAAAATTGTGCGAACCGTTGCCGAAATGTCGACCCAAATATTTAAAAAGTTTTACCTGCAAAAAGTGCTGCATACAAGACATTCACCGTGCCCAAATGATTAATAAAATAGTCGAGCAGTAATATTATATAGATATCGTTTTCACTAAGCTAACTTTTTCCTTAAAACTATAAGTGAAATTAAAAGAGAAAAAACAATCGTAAAAAGGTGTAAAAAACCTACGAGTGAGTTAGTAAAGAAAATACATACATGGCTCTTCACGGTCTAAAATAAACTTAGTTTATATTTGTATTTAAATTTAATTCCAAAGAGATACTAAGTCAAGGACTTACCTTTCTAATACGATCATGAGAAGTTGGCACCTGACGCTTGACAATAATTGAAAACAAACTTTAAAAGCACTAGACACACAGCAAGCCTGATAAAGGCTATAATACACGGCAAGTTTTTTACATCTGACTTTAAAATTTGTGAGACATATGTAAATCTACATGTCTGTCAAAATTGTACTTTTACGCTGACTTCTTTGCAGCAGCAGAGATTTCTGCTAACGACTGATGTCACATGTTTTGACAGAAGAAAATAGAGCGCACTCTAATTAAAATTTTGTCAGATGTCTCAACCACAGTCTGACTTCGGTTATCCGAAACAAAAAAAAAATAACTCGAATATTTACTTATCTTTTTCGGTTATAAGTATAATCATGCATGTATCACAGAAAATAGCTACTCGTACATGCATGAATTGCTACGGTTACGAGTATATTTATTACTTATTTTCAAAAATACTCTACACAGAAAAAAATATTGCTAAAATTTGTTTAATTAATTGAATTTTTAATTTGTTTTTGAATTCTAATTATTTTTTTCATTAATTTAATTAAATTTTTTAATTGATATTAAATATTTTCAAAAAACAAAGAGATTTCTGTCAGTTTAAAAAAATTTTAAAAAATAAAATATATTATTTTAAATGACATTTATTTGAAAATTTAATTTGAAGAATAAATTTTTTATAAATGTTACTCAAGGAGCGAAATAATGAAAAATTGTCGCCAATCTGCAAGAGAAAGTTCTGGTAAGAGCACATACGTACATACTTATATAACAATATGTTCTGCTTTAAATATAATAAATGGTTTCGGTTTCATTGTAGGTATGCCAAAATTCATTACATATTTATTGTATGCCTTTATATTCCTCAGAATTCTCATGTTAATAGGTAAGTTAGTGGAATTTCTTCACTCTGCCTGATCAAGCCTTTTTACCGGTTAATGTTCCTTTATATCTAGGTCATTGATGCTAAAAATTATTTTAGGAAATCCGGCTTTTGATATGGTGTTGTATGTGTATGTGTTTGGAACACTATTTCTTATCATTAATTTTATTATATAAGTAACGAAATATGAAAAAATATTGATTCCTTTGTAATATAAATGTAGTATATTAAGAATAAACAAATATAAAAAAAAGATTTTTTTTTTGTATTTTTTTATGCAGGTTTATTAAATTATATTATTGATATAATAAATGCTTTAATATTATAAAACCCAAATCTCAAATAAAGACATGATTAAATTAATTAAAATCATTTTTGAAAATTATCGAAAATTTTAATTAATTTTTTAATACTGTTTTAATTGATATTTTTCTCCATATTTTTTCAATTAAAACTATTAATTTTCATTTAATTAATAGTATCATTTTGATGATTGGAGCAAAATTAAACAATTTTTTCATTAATAATATTAATTTCGTAATTAAAATCCATATTTATTTTTTTCTGTGTACATACATACGTATTATTCGGATATACATGTGCGAAAACAAATTACTTATAAGTATTGGCAAAATACTTATAAGTATTGGCCAAATACTTATAAGTATTGCGACATACTTATAAGTACTTTTGAACAAAAAAACAAGTAAAAGTGCTTTATTCTGCTCTTTCATTTTTTATCAAACAAAAAGAAAATTGGTCAGGGTTGGAACTATTTTTATTGTAAATATATATAACAATATAAATTATATTGTTTATTAATTTAAACAAGCAATGAGCTAACACATAATAATAAAATGTTTTTTAATAAAAATAAATCTACTTATATTTATTATTTATTTTTAGTATTAAGAAACGCAACTGTTATAGCTGAAATTTGTATGGCTTATCAACTTAAAAGAAATCATTTTGATATAAAAGCAGAAAAAGATAAGTAAAAATTAAAGAAAATAAAAGTGAAAATTTAGTTGAATTGATACTGGCAATAGATATTTAACAATGTATTTTTTTTTTGATTTACTATTTATATAATTACGTTTTATTTATGATTTTTGTTAGGAATTATTGAAAAAAAAACACACAAGTTTCCAAGGAAAATCCAACATTAAGAAGGGTGCTCTTATACAGGAAGTGATGACAGCCTAGCTGACCCAAATAAATTAATGCCAGAAAAAACCTGTAAATGTTTTATGTTCTGAACCACATAATGGAACATTAATTTAAAAAATTTTTCAAACTTTATTTTGAAATCGAATTTGTATTCACACAGTGAGATTTGAGAGTATGAATAATTATTACCATAAATTGTATTCAAAGTTAGATGTTAACCTTTCCATCCCTGCTTTTTATGTATTAAAATATACTTCTCATCGTGAAGTGAGAGGTTTCATTATTTCACAAGTGTTGTCAACTTTAAGATTCAAAAAACATCAAAACAGGATTGATTTTTAAGAAAATGCGTAAAGCTTAAAATTTTGAATTTTCGATTTTATTTATTTTATAAAATTATATATAAAAATCAATGTGTGTTTGTATGTTTATATGTTTGTTTGTGCTTTATAGACGGTTAAACGGCTGGACCGATTTCCTTGAAATTTTCACGGAATCTTTCTGTATGTCTGGAAGGAACTATAGGCTATTAAATATTATATATCACGAAAATTAATGCAGCTAGTCTTAAAATTAAGTACGGTAAACTTTGACATCCACACAAACATTTGGGTAAAAAATGGGCGGACTTGCAATAGTAGGCGTGGCCACATGAATTAAATACTAAAATTCGTATATTTGGAAAACAATATCGATTAGAGTAGTAAAATTTTGCAAGAGCAACTTTGACACCCAGTTGAACATTTACGCAAGAAATGGGTGCATTATCAATAGTGGGCGTGGCACCTACCATATGAATTAAATACTAAAATTCGTATATTTGGAAAACGATATCGATTAGAGTAGTAAAATTTTGCAAGAGCAACTTTGATATTCAAATAAACATTTATGGAAAAAATGGGTGCATTAACAATAGCGGGCGTGGCACCTGCCATATGAATTAAATACTAAAATTCGTATATCTGGAAAACGATATCGATTAGAGTACTAAAATTTTGCAAAAGCAACTTTGATATTCAAATAAACATTTATGGAAAAAATTGGTGCATTAACAATAGTGGGCGTGGCACCTGTCATATGAATTAAATACTAAAATTTGGGGCGGCGAAGCACACCGGGTATTAGCTAGTAAAATTATAAATTTCGTTATTAGAACCTTTAGGCCTAAAATAAGTTTCCATATAATATCATTATATATATATATATATATATATTGGTTCCTTTAGTTCCTATAAGGAGCATAGGGCCTCAACAAAGTTTCGCCATTCGTTTCTGCTTGGTGCAAGGTTCTTTATTTCGTTCGAGGTTTTGCCTGCTCCCAACGCTTCTGAGTCTAGCTGTCATCGCCAAGTGTGTGCTGGACGTCCTCTTCTTCTACTACCCTGTGGGTTCCAGTCTATAGCATTACGGGTTACATCATCTGGAGATCTTCGCAGTGCATGGCCAATCCAGCGCCATTTCCTTCTTAACACTTCGATTTGTATTTGAGTCTGGTGAGTGCGTTCCCAGAGTTTTACATTGGATATCCTGTTGGGCCAGAAAATTTTTAATATTCTTCTCAGGCATTTGTTGACGAAGACTTGCAGGTTGTTCGAATCTTTGGTAGCCATGTTCCACGTTTCGCACCCATAGAGAAGAACCGATTTCACACATGAATTGAAGATGTTGATTTTTGTGTGGGTGAAGATGACTGGTGATTTCCACACTGTGCTAAGATGGCCGAACGCTTGTCGGGCTTTCATAGTGCGATTCAGTACATCATCAGAAGATCCTCCGGTCGTTGTTATGATACTACCCAAGTAGCAAAAAGTGTTAACATCCTGTGGCCGAATTACGGCATTCGAACGTGATCGAAATTGTAAAATTCTTATTAGAATCTCTATAACTAAAGCACAGCGAACTCGATCGTTCGAGTAAAATTTCGATCGTGATCGAATGCCGCAATTCGGCCCCTGGATTTGAGTGTTTTGGATGGAAAATGGTCTGTTACATGTGGAATTTATTCTCATGGCTTTTGTCTTAGGAATATTTATTTTGAGGCCTGCCTTTGCAGCTTCTGACTCTACCATCTTTAGGCTTTCTAACATGTCGGAGTGACTATGTGTTAGAAGGCATATGTCGTCGGCATATTCAAGATCGGCCAAACGCTCACCAAGTCCCCACATTATGCCTCTGTTTTTGGCCGTTGCATTTTTCATAACGATGTCCAGCACAACGTTAAAAAGTAACGGTGACAATATGCAGCCTTGACGCACACCCGCTTTAACAGAAACTACAATTTGCGTTTCTGTACAACTCCTGAATGATCTCAATTATTTTCCTAGGAACGCCTTTACTGGTCAGTGCTTTCTAAATGGCATCGTCTGAGAGTGTGTCAAAGGCTTTTTCGAAATCTATAAAGACTAGATAAAGGGGCGATCTCCATTCGACTGACTGACTGTAATTGTTGTGCTGTTTTCATTAGGGATGGGCAAATTGGAAAAATCTATCGATATTTATTATATCGATATTTTATTTTACCATCGATATTTATTAATTTAAAATATCGATATTTCGATATATCGACTGAAACATATTTACCTAGTTATTGTTGAAATGATTTACATATGAAAATTAAATACACTCACTTATGTACATACAAACAAAAATAGATGTATATATTAGGCTTCGTAGTAACTTTTTTTTCCAATTTTTATAATAAATAAACTAGATATTATAATATATATTAATAGTATAAATGCTCTTATGCGTGAGCTTATAAAAACGAAAATTAGAAAAAATATTTACGATTAAGGATAAGATCAGTTATATGACTAGATCAAACATAAAACAAGAAATAAATCAAAAATTCATTAGACAATCTTAAATTTAAAATCAACAATTGATGTATTGTTTACACCAAATCTATAAAATAAATTCTAAAAAATATTTACGATTAAGGATGAGAATTAATTATATGACTAGTGATGCCAATTCTTAAATAACAATAGTGAATAGTTGTAAAACTGTTTAGTCAAACGATAAACTAAAAAGCGTGACATCATTGTTGATAGAAGCAGCCCTACAAGAACACTGACAGTAATTTGATGCATTAATGCATAAGTATATAAAAAGTATTCTAGTATTATTAAAACTAAATTCGCCTTTGCTGCTGTACCTTCTTTTGGAAAACTTTAAAAAATATCAGCTCCGATATTAGTAAATAAATATCGATGTATCGATATTGAGGTATTTAAAATATCGGCGATTAATATCAAAATTTTTAAAACAAAATATCAAATATTTTGATATATCGATATATTTTGCCTAACCCTAGTTTTCATAACCCAAGCAAGTGCATTTTTACTAAATCAAAACGCATGCAAAATTTCTACTGATGCTCTCGCTTGAATTATAAAAACGGTTACTCATTTTACTCGCTTTTTTACGGATAATCGATAACACTTAAGAACTTAAGTCCAATTAGTTGTACTGTGTACAATATAGAGTATTTATACGAAAAATACTTAGATTTCGGTTACTTGTATATACTTATGCCGAACATCAAACGAGTATGTACGGATAGAGTATTTTTTTTAGCTGTAACCGTACGCACTTACATATACATGTTTTGCTAATAATACTCAATGTATATTCGAAGTTGTAATCGTTGTCATTCTCTGGTCTCAACACATGTTTTTTTACAGAAGTAATGTTTTAAAGGTAACACACGACATGTTTGTATTAGCAGTGGAGAATTTGACAAGTCAGATGTAAAAAACATGCCGTGTATTAGCTCCTTAAGCAAGCATTGCGGTAGGCTTTGTTAGATGGAAAAACAAAAAAAAAATTTTTACAAATACTGCGTAAAGGCTTGATGAGTATTTTGATCGTATCTAGTCCTCTATGAGCATTTTCAAGCAGTCTTTTAAAAATAACTTTTTATTTATTTTTTTTCTAAACACATTTTATTAATTTTTTGATTATAAATTTGATTTGAATTTATTATTTTTTTTAGTACATTTTTGTAATGTATTTGTGACATAAATAAAAATTTTTAACATTTTTTTTATTTTCCTTTTATGTACTTATTGTCAAGTCATGTTAAAATAATATATATAATTTTTTTTTTTACTAAAGAAATTAGTTTTTTTAATACAAATATTTTTAAAACTAAAATAGAAATGATAATATAGATTATGTGTAGGTTTTAAAAAACATTTACTAGTTTTTATTAATTAATAGCTTTTTGGTATAAAATATTATTTTAACTAAATATATAACTAAATAGAATTACGTTATCGATTTCATATAAAAAAGTTATTAGAAATACAAACAATATAAAATTAATAATAATAATTGTTGTATTTAATATTTTTTGAGGATTGTGTTTATTTATAACTAAATTATAACAATACTAAAAATAAAACATAGTATTTAAAGTTACTAACAGGCTCGTTTGTATCGCTAACTTGCAATTTAAAAAAAATAGCCATAAAAGGCGATTACTAAATCAAGCACTTGAGAGGAAGTCAGTGTTTTTAAGGAATTAATTTGTGATTCCTACAACATTTTTATATGAAATTTTAAATGACATTTTAGATAACAAATTTTTTTTCTTAACCTGTCTTTATTACATTTGCCACAGTTCATATTGCCAAGATAAGGATGTAACGTCCAAAGTGTAAAAAACAAAAATTTAATTTTACAACTTTCAACAGATTAAATTAATAGCGCATGTTTTTATGTTTAAATGACTTGCATGTACACTGATATATACATATAAATTTTTCCAAGTGCAATATATAACAAATAATTTCTTATTTAAAAAATATATACTTATGCAATGACTTACACAATCTAAGTTAAATAGTAGTGGCGTCTCTGAAACTATTTTTTATGTGTTGTATTATTGTCTTTTGCCAATCTTTTTCACTTTTTTTATACAAATAAAAAATAATACAAATTCTTAATCTAAAAATGTTTATTTCAAATACAAATGCATATGTTAGTGGATTTCACACCGCATTTATATCGCTGATTAGATTTTTTTTAGCAGACTACACAACAAACTCCACATAAAATTAATTTTTTTTACTCACCACCAACAAAAATTGTGTGGGGCTAATAAGCATTTTGTCATTTCGTTTGTAACACATCGAAACATTAATTTTGTTGTATATTTTTTGTATCCTAGTTTCATTTTCAGACGATCTAGCTATGTCTGTCCGTCTGTTGAAACACGATAGAGCTCGAACAAAGAGCACAATGTTGAGTATTGAAAATGGGCTACATCAGAAAATAGAAAGAAAGTTAAAGCTTGTTATGCAAAAGTAGGTCATAAAAAGAGTCTTTCCGACATCGAACAAAACTGAATTGCGCTCAATCGCAATGACATAGAATTATTTTGTGAAATTTCACAACTTTCACTATTTAACAGCTGTGAACCGTAAAGTAAAACTGAAGTTGGGTTGCTATTTACTAGCAACTAATAATTTCAAAATGACAATTATGCAGTTGCATTATATGTCACATGTGTTTTAAATCAAGTTTCTTAATCTTAAGCAAAACGCTTTGTTTGTATTGTTTGACGTCTTTCTACGCATTATATTGTACTATACGCGTAAAAATATCATTAAATCGTTTTCTAACTACCGGTTTTTTTTAACAATTTTATTTTAAATATTTTGTCAAAAGTTTAAAAAAAAAATACAGAACTAAAAATCGTTTATACTGAACCCCGTCTTGCTATGGATTTTATGATAAGAGGCATCACATTAAAAATACAAATTTATTTGCTCGACTGAATTTTTTGAAAGTTCAACTAATATTTCTATGAAGGTAGACAAGAAGGTCTTAAGTCAAATGTTTGTAGTTTGAGTGTTTGAATAAGTTTAACTTATTCTAATCATTATTTCGTTTAGTATCAATAACTTAAGTTTAGCACAATTGCTTATTATCGACATACTCTCTTTTTGTATTAAACCATCGATATGTAGTTTAACATAAGATTTAGGAGAATTCAGCTAAATTTTGTCGACCGATTTTAATGATTTTGAAAGGAAAATCTTAGAAACTTGTATGTTATAGGTAGATATCAACAACTTTATTTATTTAATTAAAACCTTTTTTTTTTGTAAGAAAGCAGAGGCGTTAGCATAGTTTTTTAAAATCTGCTGTTTATGGATTGATATTATTGATTTTCAACCCCATAATTTTCAACTATATATATCTAATGTATAAATATACTATTTGGCTTATAGGACTTATAATGGCTTCAGAAGCCTGACTTCCACTTATATACAAACAAATAAACAAAGCTAAATGAACTCTAGCGATACATAATTATATACATGCATTACAGAGTCGTATATGATTGTAAAAATTACAAACGAAATGACAAACTTATATAAACGCTAATTACTAATGTTAAAAAAATAATTTATTAGACAAAAACCCCTAACTGCAACCAACTCAAAATAATAAAAAAAAAACTCTGACTACTTTAATCAAGTACTTGACAGCTTAAATGAACATTGAGTTTTGTTACTTCGCCAACTAAAAATAAGATTTATTAATAAATACATAATTATTAATAAAATGTATAGAAAAATGTTTTGTTATAAATAACTAACTTAATGATTAAATAATTTTTTTAACAATTCACAATTAGTTTTTTATAGCATTTTCAAACAAAATTTTTTATTAACCTTACAAAAATTAAAAAAACTTAAAATTAACAATATTATTGAAACTATTGTGAATTGCTTAATTATAAATATTTTTTTATATTTCTGTAGAAATTCGATGATCGCTTTCAATGATTTTTGTTTCTCTGTAAAATTAATTAAATATTTTTAAGCAGTCCGTACAATCGATTGTCTTAAGGGTTTGTTATTTGATAAATCATACGTGTAATTTACTTCCATAGTCAACATTTCGGTGTACTACTACTGGACGTGCTACCAGTTTCTAAATGTTGCATCAACAATTGTTGCAAATTAACACGCAGGGCAACCTCATCATTAATTATCTGTTTCATTTGTGTCATATCCTGTTGCAATTGACGTATGGCAGTCCATAATTGACGTAGAGTTGGTGTCATATCCTCGTTTTCCAACCCTAAACAAGCAGCATTTTCATCCAATTGAAGAACAATTATTAATTAAACAATTGTATTATTAATATAAGTTTTGGTGTCATTATGGTAGTTTGGTTGTAGGAGGAAGGTAACGACGCATATACAGAGTTTGTGAAAATAAAATAAAAAAGAAAGAGAAATAAAAACACAATGGCAAATGTGTTTTATGTTTGAAAAAAAAGAGAAAAAACAAAATTATAAACAAAATTGTCGTTTTGCAAAGCAAATTGATGGAACATTTTGATAGACAGATAAAAAATAATAAATATTTTAGGTATTTTATATTCATATAAAACAAAAAAAACATAGAGATGCTTTATAATGCGTAGACAATTAAAGAAAAAAAAAATCAAATAAAAATTTACGGGCAAAATAATGGCAGTTATTTTTTTTTTAAATAAAATATAACAAAGTAGCACCAAGCACTTTTTAATTTTTAATGGTTTTGAATAAATTAATTATTATGAATGCCTTCGATTTTTGATGGATGCGTAATCTTGTAAACGAACGAACGAAGGTTAAGAGGGAAGTTTGATAAGGGACTTTTTTAATCTTTTGAGTTTTTTAGGGGCATTTTAAGCCGATGTTGCAAGTTGCTTCAGATAATGCTGAAATTACAAACCTAAAGAACAGACAAATCTACCTAAACAAGGGCAGCAAACTTTGTGTTTAACTCCCCTTAGCTCTAATGCTGAAGTGACAAACCTAACAAGAATTTAATAAAAACAAAAAAAAAAAAATAAAATAAAAATAAATAAAATAAAAATTATGGTTAGATTGATCTAAAAATAGCTAAAATTGCAACAATAACAAAATCCTAAAAAAAAATTTGTTTTGCATCCAACTTCACTACCTAACGTTTTGTCAAAAACAAATTTTTCAATTGCAAAGCTACGGTGTAATTATATAAGATGATAGCATTTCGGAGAGGATGTTTCGATAGAATTTTTAACAATTGCAAATTGTTGAATGTATGAAGTTGTGACATATGGAAAGTAGCAGATGACAATCAGCTGTTGAATTGAGACTACGTAGTTAAAGTTGCAAAGCAAAGTAATAAAAATTGTATGGGCATGATAATTTTTTCTATTAAAGACACCTCTCTTATTTAAGTTGACTTTTAAAAATCTCTTTCAAAATTACTATAATTCATGCGGAAAAGGTATAAAGAAAAAAGAAAATAGTTAAAAGAAGAAAGAAATGGGAAGACCTAATGTGAGAAATGCTCAAGAGTCGAAATAAAGTTAAAAAAAAAATGGTACCAAAAGGCAAAGGATCAGACAAAAGGCCCTGGTTTTTCTGTTAGTACAAACATTGCCATTTTGTAACTAATTAAGAAAGCGTGCTAAGAATATGAAAAAAACAGGTTTAAAAACTATTGACAATTAGTGGTAGTGGCGATGAGAATAAGAAGCCTGTATAGAAAGATAAGCCCGTATGCTATATATAAGTATATGACACCTGATAAACTAACCAACGCCATAAATTAAAGTTGCATAAAATCCTACAATAACTGCAAATGTTAATATTCCTGCAAACTAAATAAGATTGTACTGAACTTGACTTTGACTTAATTGATATCTGTATTTAAAATAGACATCTATAGGAATTATTCCTTTGCAATTTTTCTATTATATTTTTTTTAAAAAATGATTATATAAAAGCACATGTTATTTTTATTTGCAAATGTCTATAAAAACTAAATTAAAGTGGGTCCTACGACAAATAAAATTTAAACGAAGATAATTGCATCAATTAACAAAGAATTTAAGAGACTGTATCAATTTTAAATTACAATTTCGGTATAGTTGATACAATTATTTACCTTGAAGACCTTAAAGATAATAAGTACAAAGACTAAGAGCTTTATTTGTCTTTACGTAAATTTTTGTAGTAACTTCTTCGGTAAAAACTTATGTGGATTACTTTACAAGGCAACGATACAGAAACAGCTTATTATACCCTTCACCTACGGGTATATATAGATTTGTCAATCCGTTTGTAATCTCTACGATTTTCAATCAATCAATCTTTTGGAAATATTCGGGAATGAATCGCTATTGAAATTCAGCACAATCGCCCCATAACTTTCTGTGATATGAGCAAATAAACACGACTGCCTCTTTTTTTTATTCCCATACTAGCCAAACCCGGCGCGCGTTGCTACGCCCCTTAATGAATCGAAATGCATTCTGAATTTTAGTTGAATATCAAGTACAAAAACCTAAAAATTATAATTTTTTTTATAGGCGTGGCATTGCCCACTTTTCTAATCACGAAATTGTAAAGTCATGACAGCTCAATATGTGTGCAAAGTTTCAGAAAAATCGGTCCAGTGCAAGTACCTCAATATTAAAACTTTTTTAGGGGTGTGGCCCCGCCCACTTTTCCTATCACGAAATTATTTAGTCATGACAGCTCGATATGTGTGCAAAGTTTCAGAAAAATCGGTCAAGTGCTAGTAGCTAAAACTGATAACTAATTTTTTAATGGGCGTGGCACTGCCCACTTTTCTAATGACGAAAGTGTAAAGTCATGACAGCTCAGTATGTTTGCAAAGTTTCAGAAAATTCGTCCAGTGCAAGTAGCTAAAACTGATAACTTATTTTTAATGGGCGTGGCCCCGCCCACTTTTTTTATCACGAAATTATAAAGTCATATGTGTGCAAAGTTTCAGAAAAATCGGTCTGGTGCAAGTACCTCAAAATTATAACCTTTTTTTATGGGCGTGGCCCTGCCCACTTTTCTAATCACAAAATTATATGGTTATGACAGCTTAGTATGTGTGCAAAGTTTCAGAAAAATCGGTCCACTGCAAGTACCTCAAAACTAAAACTTTTTTAGGGGCGTGGTCCGCCCACTTTTCTTATCACAAAATTACTTTGTCATGACAGCTCGATATGTGTGCAAAGTTTCAGAAAAATCGGTCAAGTGCAAGTAGCTAAAACTGATAACTAATTTTTATGGGCGTGGCCCCGCCCACTTTTTTCCATCCATAAACACTCCCTAGTATGTGTACAACAACTTGCCAAAGTTTGAGTCCGATCGGTTTTACAGTTTCGGAGTCTATAGCTAACACACACACACACAGAGTTTCACTTTTATATATATAGATTTTTACCACTAATATTAAAAATTGGGTCCATTATATTGATCCCTTTGTGATACCTGAATAGAAAAGTAAAAATAAAAAAGAGAGAAGAGAAGCAGACAATTCAAGAGTCTCTGGCGGGAATCGAACCCGCAACCTCCAAACTAGCAGACAAGCACACTACTGACTAGTCTACCGGGGAGCGCAATATAAGCACTATAAAAAATTTAAATTCATGTTGGCCGCCACTACAAAATGGCGGACAAAAAATTTATATATGAGCCAAATCTGGTATTTTAATATGTAACTTCTTGAACCCCGTCAATATTGGTATCAAATGAAAAGGCTTGACTAGTAGAATACAGATAACTACGTAAAAATTCAAAGTCGAGGATGGCGTCGGAAATAATAAAGAAAAATGGCGTATAATGGGTTGAGATACGATGTGGGAGTATACTTATGTACATGACGGTGAAGGGTATTATCAGATTCGGCACGGCCGAATTTAGCACTCTTACTTGTTACATTTTTTTAATATTTTTCTCGTCAAAGTCCATATATAAAACAAGTAAGAGCGCTATATTCGGCCGTGCCGAATCTTATATACCCTTCACAACGTGTAGTCATGCAATAACAGTAGTTTGTATCACCATTCATCTCATATGAAATACGTACATACATATAAAAAATATACATATATAAAAAACATCCCATTGTAAAATTATAAATTTACGTATGTTTGTTAAAAAAAAAAAAAAATTTAAAAAAAAATTTAAAAAAAAAAATTTAAAAAAAAAAATTAAAAAAAAAAATTTAAAAAAATAATTAAAATATATATAATTAATGTAAAACAAAAAAAAATAAAAAAAAAATTAAAAAAAACAAGTAACAGTGCTATATTCGGCCCTGCTGAATCTTATATACCCTTCACAACGTGAAGTCATGCAATAACAATTGTTTGTATCACCATTCATCTCATATAAAATACGTACATACATGTAAAAAACACACATATATAAAAACATCCCATTGTAAAATTATAAATTTACGTATGTATGTTAACAAAAAATAAAAAAAAAATTTAAAAAAAAAAATAAAAAAAAAATATAAAAAAAAATTTAAGAAAAAAATTTAAAAAAAAATTAAAAAAAAAAAATTTTTTTAAAAATAATTAATATAAATAATAAAACAAAAAAAAATAAAAAATTAAAAAAAAAATTTTAAAAAAATTTAAAAAAAATAATAAAAATATAAATAATATATTAAATAAAAAATAAAAAAAAAATTAAAAAAAAATTTAAAAAAAAATTTAAAAAAAATATAAAAAATTTTTTTTTTGGCTCAGCTGGGATTCAATGCCACGGTTACTCTAACCAGTATACACGTTTGTATGTATGTATGTTGTTGTTGTAATGTTGTTTTTGTGAAAAAAAATCAAGGTGGTCGTGGGTTTTTGCTCATATCTCAGGTGTTTATGTACCGATGTTTCTGATTTTCAATAGCGATCTACTCCCGAATATTTCTGATATTTTAATACCTCACTCGGGTCCAAGCAATGTCTGGGGGCTTCAAAAAGTTGATTTCAACATACACACGGACAGACGGACAGGCTGACAGAGCTTAATCGACTCCTCTATTCATAAGCTTTCAGAAAATATATACTTTATGGGGTCGGAAATGAAAATTGTAGAAATTACAAACGGAATGACAAAGCTATATATACCCTTGTCCACCACAGGTGAAGGTTATAAAAATAATAAAAATATAAATAATATATTAAATAAAAAATTAAAAAAAAAATTAAAAAAAAAAAAATTTAAAAAAAAAATTTTTTTTGGCTCAGCTGGGATTCGATGCCACGTTTTCTCTAACCAGTATACACGTTTGTATGTATGTATGTTGTTGTTGTAATGTTGTTTTTGTGAAAGAAAAAAAATCGAGGTGGTCGTGGGTTTTTGCTCATATCTCAGTTGTTTATGTACCGATGTTTCTGATTTTCAATAGCGATCTACTCCCGAATATTTCTGATATTTTAGTACCTCACCCGGGTCCAAGCGATGTCGGGGGGCTTCAAAAAGTTGATTTCAACATACACACGGACAGACGGTCAGACGGACAGACTGACAGAGCTTAATCGACTTCCCTATTCATAAGCTTTCAGAAAATATATACTTTATGGGGTCGGAAATGAAAATTGTAGAAATTTCACACGGAATGACAAACCTATATATACCCTTTTTCACTGTGTGAAGGGTATAAAAAGGAGTCAGATTTTATCTATAAATAGCCTAATAAAGGCAATTTAATATCAGCTGTTTCTTCGTCATAGGCAAAAATGGCTGTGACTGACGGTAAATCCTATTTGCTACAAATTTATCCGCAAAAGAACAGAATGCAAAAAGAACAAAAAACTATGTGTGGGTTTTTATTGAACAGAAACAAAACAGCTGATTTATTATAGCACAGAATGTAAAAACTTATTTTGCCTTATTACTTACTAATAAATGAACAAACAGCAACATCTAGAATCACTATCGACAAACAAAAATTGCACTCTAGAAAATGTTAATACTTAATATTTTTATTGAGTATTAACATTCAAATATCATCTGCACAGGATCGGGGTTGTGGAGGATGTTGTTTGCACAATGTGCCTTGAGACTGCTAAGACAGCGGCGTATGTGGTATGCGAATGTCCGGCAGTGGCTGGCAATAAACTAAAAACCACTGGCAGGCACACGTTGGATGTTAGTGCTATGGGGGAAATTAGTCTGGGGCAGATGCTGGCGATTACAAAAGACTCTGTGATGAGGATTGTAGATAATCATCAGTCTGCAATGTCAAGATAAAAAAGTCTAGAGTAAACGCCTGGGACGGAACGGGACTCAGTGAGATCGGGGTAACCTTGTAATCTCTGGATAACGTAGGGGGTCGAAAAGGGAACCGTTTATGGAAGAGGTCTGCTTCGATATCCCCCATATATATATAATACCTTTATATGGTAATGATATATGGAAACGAATTAAGCTATTAAACCTATCGATTGTAGCTAATAGAAAAGTCATCGAATAACACATATGGTGTATATGGTGTACGGAGTTGAATATTTTTCCAGCAAAAAAAATCTTTCGAATATGTACCCAAAAAACAAATAAAATAAGGAACTGCATAAACAAAGCTTACAATTAATTAAAATCAAGACTAAAGAGCACAGCACATTATAACACATCCATAGTCGTTTAAAGATATAATAAAAAAAAGGACGAAGAATCGATTGTGAGCGTAGTCACTTTTCTGATTTTTTTTTTATACAAAAACATTATTAATAAATTAATAAAAATAGATAAATTTTGAAATAATAATAAAGAATGAGATCAGTGAAACCTTAACACACATTTTTATATCCACCTTTCTTCATGCACAAAAAATATAACTGTTTATGATCAAGTTTGCATTTAAAAACTTGTCAAATTATGTGTACAAAATAATAGCATAATCGGATTATTAGTTTGTTTGAAAATAAAAATTTTTTTAAAAAATCCCAGTCGTACTTACAAATCTATTGCAAATGAGATAAAGGTGTCACGACAAACAGTTTCGCGTGTGATAAAAGTGTATAACGAACGTCGTAGTATTAAAAGGAAAGCTGGAAGTGGAGCTAAAAAAGGTATAACTGACCCACAGTTAGCTTCAAAGATTGTTAGTCTTCTAAACCAAAATCCCAACCTCTCAAACCGTAAAGCCGCCTTAAAAGCAAACTGTTCCGATTTTTTTGTAAGGAAGGTTAAAAGATATGAAGGCCTTAAGTCCTACAAGGTTCAGAAAGTGCCAGACAGAAATTCGAAGAAAAAAGAACTGCTTAGAAATTTTATCAACAAATATGAGTGTTGTATTATGGATGATGAGTCTTGCCGACTTTTCTCAGCTCCCAGGGCGAAGTTATTATGTGGCCGATGGAAGAGGTAATGTCGATGACCAATTTAAGTTCCAAAAAAAGACAAAGTTTCCAAAGAAGCACTTAGTTTGGCAAGCTATATGCACGTGCGGAGAAGTAAGCAGTAAATTTATTACTACTGGGACTATCAACACTGATATTTACATCAAGGAGTGCTTGCAGAAGAGGTTGCTTCCATTCATACGAAAACACAATAAGTCAACATATTTTTGGCCCGACCTAACGTCGTGTCATTATAGTAAATCTGCAGCAGAATGGTATGAAACAAATAATATAGTGGTAGTGCCAAAAGAAGCAAAACCACCTAATTGTCCAGAACTAAGGCCCATCGAACGTTACTCGGCTTTAGTCAAAAGAGTGCTGAAGGATACAAAACAAGTTGCTATTCCAGCAGTCTTATTCCAGCAATAAAGTTACTAAGGATACCATCAAAACCCTCATGGTCTCAATTCCGGAAAAGGTGAAACAGTTCATCAAAAAAAACTGCATTTTTACAAAAAGCATTAATATTTTAATTTACTGTTATTTTATTGTTAAACCACGCTATTTTCATTAAAATGGATTAATTCGTTTCAAAGTTATTGCGTTTTATTCGTGTTAGGGTTTTATCGATCTCATTCTTTATAAACACAACTGGAACGAATGACGAATTTCACACCACAGAAATTTGTTGCGTAAATTCGGAGAATGTTATATATTTAGGATGATAAAAACGGGGGCAAATTACGGCATTTATTCACGATCGAAATTTAACTCGACCATCGAGTTCGCAGTGCTTTTGGTATAGAGATTCTAATAAGAATTTTAAAATTTCGATAGCCTTCGATTGCCATTCAAATTTGCAAAATAACAAATAAGCCTATCCCAGAGTTCGTTACGCTTGACACACTTTAAAATATGTCTTATTTTCGAAGACGAATATTGGCAACAAAAGCTTCATCATTCGTTCAAGTTGTGTTTGTAGCTTAAAACTCCATATTATCCATTAAAATTGTTTGTTGTGTAAAAAATACAATGAGCTACAAATATTAAGATTATAGTTCCAATAAAAGAACTAAGCAAATAAAAATCAACCACAAATGCCATTATTTTGTTTTATAACTTTTTTAAATATAGAAGCAAAAATAATACACAAATCTTTAAATAAAAATATTAATAATAAATAACGCTTTAAAATAAAACAAACACTTCATAAATTGCTGCACAAAACCCAAAAAGTAAACGAGATAAAAAATGTTATTAATAATATAATTTAAATATCTTTTTGTTTATAATAGTTGTCATTTTAATAACATCAATTCAACTTAATAGCCAATATAAAGCAGAATTTTTAGAAAACAAGAATGTTGTTTGACTTAGTAATTTAAAATATTTAAAGATATACTTATTTAAAAAATATTATTATATTAACTCTCTTAAATGTTAGGCAAAAAGATCTTAAGTCAGAAACTGCAGTTTTTGCTTAATACAAACAAAACAATATATGCATTTTTGCCTAAACATCAAATGATTTCGATTGGAAGCGGTTGTGCTTAGCTTAAGTTGTTTATAACAAATGAAAGAAAGAAAGAATTAAGTAAAACCCAATAAAAAACTTAAAACCTTTTTGCCTAAAAAAAAATAATTCAATTGTTATAAAATTTTAAAAATTTAAATGCAATAATTCAATTTAAAAAAAAATAAAAAAAAAAATTCTTAAAGAAAAGTAAAGGCAAACACAAATAAGTATGTACATATGTATGTGTCTTAAAAATGTAATATTTATTTGTAGCTTTTGATTTTATTTCTTTTCTTTTCTCTTTTTTTTTTTTTTTTTTGTTTTGTATTAATATTTGGCAATATGTTAGTAGTACGATATATTAAACTAAATTTATTTGTTTAGTGATTATATTTATATACCAACATACATACAAATGTATGTACTTATGTTCTTATGTAGAATTAATTTTTTGTGTAGTGTTTATGTTTATTTTTGTATGAATGTATGTATATTACAATAACAACACTGCGATAAATTAACAGTTTGGATTTTGTTTTACTTAACAGTTACTAACGGTAAACTCAAAAGCTATTTAAATGACAAACGAATAACGAATAACAGCCAATCAACAGGGTGGCAAATGACACAAGATTTTTTTAAATAGAGACAGCATTTGCTTTTAATAAATTTTTTATTATTTTTTATTTTCAAAAAAAAAAAAATACGGTTACATTTTGTACTTCTATATGCCACTATTAAGGAATTTCACGATTATCGTTCTGAATTTCGTTATGTGAAACTGTAAAATGAAAAGTTTTTGTACAGTAAAAGATAAGTTTTTTTATGTATTTCACTCTAAAGCGTGATCAATTTAGAGGGGTTTTTTATTTGTTTTTTTTTTTACAAATTACACACACCTGACCAAAAATGGCTAAATTTTATACAAAAAAATTCCAAAAAAAATTTCCAAAGAGAATTGATTACACAACATGAGTTTTAAATAAAATCATAAATATCATTAGGAAAATTTTAAAATATTTATGAGGAAACATGTTTAGGCAATTAAAAAGTTGCTACAAAAAAAAAAATAGCTAATATCAAAATGCAAATTTTTCCAAAAAAATCTTTCTAGAAGAAGAACATTAACTACTCAGTTTTATGTATATTTGTTTTTTATTATAACTCCGAAACTACTGAGCAGATTAAAACGCAGTATATAAGAGATTAAAGGTTAAGTAAATCTTAATTGTTTTAAGTTTATTTTAATAATACCGGACTGACCGTTTTTGAGTAATCATTGATTATGTGGAGAAGCGTCTAAAAAAATCTTGAATTTCACTTAAAAATTATCCATAGAATTGAAAAATGTAACCATTTTTGTTCTTAGGTATCCATGATGCGTTAAATCTATATAGTGGTTATCAAAGCCTTTTTTTGCTGTTGACCTGTGTGGTTTTACTCAATTTAAAAATATAAAATATTTATACACTTTAGACATTAAAGCTACACTAGAGATTTTTTATCTGCATAATAATTACGTAAAATTATATTTAAAATTCGATAATGGCAAATACATGACAAAGGCTTTATCCGGAAAACCATAATATTGTAGAGATCAAAAACTATTTTTATTAAAATATCTAATTTGAAATCTTTTATAAACAATTTATAAAACTTTTATATAAATCTAATTAATTTATTTATTTTTTTTTTTTTTTGTTAACAAAGTAGTTGATACAAAAACATCTCTTTTAGTTTAAAAAAAATCCTTTTTTATTTAACAAGTTTTAAAAACAAGCTCGTTATGTTAAGTGAATATTTTGGTTTTTCAAACTCTATTTATGATTCTCGTTTAGTTAAGATTTTCTTATCTTGAATAGCAAGCTTACAGTTTTGTTTAATAAAATTGTTTTTATGGTTTTCATGAATACTTACTACAAGTTTTTCATTTAAGCTAAACGTTCAATTTAACATGTACATTTAAATCCTAGAAATAAAACAAAACAATAATAAATATATAGAAGATACATATATAAATAACTTTTGTTTTAAGTTTTTATATTCAGTAAAAGTTTTACTTATCGCTACATAAAATATTTAATCTGTTTGAATAATTCTTATTATTTTTTTATATATAAACTAAAGGAAACCTATGTGCAAAGGATTTTTTTTTTTTTTTTTTTGATAAATTTGTGTACTACTTTACATACTAGTTCCCTAAAAACAGAAACTAAATTTCTTAGAAATCTTTATTAGCAGCTAAATTAAGTGTTTTTTTTTATACATAAAATATTGTATCAATTAAAATTTATTAAAATTAAGATCAGTTAATTAAAAAAAAAATAATTACACATTCATTAAGACTTTTCAGACTTCTATCGTATATATTACTTACTCTCAGTCGATATGGGTTAAATAGACAAGTTGTAAACTGTATTTCGAAATCTAATTAAATTTTAAGAAAATAAACTTGAAAATAGATTGTTGTATTAGGTATGAAATTATTGGGTAAAACTCGAGTTGAATTGGTACGTGAACAATTGAAATTGTAGAATTTGAGACGATACCAATCCACATGAGATCCAAAAGCATTCAGTGCATCCCGAAAAAATCACCATCTGGTGTGTAGGTTTACTTTCAGGCCAACATCATCTGATGGCCTAAATAAAATGATATTGACACCAACTAAAGCGATTTTAGGACTTGTTCACTTCACGTAAAAAAAATGATCTGAACTAATCTCCGAGATTTTGCGATAAAACTATCTATCTATTATCTTGTGGGGTTTTCTTAAGGGGCAGGTCTTTACGAATAAACCAAAAAAAACAACCACAGCGCCACATAAAGTCAACATAACCTTAGTCATCTGTAAAATTCTGCCTGTTTTCTGCGTTAACCATAATACGCGCCACCCAGCGAAGTTGCGGCGGACATCGATAAATAAATCAAACTATTTGAGTTGTAAATTAAATGATACAATTCACGACGAATTGGATTTTTATATAGAGACGATTTTACTTTTTTTGTTGTTTCATTACGAAAAGTTTTATTTCATAATTTAAAGCGTTTAAAAGGTTTTTATTTAGGGAGAAATTAACGTATGATAATTTTAAGGGAAAATTAACGAATTAGGCTTTGAGTTACACACACTTTGTTTTATTTAAATTTAGAGATAGGAAGCGCTTAATTATAGAATCGTTATACAAAGAATTTGATTACATAAAATTACAAAAGTTTTCATGCGCTTTTAACCACGAAATAAAACGGATATTTAAATGTGTGCTTCGATTTTAAAATGGCATTAAACAAGCCTTTTTTATTAAAAAGTATTTTGTATAAAATATCGCATTAATTCACATTAATACGTCATGGTGACCAGGTCCCGAAAAATTTAATATTCCATTAATACGCCGCATAATTCAGCCCAAAAAGTACGATTCATAATTAAATTAACGACAGTACCATTAAATACTATCTTTACTGTTCATTTATTCTTTTGTTCGTATTTTTCGTTGCGCTAAAACAACAACAACAACAATATTCGTTGTTTTGCAATATTATAATGAAAATATGGTGACATTTTAAATTAATTTCTTAAAATAGAAGCATAAGAAAATATGCTCTGCAAATAAAAAAGGTCCAATCTTGCGACTGAAGCCTGCGAGGGCATTCGCGGTTTACTGACTTACATACATATATCAACGACAATAGAAAACCATGCAAAAAAAAATTTAGTACTATAAAACTGCACAAATTGACGCCACCTCTACGAGATATAAATCCTTTAATTTTTACATGTTCTCGGACGATCTGGCGTTCAGGTATTGGCTAATTGTTTGCCGAAGCAGTCATTGCGAATTGATCATCAGGCGTTAGAGGGTCGACTCTGGTAGTACATAAGATGGACGCGCTACGATTTTACTAAGAAACTCTGGAATTGAATTATATAAGTGGACATGATGCTTTCTTTTGGTTCCTGTGATGACATTTCTTTAGTCTCACGATTTGTTCATTTTCAATTTATGCACACATTTTGAAAAAAAAAATTTGGAACATAAACAAAAAGAAGTAAACACACGCAAAGAAAAACCATGGTTACGACATGATCACGACGGTCATATTATAGTTTCTATAACAATATTTTTTTGTCGAAAACAAGTAATAGTTATTTTTGTTTCATTTCATCATATATTTTGTTACGGTAATCAAGTATTTGGTTGAATTGTATCATTCAATGTTTACTTTTCGTAAAAATTTCAAAATGGTTATCATTTAAAAATAATATTATTTAAAAAAAATAATTTGGCAAAAATAACATATTCAAAAGCATTAAAAATTACAAATAATCATTAAAAAACACAGTACAACAGCCAATCTGGGGGGTGAGAAATTCCAAGTCAGGGTGATGGTACTAGGTCAGTATAGTAAAACCCTCAAAGGGTTTGGCGTTCGTATGTGTCAGTTTTTTTTTTATGACATTTTAAATTTTTTCCTTATCTTAATGTTTTTTCGCTTAGTTGTAACATTTTGGCAAAAACGTAGTTTAACATAACTCGAGAACCACTTGTCCGATTTTGATGAATTTCTTTACAATTTCTTTAATCCGTTTATATAACGTTTTTCTTTATAATCAACAGTTTTGCCGGTAAAAATAAATTTGTGGAGAAAAAAAATATTTTTTTGCCTAAAAATTTAAATATTTTTTTTTAAATTCATAAAAAATCCAAAATGGAAAAAAGGATCAAGTGTTATTAATTTCATGTAAAGTCACAGAAACTATAAACAAAATGCGACATAGATCATAGAAATCGATTAACGCGTTCTGCTTTTATTTACAATTAAGTGAAGGTATCCCATTTTGACAAGAATATTGATATTTGTTTTTATTCAAAAAAGTGTCATTTATCGCCTTTTTTATAAATTTTCCCCAATAACTCCAGACTTCTGGCCATAAACTACAAAAAAAATTAAGTAAACATTTTTATAATTTTTTATTTTTATTTTATTTATTTGTGTTTATTTATTTTAATAAATATTGCCTAGACTTTTTCGATGGTGGTTGTTCGGGACTAGTGGCATCGCATTAATCGCTATCATCAGTTTCTGAACCACACATAATGTCAATGTGTGACACCACTGTTGGCCCTTCTGCATCTCCTGAAAATTCTTTCTCATCAAGATCATCATTGTCTTGCCACACAAGCTTACTCCACCAGCAAATTTCCGCAATTATTGCACTCGGCGACTTTTTGCCTCTATATCTGTAAGTTTTTGTTTTATTAAAATGAGTTTGAAAATATAAAAAATCAGTATTACTTCATTTCAAATGGCATAGCAACTTGATGATAGCGTTCACCTTGTTCATCAGATTCGGTGGCCAATTGTTTGCTGAAGTAGTCCAGATGATGATGTAAATAATGGATTTTCAAGGACATGTGGACACCAATTTCCGAGAATGCTCTTAACATCCTTGCGACAGAAACATCGTAGTTGTTAGAGCGATGCTTTCCCAACAAGCCTTCTATTACTTCTTCGATTGCCTGCCATGCATTCATTTCAGCGTCAATCAAAATATTGTTGAATGCGTCACTTTTAATCAGCTTTCGTATATCTGGACCATTTAGTACGCCTGATTGAAAAAAATCAATTTGTTAAGATGGAAATTCATGGGAAATGAATGTGATATTATAACTTACCTTCTTTAATTTTACTTTCGCTGAGTCTCGGGTAAATTAGTTTCAAACACAAGAAAACTTTATCTCTTTTGGCTACAGTTTTGATAAAATTCTTAACAATTCCAAGTTTAATATGTAGTGGAGGCAGCAATATCTTCTCCTTCGGCACTAGAGGCTCACGAATAATATTGGCCGTTTGTAACCTGCTGTGCTCTCTGAGTTTCCATCCGTGGCATGCATATTGGTCACTGGAAAATCGTGTGTCCCAATCGCACAAAAAGCACATATATTTTATATAGCCGCTTTGAAGACCGCAAAGCATTGCTACAACTTTTTAATCGCAGCATATGCGCCACATATGTTTGGCGTAGTTAACCATTTTTAAAATATTTTCCAGTGCATCATATGTTTCTTTCGTTTCTGTACTATAGGCGATTGGAACTGAAGGTTTTTTATTAATCTTATGCAGTAAAACCGCCTTCAAGCTGAGTTTTGAACTGTCAATAAATAATCTCTAGTCATCTGCTTCATATTTTATTTCCATTGCGTCCATCAATTTTCCTACATCCGGGCAATATGCAGAAGTTTTTTCATCATTCACAAGGAATAAACTTTGGAGTGTTGCCTGACGACTTCGATAAGCTGTGACTTTCAGACCGGGTGCCAACAAATAGTTTGATTTCAAAATGGAAGCCAGCTCTTCCGATTTATGCTCTGTTAATTCCAACTTGGCAACAATTGAATCAAGCTTATTTTGATTTATTAAAATTGGCTCATTGGATACTGATGGCTCATATGGGGGATTATCACGTGCATGATATGTCGGAGCAGTCGTAGAAGAGAAAATATCTGGCCTAGAAGCTTTTGGCACAGGAATGTGGTCCGAATGAGGCAATGGTGTTGCGGCACTTGCAACACCAACGTAATTATACGATTTTCTTATCCTTTTTGCGGCTCCTTTATTCGCACATGCATAGCAATTCAACGGATTGTGACCTTCGCCAGGATTAGTCCAAGTCATTGGGATACCGAATGGCATACTTTCACGTCTTCTATTTTTCCAATCCATTAGACGGTTGTAGCAGCCTTTACACACTATATTTGGTACCCAATTTTCGTTCACTATAACATTTTGGTTGAAGTACATCTCGTATGTTTGAACAAAATCAGTACTGAAATTTCCCCTTTTTTTATGTGTTGAGACATATTGACCACAGCAGTAGCAAAAGCTATTTATATCTGGCTTGCACAGTTCCATATTCTGTTCTCTTTTGTTCACTTTTAAAAAACTGGAGAAAAATCACTTTTACTGATCGCGTTCGTCGGCACTTGTTGAATGACAAAAATCACAGAACCAGTGTGAGAAAGAGAAGAAGTATAATGACAATGCATGTTTTATGTGAACATTACAGAACCAGTGTTGCCACATCAATATTTCTCTTTTAGTACAGTAGAAAAATATGAGAGAGTTCGGCTTGTGAGTGTCAATGTTTTCTCCAAATAATGTTGTGCATATCTGGAGCAAATTTTTTAAATTCATACATTTACCTAATTGTGAATAAATGAGAAACGCGTGCATCGATTTTCATCATCTATGCCTTTTTTTGCTCATGATTTATGTGACTTTACGCGAAAGTAATTAATTTTGGCACTTTTTTCCATTTTGGATTTTTTATGAATTTAAAAAAAAAAAATATTTAAATTTTTAGGCAAAAAAATATTTTTTTTTTCCACAAATTTATTTTTACCGGCAAAACTGTTGATTATTAGAAAAACGTTATATGAACGGATTAAAGAAATTGTAATTCTTAATTTTTCTAAATTTGTTTCATCAAAATCGGACAAGTTTTTCTCGAGTTATGTTAAACTACGTTTTTGCCAAAATGTTACAACTAAGCGAAAAAACATCAAGATAAGGAAAAAATTTAAAATGTCATAAAAAAACTGACACATACAAACGCCAAACCCTTTGAGGGTTTTACTATACTGACCTAGTACCATCACCCTGACTTGGAATTTCTCACCCCCCAGACAATAATCCCAAAAATGTTCCACACTGTAATAGGTGAGACAACAGTATGATACAAATTAATCAAGGTATGATTGTTTTTTAATAATTATTTGATTTAAACTGTTCTTCTTCTTGCTGAATAAATTTTTATTATTTTAAAAGTTTGAGATGTCAAAAAAATTAACACAAATTTTGAAAAATTTAAGAAAATTTACAAATAAACGAGACAATGTAAAAAATATTGGTAACAAATTGCAATTAAATTGTTAAGTACAATCAATATGTGTATGTTACAGCAAAAGACAATAATTTGCCGTAAAAAAGCAAAGATTGTCGATTTTAATTTAATTAAATAATGATAACTGGTAATCATTATATGTTTTAAGCATAATCATACAATTCAATGATAGTATGTTGCTCTTCGATTATGGTTACCACAACCATATTTTTTCTTTGCGTGCACTAATCCTAAGATATCCTTATATAAAAACACGTTTGAAAGTAATTAAAAAAACAACTTTCTATCTTTTTGAAAATAAAAAAGAATTTTAATAATTTTAATGAGTTATTTGGGCAAGGTTTTTTTAATGAAATTCTTTAATAAAAATCTTTTTTTTTTTAATTAAAATACACTGTATTTGAAAAAACAATGATAAATTTCTATCTAAATAAAATGGTTTTCAAAGTTTTAATATTTTCTACAAAATGTCAATTTTCATATACATATAAAAATATTCTTTTCAATTAACCCTCCATTTGAATATTACAAATTTTCTACAAATTTTATATAAATATTTTTGGTAACTACTTAGGCATTTGAAATTATAAATATTAATTAATTTTTGGCTTATTCACAAGGTGTCCTAAGTGTCGTATTATCATAAAGTTATAATTTTTTAACATTTAAAAAAGGTCTACAAATGTTACAATAAACAATCGAAATAATTTTAATCATTTTAAAAATTTTGGGCAATTTAACTTTATGACAATACGACACTTAGCACACCCTTGTAAATAAGCTAATTTTATTTATACATTTTTATTTTAAATGATACAAAATTATTTGAAAAAATGTTAACTTTTCTGCACAATACTCAAAAATGTTACTCATATGTTGCCAGCAAATCGTAAAATTTTAAATTAGAAATACTTATATAAATACGTACTTAAATAATTAAAATAATATAGATCAAAATAAATAACTACTAAAGCTTTTCTGCAGTATATTATTTTTGGTTTATTAAAGGATTATTTGACAGATGTTGTACAGAAATTTGTCAAATAAGACTTAATTAATTCTAAGATATTTTTTATCAATATGGCAATTACAACAAACAAAAAATAAATAGTATTTACTGATAAATATGACCTATAGTTTAATATAAACGAAGGCATATTCATACAACGGCAACCGCGAACTGATACAACAAAGTAACTTTTTTTAGTAGATGTTTTCTGTCAAGGCGCATTCGTATATCAGGGATGGAAAAGTTTGTATGACATGTCTAATATAAAAAAACTTGATTTAAGAAAGCAAATACATAAATATATTTGGAAACCCCATTTAAAAGGGGGTGTAAAAATCAAAAAATAGTACATTTATTATCAAAAAAGTTACCTTGAATAATTGTTTAATAGCGAACGAAAATCTAATTTTCCATCTCTGCATAAATAAATGAAATCAAGGCGAAGCCAAAAAAAAATAGACATAATGTTTCCCGAACAAGTGTTGCGACCTGGATGAATATGTCTTGATATAAACTTAAAGAAAAGGATGTCCAAATTTGAAGTATCAATGACAAATGGAATTTACTGCAGGGGGATGATTAAAAGATTTTTGTTGCGAAACATGATTTAGATGTAGATAATATGTGGTTTTTAGCCGGAACCTATTTTATTACAAAACTGAATTAAAAATATTTCGAATATCTCAAAAATTTCTTATTTTTATTAAAATTGTGATTATACCTCTTATTTGGACACCCTTTATTTGTATGTTCATATCTACTTTTAATTCATTTTATATAAAAAACGGACGGCTTTTATATGTTTTTTTCTTTCTTTTTAACGAAAAAATCACTCAAATTAAAATGGATCTTAACGCTTTAAGTCTTAATTGGTAGAAGTTAAGTCTATATTTTTGATTAGAAAATTTAATTGACAAATCAACAATTTCTACTCAAAACAATTGAACGTATACTTTAAGTTCCATTTTGGTATCAATAAGTATAGTAGGAGTATTTGTAAGGCCTATCTGGAATCGCCCCGATTGTCAGATGTTGCAATCCATTTAAACATTATTTTAAAGCACCGTTTTGAAAATTAATATTTTCACGTAAGTATAATTTTCAAATCAATCAAGAAGTTATAAAATTGTTTGTTTATATAGCTCGGTTGGCAGACCCTATCTAAGATAGATCGAAACCTATAAATATATATTTTGGTTTTTTAACGTTCAAAGATTTTATATGGAGAAAAAGACTTTCGTTTGATACTTGTAAAGCTATTACTTAAAAAATTAATTTTGATTAATTTCAGCACGGGTTAACCTTAAGTGACGTAGCTAAAGAAGCTACCAATACGGTCCGTTGAAGAAGTCATATTGAAGCCCTACGCTCCACTGAAAGAAAAAAGAATTTTAAGTCGGTAAATTTTGAATAGTTTAACGTTTTACCAGCTTACTTTTAATTTATATTAAGAGCAAATAAAATTTCCATACCTATCAAAAAATCTATTGGATTTATATCGAATGCCGTAATTAAGAATCAGATTTATTGTTGCTTCGAATGCCTAAGGTTTTACAACCACATTGTCTATCTTGTGGTTGTAAAATTTTTACTGCAACAACTTCTTTTGGAATTAATTTATCAAATTTCTGTAGTAACAAATGTTTATTAAAAATAATTTCAATAATGGTAAAAATAAACCGTTAACGGCATTAGGTAGATTATGTAATTTTTTACTTGGTCTGGTTATTACACAACATCTAAGTATTTATCCTTCCTGTTTTGTACTCAGAGTGTAATTCATATGGAATTATGATAGCATTGTTGTTATAAACATAAAACAGTTTTTTTTGTTTTTTTTTACACACGTATCGTTTGCACATGTGTTGGTATCAACTTTAAATGCTTATAACTCCTAACTGTGTAAAAAAATGACTTGCCTCAACGCTAAATTTTTTTTAGGGACTCTTTAGTGTCAGACACTTCTATCCTTGGGAATCCAAAGAAAAGCCTCAATGTTTAGAAGGACTAATTTTCCCCTAATGATACTGAGTTTGCTTTTCACTGGGATAAAACTCAAGAGAAAAGGCAGGTTTTTGGACGTAGGTGAGACATTATGAACTATCAATTTTACGACATACAGGATGTGACCTCAAACCTCGAAGAGAATGTCCACTACACTGCACTATTTAAAAAGTGTTTTCAAGTAAATTCTTACTGCCGTATTTATAAAAAATATTTTAGGTTTATTAAGCCTCCAATAAACCTTAAATATTTTTTATGAATAGGGCAATTGTTTGACTGTATAAATTATATATCTGTAGAAATAAGGAAAAACTGCGTTTGTATGTTTTAATAGTATTTCAGGAAAGCACTTTTAAATTTTTAAGTTGATTTTAATAAATTAAAAAAATTAAAACAGAGACTATTATAATAATTATGCGCTGAATTAATGAAAAAATATATTAGTTTTTGTAAATTTAGTTAAAATAAGTAAATATTCCAAATAATATTGTTTATTAAAAAAATACGACAGGAACTAATTATATTTCGGGAGTTGGCAACACTAATATCAATAGCTAAAATCTGGCAACACCATAATAAAGTTTGACATTTTTTAGTTTGTTTGTGCTTTATAGACGGTTCAACGGCTGGACTGATTTCATTGAAATTTTCACAGAATTTTTCTGTATGTCTGGAAGGAACTATAGGCTATACTTTGGTTTCAAATTGTAAGTGGGCGGGGTGCCACGCCCTATTAAAGAATAAGTATTAAATATTATATATCACGAAAGTTAATGCAGCTAGAGTCTTCAAATTAAGTACGGTAAGCTTTGACATCCACACGAACATTTGGGTAAAAAATGGGCGGACTTTCAAAAGCAACTTTGATATTCAAATAAACATTTATGGAAAAAAATGGGTGCATTAACAATAATGGGCGTGGCACCTGCCATATGAATTAAATACTAAAATTTGGGGAGGTGAAGCACACCGGGTATATATAAAATGAAAAAAAAAAATTTTTGGCTCAGCTGGGATTCGATGCCATTTTACTCTAAGCAGTATACCACGTTTGTATGTATGTATGTTGTTGTTGTAAAAAAAAACGAGGTGGTCATGGTTTTTTGTTCTTATCTTAGTTGTTTATGTACCTCACCCGGGTCCAGGCGATGTCGAGGAGCTCCAAAAAGTTGATTTCAACATACACACGGACAGACGGACAGACTGACAGAGTTTCATCGACTCCCCTATTCATAAGCTTTCAGAAAATAAATACTTGATGGGGTCGGAAATTAAAATTGTAAGAATTTCACACGGAATGACAAACCTGTATATACCCTTTTTCACTGTGTGAAGGGTATAATAAGGTTTTCATTGGATTATTTTACACCACTTTAGACGTGGATTATCTTAACAAGAAAGTGTCGATGAAATGAGTTCATTGCATGGCAACAAAGCACCATCGAAAACCACAGTATATCACTGGTATAGTGAATTCAATAGAGATCGTAATTCTAAAGCCGACGAATTCCGCGAGGATTATCCAAAATCGGTTGTTATGACACAAAACATCGATGCAGTCCGTGAAATGAAAGTGCGAGATCGTCATGGGAACCTATAATTTATCAAATAATTAAAAAGTTTTGATCATCAATGGAAATATTTTGAAAAACAATAAAGCCATTTCTCGTTTAAAATTTTTATTTTTTGCTATTCCCGAAATATAAATAGTATCCCTCGTATAGACAATAACCTTTTAGAACCGTATTCATAAAAAATATTTTAGGTTTATTGAAGGCTTATTTGACAAATTTCTCTGCAACATCTTTCAAATAAGCCTTTAATAAACCTAAAATAATTTTTATGAATACGGCCCTTAAGCTTTAAACTCCAGTAAAGTTGTTCAAAACAGTTGAAAATTCACCTAATGGTAATTTTAAATTGCGTGATTGCCATGGTGTGATCTCAATTTTAGCTTATATCGACTTAAGGAATTATACTTTTTTTTACACAGATATTTCGTTAGCGAAGCATTGTAACAGTTATACAAGCTCATAACACGATTAGTAGCAATGATTAACGCTATAAGCTATTGTTTATTTAAAATGTACTAATTCCCTGATTTATTAAAAATACCATATCAATTAAAAAACTCTAAACATTTTAAAAAGTTAAACAAATGACCGTTAAAAAATGTGAAACGTTTTAACTAGATATAAAAAAACCAGAGCAATATAATATATTTCATACTAACCGGATTAAAACTCGCTTTAACGAACTGTTCGTTTATTTAATCTTGAAGGAGCGGGAAATTTTTAAAACACACGGTTTAAGATAATTATTATTAAGCTTAGTCTAGACGGTATGTTGCATCATCATAAGTATGCTAATATTCATTTGCTTGAAAATAACTGCAGATGTCTCTGCTAGAATATTGAATATGTTGGTCGTTTACACGATACGCTGAAAGTACCAAATTTTTTTAATTCAACGTCAACAAATGATATTTCAACAAGGCGCGGATACAGCTTAAGCTTTTGGAGGGAAAGTATAAGTGAAACAAAAATTTTTAATAGTTCAACCAAAATAAATATATATTAAACAACCAGTGCTGCCACAACCAAAAAATTTGTACAACCAAAATTCGCTTTAAAAAGTTACCAAATGAGAAAAAATAACCAAATTCCAATAAGTAGTATTTTTATTAAATAACATTTTAAATGCATACATATTTATAACTAGCTTGTTTCCGAGACTTCGTCTGCGTAGTATCGAAAAAAATGGTAGACTTAGTGTTTATCAACAAAAATAAAAATATTTACACCACAAACAACCCGTTTAGGATGTGTGATGATGAATTTACGATAAAAAGTAGCCTATGTGTTAATCTAGGTTGATATCTACGTATGTGCTGAATTTCATTTAGTTCCGTTCAGCCGTTTTTCCGTGACTAAGTAACAAATATCCAAACATACAAGCATCCAAACATTCACATTTATTATATTAGTAGGATGTAACGCATGTGATCAAATCATAATTCCAATTACAATTAATAATAATAATAACAAAACAATTATAATTCTTTTACTTACATATGTATGTATGTATGTATGTATGTATGTATGTATGCAATAAGTTAACTTTTGTAAATGTATGTAAATATACTAGCAATTTTAGTCACAGTTGTTTTATTTTTGGTTGCCCTGGTAGCAATACTAAAAATTGAAGAACATAAAAGATTCAAAAGTATAACATATATGTGCGTTTTGCAAAAAAATAACCAAAATGAGAAAAATATTCACATCTCCACATTAAAGAAAAAAATAACCACTTTTATTTAGAAATAACCAAAAACGGCAGCCCTGTAAACAACAACGAAAAAAAAATTAAAAATTTTCTGACATAAAATTTAACACAAACACTTATCTATATATACAAAAGAGTAACGTGACTGACTGACTGATTACCTGAATGACTGACTGACTGACTGACTGACTAATTCATCATCGCACAGCCCAAACGCAAAGAACTAGAGACATGATATTTATGGGTCGATTATGGATAGCAACTGAACCTCAGTTACGTTGCCAGTTGCCAAAAAAGGGATTACAGATTGCAACTGGCAACTACCAGCTGTCAATTTTATATGAAAATTTAGCAACCGAGAAGTTATAGTTGCCAGCTGGTAACGCAACTGAAGTTCGGTTGCTATCCATAATCGACCCATTAGACAATCAAGTCCTCTTTCAATGTATAGCTCCACTAAAAGGGATTTTTGGAAATTCGTACTTTAAAAAAGTAAAAAAGGGTAAAATCGGTAATCTTATATCTGCTAAACTAAAAACGATACAAATAAAATTGAAAAAGAATTGTAATTTGCACAAAAAATAAGCTAACAGATGTCTGGCCCTTTTTTGAATTTTCAACACCTAAAAGGGTAAAAAACGGGTAAAAACTATATTTGTTACTTTTTTGGTACCCTGCGTAACTTCCAAACACATAAAGCTAAGAAATATGTTTAAACTGTTTAAAGTAATCCGCGAAAAAATATTAATAGGAATTCGGCATTTTTTTTTCAAATTCACATGTATAAGGGGTTAAAATTGTCCCTTTTTTTGTACTTTTTTTAAAAGAAACTTTTCTTATATTTTTCAATGGGACAAAGTTTGACAATTATTATTTCCTAATAGAATATGGACAATTATTTAGGTGATATTTTTGGAAACTTTTTGGTACTTTTTGTATTTCTAACGTTTGCGAAGCTATAATTTTGAAATTGGTGGCTATTGATACAAGGTAAGATTGAAAATGTTATCGGCGACCCAAAAGATACTTTTTTGAATTTTTATGGTACTTTTTGTATTTTCTACGTTTATGAATTTAGGATTGTACAATCAAGGACTATTGATTCTAGATGAGACTAAAAATGTTATGGGCGACAAAAAAGGTACTTTTTTTAATGTTTATGGACTATTGATACAAAGTCAACAAACTAAATTTATGTGAATTTTTTCATCTATACGTAGCGCATGTATCTAGCCAGATACACACGCATTTTGTATGAAGTGTACTGTACTTTATTAGTATTTTTGAGTTGCATAGTGAACTTTGAAAGGTACAGTCAATAATTTACGGAAGAATTTTTATTTATTCGAAAAAAAAATGGGTGCAGAAGTGCAGTTTGTTTATAATACGCGATTTCATAGTGGTAATGTGAATTTCCATGCACGACTAGCAGAAGCATTGGTCAATGAGTTAGAGCGTGAAAGAGCCGCTGAAGAAGTGGTTGCAAATGATGAGATTGATGACTTCCCAGGAGTTGACGACGATATGGATCTAAATCATATGTCAGACGATGGCGATGCCTCAGATGTCGAAAATGATTGGGTTGTCGAAGCAGATGAAGTGTTTGATAGTGAAGACGATGAAGGAATTGAAGAACAGAAAGCTACCGAAGATTATTTTCTTGGTAAGGACGGTACTATATGGTGTAAAAATGAACTAAATATTGGAGTTCGTTTACGTCAACACAATATCATGCGTTTTCGACCTGGTCCGAAGGAACAAAACAGTGTTCCAATTGAGTTGTTAAAAAAATTTTTCACACCAAATATAACATTTATCATCATTTCTGAAACGAATCGCCATGGAAAAACTGTAGTCGAGAAGTGGAATGCAGCTAATCCCAGTAAAAAAAGTTTGGACAGATTTTTTGCATTTTTTTGGCAGCTGGTTATTCCCACAATAATATGCAAACCACAAAAGCTTTGTGGCAGTCAAATAATCTACCCATATTTAGAGCAGCCATGTCTTTTAATCGATTTACTGCACTGGCACGATACATTATTTTTGATGATGGTAGAACACGCGCTCAACGATTGCGCGATGACACAGTTGCACCCATTCGTGACGTTTGGAATTTTTTAAATGAAAATCTTGCCCAAAAACTATAGTCCGCATGGCAGCATAACAATTAATGAACAATTGTTCCCATATCGTGGAAAAACTAAATTTACTCAGTACATACCAATTAAAACCAGCGAAATATGACATCAAAATTTGGTGGGCTTGCGATTCCAAATCTAAATATCCACTGCAATGAAAGCTCTATACCGGTCGACAAGAAGGAGAAGAAAGGGAAGTGAATCAAGGTGAAACTGTTTTAATACAACTCGCAAAGCCGTACAGCAATACTGGCCGAACAATTGTAGCTGACAACTTTTTTACTACTTTAGAAGGAGTAAAGTGTCTGGCCAGAATTGGTCTGGCATTTGCTGGTACCATTCACTCCAATAAAAAATGTATTCCTAACAAAATGAGAAAGGATCGTTCTCGTCCTGTTTCGTCATCGTTATTTGGATTCCACGAAAATTTGGTATCAATTAGTAGCTACGTGCCAAAAAAAAAATAAATGTGTGAACCTACTTTCGACCGTTCATTATACGAAACATTGTGAAGGGGAAGCAATGAAACCCAAAGCAATTTTGTTTTACAATGAACATAAAGCTGGCGTAGATGGTATGGACCAAATGGTTAAACATTTTACTACAAAGCGGTCAACAAGACGATGGGCTTTTGCCTTTTTCTGCAACATGTTGGACACCATGGCACTGGCTGCATTTTGCATTTGCAAAGAAGTTGATGGTCTCAATAAAAATAGTGTTAGAAGAAATTTTCTCACTACGTTAGCCAATACATTAGTTCTTCCACATATTGAAAACCAAATGAACAACATTCACATCATCAAACAGTTCAACACCCGTTTGGCCATGGAATCGTATTTTGGAAGACCACTTAATGCAAGTCGGATTGATATAACATTTGCCCTTCATTACATCTCATTTTCCTCGTCTTCCTTTTTCATTTCAGATTCCAGTAGTAGTTCCTAGCTCAAGTGGTCCTGACACTCTACAAAAGAGAAAAAGTTGTCAGCTTTGTATATTGGGAGATGTACAAATTGGCCGATTTACTCGTTTTTTTGTTCCAAGTGCTCGAATCCGGTATGCCTACAACATTCGAAATCAGAGTATACATGTTTAAGTTGCTTACCTGAAGCTGTGTAAGACTTTTTTAATTTAGAATTAGTTAAAACTTACTTTATAACTACTAAATTTAATTGAAATGAACTTTATAAAAATTATTTTTTTGAAATTAAACACAAAAATAAAATGTTTCTTGTTTTATTTCTCATTAAATTTTTTTTTTTGCACGGGTAGGTGGTTTAGCATGTACTAAGAACAAAATAATAGAAAATAAATATCTGCCTGACGTGATAACAATATAACAATGTAATATTATCACTAAAATAGCTTATTTTTCATATAAATGTACTGAAATACATAGTGTATCTGGATACATGCGCTACGTACGTGACTATCGTAACACGTGCATGACGGAGGGTTAAGCTGGTCTATATGCATTTCACTGGTGCTTATGCCAGATCATCAGTACGCCTTTAAACTACAAAATTTATGAAAAAGTTTAAAAATGTTACAAGCTTTATTTTAAATTTTCACAAACAATATGAGAATTTTAAATAACACAAGAAACAAAAGTTAAAAACTTCATAAACCCAACCAACAATATTTATTTCTATTTATACCTGTCATTAAAAAAAAGGTTAGGGCATATTCATTTTGTCATTCGGTTTGCAACACATCGAAATATCCATTTTATACCCTATTAAGTATATATATGCTGAATCAGGGTTTTTATTTTATGACGATCTAGCTATGTCCGTCCGTCTGTTGAAAGCACGATAGAGGTCGCACCGATAAAGCTAGGGGCTGAAATTTTGCTAGAATATTTCTTATACACAAGGTTTGTTTGGTATTGAAAATGGGCTAAATCGGAATATAACGAAGAGAGTTATAGCTCGTAATACAAGAGCAGGTCAAAAAAACCGTGTCCTTCCAACATCGAATAAAATAGAATTGTGCCCAAACGCATTAACGTGGAGTCATAAAACTCCAAATATATTTCCTGAGTAAATGCAATCTCCCTGAAAATTTCTTAAACCTATGCATTAGAAAAGGAGTTATATATAAAATTTAAGACCTAATAAAACTGACAAAATTAGATAGACGATTCTTAAATTTTGCAAACATTGCTTTTTGGTTTAATTTTCTAAAGGAAAATAAATGTGACACGCCCACCTCCCATAAAACGATTTATCTCAAATTCATATAATTCCTCTACGTAATAATAATGGACTGTATTGAACTATCCAAGTTGTAGTCATTAGCAGAAACAACTTCGTCACGCCTACTATAACGCCCACTTTTCACGTTTCTACTGTTAATGAAATTTAAAGGCTCATAAAACCGACAAAATTAGAGGTATGATGATGAAATTTGCTACCGATATCCTTCTAGTCAATATCATTGTTATCGCAGTTATACAAAGAAAGTGATACATATTTTAGTATAAAGATATTATTCCATAACGATTAATGTTAATAACAAAATAATAAATTCTGTGCTATAAAAGCACATCAAATTGGTGGTGGTACAAAAGATTCGGCACAGCCGAATATAGTGCTCTACTTGTTTTTAATACACCCTTCACCTGTTGTGCACAAGGGTATATACGGCTTTGTCATTCCGTTTCTAATTTCTACAATTTTCATTTCCGACCCCATAAAGTATATATTTTCTGAAAGCTTATCAATAGAAGAGTCGATTAAGTAATGTCCGTCTGTCCGTGTGTTGGTTAAAATCAAATTTTAGAAGCAACCATATTTTAATCAGATCTGTGTATGGTATTCTTTCGGAAACATCCGGGAATGAATCGCTATTGAAATTCAGCATAATCGCCCTAAAACCACCTGAGATATGAGGCAATAAACACGACTGCCCCTGTTTTTTCATATATTTTTACAACCAAAATTAAAATTTTTCAGCCATAGAATAATTTATAGGTACCTTTGCTACTATTTGTAGATAAATATGCCTCTAGAGATATTCATGAAAAAATTTGGATGAAACGTGCTTTAATCGGTAAAGTTATAGGCAAAAAAAATTTTTTTTTAAATGTATATTCCAAAAATTTACAAACTAAAATCAATTTTTTTCAGCTTCTAGACAACCGAGAGAGTCAATATTGGTATCATCTGAAAGGGCTTGACTAGCGCAATATAAGAACAATAAAAATTTAAAAATTAAAATTCATGTTAGCCGACACTACAAAATGGCTAACAATACATTTCTATATGGATCAAATCTAGTATTTTAAAATGTAACTTCTTTAACCCCCTCAATATTGGTATCAAATGAAAGGGCTTGACCAGTAGAATGCAGTAAATAATTAAAAAATTTAAAATCCAAGATGGCGTCTAAAACGGAAATTTTTTTAACGCCATCAATATGGGTATGAAATGATAAGAGTTTGACTAATAGAATACAGTTAACTACGTAAAAATTCACAATCAAGGATGGCGTCAGAAATAATAAAAAATTGCGTATACATAACATGAAAAATAGGTTAAGCTACGATGTAGGATTATACATATGTACATGATGGTGAAGGGTATTATCAGATTCGGCATGGCCGAATAGAGCACTCTTACTTGTTTTTCTTATCATATTCTTTTTACAAAATTATATTATCTCTGGAACTTAATGCTAGGCGCACAATTGGGACGAACGACGAATTTTTCGTCGCGAATATTTGTCATCAAAAATAAAACACATTTGTGTATATGAGAATGCATACAATTGTGGCGTCAGTCGAAGTTCGCTATACGCGGCGAACTCTGTATTAGATTTATTTCTATTTCTTACGCCGGCGAACGACAAACAAATTGATACAAGGTGACCATTTCTTATTAAATTTGGGTTTACTTCTCAAATTTTTAAGAAAATAAAGTTAGTTTTTACTTTAATTATTGTTTTATTTTTTATTTAAAAACATTTAAAATAAGTATAAAAAAGTTAAGTACGAAAATTTGTTTTTATTCGTGTTTTTGCAAATGTTTAAGTTTATTAAGTGATCTTTTTTTCATATGGTCACACTATAAGCTGTTATACACAAACAAAATTTTTGTTATTGTTTTATGCACGTACCCACGACATTCTTTGCAAACGTTTGGTTATTCGTAAACAAGCTTTTATTATTACGGAAATTATATTTATTTGCTTTGTTGAGTTTCACAAAAAATTAAATTCTTCGATTATTTTTGTTTTTGCTTTGCACAAACACTAAACAATTTTATCAACTATAAAAGATGTAACTTTTTCGTCGTTGTTGTGCTTCACACGACGAATTTGCACAACGAATTTTTACCGAAGAGTTCGTCGTGTTGGGCGAAATTCGTCGTTCGTCCCAATTGTGCGCCGAGCATAATATGTAAAGTTTCAAGTTTATTATAAAAAATTAAATAGGAATATTTAATGTTTTTTCTTTGTTTGTATATATTTTGTATTAAGAGAAATGAAAATAAAAAAGAAATTATTATGCAAAAAATTTTTAATTTATAATTTCACCCAATAAGGATTGACACCATGATGTAGTGAGTATTTTCATAAGTATATAGTAATGTTCATATTGATAGCATTATTATTTAAGGGGTGGTATAGAACTTCTGTTTCGTGTAAGTTGTAATATAAAATATTTTAGAGGTCAACTGAAATTCATTTGTGGCTTTATGTTCCTAATACGAACGAGGAAAACTTATTATGTTTTTATATTGAAATTTATAATTTTATGAAATAAATAGAATAAAAAAACTACAAATTTTTAAAATAACGCGTTTTTATCTGTTTTGGTGCTTTTCGAAATTTCAAAGTTAACACCGTTGAACCTAAACATTGATTGTGAAGCAATCATCTGTTGCTTTCGCTATCTTACTGATGGCTAGAGCAGGACAAAACTAGATATAATATAAAAGGTAATAGCAAACAAAAAATGGGTTGCTGTTGGTAAAATTTCAGTCTAACTCGTTGTGGTAAGATCAAAGCTCACGTACGCTTTTCAACAAATCACATATCTGTCATCATACGTAGGAAATTTGTCGAGCACTTAATATATTACTGTTTACACGATATGTTGAAATCGTCAACATACATTTGTTTGGATTGTTAAAAAAGTGTTAGCAAATGATGTTAAACATACCTATGATGAAAAAATTTTTCGTCTACACGATATGCTGGCACTTGTAAAATATTTTTAAGCATAATTTTGCTGATTCAACATATCGTCTATACTAAGCTTTAGATTTTAAAGTATACGTTCAATGTTTCTGTTAACTGTAAATAAAGTGAACTATAAAAAATACGTGTTAAATGAATTTGATAGATTCACAAGGTTTGCTATCCTACCATATTATAGTAATATGCTAAAATTTATAATAGTTTAAAAATATTTGGGCTGTTCACAAAGAATGCCATCATATTGTATTGTCATAATGTCATATTTTTCTAAAATTTTAAAATAGTTTGAATTAGCTTTTATTTTATAAAAATTTTCATTTTAAAATTATAACAGTATGACAATGCTTATAATGCCATAATTTTCTCTTCTCACCAATGATTTAGTTTATGTTTATTCTTTGGGGAAAAAAGGTCTAAATTAATACAAAATCTTTGCTTATTTACTCAAGTTACTTAGCTATTACAAAGTGTACTTTTCGCAACAAATTTTGTTTTGTTTTTCTTTTATGACACTTTGTGAATTTACCAATTAATTTTCCTTCTTAATAAAAAAACTGTATAAAAATATATTTTTGTTTTAATGCTTTTAAGTTAAATGTAATGCGTTATGGTAAAGCTGATGAATGATCATTATTAGCAAAATGATGATGATAAAAATGATGAAGCATACATGCTGTGAAAATCATTCTTGTTTCATGACTTTTAGCGTTTCATTTGGCGTTAATCAGTAATTATTGATTTTACGCCATTGTTTCATCACAAAATTACCACAACACCAATTGCCTGCATGTCCTTGAGAATCACCATCGTCATTTCCCCCCGTACAAGTGGACGTTCTTGGACCAGTCGTCGAGCCGTAACCATTTCTGAGTAATGCTTCGGTGCAACCTTTTTGTGCCAGCTGACGGCAGTCAGGATCATCACTGTCTGCATTATCGGCTGGCAGTTGGGGTGTACTCCGCCTTAGGGTTGTAGACTTAAGGCCAAAGCCCATCATATAACTACCACCATAGCCAGCATAACGATGTGAAGTGCTTGTTTCAAACGAACGATTCAAACGTCTATCGTATAGACCAGGATGATTTGGCAGCTGCTTGTTTACACTGCTAGTAGATGATTGTCTATCTTCAGAGACATTTTTCACTGGAGTAGATGGTCTTTGATAGGAATTTTTAACGATTTTGGGGGTGCCCTTGTTTTTGCGTGGCAATAGAGGCGTCATAAAAATGTTATCGTAGCCTGAACCAAAACCACTTTTTAAACGATTTAGTGATTTTCTGGTGGCTCTCTCCTCTGACAAAGCTCTATAGTCTAAGCCACTACCTCCTACTGATGAGGTATTTCCAGCTACCACTACTCCCCCTCCTCCACCACCAGCTCCAGCACCAGTTGAACCAGTAAGGGAATAACGATGACCTGTATTATTTAGAGATGATATGGATGATGAGTATAAATTGAAATTGTTAGGACTTGCTTCACGCCAGATGTATGATGAGTTAAGGCTACTTGTTGAGCTTTGCCTATTATTTACATTTGTTGTGCCCGGAAATTGTACTCCAGTATTGCACAGAAATGGAAGATGTGGATTTGATGTGGAAAAGTGTTTACTGGTTTTTAATTTACCGCCACGTATTGGCAAACAAGGTGTCCATGGTTGCAAGACTACATTTTTTGTTTTTTGGTTTTGGAAGAAGAATATATTGGTTTTGTTTGAATTGTTTAATTTTTTTTTTAATTTGTTGGAGGGACGAAAAAGAGAAAGATAAAGAGAAAAACAATGATAGAAAAAAACCAATGAATACATGAAACAAAAGTAACAAAAACATGTAACAAGACAACACAAATTCAAATAGGTGATTGTGGTGGTGTAGGCAGGGCCAGGAATTTCGTAACAGAAAACAACAATAAACATCAAAACAAATAAAATAACAAAAATAATAATAATTTAAAAAGCATGTGGACAACTTAAAATTAACTTGTAAACGATATGACACTAACTTGTTATTTTGATAGCTTTAGGTTTAACGAAAATAATTATTATCGATTACTTAACCTTTGCGTTAATAAAACAAACGAGCGAAACCTAGACAAGAGCGGTAAGCGTTTTTCAGCTCTCAAAAATTCTTATAACGCGACTGGAGCGCTTTTTGGAAAATCCTATTTTGATAGAACTTTAAGTACTGCAGTTGGCTACAAAACTAAGTTGGCATTACTGTTTTGTACACAACGTTGACGATCTTGTTTAGGTTTGTAGCTTCAGCTTTTGCGCTAAGAGGAATAAAACACAACGCTTGGCTCTACCGAAGATTAAAGAACAAATTTTCAACCAGCTGTATGTCAAGGCGAATTCATATACCAGAGGTGGAAAAGTCGATGTTATTGTACTTATTTAATTCAAAATACACAAATAAATACACGTAATAATAGAGTATAAAAATAAACAAAACGTTAATTAAGTCCTCTAAATGTCAGAAGAAAACTCTAAAATAATTTTTTTAACCTAAATAAAAACAAATTATTTTCCATCGCTGGCGCAAATAAACAAAATCAAGGTCAGTTAAACAAGTTTTCCCAGTTAATACAACAAACTTAACTTTAAACATCATTTCTCGATTATTTCCTTTAAACGACAATATCGAAACAATGCGCAATACTGTTGATGAGAGACCAGGTACATGGATTGGTCATAGTAGATAAAAATCTTAAATAAAATAGAATCGAATACCCACAAAGTTAATAGAAGTTTTCTAAATGAATTAGGGATCATCAACATACACATGCTTTTAATAGATCTTTAATGGTTTTCTTAAAATGATAACTGTTTTGTTAAAACCATAAGACATCGGTCGCATTTTTAACTGAAATTAAATTAATAAAAGTGACGATTAAAAAGTTTAACACAATAAATACATTGTAAAAGAAATATTAGAGTAGCCAAATCAAAGTAAAAAGTCAGCTTAAATCTGTCGTTAAAAGTTGCCCAACTGTAATACCTTGTTACGAAGGTGATGTATCGAATGGGACATAGCCTTTAAGAAACCCCGGATTTTAATTTAGCTGTCAGTTAAAAACGCAGGAAGGATTCGATTTGCATTGCAATTAAGATGATACCGATGCAACTTAATAAGTTCTTTCTGACTAAATTATACGAGGGTTGACTTTTACCTTTTGGAGTCGGGCAACCCCAGTGCTGCAATCTGAAAACTAACGATCCTATAGTAAAGTTTGACTTTCTTGATAATACACGTATTCAGAACGTTTTAACGTATGAACGCATTCATGTCGGCAAAAAAAAAAAAGAATTAAATCGTGAACATTTTTGTGTGATTATTTTTTACAATTTTTTTGATTAAATCAACAACAGTGCATCGATTAACGCAATTAGAATTTTAGCGACGAAGCATTATCAATGACCAGTGTTTATCGATGGTTTATTGAATTCAATCATGACCGCAGTTTGCTCAACGCCGAGCTTGTGAAAATTATACAAGATCGGTCGATGTTCCAAAAACATTGGTGCTGTACATGAAATATTACTGCAAGATCGTCATGTAACTTACCATGAGATAGAGCCAATGTTAAATATTAGTGTGACAGGATACATTTAATCTTGCATAAACATTTAGCTGTAAAAAAGATTTGTTCGCGTTTCAATTTGAGTTAAGAAATTTTCCAAAAATACGATCGCGTTGCTTCAAAACATGTATATGACATCGTAACAGGTGACGAATCATGGATCTGATCGTATGGGCCCTAAAGTTGATATGGTTCTTCCAAAATAAGTTAAACCCTACAAAAAAGTCATTCGGACTTGAAGCACTTCAGAGCAAATGGTCGTTAGTTTTGGAAAAACTGAATCTGTTTCAATTGTTCCATTGATGAAACGTAGAACGGTGACTTCTGAACTATACACAATCATTTGTTTGCCAGAAGCCTTTGGAAAAATAAGAAAAACCAACTGCCAAAAACGGATCATTCTTTTCCGCGACAACGCGAGCACGCACAAATAAACTCAAACAAGTGACTTCTTGAGCACTCAAAACATTATATTAATAACACTGCTTTACAAATTTTTAATTTGGAAAAATACCAAGAAAGCTACATGCCTAGATAAGATAATTGGGACCTCCTGAACACAAAAAACGCTGTAATTTTTTTTTTCTAAGTACCGCTTTTTAGATAACGGTACTTTTGTGTTTTTCGGTGTATGGTCCCACTCAAACCCTTGTGGAGCCCAACCGAAAAGTCTGATCGATATAAATGCCATATCGTTGGAAAGGTAATTGAATGCCTTTTCCGTCGATATGCTGCAAATTTCTATTTGATAAGATATGGCGGAGTTATGGCACCTCAAAGTTCAAAATATGCCTATTTTTTACGTTTTTTTCAAAATTTTTCATTTTTACTTCGTTTTTTTTCGTTTAGCGAAGTAAAACGAAGTAAAAATGAAAAATTTTGAAAAAAAACGTAAAAAATAGGCAAATTTTGAACTTTGAGGTGCCATAACTCCGCCATATCTTATCAGATAGAAATTTGCAGCATATCGACGGAAAAGGCATTCAATTACCTTTCCAACAATACGCCATTTATCTCGATCGGACTTTTCGGTTGGGCTCCACAAGGGTTTGAGTAGGACCATGCACCGAAAAACACAAAAGTACCGTTATCTAAAAAGCGGTACTTAGAAAAAAAAATTACAGCGTTTTTTGTGTTCAGGAGGTCCCAATTAACTTATCTAGGCATATGGCGTTCTTGGTATTTTTTTGGCTGTAAACCAGTGTAATTAATGAGACACATAAAACTAAAACTAAACTAATGGAACTAGGAAATGATAAGTCAACAACTGTTTTAATAGTGTTTTTACACTTAAAGTTAAAGCTAATTTTTCGTTCACACTAAAAATGTATTTAAATCAGATTGTAACTTACAGTATGTCCACTAAATTTTTTGAAAATAAAATAAATTTCTCATAGTGTCTCACCCTGTAATCAGCTGGTTTTGTTTGTATGATGCGCTTCAAAATAAAAATTATTTTATTTTCTGTAAACGAATAGCTAAAAAGTGGTTGAAAATTATGGAAATTTCTTTTTTTAATTTTGTCGTTGCTGCATCAATTACTTTTTTTTTTTTTGCTTTATTTCACTTGTTAAACTATTTTTATATTTAGCGCCATCTAACATTATTAGCTATTTTTAATCTTTTTCACTTCGTAGCACTGAGTATAAAGTACACCGAAAACAAGGTTGTATTTATAAAATCTACTTAAACCCAAAACAAAAAAGGTCTTCAGATGGTTTTAACGAAATTATTTTGTATGGTATAACCAGGTTTTAATGATTGGTTTTAGTTTTAAATCAGAATTTAGTTTTAAAACATTAAGTGTGAAATCACTATTAAGGCATATTATTTAAAGCTTTGTTGTATAGCTAATGTTGCAAACTACAAAGTCTTAACTGCGTTTTAAGGTCTTTAAAGTATAGCACCAAAGAAAGGCAGCTGTAACAATACGAATCCAAGAAAACATTTTAGCCATTGCTAGCTGTGTAGTCAACAGCATCTAATTTTTGACCTATAAGACCCCTACTACAAAACCCAACAAACAAAAATTGAATTGTGCAAGTCTGCAAAAAAAAAAATGCTATTTTTATATAAATATAATTAGATTAAATAAAAAAGAATATAATAAAAACTAAATTAACGGGTTACAAATTAATATTTGTTTAAATGTTATTAGTTTAAAACAATCAACAACTAAGTGAGAGGTGTGTTTGCACTCATTTGTAAATGGGTTAAGTTTTTAAAAATAAATATTTTAAAAATATTTACATTTTTTAGTTTTTTTTCCTTTTTTACAACTAGTAATATTAAATCGCTTACATTTAAAGTAAACCTAAACCTGAATTAGAATGTTAGTAACTAGCACAATAAAAATGTAATCAGTCTCCCTTACAAGCCATTACAATTTAAATGAAAACCTGTGAACATAAATAAGCAAATTATAACTAAATTGTTGAAAAAATATGGTTTTCCAAAACAAAATGTTAAATAAAAAATAAAATAAAAAAAAAATAAATAAAGAAATTCGGTAACAATTTGAAAACCGATTTTATTTTTTTTGTGAAATACTAATGTGAAGAAAATAATGTGACCTTTTAGAATATATAAAACAACTACGTATGTTAAATATAAGAAATGGACATGAACAAAACGTTATTCCTTTTAATTTTTCGATTTACATTATTCACTTCACATATCATTTCAATTGAATCCACTTAAAAATATTAAAAATATGTATCTATATATCAAATTATATTAAAAATTGGCAAATATTATTAAAACTAACTAATTGATATTTAGTTATGAAATAGTGTGGTTTTATATATAGATTTTTTTTTTTTTTTTGTAAATGCAGCAACTTATGAGGTGTTTTGTTTGTTTGTTTTTTTTTTTTTTTTTTTTAATTTATGTTTTTTTAATCTGGAAAGCAAAATGTTTTTAATGTTTGATTGTTTTACTATTAAAAAAATTAATTAATACTTTGACCCAGCAGAGCTTTGGAATGTTCTGTTCTCCGTTGTTCTGTTAGAAAAAAGCTCTTTTTGTACATACATTTATATAAAACATATAACCAGTAAAAAAATCAATAGATAAAAAAAGGTTAAAAAGCATGGTGGTTTCAAGCTGGTGTTTAGTTCCATAAAAATAATAACCACTATTATGCGTTGTTATATAGTGATTTTATGTTGTTTTATTATGTATGAGGGAATATAAATTTAAAACCATTAAACATTTTATATAGAACTTACCCGAATGTATGGTATTACGTGCGGCATTTTGATAGGCTGCACAGTAGGCTTCAAAAACACGCAACACTAAGGCATCTTCTTCAAAAGTTGGTTGATTTTTACGACCACTGCAATAACTGGATAAAGAATTCAAACTAGCCACACCACCGCCATCACTACGGCTCCCACTACTGCCACCGCCACTGGTAGTATTTGAATTTAAAAGATTGGGACGTAAGGGTGGTGCTGGACGCATATTTGTTATGCTCCAATTAGCTGAAAGGGAAAAACATACTTTATTTAGCAGTCCTGAGCATAAAAGGAGTTTTTTTTCAAAAAGTTTTTCGAATAACAGTGATTTAAATTAAGAGTTGTAAAAAAAAAAATTTTTAACCTAGATATACCGATACCTATGTTTTACAAAAAAATATTTTTTCTAAAAAATTATTTATGTTTAAAGATACGCTTTATTTTTTTGTCCATCTCCATCATTGTCAAACTCACTTTATATAAATAGAATTTTACAAAGTAGAAAAATATACGGTTTTTTTATTCTCACTTTTTTTTTGACGCGCTTATAAGGATTGTGACATTTTCTTTAAAATTTATTTATTTATTTAATATGTACATAAATCGCCCATTATTTATTTTTTTACAAATATTTTTTTATAGAAAAAACGAAAACAATTACAATACAATATGTAATTTTTATTTTTATTTATTTGTTAAACTTTAATGTTTTAACTGATATTTAAATTTTATTAATGCCCGAGTTAATTTTTAAACATTTTTATTATTACAAAGAATAATCTGAAAAAGTATGTTTTGCCGACACTAGCCGAGTGGAATGTACATATTTTTGAAACCAACTACGATTTCAACATCAGATTTTGAATGTACTTTTAAACTTTTATTTAAAAAAAAAATACAAAAAGTGCCATTAGTAAATGGTTCCTCTATATCATTGTTAATTTTAACATGAATCAATAGTCCCTAAGGTGAAAATTCTAGATTAACTGCCTGTTCAACGATGTCGAAAGAAAACACAAGCGAACTTTCATTCGTACAAATATATTGAAAACAACAACAAAAACTAAAAATTTGTTTTTGTTTTCCACGTATTTGTACGAATGAAAGTTCGCTTGTGTTTTCTTTCGACATCGTTGAACAGGCAGTAATATCTTAGGCAATGCAAAAAAGAAAAAAGTATTTTTTGGTTCATTATATCATCAGCAAAGACAATATACTATAGTCTATTGTCTTTGCTTCAAGCTATAATGTTCAATTCAGTTGTTCAAGTGGTACACAAGAACAACGTAAACTAACTTGTTGAGAAATTAAAATACGATGTTGGCTAGATGAATGACAAAAATTCAATCATAAATTTTATTGAAAACTTATTGTATTTAAAGAAAAAATTACAAATACAAATAATAAAAAAAATTGCAATACAATTAATAAAAAAAGTAAAAAAATTGAAATTTTTAGCCGGCCGGAAACCGTTCATTCTTCTGCTGCACTAATTATTTTCCCCACCGTTAGCAGAAAACTGATATTGGATTTCATAACTGTCTGGCTGGTGAATTAAATAAGCAAATTATTTTCTCACTGACAGTAAAGGCCAAACAGATATTAAATTTCTCCAACGTCTGACTGCTAACTCACGTGTAAATAAATATTTTGTTTTAATTTAGCTATGAATTGTGCAAACACGGTAATTCTCACGCGAAATTGTGGGAAAGATAAGAACATAAAAAAGAGATACAAATTTTGTTCAAGTATTATTATTTCTATTGAGAGTTGTTTTTTTTTTAATAATAAAAAAAAGAACTCAAAGGAATTAACAAGGATCATAAAAATGAAAAACAAAATACCGTTTATGTACCCCATATCAATATACAAATTCAAAATTTAAAATGTTGCAATATCAATATTTTGATCGATATTTACACTTATTTGCAAAATAAAAAATAAAAAAAATAAAAAAAAAAGTACGAAATTACCCATTTCTTTCCCGTTATAAATGTGATTAATTAAATTACACAAATATCTAGTACGGCTTAGAAATTTTCTGAATATTTTTACAAAAATTACTTTTCCTTAAAGAAGAAGCATTTTTCTGTCCAAAATAGTTTTGTTTTGCAGAATAAAACTAAAAAGTATTATACCTTTTGTGCTTCCGGTCCTTGCGTTTGTGACCATGTTTTGTGCTGGAAGTGCTGGGGCCATTATCTTCGAAATACTGTTCGATGTCTGGACTAAATTTGATTTGTGGTTTTGAACTCCCACTGGATGATTTGGTAGACTTGGTGGTTGTTGTTGATGATGCATTTGATGAGGCTGTTGATGCTGAGTGTGTGTGTATTGATTGTAACTGAGGTGATGATTGAACGAAAGGCTCCGTTTGTGTTGTGACGGAAGTGCCGCTGGCAACTGTTGCTGATGTTGCTGCTGCTGCTGTTGTTGTTGTCCGACCTGAACCTGTGCTGCTGCCACTACTGTTACTGGGTTTTCTCTCCCCACCACTGAATTCGTTGTGGCCAATTGCTGCTGTTGCTGACTGTTCATGCGTTGACTTAGCAAACTTAGATTGGCTGGTGGGGACATCTGCCAAAAAATGAGTTTTAAAACAAAAAAATTTATATTTAAGTAAAGTTAAAACTATACTAATAGTCTTAAAAATATATAACACTAATTCAATTAGTATTCAACATTCAAATACAGTGAGGTATACGAGAGTATTTAAAAGAGAGAGAAAACGAAATATTTACAATACACATGATGATACTTTTTTTATTAGTTCTTTTGTAATTTTAGCATTCCATTTTATTTTGTTTAAAATAAATTAGTCTTTGACAATTTTATAACTGAGTAACGAGCTCATGGGTGCTTATCCTGGTGCAGTAACAGGCCGATTAAATTAAAAGCGCAAGCATGTTAAGCAATTTATGAATTTTTTGTTTTTGGTTTGTGAGAGCATGTTGTTTTGAAATTCGTTGTTTCAATTAAGTTTGATAAAACGATGATGTTTGTTTTTAACAATTATGAATCCTTTAAACTATTACAAATAAATTAATTAAAGTGTGTGTGTTTTTTTGTCGAAAAAGTAACTGATAATCTAATGAAATATTGGCTGACTAAATCTTAAAAACGTGATTTACACTTGAATATAGGAATTTGTTTATTAAAAATGACTTTTTAATGATTTAAAACTATTAAAAGACAGGCAAATGTATGATTTATTATTGCTGTTATGAATGTATTTTTTAATGGCAAGGAAACCAAGCAAACTTTGAAGAAAAAAAACGACAAAAACTTAAATTACATTTTTTAATTGTTTATAATTTTTAATGGAGAACCAAAATTTAATATATATTCTTTGCAAACGTTTTACGTGATTCTAAACAAAATTCAAATAAACAGGGCAAACGCCTTAAGACAACAACAACTGCGAGTGTTAAGAGGCTTTGTACAAAAAAACGCAAGAACATCCCTTAGCGCCCATTTAAATTTGTTTGACATACACAAAAAATGCTTAAATAAAAAGTTATTCTTGTCACCTTTAACAAAACAACTATTAAAACCTTACTGAATTCCGAAACCAGCTAAAACTTTTGTCACACTTCCAAATCGCTTGCAATTCTAAGAAAATTCCTCAATTGGTGTTAAAAGTAAGACTTAGGGAGATTAAATAGTTTTGCGGTGACTTGCAATTAAAGTTTTTAGGCTCTAAATTTCGAAATATTTATCAAAAGCGCCAATACCTCATTAAAATATTAATATCATTAATTAAAAACCAATAAAACAAATTATTTTTATAACTGAATAATCATGTTTCTTATCTAAGTAAATCCTTAACTTTTTACAGCCCTTAGAATATTGTTTAGAACACCAAATTTGTAAAACGTTTGATACTGAAACGGATTGAAGCAAAACTAATCGCAAAAAAAAAAATTCTAAATAATTTAAATTATTTTTATAATGAAAAAAAAACATGAAGTCGATTAAATTAAAGAATGAGAGAAGAGTAGAAAGATATAAATTATAAAACGAATTCACAAAACAAAAACGTGCACAAACGCGCATATCAATTTTATACATTCAATAGGGGCTTTTCAGAAGCACTACCAAACATATGAAATGATATTGGGCTTAAAATGCTTGCCTTCTGCAAACGCCTGTTGCTGTCGCTGCGGTACATGATTCTGAACATCTTCATTAATCGACCCCAATGATTCGGGACGAGCCATAAAAGCACCACTGCAAATAGGACAATCAACTGAAGAAAAGGGACCAGATAGAGTAGTATCCGGAGCATTACAATTACTAGTTCTATGTGTAGAATTACGTGTGTTACAACAAATTGGACATTCCGAGGCTGTAATGGTGGTAGTCGTATTTGTAGTCATTTCATTGCCTGAAGTATTGTAAAAAGAAGATGAACAATCCTGACAAATGGAGCAGTAAGCGGCACCTTCACTAAAAACACTGGCTTTCATAGAACAAAAACAACTAGAGCAGACGGAACAGTGCGACTCCTCACTCGATTGTGGCGAGAACAAATTTTTATTATAAACTTTTGCTATGCCCTTGATAACATCGTTTGGTAGGGTTTCTTTCTTCCACCAATGGGCATACATACCAGAACGAAACATTCTTGTTTCTGCATTACCATCATCCGAATTCTCATAGGTCGAGACTACATTACGAGTTAAAGACGTTGCTTCTTTTTTTGTGTTTATGGGTGCTACTGAATTTATAAAAATACTTTTGCGATTTATTTGGAATTCTGCTGTAGTAGAAGTAAGAGGATCAATTGGCAAAGGTTGTGTTTGAACAGACTTCAAACGATTTTCGTCGGTCTGTTGTTGCAAAACCTCAAGGAATTTTTCACGAAATGTGCCGCAAACATCAAATCGTGTGAGATCATTCGTTTCAGCTCGTTGGGCCGATTTGGAGATCAATTTCAGTGACCCATCTACATCATAATAGGTCTGATAAGCTTCTTCGGTTTGTGGTGGATCGGGCGAAGTTATAGTACAACTACCCGCCATGCCAGAATCACTCGAACGTGGACTGGGGCATTGAGAACTTTCACAACATTCACATTTTGTTTTTGTTTTATGATCATCCACCTCGTCCCCATTACCAATACGATGTAGAGTGGAGTGATTTTGTGTTGGCGGAGGCATGGGAGAAGGATTATTTCTTTCAGTTCTTAAATTAAGATTAGAATTGTTTCGATTAGATTCAGCGGTTTCTGCGGCTAAGGGTACATAATGATAACTAATACAACGTTTAACAGATTCTCGTTTCAGTGAGTCTCTACTCGATCTTTTTGTTTCTATACTAAGTTCCGTTTGTGAAGAGCAACTGGGCATATCTAACTTTGTCTGCATTTGGCTTTCCTGTAGAGATTTGTACATAGAAGGTGGCGCTATAACATCACTCTCGTCAAAATTATACAATAGTTCCGCCGTTAACTTATCTGGAGCATCGCGACAAGAGGCAGGTAAGTCTAAGCAGCTGGAGTGTATTTCATCATCCGTGGCTTTGTCAAAAGTTTCTATCAAATCAGCCGATTGATTTTGCACATCTTGACGATCTTTCCAAGAGGGTACGTACACCGCTGTTTTAGAGCTACGATTAAAACGATTGCCCACAAATATGTTGGGCATACTATGACGCTCAGTAGGTGATATTGTCAATTCCGAGTAATTATTTTTAATTTTTGTTTCATCTGATAGATCGGCCAAATTTTCACAAGCTAAATATGCTGCTCCCAAAGCACAGCCATCATAGCATGATGACATTTCTGAATTTTCTGAAGGCTGTTGCAACAACGACGGCTTTTCTTGTGCTGTAGCATAAGAACCCAATTCTAAATGGGCCTCCGAAGTATGTATTACGAAACTTTGTTCGGTGGATTGCCTTGCTATAGCTCTCATAGATTTTGAGCCTATAACTAAAGATTCCTTTTGCAAAGGTTTATCACATTCATCGCCACTAATGGAATCTAAATTAATTAAATTTATAGAAGAAAAATGTCTAGTCTTTTTAGGTGTAGCAGCCCCCGAACCATGATCTATAAATGTACCAGCTGAAGCAAAAGAATCACAATCATTATCTTGTTTATCACTATCAAATTTAATAAATTCAAAGTCATCATGCCCATCAATATCCTCTCCCTCACTTTCCGAGTCAGTGGGTAATTCGAAAGCATCTTGCCTTTCTAATTCGGTGCGATCCGAGGAAGCAGATTCTTCTTCATTTCCGGCGAAATTTTTTAAAAGTTTCTTAGAAGCCTTGTGACACCTTTTTTTTCTCAAGGGAATGTTTTTAAAATCGATACTTTGTCGCGACTGAGGGTAGAGTAACATTTTTATGAAAAAGCCCTTTAGTAGGCCCATCTTTACTAATTTGGCAAAATGATCACTCAGATTAGCGTACGGTGCGGTGGGTGGATAATTACTGGGTGGCAAAGTAATGCTATAGGTAGCTTGCTGCGGCATATTGTAGTAGGCACACAATGAAAACCGAGTACAATAACCACGAGCATCCAAATTATATGAAAACTAAACACAGTTCAAGAAATAAGTTTTGGTCGTTTTTCATAGAAATTTTATAAAATTAAAAATAAACGTGGGAAAAGGACTGTATTTTTTTTTTTTTTTTTTTTGAAAACAAAAGTATACTTACATGATTAGGTGGTGTTGAAACATGGCCTCCACTTATTGAAGCATTACTTAAATTACTAAGTTGGCGTTTGATGCCAATGGGCATACTGACATTGGTTGTTGTTAGAAGTTCTACCCATTTATTGGCATCACTGGGTCCTTGGCACACAGCAACAATACGATCAATTAATGGACTATTAATTTCAAAGGCATTTTTATAAGTATCGGAATCTTCGAGACGATTTACAATGATACCAGTAAGTGGAAGTTTGCCCTAACAAGGAAAAATAGAAACAAAAAATTAATTAGGTTCTGGAAAGTAATATTATATGCAGCGAAAATGTTACTGTATTTAGTAAAGAATTAAACATTTCCTTGTATAGTATATACTATATTTGTAATTACCTCATAAATAAAGGCACTCATTCGCTGACTAACACTTAATATAAGTAAGGTCTGTGGAAAAAGGACAAAATAACGATCCCGATGATCGGGACCAACTGCTACACTACCCATATGTATGATTTCTCCCAGTGTACTTAATTCCTGGCCCTGCCAGCCACGTACTGGACCCGTTAATACTTGAAGTTCTAATTCTTTTTGTCGTCTGGTAGCTGAACATGTGGCCTAAGGAATAAACGCTTAACTATTTTAAAATATATATATATATATGTATAACAACTTACAGCAATATCTTTGTATACCGCAACACTACGTTGTGTATCACCACGATCAGGATGACTGCTTTCCATGTGCCTTTCTAATTCTTGCAACATGGCCGAGTATTTATCGAGCCTTCGAAAAGGTTTTGACAAACCCGTTGTTAGTACTAAAAGACCAGGTGTGGCAGCACCTTGACGTTCCATATACTTCTCTAACTCATCTCTAAGTTAAATGACATTAATAGTAATTAATTATTATAGAATATTTTTAATATGTTTATGTTTTTTGTTGTTTTTTGTTATTTTTTCTACTTACTTATATTTGTCTAAAATAACAATAGCTCGGGGATGTTGTGCACAATAGGCTTGATGTACTTGTTTCATATATGGTGCCTTATTAAGAAATAACTTGCCCACACGATCATTGCACTGTTCCATTTGTGCTAGCAACTCTTCATGTGTCTTAACAACCTCGACAAAATTGCACATTAATTGAGCGTATTCATCTCCATTGAGTCTGAAGAAGACAGAAAATGCATGAGATTTTAATTTTTTATTTTTTTTTTTTTTTTTAAACAAACATATTGTTAGATGTCCGCATTATAAATACACTCCTACAAAATCTTAAGGCCTGTGCTTAAAAACATTATCTCCCTAATATTTAGTAAAAAAATAAAAACTTTTTTAGAACCGTGTATTATTATACCCTTCACACAGTGAAAAAGGGTATATATAGGTTTGTCCTTCCGTGTGAAATTTCTACAATTTTCATTTCCGACCCCATAAAGTATATATTTTCTGAAAGGTTATGAATAGGGGAGTCGATTAAGCTCTGTCAGTCTGTCCGTCTGTCCGTGTGTATGTTGAAATCAACTTTTTGAAGCCCCCCGCTTGGACCCGGGTGAGGTACTAAAATATCAGAAATATTCGGGAGTAGATCGGTATTGAAATTCAGAAACATCGGTACATAAACAACTGAGATATGAGCAAAAACCCACGACCACCTCGATTTTTTTTTCACAAAAACAACATTACAACAACAACATACATACATACAAACGTGTATACTGGCTAGAGAAAACGTGACATCGAATCCCAGCTGAGCCAAAAAAAATTTTTTTTTTATTTTTTTTTATATTTTTTTTTTATTTTTTTTTTATATTTTTTTTTTAAATTTTTTTTTTATTTATTTTTTATTTAATATATTATTTATATTTTTATTATTTTTTTTTTAAATTTTTTTTTTTTAATATTTTTTTGTTTTATATTTATTATATATATTTTAATTATTTTTTAAAAAATTTTTGATATTTCAATTTTTTTTTTTTTAATTTTTTTTTTTTTTTTTGTTCTTTTTACATTGTAGTAAAGTGGCCCTTATTGATAATTTCTTAGTACATTTAATATTATGTTGGCAATCTTTAGCGAATGTCATTTGATTTTCTCCATTTATAATTTTTCTTTTGCCTTTTTGTATTCCTCTTTGTGTTATATGTACGTACTTGTTTCGATTAAAACAAGAGCAACGAAGCTTAATAGAGTTTTAGCTTTGTTGAAGACGGGTGTAAAACTGCGGTAAACTTGTTTTTTTTTCCTTTGTAATTTAAAATAATAACTGTAATTTTTGTTCTAGAAATAAACTTAAACTTATATATTGTTCAACGCAAATCCGTCTTTGAATTGAGTCAAGAACATCTTTATTTCGCAAAGTTTACGTACTTGTCATTCGTACAAAATAACCGTATCTTTGGTTTGGTGGCGGAGTTCGTTTTTGCTTTTTTGTGGGATAGTGAGAGCACGTTGAAAGTTACACAACTAGAATAGAATTTTAGACATGTTGCAACATTCTCCACCACGCCGGAGCCCACGCTTTCAAGGTGATCGTATTACAAGTGAACGGACACAGCCAGTGTCATCCGCAGCCAGCGACACACAAACAAACGACGTTGAAAATATTAGTGGACAAAACTTGCCATCCACACCACCTGTTCAGATGCAGCCAGCGTCAGTTAACGTTAATAAAACCTCTACATACACCAAAGTCAACAGTGGTCAAGAGACATTACCCGTTTCAAAACCTGCCAAAACGACCACACAAATACAACCGCCACTAAAGATATCACCCGCCAGCGTTCAAGAAATGCAAAAACAGATTGCCACGTTACAACGACAACTTTTAGATGCCCAGGTAAAACTCTGCGACAGTAACCGTCAGTGCCAGGAACTACAGTCAGGTATCCAAAGAAAAGACCAGGTAAGTGATCATAACCTCAATCAAGTTGGCGCTTCGCAATCGACAGTGTCCGCCATTGACCAATTGCCAACAACAACATTCGCACTACAACATGTAACTCAGCCAACACATACAACGGCAACTTATACAGCCGCCATGCCTTGTATGCAAACTACTTCTGCAGACAGCGACGTCGCGATGCCGTACACACAAGCAGCACCTATATCCAACAATTTGTTAGGGTTACCAATGGTTAGCGATATTACTACAAACTTGCAAACTACACAGCCCGTTTCAAGAAACTTTAACATGACTTCCCAAACAGCATCTTCGTTGAATCGTATTTATGTATCGCCCGCCATGAATAACCGTATGCCGCAATTCTGGGAATCAAATCAGCAGCCTACCGCTGTAAGTGCCCTTTCGAGCTCAGCCAGCATGCTGACACGCAAAATTCAAGATTTACCAGAATTCAACGGTTTACACGAATTCAACGATTACACAAATGCCTGAAGGGGAATGCTAGAGAAGTAGTCAAATCCCTGCTGATTCATCCTGAAAATGTTGGAGCCATCATAAACCAACTAAAATTTAGATTCGGTCGTCCCGAGCAGCTCATTCATAGCCAACTTCGTCAAGTAAGGGAGTTGCCACACATTTCGGAAAGTAATTTAGCCAAGTTAGTGCCATTTTCCACTAAAGTTCAAAACTTGTCTGTTTTTCTACAATCTGTGAATGGTCAACAACATCTTGCCAATCCAACATTATTAGAGGAGTTAATATCGAAGCTTCCGATGAGTAGAAAATTTGATTGGGCTAGAGTTGCTGCAAATATAAAGCCTTACCCTACTATAATTGACTTTAGTAACTGGCTTAGTGAAGTGGCTAACCTAATATGTAGCATTCAAGAAACTGAGCAAAAAGACCAGAAACGCCGAGTGTTACTACATACGACAGAAAACAAACATCAGTGCTCTGTTTGTCAAGGTCCTCACAAAATCTATAACTGTGAACTTTTTTTAAATATGAAAATACAAGATCGGTGGAAACAAGTGAAAAATATTCGTGCCTGTTTCTCTTGTCTTAACACTGGGCATTCCACTAGAGATTGTCGACGTAAAAAACAATGTCCAAAAAATGGATGTCAACGGAAGCATAATAAACTTCTTCATGAAGACACGCATTACGACCCACGTTCTGTACTACCATGTCCAGCCAACCAACCGCAAGAAAATGTTCTTAGTTGTTCTTCTAGGGATAACAAATTGTTATTTAAAATTTTGCCTGTCACGTTGTACGGAGAAAATTGTCGTATGGATATCTACGCCCTTTTTGATGATGGCTCCTCCATTACGATGTTAGATAGAGAAGTGGCAGATAAAATTGGTGTTCGTGGAAAAAATAGCCCTCTAAATGTTCAATGGATCGGTGGACGATCGGCCATTGAACCAGCTATATCGTTTAACGTCAAGATAAGTGGGGCAAATAAGAAGAGTTGTCACCTACTCAAAAACGTGTATGCCGTTTCTAATTTAAATTTGCCAATGCAAAGTCTGACTCAAGAAGATATTTACAAAGGATTTAAAGATTCCCCTCCGATGCCAGTTAAACCCTACACCAGCATAGTACCAAAACTGTTAATTGGTTTAGATCACGCATTCTTAGGGTTACCATCTATCACGAATAATAACGACTCAACTGGACCATTCGCTTATAACACTGAATTAGGCTGGGTAGTGTTTGGACCTTGTCATAGTCTAGCACCAAAACAACAGTCGTGTTTTTTCGTTAATGTCAAAGGAAACGACGATCTTCATCAAATAGTAACGGACTATTTTAACATTGAAAGCATGGGCGTAAGAGCAGCTCCTATTGTAGAATGTCAAGAAGATATTAGAGCCAAGCGGATTTTAAGTGAAACTACAAAAAGAGTTGGTCATCGATTCCAGACAGGACTATTGTGGAGATATGACGAAGTGAAATTTCCAAACAGTTATCCCATGGCTCTTAAACGCTTAGAGGGAATTGAAAAAAGAATGAAACGCGATTCAGTCTTCTCTAAAGCATACAAAGAAGTCATGCAGGGCTATATTAATAAAGGGTACGTACGTAAATTATCTCCTGATGACACCAAAGTGACCAGTTTAAAAAAATGGTACTTACCACACTTTGGAGTGACCAACCTAAATAAACCGAAGAAATTTAGATTAGTTTTTGATGCTGCGGCCAAAGTAGAAAATATTTCCTTAAATTCACAACTGCTAAAAGGGCCACAGGATATTGCATCCTTGCCGGCTACGCTTTATAATTTCCGTCGTGGCCAAATTGCAGTTGGTGCCGATATTCGAGAAATGTTCCATCAAATTTTAGTGCAACCCTGTGATAGAGTTTCCCAAAGATTTTTGTGGAGAGACGGAAATACAGAAAAGTCACCAGATGAATACGAAATGGTAGTTATGACATTTGGAGCCGCCTGCTCACCCTGCTCAGCCTTACATGTCATGAAGACCAATGCTCGCGATCATCTGACCTATCATCCTCGAGCCATTAAAGCTATATGCGACCACCATTACATAGACGATTTTGTCGATAGCTTTGACAGTGTAGAAGAAGCGGTAACAATTTCAAAACAAGTAAGAGAGATTCACAAAAATGGAGGATTTGAGCTGAGGGGTTTCATTTCGAATTCTGAAAAGGTTTGTACGACACTTGATGGTAACTTAATATCAAAACAAATTCCTAACAATGATGGCACAGAAAAGGTGCTGGGACTGTTTTGGGAGCCTTTAAGTGATAATTTTATATTCAACTTAAGATTTCATAATGATGATCAATTTGTCATGTCCGGTCAGCGTAGCCCAACAAAAAGAGAAGTTTTAAGCATTATAATGTCAACCTTTGATCCTCTTGGTTACTTAAGTCATTTTACTGTAGGTGGAAAGTTGTTATTGCGAGAAGTTTGGAGAAGCAATTGTCTATGGGATGAACCAATACCCAAAGCCCTGAACGGTGCTTGGGAACGTTGGAGAAGTCAAATTAGCAAAATCTCCGACTTTAGAATTTCCCGTTTTTATTTTCTTACTGGGAAGCCAACTACTCTTCAACTTCATATTTTTGTGGACGCAAGTGAGGAAGCGTTTGCTGCGATTGCGTACTGGAGATATTCATCAGATAAGGGTGACATTAGCACAAGCTTTATAGCCTCAAAAACAAAATGCGCCCCTTTAAAGAGGGTCACAATTCCAAGACTAGAACTACAAGCAGCCGTTCTTGGCACACGTTTGAAACAAAACATTTTAAATGAGCACAGCCTTATTCCAGATAAATGTATATTATGGGGCGACTCTAAAACTGTGTTAAAATGGATTTCTAGCAGCCACAGAAAATATAAACCATATGTCGCACACCGCATAGCTGAAATACTTTCTTCTACGAACATTGAAAATTGGAGGTGGGTGTCAACAAAAGATAATGTGGCAGACGAAGCAACCAGAGCCTCAAATAATGTTGACTTTTCTCCTTCTTCTCGATGGTTGAATGGACCAGCCTTTCTAAAATTGCCAGAAGAGAAATGGACAACATATGAAATTGAATTTCCTTATGAAAAAGATGAAGAAGAAATCCCTAAAAAGATCTCTCTATTTATTGTAAGCAGTAATATTATTGATTTTAATAGATTCTCCTCTCTCTGTCGTATAAAGAGAACCATTGCATGGGTACTAAGATTTATTAATCATTGTCGAAAACAGTACAACTGTCACCAAGAACATGGTCTCACTGCACGTGAAATAGAAAATGCTGAGATATTATTATGTATGCAAGCTCAAAATGAAGCTTTTTCAGATGAACTAAAATTAATTAAAAATAGACAGCCAATTCCAAAAACCAGTCACTTGTTTAATTTGATGCCCTATGTTGGTGATGATAGACTGCTAAGGGTATACGGGAGAATAGATGCAGCCAGTTATTTGCCATACAGTTCAAGGAGGCCAATAATATTGCCAAAAAATCATAAATTTACAAAACTTGTGATCATGCACCATCATTGCCAGATGAAGCATCAAAATCATGAAGCCACAATTTGCGAAGTACGTAAAAAATTTTGGATACCTCAAATTAGAAGTCTACTTAAAACTGTCATATCAAATTGTCACCAATGCAAAATTAAAAAAGTCAGTCCTCAGACACCGATTATGGGACAACTTCCGTTTGATCGTTTGGAGCCTAATATTGAAGCATTCAAATATACAGGATTAGACTACTTCGGACCTATAAATGTGTCAATTGGAAGAAGAACAGAAAAGAGATGGGTTGCTCTCTTTACATGTCTCACGATACGAGCAATTCATCTAGAACTAGCCTACGATTTATCAACGGATTCGTGTATTATTGCTTTGAGAAACTTTATAAATCGTAGGGGAGTGCCTAACAGAATTCGTTCTGACAACGGGAAAAATTTTATTGGCGCTAAAGAAGAAGCCAAACGATTTAGTGAAGTTTTTGATGTCGAGAAAATCCAAAATGAATTATCTATGAAAGGAATTGAATGGGTTTTTAACTATCCCGCTAACCCATCTGAAGGTGGGATTTGGGAGAGAATGGTTCAATGCGTGAAAAAGGTATTACGACATACGTTGAAAGACGTCTCGCCCAAAGAGCATGTCTTGCACTCATTGTTAATTGAAGCAGAGAATATCGTCAATTCGCGACCATTAACTCATTTGCCTACAAGTCCTAATGAAGAGGAGCCGCTTACTCCCAATCACTTCCTAATTGGTAGAGGAAATATTGCTAACACGCCGTCTATTGATTCACTCGATGTAAAAAAAAACAATGGCGAGCTGCGAGATGTTTGCGAGATCGTTTCTGGAAGAGGTGGGTCAATGAGTATTTGCCTACGCTGACTAGGAGAGTGAAATGGTGCGAGTATACGGACCCAGTAAAAGCAGGAGACTTAGTGTTCATCTGTGATCCGAATATTCCACGAAGTCAATGGCGGAGAGGTTTGGTCACTGCTGTTTACGCTGGTACTGATGGCGTGGTACGAAGAGCCGATGTGAAAACGTCCTCTGGTGAATTACAACGCGCCGTGTCAAAGTTAGCTGTTCTGGATATTGAGGATGGTGAAGCCGATTGCTCCACGGGGGCAGGGATGTAGTAAAGTGGCCCTTATTGATAATTTCTTAGTACATTTAATATTATGTTGGCAATCTTTAGCGAATGTCATTTGATTTTCTCCATTTATAATTTTTCTTTTGCCTTTTTGTATTCCTCTTTGTGTTATATGTACGTACTTGTTTCGATTAAAACAAGAGCAACGAAGCTTAATAGAGCTTTAGCTTTGTTGAAGACGGGTGTAAAACTGCGGTAAACTTGTTTTTTTTCCTTTGTAATTTAAAATAATAACTGTAATTTTTGTTCTAGAAATAAACTTAAACTTATATATTGTTCAACGCAAATCCGTCTTTGAATTGAGTCAAGAACATACATACATACGTAAAGTTATAATTTTAAAATGGGTTGTTTTTGATATGTATGTACGTATTTCATATGGGATGAATGGTGATACAAACTACTGTTATTGCATGACTACACGTTGTGAAGGGTATATAAGATTCGGCACGGCCAAATATAGCGCTCTTACTTGTTTTTATTTTTAAATACTTTTTATTTATTTCGGCACCCCTTTATCGCTTTCATAGTTAAGGTATTCACATCACTATTTTTCCTCTTTCGAAAGTGCAGAATTCCATTAATTTACTTATGCTGGTGAAGAAAACATGGAGCGTACAACATGCCAACTGGGCATAAGTGTATACCTGTCATGGGTTTGGGCTTTTAGTGCCCCTCCTTTTCAACCTAACCTAACCTATGCTGATGTGGGCAATACTTTTAGCGAAAAGATTTTTAACATTCAGAGAACGAAGCCAACAGATCAGTAGCCAGTAACTGTCTGTGCTATCAAACCACACTAATACTCTTTTCCAATTGTATTTGTGATTTACCAAACTTGAGCTTTTCCCCTTTTTGTTATTCTTATAATTATCACATTTTTATTGTTGCTTTAAACCATCATCAGCTCAAGTTTGCTAAATTTCGTTCTCACTCACTACAGCAAAAAAATATGAATTTATATTTGAAGTTTAATTTACAAAATCAATTTTCATATAAACTTGTGAGTTAAGTATATGATATTTACATCCAACACTAAGACATTCCGATCAAAGAGTGCTGATGATGAAACCGTAGCTGGTTTCGAAAATGCATTCCACTCGGCTGGTTTCGGGATTAAAACTTACTTTTCCAGTATATTCTTTCATTATCACAGATAAAAAATTGATTTCTTTATTTAAAACAAGTAACAGTGCTATATTCGGCCGTGCCGAATCTTATATACCCTTCACAACATGTAGTCATGCAATAACAGTAGTTTGTATCACCATTCATCTCATATGAAATACGTACATACATATAAAAAAACATACATATATAAAAACATCCCATTGTAAAATTATAAATTTACGTATGTATGTTAAAAAAAAATTAAAAAAAAAATAAAAAAATTAAATAAAAAAAAAATTTAAAAAAATTTTTTTTTTAAATAATTAATATAAATAATAAATATAAAACAAAAAAAACAAAAAATTAAAAAAAAAGTAATAAAAATAATATATTAAATAAAAAATAAAAACAAATAATAAAAAAAATTTTAAAAAAAATATAAAAAAATTTTTTTTTGGCTCAGCTGGGATTCAATGTCACGTTTTCTCTAACCAGTATACACGTTTGTATGTATGTTATTGTTGTAATGTTGTTTTTGTGAAAAAAAAATCAAGGTGGTCGTGGGTTTTTGCTCATATCTCAGGTGTTTATGTACCGATGTTTCTGATTTTCAATACCGAATATCTATACTATCAAACCACATACTTTTTCCCAGTTGCATTTGTGAATATTTGTATAAAGTTTGTAAAATTTGACTTAGCGAAATTTTTTTAATATATGGGTTCTCATTTCTCACTTTTATACCCTTCACACAGTGAAAAGGGGTATATATAGGTTTGTCATTCCGTGTGAAATTTCTACAATTTTGATTTCCGACCCCATAAAGTATATATTTTCTGAAAGCTTATGAATAGGGGAGTCGATTAAGCCCTGTCAGTCTGTCCGTCTGTCCGTGTGTATGTTGAAATCAACTTTTTGAAGCCCCCGAACATCGCTTGGACTCGAGTGAGGTATTAAAATATCAGAAATATTCGGGAGTAGATCGGTTTTGAAAATCAGAAACATCGGTACATAAACAACTGAGATATGAGCAAAAACCCACGACCACCTCGATTTTTTTTTCACAAAAACAACATTACAACAACAACATACATACATACAAACGTGTATACTGGTTAAAGAAAACGTGGCATCGAATCCCAGCTGAGCCCAAAAAAATTTTTTTTATATTTTTTTTTAATTTTTTTTTTTATTTTTTTTTTATTTTTTTTTTATTTTTTTTTATTTTTTTTTTATTTTTTATTTAATATATGATTTATATTTTTATTATTAATATTTTTTAATTTTTTTTTTAAATATTTTTTTTGTTTTATATTTATTATATATATTTTAATTATTTAAAAATTTTTTTTTTTTGATTTTTTTTTTTAATTTTTTTTTTAATTTTTTTTAGCATACATACGTTAATTTATAATTTTACAATGGGATGTTTTTATATATGTATGTTTTTATATGTATGTACGTATATCATATGGAATGGTGATACAAACTACTGTTATTGCATGACTACACGTTGTGAAGGGTATATAAGATTCGGCACGACCGAATATAGCGCTCTTACTTGTTTAAGGTATGTTTGTTTTTTATTAAAAGAAGTAGTAAAAAGTTTAGCAGATGTCCTACTTTTTCGGCAGTAGCCGCTTTTTAGACACCCTATATTTAGGTAATTTTTACAAATAAAATAGAGCATATCTAAAAATGGTCAAAAATGGTCTCGCCCATATTTTCTGAGCATATTTGCTACATGATACTTTAAATAATTTAACTTAGTTTACGCGTCGTATGTTTTTTTTTTCTCAACCTAACATATGATTTGGTACGCAGACATTTTTGAGAGATTTAAATTGATTCAGACCAGAGTAAGTGGCACCACCTAACGATAGCAATATGATGATAAGTTTTAATACAAAACAAAACCATACATATACATAGAAAAACAATTTAAATTTTAAAACTGTCGTAATAGTTAATACTAAAAAGTTTTGAAGCCTTCAACTTACATTTGTGCTTGCTGAAGAGGTTCCAAAAAATTCTCCAATAAGCCTTGTATCTCTGCAACATGTGCTCTTTCCGAATCTAATAAATCTTTAAGAACAACCGATCTATATTCCTGTATCTCTTCGGGTGGTCTGATTGAATCTGAAATTGGCAGCGGAGCTTTATATTCCATAACATAATTGCTGGGAAACCATCCAGTCTTATCGCTGAGTGTACCCTCCCACCAACCACCCTCTTCACGTTGTGTCACGGTGATTAGATCACCTTTTTTGAAACACAATTCATCATTGTTGCCACCCTTAAAAGAATATTCGGCCTGTACTATAAGTGGCGGATCCATATTTCTTTAGTTCGTTTTTGGAGCGCAAAAAATAACGCCGTCGTTTTAGTGATTTTAACGACTTTTTGTTTCACATACAAAAAATATATAAAAAATTTCGCAACTGATCTGTAAAATAAAGAAGAAAAATAAACATAATGTCAATTTTAGTTCAAAAACTTTTTAGGATTTCTGTCAACAATTTATCTTAGATATAATAAACTGTTTTATTATAAACATTTTCATTTCTTTATTATTTTAAGTATAAAATTCATATGCTAAAAAGATATTAAATATTTATAGTTATATGTAGTTATGCGTCCATCAGTCAAAAAAAAAATTCTTTAATAGATTGTACCCCCGTTCATGATCATCACATTTTTCATTCATTTAATAGATTGGAATATTTTGTATATTGAAAATGGTCAACACTTTGCTGTAGCCAAGGGCGGTGAAACTAAAAGGAAATCATATGATGAATGTTAACACAAGATTTACTAATTAACATTTCGATTCTATGTAAAAGTATATATAGATTCATACATATGTAAATAAAATTTTTTTAAATAAATATATAAGTAATACATCAGTGATGCCAGAATTTGATAAGCAAAATGGCTAAAATTCTGGAAAAAAATGGCTAGAAACTAGCTAAAAAAAAGCTAAAAGATGTCTAAATGTTTTATATAGAAAATTTTCAATATTTGAATAAAAAATAAGAAAAATTTATTTTAAAGGAAAAATAATAAAATTTAAGACCGTTTGTAATATATTCAATATATCTTTGACTATTTATAAAGTACAAGAATTGTTAAAATGGTGTTAAAAGGACCAGTAATCATCAGCATCTAGCTCGCTATTATTGTCATTGTCATCTTAACTTTCTTTAGATCCTATCAATTAAAGATAATTATGTGCTACTTTATATTGATAACAGCATTTATCAATACTTTTTAAGTCGTATCTTAAAAAAAGAATATAGAAAAAATAAAATATTGGTCTTTCGAAATAAACGAAACTCTCTTCAATCTTTATAAGTCAATATTGAACATGCCATACATGAAATACGACTTGAGTAAGTGGAAAAAATGTTCGAAAATTGCTCGAAAACTCGTTCCTGCAGAAGGAGTCGTGGAGCCCATTTGAATGAGGTTTTATTAAGAACTTAATTGTACCGATTGTACTTAACGTTAAATAAAAAACTTTTGAATTTCCGTAACAATAAGTGTGTTTTTTTTTTCAAAGAAATCATATTACTCTTATTGAAAACCCTTTTACATAGCTAATGTATCCTCCTGCTGTTGTAGCTTAAAATTCACTGGATTAAAAGGTAAAGGCTTGGTCTTGATAATATGTATATCCGATACCATTTATGTATTTCAGAGTGAACAGTTAAATCATATAATTTTGCATTAATTTCACATTTACAATATTTGAAAAAAACTTTTTAACTTCTGTAATCTATTCTTTTAATTTTGGGTGGGATAACCATTCCTTCATAAACTTCTGGGAAAATTTTTTTTAATTTTCTTAAATTTTGTTTTTATTTATTTATTTAATGCACATGCTTGTTTGGTTTGTTTTTACTGATTGATTGTTTGTTTGTTTATGTAATGTTTTAAAGAGGTTCCCATCGATGCAATTTTTAGTAGTTAAAAAAAACATTGTTTTATAGAAGCGTTTTTCACTATTTAGAAAACAAAACAAAAACAACACTTGAACAACGCTTAAAACAAAAAATGGCTAAAAAAAGGCTCAAAATATCTTGGAATGGCTAAAAATAAGGGCTTATAGCTAAAAGCAGATTTTCCTAGCTAAGCGTTTTCAAAAATAGCTAAATCTAGCCATAAAATAGCTAAATTGGCAACACTGATATACATACATGTATATGTATGTGTTCATTAAGTTGTGTGAAAAAAAATATTTTTTTTAATTAGACACGCTTTCGCAATAAATGTGTTTATTGGAATGGTTGAGAAATATTTCATTCATGAAATAAGTTTTTTTTATAATACAGTTGTATGTATCGAAGACTTTATGTACAACTATAAATAGGCAAAACGAAACAGTTCGGTATGTTTTCTCCACTATTTGTCAACCGTTGTCGTTATATCTTATTTACAATCGAATCTTAAAGTGTAATACATCTATTTGATTTTTTCTTGGCTCGAGGTGACCAATTTTTTTCTCTAAGAGCCACTGACCTCAAGCAACAAACAATTTTAGCTTAAATAACGCAATACTTCCTAAGCAAAAGCTAAACTTTATGATATAACGCTGTTACATTAAATGGGATGGTAAATAAGTATATATATATATATTGGTTCCTTTAGTTCCTATAAGGAGCATATAGGGCCTAGGGTAAATAAGTGAGATCGAAAAAATCTTAACATACATATGTATATTAAATTCAATATTATATAGATCTTGCCTATAGTTTTGAACTCGTGGAACCTTTTTGATAAAACTTCCATCAGAAAAAACTTCACAAGAGCCCAAAATCTCTCTACTGGTCCTATAGCTTTTTTACACTGATCAACATCTTGTAGGAACGCTTGGAAGATGTTGAAAACATGAAACTTGAATTTACACTTGCCACATCTAACATCTTGCATTAATAAAATTTTAATTATTGTCAAATTGCGGCTGTTCCCAAAAAAAAATAAAAATAAAATGAAAGAAAAGAAAAGAAAAGAAAACACTAATAATTGTATTAATTGTTGATTTGCGAAAACAAACGACATTATACAATTACAAATTCTTTAACTATTTATTAAAAAGGACTGATTTGTAAAATATAGGGAAAAATTAATTAAGGGACGTATTAAGGCGTTTTTAATTACAAATATATGTGCACATATGTACATACACATATATAATGAAATTTTGACAATGTTTGCGTTTCTGTTCCTATTCAGTTCAGATGTTGAGAGGAATACAATGAGTTAGGAACATCTTTAAAAGATGTAAAAATGTTGACACACAAACCTGTACAAATCTTATAGAAAGATGATAACATCTACGAATTGATGGTAGATGTTAAATGCTGATCAGTGTAAAAAGCCTACTAGCTCCGAGCATTTTAGGGGATTGGTTTCTCTAGGTTATTGTTTTGGTACCACTACAGAGTTTTCATGATGCCAAATCCGGCCAGAGATATATGGACACACTTGTTTTGAACCACTGCAATCGTATCTTTCGCTACCAATTGACACGGTCCTTTTTTGAGCGATGGTCAAATTATGTGGGATCCAACGTGAACAAATCTTTTTTATAGCCCAATGTTCAGGCATACGATACTGCAGTATCATCTTACGCACAGCATTATTGTTTTTCGAAATAACAATTGATCTTGGAAAACCCTCACAAAACTCGTCGTTGAGCGAACTGCGGCCACGAAGTCAGATAACCATGAACATAAACTGGTCCTTGACAGTGCTAAGAATCGAATTGAGTTCATCGATACACTGTTGTTGATTTAATCCATGTCAAAAGTTGTAAGAAGTAATCGCACAAAAATGTTTACGATGTAATTCCATTTTTTGTCCGACATGAATTTTTCAAGTTATTGTAAACAATACATATAAAGTTCGTACATCAAAACGTTTTGAGTACGTATTTTGTCAAATTCACTATTGAAACGTCAGTTGCCAGATTGCTGCACTGGGGTTGCTCAATCACAAAATTTTAAAATCTGCCCTCGTAATGTTATTAAAACAAAATGCATACTAGTAAATACTTCCTCGACTTGGAATAAGAATTTATAGAATCGCTTTAAAGTCAGTTCTTAACTTTGTGTTAGAAAATGCCTTTTAGTGCGAAAACAGCCTCACTTTCTTTTAGTAAAAATATAATAATATTAACTTTAATTTTTTTTTTCACTAATTTTGATCCCGTTAATACTCACAACACTCTGAAAATATAGTTTAAAAATGTCAAACTTGATCCACTTCTGTCATTCTAAATTAGTTTAAAATGTTAATAATTTAAAAATTCTGAACGTTTAAATATAAATATATAATATAAATATAAACACTTGTTAGTTAAAAATTCAAATTTTAATAATTCAAATTTTGTTCAAAAATATTCAAGTTCATTAAAGCATACCTTGGAATTAAGAATAATCCTGAAAAACATATATTGTAGCAAGCCGTCAAATACCAAAATATTTAAATATTTTAATTTTTTATATTTAATTATAAATATTTCTTTATTTTGAATCTTAAAAGTGCCACTTTCCAAACAAAAATTATTGTGTAATGAATAAATAAAAAAAAAACAATTTCGTTGACGAGAATATTTTATTGCATATGACTGCAATAAAAAGAATATAATTATTTATAATTTATTTTTTTTTTTTAAATTAAAAAGAAAATGGACGAACCAGAAAATAATTAAACACAAACACAACGCGCATTTATGTATATGTAGTATAATTAGTGGTCAAATAGAAATTTTCTAAAAATTCAATCTAATGAATGAGACATTTTTTCGTTTCTTTTATTGTTTGAAGGCATTTCCGTTCGATCCTTATCGCGGCATTTTATAATACTTTCGTTATTTTTAATTTTATTTTTTGAAGTATTTTTTTTATCATTATTATTTTTTTGTTTTCTAAACTCAAGGTCACTAATCGGTTAATCGGTAGACCACGGATAAAAAAATTTTAGGTTTTAAGATATTTTGTCTTTTTTAAATAATACTGTAATACTTGTCTTACATTTTATATATTTTAAATAAATTGCCATAGTATTTTTAATATTTAAATAATTACGAGTTTCATGTTCTTTTACACATTTAATTTTAACCGAAAGTTACAAGAAAAGTTTTCACACAACACGGAAAATGTTTGAGTTTTCCGAATTCTCCGTTTAATCTCATCACGTCCGTGTGTTTTGATCAACTAAAATATTAAAAGAAATTTTTGTTTTTAGACATACTTTTTTAAAATCGTTATTTTTTTATGAAAATCAGCTGCAGAAAATATTGTTTAAGGACTGTAGCGACTAATTAAGACAAGAAGATAAATTAATAGGTTACATCACTTAGACGAATAAATATAAAAAAATTTAATTTCGGTACACACGGGCGGATAATAAAGAGATTTCTTCAAATTTGTGGCTTTTATTTAGATCGCACCAAGTACAGATGATTGGTTCACGTATAATCCTTAGCTTCGGGTTATTGAAATGAATCCATTTTAATCGTAATTTCGCATTTCAATGACTCTCGGCTTCAATTCGTATGGTATCCAATTTCCCTACTTTTGGTTAAATACTGTTACTCACAATAGAATTGCAAGTTTTTGTTAATTTTACAACAATTTTCATGGAGTAATTCCTCTAATTCTTGCTTTTCAAACAACTTCGAAACCGCACAATTGAAACCGACGGAGTTTCAAGTAAGCAAAAGGCACTTTTTTCAAATTAAAAAAATATTTAAAACTTCCCGCAATTACGATATGTTTGCACAAAATTCGACATTTTCGAACGCATGAACTATAATGATAACTGCATCCTTTAAAATTACATATAAGCTAGTAAAGACAAAAACCTCGTTCAAAAGATACGTCATCTTTTGTTAATCTCCTATGACATTGTGACATCGTTTAAATATTCGTAGCGATTCTCGGAGAAGCATGCATCTAGGATTCCGAATTTAAAATTCGGCTGAATTTGACTGCTAAGGTGGTTATGTTAACTTGTGAATGCAGTAAACCCCACTGAAAATATTCTTACGGAGTCTATTTTCATGATATTGATAAAGTAATGATTAGAATGCTAAAAAATAATAAATAAAGATTACATCATCACGAGTAAATAGTTAAAATTTTCTGGGTATATTGGAACTCTGAAGTAACGCTAATAATTAGGGTTGCAACTCTCACATAATACATACATACATCGTTCGAAATTTTGGCAATCTTTACCAAAGAACCATACACTATCTAACGGAAAATTGTGCGCAAAAGATTACACTTTTTATCATTACTGAAAAATATATATTATGCCGTTAACTATAAAACAATTTTTAGCCAATTATTGTTCGCAATTTTCGATAGTTTAAATTTACTTTTAAAATGCATTCACCCTTATATACATGAAAATTTTGAAATATTTAATTTTATTATAAATCTAGAGATAAAAATTTAAATTTATTACCTATTGTAACAAATCTTAAGTTGTCCAAAATACCTTAACGCAATCCTTTACTTTACACTCAAGAAAAAATGTTGTTGTAAATATTAACAGTACGTATACAAACTAAAGCAAAAACGAATGAACAAAATGTTTCGATGACATATAATGTGTTGCATTATTCTTATTGACATTGAACTTGTAGTTAAATTATTTTGTTTTTGTTTTCTTTTTTTTTTTCTTACGAATATTTGAAATCATATATAGTGTAAAAAACGGAAATTTGCAAACTTAAAAGGAATGAACAAACTAAGAGAGAAAGAGAGAAATACTAAGCTATAATACCAAGAAAATACAAATATACAAAAGAAATGTTTTCTTTTGAGTTTTCTTTCTTTTTTTTTTTTTGGCGGAAGACGTATTGAATTGACGAAAAACCGATAATTTGTCAGAAATATTGCTTCGAAATCTTTAACAATATAACAGCCAACAAATAAATATTATTACCGGGTAAGATCAAATGCACGATACTATTCGACACAAAGTTCTTTTACTTTTTTTACAAGTATTAAAAAAAAACTAATGAAATATAATTACTTGTCAGGATTACTTTTTTTAAATCACTCAAAAGTAGAATTAATTATGAGTAGAATTTTCATAAAACTTAAATAAGATGAGTGATAATCATGCACGTTTTAAAATCACTGCCATTTAAGCAGTATTGTAAATTAAAAACTATTGTTTGCTTTAAGTTAAGGATTAGAAAAATACCACTACACGAAAGAGCAACACGGTTTTATTGTTGAAAAATATTTGAAAAATAAATTAAAGCGTCGTGAAAATTTTCACAAAAAGGGCGTATGTTCCAACAAAGAAGAGAAGGTCATTTGCAGAATGTTCTTCACCACATATACATACATGTATAACTTAATCCAAAGTACTCTATGTCTATCAAATATATTCATCAAGCGTTGTAGTAACCCTGCAAAAAGCCGGGGGGCAAGAGTCTCTAGGTCACCAGTTTTGTCGACTTTTTGCTGCTATTGTCCACAAGTCGTCTACACTTTTTACAATTTTAAATAAAAAACAGAAAAAATACAAAAAATTTTATTTTGTAATTTTTAGTTTATTTTTACAAAAAAAATAGATATTTTACTATAACAAGGTAAAAAGAACTAAAAGCGAGGATTAGAATTACTAAAACGAACTGGTGATAACCTACTTTTAATGTCGTCATATGGTTCCATAAAAACTACCTTTCCTGTTGTCCTAACGTCGCTAGTGGGGTTTCAATGACAAGCTCATGTTAAATATCTACAGTAAAAGAACATTGTCTGGAGTATAATTGGTCAGTAGTATTATTGACAGAGTCAATAGTGATCAGCACTATTTCATCATAGAGAGGGAATATACGAAAAAACATATAATTGTATGTTTTATTTCAGTGCCAGTGCATAATTTAATAATAAACAAGTAAGAGCACTATATTCAGCTGTGCCGTATATTTTATACCCACCACCAATTTTGTGTACTTTTATAGCACAAAATTTATTATTTTGTTAATCGCTATGAAATAATCTCTTTATAATCGCTATGATATAATCTCTTTATACTAAAATATGTATCACTTTCTTTGTATGACTTCGATATGCTAATAAAATGTTTTCGTAAATTTAGTCTTTCAATGAAAGTGGGCGTTAAAGCAGGCGTGTCAATATAGTTTCTGCTAATAAACAAAACTGAGATATTTAAATAAAGTCCTTTATTCTTCGACAACCTTGTCCATAAAGAAATTATATGAATTTAAAATAAAGCGTTAAATGGCAGGTAGGCGTTAAAGAGGCGTGTCAGATTAATTTTCTGCCATAACAGTGACATTGACTAGAAAGCTATATGTGCGAATATTTATTATCATATCTCAAATTCTATCGGTTTTATAACCATTTCAATTTCATTGACATTAGATTACGTAAAAAGTGGTCATTAAAGTAGGCGTGTCAATGTAATTTTTACTAATAAATTCAACTAAGATATTTCAATATAGCCATTTATTCTTCTAAACTCTTTTTTCATAGAGAAATCACATGAATTTAAGATGAAGCCTTATATTGGAGGTAGTCGTTAAAGTGGGCGTGTCACCTTTATTTTCTGGCATAACACTGACATTGACTAGAAAGCTTTATGTACGAAGTTTCATCATCATACCTCTAAGTTTGCCGGTTGTATGAACTTTTAAGTTTCATTAACAACAGATCATGTAAAAAGTGGGCGTTATGGTAGTTGTGTCGAAATAATTTCTGCCAATAAACTCAACTCAAATATTTCAATATAGTCCTTTATTCTTCCAAAATCTTTATTTATAGAGAAATTAAATGAATTTGAGATAAAGCGTTATATGTAAGGTGGGCGTTAAAGTGAGAGTGTCGCATTTATTTTCCGTTAGTACAAAGCCTTTGACCAAAAAGCAATGTTTGCAAAATTTCAGAATCATACATCTAATTTTGTCAGTACTTTACATATACATATACTTTATGGGGTCTTAAATGGATATTTCGATGTGTTTCAAATGGAATGAAAAAATTAATATAATCCCTCCATTTTCTTGGTGGCGGGTATAAAAAGGTTATCATTTCGGTGTATAAAATGATCAATTTCCAAAATACTATCATAATGCTTGATGTCTAGTCCCCTCGAAGACCAAAAACCACACCACACTATCAATTTAGGTAAATGTTATGGTTTTCCATGAATAATTTGTGGAATTTTCTTCTCACCAGAATCGACGATTAAATATGCTGCATTGGGTTGAGGAACTATGTAAATATAGTATTCATCAAAGGGTGCATTCCGCTAAAGAATGACACAAGCTTAAGTGTCATAATGTTATTATAAAGTACATACATATGCATCTAAGTTCATCAACTTAAATATGTGTAGATTTGATAATTTTGTTCGAATATAAACAGCTGTTCTAATTCTACACTTGTTGCAAAACCACCAAGTTAAAGTCGCGATTAGAAAAATTGCGTAATAACCACAAAAAAGGCATTCAGACTTATGTTTTATAAGATTGCGAAATTTTTAGAAAAAAAGTTAATGGCAAATATAATTTGTTTAAAATCAAATTTGAAAAACATGTAATAGTTAACATATTTTTTATATACAAATTGCGTTTACTGTTTTTAAGTTCCTTGTCATTTAGTTCATCTTTTAATAATAATTCGTGCTGTAACTCAATGACAGTTGAGTAGTTGAAAACAAAATTTTACTAAAAGAGTTCAAATTCTTTTTATTCGAAAGTAGGTATATTCGAATTTTTTTAATATAATTTACATATGTATGTATGTACCCTGAAGGAAACCTGGGGGCAGGTGTCTCCAAGTCATCAGTTTTGTCGACTATTGTGGTGACTTCTTGGCGACATTGTCAACAAAGTGTCTACATTTTTTTGTATTTTCTTTGATGAGAAAAAAATGTATACACAATAAATAAGAGCTCTAATTAAATGAAATGTACCTAATTTACTTTAAATATTTGATATTTAATGAATTCCTTAAGTTTTTTTAATAAAACATCATATTTTAACAAAAGTTTCATTAACGACGTCTATTTCAGAAAAGTATCAAAAGTATAGACTAGAATTACTAAAATGAACTATTGAATCTATGGTGACAATGTCTACATATGGTCCCAAAAGAACTACCTACTCAGTAGTACCAATGTCTGTAGTAGATTTCCAATGACACGCACATGTTAAATGTTTATAGTAAAAAAGCATTGTCGGGGGTATAATAAGTCAGTAGTACTGGTGACAGTGTCAATTGTGAATCAGTACAGATTCACTACTGACATTTACACCATAAAAGTACCAAAAGTATAGACTAGAATTACTAAAATGAACTATTGAATCTATGGTGACAATGTCTACATATGGTCCCAAAAGAACTACCTACTCAGTAGTACCAGTGTCAGTAGTAGATTTCCAATGACACGCACATGTTAAATGTCTATAGTAAAAAAGCATTGTTGAGGGTATAATACGTCAGTAGTACTGGTGACAGTGTCAATAGTGAATCAGTACTGATTCACTAGTGACATTTCCTACAGGGTATGTATGTATGCATGTATGTATGTATGTATATGTAAAAACAGTATTTAAAAAATATCTTTAAATACTAAGTTAAAAACTCTACAATAAACCAAAAAAAGTAGTCGATGATATATTAAACCACTGTTAGAAAATTGACATTAAGGATCTGATTAATAAAAAATTTTAACAGAAACGTCAAAAGCCTATATCAGATTTTTTTACTATTTTTTTGCATTGAGAATACGAAAGTGATGGAACTGTAACTGAAAATACTGAAATGTCTCTTAATTATTAGTTAACTTGTGGTAGGTTTTATAAATGATTATGGAAACCAGCAAACTTACAAATTAAAAGCAATTTTAGATAAACCTTCCACTTCCAATAATACAACTGTAATAAACAAAATTAAAAACAAAAATTGGATTTAAATAATTTAAACGGTATAAATTTAACAAAATTTAAAAGCCTCTATACATATATTTATATAGTTTTACTTTTCAGATATGCAAACAACAATTTCCTTGGATATTGGAAATTATATTGCGATGCTACAAAAAAGTTATTAACTGAACATTGACTACTACCAAAAATTACAGTTTTCCATCTTCAGTTAGACAAGTTTTAAGTAAAGATATTAAAAACTATGTCAGTCATAAACATTTAGAAATGTATGAGTGGTTAGTTTTATCGGATGTAAAAAGGGGACTTTTTTTATAAATATTGCACTTTATTTTTAATACGGAATGAAGGAGGATATCAGAAAAAAAGAATTGGTAACATACGCCCTCACTAATTTTAAAAAACTTATGGATAAGAAGAGCGAATTAGAGAGTCACTCAAAAAACATATGCCACCATAAAGATGCTGTTGCTTCTGGAAAAATATTTTTAAAGTCCGTGGAAAACTTTCATCTTCAGGTAGTTAATCAAATACAGTCGTCAAAAAAACCGAAAACGTTTATTGTCTATTATAAAAACTATAATTTTACTTGGAAGGCATAATTAACAGCTTCGTGGACATCGATATGACGGTCCTCTATTATCTTCTGAAACTACAAAATTGGGAGATATTTTTCGTTAGGTTTTGTATAGATGCTAGAGACAAACTCTTAGATAGCCACTTAAAAACGTCTTCTTCGAATGCTGCATATACATCAAAAACAATTCAAAATAAATTGATTAAACATTACTATAGCATAATCTTAGAAACTGTACTAAAAAATATTTGTTACGCAATATATTATTTGATAATTTTTAACGAAACAACGGAGTTAAGGTATCTTAATGCTAGTGAAAGTTCATCGGTTTTGTAGATGCATTTGAAGAGGCTTTAAAATTTATTAGTGATGATGACGAAGTGTCAATTAACGTCCAAAACTCTATCATCAATTGTCAAAAACTTTAACAAATATTGGTATTAATTTAACAAATTGTTGGAATTTGAACCGACGGTTTTCCCTTGACATTTATATTTAAATTATTACATTTTATTTTTATAGTTTAAGTAAAAAGCATTGTAAATTTTTTTTAGTAGAAGTTTGTAGCCAATTATGGCCTAGAGGCTTGGTTGCCAAAATTTAAATAAATAAATAAACTCAAAATAAATAAATATTATAATGTATAATGTGTTATCAAAAGTTAAATAAAATTTTTATATATTTATATATTTTCTCAATTTCATTTGAAATTTTCTTAATTTCATTTTCTCAATTCCAAATTGATATTCTCAATTTCAATTAGAATTTTTACAATTTCATTTAAAATTTTTTCAATTTCAATGAAAAATGGTGTAGTAAAGGTGAATTCACCCATTTGTTCTGAACAAAATTTTTTCCGGAGAATAACATTTTTTACTGAGAGTTTTCTGCAGAACGATTCACCCATTTAAGAAAATTTGTCCGAAAAAACAAAGCTGCCATATAATATAAAATGCAAACAGTTGTACAAAGTGGAAGCACCGCTAGCAAACTATGTAAATAAATACAAACGTAAATTATTTCATTAAAATATATGTGAAGAAAATGTCGAATAGAAGAAAACTAAAATTATTATTTTTAATTGAAGTGCATAAAGTCAATTTGTTTGCAAAAGAAATTTATAAAAAAAAATCGAAAATAAAAAGAGTCGCTTCTATTTCATTCCATAAACCCTGTTTTAAATAATTATTTTTGTATGCACTATTGCTCATGTCATACAAACATTTTCTTCCTGGTTTTTTAATTCTTCTATTAATTTTTGAGCAATATTTTCATTAAATTCCATTTTAATTGTTAATTTTCGGCAAAAACAATTTTTGTATAATAAATGTACTGACACTGTGTGATGTGGCAACCAAATTCAATTTTCATGTAAATATTGAAAAATAGTGGCATCCCAATTCAGTTTCTTCTGAACAAGAATTAAAATTAAACCAATTCAAGAAAAATCTTTCTGAACAAAATAATCTCTCTCTCTCTCAAAAGTAAAACATCAAACTCAATACAAAAAAAATTTGTTCTGAACTAAAATTTTATGGGTGAATCCAGCTTAAGTTGCAATGTACGCCTTGCATCAAAAGAGGGCCACGTAAGCCGTGCCACCTTACACGTGCTCAGCCCACGCCACCTGTCATCGGCCTTCCAGAGAAAGTGTCTGGAGATTTTGCTTTTAATAGTCCCTAACGGGATTGCAACTGAACTTGCGATAGATATATCCGAAGCAGATCTTCTCCTGGCTAGCTCATCAGCCCGCTCGTTACCATAGTGGCCCTTATGCGCAGGAACCCAAGCTAGAGTAACGTCAGCCCGTTGACCAAGCCTTGACAGTTCCTTTCTACATTGGCCAACTAAATTAGACGTAGTAATGTACGACCTGAGTGACAAAAGTGCCGCCTGACTGTGGACAAATATACCAATACTCCCGTGGATATTCCTGTCATTTCAAGAAGGTACTTTTCTGAATTATAATGGGACTTTTTGTATTTTCTACGTTATAAAGCTAAAATTGTGAAATAAAGGATTGTTGATTCAATTTGAGAATTAAAATGATATTGGAGACACAAAAAAGCCTTTTAGCATTTTTATTGTACTATTTGTATTTCTACGTTTGTAAATATGGATTCTGACAATTAGTGTTTTTTGATCCGAGGTCTAACTCCTAATATTATGGACGACCAAAATTACTTTTTCTAATTTTTTTTTATATTTTGTATACATAGAATTCTAAATGTAGTGGAAGTTTTAGTGAAGGAAAAAATTTTTCTTTTATTATTTTTATGGTAATTTTTGCAAATTATGAATCTTAATTTTTGAAACTCAGTAGCATTGATCTTGCTTTTAGTTAGGAAATATATGACCGATATATCCTTACTCTACTTTTTATTTTTCTAAGTAAATTGAATCAGAGATACAAATTTTCATAAATTGAACCAAAGAAGGGATACATCTCCCTTATTGATTGTGTTCACAAGGACTTAAAACTACGTTTCTCAAAAGACGATCTTAATTTATTTAGCATCCACAAACTTCTGCCAAAAAGCATTAAATATTATTCATTCCTTGTATACGATTTTGCTTTAGTACGACGAAACAGATAAAAAACTACTAAAATCTAAACTTGAAGCTGAACTTTTGCATTGACAGCAGAAATGGAAAAGAAATGGCGATAATGTGATAGAAGTTTCAATTATGTATGTGTGACCCAGATATTTATTCAAATTTAAGAAATTTATTTACTATTTTTATTTCGATGCCGTAAATAATGCTACGTTCGAAAGATCTTTTTCTACTCTTCGTCGCATTAAAACGTGGCTGAGATGAACCATGACAGAGGACAGGCTAAACGGGTTAGCCATGTTAAATATTCACAACTAAAGTTGATCCAGAAATTGTGATTAATAAATTAAATATTTATTTTGATTTGACTTTTAACAATTTTTGTTTGTGGAGCAGATCGGTATTGAATATCAGAAAAATCGGTACATAAACAATTGAGATATGAGGAAATAACCAAGACCACCTTGTTTTTTTCACAAGAACAACATAAAACACATACATACAAACGTGGTATACTGGTCAGAGTGAACGTGGAATCGAATCCCAGCTGAGCCAAAACAAAATTTTTATACCCGCCACCAAAAAAATGTTAATCCGTTTGTTACACATCGAAATATCCATTTTAGACCCCATGGGGTGTATATATTCTGAATCGGGGTTTCATTTTATGACGATATAGCTATGTACATCTGTCTGTCTGTTGAAAGCACGATAGAGGTCGGACCGAAAAAGCTAGGGGCAGAATATGTCTTATACACAAGGTTCGTTTAGATTTGAAAATGGGCTAAATCGGAATATTAAGGAGAGAGTTATAGCTCGTAATGCAAAAGTAGGCCAAAAAAACCGTGTCCCTTCAAAATCGAATAAAATGCAATTGTGTCCAATCGCGTTAACGTATAGCCATAAAATCTCGAGTATATATATCCTGAGTAAAACAAATATTTTTCTCCGATATTTGCCAAAATCTATGAACTAGGAAAGGAATTATAGATTTCGGGCAAAGGCTTTGTACTAACGGAAAATAAATGCGACACGCTCACTTAAACGCCCATCTCCCATATAACACTTTATCTTAAATTCATATAATTTCTCTATGAATAAAGATTTTGGAATAATAAAGGACCTCGACACGCCTACTATTACGCCCACTTTTCATGTTATCTACTGTTAATGAAATTCAAAAGCTCATAAAACCGACAAAATTAGAGGTATGATGAAGTTGGCTACATATATCTTTCTAGTCAATATCATTATTATGCCAGAATATTTAGGTGACACATCCATTTTAATACCTACCTCCCATATCTTAAATTCATATAATTTCTCTATTGGCAAAGTTTTTGGAAGAAAAAAAAAAGGACTAGATTGAAAAATCTAAGTTCCATTTATTAGCAGAAACTTAATTGACATGCCTACTTTAATGCCCACTTTCATTGAAAGACTAAATTTACGAAAACATTTTACTAGCATATCGAAGTTATAAAAGGTGGTTAAATTTTAAGAGCCGATATTGATTTTAAATAAAACACAAATTATTTAGGAAGATATAAATCTGAATAACTTAAACGCGTTGCTCGATTGCGTATCTTTCCATGGTTCAAATTGAGTTAGTCTGAAATTGAGAAACTTAAAATGAAATGCAGAAAAAAAACTAGACGTTTAGGCGTGGTTCACATTCAAAATCGGCTCTTAAAATTTAACCACCCTTTACAAAGAAAGTGATACATATTTTAGTACAAAGGGATTATTCCATAGCGATTAAGAAAAAAATATTGTGCTTAAAAAGTACACCAAATTGGAGGTGGGTATAAAAGGTTCGGTGCAGCCGAATAAAGTGCTCTTACTTGGTAATATTTTTTTTCTTTATTATACCCTTCACCTGTGATGCACAAGGGTGCATTTTGTAATCTCTACAATTTTCATTTTCGACTCCATTAAGTATATATCTTCTGAAAGCTTATGAATAGAGGAGCCGATTAAGCCCTGTCCGTCTGTCAGTGTGTTGGGTGAAATCAACTTTTAGAAGCAACCACATGTTCCTCAGATTTGTATATGGTATCAATCTTTTGGAAATATCTGGGAATGAATCGCTATTGAACAATCGCCCCATAACTTTCTGAGATATGAGCAAATAAACACGACTGTCTCTGTTTTTATCCATATTTTTAGCACCAAAATTAAATTTTTTTAGCCATATAATAATTTATAGGTACCTTTGCTACTATTTGTAGATATAATATGCCTCTAGAGAAATTCGTGAAAAATTTTGAATAAGGCGTGCTCTAATCTGTAAAGTTATAGGGAAAAAAAAAATTTTTTTGAATACATATTTCAAATATTTAAAAACTACAATCAATTTTTTTCAGCCGAAAGAGTCAATATTGGTATCATCTGAAAGAGCTTGACTAGCGCAATATAAGCGGACAATAAATTTATATATGGGTCAAATCTGATTTTTTTTTTTAAATGAAACTTCTTGAACACTGTCAATATTTGTATCAAATGAAATGGCTTGACCAGTAGAGTACAGTCAATTATTAAAAAATATAAAATCAAAGATGGCGTCTAAGACAAAATGGCGGAACAAATTTTTTAACCCTATCAATATGGGTATCAAATGAAAGGGCTAGACTAGTTGAATACACTTAACTACCTACAAATTCAAAATCGAGGATGGCGTCGGAAATAATAGAGAAAAAAGGGGAATAACATAAAATATATGACCCTATTGCGGTTCTCCACTTTTGTAACAGTTTGGTTGCCTTTGGCAAATTGACATTGCCATTCTCAACTCAACTTACAGTTGACTATTCAGTTGTGTATCTATTTTTTCGTGGCATTACCGTTTTCAACTTTGAAAAAATTTGGTCGACAAAAACGTTAAATACACACAACCTTAAGAGTAGTTGTGTTATTGGCAGTTAAGGTTGATTTTTTTAAAAGCGTTAAGAATGGAAAACAAAATGGAGAGATCGTAAGTATATGTACATTTTTATAACAACTTTTTAATGTCATTGCATTTTTGATAGCTTCCGTCAGCAAAAAATCTTAGAGCAGCACATAACTTTAAGGAATAGCCACCACGCGAACAGGTGTTTTTAGGTGATCTTAGTCGGAAATAACTTATAAATCTATAAATAAAAAATAATTATTTAGTTTCGTTACTTATTAGAAATACCTATATACTTGGCACTGGGCAGCTCAAGAGGGTTTGAATAATCACGAATTTTTCTTTTTGTACGTAGCACATCTACACAAGAGTTTATATTTTCATCATCATAACATAAATCGACACTTATCATTATAAATACCTTTTATTCGGCATTTTTTTAATTTTCATTTGCCAAACGTAATATTTAAAGTTGGCATTTCAATATTTTAAGTTGGCAACTTTATAGCAAACTCAACTAAAAACAGTTGAGTATCACAATACCTAAAATGAGTTTGGTTGTGCATAAGTTGGGTTGACTCTCACACAACCAAACTGAGTTGAGTGGTGAACCGTAATAGGGGTAATAGGTTAAGCTACGATGTGGGATTATACCTATGTATATTATGGTGAAGGGTCACATTAGATTCGGCACGGCCGAATATATAACTCTTACTTGTTTTTTATCTATTTTTTTTAAATATTTTTTTTTATATATTTTTTTATATATATTTTTTTATTTATTATTTTTTTTTTCTTGTTAGTTTTTTAATATACATACATAAACTCAATTTATAATTTTACAATGTCATGTTTTTATATATGTACATATGTATGTTTTTATATGTATGTACGTATTTCATATTAATGAGATGAATGGTGATACAAACAATAGTTATTGAATGACGACACGTTATGAAAGGTATATAAAATTCGGCACGGCCGAACAGTCTAACGAAAGATTTTGAAAAGTGCTACACACTGCTACTTTGTTATTATACTACATTTACACCTACACCAAATCTAGTACTTACGGGATTTTGAACGAAACCTTGTTCATTTCTACCAGATTTTCCATACATAACGAAATCTACTTAAAATCTAGTACTAAATACTTCGTAATGCAACTGTGGTTTTTATTAAATTGTAACAAAATATACTACGCTGCACACAAAAAAATTCAATCATAATATATAAGGTGGTTGCAATCGCACAAGTACTTTATTGTTTACATTTTTTTCATATGGAGTTTGAATTTTGGAGAAGTAGAACATAGAGAGCCTCTCAGACCACCTTGTAAATAAATATATTGTTTTGAAAACGAAATCTTGCAAAATGTCAAAAAATAGTGGTGTAAACGGTTTAGATCTTAATAAAGATTTTAAATCAAATCTACTAGATTTTGCTCAGGTGTAAATGTAGTATTACGAATAAAGCACTTAAATTTTGAGTTATCGCTCATGTTTTAACTATTGATACTTGATCATTTTTCGGGTACATAGCCCAACTCAATTTATATTGTTTAGACAGCTTTTCGACTAACTCTTTTACCAATATCGGGTTATTCATGTGTGCTTCCATTTTAAAGGCCTCCATGGTGGAATATATATTTTTTATGCAAAGAGCATATTTAACCATCGACTCCAACTTGTCTTTTGGTGGAGGTAGTTTTTGGCCTTTTAAATTACTCTCTCTAAGATACGTTCCGGTCTGCCAAAACATATTCTTAAAGTTTGAACTATTTCAAACGAAGTTGAATTTGATTTAGGCGGTTCTCCTGTAGTGTACTTAAGTCACTTGTGCGTTTCCGTAATTCGTTTGGGTGGAAAATTTTGTTGGAACTACACTTTCTAAAGGAAACACGAAGAGTAACTTTAGTGTGTCTTTTTTCGTTTACAAAGTAATAAATTTGTTTTTGTGTTGTAATATATAAAATAAAAAAAATAAATTTTTTTGGGCTCAGCTGGGGTTCGATGCCACGTTTACTCTAACCAGTATACCAGGTCTGTATGTATGTTGTTTTTGTGTTAAAAAAACCGAGGTGGCCGTGGGTTTTTGCTCATATCTCAGATGTTTATATACCGATGTTTCTGATTTTCAATACCGATCTACTCCTGAATATTTCTGATATTTATTACCTCACCCGGGTCCAGGCGATGTCGTGGGGCTTCAAAAAGTTAAGTTCAACATACACACGGACAGACGGTTACACGGACAGACTGACAGAGCTTAATCGACTTCCCCATTCATAAGCTTTCAGAAATTATATACTTTATGGGGTCGAAAATGAAAATTGTAGAAATTTCACACGGACTGACAAACCTATATATACCATTTTTATACCCTTCACACAGTGAAAAAGGGTATATATAGGTTTGTCATTCCGTGTGAAATTTCTACAATTTTCATTTCCGACCCCATAAAGTATATATTTTCTGAAAGCTTATGAATAGGGGAGTCGATTAAGCCCTGTCAGTCTGTCCGTCTGACCGTCTGTCCGTGTGTATGTTGAAATCAACTTTTTGAAGCCCCCCGACATAGCTTGGACCCGGGTAAGGTATTAAAATATCAGAAATATTCGGGAGTAGATCGGTATTGAAAATCAGAAACATCGGTACATAAACAACTGAGATATGAGCAAAAACCCACGACCACCTCGATTTTTTTTTCACAAAAACAACATTACAACAACAACATACATACATACAAACGTGTATACTGGTTAGAGAAAACGTGGCATCGAATCCCAACTGAGCCAAAAAAATTTTTTTTTTAATTTTTTTTTTAATTTTTTTTAAATTTTTTTTTTTTATTTTTTTTTTTTATTTTTTATTTAATATATTATTTATATTTTTATTATTTTTTTTTTTAATTTTTTTATTTTTTTTTTTTTAATTTTTTTTTATTTTTTTTTTTTGTTTTATATATGTATATTATATATATAATAATTTTTTTTTTTAAATTTTTTTTTTTTTAATTTTTTTTTAATTTTTTTTTTAATTTTTTTTTAATTTTTTTTAAAATTTTTTTTTTTCGTTTTTTTTACATACATACGTTCATATGGGATGAATGGTGATACAAGCAACTGTTATTGCATGACTACACGTTGTGAAGGGTATATAAGATTCGGCATGGCCGAATATAGCGCTTTTACTTGCTCACGGTGTGAAGGGTATAAAAAAAGTACTAACAGACGCTGAAATCGAAAGATTTTTATAAAGTTTTGATGACGACGATTTTAATTGCTTTGATGCTTCAGAGGAAGAAGATGACAACAGATACGAAGGTGGCTAAAAAATTGATTTAGAAGCGGAGGAGACATGCGTGGCTGGAGATGACATGCTATTGTCGCCCGAGTATTCCAAAAAAGAATTTGCAGATGAAGATGACGTACCACTAAATGTGATGCGTTCAAAATCGAATATTATTGAGTTTTCAAAAACAAATCTGCGCGAAAAAAATTTTTACAAATGGTCCACTAAAAAAAGAAAATCATTTCGCCGTGGTATGCACTTCACAAGGCGAGGGGACCGTCATGAGAATGCAAAGGAGTGAAAGACCCTCTTGAATGTTTTAAATTGTTCATTACTTCTGAAATTACTTATGAGGTTGTGCCGTGGACAAACGTCGAGATACAGAGTAGTTCAAAATCATACTCGCAAACAGGTTCCACTGGTGTGTCTGAGATATATGCCCTTATAGAACTCCTCGTTCTTTCATCTATTAAAAGAATAACCACCTTACAACAGACGAACTTTTTGATCCTACCTATTACGGTTCGCGATACTTGCCTAATATGGGTAAAATGCGGTTTAAATTTTTGATGTCGTGCCTTCGCTTTTACGACAAAACTGTAAGAATGACAATGATTAATGATAAATTTGCTTATATAAGAAAAATTTAGGATTTTTTTTTGAAAAATGCCGCCAAAATTACGATCCCGGCTTGTATTAAACAATTGATGAGCAGTTACTGGCTTTTAGAGGACATTGCCCATTTCTTATGTATATTCCAAATAAGCTGGCCAAGTATGGGTTAAAGTTAGTAATGGTTTGCGATAGTGGTACAAAATATATTTTAGATGCTAGCCCATATCTTGGAAAGGACTATAATCCAACAGCAAGTTCCTTAGGAGAACATTACGTAAAAGATCTGACGACTGGTTCACGTCAGTTACTCTTGCCAAATCATTGGAACCCTATAAATTGACTATTGTTGGTACTTTACGTTCAAACAAAAGCGAAATTTAATTTATTTTTTTTAGTTCGATTCGACGAAGTGTAATCTTAATGTACTAAAATGAAGAGTAACTATCCAGGGTTTAATAAAATAAAAAATTTTTAGGAGCACTCTTGGTGCAATAATAATATTTTAATAATAAATAATAATATAATAAATTTTAATAATTTATAAATAGAGCGGGCGAGTGCTTTAAAACAATTTTGTATGTTAACGCGCTTCTGATCGACTGACCTTAAAAAAACTAAAGAAGTAATTTCTTTTCAGCTTAAAGGGTATAAAAAGTCCAAAAATTTACTATTTTTTGGTTCATTTGTGTAATAGAACTTTATAATTATACCCTTCACCTGTGGTGCACAAGGGTATTTATAGGTTTGTCATTCCGTTTGCAATTTCTACAATTTTCATTTCCGACCCCATAAAGTATATATTTTCTGAAAGCTTATGAATAGAGGAGTCAATTGAGCCCTGACCAGTCTGTCTATCTACCCGTCTGTCCGTGTGTTGGTTGAAATCACCTTTTAGAAGCAACTATATGTTCCTCAGATCTGTGTATGGTATCAATCTTTTGGAAAAATTCGGGAATTAATCGGTATTGAAATTCAGCACAATCGCCCCATAACTTTCTGAGATATGGACAAAAAACCACGACCACCTGGTTTTTTTTACATTTACAACGACAACATACATACATACTGGTTCGGCACGGCCGAACAGAGCACTCTTACTTGTTTTTTATTATTTTTAAAGTAATTGATGATTTTTTTGTACGGAGCGATTGTTTATTACAATTTACTACATCTTAATCATTTTACGAGTCAAAATGGCAAAAAAAAATGTTATTTATCGGAAAAAAACTAAAATGGATTTTACCGTTCTGTAGGATATTCTAACCGGGCAATAGCTAAAAAAATTAGACGAAGCCAAACAGTCGACAATTACATCAAGGATCCCGAGGGGTATGGACAAAATTTTTAAGAAATGGTTTTATCGTCTTTATCTACGTATGAGAAAAGAAAAATCATCAGAATTGCTTCTAATTCTGCCTTATCCTTGTCAAAAATAAGAGATCAAGCTGGAGTGCAAGCGAGCAAGTCATCAGTACGCAGAGTAATTAAAAGCTGTAAGTATCTTGAATACCGAAAATTACAACAACAAAAATAAGCCGCCACTTAATGCTCCTCATAAGGAAAAGCGGCATCAATTCGCAAAAGACTACATGGCATGGGATGTGAAACAAAGAGGTAATGTAAATGACTGGAGAACCGTTGCACTATGCTTCGTCCCATAGACAAAAATCAAAAAAAAAATTTGTCTCAAATTGCGTTTAAATACAGATTTTTTTTAAGATAAGAAGGTATCTCAAATAAATATTTACAAAAATATTTTTCTGTTGGCTTTTGCCGCCACGAGAGGGCGCTAAACTCAGAGAATTTTATGCAAAAATTACTTAACAGAAAAATGCAGTTTAGTTGTTTCACAAAATCTATTCTTAAAAATTCATTTTTTCAAAGACTGGTACGAAATTTCGTTTTCAAGTACTTTGATATATTTGTACTTAAACTGAAATAAAGTATTTAGTATATGTTTAAAAAATCACTTTTTTATTGCTTCAAAAAATATTTTTTTTTTGTTAAAAATTCAAAAATTTTTTAAGTTTGATGGAGTATAAAAAAAATTATATAAAATTAGATATTCTTTTTTCCTTATTTTGTAAGTTTTATACTCTTATCTAACAAAGTATTTAAAAATTAGTGGCTAAGTTTTACATCTTAAAAAAATAGTTTTTTTTAAATGCCCAAATTCATGATTTTTACTTAAATATTAAGCAATTATTACGAGGCGTGTTTAATATCAACACGATTTAATATTTTAAATGGTTAAAAAAATTAATGTATACCATTCATAATCCCAGAAGGATTTTGAAAAATTTTTAATTTTGTTTTAAGGCGCACAGTGGGTTCGATAGTACCCAAAGTGGCGATTAATTCATAGACGCCGTAGTTTTAAAATATTATATTTTTTATTGCTAAGTTATTATAAGCACATAAAAATACAGCATTTTAGAAAAAAAAAGTTTTTAACCCGTTAAGCGCATTTTTGTTTTTTGGAAAAAAAGAGCTTAGCTCACAATTTATGCTGTAACTTTGGAATCAAAAGTGATAAACGAATGACTAAAACTGAAAATTAAAGCATACTCAATGTTTTATTAAAAAAATAAAATAACAAATATATTATATGTATTTGTATTACTATAAATCTAATTTAAAATCCAACTTTTGTTATCTACAAAATGTTATAAATATACAAATTTTTTCAAAAAAGCTACAAAAGAGAATATTATAATTTTTTAGTAATGGATTATCATAAATACATAGAAACACAGCATTTTAGAAAAAAAAAAGTTAAAAAAAAATTTTTTAACCCGTTAAGCGCATTTTTGTTTTTTTGGAAAAAAGACCTTAGTTGACAAATTATGCTGCAACTTTGAAATAAAAAGCGATAAATTAATGAGTAAAACTGAAAGAAACAAATTTTTTAACCTGTAAGGCGTTTTATGTTTTTCGGAAAAAACATGATCCACAATTTTCGCTGTAACTTTGAAATCAAAATAAATTTAAAGAATAAGTTAATAATATGTATTCCTATTATTATCCAGTTTTTGCTCTCACTAAATTTAGTAAATGTAAAAATTAATCTGAAAAAATAAAAAATTGAAAACTTTTTGGGGAATCTTTGTTTTCGTTTTGCCTTTTTAATAAAAAATATATTCAAATATTTGTATTATTCTGCATTTTCAAATTCATCACAAAGATCCCAATTATTATAATCTTCATTATCATCAATATTTTCATCATCATTATTACGATCTTCTTCATCATTATCATCATCACTATCACCAGCATCTTTATCACTATCTTCAATACCATAATATTTATCATAATCTTCATTAAAAATATCTGGCAAAACTAACTCTAATTCCGAAGTTTATAAATTAGATGTTTTTTTCTGCTCATATTTTTTTTAAATTTAATAAAAGCACGAACGTATGCAAAAATTAGAATGCGGTGTAAATAAAACAGAAATTATTTTTTGTAAGTGAGCGTGAGTCAAAATTAACTCACGCAACCATCTCTGATTAAAACCAAACTCATTTATAAAATAACTTTAATACCGAAAATAAAGACAAAAGAGAGTTAAAAACAAACAAGTTGATTTGTTGTTTGTTTTTTCAGATTAAGTATTTAGCAACTGGAGTTCTTTCACAAAATTTTAATAAGTAAAAAAAGGCGGTGCCTCTGCAAAAGTTCGGTGTGGAATATATAAGCTAAAATACTATATTAAAATATCACTTAATAAAATTTGCTGGATCGCAACAAGAAATTTGTTAAAACTCTGTGTATATATCGAAAATACCCCAAATATGGAGCACCTTTTAAAAAAATATTAAAAATATTTGCAAAACATTTATCTAAAAAGCATTAATGCAATTATGTAGCCAAATACCTAAAGTTGATGGTTCCATTTCAATAAAATTACTTTTAGAACGCTTAATAAGAATTATCAGCACCCAAAATATCTCAATTTTCAATTTTAGGCACGGCACGAAAAATTTTGAAAAATTATTTGACTTTGACAGCTCACAGTCGATAGAGTAATTTACTTAAAACAAAAGTTTTTGGCAAATAGTGATGTAGATTTTAATTACCTCTCACCCAGTACCATACACGAATGTATAGGATAAAGTTCAGCTTTTGAATTAATCTTCCTTTTTTGGTACATTTTAACCCTCTGTGAGGCGTTTAGAGTAAATCAAAAAAAAATATGAAACCCATTTCTGTGTTAAATGAATTTAATAAATGTTTAAGTGAAATTTGAATATACAGTGTTTTGCGGCAAGCATTTAATGAATTACATCCAAATTGTTTTCCATATTTGTATGCGTTGCGAACCGAAAAGCAAAAATTAGTACCAGCTATATTAACAACGGAAATTTCGGTAGAAGTGAAATTAAAAAGCATGATGCATACAACAGCAACAAGTATATTTGAACTTTGTGATGTTTAGCAAGAAATAAGTAAAATATCGTTAGTTTGTAAGTGGGGTATGGATGGTAGCTCCGGTCATAGCCGCTACAAACAAAAATTTTTAAACGAAAACCATACAGATGAGTTTATACTTTTCATAGCATTTGTGCGACTATCGTAAGTACATTCGAGTATTTACTTAGTTATAGATATGTGCTATTTTAATAAATTTTATACTAAAATTAATTTATATTTTTAAGAATGGTAAACATGACCCAAAAATATTTGGGGATAATAAAACACCATCTTTAACGCTGTATTGTAGGCCTATTATATTTGTTTTAGAAAAGGAGAAGTCTGTTCTAGTGAAAAAACTTTTCGACGAAATTGATGAGAAAATAAAAAATGTAGAATGTGAAGTTATTGTAAGGAAAGGTGCAGTTGTAGAAGTTTCTTACAAATTGCATTTTACAATGATACTTGGTGCAGTTGTAAATATTTGAAGCGATACAAATTGATCAAGTGGGTGTTTTATTTGCAAGTCTGACGGAGATGAACAGCATAAACCTTTGAAGAACTTCAAATGTGGACAATTACAAATTACAAATGCAAAAATGTAAGTTAATAAAGCAATAATAAAGTAAAATGAATTAAGAAACAAGAAAAACTTTTTTGCATTAAAATTAGTTAAAGTGCCTTTATTCAAGTGAACCAAAAAAGAAGAGCACATTTTTGGACTTTTTTTTAATTGCTCAGAAAACGTTCTTTAGTTAAGAAACCACTATTGGCATGATTTATTTTATATCTTAAGATGTCTAGCTTTCATTTTTATTTTATAATTCTGCAATCGGTTAAAAATTGCAAAAGATATAGGCGAAAAAATTCTGGAAAAAATTTTCAAAAAACCAACGAGAAGATTACATGGAAAAAATAAAATACTTTCGAAATATCAATCAGGGTTCCGAAAAAAATATTCATGTGAAACATGGAGACAGTTCTGGAAAAATGTGAAATTGTACCATACGCTGATGATACTCTGACCTTCTCAGAGGCGCCAACAGATGAGATGTGTTGTGAAAATTTACGATCAGATATAATTAAAATTAACAACTGGTTAAAAAGGAATAAGTTAAAACTAAACGAAACTAAAACAAAACAAAAATAATGGAAATAAATATGGACAATAATATAACTTAAAAATAAATGATGTAACAACTGAAAAAGTAACTACTACAAAATATCTAGGTTTTCTAATAGATAAGGAATTAAATTTTAAAGAACATGTAGAATACATATGAAAAAAAAATTGGAAAGAAAACAGGATTTCTTAAACGTATTAGAAATAAAATGTCAATTATAACAGCAATAAATGTATACAACACGATTAATTAACCTCATTTCGAATTTGGATATACGATATCTATATATATAAAAATCAATGTTACTTTTCGTTGTAATTTTATAGCTCAAGAATGGGCTCACCTATCCTAACCAAATGTTAAGGCTTTGTTCGAACTATTTAGTAGATATTGTATGTGCCGTCAAGCGGCAACTCAGTCTCTCCGGGCTTAATAAAGATATCACAAAAATTCAGAAAGGACCAAAGAGCCTGTTAAAAATAATTGGATAGGTGTCTGGAACTTTTTGGAAATTATGAGTTTTAGGAGGATAAAACGGGTAAAAACTGAATTTTGATAGTTTTTTTACCAGCATTTATCTTTGAGAGAGATAGCAATAGAAAAATAAAAACGTCGTTTTACTCTCTTTAAAATTGAAATTTACGGGGAAAAGGGCTAAAAACGGGTAAGATCGGTAATATTGTATCTTCGGACCTAATGCATGTAGAACAAAAATTCAAAAAGATCCTAGAAGGCTAATGGCACTTCTTTGAAATTTGGTGTTATTAGAACTTACAACTTTGACCTTCATTAAAAAATGGAAGTGGGCGATGCACCTGATTATCTTATAGAACAACTGCAATATGTAGGAGATCTTCAGCCATATAACTTAAGAAATAACTCGGAATTTAGATTACAACGAGCCTATACAAATACAACAAAACGTTCAACTATTTTACAAAGGGTTACAAAAATATAACATGATGCCATTTTTTATAAAAAATGAAACAAATATGACCATTTTTAGGAAAAATTTTGTTAATTTCATCAGAAATATTAATGTAAACAAGAGCTTTGAAATAATGATTAGTTTAAACAATTTATGAAGTGTAATTTAAAAGTATTACAAATACTACTAATAAATAAATAATAATAATAATAATCTGAATATGGAATTTTTAGTGCCTTTAAATCAGTGAACCTGTGTATGTGTATGAATATATTTATATGAACGCTTACAGTTGTAAATAAGTATTAATGTACATACGTGTATGTTTTAAGATTGACAAATTTAAAACTTAGGAAAGTATCACTATTTTATAACCCCAATAAGATGTTATTTTCGTTATTTAAGATAATAAGTTTCCCAACTATTTGCCCTAACAGTGGCGGCAACAAATGGTATTAAGTTGCCTTCTTTTTTTGTCACCTTTAGCATATAAAAGTATAGAATATGAAGCACTTTAAAAATACTACTTTAAATGACGTTGAACAGCTCAAATATGTGTATATAAAACCAGTTTAATTTTGTTACCTATTTATGCAGCTGTTGAAAAACAGGGATCTCACTGAACGATTTTAGACGATATACATAGTTAATAGTAGTTATGTATATGCAGTCTGCAAATATACTCCTCTGCTACCCCCAGAAATAAAAAGAACTATTTCCTTTTCAATATTTGTATGTATAGCATAACTGTTCTAATTGTGAGTTTTTCTAGGACTCTTGCAGATGTCAATCGCTTTATTTAATTAAATAAATCGACAGTGTTATCTTGAAATAATCAGAATTTTTAGCAAACTGCTGGAATTTTCATTACACTAAAATTAGGATATTTACTTTTAAATAATATATTTCAATATTATATTTTAATTTGGGGTTTTTTAAAAAAGTGTTAAATTACACTCAAAAAAATATAGTGCTTATTCTGGGAATTTTCGCTTGTTGCAAAGTGATAGTTTGTTTTCTTTTAGGAAGAGCTTTTCTCCATTCATCACTTAATTGGCAAACCATTTGTTACCTTCATTTATTACCTTTTAAAAGAACTATTATTTGTTTAAGTAAAGCAATTCTTCATCATTAATTTGTGCAAAACCTCATCGTTTGGTGGCGACTTTCGAACAATTTTTGGAGTCTTTATGACTTTTTCAATAAGTGGAATAATTTATCAGTGAGATAGCTATTTGTTTCAATAACCCAAAACTCAATGAAGTCATGTTTTTCTTTATAATTATCATCTGAGAAAGATGCTTCATTTTCACTTGCACAACTAAAAGCGTTGTAAAAAACATTAATAATTGCTAGATGATTTCAATTTCAATTTTCAATAATTTTTTAAAAACTTTACAAAATCCATTCAGAAATTCCACATCCATAATGAGGTAGTGTTGGCCCCTTTCTATACTTTCCATATAGTGGTATTGTGTGTCATCTCCATATTTGCCCACAATGACCAAAATTCTCCACAAAAATTTCATATAAGAAAATATAAATTTTAAAAATTTTTTTAAAAACTTCACAAAATCAATTCAGTAATGTGGTAGTTATGGCCCCTGGCTAAACTTTCCATATAGTGGTATTGTGTGCCAATTTTTCATTTCCGGAAAGAGATAGATATTTTATACAAGACACACTCTTTATAAATGTGTTATTATCTTTCACCTAAAAATGGTCCGTTAAATATTTTTAATAATTGCTTGTTTTAGAGGTGTGTGCTATAAATTCATTTTTTTTTTACTATTCCTATATAAAAATATCTTTATCTTATAAGGTTTGTGTCTAGGGTTTCATATTTCAAATTTATCTTCACACACATAATTGTCTCTGGTTTGTCTGCATAACACTTTTATTAAACGGCGCCCCACAAAAAATAGTCCAACGATGTCAAATCGCAGCTACTTGGCGGCCAATTGAGACATTTTTTTGGCTAATTAAATTTCCCTCAAATGTTGAACCCAATAAATCGATTGTGGCATGAGATGTGTGGCAAGTGGCACCATCCTGTTGAAAACAAACATTGTTCAGATCACTACCATGAAAAACGGACACAAAGAAATCATATGTTTTTTTTAATAAATCGTTACAATTCACTTCTTAAGTTCACACCTTCTAAAAAGTTCTTATTACATTTTAAAAAGTAAGTTATTTTGATCAAATTTTTATCAATAAAATAATTTTATTTATAAGTATATTTATTTAAAACCTTAAATAAATATACTTATAACACAACATAAATTAATATGAACATTGTTTGAAAAATCTTCCATTTAAAATCAACAATTTTTCTTAAATATTTATTTTATTACACTCCAGCTGTTACCAGCAACTAATTTGCTTAAAATTGTTTTAGTTTTAATAACAAAAAATAACAAGTAAGAGTGCTATATTCGGCCGTGCCGAATCTGATAATACCCTTCACCATCATGTTCATAGATATAATCCCACATCGTAGCTTAACCATTAAACCATTTTCCTTATTATTCCCGACGCCATCCTTGGTTTATTTATTTTTACGTAGTTAACTGTATTATACTAGTCAAGCCCTTTCATTGGATAGCAATATTGAGGCGGTTCAAAAAGTTACATTTGAAAATACCAGATTTGACCTATATATAAATTTATTGTCCGCCATTTTGTAGTGGCGGCCAACATAAATTTAAATTTTTTTATAGTGCTTATATTGCGCTAGTCAAGTCCTTTCAGATGATACCAATATTAACTCTCTCGGTTGTCTAGAAGCTGAAAAAAATTGATTTTCGTTTGTAAATTTTTTTTAATATATATTTAAAAAAAAAATTGTTGCCTATAGCTTTACCGACTAGAGCCCAAAAATTTTCACGAATTTCTCTGGAGGCATATTATATCTACATACAGTAGCAAACATATTCTATTCATTATTCTATTGCTGAAAAATGTTAATTTTGGTAAAAATATGAGAAAAAACAGTGGCAGTCGTGTTTATTTGCTCATATCTCAGAAAGTTATGGGGCGATTGTGCTGAATTTCAATAGCGATTTATTCCCGGTTATTTCCAAAAGATTGATACCATACACAACTGAGGAACATATGTTTGCTTCTAAAAGTAGATTTCAACCAACACACGGACAGACGGGTAGACTGTCAGGGCTAAATCGACTCCTCTATTCACAAGCTTTCAGAAAATATATACTTTATGGGGTCGGAAATGATAATAATTGTAGAAATTACAAACGGAATGACAAAGCTATATATACCCTTGTGCACAACAGGTGAAGGGTATAATATACAACATTGTACTTGGTTGAAAAACTCTAATTCTTACAGTATATTTACGAAAAAAATATATATTTAATAGAATAAAAGTGTGTTGTTTATTTTGCTCACATTTGTACTTTTTCATTTAGAAATATTTAAGGCGATTGGAAAACAGCCAAAATTAATTTTGTGTGCTTTTTTAATTTAATTTTTCTTTTTAATTTTCATTTTGACTTTTTGTTCAAGAAATAACAAACAAAAACAAGTAAGAGTGCTATATTCGGCCGTGCCGAATATTATATACACTTCACAACGTATAACAATAACTATTGTTTGTATCACCATTCATCTCATTAATATGAAATACGTACATATGTACATATAAAAACACACATATAAAAAAACATCCCATTGTAAAATTATAAATTGAGTTTATGTATGTATGTTTAAAAAACAAATAAAGAAAAAAATTAAAAAAATAACAATAAAGATGTATGTATGTGTTGTATGATGTTGGTATGAAAAAAAATGAGGTGGTTGTGGTTTTTAATGCACCGATTTTTCTGGTTCTGCTCTCGAATATTTCTGATGTTTTAATACTTCACGCGTGTCCAGGCGATGTCGGGGGGTTTCAAAAAGTTGATTTCAACATACACACGGACAGACAGTCAGGCGGACAGAGCTTAATCGACTCCCCTACCCATAAGCTTTCAGAAAATATATACTTCATGGGTTCGGAAATTAAAATTTTAGAAATTTCACACGGAATGACAAACCTATATATACTATTTTTTACTGTGTGAAGGGTAGAAATATCAAGAGATCTTCAGGGATACAAGGAGAGAGAAAGAGTTATAAGAAGACTATACACAAATTTATTTTTTTTGTTGTTGTTTCCGTTTTAATCAAAAGAAGCAACTATAAGAAAATTGGAAAAATATTTGGTGGATTTAAAAGGTGTCATTAATCAAAAATTTTTAAAAATAAACCATAAAAAAAAATTTATACGTGCCGAACCTCAGTGGCGTTGCCAAAAAAACGTTTTGTAGTTGGCAACTGTACTAATTATATTTACAAGTGGATACTATCACGAACGTGAAATACCAAAAGAACTCGAACTGGAGATTCATAAGAAAACACATTTAGTGAACTGGGTTCATGACCTAGTCTACATTCATAGAAAATTTTGATTATGGTTTTATTAGGAGAATTTCGTTTCCATATAGAGTGCACAACATGCCAATTAGGCATACGTGTATACTTGTTAAGGGTTTAGGCTTTTAGTGCCCCTGTTTTGCAACCTAAACTAACCTAATTATATTTGCAATTACGAAGTTAAAATTGACAACGCAACTAAATTTGGGCAAAGATTATCTTTCTTGTTTTATTTCATCCACCTGATGGTATGTTTAGAATAGCATATATTGTTGTTCATGTCAATTGTCGTTGTATGACGATGTTATGGCCCTAAAATAAAGGCTGTTCGAAAACTAACGCACAAAATGAAATTTCTTAACATTAATCAGTATGATGTATTAGTAGAATATGTAGAGTAACGTAAAGTAAAAAATATTGAACAAGACCACTTCATCCCCGCATATTTTTCATGAATTTTTTAATAAACTGAATGACGGAATATCTTTGAAATAGCACTGTATTTTTTGTTCCAGACAAGAAAATATACTACACTCAATAAGCGCACATTAAATGTTATTGCCTGAGAAAACACAGAAGAAGACGCGATATATAACTGGTATAAAATTTTATACCTTAACCTATACAGTGTACTTTATAAACCAAAAACGAACAAATTTTGTTATTGTTTTGTTATTTGTTACACACCCTTTATATTTTTGAAACTATTTTTATAGCATTTAAGAGTGCTGTTTTTGTTGAAAGTATATTGAAAAATTATTTTAATACTTGGAAGTGATGACTAAACCCATCCTGCTATTAGCATTTGTTTTTTTTTCAGTTGGAGATGATAGACATTCTTTTCTGTTTAAACTTAACCAGTGGGCGGTGTTAATCAGTTTGGTACGATTTATTTTTTTTTTTAAATTGGGTACCTAAATGCCTTACAATAATGTTATTCTGTCGAAATCCTATACCGGTTCTATCGACGCAGATTTGATTAAATCTACTATAAAATAGGATTCGCTAGTACTGGCAAGAGTTTATCTTTTTCTTTATCGTTCCTTTCTGAATCGACTCACAATGGGCCCTGATGATCTTAGAGTGTAGGTGTAGGAGTGCTTTGGCTTTCCTACAACTCTTCTGTGTAATCTAACCTAACCAAGTATCGAAAATTGTGAAAGAACAACGCCCGAGCGTGTTTGCCTGCCATAAAAACCTTTTTATAATAGGCTTTTGCAACAACAATTTGTTCCGCCAACAAGTAAAACCCTCGGCAGAAATTTTCTCGGAGCTATACAAAAATTGCCAATGGGCGAGAACTTACATCGAAATGTAAGGAAACTTACAGAAAATTGGGAGACAGCTTTTAGTAGAGTATTTTTAAAATTTTTTAGAAATCATTCCTCTCTTTAACACTATCAAAGAGATGTTCCCCGGTCTCAAGATCAAATCATATTAAATCTTATAAGCGTTCAGTACAGCTCAAAAATAGGATCAAATTTTAGATCCCTAATCCTCGGCTGAAAAAGTAAGGATTAGAGTTCCTGGTCATAGTAAATATCTTTCTTTACAATTGGAGGTGTGGAATCTTCATAGATACAAGGGACCAACGCACATTGGGTTGAATCATACCAAAAGTCGATCTTAATTGATTTTTGAAAATTCATTTGTTTTAAAAAAATTGGTACCGGATAAAAGCCTATCTACAGCGCACCGTTAAAGTACAGAAAGTTTTTGCTTTTACATAAAAAGTAGTTAAAAATCAAGTTCAACAATTTTCGAGTTCTGTTTTTTTTTATATTAAACTGTTAAAATTGAGTATCTTAGAATGGAACCATCAACCTCAGGTATTTAAGTGTTTATTTAGTAAAAAAAATATTTTTAAATTTTTTGTGTAAAACTATTTTTATTATTTTTTTTAAAAATAGTCTAAAAATAGAGTATTTTTCGTGTTTAATGGAATGCCACTAAAACTGTTACGAATTGTTTGTTTTTATATTTTGTGATAAAATTGTTCCAAGTCTCAGCTTTCATATTGAAGAAAAAAACATCGCGCATTCACTGCCGTTTTTAAATAATGTAGATTTTAAAACAAATCAAGTGGCCTAAAATAATCATAATAATAATATTTGTGTTTTCTGTTTTTCTTTTATTAATTGTTTTCGTTCTTTATATGTTTTTGTGTTTTTAATAATAATGGTGGACAAGTTAGTAATATGATGTCACGTTCATACACTCAAAAAAAAAGTAAGTAAAAACCTTATAAAAACTTAGCTGATTTGGAATGTACAAATACTTGCAAATATTTACTAGATAATTTGCTAAGTACACTCAAGATAATAAATCTGTCGAAAATTCTGTAAAACGACTTTCAATCGAATTCGACAATTATTTAACAGATTTTTTACAGATTACACATTTTTTGTTATCCAGATAAACACATTTACACATTTTTTGTTATCCTAAATATTATTTTCTGTTCAATTTTAATCGTTGATCTTAGCATATAAGTTTGTTATCTTAAAAGATTTTTTCTGCTAAGTTGACAAACTTATTATTTTGAGTGTATTAGTCAAAAAAAATTTTAATGAAAGATGATTTTACTTACAAACAACTTTTTTTTAATACATCCAATTGGCTATATTCTTTACAACTTTTGTTTTACAGTTAAATTTAAAAACTTTTCTAAATTATTTTATTTATTTTACTAATTAATTTTTTTGAGTGCACGTTTGAAAAAATACATGACATTTAGTGATTATAACTTTGAAGAACATGTATATAAAATACTTATATATATAATAAAAAATATTTTTCACTCTCTGAACCCTATCATATAATTTGACTTTTTGTTATAGATGTTAAGTTTGAATTATGTCGGTTATACTATTTTTAATTATTCTTAATTATGATGTTTCGTACTTGTTGAAAGTGATGTGAATAATTATTGGTTATCGGGTTTGATAAAACAAGTAGTAGACTTTAAAAATAATTACATTCCATAATACATATGTATGTTTTAGGAACAAGCCCCAATACAATTTTCTTTTCACGTAGAAAGCCGTGCCGAATCTTATATACCCTTCACAACGTGTAATCATGCAATAACAATTGTTTGTATCACCATTCATCTCATATAAAACATCCCATTGCAGAATTATAAATTGAGTTTACGTATGTTTTAAAAAAAAAAAAATTACAAAACAAATAAAAAAATAAAAAACATTAAAAAAAATTTCAAAAATTTTAAAAAATTTTTGTGCTGAATTTCAATAGGAATTCATTCCTGGATATTTTCAAGAGATTGATACCATACACGGACCTGAGAAACATGTGGTTGCTTCTAAAAGTTGATTTCAACCAACACACGGACAGACGGTCAGGGCTTAATCGACTCCTCTATTCATAAGCTCTCAGAAAATATATACTTTATGTGGTCGGAAATGAAAATTGTAAAAATTATAAACGGAATGACAAAGCTATATATACCCTTGTGCATCACAGGTAGGGTGATCGATTCGGTTTTACAATCGGTGGAAAACCCGGTTTTTTACTCTTTCAGCTGGCGGTTTTTCCCAAATGTTAATTTTTCGAATGTCGAATACACCGGTTTTTTTACTCACAGAAGCCGGTTTTTTTTTTTCATTTTTAGTTTTATGTTTGTTTATCTTTTTAACCAAACGTACCATACTATATTTTTTACTCAAAAAATTTCCAAAAATCAGAAAATTTATGAAATACTCTTTCATAATATTGTAAGAAATTTATTTGTTGTATTAAAAACAAATGTACACAAGAAAAATAATTAAGCTTAAATATTATTTGTTTTCAATAAACTGCAGGTACTTTATACGTTGTTGCGCTTATAATTTGCTGTGATAATCAGCCGTTCAGTTAAGTTTTTTGACCAAATTATTGTACTTTGCAATAGTTTTTGATCTCATATTCGAATTTCATAATATTTTGCTTCTACGAAATCTAGCGACTTGTACTAAAGACTACCCATAGCTTAACTAATATATCTGATAACATATGACTTGTATACTAAAATAGTTTGACAAACAAAGAGTCATTATTACAACTTGCCTATAAAGTTAATGTTAATAAAATGTAACTTTAACTACCGTGAGCAGTGAAGTGACTTTTTAATATTTTCCATTATTACAGCCTCCTTGCAACAAAGTTTTTTTATACCCGCCACCAAAAAAATAGTGGGGGTATATTCATTTTGTCATTCCGTTTGTAACACATCGAAATATCCATTTTAGACCCCATAAAGTATATATATTCTGAATCAGGGTTTGATTTGATGACGATCTAGCTATGTCTGTCCGTCTGTTGAAAGCACGATAGAGGTCACACCGAAAAAGCTAGGGGGCTCAAATTTTGCCAGAATCTTTCTTATACACAAGGTTTGTTTGGTATTGAAAATGGGAAAAATCGGAATATTAGGAAGAGAGTTATAGCTCGAAAAGCCAGAGTAGGTCGAAAAAACCGTGTCCCTCGAACATCGAATAAAATGAAATTATGTCCAAACGCATTAACGTAGACTCATGAAACTTCGAATATATATTTCCTGAGTAAAAACAATATTTTTCCCCGAAAATTATCTAAATCCATGCATTAGAAAAGGAGTTATCGATCAAAATGTACGAAAATTTATACCGCACAGTGTATTTTTCGGTATATTTAAAAACAAAAACGCCATACAAGCAACAAAATTGGATGTACGACTCTGAAATTTTGCACACTTTGCTTTTTGGTGAGAGGCTTTTTTGTAACGGAAAATCCATGTGCCACGCCCACTTTTACGCCCACCTCCCATATAACGTTTTACCCAAAATTCATATAATTTATCTATTAATATAGATTTTAGAATAATAAAGGACTATATGGAAACATCTTGGTTGTACTCATTAGCAAAAATAACTTTGACACGCCTACTATAACGCCCACTTTTCACGTTATCTACCGTTATTAAAATTTAAAAGCTCATAAAACCGCCAAAATTAGAGGTATGATGATAAAATTTGCTACGTATATCCCCCTAGGCAATGCTATTATTGTGCCAAAGAATTATGGTGCCGCGCCCACTTTTACGCCCACCTCCCATATAACGTTTTACCTAAAATTCATATAATTTCTTTATTAATAAAGATTTTGGAATAATAAAAGGCTATATTAAAACACCTAAAATGTACTCATTCGCAAAAATAACTTTGACACGCCTACTATAACGCCCACTTTTCACGTTATCTACCGTTAATGAAATTTAAAAGCTCATAAAACCGACAAAATTAGAGGTATGATGATGCAATTTGCTACATATATCCTTCTTATCAATATAAATGTTGTGCCAAAAAGTTAAGATGACACGCCCACTTTAACGCTTACCTCCCATATAACTGTTCATCTTAAATTCATGTAATTTCTCTATTGACAAAGTTTTTGAGAAAATAAAGGACTATATTGAAATTTCTAAGTTGTATTTATTAGCAGAAACTTTATTGACACGCCTACTTTAACGCCCACTTTCATTGAAAGACTACATTTACAAAAGCATTTTAGTAGCATATCGATGTTAAACAGGGTGGTTAAGTTTTAAGAGCCGATGTTGAATTTAAATAAAACACAAATTATTTAAGAAATTATGAGGGTGTGAAGATAAATTCGTCAGTTAAATACGTCCCACATCAATGTTAACTACATTCCACACTCTGTTAAGTAAGTTAAATTTTAAAAATTAAGATTTTTTTGATAAATAAACAAAAAAACTCACTTTTTATAATAATAATTTATAAAAAACAAATTAATTAAGTAAAATTAATAAAAAAAAATTAGAAAATAGTACGTTATGTTTGAATTTATAGAGTATGAATATGCTCATTTTGAGGCGTCCAGGCGGGCCATTTCGGACATACCTGAATGGGGTTGTGACATATCGGGTAAAAGCCCTTGCCGAGTAGAATACAAAACTGAAACGGGTATATTAAGTTCTTTCTCAGGAGCGGCACTACAGGGGGTGGAAATATACAAAAATGTCCTACTTGTATTACAAATATTCTAAGTGATATGCGGGCCATTTCGGACATACCTGAATAGGGTTGTGACATATCGGATGAAAGCCCCGGCTGAGTAGATTACAAAACTGAATTGGGTATATTAGGTTCTCTCTCAGGAGCGGCGCTACAGGGGGTGCAAATATATGAAAATATCATACTTGTATTACAAATATTCTAAGTGTTATGCGGGCCATTTTGGACATACCTGAATGGGGTTGTGACATATCTGGTGAAAGCCCTTGACGAGTAGATTACAAAACTGAAACGGGTATATTAAGTTCTTTCTCAGGAGCGGCGCTGCAGGGGATGAAAATATATGAAAAGTCCTACTTGTATTAAAAATATTCTAAGTGATATGCGGGCCATTTTAGACATACCTGAATAGGGTTGTGACACATCTGGCGAAAGCCCCTGACCAGTAGATTACAAAACTGAAACGGGTATATTAAGTTCTTTCTCAGGAGCGGCACAACAGGGGATGGAAATATATATAAAATTTGCTACTTGTATTAAAAATATTATGCGTGCCATTTTGGACATACCTGAATCGTGTTGTGATATATCAGATAAAAGCCCTCGAGGAGTAAATTACGAAAATAGAACGGGTATATTAAGTCTAATCTCAGGAGCGGAGCTACAGGGGGTGGCATAGGTTAAAATGACCCATTACATTAAAAATATTCTAAGTGTTATGCGGGCCATTTCCGACATACCTGAATAGGGTTGTGACATATTGGATGAAAGCTCTTGATAAGTAGATTACAAAACTAAAGCGGTTTTATAAGGTTATCTTTCAGAAGCGACGCTACAGAGGGTGGAAATATATGAAAATATCATACTTGTATTAAAAATATTCTAAGTGATATGCGGGCCATTTCCGACATACCTGAATGGGGTTGTGACATACCGGGTGAAAGCTCTTGATAAGTAGATTACAAAACTAAAGCGGGTATATTCAGTTCTTTCTCAGGAGCGGAGCTACAGGGGGTGGAATATGTTAAAATTACCCTTTAGTATTAAAATATTCTAAGTGATATGCGGGCCATTTCCGACATACCTGAATGGGGTTGTGACATACCGGGTGAAAGCTCTTGATGAGCAGATTACAAAACTAAAGCGGGTATATTCAGTTCTTTCTCAGGTGCGGAGCTACAGGGGGTGGAATATGTTAAAATTACCCTTTAGTATTAAAATATTCTAAGTAATATGCGGGCCATTTCCGACATACCTGAATGGGGTTGTGACATATCGGGTGAAAGCTCTTGATGAGTAGATTACAAAACTGAAGCGGGTATATTCAGTTCTTTCTCAGGAGCTGAGCTACAGGGGGTGGAATATGTTAAAATTACCCTTTAGTATTAAAATATTCTAAGTCATATGCGGGCCATTTCCGACATACCTGAATGGGGTTGTGACATACCGGGTGAAAGCTCTTGATGAGTAGATTACAAAACTAAAGCGGATATATTCAGTTCTTTCTCAGGAGCGGAGCTACAGGGGGTGGAATATGTTAAAATTACCCTTTAGTATTAAAATATTCTAAGTGATATGCGGGCCATTTCCGACATACCTGAATGGGGTTGTGGCATATCGGGTGAAAGCTCTTGATAAGTAGATTACAAAACTGAAGCGGGTATATTCAGTTCTTTCTCAGGAGCGGAGCTACAGGGTGTGGAATATGTTAAAATGCCCCTTTAGTATTAAAATATTCTAAGTGATATGCGGGCCATTTTCGACATACCTGAATGGGGTTGTGACATACCGGGTGAAAGCTCTTGATGAGTAGATTACAAAACTAAAGCGGGTATATTCAGTTCTTTCTCAGGAGCGGAGCTACAGGGGGTGGAATATGTTAAAATTACCCTTTAGTATTAAAATATTCTAAGTGATATGCGGGCCATTTCCGACATACCTGAATGGGGTTGTGACATATCGGGTGAAAGCTCTTGATAAGTAGATTAAAAAACTGAAGCGGGTATATTCAGTTCTTTCTCAGGAGCGGAGCTACAGGGTGTGGAATATGTTAAAATGCCCCTTTAGTATTAAAATATTCTAAGTGATATGCGGGCCATTTTCGACATACCTGAATGGGGTTGTGACATACCGGGTGAAAGCTCTTGATGAGTAGATTACAAAACTAAAGCGGGTATATTCAGTTCTTTCTCAGGAGCGGAGCTACAGGGGGTGGAATATGTTAAAATTACCCTTTAGTATTAAAATATTCTAAGTGATATGCGGGCCATTTCCGACATACCTGAATGGGGTTGTGACATATCGGGTGAAAGCTCTTGATAAGTAGATTACAAAACTAAAGCGGGTATATTCATATTCCACCCCCTGTAGCTCCGCTCCTGAGAAAGAACTGAATATACCCGCTTTAGTTTTGTAATCTGCTCATCAAGAGCTTTCACCCGGTATGTCACAACCCCATTCAGGTATGTCGGAAATGGCCCGCATATCACTTAGAATATTTTAATACTAAAGGGTAATTTTAACATATTCCACCCCCTGTAGCTCCGCTCCTGAGAAAGAACTGAATATACCCGCTTTAGTTTTGTAATCTGCTCATCAAGAGCTTTCACCCGGTATGTCACAACCCCATTCAGGTATGTCGGAAATGGCCCGCATATCACTTAGAATATTTTAATACTAAAGGGTAATTTTAACATATTCCACCCCCTGTAGCTCCGCTCCTGAGAAAGAACTGAATATACCCGCTTTAGTTTTGTAATCTACTTATCAAGAGCTTTCACCCGGTATGTCACAACCCCATTCAGGTATGTCGGAAATGGCCCGCATATCACTTAGAATATTTTAATACTAAAGGGTAATTTTAACATATTCCACCCCCTGTAGCTCCGCTCCTTAGAAAGAACTGAATATACCCGTTTTAGTTTTGTAATCTACTCATCAAGAGCTTTCACCCGATATGTCACAATCCCATTCAGGTATGTCGAAAATTGCCCGCATATCACTTAGAATATTTTAATACTAAAGGGGCATTTTAACATATTCCACACCCTGTAGCTCCGCTCCTGAGAAAGAACTGAATATACTTGCTTTAGTTTTGTAATCTGCTCATCAAGAGCTTTCACCCGGTATGTCACAACCCCATTCAGGTATGTCGGAAATGGCCCGCATATCACTTAGAATATTTTAATACTAAAGGGTAATTTTAACATATTCCACCCCCTGTAGCTCCGCTCCTGAGAAAGAACTGAATATACCCGCTTTAGTTTTGTAATCTACTTATCAAGAGCTTTCACCCGGTATGTCACAACCCCATTCAGGTATGTCGGAAATGGCCCGCATATCACTTAGAATATTTTAATACTAAAGGGTAATTTTAACATATTCCACCCCCTGTAGCTCCGCTCCTTAGAAAGAACTGAATATACCCGTTTTAGTTTTGTAATCTACTCATCAAGAGCTTTCACCCGATATGTCACAATCCCATTCAGGTATGTCGAAAATTGCCCGCATATCACTTAGAATATTTTAATACTAAAGGGGCATTTTAACATATTCCACACCCTGTAGCTCCGCTCCTGAGAAAGAACTGAATATACTTGCTTTAGTTTTGTAATCTACTCATGAAGAGCTTTCACCCGATATGTCACAACCCCATTCAGGTATGTCGGAAATGGCCCGCATATCACTTAGAATATTTTAATACTAAAGGGTAATTTTAACATATTCCACCCCCTGTAGCTCAGCTCCTGAGAAAGAACTGAATTTACCCGCTTTAGTTTTGTAATCTACTTATCAAGAGCTTTCTCCCGATATGTCACAACCTTATTCAGGTATGTCGGAAATGGTCCGCATATCACTTAGAATATTTTAATACTAAAGGGCCATTTTAACATATTCCACCCCCTGTAGCTCCGCTCCTGAGAAAGAACTCAATATACCCGCTGTAGTTTTGTAATCTACTCATGAAGAGCTTTCACCCGATATGTCACAACCCTATTCAGGTATGTCGGAAATGGCCCGCATATCACTTAGAATATTTTAATACTAAAGGGTAATTTTAACATATTCCACCCCCTGTAGCGCCGCTCCTGAGAAAGAACTGAATATACCCGCTTTAGTTTTGTAATCTAGTCCTCAAGAGCTTTCATCCGATATGTCACAACCCCATTCAGGTATGTCGAAAATGGCCCGCATAACACTTAGAATATTTTTAATACAAGTATGATATTTTCATATATTTCCACCCTCTGTAGCGTCGCTTCTGAAAGATAACCTTATAAACCCGCTTTAGTTTTGTAATCTACTTATCAAGAGCTTTCATCCAATATGTCACAACCCTATTCAGGTATGTCGGAAATGGCCCGCATAACACTTAGAATATTTTTAATGTAATGGGTCATTTTAACCTATGCCACCCCCTGTAGCTCCGCTCCTGAGATTAGACTTAAAATACCCGTTCTATTTTCGTAATTTACTCCTCGAGGGCTTTTATCTGATATATCACAACACGATTCAGGTATGTCCAAAATGGCACGCATAATATTTTTAATACAAGTAGCAAAATTTATATATATTTCCATCCCCTGTTGTGCCGCTCCTGAGAAAGAACTTAATATACCCGTTTCAGTTTTGTAATCTACTGGTCAGGGGCTTTCGCCAGATGTGTCACAACCCTATTCAGGTATGTCTAAAATGGCCCGCATATCACTTAGAATATTTTTAATACAAGTAGGACTTTTCGTATATTTTCATCCCCTGCAGCGCCGCTCCTGAGAAAGAACTTAATATACCCGTTTCAGTTTTGTAATCTACTCGTCAAGGGCTTTCACCAGATATGTCACAACCCCATTCAGGTATGTCCAAAATGGCCCGCATAACACTTAGAATATTTGTAATACAAGTATGATATTTTCATATATTTGCACCCCCTGTAGCGCCGCTCCTGAGAGAGAACCTAATATACCCAATTCAGTTTTGTAATGTACTCAGCCGGGGCTTTCATCCGATATGTCACAACCCTATTCAGGTATGTCCGAAATGGCCCGCATATCACTTAGAATATTTGTAATACAAGTAGGACATTTTTGTATATTTCCACCCCCTGTAGCGCCGCTCCTGAGAAAGAACTTAATATACCCGTTTCAGTTTTGTATTCTACTCGGCAAGGGCTTTTACCCGATATGTCACAACCCCATTCAGGTATGTCCGAAATGGCCCGCCTGGACGCCTCAAAATGAGCATATTCATACTCTATAAATTCAAACATAACGTACTATTTTCTAATTTTTTTTTATTAATTTTACTTAATTAATTTGTTTTTTATAAATTATTATTATAAAAAGTGAGTTTTTTTGTTTATTTATCAAAAAAATCTTAATTTTTAAAATTTAACTTACTTAACAGAGTGTGGAATGTAGTTAACATTGATGTGGGACGTATTTAACTGACGAATTTATCTTCACACCCTCAGAAATTATTATCATTTCTTTTTATAATGTTAATATTTGTACGGTTCAATTATGTATTTAACAAAATATCGGCCAAATGCCACCCCCCTCCCCACCATCCTTGGCGTCGCTCCTCTATCTTATGGTCCAAATTTTCAATGATAATGTTGATGATCAATTGTTGGGCACGATAATGAGTCGAGGTTGACTGCTCTTTTGCCACACTATCGCGAAAAACAGCAATGGTTCCCATCCAACAAACTAAAAAGGCATTCACAGATTTTCTAACATTTTATACAGACCTGTTTTGCAGAAATTTAAATATTTTTTACAATTCTCCCGATTGTGGACGAATTTGAACGATTATGTTGATCAAAAGAATTACGAAGTGCACAAAATGCATTTTGATTTGAACGCCCATTTTTATAAAAAACCTGAAAAACACGGATCAAATTGAGTAAGTTTGAGATTGAGAAATGTCAAGTGAAGTGCAGAAATCAAATTTAAAGACTAGGTGTAGTTCACCTTCAACATGGGCCTTTAAAATTTAACCACCCTCTACAAAGAAAGTGATACATATTTTATTATAAAGAGATTATTCCATAGCGATTAACAAAATAATAAATATTGTGCTTTAAATGTACACAAAATTGGTGGTGGGTATAAAAGATTCGGCACAGCCGAATATAGTGCTCTTACTTGTAGTACCAGACAAATACCGATTACTTTTAACAAATTAATTTAGTTCTTAAAAAGTGTAGTGGCAACAATGTAAATTTATACATTTTATTTCCAAAACAAATAAAATTGTTGATGATTTATTTACTGTTTTGTGTCAATAATATTAAAAAATTAAAACTTAAAATAAAAAAAATCACAATTAAGTTGCCATATTTTGTTTCATGTGGAGAAACAATGGCATTTTTAAATTCATAAACTTAACCTTAAAAGTAATTAAAGCATAAACTGACCTTTTAGGTAAAAATTAACATCTTTATTTCTAATAACGGCATTTTATAATAGTGCCATTGTAAGTGTGTTAACTTATAATGCAATTAAACCATAGAACAAACTAGTTTATACCTATATATGTATCTCTGTCATGGGTGTAAGAAAAAATTATATTTTATATATTCGACCGGTTAACCCGTTTTTTCTAAATTTTTAAAACAGAAACCGGTTTTTTCCAATTCTAAATTTCAAACTATTTGAAAACCGGTTTGTTAAAAATGTCGAATAATCGATCACCCTAATCACAGGTGAAGGGTATTAAAAGATTAGGTCTAGTTGTTCACTATTTATGCCACAAATTCCAAAAAAGCGGGGTTTTATAAAAACCAAAATAATAACTTTAAATAAATATTAGCGCTAGCATAGGTACATATTAAAGCTTTAATTTATTATTTTCTAACAGCACATTTAATCTCCAGTTTGTTTTATATATATATTTAAATTTGTTTGTAAACTACAGTCAAAAATTTGAAAAAAAAAGTCATTTTTTAAACAAATATAAAAAGGTTCCTTAAAGGGTTAAAAAAAATTCAAAATTTTTTTTCTATCTCAAAAGTTGGCTATGTTCATATACCTAAATATAAAGCAAAAAAAAATTTCAACATTAACACATTACAGCTTCCAGGACTTAAGATTGTCTTTTAGTATCATTCAACCCATTGTGCAACTTGTTTAGCATATACGATTTCACATTTCTGATGACTACAGAACTGCTGCAGAACTGCGTATCTGTTGGCAGTTCTTTTTGCTGTGCAGCATAAACCCAACAAGGTTTTTCGGTTCCATAATTGGATTATTTATTTTTGGGAAGGAACATGTTCTGCATCCTCTTCCTCTTCTGCATAAGGTGAGCACATAGGTGAGCTATCATCTCCAAACTTGTATAGATACTTTCGAAAGCACACTAAAGGACATGTCATATAAAACTTCGTCGTTTTGCGTGACATTTCTAACTTTGACATAAAAACGCGAGGGAAAAGGTGTATGTGACCATGAAAACTTTGACAACACTTAGGCATTGTTTGTTTACCTATAAAGTTTGCAAGTACTTTTCTAATTTTTTCACTATTATTTCATTATAAGATAAAAGCTAAAAAGGTTATTTTATAATAGTTTTTAACACTAATTAATTTTGCGTTCGAATTTAAAAAGAACAAGTAACAGTGCTATATTCGGCCGTGCCGAATCTTATATACCCTTCACAGCGTGAAGTCATGCTATAACAATTGTTTGTATCACCATTCATCCCATATAAAATACGTGCATATGTATATACTGGTTAGAATATATGTGGCATCGAATCCCAGCTGAGCCAAAAAAAAATTTATTTTATTATATTTAATATATTATTTATATTTTATTATTTTTTTTTTAATTTTTTTAAAAAATTTTTTTAAAAAAATTTTTAAAAAATTTTTTTAAATTTTGTTTTTAATTTTTTTTTAAATTTTTTTTTTGTAGTTTTTTTTATTATTTTTTTCTTATTTTTAATATTTTTTTTTTTGTAATTTTTTTTTGTTTGGTATGTTTTTTACATGTATGTATGTATGTATGTTGTTGTTGTAATTGTGAAAAAAAACGAGGTGGTCGTGGTTTTTTGCTCATATCTCAGAAAGTTATGGGGCGATTGTGCTGAATTTCAATAGCGATTCATTCCTGGATATTTCCAAGAGATTGATACCATGTACAGATCTGAGGAACATAAAGTTGCTTCTTAAAGTTGATTTCAACCAACACACGGACAGACGGGCAGACGGACAGACGGATAGACGGACAGACGGACAGACGGTCAGGGCTTAATCGACTCCTCTATTCATAAGCTTTCAGAAAATATATACTTTATGGGGTCGGAAATGAAAATTGTAGAAATTACAAACGGAATGACAAAGCTATATATACCCTTTTTCACTGTGTGAAGGGTATAAAAAAGTATACGAAAATTTGCCATCTTATTGTCAAAACGCGCAAAAGATGAGAGTTGCTTAACTGTAAGCTTCGCGCTGCGTTGAAAATACTTTATGTGACATGTTTTATATAAGTATGGCTATTTAGTCTTTACTGTCAAAGCAAATTTCTAACGCAACGCGAAGCAAAAGTTTTATCTGACATGGCCTTAAGTTAGAAATTAGGTCGTGTACCTATTCTGCGATATTAAGGATAATCTTGTTTGCCCATCTTCATTTAGTGGACATGTCCCAGCGGAACTGCCACATAGTGGTATATCATTTCAATTTGCACGGCTAGCATGTCAATGGGTATGATACCATCTAACACCCCATTCGCATCCGCTAATATTGCGCGAAAAAAAATTTATTATCTGAAGTGTACATAGTCTATCACCCCAATTCTAAATAACAATTCCCTGGGAATTATTTCCCTATTCCCTGTTCCCCTATTCTAAATAACTTCTCCCGGGGAAATTTGTTCCCTTTCCCTTTTCCCTTATTCTAAATGAACTTCGAAATTGGGAAATTGTTCCCTGGGAAAAAAGTAGGTATTATGAAAGGTAATTAAAGGGAGAATGTAATAACAATTTTTGGGAAAAAATCCGCCAACAAATTCAAAGGGAGTTGTGACAAAAATGTAAGTATTTAATATTTTTTTTTAAAAATTGTGATAAATATTGTAATTTATTGTTACTTTTAGGATAAAAACAACAAACAGGAAGCAGAATAATGAATTGTTTTTTAGTTTTAAAATAATTTTAATTTTTATTTATCTTTTTTTTAATTTTTGAAGCTTTTAAATTTTTTTAATAAAATGTTATATTTATTTAAAAAATGTGTATACATAAATAAGAAATGGCTTTATTACAGAAATTTATTAGAGATTATTCGCAATATTTTTTCTAATATTTTTCTAATATATTTTCTAATATTTTAGGCAATGGATTAATATTGTGGTGAGTCTAAGGATACCACATCATTATCCTAAACGTTCTAACAATCTAAATTTTCTACATCGTGTACTGTAGTATTGTTATGTTATGCAACGAACAGCAAAAATTTGTTATTTTAGCAGCTTTTTTTGGAGCGTAGTGAAGCTGTCTAGCACCAAGAATGCACCTCCATTAATTTTTAAAACACCATTAGTGCGTTCAACCACATTTCGACACTTGGAGTGAATTTCATTAAATTTAGTTTCAACATACGTCTTATAGATGTCCACAGGATATCTATAAGACGTTAAAAGTCACGGTTCAAGTGAATATCCTGCGTCTGCTAAAAAAAATGCAGTTTTAATTTATGAATTGTCTGTTATCATTCAAAACTTTACCAAGAAGCCAATAATTGCTGCCACCTCTAAGTTATTCTTGCTCAAGGTGAGTACGCAATTCGCCAGAATTCCAAATAAAGGAATCGTGACATGCTCCAGGATGTAAGGCATCAACGTACTGAATCCTCAGCTCATGATCACAGACCTGTAATTTTTTTATTAAAAATTAATTATTGATAATTTAAAACAAAAGAAATACTTTACCAGCATTACATTCAAATTATAGTATTCCTTCGTGTTGTAGTAAAGATGCTTGTTCTTAGGAGGAGAAATAATGCGGTCATGCGATCCGTCAACACATCCTATAATGCTTGGAATAACATACTTTACATAAAAAGCTAACGCAATTTGCCAGAACTTTGCTAAGACTACACTGATCCACAGACACACCGCAATCTTTACCTATACCCGTTTGGTACCAACCTTCAGCAAAGAAGCGTAAAATCTCACTTAATTTCACGATTGGAGAAATTGCAAACGACTTACCTTTGGGCTGAACACGTCCAACAGATATTTGAACGCCGATTTATTTACTCCAAAAGTAAAATTTACTTACAAAATGTGCGGCAACTCAAGTGGGTTGCTGGCGTTACGTAGCATGCTCCTTTCTACCCTTTGCTTATTCTTGTCAGATTGATATGCTTCTGAGTTTTTTGCTTCAGCTATTATTATCAACGCTACACTAAACATTTTTATTCACTTTTAACAATTTCTTTTTTATTATTTACGAGTATTCACTTTTTACGCTAAAAATTATTAGCAAATATTTTGTCAAAACAAAACAGCAAAAGCAAACAGCTGACTTCGAAAATGTAAAATTCTCTCTCCCTTGTTATTCCCTTCCCCGACTGTTTAGAATAGGGGAATTTTATTCGCGGGAAAAATGAATTCAATATTTAGAATTGGGGTGTATGTGTTAACAGTAACTCCTTTCGTATTCATTTTATGTCTATGTGTTAACAGTAACTCCTTTCGTATTCATTTAATCACCGCAACAATCAGTTTTGGGTGTTCAAATAAAAAAATTTTAAAAAAGTACACCATGCTTTTGGGCTTACATATTCTATATACCGTTGGAAGTTTAATTTAAAAGAAACTGTCTAGAAAAATGTATATTATATGGAAGACACTGTGCAAATAATCTTACAAGCCCACTTGTCAGATTTTTCTAACCCATTTTTAAAGCCAACAGCATGAAATCACTTATTTAATGACGTCGTATATAAATATCTGAAATTTTGCACACGTCGCTTTTTGGTCAAATGCTTTGTTCTAACGGAAAATAAATGTTACACGCCCACTTTTACGCCCATCTCCCATATAACGTCTTATCTCAAATTCATATAATTTCTCAACGAATAAAGATTTTGGAATAATAAAGGACTATATTGAAACATCTAAGTTGCATTCATTAGTAGAAACAACTTCAACACGCCTTCTTAAACGCCCACTTTCATTGAAAGACTACACAAACTTCGACACGCCTACTATTACGACCACTTTTCTACTGTCAATGAAATTTAAAAGCTCATAAAACCGACAAATATGCAACAGATATCCTTCTGGTCAATGTCATTGTTATGCCGGAAATTTTAGGTAACACGCCTACTTTAACGCCTACCTCCCATATAACGGTTTATCTCAAACTCATATAATTTCTCTATGAATAAAGATTTTGGAATAATAAAGGACTATATTGAAACATCTAAGTTGCATTCATTAGTAGAAACAACGTCAACACTCCTACTTTAACGCCCACTTTCCTTAAAAGACTAAATTTTCGAAAACATTTTACTAGCATATCGAACTTTACAAAGAAAGTGATAGATATTTTAGTATAAAGAGATTATTGCATAGCGATTACTGTTAATAACAAACAAATACATTTTGTGCTATAAATTGGGTTATTTTCCGGGAATTTGAGTTATTTAATCTTCCCGATTTCCCGGGATTATTTTTCGGGATCCCGGGAAATAAAAAAGGTGGCTACGATTCGAAAGCAGATGTTTGTATTGTTTATATTGAAATTGAATTCTAATGATTTTATTTTTGATCTCATAGCTGAAGTACCTGTATTTTTGTTTTTTTGTGCTCATATTTGATCGCGTATCTAGAGAATAATATTTTTTTCAATAAAAAATATTTTTACTCAATTTATATGTTAAATTTAATTTATATGTTAATTTAAGTTTATTGATTTTTATAGTTTTGAAGTTTTTTTTACATTATAAACTATTTTATGCTTTTTAATAAAAATCTTTTTTTTAACTAAAAACAAATTTACTTTTTATTTGTTTTGCTGCGGGATCCCGGGATATTACAAAATAAATCTCGCATTTCCGGGAAAAAACGCTAGCTACAAAAGAACGGAAAACTGGTGGTGGGTATAAAAGATTCGGCACAGCCGAATATAGTGCTCTTACATGTTTTTTCTTAAATAGCTTTTAAGGAAAGGTTTTTGTTAAATCTCTCTTTTTATCGGAGAATTAAAAACGTCATACTTCGCATCGTAGATAACACAAAAGGATCGTTTTTATTAATAGATCCTAGTGGGTTGCTGCCCAAACCTGATCCCTAATTACTAACACAGACCTGGCTTTAGATAGTTTCAAAAGTAATTTTAATCGTTACTTCGTTTTTTACATATTCGAATAATTTATCTCCTGCAGTATCATGCGTATCCAGGTGTTCTTATGCCGATCACGGCCTCTTGAACCTTAAGAATTCCACTCTAGAGCAATCCTCGTAATATTATCGAGCGTCTTCCTGATAGTATGCCCGATCCACCTCAATTTTGAGCCTTTAATTCGATAAATTACAGATTTTAAAATATTTCGAAAGTTTTTAAAATCATTTAGGAAACAGGACAAGAACTATTTCGCAATCGAACTATCGGTTCAAAACAATACAAACATACATGGATCCCAAAATTTATCAATTAAGTTTGGCTAGTAAAATCTTTTTTCTAAATTACTAACAAAAAATAATAAAATGTTCATAACGTTTAAAACTTTTGTTCTCAATTTTAACAAATTGATTTTCCGAGATTACATCCAATACTTGACAGCAAACACCGCTAAAAGAACAATAATAATTTTCAACCATGACGTCTTTGTTTAAATTTAAACACTCAATTGTAATTATACATTTTTGTTATATCTAATTATAATTGAGTTGTAAATTGTTTTTACCTTGTTCAAATGGTTTAATTAAAATTTTGCAATTATTTTTGCTTGGCAATTGTTTTACGGTTTAAATTTTTTTTGAATAAGTGATCGGTATTATTTGTTGAATTTTGTCTTTTTAAAATTTCATAAATTTATCACGTTCTAAATACATATATAAAATAACTTAAATTTAAATACGAAACGAAGAAAGTTGATGTTCTTGTGTTTTAATAATTTCACAATCCTACAGCTTTATTAATTTAGCTAAACGAATAACACAATCCTTAAAACTTTGAATTATAAAGTTGCCCAAGGGCAACGGCTTTGTCCCCTTAAACCCTGATATTGGTATCAAATGAAAGGGCTTGACTAATAGAATATAGTAAATTATTAAAAAGTGTAAACTCCAAGATGGCGTCTAAAACAATATGGCGGAATTTTTTTTTTTATTCCCATCACTGTGGGTATCCAATGAAAGGACTTGACTAGCAGAATACAGTTAACTAAAAATTTAAAATCAAAGATGGCCTCGGAAGCAATAATAAGAAATGATATATAACATGAAATCTAGGCTAAGCTATGATATAGTCATTATACCATTATCATGATGGTGAAGGATATTATCAGATTCTGCACGGCTGAATATAACACATTTACTTGTTTAATCTAAATTCTTTTCAAACAATTTTCAGTCCTTTCATAATTTATAGGGAAGGTTGTTATCATTTGTAGATATAATATGCCTCTAAGGCTACTCATAAAAAAATTTTAACAAATCGTTTTCTAATTGGTAAGGTTGTAGGAAAAATTATTTTAAACTAATATACCTATTATTTTAAATATATAAAGTTCGTTAAGCTTTTAAATAATTTTTGGACATGCTAGTGACATCAAATTTCAAGCCGGAGCCTGGATAATTATTTTTGAAAAAACCTAAAAAATCGGTTTAAAACCAACTGAGATACATGCATTCCTAGAATTTACGAACAAAAATCTATTTTTTTCAGCTTCCAGACAACCGGGACAATATTGGTTTCAAATGAAACGTTTGATTTGCAAAATATATTACACTAAAGAATTTTAAATCCAAGATGGCAAGATGGCGCAGCAATGCGGTACGGGTTCTGCTTGCATTTTATAGAGGATAATCAAGAAGATAAATATAAATAAATTTAAGCTTATACAATATAAGTTCTTCTATCATAAAAAAATGTACATTGTTTTAGTTAAAAATAGTTATTGGTTAAGTTTGTTATCAGTATTTTGTTTGTTAACAAGAATGTTATACATTTTTTTAAATAAATAATTGTTTTAAAAAATGTTACAATATTTGCATTAAATATCAAAACGCCCAGTGTTTACAACTGTCTATCTTATGGTCAAAAAATAAAGGCATCCATACAATAAGAAAAATTAAAATATAAAAAAATGTAATTTAGTTTCTACACTTTCCGAAGAGAATACATATAAACTACTAAGGGATACACATACATATGCATACATATACATGCAATTAAAAATGTGTACATTTAAAGCACAATATTTATTATTTTGTTAATCGCTATGGAATAATCTCTTTATAATAAAATATGTATTACTTTCTTTGTAGAGGGTGGTTAAATTTTAAGGGCTCATGTTGAAGGTGAACTACACCTAGTCTTATAATTTGTTTTCTGCATTTCATTTGACATTTCTTAATCTCAATTTGATCCGTGGAAAGAAACACAAATGAGCAACGCGCTAAAGTTATTCAGGTTTTTTATGAAAATGGGCATTCAAATCAAAACGCATTTTGTGCACTTCGTAATTGTTTTGGTCAACATAATCGTTCAAATTCGTCCACAATCGGAAGAATTGTAAAAAATATTTAAATTTCCGCAAAGCAGGTCTGTATAAAATGTGAGAACACCTGTGAATGCCTTCTTAGTTCGTTGAATGGGAACCATTGCATGGCAAAAGGGCAGTCAACCTCGACTCATCATCGTGCCCAACAATTGAGCATCAACACTGTCATTGATAATTTGGACCATCAGATAGAGGAGTGGCGCTAATGATGGGGTGGGGGCCATTTGGCCGATATTTTGTTCCATACATAATTGAATCATAAAAATATTATTATTATAAAAATAAATGATAATAATTTCTTAAATAATTTGTTTTATTTAAAATTAACATCGGCCGTTAAAATTTAACCACCATTAATAACTTCGATATGATAGTAAAATGTTTTCGTAAATTTAGTCTTTTAGTGAAAGTGGGCGTTAAAGTAGGCGTGTCAATAAAGTTTCTGCTAATAAATACAACTTAGATGTTTCAATATAGTCCTTTATTATTCCAAAATCTTTATTAATAGAGAAATTATATGAATTTTAGGTAAAACGTTATATGGGAGGTGGGCGTAAAAGTGGGTGTGGCACATTGATTTTCCGTTACAAAAAGCAAAGTGTGCAAAATTTCAGAAATGTACATCTAATTTTGTCCGTTTTATTAGGTTTTAAATTTTAAATATACTGAAAAATACACTGCGCGGTATAAATTTTCGTACATTTTTATCTATAACTCCTTTTCTAATACATAGATGTAAGCAATTTTTGGGAAGAGATATTGTTTTGACTCGAGAAATATACATTCGAAGTTTCATGACTGTACGTTAATGCGTTTGGACACAATTCCATTTTATTCGATGTTCGAAGGACACGGTTTCTTCTACCTACTCTTGCATTACGAGCTATAACGCACTTTCTAATATTCCGATTTAGCCCATTTTCAATACCAAACAAACCTTGTCTATAAGAAAGATTTTGGCCCCCTAGCTTTTTCGGTGCGACCTCTATCGTGCTTTCAATAGACGGACAGACGAACGGACATAGCTAGATCGTCATCAAATCAAACCCTGATTTAGAATATATATACTTTATGGGGTCTAAAATGGATATTTCGATGTGTTACAAGCGGAATGACAAAATGAATATACCCCCACCATTTTTTTGGTGGCGGGTATAAAAAGTGTGCGCAAGTTTGCGCCATTATTTTTGAGGATTTTTTAAAATTTTCACATTTCTTCTATTTTTGCTCAGGCACTTCCTCTTATACATTTATATCGTCATTAACTTTTATGTATTTTTAACTCTTCATAATGTTAATACCTGCCTATAATTATAAATTTGAAAAATTCTTTATTACCCATAGCAGTTATATAACAGAAAAAAGAAAAGCCTAATTTGTTAATTTCTTCTGAAATAAAAATCTTTAAAAAACTTTAAATAATATAATAAGACTTTCTTAATAAAAGAAAAAAATAAAAAAATAAATCCCCATAAAGGATATTTTTATATAAGTACCTGCTCTACAATATATTATTTGTTAAAAAAAATTTAAGTACCTTATAAGAAAAATTATTAAAAGCATTTATCACAAAAATAAGTTTACAAAAATTAATACAGGTGCATACAAATAAATGGGCACCCAGGTATCAGGCTAATTAACGCATAAGAGCATGCGCTTGAAAATACTTATAAAGGGTTATTGCACACACACAGAAAAAAATATTACTAAAATTTGTATAATTAATTGAATTTTAAATTTGTTTTTGAATTCTAATTATAGTTTTCATTAACTTAATTAAATTTTTTAATTGATATTAAATATTTTCAAAAAACAATGAGATTTCTGTCAGTTGAAAAAAATTTAAAAAAATAAAATATATTATTTTAAATGACATTTACATTTAATTTTAAGAATACATTTAATATAATTGTTACTCATGGAGCGAAATAGTGAAAAATTGTCGCCAATCTGCAAGAGAAAGTTCTGGTAAGTGCACATACGTACATATATAACAATATGTTCTGCTTTAAATATAATAAATGGATTCGGTTTCATTGTAGGTATGCCAAAATTCATTACATACTTATTGTGTGCCTTTATATTCCTCAGAATTCTCATTTTAATAGGTAAGTTAGTGGAATTTCTTCACTCTGCCTGATCAAGCCTTTTTACCGGTTAATGTTCCTTTATATCTAGGTCATTGATGCTAAAAATTATTTTAGGAAATCCGGCTTTTGATATGGTATAGTATGTGTATGTGTGTGGAACACTATTTCTTATCATTAATTTTATTATACATATAAGTAACGACATATAATTAAAAATATAGATTCCTTTGTAATATAAATGTGGTATATTAAGAATAAACAAATATAAAAAAAAAGAATATTTTTTTTTTGTATTTTTTTATACAGGTTTAATAAATTATATTATTGATATAATAAATGCTTTAATATTATAAAACCCAAATCTCAAATAAAGACATGATTAAATTAATTAAAATCATTTTTGAAAATTATTGAAAATTTTAATTAATTTTTTAATACTGTTTTAATTGATATTTTTCTCCATATTTTTTCAATTAAAACTATTAATTTTCATTTAATTAATAGCATCATTTTGATGATTGGAGCAAAATTAAACAATTTTTTAATTAATAATATTAATTTCGTAATTAAAATCCATATTTATTTTTTTTCTGTGTACGAATCTCCAATAATACGAATGGCAAATTTTTTGCATTGGTAGTTCTGCAGTACGAATATATTCTTTTTTTGCTATTCGATAATACGAATAACTGTATTTTTTGTAAGAATATGCTTGTTTAAAGTTTTACTTTGAAGTTTTTTACTTGTTTTTTTCTGCGGTCAACTGCCAAATACAGTTGGTACAAAATTTAATACATACATACATACATACATACATACATACATACATACATACATAGGGATATTCAGACGATCACACGGGAAATCCAGGCATTGTATATGCAGGCTACGTGTGAGGTGATTGGTACGGAAGATAGTCCACCAAAGGCTCAAATGGTTGATAAGGAAGCCCAGACGGAGCAACCTCGGTTGACACTTCTTCCAACCCAATCGTCTAAAAGGGGACCAATTACTCAGAGTCCCAAGGGGAACAGGAAGAAGAGGAAAAAGTCCACTATGAATGAACAGGTCATTAATAGTGGGGTAGAGATTCTAGGCACTAAGCCTCGTGCGGATTCTGAGGGAAGTAAGCCTCGTGCCAATATTGAGGGAACTAAGCCTCGTGCCGATACGGAGGGAACTAATCCTCGTGCCGATACTGAGGGACTCTCAGTGACGGATAAGGGATCGGAATGGAGGAAGGTACAGCCGAGAGCGCATAGAAGAAGGAAACCAATGAGACCGGACACATTGGTTGTCAGAAATTGTGGGGAAAGATCTTATGCGGATATTTTGAAGCAGGTTAAGAGTGACCCAAGGTTAAGTGAACTTGGCCAGAGTGTTAGAAACATTAGGAAGACAGGTAGGGGTGAATTGCTCTTCGAGTTAAATAAACCCCTACATAATAGTACGGCCGATTTTAAGACAGCTGTCGAGGGTGTGCTGGGCGAGACGGCTGAGGTACGTGCCTTGACGCATGAGGTGCTCTTGGAGATTAGGGATATAGATGAGGTTACGACGAAAGACGAGGTATTACATTCTCTTTTGGAAGTTTCCGATAAATTTAGTGCGTTGAAACCGTCTGTGATTAAGTCTTTGAGGAAATCGTATAGGGGAACACAGACTGCCACTATTGGTCTGAGTTCTGAGTTGGCGGGCTACCTTATTGAGACCGCTAAGATACGTATTGGATGGGTGATATGTAGGATACGAGGGAAAATGGCACCAATTAGGTGCTACAAATGTTTGGACTTTGGTCATACTGCGAGTAGGTGCAAAAGTCAGAATGATTACGCTGACAAATGCCTCCAGTGTGGCGTATCTGGTCACAGGATTGGGGTGTGTAATAACCGACCATCATGTGTGCTGTGTAGTTGTGTAAACCCTAGGGTAAAGAGTGATCATGTAACTGGCTGTTTTGTCTGTCCGTTTTACAAGAAAGCGATCGAACGCCTTAGACATCGAGGATGAGAGTCTTACAACTAAATCTGAATCACTGTCAGGCGGCACAGGATCTGCTGAAACAGAGTGTTCGGGAGATGAATATAGACTTAGCACTCTTAAGTGAACCGTATCGATGCCGGGACTCGGTTAATTGGTTATCGGACATTACCAAGACGTCGGCGATATGGTTAATCAGTGAATTGGGGCTGCGAGATCCTGCCTTACAGTTTACTGGTTTTACTCGGGCTATTGTGCATGGGATTTGCTTCTATAGCTGCTACGTTCCCCCGAGATATTCCTTATTGGAGTTTGAACGAATTGTTCACAATATCGTTTCTGATGCATGCTCAAGAGGTCCCGTGGTTATTGCCGGCGACTTCAATGCGTGGGCGATAGAATGGGGCTGCCCATACACAAATTCTAGGGGTCGGATACTAGTGGAGTCATTTTCTACACTTAATGTGATTCTGTTAAACAACGGAGCTGAGCACACTTTCTCAAGAGGCGAAGCGGGGTCAATTATTGATATTGCCTTTGCTAGCGCTGATATTATGGGAAGGGTAGGATGGAGCATGCCAGGGATATACACACATAGCGATCATAATGCTATATTGATTGATATTAGGGAGGAATTGCGCCAGGATGCAATGATTATACACCCGGAACGAATTTCGGGATGGAAAACAGATAGCCTTGATAGGGAATTATTTGGAGTAGTGGTGGAAAATATGAGGTTGCAAGGGCAGCCTGAAACAATGGCTGCGCAACTCATAAGTAGGGTATCGGAGGCATGCGATACGTCTATGATTAAAAGGAGGATGAGTGCGAACAAGCGGCCGGTATATTGGTGGAACGGGGAAATTTCTCAACTACGGTCGGAATGTATCCGGGCTAGACGACGGTATACTAGAAGCCGAGGTAGGCCGGGGAATGACGAGCACCGTGACCAATATAGGCGCATCCGCAAATCCTTGAAAATGGCGATCAGTAGGAGTAAGAGGGCATGTTTCATACAGATGTGTGAAGAGGTTGAAAACGACCCATGGGGTCTGGCTTATAAGCTGGTAACAAAAAGGCTAAAGTGTCTAAATCCTCCACCACCTAAGGATGCTGAAGTACTTAGGCGCATAGTGGATCACTTATTTCCTTACCAAGGTGTGACATCTTGGCAGACTGATACTGTTCATGTGGTATTTGACTTTCCGCTTGTCACGACAGTTGAGGTTGAAGCTGCCATGAGCAAATTTAGGGACGGGAAAACCCCTGGCTTGGATGGCATACCGAATGCGGTAGTAAGGGAGACTTTCAAGTATTGCCCTGTTCAGATTATCCATTTGATCAATTCGTGTTTACGCCATGGTAAATTTCCGAGTATGTGGAAAAGGCAAAAGCTAGTTTTGTTATTGAAACAGGGAAAACCTCAGGAGGATCCTTCCTCCTACCGACCACTCTGTATGATTGATACGTTTGGGAAGCTGTTGGAAAGCATAGTTTGTAGGAGACTAGAGGAATATGTTGAGTGCGTAGGAGGTCTATCTGATAATCAATTTGGTTTTAGAAAGGCAAGATCGACTGTGGATGCTTTGAACGTAGTGGTTCATACGGCCACTGCGGCGATTGAGGGCAAACGATGGAGGAATGGCACAAAGGAGTATTGCGTAGTGGTAACGCTCGACGTCAGGAATGCATTTAACTCGGCGAACTGGGAGGTTATAGTGAATTCTCTCACGCGTTTAGCGATTCCTGAGTACTTGTTGGCTATAGTAAAGGATTACTTCCGTGACAGAATCCTGCTGTACGAAACCGACAAGGGCATGCGACAGCATAATATCACAGGTGGGGTCCCACAGGGTTCGGTTCTCGGACCGTTGTTGTGGAATGTGATGTATGATGGCATACTCCGTGTGTCTCTTCCCGATGGGGCTAAGATTGTCGGTTTTGCCGATGACATAGCCCTGATATGTGTCGCTAGGGAGTTAGTGGAGATTACGACCATTGCTAATGCAAGCATAGGAATTGTGCGCTCCTGGTTGGAATCTGTTAATTTGGGGCTCGCTGACCAAAAGACAGAGGCGATTTTGATATCCAGCCGTAGGTCAATGGAGTCTGTGAAATTGAATGTGGGATCATGTTGTATTGAGACGAAACCTTCGCTTAAATATCTTGGGGTTATGATAGATTGTCGTTTATCTTTTAAGGATCATCTGCTATATGTTGCTGAGAAGTCTTCGAGAACATATACTGCTCTGTCTCGTATAATGCCAAATACGAGAGGCCCAAAGTACTTACGTCGGAAACTTCTGGCTGGAGTAGTTAAGAGTGTGATTATGTATGCATCACCTATTTGGTCTCGGGCTCTTGGGTTGAAGACCTATAGGGGAATTATAAGCCCAGTATATAGATTGGCTGCTTTGCGAGTTATTTGTGCTTTCCGGACTGTATCAGATGATGCAGCATTGGTGATTGCAGGAATGATGCCAATTGATCTTCAGATCAGAGGCTTCTCAGATATTGAAACGATTGCTGAGTGGCAGCGGCGATGGTCCTTGTCAGAGAAGGGTAGATGGACGTTTTCTCTTATTCCTGACTTAGTCCCATGGCTCGGGCGAACACATGGGGATCTGGACTTCTATGTTACGCAGTTGCTTAGTGGACACGGTTGTTTTCGGTCTTACTTATACAGATTTGGTCATGATACTTCTCCGTTCTGTCCGAGTTGTGATGGTAATGTCGAGGAGAATGCTGAACATGTGTTCTTTTCGTGCTCGCGTTTTGATAGGGAGAGAATACACCTTGAGGGGATGATAGGCCGTAGTGTTGATCACAGTAATATAGTGGAAATTATGTTGTCCTCTGCACGCAGTTGGGAGTATGTATGTGAATATGCTAGATTGGTTCTCACTGAACTTCGTAGGGTTGAGAAAATCCGTAATAGGATGTTATAGTTTGGGTGTTGTACCTTCCCCCCCCTGCGATGTATAGCTTTGTGGTAGTTCCGCAGGGATTTTGGGCTAGTGTACCGAGGTGTTTTAGCGTGTTAAAGTCACGCACTCCTGGTTGACCTGAGTACCAGGGTCTTTCGATGATTTCACCTCGTTAATAAAAAAAAAAAAAAAAAAAAACATACATACATACATACATACATACATACATACATACATACATACATACACCCGTGTGGGGTTTGCTAGATCCTCCATCGGGACCCTCCCATTCGGCGAATTGGGAGCGCTCGTCATGCCCTTTTCAGGGCGTGAAGGGTACCAGGGAAATAAAATACCTGGGGGTGATCAAAATCTAGCACTATGACTGGATGGTAGGTTATCCAAATCCAGGAGCGTCTGACCCACATTGGGCGGCTTCCTGGTCAGCGTCTGTCTCCATGTTAGGAGCGGCTGTTCTTTGTGTCCTGGCGGGAGGCGAAAAACGCTAGGGGTAGGATCCCCGAATAATAAAACAAAGATGGAAAGGTTGAATAAAATAAATGAAGTTACTACACAGGGGACTAATACCCCAGTGTCGGCGGCCGCGAGGGGTGGGCAAGCAGGCTCCCGGGCGTCGATATCAAGCGACTGCAATGCTATTCCGGTAGGCTTGGCTGGATTGGCAGATAATGCTACAAGCATAAATGATAACGGTTCTAGTGGAAGGGGACTAGATGGCGGCAAGGGTGACCATTTGGTAACAGTCAACCCCTTTGCCCGAAATTCGAAAGTGCGCAGATCACCTCAGCACGAGAAGACTGGATCCAATGAGACGGCAGTAAACCCGAATATGGAAACCACAGCATTCTGTAGACTCGGCGTCTGCATCCGGAAATTAGTGGACATGCTGGAAGATGGGAAAAGGCGTTCGATTCATCAACCTATGCGGGATGCTATAGAGAGCATTAAGGCCTTGTACGAGCTATCGGCGATAGAAAACCATGACGAAAAGGCGAAAGAGGTCATCAGAAGCTCAAAATCCTCTCAAACCTCGCCATGGTTAAGGAGAAAAGAGCCCAAGAGGAAACCAGAGGGGAAACCGGAGGGAGCACCAAAGGAACCTATGGCAAAGAAAGTCTACGAAGGCAAGAAATGCGAGGAAGCAAAACCGGAGGAAACCGCCAATATACAGGAGAATGATGGTTGGAAAGTGGTAAAGTCTAAGACGAAGACAAAGAAGTCAAACGGGAATCGCAATAGGGTAAGGACGAAACCCGACGCGATTGTAATAGAGGCTGTAGGGAATAGTTCTTACGCCGACATCCTGCGTAAAGTGAAGGCCGATCCGAGTCTCAACGAACTAGGTCAGGCAGTATCCAGGATTAGGAGAACCAACAATGGTAACCTATTACTCCAACTGCGAAATACGGGCGAGCGGACAGACGAGTATAAGGAGGCGATCGGTCATAGTTTAAATGGCCAGGCGTCTGTAAGGAGTCTGAAACCGAGAAAAGTTATAGAGATCAGAGATATCGATGAAGTAACGACGAAGGAGGAGGTAGTTAGGACAATTAGGGCGCAACTAAAGCTAAGAGACTCTGACCCGGTAGAGATGCTTAGACTTAGAAGTGCATACGGTGGAACACAGATCGCCAAAATTAGTTTGCCAGTAGACAGAGCCGAAATGCTTCTGAAAATGGGGAAAGTCGCTACAAATTGGGCAATATGGCGTATAAGGGAGGAAAAGAGCCTCCTAAAATGTTTTAGATGCCTCGAATTTGGGCATTTGGCGGTCAAGTGCGAAAATGCTATGGATAGATCGAAGATGTGCAGGAGATGCGGTAAGGAAGGGCACATGGCTAAGACATGTGAGGAAAATCCCGTATGCATGTTCTGCAAGAACAATAATACAGGCGACTCAGCCCACATTGCTGGAAGCAGTAGATGTCCGGTATTCAGGAGAGCTCTCGAAACTAGGAAATAAATATGGAGCTAAGGATCATGCAGATAAACCTCAACCATTGCGAATTGGCAAACGACCTACTGTCACAATCAGTAAGAGAAAAGCAAATAGATGTTGCGATAATAAGCGAGCCATATGGAGTAGGAAGTAGCAATGTTTGGACAAGCGACCAAAGTTCGAAAGCTGCAATATGGGCATGTGGCAAACATGCTTTTCAGAACATTGGAGATAAAAGAAAAGGCTTTACTCGAGCAAGGATAAAGGGCATATTCTTCTACAGCTGTTATGCTCCACCGAGTTGGTCCCATGAAGAATATGAATCTATGTTGCAGGAACTTGTGAATGATGCAGTTGGGAAGTCCCCACTTGTAATAGCTGGTGACTTCAATGCATGGGCGACGGAATGGGGCAGCCAATCGACAAACAGAAGAGGACGGAGCCTCCTGGAGGCATTTGCACCCCTGGATGTAGACGTGGCTAACAATGGAAGGAGCCAGACCTTCAGGAAAGCCGGTCGGAGCTCTATCATCGACATTACGTTTGTCAGCAGCTCGCTAACTCCAAGGACGAAGTGGTGGGTTAGCGAAGATTTCACTTACAGTGATCACCAGGCGGTAATGTTCGTAATCTCAGGATGCAGTGGCCGTGGGCGACATACTAAGCCTACAACGGGTCCAAAGTGGAAGGATTCACGTTTCGACGTGGAAACATTCAATGATTCAATAATGGACGAGGAGATCGAGGAAGGTCCAGTGCAGATAGCGTCAGTGCAACTATGCCGGTTAATAGAAAGAGCTTGCGATGCGTCAATGCCACAACGTAAGCCGAACAGACTTGGTTATCCATGCTATTGGTGGAATGAGGAGATACGAAGCCTCAGATTGGAATGCCTTAGATCGAGGCGCAAGGCACAGCGATCCAGAGGGAAAAGCTACCACACTCAGAGGATTGAGGAATTCAGGGAACTTAGGAAGAAACTCAAAACTGCAATTAAGAAGAGCAAAGGAGAAAGCTTCAAGCTCCTCTGCGAGGAGGCAGATGCAAACCCTTGGGGTACGGCATATAAGGTGGTAATGAAGAAGCTTAAATGCCAAGCGGCTCCCCAGATAACATGCCCAACACTCCTACTGGGCATTGTATCGCACCTGTTTCCACAGCGGGAGAACAATTGGGTATACGTCGACAGCAGATTCACGGACTGCAATATTCCCCCTGTCACGGAGGAAGAGATTCTCAAGATAGGTAGGGAAATTGGGGATAACCGGGCACCTGGCCCGGACGGAGTTCCCAACAAAGCCATTAAAGCCGCAATACAGCGACGACCGTGCTTGTTCAGGAGAATTATGCAAGGTTGCCTTAGTGAGGGTATTTTCCCGGACCAATGGAAGAGACAGAGACTAGTTTTGCTTCCGAAAGGGAACAAACCAGCTGGCGACCCTTCATCTTATCGCCCTATCTGCCTTCTTGATACACTGGGCAAAGCACTGGAAAAGGTGATCTACAACAGACTCATGGACATCGTCGAGAGAGAGAATGGACTCTCCGAGACACAATTCGGATTCAGAAAATCACGCTCCACGATTGACGCCATAAAAAGGGTAGTAGATACAGCTGCGGGCGCAATAGCAGGAGAACGTTGGAGATGGGGGACAAAAGAATACTGTGGTGTTGTCACGCTTGACATTAGAAACGCGTTTAACTCTGCCAGTTGGGATTTCATAATGGCAGCTCTAGAGAGACTGAACACACCGAAGTACCTGATTAGAATAGTGAATAGTTACTTTTCGAATAGGAAACTGATCTACGCAACGGACGATGGGCCACGGATGTATGATGTTAGTTCAGGTGTTCCACAGGGATCGGTTCTTGGTCCACTACTATGGAATATCATGTATGACGGAGTTCTTAGAACACAACTACCGAGCTCGACAAGGATAATCGGGTTCGCGGATGACATAGTGATTGTCAGTGTAGCGAAACATATTGTGGAATTAGAATCGGCTATAAACGATGCAATTGTGAGGATCCAGAGATGGCTAGATTCGGCGAATCTCAACCTGGCAGAACAGAAGACTGAAGTAGTACTTATTACAAGTAGGAAAAAAGTGGAATTTATGAAGGTGAAGGTGGGAAACCAGGAGATATGTTCTAAACCGGCAATCAAATATCTTGGGGTCATGATGGATAACAGACTTAAATTTGGGCCTCATATTGAATACGCGTGCGCGAAGGCCGCAATGATTCAAAGGAGTATTGCTAGAATACTACCTAATATTGCAGGACCAAAGGGTCCAAGAAGGAGGCTTTTGGCTACGGTTACCAATTCCACATTGCTTTACGCAGCCCCTGTTTGGGCACAGGCTCTAAAGATAAAGGAGTATAGAAGAAAAATGTCCTCGGTTCATAGACTATGCGCGCTCAGGACAATAAGTGCCTTTAAGACGGTATCGGACGACGCGGCTTGTGTCATAGCGGCAATGATTCCAATAGACATACTGGCGGCGGAGATCCAGAGAATCTACAATAGGCGAACGACAGGCCAGGCAGTAATAAATTTAGCTGCAGTTAAGAGAGAGGAAAGATCGTTTTCAATCAGAGAATGGCAGAGAAGGTGGGATACATCGACTAAAGGGCGATGGACATATAAACTCATCCCTAATATTGCGGTATGGATGGATAGGAAGGCTGGGGATGTGAACTTCTACTTGACACAGTATATGACAAACCATGGCGCTTTTAGGCAATATCTGCACAGGGTTGGCCATGAAAATTCCCAAACCTGCCCAGAATGCCCAGAAGAGGCGGAAAATGCGGAACATGTCGTATTCCGATGCCCTAGATACATGGGGTGGACTTCGGGTATGACGAATCCATCGGAGTTTCTTCGGCATATGTGTCAGGACGTGGAAAACTGGGAGGTCTTTAGTGGAGTGTGCTCCCGGATAATTAAGGATCTAAGAAGGCTGGAAAGGGCTAGACGGTCCGACGAGGAGGAGGCGTAAATGCCAACGGCCCCCGCGAAGTAATACCTAGCGGCAGTCCCGTGGGGATGTCCGTCGATGATCGAGGGGGTGTGGTTTAGTACGTAGGCGCTACGGCGAATCGTACATGCTTGTGGCACGGGCCACTAGTATCTATGAAGATTCCACACCACCGGCTCGAAAGCAAAAAAAAAAAAAAAAAAAAAAAAAAACATACATACATACATACATACATACATACATACATACATACATACATACATACATACATACATACATACATACATACATACATACATACATACATACATACATACATACATACATACATACATACATACATACATACATACATACATACATACATACATACATACATACATACATACATACATACATACATACATACATACATACATACATACATACATACATACATACATACATACATACATACATACATACATACATACATACATACATACATGCATACAATGTTTAATCACTGATTTTTTTTAACAAACTAATTATATACTTTATGTTACTACATATTTACATACATATGTACAAATGTATGATTTAAATCCTATTGTCTTGACTTGAATTTGTTTATCTTTTGAGTTTTTTCTTGTTTTTTGTTTTAAATAAAAAACTAATTTAAGTTAAACTATCTGCATGTGTTTTATTTAACATAAAAGGAAGAAAAACTGTTGTCCAATAATACGAATTTTCCAATATTACGAATAGGCCTGATATTATATAATTCGTATTATTGGACGTCCACTGTAAATCTAATGCAGAGTTCGCCACGTATAGCGAACTTCGACTGACGCCAAATATACAAATATACGGGGCTATCAACCGCCATAGACGATTTACGACTTTTTATTTAATCTATTGAGAATAATTCTATCGCGTATTGTACTGACATCCGCGGCTTGGTTTTAACAATGCAAAATAAATATAATCCTGGAGATTGGCGCTTATTTATTGATTCTTCCAAAAGTAGCTTAAAAGCAGTTTTGCTACATGTCACTAATTTAAAAAGTCCTATTCCGATAGCACTAAGCACAAATACTAAAGAGACATACGCATTAATGAAAAAAATAATGCAGTTAATCTATATATATAAAAGTGAAACTCTGTGTGTGTGTGTGTGTTAGACTCCGAAACTGTAAAACCGATCGGGCTCAAACTTTGGTGAGTTGTTGTACACATACCAGGGAGTGTTTATGGGTGAAAAAAAGTGGGCGGGGCCACGCCCATAAACAATTAGTTATCAGTTTTAGCTACTTGCACTTGACCGATTTTTCTGAAACTTTGCACATATATCGAGCTGTCATGACTAAACAGTTTCGTGATAAGAAAAGTGGGAAGTACCACGCCCACTTGATAAGCAATTTAAATTCAGAATGCATTTTTATTCATTAAGGGGCGTAGCAACGCGCGCCGGACTTTTCTAGTAAATGTATAAGAAAAAGTGACTGATGAGCAAAAATAGAAGAAATATGAAAATTTAAAAAAATCGTCAAAAATAATGGCGCAAACTTGCGCAAACTTTTTTTTGTTTCTAAAATTAGAGATTCCAAATTTTATTGTGGTATCAAACATTATTCGTAGAGATGCTAACCTCACTTTCAAAAACCTCTTCTTTTTCTTTTTTTGCAAAAAGTGTATAATTTTCTTTTTTTTTTTGCTTTTGAACGAATTGTTTCAACATGAATATTCTACTTATTAAATTTTTTTTTCATTTTTTAAATAACTTTTGATCGAACCTTTCAGCGAAAAAAAAAATCATTGTTAAACCTTTATTCGTTTAGCCGTAAAAAAAAATTATATAAACATCCAGAAACCGAAAAAAACTTTTAAATCTCATATAATTTTCTTCACTTTCCTAACTTTAGCAGGGTCTCAGAGCTACAAATCGCAACTAAAAGTCTTAAAAATTTACAGTATAATGTAATATATTGTTGTCTGTCGAGATGCGTACTTAGTTTTTAAGATTTCTTAAAATTCAGTTTTGCCTTTTTGGCATTTCAGGCCAAATACTCCTCTGTGGGACGTCCAATAGTACATACCATCGTTTATACACAGAAAAAAATATTGCTAAAATTTGTTTAATTAATTGAGTTTTTAATTTGTTTTTGAATTCTAATTATATGTTTCATTAATTTAATTAAATTTTTTAATTGGTATTAAATATTTTCAAAAAACAAAGAGATTTCTGTCAGTTAAAAAAAAATTAAAAAAAAATATATATTATTTTAAATGACATTTAATTGAAAATTTAATTTTAAGAATAAATTTAATACAATTGATACTCAAGGAGCGAAATAATAAAATATTGTCGCCAATCTGCAAGAAAAAGTTCTGGTAAGTTCACATGCATACGTACATATATAACAATATGTTCTGCTTTAAATATAATAAATGGTTTCGGTTTCATTGTAGGTATGCCAAAATTCATTAAATATTTATTGTGTGCCTTTATATTCCTCAGAATTCTCATGTTAATAGGTAAGTTAGTTGAATTTCTTCACTCTGCCTGACCAAGCCTTTTTACCGGTTAATGTTCCTTTATATCTAGGTCGTTGATGCTAAAAATTATTTTTGGAAATCCGGCTTTTGATATGGTGTTGTATGTGTATGTGTTTGGAACACTATTTCTTATCATTAATTTTATTATATAAGTAACGAAATATGAAAAAATATTGATTCCTTTGTAATATAAATGTAGTATATTAAGAATAAACAAATATAAAAAAAAGATTTTTTTTTTGTATTTTTTTATACAGGTTTAATAAATTATATTATTGATATAATAAATGCTTTAATATTATAAAACCCAAATCTCAAATAAAGACATGATTAAATTAATTAAAATCATTTTTGAAAATTATCGAAAATTTTAATTAATTTTTTAATACTGTTTTAATTGATATTTTTCTCCATATTTTTTCAATTAAAACTATTAATTTTCATTTAATTAATACTAGTATCATTTTGATGATTGGAGCAAAATTAAACAATTTTTTAATTAATAATATTAATTTCGTAATTAAAATCCATATTTATTTTTTTTCTGTGCAATCTTTATCAAAACCGTTTTGTAACTTCGAGAGTCAACATGGAACAAGTTTTCACAAGATTACAGCTATTCCAAATAGTAATAAAATCTAATGCTGGAACTATTGACGAGAAATTGGATTTTTTGGTCAGAAAATTTAGCGAAATTTCAAAATGTCAAGGGGATGGGGACATATTAGCACTGAAGCAGTGTTTAAAAAATTTCAAAAATTATTTCAAAAGATATTGGATTTTGCCATAACGAAAAGAGGACCGCTTTTTAAGCACAAACGCTAAATGGCTGGAAGGAACTGTAACAATACCAGATTTGGCAGTTCGTCTTCAGGGCGACCACGAAAAGAATTTATTGAAGCTAGTGAAAGAACAAAGCGGAGAAAAACGGAAGTTCGTCACCAATTAACAACAGAGGAGATCACATTTGCTGCATCCATGAGTCGAAGAGCAGCGGGACATAATAATGCGGCTACATTAATAATGGATATAACGAGATCCCCAAGAAAAACAAGAATTTGTAAGCGATCAATAACCTGTGAATAAACTTTCAGCGAAAGGAGCTCTAGCACTCTTTGTAAATGCAGAGCTCACGAAAAAAGCAATATGAAATTTTATACAATGCCAATAAAAATGTGTATCCATGTTACTTATTACTAAAAAATGCAAAAAAAAAATGTTATCCCAATGAAGATGCCATAACCGATACTGAAACAGTAGCGGAAGTGAAGCTCGAAGTTCTTCTCGATCACACAGCAACACGTTTATGTATATACCTTGAAGAGGTTTGCAGCAGTTTAAACCTTTAAAATCAACATTTATTAATTCAGTTTTACTATTTTTACCGTCTTTTATTCCTTAGGAATGTGGCTTTTGAAAAAATCTTAAAAATTTTAACTTTCTGGTTCTTTAATTTTTTTGTTGCATTTTGAAAACAAAAAATTTTACGAATTTTGCAGGAAAAATTTTTTTTCGCCATTAAATTTTTAATAATTCCGAAATAGTAACAGATAGAAAAGAAATGTGTTTGGTTAGTTTAAGCAAAATGTTTCGGTGCATCTTCTGATCCTGCTATTAAAATCGGAGAACCCGTTTACAAGTTATGACAAAATATATTAGGAAGCCAAACGATTTAGGGAGCGAAATATGCCACGCCTTTAAAATCAAATCCTTACGTACTAGAGAAAAACGGAAAACAGATTTGAATTAAGGGCATCAAAATCAAAATATAGTCTACATACTTTTATTTCTAGGGTAGACCAATTTTTTTTTGTTGCGCATCTAAAACTATCAAAAAACTAGAACTTTTAATTCAAAAAACACGCTTAATAATTTTGGCCAGCTTTTCAGGCCAAATACTACTCTGTGTGTCGTACCAATATTTTGGAAATATTCGGAAATTATAATCTAGCACAAACGCCATATAATATTATCAAAAAACACGAATTTCTCTGTTTTTTACACATCTTTACTACAAAATGTTATTATTTTCAGATCTCGAAAAAATTAAGGATTTTTAGTAGCAAGTTTTGGAAAATCTGTTTAAAATCCGCAAAGTTATACGCACAAATAATGCGAAGTATCAGCCTTGATGTTTTCACTAAAAAAATGGCTTATATATGGATCGAACTATGTCATAGTTAGAAATTCATTCCTCTCAATATGGATATCAAATGAAAACGATTGACTAGAAGAATATATTTAGCTTAGGTTTAATTTAAGGACACTCTTGGATCATGGGTAGAGTCAATTACATATTGATTAAAGAGCCTAAGTCTCCTCGCAATAAGTGCTGATCAGTGACAAAGTAAATGTTTCACCGTATCCTCCTCCTCACGGTAACATCAGAAGACGATCGATTTCGGTTTTCATTTCGCAATAACCAGTCAAGAATCCTGTTAGTAGCTTCAGGTCTTTTTTCTCCAAAGATAGAAGTATTTTCGTTTCTCTCAGCGATATTACTGACTTAAGGGATTTTGCAACCACACATCCTTCAGCGTTTGCTAGAGGCATAAAATATACTTCAATCTTGTCGTTAAGTTCGCACAGTGGAGCTAACTTGACTGTGTTAGATTTCAGAGCAGCAAATTTTCAAAAATTTTTGCTTGAAATGCAATACATTGGTACTAAGTGTAAACAACTTCTCAATCTCTGATTCACTGGAAGTACTTGCCACGAGATCCAGAATTAATTTTCGGTCTATCAGTATATATTGGGTTTCCCTTATAGAGGTGGTGATTATTGATCCACACTCTCATTTCGGGATGGTACTTTGAATAAAATCGAAGAACGTTAGCAGAGTGTCTGTTCTGCTGAGTATGCTTATTTGATTCGTTCTTACTCTCTAACGTCTTATAATCAAGAAGTTAGAGTGTTGTCAAAGTTCAGAATCCAAGGTAGCGTCAAAGATTCTCATATGGGTAAGTATCAAATAAAAGACCTTGAATAATTCAAAATTTTAATTCCAAATGGCGTTCAAAACAAAATGACCAATATATTATTTTTTACCAGTTAAAAAACATCTAACATCTAAAATGTCGTACGAAAGAAAAGACATATCTTATGATTTGGACCGTAAATACATTGAATCTGATATCTAAGTTATTGGAATTTTGACAAATTTTCATGAAGGCAAAAGGTATATAAGATTTGGCATGGCAATTTATTATTTTTTAGCATCATATAGGCAACTTAAAGGAATTAGAATTCATGCAATTTTTTCTCCCTTTTACATTACCTCCATAATTTAAACAATTTTAGTTACAAAAGTAGTTTTTTCATCTTTGTATCTAGAGGATCAATAAAGAAATAACATTCATTTTAATTAAATGTGTTCACGCTACCGCAAGTGACATGTACATATGTACATTAATATGCTTATTAATTTTCTCAATTTTGTTGTCTAGTGTTAGATCTTCTGAATAAATAAAGTTGGCAAATAAAATTAAAAAATACATACACAAAATACAAGAAAAACAATTTACATTGCTATTGAAATATCGGGAAATGTAAAAAGCAAATACTAATGCAAATTTTGTGACAATTGAATGACATATAAATGTTTCTATTGTTGTATTTATGAAATAAACTTAAATGAAAGGACTACGAGTCAGTTTACGAACACAAGAACTATAATCTGTGGATATCCATTATTAGAACATGTTAAAATAAAAAAAATAAAACAATAAAGACAGTGATATAAGCGTCGTAGTTACACAGATGCAGACACAGTTTCACCATTTATTTATTGGAGTGACATGTCAATTGAAATTTTTCAGTTAACCACTATCTTGGGTTATGGTTTGTATTGCAGTTTTGTTTAGGTATAATTTTTATTATACCTTTCACCTGTGGTGCCTGCAATATTCATTTCCCACGCAATCAAATACATTTTTTTTTAAAGTCGATTAATCATTGTTCCTCTTTTCGTCTGTCCTTGTTTTGGTTGAAATCAAATTTCAGAAACCCCTACATATTGCTTAGATCTGTGTGTGGTGTGTAAATATCGGGAAATAAATCACTATTGAAATCCATTGGCATATTTTTGCCACAGAAATCAAAATTTTTTAGCCCTGGGTTAATTGATAGAAAATAACACTATGCTAGTTGAAAAAACAGACAAGCCGGGCACCTAACGTTTTAGCATAATTCGGGTACGCTGAATCCAGTGGTGCCCGCGGTTTTTTAAGATTGGCTCTGGTTTTCGAGATATACCGTTATTTCGAAAATGGAGGAGGTTGCACAACATATGTTCGCGTAACTCAAAAACGCTTTAGCTTATTGAAAAAACTTAATAAACCGAAATTCCGAAATTTCCTTTAATAAAAGTAAAACTTCTTTCTAATATCCGCAGTCGTTTTAGAAACATATTTTTTTTTTTTAATTAAATTTTTTATCAAAATTTCGAAATTTTTGGTTTTTAAAAATTCATAAAAAACTAAAAAATGCAGCTGATAACAAAAGAAGCCATAAATCTTTAAAATCTGTTAGCAACTTTTGATTCTATTCACAAAAGTTATAGTTTAGTTTAATTTTAGTTAATTTAAGAATTTCATAAAACGCAACCCCCCTAAGGGATGGTGATAAAGGGAAAGTATAATTTAAGAAAATGTTAAGAACGAAAAACATGGGAGGTCGGTCATACATTTTATCCCCCTAGGAGTGAATCCTAGGCCTTAGAAACAAATGATGGGAATGAAAAATAAAGTTGCGCTGGTCATTTGGCCCGTCTAGGGGTATCTCAGGCGCTGCAGGTGCAAAATTTAAGGCAAGAGTTCTACGCGTATAACAAACAAAGTTCCAAACAAAATAAGCTATAAGTGATTCTGTCTACAACTTTTGATTTTTTCAGAAAAGATGTAATTTTTTATAATAACCAAACTAAAAAATTTGTGTTGTTAAGTAGCCATGTTCATCAGACTCGGCTGGTGATTGTTCAGTAAATTTTTCGGCATGGTAATGCAAAAAATGTATTTTCAATGGCATTCTAACGTTTAAGTTTTTAAATGCGGTTAGCATATTTTTGATTAAAATTCGCCAGTTTTCAGACTGATGATTTCCTAATACATTTTCTATTATTGATTTCACACAATTCCAGGCCAATAGCTCGATATCATTCAATGCAACCTCAAATTCATGGTCCTTCATAAGACGACGAATGTCTGGTCCATTAAGAGTTCCTGTAAAATAAAAACATTATGATAAGAAATATAAATCTAATTAAATAAAGTAGTTAGAGTTCATACCTTCTTTTACTTTCATGCCGCTTAATCGTGGAAAAATTCGGTGCAATTCGGTAAAAGCAACACCATCTAAGCTCAATGCTTTTATAACATTTTTTACAATACCCAGTTTGATGTGGAGTGGAGGAAGCAAAATACTTTCCATCGCCACAAGTGGTAATTCAATAACATTGTTTCTATGCAATCTGCTTTCCTCACGTAAAGCCCAATCCCGTGTATTGTGCCATCGAAACGCATATTCCATAAGCACATGAAGCACATATTTTTAGTATAGCCCAATTGCATGCCTCTTAAAAGTGTTACCACTTTTAAATCTGCGCATATTTTTCACTTGTGGTCTTTATATTTAACTAGCCAAACCCGGCGCGCGTTGCTACGCCCCTTAATGAATCGAAATGCATTCTGAATTTTAATTGAATATCAAGTTCAAAAACCCACCATTGCCCACTTTTCTAATCACGAAATTGTAAAGTCATAACAGCTCAATATGTGTGCAAAGTTTCAGAATAATCGGTCCAGTGCAAGTACCTCAAAATGATACCTATTTCTTATGGGCGTGGCACTGCCCACTTTTCTAATCACGAAATTGTTTGGTCATGACAGCTCGATATCTGTGCAAAGTTTCAGAAAAATCGGTCCAGTGCAAGTACCTCAAGATTAAAACTTTTTTAGGGGCGTGGCCCTGCCCACTTTTCTTATCACGAAATAATTTAGTCATGACAGCTCGATATATGTGCAAAGTTTCAGAAAAATCGGTCAAGTGCAAGTAGCTAAAACTGATAACTAATTGTTTATGGGCGTGGCCCCGCCCACTTTTTTTCACCCATAAACACTCCCTGGTATGTGTACAACAACTCACCAAAGTTTGAGCCCGATCGGTTTTACAGTTTCGGAGTCTAACACACACACACACACAAAGTTTCACTTTTATATATATAGATTAACTGCATTATTTTTTTCATTAATGCGTATGTCTCTTTAGTATTTGTGCTTAGTGCTATCGAAATAGGACTTTTTAAATTAGTGACATGTAGCAAAACTGCTTTTAAGCTACTTTTGGAAGAATCAATAAATAAGCGCCAATCTCCAGGATTATATTTATTTTGCATTGTTAAAACCAAGCCGCGGATGTCAGTACAATACGCGATAGAATTATTCTCAATAGATTAAATAAAAAGTCGTAAATCGTCTATGGCGGTTGATAGCACCGTATATTTGTACACCAGGTGCTAAAATGGAGATAATTTTAGACGCCGTACCATTATATCCAGACGATATTGCATGATTTCATTGTGACTGCATGGAACCGTGATACATGACGGTTGATACATTTATACCATATATAACACTTAAAGAAAAATATGATTCATACTAGGTACTTGTTTCAGTAGTGATTTTACGGCGACTTGGCATATTTTTATATTTCCCACACACATAACAAAAGAAATTAAACTTTTTACATGCCTCCATCTTATATATTTCAGTATAACTGATTAGATGCAAGACTGTCAAAGGCTTTAAACATCACTAATCACTTTCGCAAGCACTTTCCATAAGACAGTGAAGGGGTTGAGGAACTCTTATTTATACTGTAATTGTTTTAATCAAAGTACCTGTCGAGACCTTCATGACCATGTTTTGTAAATAAACCAGGACGAATAATATTTCTACCTGTTCCAGGTATAACAATTGAATATGTTATTTAAGTTTTTTACAAGACCGATTAGTGCAGTTTTGACTGCACAATAAAAGACCGATTTGTATGGTTTTGTAAGCACAATAAAATACAAAGATGTAAGCATTTATGACTTTATTTCTTAATTCTAAGAATTTTTTAATCGGTAACTTCACTTCTTAGGGGGGCTCCCATACAAATATTGCGTTTTATGAAATTCTTAAATTAACTAAAATTTGTCGACTTTTGTGAATAGAATCAAAAATTGCTAACAGATTTGAAAGATTTATGGCTTGTTTTATGATCAGCTTCGTTTTTTATATGTCTGCAAAAAATTAGAAGCCTAGCTGCATTTTTTGATTTTTTATGAATTTTTAAAAAACAAAAATTTCGAAATTTTGATAAAAAAAATTAATTTTTTAAAAAAAAAAAAAAATTTTGTTTCTAAAACGACTGCGAATATTAGAAAGAAGTTTTTTCGGTTTTTTAAGTTTTTTCAATAAGCTAAAGCGTTTTTGAGTTACGCGAACATATGTTGTGCAACCTCCTCCATTTTCGAAATAACGGTATATCTCAAAAACCAGAGTTAATCTTAAAAAACCGCGGGCACCACTGAATTCAGCGTACCCGAATTATGTTAAAACGCCAGGTGCCCAGCTTGTCACGAAAAAAAGTGTAAATTTCTTGCACAGTGTAATTAACAATTTATAGCTACATTATGACTCTAGGGATATTCGTAAAAAATGTTAGATAAATTTCTTACTAACCGACAAAGTTGTAGGATAAAATAATCTATATATTTATATAAAAGAGTAACGTGACTGACTGACTGACTGATTCATCATCGCACAGCCCAAACGCAAAGAGCTAGAGACATGAAATTTGGACAATCGGTTCCTCTTTCAATGTTTCAATTAGCTCCACTAAGAAGGGATTTTTGGAAATTCGTACTTTAAGGGGGTAAAAAAGGGTAAAATCGGTAATCTTATATCTGCTAAACTAAAAATGATACAAATAAAATTTAAAAAGTATTGCAATTTGTACAAAAAATAAGGTGACAGGTGTCTGGCCTTTTTTGAAATTTTAAACCCCTAAGGGGAATTTGAATTTGTATGGTACTCTTTGTATTTTCAACGTTTGCGAAGCTAGAATATTGAAATTGGTGACTATTGATACAAGGTGAGACTGAAAATGTCATGGGCGACCAAAAAAGCACTTTTTTGATTTTTTATGATACTTTTGGTTTTCCTACGTTTATGAAGGTGGGATTGTACAATCCAGGGCTTTTGATTCCAGGTAAAACTGAAAATGTTACGGGCGACCAAGATGGTACTTTTTTAAATTTTTATGGTACTTTTTGTATTTTCTACGTTTATGAAGGCAGGATCTTACAATCAAGGACTTTTGATTCCAGGTGAAACTGAAAATGTTATAGCCGATCACAAATGTACTTTTTTAAATTTTTATGGTACTTTTTGTATTTTTAACGTTTGCGAAGCAAGAATTTCGAAATTAGTGACTATTGATACAAGGTAAAACTGAAAAGGTTACGGGCGACAAAGAAGGTACTTTTATGAATTGTAATGGTACTTTTTGTATTTTCTACGTTTATGAAGGCAGGATCTTACAATCAAGGACTTTTGATTCCAGGTGAAACTGAAAATGTTATAGCCGACCACAAATGTACTTTTTTGAATTTTTATGGTACTTTTTGTATTTTTAACGTTTGCGAAGCAAGAATTTCGAAATTAGTGACTATTGATACAAGATGAGACTAAAAATGGTATGGCCGACCATGAAGGTACTTTTCTGAACTTTAATGGGACTTTTTGTATATTTTACGTTTATAAAGTTAAAATTGTGAAATAAAGGATTATTTATTTATTTATTTATTTAACAAGTTTTAAGTTCATAATAAATTATGAAAATAAAAAAAAAGAATGCTAACGACAGCGGTTTTTGACCTTAACTTTTTTTCTTTACATGAATTTATATATATTGCATTGTTTCAAGACGTTAATAGTTTTATTAATATTTTCAGCGTTGATGTTTTGTAACAGGAAGTGAAGGCAGTCCTCACCATAAAGCTTTGTCTGTATGTTTTTAATGACATTGCAATTGTTTATCAGGTGGTGTATGTTTAGTGTGTCTCTGCTGCATAATGGACAATCTTGTGGGGTCGTCCCGTTTACTATATATTTGTGGGTCATCAAAGTATGTCCTAGTCTTAGCCGTATATATTTTTGTAAATTTGCTCTAGAAATATTTGGGGGGAATATTGGGACAGTTTTATTTTGATTAATAGTTTTGTAGTAGTGGTTGTAAGTAGTCCATTCTGTAATTTCTGTTTGTGTAATAAAAGTGGAAATTGTAGATGTAATATCTTGTTTGCTAGTTGAAGTGTGTTTTATGATAGGAGCATAAGTGGCATATTTCGCAGCTTCATCTGCTAATGTGTTGCCAACTATGCCAATGTGAATTGGTATCCACATGATTTTAAATTTAGTGTGGTATCTAATTAACAAGTCTCTTATTTTTGAAATGATGATGCTTTTATTTTTTATATTTAGTGTTGCTGTGATTGAAGATTTTGAGTCTGAGCAGATAAGGAATTTCCCGCGGTATTTTTTATATTTGTTTAGCGTAATTAATAATGCTGTATCTTCTGCAGTGAAAATTGAGCATCGTTGGTCTAAGATTCCGAGAAATTCTGTTTTCAGGTTTTCGTTTATGATTGCCATTGATGTGCAGGTAGGGGTTTTAGAACCGTCTGTGAACAGCATTTTCCAATTTTTAGTTTTCAAATTTGATGTTATTTCATTGAAGATGGATATGTAAGTTTCATTTGGCGTGGAGTTTTTTGGTAGTTTTGCTAGTTGTAGAATAAAAGTGGATTCCTTTAACTTCCAGGGGGGTTCCGTGGGAATATATACTCCTTGGGACTTGATGTTAATACTCATGTTTTTAGCAGATTTGGCGGCTGTAAGAGAGAATCCGAGAATCTGTTTTCTAGAGTTGGAAATCCTGCTTCAGCCAAAAGATTTTTTGTAGGGGTGGTTTGAAAAGCTCCAAGGGCGAGCCTTATTGATGTGTTATAGATAGGTTTCAATTTTGAAAGCAGTGATTTTGGCGCTTTGCCATAAATTTCTAGACCATAATCGAGTTTGGATAGGATAAGACTGCGGACCGCATTTAAGACAGCAGTAGGGTGGGAATCTCCTTTATTTGTCGCAAGACATTTGATAAGATTGAACCGGGGTTGTAAAGATTTTTTTAAGAATTCAATATGTGAGTTCCATGTAAGTCTGTTGTTAAAAAATATGCCAAGAATTTTAAGGTTATTGACCTTTTCAATGTGGTTGCCATTTATATTAATATTAATGACATTGCATGACATTTTCTTTCTGCATATGTGAATACATTTTGTTTTTGAAAAAGAGATTTTTGCACCTGATTTATTGCACCAATTGTTTAGGGAAGTAAATAGTTCATCTATTTTTTGTTGGATAAATACATTCCGAACGTGTTTAAGTATTATGTATAAATCATCGGCGTATATTACATGATTAAAGAATGAGTTGTCTTGGATAATTTTGTTGAGTTTATTTGTTGCAATTTGGAACAGGACCACTGATAACGGGGACCCTTGTGGAATACCGTTATGTAGAGGTTTGACGTTTGAAAAGGCATTGTTGGCTTTAACACGTATTTTTCTGTTATTTAGATAGGAAGGCGAATATAAAATTGATAATTTTTGGTCCGAATTTCCATTCTATGAGTTGTGAAATTATTGTGTGGATGCCTACTCGATCAAATGCTTTTTCAAAATCAACAGATATTATAGAAATATGGTTACGGTGGGAGAGGGCATTTGCGGCAAAGTATAGGAGGGCATCAATTGTGCCTTTGGTAGGTTTGAAAGCCATTTGATTACTACTTAAGAGTTTGGTTTTTAAAAGGTACCATGTAATTCTAGTAGCTATGATTTTTTCTAAATGTTTGGCCATACAGGGGATTAAGGAGATTGGACGGTAACTTTCAACAAGAGTTAAATCTTGGTTTGGTTTAGATATCGGTATTATAGTTGAAGTTTTCCATTGTTGGGGTATGGTGGAATTTGTAAAAATTATGTTAAAAATTTTTAGAATATGAAGTTTTATATTGTCAGGTAGATTTTTGAGTATAGGGTATGAAATTTTGTCAAAGCCTGGAGTTTTGCCTTTCTGGCTGTTTAGGGTAGATTGCATTTCGATTATGGAAATATTTTCCTCAAACAGTATTGTAGACTTGTTTAAGTGATAATTTACCTGGATGTCTAAGTTATTTTTATTGTTTACAAAGTTTCTATTGAAGTTGTCGTCATTAGATTGAAGGGACCACGTTTGAGCAAATATGTTTGCAATATCTTGTGGGTTGTAGAAGGTTTGGTTGTTGTGAGCAATGTAATGGATTTGTGTAGGTGAGAAGTTCCCTCTCAGTTTACGAATATTGTTCCAGATTTTCTTGATGGCAGTGTTGGGGTTGATTTCGTTTGTGAAGGTAAAAAAAGCGTCTCTTTTTGTACGTTTGCAATTTAATTTGAAAATGCTGTTTGCTTTTTTGTAAGCAATCCTGTTTTCGACGGTAGGGTGTTTTTTGAATTTGCTAAATAGTTTTTGTTTTGAGTCGCGTAATCTACTTAATTCATCGTTCCACCAATAGGAGTATTTTTTCATTTTCTGGTGTTTGTAGTGTTGTATAGCAATGTTTGCGGCTGTTATAAGAGTTTTTTGTAGTATTGCCACATCCTTATTGATGTTTGTAGAGATATTAATGGGAGCAATGGTATTAAGGTAACTCTGAAATTTATCCCAGTTTCCCTTTCGGTATTAAAGTAAGTCCTTTTATGTATTATATTACTGACTTTTGAAGAAGGTAAATTAAGTTGTATGTGAATTGGGTAGTGGTCGCTGCCGTGTAGTTGGGGAGTATTGATTCAAGTTTAGAATTAAAATGATATTGGAGACACAAAAAAGCCTTTTCGCATTTTTATTGTACTCTTTGTATTTATACGTTTGTAAATATAGATTCTTAAAATTAGTGTTTATTGATCCGAGGTCTAAATCCTAATATTCTGGACGACCAAAATTACTTTTTCTCATTTTTTATATTTTGTATACATAGATTTCTGAACAAAGGTAATAATAAACCAAGTGGAAGCTTTAGTGAAGGAAACACATATGTTACTTTAATTATTTTTAGGGTAATTTTTGCAAATTATGCATATTAATTTTTGAAACTCAGTAGCATTGATCTGGCTTTTAGTTAGGAAATATATGCTTGATATATCCTTACTCTCCTTTTTATTATTCTAAGTAAATTGAATCAAAGATACAAATTTTCATAAATTTAACCAAAAATATTTAATAATTATAAATTGAACTTGAGTATTCAATAAATTGTAAGAACTGCGCTAACGAAGTAGCGGGTTAAATGCTAGTTTTGAATAAACTAGCAAAATAAGACACTACAAAAAAAATTAAATTCATGAAGGCAGCCACTACAAAATGGCGTACAATTAATTTATATATGGGTCAAATCAAGTAACACGGCATTCAGACTGTGTAACTTGTAACATGACTCTTTTCTTATTTCGTTTTAAAGTAACTTCCAAAAACTTCAAGCATTTACATTATGTTACTACAAACTTGTCTCTTTTTAATTTTTTGTTTTGGTTTCGTTGCTTATTCAATTTCAATTATACAATTGTCATTAAAAAAAAGTTGTTATTAAATTCACAATTGTGTTAAAAAACCAATAAGCTATTATAAATCAAATTTAGCTCCTAATCCAGCCATAAACATTTGTCAATTGTCCTTCAATTTAATTTGACAATTAATTGAGGGATCATTCCTGTTTGATATACGAAAGAGAATAAAGAAAAATAGAAGAAAAAACGAAAAGGTCAAAAGAGAAACGTCAAAAAGTAACATGAAAAACAGAAATCGTGTTACTTTTGTAACGTGTCTGCCTTCACTACTCCCTTCGCCCACAAATATGTGTAACATGTTACAGTAACGTGTTGCAAGTAACATAGTCTGAATGCCGCGTAATTAAAACTGTACCCACTTCAACCCCCTCAATATTGGTATATATAATTTATATTGTTTAATTTTATATATGAAGTTTGACATTTGAAATAAATGAAAAAATAGGGAGAAGGAGAAATACTTTTTATCCATTTACTTTGGCTGCTGAAGTTTAAAATTGGTGAAGAAAACATTTATCAGCTGACGAATCAAGGCTACCTGTTGAATAAATTGGCCTTGGGCTTGTCCAGTAGAATACAACAAACTATTAATAACTTCAAATCTAAAATGGCATCCAAAATAAAATGGCGGATATATGGGTCAAAACTAGTACTTCAATATCAATAATTATTATATTTACAATTTTTTTATTTGCAACACGTTACCGCCACAGATACCGGAGGTTCGCATATTGCATTTAATTCGTTCTGAAATTATTTGTTTACACACGGATTTTTTTATTAAACTACATTGACTTCCCGTATCAACAAAAGCTCCTAATGTTATATCATTTATTTTTACTTCAACTTTAAAAATATCATCGTTGTAACGAAACATATTGCGTACTGTAGAATTCTGTTTACATTCGACTTCGTTTTTCGCATGAACTTTATTACATTTTGCACAACGGAGAGTTTCTGAGGTTTCGAGCAATTAGTAGATATGTGACCCATTTCATTACAATTATAACACTTAATCTCATTTCCTAATTTTGCTAAAGGTTTCTTTTTATTATTATTAGCGTCTTTATATTCAGCACATACAATTGCTTTATTTTTTGTATAAATAGTTTTAATCACCCGTTTATCTGACATATTTCTCTCATATTCGGACATAATCTCACATAATTGCTTAACCGAATCAATTTTCGACGCGGCAATAGCGATTTGAATTTCACGATTTTGAAGTCCTTCTCTAATGTATTTAACAACTGCTTTTTCACTTAACCTGTACCGTTTACCTAATGCATATATTCGAAAACAATAATCCTACTTTTTCTTCGTTCTTTCGTACTGCGTTTATCATTTTGAAATGTATTTCTGCTTCAACTTGGGATGATACGAATTCGTTCTTCAGTTCTTTGGCAAAATCGTTCCAAGTTGAGTAAAGGATTTGAAGAGAATCTAACCATAAACGAGCAGCGCCTTTCATCTTACTGTAGACCGCAAGAAGCAAACACTTGTCTTCCCATTGATATGCTCGTTTCGCGCTATCTACTCTATCTATAAATTGTTCAACTGATAATGATGTTTCGTTTGTTGGATCAAATTCCGGAATTGTTTCCGCAATTTCTCGCACAGAATGATTAGCAAAAGAACATGAACTTTTAACTGTATTAATAGTGCCACTTATAACGTTTTGATGTTGCAAATTAATTGCTTGTTGCAGATTTGGTGTCGCGCTTTGGTGACAATTCATCTGCGTATACTCATTGTATTTTCCATCATTCTCTTCATCTCATCAATCTGCCGTTGCAGGTTAATGATATGGTCGTTTGCACTAAGTCAAATTTTAAAAACTTTATAAAAATATTCACAAATACAATTGGGAAAAAGTATAAATGTGGTTTGATAGCATAGGTAGTTACCTTCAATTTCCACTAGGTTTAATTTATTGAGATGTTAAGATATGGTCATACTGACCACATCCCTCCAAGAGCTCATATATTAGAAAATTTGCACTAAGTCAAATTTAAAAAATTTTATAAAAATATTCACAAATACAATTGGGAAAAAGTATAAATGTGGTTAAATAGCATAGGTAGATACCTTCCATTTCCCCTAGGTTTAATTTATTGAGATGTTAAGATATGGTCATACTGACCACATCCCTCCAAGAGCTCATATATTAGAAAATTTGCACTAAGTCAAATTTTAAAAACTTTATAAAAATATTCACAAATACAATTGGGAAAAAGTATAAATGTGGTTTGATAGCATAGGTAGTTACCTTTAATTTCCACTAGGTTTAATTTATTGAGATGTTAAGATATGGTCATACTGACCACATCCCTCCAAGAACTCATATATTAGAAAATTTGCACTAAGTCAAATTTTAAAAACTTTATAAAAATATTCACAAATACAATTGGGAAAAAGTATAAATGTGGTTTAATAGCATAGGTAGATACCTTCAATTTCCACTAGGTTTAATTTATTGAGATGTTAAGATATGGTCATACTAACCACATCCCTCCAAGAGCTCATATATTAGAAGTCAAATTTTAAAAATTTTATAAAAATATTCACAAATACAATTGGGAAAAAGTATAAACGTGGTTTGATAGCATAGGTAGTTACCTTTAATTTCCACTAGGTTTAATTGATTGAGATGTTAAGATATGGTCATACTGACCACATCCCTCCAAGACCTCATATAGTAGAAAATTTGCACTAAGTCAAATTTTAAAAACTTTATAAAAATATTCACAAATACAATTGGGAAAAAGTATAAATGTGGTTTAATAGCATAGGTAGTTACCTTCAATTTCCACTAGGTTTAATTCATTGAGATGTTAAGATATGGTCATACTGACCACATCCCTCCAAGACCTCATATAGTAGAAAATTTGCACTAAGTCAAATTTTAAAAACTTTATAAAAATATTCACAAATACAATTGGGAAAAAGTATAAATGTGGTTTAATAGCACAGGTAGTTACCTTCAATTTCCACTAGGTTTAATTCATTGAGATGTTAAGATATGGTCATACTGACCACATCCCTCCAAGACCTCATATAGTAGAAAATTTGCACTAAGTCAAATTTTAAAAACTTTATAAAAATATTCACAAATACAATTGGGAAAAAGTATAAATGTGGTTTAATAGCATAGGTAGTTACCTTCAATTTCCACTAGGTTTAATTCATTGAGATGTTAAGATATGGTCATACTGACCACATCCCTCCAAGACCTCATATAGTAGACAATTTGCACTAAGTCAAATTTTAAAAATTCTATAAAAATATTCACAAATACAACTGGGAAAAAGTATAAATGTGGTTTAATAGCACAGGTAGTTACCTTCAATTTCCACTAGGTTTAATTCATTGAGATGTTAAGATATGGTCATACTGACCACATCCCTCCAAGACCTCATATAGTAGAAAATTTGCACTAAGTCAAATTTTAAAAACTTTATAAAAATATTCACAAATACAATTGGGAAAAAGTATAAATGTGGTTTAATAGCATAGGTAGTTACCTTCAATTTCCACTAGGTTTAATTCATTGAGATGTTAAGATATGGTCATACTGACCACATCCCTCCAAGAGCTCATACATATATTAGAAAATTTGCACTAAGTCAAATTTTAAAAACTTTATAAAAATATTCACAAATACAATTGGGAAAAAGTATAAATGTGGTTTAATAGCATAGGTAGTTACCTTCAATTTCCACTAGGTTTAATTCATTGAGATGTTAAGATATGGTCATACTGACCACATCACTCCAAGAGCTCATACATATATTAGAAAATTTGCACTAAGTCAAATTTTAAAAACTTTATAAAAATATTCACAAATACAATTGGGAAAAAGTATAAATGCGGTTTAATAGCATAGGTAGTTACCTTCAATTTCCACTAGGTTTTATTCATTGAGATGTTAAGATATGGTCATACTGACCACATCCCTCCAAGAGCTCATACATATATTAGAAAATTTGCACTAAGTCAAATTTTAAAAACTTTATAAAAATATTCACAAATACAATTGGGAAAAAGTATAAATGTGGTTTAATAGCACAGGTAGTTACCTTCAATTTCCACTAGGTTTAATTCATTGAGATGTTAAGATATGGTCATACTGACCACATCCCTCCAAGACCTCATATAGTAGAAAATTTGCACTAAGTCAAATTTTAAAAGCTTTATAAAAATATTCACAAATACAATTGGGAAAAAGTATAAATGTGGTTTAATAGCATAGGAAGTTACCTTTAATTTCCACTAGGTTTAATTCATTGAGATGTTAAGATATGGTCATACTGACCACATCCCTCCAAGACCTCATATAGTAGAAAATTTGCACTAAGTCAAATTTTAAAAACTTTATAAAAATATTCACAAATACAATTGGGAAAAAGTATAAATGTGGTTTAATAGCATAGGAAGTTACCTTCAATTTCCACTAGGTTTAATTTATTGAGATGGTAATATATGATATAAAATTAGTGCAAAATTGTTAATTTTACGTATTAAAAAGTTTTTTATCGCATGCGATATTTTTTTTTTCTATCACTAAAAACGTATTTAACTAGGTGTATTTATCTTCACACACATCAAAAGTATTTGGTTAAGTTAAAGCATAAGTAGGGTTTCCCACACTTGTGAATTAATTTAATCATTTTATGTGTTTGTTTTTAAGAATTTAGTATTTGAAACTTGTACATTTGAAACTGGCATAAGATGTATGGGAGTCTGCGATAAAATTTATCACAGCCAAACAAAATGTTCTGGAATTGATCAATATTCGATGGGAATAATTGACAAAAGTAACTTTATACGTTTTATGTGTGATGATTGTGTACAATATATAAAAAATGTGGACATGGTTCTAACAGAAATTCAAGATCAAGTGAACAAAAATTAACAAAATTTAGTTGATTATAAACATGAATTTGAGTTGTCACTGAAGCAAAACGAAGGCGAAATTAAAGAATTATTGGAAGCTATTGAAAAGCGTTACGAAGAAAGAGTGAAAAAAATTGACAGTGTACAAAAATCTTATGAAAAAAATGTAGAAGAAATTAAAAAATTATACGGAAGTTTAAATGAATTTAAAAACAACAACAATAAAATATGCAAATCATTAGATGAAAAAATAAAAAAAGTGATCAAAGAGACAAATCAAAAGCAAACAAAAATGTCATACTCAGAGACAGTGAAAAACAAAATAGTATTGCCAGATGTTAACAAACAATTGCCTTCAATAGTTAAACCAAAAGAAAAACAGGGAGTGGATAAAACTAAAGAGGAATTAAATAATAAGGTTGATCCGGTAAATTTAAAAATAACAAGTGTTGAAAATCGAAGAAACGGTGCAGTTGTAATCCAATCCGAAAATGTTGAAGAAAGAGAAAAAATAAAGAGTGCTATAGAAAATGAACTAAACGATGGATATGAAGTTTTGGTTCCTAACCCAGTACAATTAAGAATAAAAATAACTGGTATGACATTTAACTATACGGAAGTTGAAATAATTGAAAAATTGCGAAAACAAAATTCAATGATTAGTAATGGTGAATTTAAAATAATACAAAAATACGAATATAAAAGAAACAATAAAACAATATATACTGTCAAATTAATAGTGGATGAAGAAACATATACCAAAGTGATTACAGAGCAAAGAGTTAATCTAGGATGGGAGAGATGTAGAGTTTTTGATGGTACCGATGTTATACAGTGTTTAAAATGTAAAGGATACAATCACTTAGCAAAAGAATGCAAAAACAAATAAGTGTGCTTAAAATGTCACGGCGAACATAAATCGAAGGAATGCAACAAGGATCAAATCAATAAGTGTATTAATTGTATAAAAGCAAATAACTATCTAAATATGGGATTAGATGAAAGTCACTATACTAATGATAGAGAATGCCAAGTGTATCAAAATAAATTAAATATGAAAATGAAAAGAATGGGGTTTGCAATGTAACAATCACAGAATTTAGGTACACAATCACAGAATTTACGCGCACTTTATACAAATGTACAAGGATTAACTAATAACTTTAGTCAAATAGAAGTAATTGCGGCATCAGAAAATCTGGAGTTTATTATATTGTCTGAAACACATTTAACAAATAAAGTAAATGAAAATGAAATTATGCTACAAGATTATGGGCACATAGTATGTTTATCTAATTCTACAAAAACAGGAGGCGTTATAATTTATTACAAAAAAACATGGAAGGTGAATAAAATATTGGAAAAATTTGAAGATTATAAATACTGGGTTTGCACTGCTGAATATGATAGTATTCGTATGATAATTGTAGCAGTATACAGATCACCGAGTTGCAAAAAATCAGAATTTTGTGATATATTTGAAAAAATTTTAGAAATAATTTGTGAAAGCTACTGTGATATTATAATTTGTGGAGACTTTAACATAGATTGGATTGAAAATATTTGCTATAAAAACAGAATAGAAAACAATTTAAATGATCATGGTTTAAAACAAATCGTTAATAGTTTTACGCGAATAACAAATGATACTAATACTTTAATTGATTATGTGTTAACAAATAGCCATAAAGTAACCGTAGAAATTAATAACAATAACATAACTGATCACGAGTCTCTATATATAAATATTGAATGTGAAATCAATTTTCAAAAAGATACAACAATAGAAACCCATAAAATATTCAAATATAATAAAAATAACTTTAATAGAAATCTGAGTGCAATAATAGATTATAAAGAAAACGGTGATGTCAATGAAAACGCATATATGTTAGATAACTGTCTCGAAGCGGTAATAAACAAATTTACAATAAAAAGAACAATTACTTATACAAATAATGTGAATCAATGGTTTAATAATGAACTTCGCTTATTAAAAAAAGATAAAATTTTAAAACAACAAATAGCGAGGATTGAAAACACAACTGAAGCATGGGCAAACTATAGATCGGTTAGAAACCTTTATAAAGTAAAAATTGAAAATGCAAAACATAACTATATAAACAATAAAATAAACAATGCCAAAGATCAAAAACAAATGTGGAAGGAAATAAAAGCTTTAGTGATAAAAAATAAACAATCTGTGATAAAAACTGTGATATTTAACCAAATAGAATATAAAGAAAACAATCAAATAGCTAGTCAATTTAATAATTATTTTGTAAGTAGTATAACAGCAATAAGAGACTCGATCGAAGAAGTGCAATACGTAAACAATATTAATAATACTAGTCATAATTTCAAATTTCGTGCAATAACAATCTTAGAACTTAAAAACACAATAAAGCAACTTAACAATAAGCCAGATTATACAAAAATATCAAATAAAATTATTATTGACAATTGGAACATAACGGGAAATATTTTATTAAATATAATTAATAAATCGCTAAAAAAAATTGAGAATTCCCAGAAAACTGGAAAGAAACAATAATAATACCTATTGAAAAAGTGAAAAATACAAAAAAGTGTGAAGAATTCCGTCCTATAAATACTTTAAAAACTTGTGAAAAAGTACTGGAAAAGGTTGTGAAAGATCAATTGGAAAGCTATATAGAAGGAAATTCTTTGTTATCAAAATACCAGTCTGGTTACAGGAAAAATTTTTCATGTGAAACTGCAGTAAATTATGTCATAAATCGATGGAAAAAAATAGAAAAATTATGGCAATTTTTTTGGACTTTAAAAGAGCGTTTGAGACAATTGATAGAAAAATTATGTTTAAAAAATTTCATATGTACGGAATACAGAATATAGAACTTAAATGGTTTAAATCCTACTTAGCAAATAGAAAACAAAAAACAACTGTTTATGGTGTACAATCTGATTCCATTGAAAATGAATTTGGTGTTCCACAAGGATCAATCTTAGGTGCACTATTGTTTAGTATTTACATAAATGATATGCCGAACATTTTGACAAAAAGTGAAGTAATTTTATACGCGGATGATACTCTAATATTTACAGAAGGAGTTAATGAAGAACAGTGTCACAATAATATGATGCAGGACATAAACAATATAATTATTTGGTTAAATATGAACAAATTAAAATTAAATGAAACAAAAACGAAAATAATAGAAATAAACATGACTAGTAGTAATGACTTTATAATTAATAACGAAGTAATTGAAAAAGTCGAACAAATAAAATATCTTGGTTTTATAATTGATAAAGAACTTAAATTTAAAGAACACATGGACTATATTTGTCGAAAAATTGGTAAAAAAAAATTGAGTTTTTTAAAAGAATTAGAAATAAAGTTTCAACAATAACAGCAATTAATATATATAATACGATTATTAAACCACATTTTGAATTTGGTTCAACAATTATTTATACATGTTGTTCAAAAACGCAAATTGAACGACTACAAAAATTACAAAATAAAGCAATGAGAACAATTTTGAAATGTAACATTTATACTCCAATTGAGATAATGTTAAATATCCTTATGTGGTTAAAAATAAATCAACGATTGGAATTAAATACCTTACTTTTTATACAAAAGATGAAAATGGGAAAGGCGCCAGAATATCTATGAAAGCAAATTAATTATGTGAGAGATATGCAACCGTATGGGCTAAGAAATGCGAGAGACTTTAGACTGCAACGAGTAAACACGACAGCGATGCAGCGTTCACTTTTCTATAAAGGACTACAATTATATAACTCGCTACCAAATAATACCAAAGATGAAACAAATGAATTCATTTTTAAAAGAGATTGTGTAAATTTTGTAAGAAACAATGTAAATAACTTAGAATCTTAGAGCAAAAATAGAAAAAATGTAAACTTAAGTAACCAAAGTGTAATTTAAAGTATAATAATACTAATAAATAATACTAATAATAATAATAATAATATCAATTTGTTGTAGAATTACCACCACCTGATAAATAAATTCGCCTTGATGTAAATTCGATATAAAAATTAATACAATTATTTAGAATTTTGTTAATTTCGCTTCTGTTAAGTTTTCATTCTGATATTAACTCTTTAATATTTCATATATTATATAAACAGTTCATATATGTTTACTAAACTCTATAGTAGATGCGCTGATTAATTGACAGCGTTTTATTTTTAATATAACAGGTTGTTGTTGCCCAAATTTAATAAAAATATACTAAAAAAAATATTCATGGTTTGTTTGCATAATTTAATCGACTTCATATAACCCGAGAGAAATCCAAGAAGATATATTGCATATTTCCAAAGAAATAAAATTGTTTGTCCATATTTAGAAATAAATAAATAAAATAAAAAAATACTTACTTTTATGGATTGTTGGATTGCTTCTCCAAAATGCGCTTTTATTTTGATTAAACTTAAAGCCAATTTTAAGAAAATGGAATTGTCTGCTCAAGTTTAGGGACACAAAAATACTGCTGTACTGGAACAGTCAATAATAATAATAGTTACAAATTGAAGTCTACTTAGTAATTTTTTGTTTAAATGTTTATTATTTTATTGCTTCCCTGCAATATATATATATATGTACATTAAACACACTCACTAAAAAAAGGCACTAAAATTATTATTATTTAAAATTATTATTATTTAAAATTAAAATTATTTTTTTTATTTTTGTACTTTTTTTTCAATTAAATTTTTCATATTTTTAATTTTTTGATTTTTTATTTTATGCCGTTTCCGTCCTACTATTTATTGCTACTTTCTGTACACAAATTGTAGTGGGTTGATTTTGTATACACTTCTTATTCCTATAAGAAATATATTTTTTAATTTTTCTATAGATTCTTGTTAAAAAAAATTAGTAGTAGCGGCAGCTACGTCAAAAATCGGTGTTATATGCTGCACCAAATAGAAAAATAAATTAAACAAACTCGCAACGTTTTCCCATATCAGCGCAGCAGTCAAACTAATGCAAACATCAATAATCACTGCAGCACAAAAGTTGCATTATTGGAAAAAAAAAAAACGAAAAATCTTAAAAGATTTTTATTTGATGAGTAATTTGTATCCACAAATTTTAACACTTTACACACTTAGTTTTAAAAATATAATATGAAATACACATATATAGTATAAACGCATTTAAAGATTCAATAACCTTTGTATATTCGTTTTCTTGAATTTTCTGGGCAAATAATTCAACTATTTTAAGAAAATATTTAAAAAAATAAATTTTACAAAAACTACACAGAATAATGATCCGAAAAAGTCGACTGCAGACCTAAATTTGACAGTAATTTTTCATTTTTGGCCGTGTTACCGTATCAACTTCTGTAAAAACGACCAAAATAAGTGTCATTGTGCAACGATGGACAAATGAAAAACATATTACGTGAAAAATGCTGAAAGTGATTTATACTACGATTATGCACAATCAAAAAAAATCATAATCACCTACATTCGCTCACTCATTCTCATTATCTCCCTTTTACTTAAAGTAACCACTATGTTAAACTTATATGTAGTCAAAATTCAAAAAATTAAATGTTTCTTTAAAAAAATATTATTTAAAATAAATAAAAAAATTATTATTATTATTGTTATTATTATTATTATTATTATTATTGTTATTATTATTATTATTATTATTATTATTATTATTATTATTATTATTATTATTATTATTATTGTTATTATTATTATATTGATTTAAGAATGCTTACTTTGATATATATTCACGTATTAATGTGCTGTTTTTACAAGCCGATTGAGTGATTGTCTTGGACGATTTGTGTGTATTTTGTTATTGTAACAAAAACAAATTACACATAAATCGTCCAAGACAATAACTCAATCGGTGTGTAAAAACAGCACATAAGACGCACTTTAGAGAACATAACCATGAATTCAATTTTAAATTTACATTATCATAGAAAAAACAACAATTACATTAAAAATTATATAATAAATAGTTTGGGTGTTTATAGTAGTATTATTTATTGAGACTTTTTTTTTCTTATTGACACTACGTTAATACAATCGAAAACTTGAGTATGATAAAACTTAAAACTATATGTCTTATTTTAATACACAATAAAATGAATAGGCTACTTGCCAACAAAACTGTCAAGGACGTAACAATTATGAAAAAATTTTTTTCTTATTTAAAAGCTTAGTAATGCTTGCTCACGGCATTTATATTGACTAACAGTGCATAGACTGTCAAAAATCTAAAAAATAGTCAACACTTACTGCCTGTTTAACGATGTCGAAAGAAAACACAAGCGAAAGTTCATTCGTACAAATATATTGAAAACAACAACAAAAACTAAAAATTTGTTTTTGTTTTCAACGTATTTATGCGAATGAAATTTCGCTTGGGTTTTCTTTCGACATCGTTGAACAGGCAGTTAAAATTAAACAATTAATATATACAAATCGAGCTGTCAAAAAACACTATCAAGACAGTGACTAATACAATAATAATGTATGGAAAGAGTTGACAGACGTCAACATTGACAAATAAAACCGAACGGTTTTAAGATATTAATATATATTCGATTTACGAGAAATTAAATTATCAGTTTTCCCTCTTAGGAATTAATGTATATGCCAGGAACGGTTTTTGGGCCAACTGGCGAATTTAAGTGAGAATCCCTCAAGCTCTTCAGCATAAATTTTTCCGTTGTACTATGAATTATTGTTGTTGTTGTACTATAGAGTATTCATCCCCTATGATTATTCAAATCAGCCTTCCTAAAGAACTCTGGTGAATCGTCATGATCAATATTCTCGTATAGTACACCTACTGAAGAAAGGTAAGTTTGTTTGTACCATTCTATATTTTTCTGCGACTCATAAATCACATTCATCAGATGGTTTTCATGATCGGCAAGACTTTCAACAAATTTCTTTTGGAGAAGTAGAGAATATTTGCAAAATGGTACTATTGAGGCATTTTCGTAAACATATGTGTTGGAGAAACGTTCAGTCATATTTTTATAATTTTTGTTAATGCATTTACGGAGGATTTTTCTTTCCAAAATTTCCAGCCTCTTTGCAACCGATGGAGAGATAGAGAACCATATTGGGAAAGCGTACGTTAAAACGGATCGAATTGCAACTTTGTATAAGAGGAGTTTGGTTTTTTGTGGAAGAAAATTACTATTTAACAGCCTAGAAAATATAGCTGTAATTCGTTGAGCTTTGGCCAGTATACTTCGTCCGTGTTGGTTAAATTTAAAAACATTTTGAAAGTTAACTCCCAGATATGATATGTTGTTTTTTATTGGTATTTCAACTCCGTGTAAGGTGAGAAGTAGGCATTTACTTTCCGACACCACGTAAGCGGCACATTTACCTGAAGCATTTCTTATGCAAATGGCTGAAGATTTTGCAGCGTTAATTTTAATTCCCCATTATAAAATTTATTTATAGAGCCTAGGTGAAAGGCCGCATTTTTTAAGGCTTGTATGGGAGATTCATTGTGACTGTATATCATACAGTCATCAGCGTACAGAATTGCTTTCGAGTTAACTGTTAAGTGTGGAAAATCGTAAAGAAATATATTGAACAAATATGGTGCAAGAACGCTGCCTTGAGGCACACCACTGTTTACCTCACCATGCGTGGATAATATTTGGTTTATTTGAACACAAAACTTTATTATTACTTTTTATTATGTGTTCAAATATTTTCCCAATATTAGATAATAGAGAGATTGGTCTAAAGTCCTCCATCCTGTTGTTGCCTCCTTTTTTTTTTGATTGGAATTATTTTGGCTACCTTCCATGCTGTTGGGAAGTAACAATTATTGAGACAGTTGTTGAAAATTATGGCTAGAAGTGCAAGTGCCGCGTCTGGGAGTTTTTTAATAATAAAGTTAGAAATGCCATCAAGCCCACTTGACTTTTTACTGTTATTGTTTGCAATAATTGATTTTATTGTCGATACCTCTGTAAAGTGATATGTGTCTTCATTTCTAAGAGCATTCAATGAATTATCAAAAGAGTAAATATAATTTGAGATACTACGAGTATATACGTCTACACGGTGTACGAGATCCGGGACAACATTATTTGGGGGTTTTTCCTTATAAATTTCGGAGTAATATTCTTTAAAATGTTCGGAACACGTTCCACTATCTGTAATGATTGTGTTGTTGAAACAGATTTTTTTACAAAAGGTGGAGCTATTTTTTCCAATCAAACGATAAACTTGTTTGAACGCAGTAGGGCCAGGTTTGATAGCTTGAAGTTTATTGCTGAAAAGATTGGCTTGATCTATATGTACGCTTTCCTTTATTATAACTTTTAATAGTTGAATTTGTTTGGATAACAAATTATATTCACTATTTATTCTATTTCCAAGGCGATGATATATTTTTTTGAGCTCCTTTTGCCATCTGTATTTAATTCTATATAGATTTTTTATTCTTTCTGAGTATATTAACTTTCCCCCTTTGTGCTCTATTTTTGTAGAATGAAGATCATGTATATGGTTAAAACTTTGATTAAAATTTTGTATTAGTTTATCGATTTTATCATTTTCTAAATTTTCATTTTCTGGTGGCATTAAATTATTAGAAATCATACTTATATCACGTTGGAAATGATTCCAGTTTGTGTTCTTATATGATATAGGGTGTTGTGGATTAACAGTGGTGATTTCAAAAGAATTTATGTCAATTTCTAATTTAAGTGGAAAATGATCCGAAAAAGTGGGCAAGGATGTGATTTTGTAATTTTGTGGGTTACTATTTAATAAGGGTGTACATATTAGGTAATGATCCAGAAAAGAACTCCCGCTTGGATAAGAGGGGCTACTATTACAAATCCTTTTGACATCTAAGGAATGGTCTTGAAGCCATGTCTGCAAAATATTTCCGTTTTGATTACTAGTAGAATCGCCCCAGGCTGGGTTTTTAGCGTTTAAATCAAGGAGAAACAGATCGTATCTATTTGCTGCGTGAAGAATTTTATCTAAGCTATCTCGTAGGTAGACAGCTGTGGAATTGCATTTTATATATAGGGAGCCAAGTAAGACTCTTTTCTCTGTATTGTCTATTTTTATTTGAATTTCAATAAAAGTACCAAGTATGTTTAAGTTGTCGATAGTTAATCTATTATATGAGATATTGTTTTTTAACGCAATGGAAGCCCCTACGGTAGAGTTATCTTGTATGAAATTATAGTTATTTAGAAACACTTTTTTTTCGTCTTCGAAGATGGCATTCCTGGATAAAGCAAATGTCTATATTATTAGAATTGAGGGTGTTAAGTAGGTCAATTTGACGGCTTCTCTCAGAGAGAAATCTAACGTTAAATGTTAAGATGTCTAATTTTCTATGGCCCATAAACAGTCTTTACCTTCTTTAGAAGCCGCATCCATTCTGCTTTGGCTTCAGATTTTGACTTATTTGTATATTCATTTAAAAAATAATTTAGCTCTTCTTCTAGTGTAATCTCTTCTGGTTCCATAAAAAACTCTGCTAGCTTTAGAAAGTTTTCTACAATGGCTGATCTTTTTGGGGGGTTTATGGTAGTTGTTGTATTATAGAAAAGGCTTGCAAACGATTTACCTGGATTAACTTCGGGTGAGATATACTTGCTTACGTTATTTGTTATTGATGTCTTCACATTTTGAGCATCTTGGATTCGTTGTTTTTTTTTAATTACATAATTTTTGTAAAATGAGCATCCGCGCCAATTGGCTGGATGCCTTTTTTCACCACAGTTGACACATTTTGGATTCGAGTCCTCGTTTTGAATGCGATTGCATTCATTTGGTAAATGATTTTGATCGCATTTAACACATTTATACGATGAGTTACAATTTTTGGCAATGTGCCCCCAGTGTTGACATCTTTTACATTGGATTTCTTGCTCCTTTTTTTTTGGTTTTTTCCAAATAACAGATTGGGTGAGTATGACTTTAATATGTCCAATGTCACTTAGATTTTTACCAGGTAATAGTGAAATTAAAAAAAGACCTGTATCAATGTTATTTTTTTTTTTGAGTATGTCGTTGTAAATTTGCTGACGTTTGCGATTACATTAGGTACCACCTCATTCAAGTATAACTTTATCTCTTCAATATCTGAACCATAATACAGGCCACGCAGTACCAGAGATATTTGCTTTAATTCTCTAGGAGTGAATGAGTAAGAGTCTATTTTTTTATCCTTAAGTAATGACATCATTTCAGTATGTACTGATGCGTCTGAGAGGTAGAGCTTGCTTTTATTCTTGTTTATATTTTTTATTTTAAAATTTATTTTTGGTGCTTTGGCCTCCAATTGTTTAACCAAATGTTGAATGTTAACATCATATAAAAAAATTGGCGGACAAAATTTTTTTGAAGTAGTTGTTGCTGTTGCGTTCTCATTGTTCCTAATTGGTTGTATATCAGAGCGCAGTTTTTTTGGGACGCTTACATTTACATCATTACTAACGATTTCCAGGTCAGCCAATAAGCTAAACCTATTTTTGCGTTCAGGATCAAATGAAGTTTTACCATTTGTAGAAATTCCGGGGAAAGCCGGAATACATGGCGAACGTTTTCTTTTTGGCTTATGTTGTTCAACTTTATTGTCGTTCGATGGATCAAGTGTTGTATCCTTATCAATCTCGCTGCAATCCATATAAATAATGATATGGGTGATGAAGTTTTAAATCCACGTAAGAAATAACTCTTTTGTTTTATTTAAGTACAAGTATTTCCAATTTAAAAAGAAAAAAAAATTCTTGGGTGTTTATATTATTTTGAACTTGTTTTTTACCATATTTTAATTCCAGTTGGCTTATACATCCATGAAGTTAAGTGAATTATTATAGTGTGGCAGCTCGCTATTTCATAAATGTCATTTAACAAATGTAAACAATAGGTTATATGGTAGTATTTTCTCTGTCGTTTTAATAATAAACAAAACCATGAATCCTTTGGAAAAAATTCACGTTTTAGATGAAATTGAAAAAGAGATCATACTGTGTCTACAAAGTGCTGGTAAGTAGAAGTATAAGAAATAAAAATCCGCAGCAGTATCACTACAAATTGCTTCTCTTTTCAGGGCTAGCCTTACAAGAACTGAGCAAAGAAAAGTCGTCACAAAAGAATGCTGAAACACAGACTCAACAGTTCACCAAATCACTATCAAACGTAGAAATGAAACTTAGCGAACAGATTAATTATCTAACACAAGTTTCGACGGGTCAACCCCATGAGGGCTCTGGATATGCTTCTGCTAAAGTTCTACAGATGGCCTGGCATCGTATATCACATGTCAGATCAAGGGTTAGAGAACTAGAGGAAACTAAAGCCAAGTATACACATGCAGCTAGACAACAACAACAGCAAAGGCAACAGCAACATGCAGCTCAACAGGCGGCAGCCGCAGCCCAACAGCAGCAGCAACAAATGACTCAGCAACAACAATCACATCAACAAGATGCTGGTACGGCTGGGGTATCAAATACAATTACGGCCGGTAGTATTATACCACAAGATGTTGCAATGCAACAAAGTGGAGGAAATTAGAAAAAAAAACATGTTAGTTCTGACTTTTTCCCTAGTTTTAAAAGTATGGTTTGTATTATTTTTTTAAAACTTTATAGGTAACCTTTTTTTAACCGAAACATGATCAGATTGAACAATACAGCGGATACCCAAGAACTTGTAATAAATTTGAAAGAAAGTGTTCTTTTAATTAGCAAATTACAGAGTCAAACTTCTTTGTTAGCAAATTGCAATATTGTATTCATTATTTTTAATGATGCTGAATTGTGATGAAACTATAAAAGGTTTTTAGGTAACTATAATAATCCCGAACAAACATTTTTTTAAAACAAATTAAAATAATACCTACGTGTTTTGGTTTTAAAAATACTTTTTTTTAATAAGTTTTTTTAAACAGGTATCTTCTTTATTGAAGAAGTGGTTTAAATCATTCCCAACCATTATCTATGTGGCTGGCCTGACAATTCATAATTTAGCGTAATGTAAATCGCGCTATTTACTGATTTCAAATGAAAAAAAGTAAAGAATTAAATAGCAAAAAATGCGATGCATACAAAAAGATTTTTTCTTTACAACTTAACATTAATTAAAAAAAAAATATTTGATTTACCTTAAATTATGTTCTGAAAAATCAAAATATGTGAATTCAATTTAAAATTGTGCAAAATTGTTAGGTTAACAGAACGAGTGGAATATTAGTGACAGTTTGATCCTAATTCCCCCTTTCCTACCTAACTAGGACCAGAAAACATTGTCAAAAATCTAAGGGTTGCCTTTATAGAAAATTTTAATTACATGCAAGATTGTACATATTTATGAAAACACCATCACCCCAATTCTAAATATTCCCAGGGAATTGAATTCCCCGGGAATTCATTTTTCCCGCGAATAAAATTCCCCTATTCTAAACAGTCGGGGAAGGGAATAACAAGGGAGAGAGAATTTTACATTTTCGAAGTCAGCTGTTTGCTTTTGCTGTTTTGTTTTGACAAAATATTTGCTAATAATTTTTAGAAATATTAAGCGAAAAAAGTGAATACTCGTAAATAATAAAAAAGAAATAGTTAAAAGTGAATAAAAATGTTTAGTGTAGCGTTGATAATAATAGCTGAAGCAAAAAACTCAGAAGCATATCAATCTGACAAGAATAAGCAAAGGGTAGAAAGGAGAATGCTACGTGACGCCAGCAACCCACTTGAGTTGCCGCACATTTTGTAAGTAAATTTTACTTTTGGAGTAAATAAATCGGCGTTCAAATATCTGTTGGACGTGTTCAGCCCAAAGGTAAGTCGTTTGCAATTTCTCCAATCGTGAAATTAAGTGAGATTTTACGCTTCTTTGCTGAAGGTTGGTACCAAACGGGTATAGGTAAAGATTGCGGCGTGTCTGTGGATCAGTGTAGTCTTAGCAAAGTTCTGGCAGAAGTTATTAATATATTTGAGGAGCATTTACGCCCAATATAGATAAGTTTTTGTAGAACTGAAGTGCAAAAACGGCAAATTGCGTTAGCTTTTTATGTAAAGTATGGTATTCTAAGCATTATAGGATGTGTTGACGGATCGCATGACCGCATTATTTCTCCTCCTAAGAACAAGCATCTTTACTACAATACGAAGAAATACTATAATTTGAATGTAATGCTGGTAAAGTATTTCTTTTGTTTTAAATTATCAATAATTAATTTTTAATCAAAAAATTTCAGGTCTGTGATCATGAGCTGAGGATTCAGTACGTTGATGCCTTACATCCTGGAGCGTGTCACGATTCCTTTATTTGGAATTCTGGCGAATGGCGTACTCACCTTGAGCAAGAATAACTTAGAGGTGGCAGCAATTATTGGCTTCTTGGTAAAGTTTTGAATGATAACAGACAATTCATAAATTAAAACTGCATTTTTTTTAGCAGACGCAGGATATTCACTTGAACTGTGACTTTTAACGTCTTATAGATATTCTGTGGACATCTATAAGACGTCTGTTGAAATTAAATTTAATGAAATTCACTCTAAGTGTCGAAATGTGGTTGAACGCACTAATGGTGTTTTAAAAATTGATGGAGGTGCATTCTTGGTGCTAGAAAGCTTCACTACGCTCCAAAAAAAGCTGCTAAAATAACAAATTTTTGCTGTTCCTTGCATAACATAACAATACTACAGTACACGATGTAGAAAATTTAGATTGTTAGAGCGTTTAGGATAATAATGTGGTATCCTTAGACTCACCACAATATTAATCCATTGCCCAAAATATTAGAAAATATAATAGAAAAATATTAGAAAAAATATTGCGAATAATCTGTAATAAATTTCTGTAATTAAGCCACTTCTTATTTATGTATATACATTTTTTAAATAAATATAACATTTTATTAAAAAATTTAAAAACTTCAAAAATTAAAAAAAAGATAAATAAAAATTAAAATTATTTTAAAACTAAAAAACAATTCATTATTCTGCTTCCTGTTTGTTGTTTTTGTCCTAAAAGTAACAATAAATACATTATTTATCACAATTTGTATAAAAAAATATTAAATACTTACATTTTTGTCACAACTCCCTTTAAATTTGTTGGCGGATTTTTTCCCAAAAATTGTTATTACATTCTCCCTTTAATTACCTTTCATAATACCTACTTTTTTCCCAGGGAACAATTTCCCAATTTCGAAGTTCATTTAGAATAAGGGAAAAGGGAAAGGGAACAAATTTCCCCGGGAGAAGTTATTTAGAATAGGGGAACAGGGAATAGGGAAATAATTCCCAGGGAATTGTTATTTAGAATTGGGGTGCATATATTTTGGATCCTTATAGAGGAATTGATTTAGCCAGTTCGTCTGTATGTTGAAATCAGATTTTTTAAGCCAAATTAGATATGCTTTTGAGAATTTTGCTATTGAAAATAAGTTTATATGAGATACGTGTAAAAAAACACGGTTGCCTTTTTTTTAAAGGTCAGATTTTGCATCTCCTGTACAACGTCTTGAAACATTTGTTACGTTTATACATATAAAGTATGTACCTTTAGCAGCATTAACAGCAAATCTTGGTTCAATCGGTCAATTACTAACAAACTAATTAATAGAGTATATGATCGATTTTTTAAATAATAAAAATTGTCAGGGAAAAATTGCCCGAGAATTTTATATCAACCGTAAAACCAGCAGTAGTTTCCTTGGTTCATTTTTATAAATATAATCGTACGTACAAATTGTTTTTAAAAGTGGTCACAGAGTTCGTAAGTATAATTTTTTTTATTTATGATTGAATTTTTCTTTGTTTAGAAGCAAAATGTCTGAAGTTTGGAACTATTTTCAAAAAGTAGACAACGCAGCACAATGTAATATTTTCCCGAAAAGGTTAATGTTCAAGGGCGGTAGTACTAGTGGTCTCATACGGCACCTTCTTTTGGTTCATAAAATAAAATTTGAAAACAATTCTTCAACACCTGCACCAAGTAAAAAAATAATTTCACAATTAAAAGTTTTTTATACACCCAAACATTACCAGAAATTGTTTCAAAATTGGCAGCAGTCGATGGAATATCTATTCGAACAGTTACACAAAGTTATTTTATTCGTCAAATTTTTTTTCAGTAATAATATGACATTACCAAAATTAAACTGATGTTAAAAACTTTGTGATAAAATATTACAACCCCGTTAAAAATACGATGGTGAAAACAATATCGAGTCAAATTTGCGACAATTTGAGGCTTGCTCTTGTATTAGACGAGTGGAGTAGTGTTGCCCAAAAAAGATATCTGTTTACATGGCCATAATTATTTTTATTCTTTGGGTTAAGTTTATATTTCTGGAAGATGTAATGCTGACATAATAAGGACTCCAATGGAAAATAAACTACTACTAAAACAATGAATTATTAACAAAATCGTGATGTTAAAGTTAACAAACATTATTTATTTAAAAAAAAAATATTATTTTCGGGAAACCCGGGAAAATAAAAAGACCGGGAAATCCCAAACCCTAGTTGTGATCATTATATGATTGTACAAAATATGTGTTATTTCTAATTATTTCTAATTTACTGTAAACAAAATGCTTCTAAAATAGGCTTCACCAGTTTTACCTATTTTTTTTACCAGGTTTCTCCTGGTTTCTTTATCTAATACCAAAAAAGTTTTTTTGGCATAATAATCGTACGCACTGCAATAAAACATTTCTCTCATGTCTTATGTCACCATCAAGTAGTTTTTCCAACAGAGTATTTTGTTTACGCAAACGAGCTTTACGATAATCCAAACCATATTTTTTTTTTACTGATTTTGGTTTAGACGTTTTTGGTTGTTCCATTGGTTTGCTACGATTCGTTGGTGGCTCCTTGTTCAAAGAATTATTATTACTTTCTATTACCGAATTGTGAGGTAAACTGCGTTGTATGGGAGTTTCTTCGGGTGCTTCATCAGATGGGTTTTCGTTATAATTTAATATTTGGTTTTCTTTTATCTTATCGAAAACAATATTTTCTGCCGAAAGTTTATTTATTATTTGCTGATTTGGCGTTGACATTTTTTTCTCGGCATCAATGAAGTTTTGAGCGATATCTTTAAAAACTTCTTTTAATTTTTTATCCCTACTTTTTTCTTTTATTTGGTATGTAAGGCTGTTCCAGTCCAAATTATTTTCATTATCGGTATCTACATTTTTCTTAGGTTCGCATTCTTCTCTAGTTGTTTCTTTAGTACTTTTATCACTATTTTGTTGATCTTCTTCATGTTCAATTTCATCATTACCTGCTGATTCATCGTCATCTGATCCATACATACCCACTAGAGCAAATAATACATTACTCGTAACTTTCTTTTTACCATTGAAGTGTTTGTAGTTTTTTAGTTGCGTAGTTCCTCTAAACATCTTAATACCTGCACGAATAAGTTCAGTTTCATCTTCCTCCTCTTTATTGCATTGTTTAACTTCACTTTGATCTTTTAATGCATTGTCTTGAATTTTACCTTTTTGATTACGTTTATTTCTATTACGATTTCTTTTATTTTTAGGAGCTGCTTTTTCTTCCTTAACCTTTTTATCCTCTAAGTTATTTTTCTTCTCTTTTCTATTAGAATGAGCCCTTTTCCTATCGTTTAATTTTCCAAACCGACTTTTATTAGCCACTATACGTTCGCCTCTTTTCTGTCTTTGCTCTTGAGCCTTTTGCTTTAGCAAAACATTTGCTAGTGTTGGATACTTTTTACGTCTTTCTTCGCGCCACGCGGCTATCTCCCCAGGGGTACTAAGTTTTTTAAATTTATCGAATAATCCTGATGAATGTAGGGCTATTATATGTTTATCCATTACCGCAGGATGACCTTTGTAAAGACAATCCTCTACTGGACACTTTTCATGTTGGGCCCGATGCCTTTTCAAGTCTTCTATCGAATGTAATTCCAAATCACAGGGTTCACAATATTGTTTTTTAGGAGGTGGTAGTGTTGTAACATCAACTGTCAATTTTTGTTCTTTTAAATATTTGGATGGCACGGTTGCTCCACGTTTGCCATACATTGGTGGCGGTTGTTTCTCACGCGGTAATAGCGACATACCCGAAGGGGTAAGAAAATGTGGTTTTGGCTTAAATATATCTTTTGCATTTTTACTAAAATTTGGAGAGGGCAATGAAAATTTAAATGTCTTATCCATTTTATATACTTTATATTAAAAACACTTTTGTACTATATAAAGCTGCATTTCAGCATGGTCGAATATGTGAATCACAAATGTGAATGTTTTGGCTTTAATAATAGTGATGCCAATTTAACAATATTTAACATAGGAGAAGATAACCAACTCGAACTGTTACCCTACGTTGCCACAAGCAAGTATTTACTTGCAGGTAGTGTATACGTATTACTAACGAAAATCAGGAGAAATGCCAAAAAAAACACAAAAATTTTTTGAGTGGCTACACAGCACAGTGCAAGTTCATTTTTAAAATGTCGTCAACAAATAAACTTCAAACAAATTTAAAACAAATGGCGCTGCTTCAATTGGTAATTAAGTGTTGTCAATAGCCACTATTGAACGTTACCTTTAGACATATAACTTTTTAAAAATTTTTTTTATTAAAAATTGATATTTATATTAAAACTTACATTTAAAATTAATATTTATAATTTTTCTTAATATTCTTCATATACATATATACATATTTATTAAGAAAATTAGCTGAATTATTTACCACAATTGTATGATGTATTAGTGAGTTAACAGAAAACTCAGTGTTAGACAACACTGTTTTTCGGCTTGTCACTTTACTTGCCGTAACTGTAAAAATTTTACTTGCTTAAAAAATTCTTCGCAAGCTGAGTCGCAGGTTGTCAAAGTGTAGTTGTGTTAGTAAAAAAGTGTTAGTGTATTGGTTTTTTTTCACTTGCACTTGCATGTGGCAACGGTAGGTAAAACTTTTTAACTTACATTAAATTTCTTGAGTGTATATTCATATTCCTCTTAAACTAGTAATGGACACTTAAGGTGAATTCACCCATTTGTTCTGAACAAAATTTTTTCCGGAGAATAACATTTTTTACTGAGAGTTTTCTGCAGAACGATTCACCCAAGGCGAATTCATTATTAGGTGATGTTGACAACGCAGCTGATCTCCTTTTTTATTTGCAAAAATATATTACATAATAAAAAAATATAACATAGATTACTCCTTCCCGACCAAAAAAACACAAAGAAAAACCATGTAGTTTCTGACACATTGACAGTCGAAAGCAACAATAAAAAACCATGTTGTTTTTTTAATGTTGTATTTGTTGTAGAATTACCACCACCTGATAAATAAATTCGCCTTGGATTCAAACATTTCAGAAAATTTGTTCGAAAAAACAAAGCTGCCATATAATATAAAAATGCAAACAATTGTACAAAGTGGCAGCACCGCTAGCAAACTATGTAAATAAATACAAACGTAAATTAAAATGTCGGATAGAAGAAAACTAAAATTAATATTTTTAATTGAAGTGCATAAAGTCAATTTGTTTGCAAAACAAATTTATAAAAAAAAATCGAAAATAAGAAGAGTCGCAGTGAGAAAAATCTTAAAAGAAAGAAGATCGCACGGTTTATTTTAGACATTGGTTCCTGATATGCAACTTAATGACGTGGAGTCCTTTATACATTTTCACCTTATGGATCCAAACACGTTTCAAGAACTAATTGAAATTTTAGGACCTGATTTGCGTAGTATGCCTATCCGTAAACATGAACTTTTTCCAATATTTTTGTTAAGGGCTGCTTTATAGCGTCTGCGCAGAGTTTTCCACAGCACTTGACATTCGTTTCCTACAACAATTATAAATAAATATAAATTGTATTATTGCGACCGATTATGACCCTATGGCTAGGTTTTTGTAAAAAATGAATGTATAAATAAACCAAAATGTACTTACGACCGATTCCAGTGGGGGCTCCTATTTCATTCCATAAACCCTGTTTTATATAATTATTTTTGTATGCACTATTGCTCATGTCATACAAACATTCTCTTCCTGTTTTTTTTTATTCTTTTATTAATTTTTGATCAATATTTTCATATAATTCCATTTTAATTGTTAATTTTCGGCAAAAACAATTTTTGTATAATAAATGTACTTATATTGTGTGATGTGGCAACCAAATTCTATTTTCATATAAATATTGAAAAAAAAATGGCATCCCAATTCAATTTCTTCTGAACAAGAATTAAAATTAAACCAATTCAAGAAAAACCTTTCTGAACAAAATAATCTCTCTCTCTCTCTCTTTCAAAAGTAAAACGTTAATTTCAATATAAAAACAAGTAAAAGCGCTATATTCGGCCGTGCCGAATCTTATATACCCTTCACAACGTGTAGTCATGCAATAACAGTAAATCCACGTATGTATGTTAAAAAAACAAAACAAAAAAAAAAAAAAAATTTAAAAAAAAAATTTAAAAAAAAAAATTATTATATACATATATAATATATATAAAACAAAAAAAAAATTAAAAGGAATTAAAAAAAAAAATTACAAAAAAAATAATAATAAAAATATATATAATATATTAAATAAAAAATAAAAAAAAAATAAAAAAAAAATTAAAAAAAAAATTTAAAAAAAATTAAAAAAAATATTTTTTTGGCTCAGCTGGGATTCGATGCCACGTTTTCCCTAACCAGTATACACGTTTGTATGTATGTATGTTGTTGTTGTAATGTTGTTTTTGTGAAAAGAAAATCGAGGTGGTCGTGGGTTTTTGCTCATATCTCAGTTATTTATGTACCGATGTTTCTGATTTTCAATACCGATCTACTCCCGAATATTTCTGATATTTTAATACCTTACCCGGGTCCAACCTATGTCGGGGGGCTTCAAAAAGTTGATTTCAACATACACACGGACAAACGGACAGACTGACAGGGCTTAATCGACTCCCCTATTCATAAGCTTTCAGAAAATATATACTTTATGGGGTCGGAAATGAAAATTGTAGAAATTTCACACGGAATGACAAACCTATATATACCCTTTTCCACTGTGTGAAGGGTATAAAAATTTGTTCTGAACTAAAATTATATGGGCGAATCCAGCTTTATAATATGAGAAATATAAGTAGATAATAAAATTAAAGTGCAGTTTAGTTCATAAAAGTATAATTAATACTAAATATATAAATACTTAAAATGGCAACACCTTAAATTTGCATAAGAGAGGATTTGGGCATTTAGCAAACGTTTACATGTACTTTCAAAAAACTTTTCAGATCTTTATAATAATGTTAATATACATAATGTTTTCTTTATTATGTTAATTAAATATTATTTATTTAAAAGAAGCTTTTTAAAATTTAATTAAAATAAATTAATTTTTTATCAGTTAGGTTAGGTCCGGCAGTCGCCTGAAGGCATAGCTCACTTGGGTCCTCCAAAGGTCTCGTTGTGATACCGAAGGCACCAACGCCCGTTCGTCTATGTCCTCTGGCCGTCATTCCTCAGCCATCCTGTCCTGTTTACGAAGGTGTGGATCTTTCCCAGATCAACTGCGGAAAGACAAGTTTTACTTACAAGTATTCGCTGGATTAATGACCACTATAAGGTTCCTAAGGTGAATTCGGGGCATATTCACTGCATATTGCGTCCTATGCACATCAATGTCAGACCAGATTTTTCTGGTTTCCAAACAAGTGAGTTCTCTCACCCATCTTTCCTTGGCATCCAAATAGAATCGATGCCAGATTAGCTGCTTACCCTTCGATAAGGGAATACCCAAAGCACAACTGGATTCAACCGAATCTAAGGTAGTACCGGCTTTTGCAAGTGCATCAGCTCTATGAAAAATCGATCGATCGTCGTGCGAGTTAAACGTGTTTTTAATTACGCTCTGTCCTAAATCGTTTTATTTTCTGTAAGACTCATAAAACTAAAAAACTTAAATATAACATTCATATACATACATGCATACATAAGTACATTTGAACTTATTTCTTTTGCTTGTAAATAAAAATAAAAATCGAAAATAAAAATAATACAAACAAACATAACAGTTCATCAATATTTACAACAATAAAATTGCAAGTGTTTTTATATCTCTCGTTTACAATAACAACAACTTTTTTATTTTTAATACAATAAATTACACTTATACCTCAATTTACGCGCTCAAATAAAATTAAATAAATTTTTGTACAATTTATTAACTGTGCTGATACGTATATTCTTTTTCAATATGAGTTGTTCTAAACCAAAGTGCAGAAATAAGGCGGATGATCCAATGATTTCCTGTTGGCTGTGCAACGCAGTTTATCATGCAAAATGTGTTGACTTGGCAGCACAAACTGCAGACAATCTTCGTGAAGATAAAGGCTTACGTTGGTGCTGTAAAAAATGTATTCTTTATGATGTTGAATTTTATTCATTTTTTAAAAATGCGCGAGATGAATTTGTCGGCATAAATAACGATCTAAAATGTTTATCCCAAAGATTTTTAAAATTCAAAGCATTATTTGATAATGCGTCATTCTCGCCCAAAAGAAAGAAAACAACTCCAACTTTAAACTCTTCACCTCCTGTTATGTCTACTAACAACTCTTCTGTTGATCAAAACACTTCCGATAATTTACCACGTCCGAGTCCGTCTACTATTTCTTCCATAGTTAGTGTACCTGTAAAACCATCTCAAAATCCGAAAACTAATCCCTCGTTATTTTCATCGTCTCTCCCTCATAACACCGAAATATTACAACCTAATACTAATCGTATTCAACAGATTGCAAGTAATATAAATTTTCAAAACGACATTCAACAAATTAATTCACATCCTCCGGCTGTGGTTTCTAGTCCGTTAAATAATCCTGCAATACTTAAAGTAATTTCTCAAAAGAAAACAATTTTTGCTGCTCGTTTTTCATCTGATAATACTTCTAACGCTGTTGCTGACTACATTATATTAAAGCTTGGATACGATTGTGAATTATCTGTTTTTAAATTCAACTATTCGGAAAAACGGAGTAAATCTTCTTTTAAAATCATCGTACCAGAGGAATATTTTAATATTATTATCAATCCTGAGTTTTGGCCACCCAATGCTATAATACGCGAATATGAATATAGAAATGCTTCTCGTTCTGATATCGTTTTTTTCCCTACTCAAAATAATACCCAAAAAAACTAAATAATTTTTCTACCGATAATCTTGTTTACCAAAATGTCCGTGGCCTTAATACGAAATTAACCACTCTTTATGCAAATAGTTTTGATTTTTCATACCACATCATTGTCTTTACTGAAACCTGGTTAAACGATAAGAATTGTATTAATAACAACGAAATATTATCTTCAAAATACCAAATATTCAGACATGATCGATCACATAAGTTGGGTGGAGGTGTGCTTATTGCCGCACATAACATTTTTCGTTGTGAGGAAATCAATGTTATACTTAATGATGACATCGAATTTGTCGCTGTAAAAATTCGACTGAGAAATATAAATTTATATATTACGTGCTCATACATTCCTCCAAACTCTTCTCTGGATATATACAATAATCACATCTTTGCCATTGAATTTGTTTTGCAACAATCTATTCCATCTGATTTATTTATTGTTTTGGGAGATTCCTACAGTTTCAAATGAATTTATTCACTCACTCACAAGCTATGGACTTTTTCAAATTAACTATGAGAACAATATTAATGGAAAACTTCTTGATCTTGCATTTGTCAACCAGCCGATGGATATATTTTTGCATAAAACACTTCCCGTTACTTACCCTGAAGATCGTTATCATCCTACATTAAAATTTGAAATATTTAATTTATTAAGCTTACCTGTTTTACTTCCTAATAAAATTAAACCCCATAAAGTTTTTTGCTTCTCTCGTGCAAACTATCAGAGGCTTAACTCTTTGCTATCAGACGTTAACTGGGATAGTATAATCTCTATCGAAAACTTAGATGATGTTGTTTCTCTCTTCTATTCAACTCTACGCCGCTGCATTTCTGAAACTGTCCCAAAAATTACAATTAGAAATAACAATATTGGGCCACCCTGGAATAATAAGTATCTCCGAACTATTAAAAATAGGAAAAACAAGTTATATAAGAAATACAAAAGGACCGTATCATCTGTAGAATATACCAAATACTGTATTGCTCGTTCTTACTACAATTTGGCAAATAAATCTGCATACGACAACAATATAATCCGTATGAAGTCGAAAATGAGATCAAATCCTAAATCGTTTTATAAATTTGTGAACTCTAAACGGCGATCGTTTATAAATATGGATCAAATGACGCTGATGATGACGTTTCTATTTCCAATTTGTTTGCTGATTTTTTTTCAACTACCTACTCTAAAAAAGTATATAACAACATATCCTGCAGATAATATTGGACTACGTGGCCCACTTTAGCTAAATGGACTACTTACAAGATACCATTTTTAAACAAGAGAACAAGGCGAATTTATTTATCAGGTGGTGGTAATTCTACAACATATACAACATTAAAAAAACAACATAGTTTTTTATTGTTGCTTTCGACTGTCGATGTGTCAAAAACTACATGGTTTTTGTTTTTTTGCGCGGGAAGGAGCAATCTATGTAAACATAAATAATATTTGACAATTCAATCATCATTTTTGCAAATAAAAAAGTAGATCAGCTGCGTTGTCAACACCATCTGATAATGAATTCGCCTTGGTAGAGAATAAAATCAGCTGTTTTAGTGAGGCTACCTGATGATTGTACCATGGTATTACTCATATTAAAAGAGAATAATTTTAAATGGCACTCATTAAATAGAGTGCAAAATTAAAAGTTTGCCAGCGAGTTTGTTTTGTTCACGGGTATAAAAAATCACATCAAGTCATGTTATCGGTATGACACAAAAGAGATGGATTTTTATTCTTTGCAGATTATTTGCTTAAGGATAATGTTTTTATTTTTTTATATATATCTGCCAATGTATATGTTTTTCGTTTGCAAACAAAAAAAAATCATTTCAATACATAAAATAATTTTTCATATATGAACAAGAATTTTTATACTTAAATTATTAGCAAAATCTACGCAGATAATATTTAAAATTATATAGGAATCAATAAATAAAGTCAAAGTTTACATATTTACTTCTATTAAAAGTAGTTCTAAAAATATTTTTTGTTGTTTAAAAAGTTACAGTTATATCCGTTTTATTTTTGACTTTATGCTTCTGTGGATTGAGTTATACTAAATCAGATCAAAAGTATTTTTTTTCTATAATATATGCTTTAATATATTACTTAAGTACTTAAGAGCAGTAAATTACACATTTTCTGGTGTTTTATTTTTGAAAATCGGATGACTGGTTTTTGAGTTAGGATGAAATATGTCTTCGTACCTGACTAATTTGGGGAAAAAATTTGCCACGCCCATAAAAAAAATCCGGATCTGATGAAAAAAAACTGACAACGGATTTAAGTTCAGCGCATCAAAATCCATAAAGACTACATAGTGCTATTTAATGGAGGATTTTGCTGCTGAGCAATGTAATTGTCATTTCTATAATCAAAATAGAAAAATCCAAAAGTAATTAAAAAATTTTAAAACTCTTGGTAACTTTTTTTGCACAGTGGCATCTCTGTTACATGTGACATTTTCGTTTTGTTGTTAAACTTGCGCTTGCGGCATTATTTTTTTTAAGTGATACTAGTCTGTGACTGTTGTGACTACACGTGTTTGTCTAAAAACGATTAATATAAATATATATTTTTTACTAATAGTACATATTAGCAATATAAGTAATAAAATGGCTGATGTTGTAGAGAAAACGTCTGAAGAAGTTGAAGTTTCTAAAAATACGGCCGTTGAAGAAAAAAAGAACGAAGAAGTGATAGTCGTCAAGGAGGTAGACGCCGAAAAAAATGGATCAGACACTGAATTAAAAATAATACAGCAAGTGGAATATTACTTTGGTGATGCTAATTTAAATCGTGACAAATTCCTTTTGGAACATATTGGCAAAGATGAAGACGGTTGGGTGCCAATTAGCTTGCTGTTGACATTTAAACGTTTGGCCGCCCTTAGTACAGACTCGAATATCATTGTCGATGCTTTGATGAAGTCTGATAATGGCTTGGTCGAAGTCAGTGATGATAAGCTCAAGATTAGACGCCATCCAGAGAAACCTATACCCGAACATAATGAAGAAAGACGTAAGGAGATCATGTCGCGTACTGCTTTTGTTAAAGGATTTCCTTTGGACACAGGTATTGACACTTTGCTGAAATACTTTGCCGACTTCGAGAAAGTGGCTCACGTAAATATGCGTAAATATTTGGATAAACCCACAAAGACCTATAAATTTAAGGGGAGTGTTTTTGTAACATTCGAAACTAAGGAGCAAGCACAGAGTTTTATTGAAAACGCTGAGGTAATTGTTTTTTTTTTTGTTAATGTAGGTAAACAACTTATTTGTTGTGTAATGTAATTAATTGTTTTGTTATTTACATCACTTTAAATTTTGTAATGTATTTTGGATACAACCTTCAAAAATTCTGCAATCTTTTTTTCTCCCAATAAAGCCTGAATACAAAAACAATAAATTAGTGTGCAAATGGCAAGAAAAGTATTTAGAGGATAAACGTGAAGAACAGAAGTTGAAATCGAACAAAAGAAAGGAAAAGAAGGAAAAGGAAGAAGAGAATGCATACGTCTTACCAAAACGTTCTGTTCTGTACTTTGAAGGTGCCAATGAGGATGTTACCCGCGAAATTATTCGTGAGGCTGTTGAAAGAGTATCAACAGATTTTGAAATTGCGTACATTGATTTTAGCAAGGGTGAAAAGGTTGGTCATGTACGTTTTACTGAAGAAAATACAAATGAGAAATTCCTAGAAAAGCTAGAAGAGAAAAAGGTACTCGTATAATATAAGACTTTTATAGTTTCTATTTTGATACATTTATTTCATTTTTATGCTAGCTTAAACTTAAAGATGACTTATCTCTTGAAATTCGTACACTTAGTGAGGAAGAGGAGCAAGCTTTCCTTGCTAAGGCTGTTGAAAACATGAAGAACCGCCGTAATCATTTTAATCAAAAGAAAGGTGGTCACCATCATCACGGACGAAAACGTCGTGGCGGTAATAATGATCGTAATGATGAAAAGAAAGTCAAATCAGACGATTAAACTATGACCAATTAGTTGTACCCACCAACCAAACAAAGCTTTTCATTTAACACTTATAATATTTTTATATAACTTATATATACTATAACATGTTTTCCCATTATTTTCAAATAACAAAAAAAGGTAGTTGTTTAAGATTTTCTTTTTTTAATGAAATATATATATATTCACTTTTTGTGATTTACGAAATAAAATTTCTTTCTTAAAAAGATGAATTTAAATATTGGTTTTATACATTTTTTTGGCGTAGAATACGTCTTACCTTACGGTATTGGGAGTAATATCAGATTGTTATTGTTGAATTCTTTATTTCATTGATTATGAGAAAACGGCGAGATAACTTTTTTTTTTTAAATTTTTTTGTAGGTTATCTTTCGTTTGATAAACATTTCATATTGGTTGATATCTTCCTAATATTTAAATTTCTCAAATGAAAATTGTTTAAACACATACACTCAAACATATGTGTGGTGTTTGGTTGAGTGTGAGTTTGTAGCGAAAACACAAACTATGCTGCTGTTTCAGTGTGGACACAAACCTTCGGCTGTTGTTTTGATTGATGAAATATTGAAATTTCGTATATTTACTTATATATTTAAGTGAAACAAAATGTTAAATGTAAATTTGAATTTAAAATGTATATTATCAAAAGTAACTATCAAATATGTAAATAAATTCATTTTCTTATATTATTTATCATTTATCTACATATATAAAAGAGTAACGTGACTGACTGACTGACTGATTCATAATCGCACAGCCCAAAGGCAAAGAGCTAGAGACATGAAATTTGGACAATTGGTTCCTTTTTCGATATATAGCTCCACTAAGAAGGGATTTTGGGAAATTCGTACTTTAAGGGGGTAAAAACGGGTAAAATGTGTAATCTTATATCTGCTAAACTAAACACGATGCAAATTAAATTGAAAAAGTATTGTAATTTTCACAAAAAATAAGCTGACAAGTGTCTGGCCTTATTTTGAATTTTTAACTTCTAAGGGGAAAAAACGGGTAAGAACTATGATTTGGTACTTTTTTGGTACCCTATGTAGCTACCAAACGCATAAAGCTAGGAAAAGAATTTAAACTGTATTAAGTAGTCCACAAAGAAATATTAATAAGAATTCGGCACTTTTTTCAAATTCATATGTATAAGGGGTAAAAATCGTTCCATTTTTTGGTACTTTTTTTAAAATAAACTTTTCTTATATTATTCAATGGGACAAAATTTGACAATTATTATTTCCTAATAGAATATGGACAACTATTTAGGTGAAATTTTTGGAAACTTTTTTGGGGACAAAAAAGGTACCAAAAAGGGGAAAATTCCGGAAAATGTATGTAATTCCTAACTAGACGGCCAATTTTCACAAAATTTTTAATTGGGATTCACTAGACATAAAAAATTATGTAACTTAGTAAAAATTGAAACACATTCATAACAGGATAGAAAAGGAAAAAATCGGGAAGAGTTTGGTACTTTTTAGAACATGATTACTTTTATGCAAAAAAGAGTAGATTTACTGACTTTAAATCATGTCTATTAAAATATTTTGTTACATAGATATTTGAACATATTAAACTTGGAATTTGGAACTTGGACTAAAAATGTACTTTTTCGCTTTTCTATGGTACTTTTTTGTATTTTCTACGTTTATAAAGGTAGAATTGTAAAATAAAGGACTATTGATTCCAGGTTAGACTAAAAATGTTATGGGTGACCAAAAAGGTACTTTTTGAATTTTTATGGTACTTTTTATATATTCTACGTTTGCGAAGCTAGAATTTTAAAATTAGTGGCTATTGATAAAAGGTGAGACCGAAAATCTTATGGTCGACGAAAAAGGTACTTTTTTGAATTTGAATGGTACTTTTTGTATTTTCTACGTTTATGAAGGTAGGATTGTACAATCAAGGACTATTGATTTCAGATGAGACCAAAAATGTTATGGGCGACCAAAAAGGTACTTTTTGAATTTTTATGGTACTTTTTGCATCATTACATTACTTCTGTAAAAAACATGTGTTGAGAGTCTCAACTTGAGACAGCTGACAAAATTTCAATTATAGCACGCTCTATTTTCTTCTGTCAAAACATGTGACATCAGCCGTTGGCAGAAATCTCTGCTGCTGCAAAGCAGTCAGCGACGGTTGCCTGTAAAAGCACAACTTTTACAGACATGTAGATTTACATATATATCACAAATTTTTAAGTCAGATCTAAAAAACACGCCGTGTATTATAGTCTTAAACAGGCACTTGACAATAGCAACATAACCCAATCTATGAGCAACTTCTCTTATCTGCGTTCTTTACCGAAGAACACTTTACCCAAGTTTTCTGGCAAGTATCATGATTGGAAACCTTTTCACGATTTATTTTCATCAATGAAACATTCAAACTGTGACTTGTATTTCAAATATGGCTTTTCATTAGAGAATTTTGATCCAGCTTGGAAAATTTTGTGCGCTCAGTATGAAAATATTCGTATATTGATCAATTCTCATTAAGATGCTATATTTAATCTGCCACATCTTCATATAAAATTATCAATTGAGCTAAAAAGCCTTTTATCAACCATCAAATAATCACTTGGCGCTTTAGAGGTGTTGGGCTCTCCATTGGAATCGCACGTTGGAATCACATTATCGTTTATATGGTGGTTCGACGCTTAGATTCGTCATTTCATACAGCTTGGGAACTCTCTGCCCTGGAGACCGTGGAAGGAAGAGGAGGTTCGCAAAGATTGCCAATAAGCCATCAGCTAATGCTCACGTAGCTACATCATGTAATCAAAAACATCCATTTGGGTTCCAAATAATTTATTTTTTAAATCAAAAACTAATTCTTGTTCTATTTGCAGCCAGATCATACCTACAACGCTAAAACAACGCAGCAGAAACATGATTTGCTGACCTCGAAGAAACTCTGCTACAACTGTCTTGGTCCACTTCATCTTAAAAAATGTAAGTGAAACTTAAACTTGATTGGCATTGGTGCACTACAATCGGGTCAACGAAAGGTTTGGTACACTTTACACTTTGTTCACATTTCGACTCTAGTTTCCAACGACATCTTGCATACCGGGCCCAAGCTTCAGTTGAAGATATCCGATGTTTTAACAAGATGGCGTCAATATCGGTATGTTTTTTCTGCCGAAATTGAAAAAATTTTTCGACAGGTGAAAGTCGATTCACGTGATTGGGCATATCAACAAATTCTGTGGAAATTGCCTCCATCATCAAGCTTGTTTTCATATCACCTCACAACAGTCACCTATGGTCTGTTTCCTTCACCTTTTTTGACAAATCGTGCATTAAAGCAGCTTGCATTAGACGAAGGCTTTAGGTATCCTTTGGCAGTCGGAATTCTTCAAAATACTAATCACGTAGATGATTCATTTGCAGGTACAGATTCAATAGAGGAATCTCAGGATGCTGTTAATCAATTAGACAATCTCTGTAGGGCGGGGGTTTCTATTTGCATAACTGTACTGCCAATAATTCGTCTATTCTTTCCAGCATCTTATCAGATTGTTGTGCAGTGAAAAATATGATTCAGCTGCAGGAGAATCCATCCATATCTACATTGGGTATTTTTTAGAAAACAGAAGAGGATTTCTTCTATTTCACATCACCATTTGAATAAACATAAGCAAGCCAACCAACAAAACGCTCCATTCTGTTCAATATAGCCAGACATTTGGCTTTCTAAAGCGGAGTGGGATGAAGTTCTCAGCGACGATTTGGCGAATAGGAGGTTAAAATTAATCTCTTATTAAGAGCACATCAATAATATTTCTACACCTTGATGGGTTGGTGTATCATCAACAATCCTGGGCATGGAAATCCATGGCTTCTCAAATGCCTCTGATTATGCAATAGCAGTTGTTGTTTATTTACGTATCATCGCTGAGTTCGACGCCGTTTCGGTTTACCTTATAGAGGCAAAAATAAAAGTAGCCCTAACGAAGAGGCAGACGAACCAGCGCCTAGAGCTCAATGCAGCAGTTATTCTTACGAAGAGTGTGGCTCATTTAAACACTATTTTAAATCTTCAAATACTATTTTAAATCTAAATCATCTGTTAAGGGTAACTTTCCAAATCTATTTTTCGTCATTCATTAATTCCAGAGCAGCTAGATCGTGAACATAAGTTTTGGATAAAACCTACTCAAGATTTATATTTTCATTCGGATATTAAAGCTCTCAGTGGAGGCCAGCCATTGTTAAGTTCTCATCTTCTCAGCAAGTTTATGCCATTTGTTGATGCTTTTACTGCGTGTTCATGGGCGGCTACAAAATGCCTTGCTTGATTCAGATGCAAAGCATTCGATTCTGTTGCCATCTAAGTTAGCAATCACCAACTTGTTGATAACAAAAGCGCAATATTATTGGATACTAGGTAGTTGTTCAGCTATAAAATCATTTAATCGTCGATGTGTTCGTTGTGCGAAAATCCGAGACGTAACTGCTCGACAACTAATGGGCCAACTTTCAACAAACCGAATCACTCATTCAAGGCCATTCCTACACTTAGGTTTTGGTTATACAGGCCTCTTGTTTATTAAGACAAGGCGAGGTCGTGGCGCAAAGCAGTATGAATTTATGAATTATTTATTTATTGATTCCCATTTTCTGTACAACAAGACGGAATCTTATATTCATAGTACATGTATGTAAAACTGCCATTCTGATACGAGTTATTGATGCCGTGGAATTATTATATTTAATCTCCGATTTGATTGAAAAAATCGCAATCTATCAAATAAATATTTAGGTGTTTGAGTGTTTATTATTTTATGTAAAAAATCAAGAGTACGTATTTTGAGAAGATTGTCAAAAGAAACACCGTAAAGATTTTCCGAAACAGATGATATACGATCAAAACTTTTTAACCCGTATACGTATCTAGCAATATTATTGAACAAAATATTTTATTTTCTTTTGCTAACTGAGTCACAGTTTCCAAATAATTCGCACCCGTAAGTTAAGCTGGGAATCAGGTAAGTTTTGAGAAGTAAAACTCTTATTTTTAAAGGTGTTAAATATTGTGCAGACCATATAGCTCGAAGTTTGGCAACTAATGAATTTACATGATTGTCCCATGTCAAATTGTTATTAAATATTATTCCAAGATTTTTCACTGCTTTCACAATTTCAATTTTTTCTCCGTTTATCACTTTATCACTAACAGTTTTATAATCATTTAGATTTTTGTGGATTTAAACAAAGACCATTTGCAGTTGCCCAAAGGTAAATTTTGTTTAATTCTTAATTAATAGTAGTAATACTTGAATTTTGAACTGCACTACTTAAATAATGTTGTTTGAAAGTTGATTCGACAAGTCATTTGAATATAACGGAAAAAGAAGCGGCCCTAAAATAGATCCCTGAGGCACTCCTCTAGTAAATGGAAGAGAGTATGATTGTGTGCGTCGTGAGAGGTAGGATGCTATGAGTTTGGTTGCTGTATAGGCAAAGCTAAAGAAGTGTCTTAATTTTTTAAGCAGCATGGTGTGGTCAACAGTGCCAAAAGCTCTGGAATGATCCAACAGCATTAAAAAATTTATATTGCTATTCTTCAATCCCTGCCGTATTTTTTCACTGACTTCCACAAGTGCTGTGATACAGCTATGACTACAACGGAAACCTGATTGCGTACTGGAAAGTAAATTATACTTATTAATATAATCAATAATTTGTCTATGTAAAAGTTTCTCTAAAGTTTTCGAAAGAAAACACAAAATAGCAATTGGATGATATTCACCATTCGACTGAGGCAATGGAATTATTTTCGCATGTTTCCATATACATAGGTGGAAACGTTCTTGTCATTATGATAATATTAAATAAGTGAGTAACATATGGGAGAAACAAATACAAAAGTAACATTACAAATTTTGGATGCATATTATCATATCTAACTGCATTAGATTTGATCAAAGAAAAAGTTGAAAAAAAGCATCGTACTGTGTAACAAAAAATAAAAACATTCGGATGACCAATTATGCGTATCTGAATCTGAAGGAAAATTGTAAAATCTGGTATTAGATTGGACTTTAGGTAAATTTGTAAAGGTCTTATTAAGTTCATTTGCAGATATGGGACAGTTATTATTAATATCCTGACTACCAATACCAATTTCACGGAGAGTTTTCCACTTATGTTTAGATTCTATTGCAGAACTAAATCGTTTGGAATAATATTCAGTTTTAGCATACATAATTTGTCTATTGACATTTTTTCTGGCATTACTATACAGCAATTTCAGTTCGGACGTTTTGAATCTCTTCCACCTGGCATATGCCAAGTTCTCCTTTTGAATAAATTCTTTCACAGTACTTGAAAGAAAAAGGTTTCTGTTTGTACATAATTTTTTTGTGTTTCAACGGTACAGAAAAAATATAGTATTTACATACATTGCTCTTTTTGTGTGTCTCTCAACGTCCGCCGTTCACCTTGAAGTTGCTTTCGATTATTCAGTTGATTAGTATTTTGTGGTTTTTAAAAAGTTCGTTTCAAGACGTGGTATTTGCTCCATATTGACCAGCAACTATGGCATTCTGGTGCTGATTCAGAACTAAAACTTCTGTTCAATCAATCGTCTAAAGAGTTATCGGAACTATCCACTATTTTGGCTAATGATGGTACTCAATGGAAGTTTAACCCACCAAGTATTTGCAGCAATTTAAATCAATATCTAAATGAAAGCATCAGGAAAACTCGATACAAAAGGGGACGTTAGTCCTTATTGCTGATGAAAGATATCCTCCTACTAAATGGCCTTTAGGTCAGATCCGGGAAGTACATACAGGCCCTGATAGGCTTATACGAGTAGCAACGTTGCAAACTGCAACATCAGTTCTGAAACGCCCTTTGGTTAAACTTTGCCCGCTTCCTGTGGAATTCAAAAAGGATCTCGAGAAAATTTAAGTTTAAACCAAGGTATATCCAAGGCGAATTCATACAGGTGAAATTATCAGACCAGCTGATGGGGAAAGATTTTGTCAAAATTGCTTGAATTCGACTTGATTCAATTTATTTATGCAGGGATGTAAAATAAGATTATAGCTTCGATATAAAACAATTAACTTAAGTGAACTTATTTAATAATAAATCTATCAAATTTATTTATATTTGTTGCTTTTGCGTCATTTATAATGTGTTTTAAACATTTATATCCTTTTTTTAATAAAATTTTATAATATGTCAAAACCACTTTTCCATCCCTGATGTACGAATTGGTCTTGACATAACCTACCGTTGCCACATGCAAGTGCAAGTGAAAAAAAAACCAATACACTAACACTTTTTTACTAACACAACTACACTTTGGCAACCTGCGACTCAGCTTGCGAAGAAATTTTTAAGCAAGTAAAATTTTTACAGTTACACGGCTTTCAGACTAGGCAAGTCACTTGCGCAAGTGACTTGCGCAAGTGTTGTGTTTATAGGCAAAAGGGGTAAGGTCGGGTTAAGAGGAAGAAACTTGCTCATTTTTGAGTACACACTTGCCTGTACTCGGCAAGTACGAGCAAGTTTTTGTTGAGAAACCAAAAACAAAAGAGTAATAAAAACAAACAAGAGTGCTATATTCGGCCATGCCGAATCTTATATACCCTTCACAACGTGTTGTCATGCAACAACAATTGTTTATGTCACCATTTATCTCATATGAAATACGTACATACAAAACATACATATATAAAAACATCCCATTGTAATATTATACATTAAGTTTACTTATGTGCTTAAAAAAAAAATAAATTAAAAGAAAAATTTGTAAGCGTCTTATTTCTTCAATTGACAATTTTTTAATGCCTTTTTATTTTTTCACAAACAGAAACTTAAGATACTAAAATCAATGCATACTACATGTTTCATTACTTGAAAAGAGAACAAGTGTAATTATTATATAAAACTTAAAAATAAATAAATAAAGTATAATTATTGTATGCTTTTTAAAGATAAAGAACCGTTATTAAATTAATACAAATGTGTATTTTAAAAAAAACATATTGCAATGACATAAACAAAAATAAGGTCGAGGCGATACAATAATATAATAAGAGTAAAATAGATGTAGCTTATTACCTAGGACTCAAGAAAACGTGTGCAGGCAAAACTTACAACATTACCCTACGAGCATAATAATCGCAATGCTACAACTCGGCCATCCTGACCATGAGATCACCTGATCTCCTGCTATCAACGAGATCCTGTCCGCCCCCCAAACCACGGGCGCATATTGGAAACCGCCCAAACGCCTCTATATGGTGTACGCGACTGTTGAAACCCTTCCACGTCCTCAAGCAGATATCGATCGTTTTTCAAAACCCTCGAAACCTTGTAAGGACCCTTATATTTTGGAATTAATTTACGTGATACTCCAGCCGTTGAGTCGAAGTTCTTCACCATTACATAATCACCATCCCTATACACGGTTGGAGTCTTTCTCTGTCTATTAGTATATTCCTCATTATAGGCCTGTAACCTCTTCTGCCTTTCAGCCGCTTCCGATCTTATCGTATCAAAATTCAGTCGCTTCCCTTCACTAATATCTATAAGGCATTCCCTTAAAAAATCTGTAACCTTCCCCCGTTGTCCCACGCCAAATAACAGAACACTTGGATGTTGCCCAACCGACCTATGTAGGGTATTGTTAAGAGTATATTCAACCTGATCAAGTACTGTATCCCAGAAAATACCCTTTTCTGGATTTACCAACTTTGCCAACATAGGCCCAATTGACCTGTTGACCCTCTCCACCTGTCCATTTGCCTGAGGGGAGCCAGTAGCTATTAAGATATGTTCAACGTTATTCTCCTTCAAAAAATCTCCGAAATCCCTAGAAGTAAAGCATGCCCCTCGATCACTTATAATACATTTAGGGCGACTATAAGATCTGAAGTAGTCCCTCAATGCCAAAATGGCTTCTTTGGAACTAGTCGTCTTCGCCGGATAAAGTCTAACGAACTTTGTGCACGCATCTATTATAACAAGAATGTGTTTTATTGTTCTACCTTTATCCACTGGGCCAAAGTGATCAATATGTATGATACTAAAAGGGGTCTCCGGTTTCGGAATATTATGTAGAAATCCCTCTCCTTTTCCGTGCTTAGAAGAATATGCAATACAATTCATGCAGTTATCTATATGCTCAGTGGCTTTTGCCTTTACTTTCGGAAACCAATAGCTCCTCAAAACAAGCTCTGTCATCTTATCTATTCCAACATGACCCATTTCATCGTGATACTTATACAAAATATGATTCTCCATTTCCTCAGGAACATAGAAAAGTAAACTCCCATCGTTGCATTTCCTATATATTACTCCGTTACGCATCTCATAATACCTATGCTCAGACTCCTGAAGTTTATGTCTCAAATGCTTTAATTTCTGGTCCCTATTCTGACAAATAATCAAATTCTCTTCAAATGTATTTGACTCAACTACCAGTATGTTCGTACACCTGCTAAGCGCATCAACATGTTGCATTCTGTTTCCCGACCGATGTTCCAGTTCGTATTCGAAATTTTGAAGTTCCAATGCCCATCGCGCAATTCTCGGATTCAATTCCCTTTTGTTCAGAGTTAAAGTAAGAGAGTTACAATCTGTAACTATTTTAAATTTCTTCCCTTGAAGATATATTCGAAAACGCTTTAGTGCGTAAACTATGGCCAACGTTTCAAGCTCAAAACTATGATACTTTGATTCAGTATCAGTAGTTCTTTTGGAAAAATAAAAAATTGGGTGGAATTTTCCGTCGTTTTTCTTCTGTAATAAAACAGCACCAAAACCAACAGAACTTGCGTCGCAGTGAAGTTCGGTCTCGTCCTTTGGATCATATAATGCTAGCAATGGTGACTCAATAAGTTTTCTCTTAAGTAACTCAAATGACTTTAGCTCAGCCTCACTAAAAACAAATTTCCTATCCTTTCTCGTCAGGTCATATAAAGGCTTGGCCAATATAGAAAAATCCTTGACAAATCTCCTAAAATAAGAGCACAGTCCCAAAAAACTTTGAACAGAGTGACACTTATTCGGCACAGGAAAGTCTCTTATCGCCTTTAACCCTCTATCATCAGCCCTTATGCCATTCCCATCGATAGTGTAACCCAAGTATTTAACCGAAGTCTGAAAAAATTCACACTTATCGTTTCTCAGCTCCAAATTATTATCAGCTAACCGAATAAAAACCTCTCTCAAAATTTCAAAATGTTCGTCCCTACCAACCGTCGCAATCATAATGTCATCTAGATATATAATGACCCTGTCGTCCCTAACCATGTCACCAAAAATCCTGCTCACAAACCTTTGAAAAACTGAAGGAGCATTTTTTAGACCAAACGGCATTCTTAAAAATTCAAATTGACCAAGAGGCGTGACAAACGACGTATATTTAACCGAATCAGGATGAACAAAAACATGAAAAAACCCATTTCTTAAATCTAATTTCGTAAAAAATTTCCGTCCAGAAAGCCTGTCTAATAAATCATCAATCAGAGGAATCGGATAATTGTCCTTCACAGTCACTTTGTTAAGAGTCCTGTAGTCTACGCACATTCTTAAATCCCCTGTCTTCTTTCTCACTAAAACGATAGGAGAAGTATACTCCGACTCACTCGGCCTTATGTATCCCTTCCCTAAGTATTCGTCCAACAATTTTTGCAGTTCTATTCTCTCTGCATACGACAATCTCCTAGGACCACAATTAAAACATTTATCGTCACTAAGCCTTAATTTAATTTCGCTATACACCTTTGGTTTGGATGGGCGTTCAGGTTGTACATAATAATCATTATACATACGACTTAATTTTAATATATCTTCATGACCTATACTATTCCCTACAATAAAATCAAAATTAACAGTTTCACCCACATCAATAGACAAAATTGTTTTTTCAAAATCCTCATCATAATCCAAGTCCCTACTTCTATCACGAGATACTAACTCATAACCAGCCTTTTTCAAAAAATCCCTCCCTAATACACACTCATATGATGTTGTCTCATTAGAAACAACCAGCAATTCAAAATCAATGACCCTGTTCCATATCTTTGTAAAACATTTAAATCTTCCATAAACTTTCAATTCAGATCCATTTATTCCAACAAAAATATCATCAGAACACAAAAGATTATTTAAATTAATAAATTCTGAAATATTTTCCCTCCTCACAAAACTGACCACGCTACCTGAGTCCATTAGGCATTCTAAAGACAATTCATTGTTAAAACTATTATCTAAAGAGAACTTAAAATACCTTACATATTGATTATCAGCAAGTTGTACTGCAGATTTTCTCTCCGGGCAATTAGCAATTCTGTGCTCCAAGCTGTCGCATCCATAGCACGCTCCCATTTGTCGCTTTGGCTTTTGACAATTTGCAGCAAAGTGACCAACTGAATTGCAGTTATAGCACCTAAATTTGTCAAATTTTTCCTCGTTTGCCTGCTTACCTTTTCCTTGAGAATGTCCATTTTGTTTTAATTCAATCTTTGAAAATGCTTGAAGAAGCTGTGTCTTATTACTGTAGCACTGAAGACTTGCCTGTACTCTGAGCTGGATATCAGGAATACCCTCAACGATATGCTCGATCAGTTCATCTTCATCAACACCAAGTTTAGTCGATAACAAAATTTTTTCATTGTAATATTCATTGAATGTCTCGCTACATTTCCACTTACGGGCCTCAAAATTTCTTCGCATTATTAATTTATTCTCTTTCTTGCAAAAAACTTCCTCCATCTCATTTAAGATACATTCTGTAGTAACATCCAAAAAATTTGGTTTGGAATGTAGCCATATTTGGGCTTTTCCCTTCAATTTGCACATTAAAATTGTTTTCATTGTGGTTTCATCAACGTCATATGCACTACTAACATTTTTAAATTGACATATCCATATCTCAGGAAACTTTTCGCCTTCGTACTCTGGGATCATATCTTTTAAAATGTTAAATGGCACTTTCATATTTTTCAAGCTTTGCGACAATCTGTCCTGTTGATCTTTAATAAAGTTTTTATCTTCATTTGCTGCTAATTCTCGTCTTTTTTCAGTATCAGCTATCATTTTCAATAAATCATTCTCCTTTCGTAGTAACTCTTTCTCTCTTTTTATTAATTCTAATTCTTTTCTAAGCACATTTACAAAATCATGTCCAATATATTTTTCCGTTATATTTTCTTGTGTTTGTACACGAATATTTTGTTGTTCTTCTCTATCATTTGCTCGACACTCATTTTCCTTTTGCAACGTACTATCATTTTCACAACACTCATTATTTTTCTCCATAGTGCAATCATTATTTCCTTGACAACCTTCATTTTCTTTTCCTGCACGATCATTAGTAACTATTTCTTCAACATTTTCCACAACTACAATATCGGACTGATCATCTACTGCCACCGGACATTTGCCTCTTTTATCAGCCGGCACATCGTTTAAGCGAATCAGTAATGTACTTTTTGTACCAGACGATGGTAGCCCAAGCTGTTGTAACCAAGAACGCAACTGCGCATATGTATATTCTGTACCGCATACACTCTTCACTTCCATTGTAATTTTAAATGTGTTTCTTGTCTAACGTTAACACGAAGCTATAACTTTAAAAAAAAAATTAGAATTATTTTTTTTTTTTTTTCGATCCCACTTCTGAAATTGTAAGCGTCTTATTTCTTCAATTGACAATTTTTTAATGCCTTTTTATTTTTTCACAAACAGAAACTTAAGATACTAAAATCAATGCATACTACATGTTTCATTACTTGAAAAGAGAACAAGTGTAATTATTATATAAAACTTAAAAATAAATAAATAAAGTATAATTATTGTATGCTTTTTAAAGATAAAGAACCGTTATTAAATTAATACAAATGTGTATTTCAAAAAAACATATTGCAATGACATAAACAAAAATAAGGTCGAGGCGATACAATAATATAATAAGAGTAAAATAGATGTAGCTTATTACCTAGGACTCAAGAAAACGTGTGCAGGCAAAACTTACAACATTACCCTACGAGCATAATAATCGCAATGCTACAAATTAAAAATAAAACAATAAAAATTTTAATAAAATATAAAATAATAAAAAATTTTTGGCTCACTCTAACCAGTATACCACGTTTGTATGTATGTGTAGATAATTGATAATTGTAGAAATTTCAAACGGAATGACAAACCTATATATACCCTTTTTCACTGTGTGAAGAGTATAATAAGTAAAAGAGAACGAAACTTGGGCAAGTCAGTTGCTGAGTCTGAACATGAAAGCAAGTTCAAAGAAAAATAAAAGAAAATAAAAAACTAACTTGAGCAAGTGACTTGCCCAATGCGAAAGGGGTATTACGGCAAGTAAAGTGACAAGCCGAAAAACAGTGTTGTCTAATACTGAGTTTTTTGTTAACTCAATAATATATCATACAATTGTGGTAAATAATTCAGCTAATTTTTTTAATAAATATGTATATGAAGAATATTAAGAAAAAATATAAATATTCATTTAAAATGTAAGTTTTATTATAAATATCAAAATTTAATAATAAAAAATATTAAAAAGTTACATGTCTAAAGGTAACGTTCAATAGTGGCTACTGACAACACTTAATTACCAATTGAAGCAGCGCCATTTGTTTTAAATTTGTTTGAAGTTTATTTGTTGACGACATTTTAAAAATGAACTTGCACTGTGCTGTGTAGCCACTCAAAAAATTTTTGTGTTTTTTTTGGCATTTCTCCTGATTTTCGTTAGTAATACGTATACACTACTTGCAAGTAAATACTTGCCTGTGGCAACGTAGGGTAAAACACCCCCTAAAAAGTTGCTTTATTGTATCAATTCGCCGTTGCATATACCTGTATGAATATGCCTTGGCCCAGCTGATTGGGAAACTTTTTGTCAAAATTGGTTGAATTCGCCTTGATTCCATTTATTAATGCAGGGATAGGAAATGTGATTTTGGTTTCGGTATTAAGCAATTAACTTGAGTGTACTTTTTTGATAATAAGTGTGCTAAAGTTATGTATATTTGTTGCTTTTGCGTCATTAATAATATGTTTAAAAAATTTTTACCCTCTTTTTAATGAAATTTTATTATATTTAATATGTAAAAACAACTTTTCCATCCCTGATATATGAATTGGCATTGACATAAAACATCCCCCGAAAAGTTGCTTTGTTGTATCAATTCGCCGTTGCATATATATGGATATGCCGTTGCATAATATGGATATGCCTTGGCATGGAAAAGTTGTTTTGACATATTAAATATAATAAAATTTGTTTAAAAAATGAAATAAATGTTTTAAACACATTATTAATGAGGCAAAAGCTACAAATATACATAAATTTAGCACATTTATTATCAAAAAAGTACACGTAAGTTAATAGTTTAATACCGAATCAAAAATCACATTTTCCTTCTCTGCATTAATAAATAAAATCAAGGCAACTTTTTAAAAAGTTTCCCCATCAGCTAGGCTGATTGTTCAAACAATTTCATAGTTATTTAGCATTTATTATATGTAATATTATTAATTTCTAATTCTATATACATATGTATATAAAATAGACTTAGGCTGGAAATACCCTTTTTCTATTTTGGCTTTGTACAAACATTTTTAAATTAACGGCGCAAATGAAGTACTACCTTCGCAACTTCGAAGCCATGCAACGCAAACAGAAGCAAAACAACGCAACATCGAAATCACAGAAATTTTAAAAATACGCAACTTCGAAACGACGTGAAAAGTCAGTTATTCTTTGGCATCATTAATTTGTTACCCACCAGTTCTTGTGCATAAAATAGTTTGCTTAATAAAATTTGATAATGCCAAAACCGTTATTTATTAATAGTGGATCTACATATGTACTATATATAGTGACAAATTACAGACATAATCTTATTATACCCTGCTTGCTCTTAAAAAGATGATACTTCTAATGAGAAATTGATCCAAATATTTTTTGATGCTGTCGATGCACTTGAAAGGGGCCAAAATAATTACGACAAGCTCAGAGTGGTGGGAATGATGCTTCAATATGCCATATAAATCAGCAGTTAGTCACAATGTTAATGTTAGCAGCTTCACATCTGGAAAAAACTCACCATAAATTTAAACTTGAAAGGCTACAAAACTTATAGAGAGGATAGACCAACACATAGTGGAGGTGTACTCATCGCAATAAAATATAATGTTGAACATGAAATATTACCAACTATAAATACGCGTGTGGCTGAAAATATTTCAGTACGAGTAATAATAAATAGGCGCCCTGTGATTTTTACATCTGCGTACAATCACACTATACATTTGAAAACTGATATGAAGGCTTTAAATAGACTTCCAAATGACTCCTTTTATTTGGTTATTTAAACGCTCAACATTCTCACTGGAATTGTTTTTTAAACAATATTGCTGGTAATGAGCTTTATAGCCATTTCCCTTAATTAAACTAATACATTTATTACTCAAATGCATTTACTCGTTTTGGAAAAGATATGAATCCAGTACAGCCGTCTCCTTTTTCCACCTTGGAAACACATCTAAATATGTTGCAGTTGGATCATGTAACGCTATATTTCTTCATTTATGGAGAGGTACAGAATAGCATTTTGATGCTACCCTTGTATGATCAAGCCAATTGGTCATCAATAAAAAACTGGTTGAAAAGTAAAATAATATTACAAGACATTGATCAAAATATTACAAACACAGGTAATCTGGACTAAGCATTAAGTAAACTAATATTCATTGTAAAAGAAGCTACTAATAAAATACCAGTTAGTCATAGAAACCCTTGCCAACGGAAAATTTCAGAAATTACATAATAAAATGTTAATTTCCCAGAGAACCAAATATAGACGTAAATTTCAAAGATGTAGGGATTTGAATTTTAAAATGTAATTAAACTGTATCTTGAAGATGTTACAAATACGCAGTGAAAGTTGAAATTACGCAGTAAAATAAAACACACACGAACCGATTCAGTATTTCAATGACTTTATTCAACAAAGAGTAGATTACCAGTGAGTAAAATAATTAACAAAGGAGAAGATCAAAAGATAAATTACATAGTTGCATAATGTATGAGTTGTCACTGAATTTACAAAATTAGAGTTGGTATTTCAACACTCCTTTTCAACACAATTTTAAATTCAATATATTATTAGCTAAAATTATTCTAATGTAATGTACATTTCGTTAATTTATCATGTTTTATTTTACATAGATTTTTAGTTAGAATATCGGACATCATATCATATGTTGGCTTATAACTGATATTAACTTCGCCTTTGGAGTACATATCCCGGAAATGATGACATCCGTGCTACTGAGTGAAACCATATTCTGTTTCTGGTCGATTTAACATTAGGATGTCCTAGGGATGGATTATATAAGCCATCGGAGTAGTCTTAAAACCATGGTACAATTATAGCAGGTAGTCTCGGAAAGCCAGCTGATTATTTTTTTATTTGCTTATTTTATTTTTTTTTATTAAATTTCTAGCTTAAAAGTAAACAAGTTTTTTTAATCAAAGTAAAAAGGGATAAATTTCAAAAGAAAATCAAAGTGATTTATAATAAATAACAATTTTGGATAGACTTAAATATATAATTAGAAAAAAGACTATTTTAAAGAAAAAAAAATGAGAAAGTGTAGTGTATGCCAAAAAAAAAAAACAAAAGAATGGAAATGGAACTTTTTTCTCTGTTCCACAAGGTGTTTTATGTTCATATAAATATTAAATACAAAACATATTTTGTTACAAAATTAACACACATCATAAATTTTTCTTACGAACTTTAAAAGTAAGTTTATTAAATGATAAACAAAATGAATCTATTTTCGTTTAATGGCGTTTTTTCTTATTTGTTTTTCATTTGTCTTTTATCAACCCCTTTGCTGTTTGACAGTTCTTATCACATTACAACAATAAAATGGCCTGTTGTTTGTTTTATTGTTCAATTGTTGTAATCTCGCGGTTACCTGCTATAAATGTACCTTGCTTAAAACTACTCTTTGTCAGTACTCGGTGGAGCACCCACACGACCATTATACACGTCTTGCCAACAATATACACTGCCGCTCACTTGAATAGGTTCACATATTTTCTAATATTCAAAATGATTTTTTTCGGAAAATAATAAATTTTTTGATTATGTTACATTTTATAATGTTAGAGTTTGGTATTACATATTATTAGAAAGACGGAAATTGTATCAATAATCAATAACTGCTTTGTAGTTATTTATTTTTTGGAAAATAAAATGATTTCAAACATCGTATATTTGGCTCACTTGAATAGGTTCAACGCCATTAATTGAAAAAAACCAACGCAAAAATTTATTTCATATTTTTATTTTAAAGGTTTTTTATAATGTGTTAATTAAAATTTAATAATGAGTATTTCCTCCTTTATTTGATATTACTTCAAATATACGATTTGGGAGCGAGTTGTATAGCTTCTCAATTATTGGTAGTAAAATCTCGGCTCAAGCTTTTTGAATTCCTTCTTCTAAGGTTTTTTTTGTTAGGTACTGTCTGCCCGACTCGTAAACTTTGCGAGAAAGCAATCCCCAAAAATTTTCTATTATATTTAAATCGGGAGAATACGGTGGCCACTCCAAAATATTGACATTCTGTCCCCGAATCCATTCTTTTACAACCCTTGCAGTGTGGATCGGGGCATTATCCTGTTGGAATTCCCATGGAACACGTCCAAATAGAGTTGAAAAATGTGGAAACGCCTTTTCAAGCACTGCTTTATAGTTATTCGCGTTCATTTTAGAATAAAGAAACTGGAGGTCAATGGTACCATAATACGATACCGCTCTCCATACCATCACACTAACCTCACAGCTATGCAGGCGGCTAAGGTAACGCTCCTCTTTTCGCAAATCGTGGAAATAATAATTATATCCATCTGAACCTTCAAAATTAAACTTTTTTTCATTAGAAAAAACAACACGATGCCATTCGTTTTTATAGGTCATGTATTTGCGTGCAAACTGGAGTCGTTTTTCTTTGTGAGTAGCGTTTAGAGGTGGTTTTTTTTTTTAATTTTTAATCTCTTTAAATGCTTGGCACTTTTAATGATGCGTTTTACTGTGGCTAGACTAGCAGTAACACCTGTTTTTTCTTTTATTTTCGCAGCTGAATCGCTAGAATTAGAGGCAGCTCTTATAATAGCCCTTCTGTCCGCTTTTGTTGTGGCTTTGCGCAAACGCCCTTTCATGTTTTTCCAAAATCTAATTGCTGTCTTGTAAAATTACTCACAACGTTTTGGCTTCGTCCAATTTTTTTTTCAATTTTTCTATGGCTTAGGCCAGTTTCTAAAAAACTCTTTAATTTTACCTTTTTCTTCTTCACTTAATCGCTTGTTGCGCCCCATTTTAAATAAAAAATGTTCAAATATATTGCAAATACTCACAAACACTTAAATTGAGATCAATATTATCCGCTGCTAACGGCAAACTGATTATTTGTTTAATGAACCTATTCAAGTGAGCTAAAATTTACATGTCTTTTTTCTGATTTTTTGCATAAAAACAACAAATTACAAAAGTTGTTTATTTTACCGTTAGTTTTTTTGTTCTAAGTAGTTTTTATCTAAAATATCTCTCAATTCCAACATAAATAATATGTTCTCTTAAAGTGTATATTAAGAGAAATTAAAATATAAATGTAATACTTTGTGAACCTATTCAAGTGAGCGGCAGTGTGTCGTTTAACTACAATCTCTTGCAAGGCGAATTCATTATCAGGTGGTGTTGAGAACGCAGCTGATCTACTTTTTATGTGCAAAAATGATGATTGAATTGTCAAATACTATTTATGTTTATATAGATTACTCCTTCCCGCGCAAAAAAACACAAACAAAAACCATGTAGTTTTTGACACATCGACAGTCGAAAGCAACAATGAAAAACCATGTTGTTTTTTATTTAATGTTGTATTTGTTATAGAATTACCACCACCTGATAAATAAATTCGCCTTGATCTCTTGTTTAAAAATGGTATCTTGTAAGTAGTCCATTTAGCTAAAGTGGGCCACGTAGTCCAATATTATCTGCAGGATATTTACAGCGTAGATGCCCAAAAATATTTTGCAGCCGTATTGGTGAGAGAATTTTAACAGATTAGCTGTCTCACTCATGCTTGTACATTTTTTTCCCGGTAACAGCAATTCAATATAAAATTTTTGCAAATGTGTTAGTACAAACAGTTTGTTTGCGTTAGTTTCAGTCATTAATTTCTTGTAGGGTTATTAAAATGGAAAATTTTTAATAAATTATGCATTTTTAAGTTTGACTTTTTAAAAGTAAAATATTTTTCTAATTCCATCATAATTTTTTTACGCACATATGCACTCGTCGCTGTTTCATGAACGACATAATAAACAGCATTTTATACGATTTTGGGTTAATAATGCCATTTTGCTTAGTTTTAGACGGCCTTTACTTGGTTTTAAAAATTTCTCAAATAACATGGACCCCTATGATTTACATCCAAAAAATGTCGTCGATTTTTTATTAAAAGCCTTTAACCTTTTGTAACGCAGCAATGTGACGTAGTTCACATTTTTTCATAGATAAACACAATTTAATTTAACAGATAAATTTCTATTTGTTATAAATACTTCTTAATTCTTGTTTTATGTTTAAAAATCAATTTATGAATGAATATAAATTTGTTTATAAATTAATTTTGTTTTGATGTTCTATATACCCCGGACTAACAATAACACCAAGGCGTACAAACTTCGCCAAGGTAGCATGAAACGTTTTTTTTTTAAATTCGATAACATGCGAAAAATAAATTTTCAAAATTAAAGCTAAGGTGCATCTGATTTGATATAGAGTCGTTCGACGGGAGTGAGTGAGTGTGGCTCCGGTCACCTCGAGTATACAATTTTGAAATTAAAAAAGCCAATAATTAATTTTTCATCGAAATTTGAAAATATCTTCACACTATGATAGCTGTTTTATCTGTAGGTTACTTCATATACATAGTTAAAAAGACATTAAGTTTAAAAGAAAAAACTATAAAGTTTATGGCTGATTGTTTTAGTATTTTTATACCCGCCACCAAAAAAATGGTGGTGGTATATTCATTTTGTCATTCCGTTTGTAACACATCGAAATATCCATTTTAGATATTCTGAATCAGGGTTTGATATGATGACGATCTAGCTATGTCCGTCCGTCTGTTGAAAGCACGATAGAGGTCGCACCGAAAAAGCTAGGGGGCTCAAATTTTCTTTCTTATAGACAAGGTTTGTTTGGTATTGAAAATGGGCTAAATCGGAATATTAGGAAGAGAGTTATAGCTCGAAAAGAAAGAGTAGGTCGAAAAAACCGTGTCCTTCGAACATCGAATAAAATGGAATTGTGTCCAAACGCATTAACGTAGACTCATGAAACTTCGAATATATATTTCCTGAGTAAAAACAATATTATTCCCCGAAAATTATCTAAATCTATGCATTAGGAAAGGAGTAATCGATCAAAATGTACGAAAATTTATACCGCACAGTGTATTTTTCGGTATATTTAAAAACAAAAACGTCATAAAAGCAACAAAATTGGATGTACGACTCTGAAATTTTGCACACTTTGCTTTTTGGTGAGAGGCTTTTCTGTAACGGAAAATTAATGTGCCACGCCCACTTTAACGCTCACCTCCCATATAACGTTTTAACAAAAATGCATATAATTTCTCTATTAATATAGATTTTGGAATAACAAAGGGCTATATTGAAACATCTAGGTTGTACTCATTAGCAAAAACAACTTTGACACACCTACTATAACGCCTACTTTTCACGTTATCTACCGTTAATGAAATTTAAAAGCTCATAAAACCGCCAAAATTAGAGGTATGATGATAAAATTTGCTACGTATATCCTTCTAGTCAATATCATTACTGTGCCAGGAAATTAAGGTGCCACGCCCACTTTTACGCCCACCTCCCATATAACGTTTTACCTAAAATTCATATAATTTCTCTATTAATAAAGATTTTGGAATAATAAAGGGCTATATTGAAACACCTAAGTTGTACTCATTCGCAAAAACAACTTTGACACGCCTACTATAACGCCCACTTTTCACGTTATCTACCGTTATTGAAATTTAAAAGCTCATACAACCGCCAAAATTAGAGGTATGATGATAAAATTTGCTGCGTATATCCCCCTAGGCAATATCATACTGTGCCAGAAAATTAAGATGCCACGCCCACTTTTACGCCCACCTCCCATATAACGTTTTAACTAAAATTCATATAATTTCTCTATTAATATAGATTTTGGAATAACAAAGGGCTATATTGAAACATCTAGGTTGTATTCATTAGTAAAAACAACTTTGACACACCTACTATAACGCCCACTTTTCACGTTATCTACCGTTAATGAAATTTAAAAGGTCATAAAACCGCCAAAATTAGAGGTGTGATGATAAAATTTGCTACGTATATCCCCCTAGGCAATGTCATTGTTGTGCCAAAAAGTTTAGGTGACACGCCCACTTTAACGCCTACCTCCCATATAACGGTTTATCTTAAATTCATGTAATTTCTCTATTGACAAAGTTTTTGGAAGAATTAAGGACTATATTGAAATATCTAAGTTGTATTTATTAGCAGAAACTTTATTGACACGCCTACTTTAATGCTCACTTTCATTGAAAGACTGTATTTACAAAAGCATTTTAGTAGCATATCGAAGTTATTAAGGGTGGTTAAATTTTAAGGGCCGATGTTGAATTTATATAAAAACAAATTATTTAGGATATGATTATTATTTCTTTTTGTAATGATAATATTTGTACGGTTCAATTATGTATTTAACAAAATATCGGCCCCCATCCTTGGCGCCACTCCTCTATCTGATGGTCTAAATTTTCAATGACAATGTTGATGCTCAATTGTTGGGCATGATGATGAGTCGAGGTTGACTGCTCTTTTGCCACACTATCGCAAAAAACAGCAATGGTTCCCATTCAACGAACTAAGAAGGCATTCACAGATTTTCTAGCATTTTATACAGACCTGTTTTGCAGAAATTTAAATATTTTTTACAATTCTCCCGATTGTGGACGAATTTGAACGATTATGTTGACCAAAAGAATTACGAAGTGCACAAAATGCATTTTGATTTGAACGCCCATTTTCATAAAAAACCTGAATAACTTTAAAGCGTTGCTCATTTGCGTATCTTTCCACGGATAAAGTTGAGTAAGTTTGAGATTGAGAAATGTCAAGTGAAGTGCAAAAAACAAATTTAAAGACTAGGTGTAGTTCACCTTCAACATGGGCCCTTAAAATTTAACCACCCTCTACAAAGAAAGTGATACATATTTTATTATAAGGAGATTATTCCATAGCGATTAACAAAATAATAAATATTGTGCTTTAAATGTACACAAAATTGGTGGTGGGTATAAAAGATTCGGAACAGCCGAATATAGTGCTCTTACTTGTTTTTTCTTGACGGCCTTATTTAGTCAGCTTTATCTATACATATAAAAATCAATGTGTGTTTGTATGTTTGTTTGTGCTTTATAGACGGTTAAACGGCTGGACCGATTTCCTTGAAATTTTCACAGAATCTTTCTGTTTGGTTTGAAATTGTAAGTAGGCGGGGTGCCACGCCCTATTAAAGAATAAGTATTAAATATTATATATCACGAAAGTTAATGCAGCTAGAGTCTTCAAATTAAGGACGGTAAACTTTGACATCCACACGAACATTTGGGTAAAAAATGGGCGGACTTGCAATAGTAGGCGTAGCCACATGAATTAAATACTAAAATTCGTATATTTGGAAAACGATATCGATTAGAGTTGTAAAATTTTGCAAAAGCAACGTTGATATTCAAATTGACATTTATGGAAGAAATGGGTGCATTTACAATAGGGGGCGTGGCACCTGCCATATGAATTAAATACTAAAATTCGTATATTTGGAAAACGATATCGATTAGAGTACTAAAATTTTGCAAAAGCAACTTTGATATTCAAATAAACATTTATGGAAGAAATGGGTGCATTTACAATAGGAGGCGTGGCACCTGCCATATGAATTAAATACTAAAATTTGGGGTGGCGAAGCACACCGGGTATTAGCTAGTTTATTTATATTTTTAATCATTAAATTAATACAAACATAAATACATACATTAGTATATTAAGATAAAACATCGAAATAAAAAGGTTTTTAAGTCGTAATTAGAAAATTTTAAATTTTTTTCGCTCATAAAAATTAAATCTTTAAGACACTCTATTTGAACTAATTGCCGTCGTTCTATGTATTATAATTTAGAAGAGATATAATGTAAAAACAGAAGCGATTTTTTGATAAATTTTGTATACTCCTATTAGTTTTTGTGGTTAAAAAAAAAAAAAATTAAAATTTAATTCAAAAATTGTTTGACAAAAGTCCAAAAGAAGTTCGTGTCTTGCTACGTTTAATTTGGTTTTTTTTTTTTTGGTTTTCTGAAAATTTGTAATATTGTTGGGTTATTTATTTATTTTTATTAAAATATAAATTTAATTTGAAATAGCTTTAAGTGCTGCTCATTTTCCTTATGGCCCTTTTTATAAATTTACTCATTGTCAATAGATTAGTATAGACAGCGGGATAGTTGTAAAGATAACATTCATTATACGACAATATCACACCACAAAGTTGCCCATTTATAACGGCAGGACCTCCTCCATCGCCATAACATGCTTTTTTATTAAACGACCCATAGGCACAGAACATTTTTCCCGTCAGGTTGAACTTCAACCGCTGCGAACAATCGGAATTGCCAATCGCTTTCAATTTTAGCGTTCTCAGCTGAATAGGAAAATAACGATCGCGATGATGCATTACACCCCAGCCGTATATCTGTACATCGGCCCCCGTATACCACTTTGTAGTACACAAATTAATTGGTGCTATAGGCCAACCACCAACTGCAAATCTCAATTTTAACACCGCCACATTCCTATGGTAACTAGAACTGGTATAACCTTTGGGTATCATGTATTTTTCAACTGGAGATGATACACCGCTATCATTTCGATTAGTTACTCCAGCTATGATGTCTAAACTTTCTGCATATTTGTTCACAACACAATCAGCTGATGAAATAACAAAATATCTTGATATTAAACTGCCGCCACAGCAAAATACTTCTTCATATTGCACTTGTACTACGAAGGGTGCCTGGCTTATATCAGTTTTTATTCCTTTTACAATACGTGATTGAATTTGAGGAAAAACAAAACAAACTTTAAGAAGAATCAAATAGCAGATTATCAAAAGTTTAGAATTCTTTTTTAGTTTATTCATTTTAAAATAAAAGTTTCCGGTAAGTTGTGAACAACATTAACTTTTTACTTGTCACTAGAAACTGTTGCGATTACTGCAATTTATACTCAATTTAAATCAATATTAGATATATTGTTGATAAATAAATAGTCGAAAAAACATCACGTTTCTTATTAATTCGTTCATATTTATATGTGTATGTATGTATGTATGTATGTATGTATGTATGTATGTATGTATGTATGTATGTATGTATGTATGTATGTATGTATACTTTTGTTCTCTAAAATTAATGTTAAAACTGTCTAAACATTTGATTGTTTCTCTTGCAAATCCATATTGGGTTCGTACTCTTACTAAAAATTTTACTATTTTTTACTGGACTTTACTGGATCGTTAACGTTTTATACTAAAATTTTGTGTAAACGAACGCAATCCAGTAAAGTTTAGTCAATAGTTTTAATGAACCACCGAACATGTGATTATACTCGTATTCATACAGAATCGTAATTGTATGTATTATTGCATTTAAATTCGATAGCTTATGGTGCTATACTGACTTAGCACATTTTAAAGTAAGTTTTCAGAATTCTTAAACTTTTATTCATAGTACAAGTATGCTTAGCATATTTTGCTTTTGAAATTTATTTATTTGATGGATTTTTATATACTCATATTAGGAATTGACATTTCTTTGTGTCATGTTTTTCATGGTAGTGGAAATGCCCTTTTTATCACTAATGTAAAGGTATTGCGAAATCTTAAACTATTATGTAGAATTTTTTTTCTAATACAGAAAATGTTGTTACCCCCATCGCAGATAATCTAAGATCCAAGCTACAGATTGCAGCAATACAAACAAAATTAATGTTAAAGTTCTGCTGCAAAAAAATTATAACACCATTGTTTTTCTCCGATTTATAAGCCCCTTTGGAGATAGTTGTCTCTTATTATTAAATGTTTTGCAATCAATTTCTAAAAGGCAAATTTTAGAAAACGGTAAGTATGACTAGCTGAACCCATATCAAATTGGCAAGCTTTTAAAGAAATTCTTCTAAAGATTAATAAAAAAAATTATAAGCGTCAAAGAAAGGAATGGCCTTGTAAATCTACGAGCTAAATACTTCATTGTAATTAATTATTTTTATTTTTGACAATTGAAAATTTTTAGAAGAGATAGGATATGTGTGAAATTTTGATATTTGGGAAGGAACAGCTGATGATCAGCTGCTTAATTGAAACGACCTTATTAAGTGTACCCTGCACTAATTTGAACAATTTGAAACAAACAAATATATAGAGGAACTAATACTAATATTTCAGTTTCTAACATCTCCGCAGTTAAATTTTTTGAACATTTTTAAAACAGTCATATAACTGGTTGTAATGAGACGCAAAAGATATAGATATTTCACAGCACTTTATGCTTATATGTAAAATGTATATTAAATAATAATAATAAATACTAAATGCTTGAAACCTTGCTATTATATTTAACAACACCCTTTCGTGGTCTGCCGTGATAAATGAAATTACGTTTGTCTATGCTACGATCATATTGATATTTTTTCTCACAGAAAAAATAATACGTAAAAAAGTTGAATTACTTAAAAACCCTAAAAAATTCGACAGCTGACAGTTTAGGGTTAACACAAATGGAGCATTGAACGGTAGAACTACGTGTTTGCATTATGGAAAAATATTTCAAAAATAATGAAAGCTTGGCTGCCGTTGATGAGAACTTCTGGAAACTTGCAGTTCGTGTCCACGACGCCGAATTAAGGTTTTTAAATTGTCACCGACACTCTCACACACTGTTTCGATATTGACATTTGAACGGCTAGTTTTTGGACGACCAGTGTGTTTGACGTCTCCAACGGATGCAGTTTTTTTTAAGTTAAAACACTATATTTTGTATAAAATGTTCGAACTTCGGCCGTCAAGATTTCATTATAAAAATAAAAAATATGAATTTGCTTTTAAATTTTTTCTTTTATATAAAGTTTGACATGGGGGACAAGTGTACCCTATTCCGTGACAAATTATACTGAATTCACCCTCTCGTTAGAATGTCAAACTGCATTAACAAAAATATTTAAGGGCGAATTTATTTTTTTTATGTATAGTTTGACATTCTCACACGAAAAGAAACGCGATCAGCTGGGCAGTTGCGTTTAGCTTATTAAGTGTAACTACACTGTGTCAAGCTAAATATTAAAAAAAAATTATTTTAAAGAGAATTCATATATTTTTTAAATTTTAAACATTAAAATTTGTTAAAATCTGTACCAGCGTGAACTAATAAAGTGCCAACAAAAGATCAGCTAATTACAAAACTAATGTACTTGAATGTCAAATTCTAAAATGTGAACAAAAAATGTGTCGTATTCAATGTTCAAACAAAACATTATAGCCGAAAATCCTTTTCCTTTTGCAGTTACCTGAATAATCTTTGGTCAAGGCTGGTTTGTTAAAGTATTCGCCCATTTTATTAAATCTACCTTAACAGTCAAATTAATTAGTTAACGTATTAGTAACTATGCATGTTCGTATATACAATAACAAAGTGTATCTATTAAAACTTGAAATTATCTGATAAATATATGTATATGTATGTACATAAAGAAATATTTATTTATTTATTCTGCAAAGCGTTCTTTTAACTATGCATATGTTTAATAGCAAAAACGTAATTACTTTTTGCTTGGTTTTTCCTTGGTTTATTTAAATTTGTTTAATTTAAAATTTATTTATTTTGTTTTATTAACCAGCTGTCAAATAGTGACAAAAACTAATTTGAAAACTTCATGCCAATAGGTATTATTTGCCGAGCGTTTATATTATTTATTCTTACTTATTATTAATCTACAAACATTCATATATACATACATACATTCATACATACATACATACATACATACATACATACACGCAAAGAAAAACCATGGTTACGACATGATCACGACGGTCATATTATTTTTTCTAAAACAATATTTGGTTGTCGAAAACAAGTAATAGTTATTTTTGTTTCATTTCATCATATATTTTGTCACGATAATCAAGCATTTGTTTGAATTGTATCATTTAATGTTTACTTTTCGTAAAATTTTCAAAATGGTAATCATTTAAAAATAGTATGATTTAAAAAATTTATGACGACAAAAATAACTTTATATTCAAAAGCATTATAAATAACAAATAATCATTAAATAATAGGTGAGACAACAGTATGATTACAAATTAATCAAGCTATGATTTTTTATTAACAATAATTTGATTTCAACTGTTCTTTTTCTTGCTGAAAAAATTTTTATTATTTTAAAAGTTTGAAATGTCAAAAAAATGAACAAAAATTTTGAAAAATTTAAGAAAATAAAAAAATAAACGAGAAAATGTAAAAAATATTGGTATAAAAATTGCAATTAAATTGGTAAGTACAATCAATATATGTGTGTTATAACAAAAGACAATAATTTGCCGTAAAAAATAGAGATTGTCGATTTCAATTGTAGTCATATGATTATTAAATGATACTTTAATTAAACATAATAATCATAACTGGTAACCATTATATGTTTTAACGTTAATCATACAATTCAATCATAGTATGATGCTCTTCGATTATGGTTTTTTCTTTGCGTGTACATATGTACATACATATGTAAATAGGGATAAAGAAAACAGTTCAGTATGTTCTCATTTTTCCACTGAATAGAATAATAATACGTGTATATGTACATACATATGTATACTTATATAAATATATGAAATATATTTATGTATGTATGTACTAATTATACAAATGTTTTTATTTAATCAGTTATAAGCATTAAAATTTGCTTATGACACACTTAAAGAAAGTAACTAACGAAGGAGCGTAAATTACGTTGAGTTTTGTAAAAGAAACAATTACACATACATACAGATATTTTTTAGCTTAAACTTTAAGAGTTGTAGAAAGTCTTAATAATTATAGGTTTTATAGCCCCTTTTGTAGCTACTAATGGTTAACGTTATCTTGAGGTAGTTTGAAAAGTAGGAATATCGTGGCATACGCTAATGACAAGTGCTGCTGGTCAAGGAAAGATTTTTTCCAACAATTAGCGAGGTACCTCAATTGATACTTGTGCTTCGGGAATAGGCTGGAGTGAGCTTGTTCTCATTATCAGGAATAAAAGTTCAACCATTCATTTATTTATTTATTTATTCCGTAATATAAAGCCTTCGTGGCCAAAATAACAATATTACATAGTAATAAAGCCTGAGATTTAAAAGTATTATGTTATACTAGCATTTAACCCGCTACTTCGTTAGTGCAGTTCTTACTATTTATTGAATACTCAAGTTCTATTTATAATTATAAAAAAATTAAATATTTTTGGTTAAATTTATGAAAATTTGTATCTTTGATTCAATTTACGTAGAAAAATAAAAAGTAGACTAAGGATATATCGGGCATATATTTCCTAACTAAAAGCAAGATCAATGCTACTGAGTTTCAGAAATTAAGATTCTTATTTTGCAAAAATTACCCTAAAAATAAAAAAAGTAACAATTTTTCCTTCACTAAAACTTTCACTTGGTTTATTATTTATTATGTACCTTTATGCAGAATTCTATGTATACAAAATATAAAAAATGAGGAAAAGTAATTTTGGTCGTCCATAATATTAGGATTTAGACCTCGGATTAAAAAACACTAATTTTAAGAATCTATGTTTACAAACGAATAAATACAAAGAGTACAATAAAAATGCGAAAAGGCCTTTTTGTGTCTCCAATATCATTTTAATTTTCAAATTGAATCAACAATCCTTTATTTCACTATTTTAGCTTTATAAACGTAGAAAATACAAAAAGTATCATAAAAATTCAAAAAAGTACCGTTGTGGTCGCCCATAACATTTTCAGTTTCACCTGGAATCAAAAGTCCTTGATTGTAAGATCCTACCTTCATAAACGTAGAAAATACAAAAAGTACCATATAAATTTTAAAAAGTACCATCTTAGTCGCCCATAACATTTTCAGTTTCACCTGGAATCAAGAGTCCTTGATTGTACAATCCCACCTTCATAAACGTAGAAAATACCAAAAGTATCATAAAAATTCAAAAAACTACTTTTTTGGTCGCCCATGACATTTTCAGTCTCACCTTGTATCAATAGTCCTTTATTGTATAGTCCTACCTTCATAAACGTTGAAAATACCAAAAGTACCACAAAAATTCAAAAAAGTACCTTTTTGGTCAACCATAACATTTTCGGTATCACCTTGTATCAATAGCCACTAATGTAAAAATTCTAGCTTCGCAAACGTAGAATATATAAAAAGTACCATAAAAATTCAATAAAGTACCTTTTTGGTCACCCATAACATATTTAGTCTTACTTGGAATCAATAGTCCTTGATTCTACAATCCTACCTTCATAAACGTAGAAAATACCAAAAGTATCACAAAAATTCAAAAAAGTACCTTTTTGGTCGACCATAACATTTTCGGTATCACCTTGTATCAATAGCCACTAATTTTAAAATTCTAAAATTTTTGGTCACCCATAACATTTTTAGTCTTACCTGGAATCAATAGTCCTTGATTCTACAATCCTACCTTCATAAACGTAGAAAATACAAAAAGTACCATTAAATTTCAAAAAGTATCATTTTTGGTCGCCCATAACATTTTTAGTCTCACCTGGAATCAATAGTCCTTGATTGTACAATCCTACCTTCATAAACGTAGAAAATACCAAAAGTACCACAAAAATTCAGAAAAGTATCTTTTTGGTCGACCATAACATTTTCGGTATCACCTTGTATCAATAGCCACTAAGTTTAAAATTCCAAAAGTAAAAAAAGTACCTTTTTGATCAACCATAACATTTTCGGTATCACCTTGTATCAATAGCCACTAATTTTAAAATTCTAGCTTCGCAAACGTAGAATATATAAAAAGTACCATAAAAATTCAAAAAAGTACCTTTTTGGTCACCCATAACATTTTTTTACTTGGAATCAATAGTCCCTTATTTTACAATTCTACCTTTATAAACGTAGAAAATACAACAAGTTCCAAGTTTAAAATGTTCAAATATCTATGTAACAAAATATTTGATTTTGTCAGTAAATCTACTCTTTTTTGCATAAAAGTAATTATGTTCTAAAAAGTACCAAACTCTTCCCGATTTTTCCCTTTTCTATCCTGTTATGAATGTGTTTCCATTTTTAATAAATTACATAATTTTTTATATCCCAATTAAAAATTTTGTTAAAATTGGCCGTCTAATTAGGAATTACATATATTTTTCGGAATTTTCCCCTTTTTGGTTCCTTTTTTGTCCCCAAAAAACTTTCCAAAAATGTCACCCAAATAGTTGTCCATATTCTTTTAGGAAATAATAATTGTCAAATTTTGTCCTATTGAATAATATTAGAAAAATTTCGTTTAAAAAAGTATCAAAAAATGGGACAATTTTTACCCCTTATACGTGCGAATTTGAAAAAAGTGGCGAATTCTTTTTAATATTACTTAATTAATACAGTTTAAATTTTTTTCCTAGCTATATGTGTTTGGAAGTTACATAGGGTACCAAAAAAGTACCAAATTACAGTTTTTACCCGTTTTTTTCCCCTAAGGAGTTGAAAATTTCAAAAAAGGCCAGACACCTGTCAGCTTATTTTTTGTGCAAATTACAATACTTTTTCAATTTAATTTGTATCATTTTTAGTTTAGCAGATATAAGATTACCGCTTTTACCCGTTTTTACCCTTTTTTATCCCCTTAAAGAACGAATTTCCAAAAATCCCTTCTTAGTGGAGCTATACATTGAAAGAGGAACCGATTGTCCAAATTTCATGTCTCTAGCTATTTGCGTTTGGGCTGTGCGATGATGAATCAGTCAGTCAGTCAGTCACGTTACTTTTTTATATATGTATGTTTATATTTTACATATAAACATAAGTACTTACACACATATGTACATACAATACCTAATATTGTATACATACATACGTAATTTACCTGTAATTTATAGAAAATATAGATTAACAAAGATAAGAAATAATGAATTAAAAAAGGCATATAATAGTTAATACCATAATAATTATAAATTTTATTGTAGTAGATTGAGGGCTCCACAGCCATAAAAATCTAATCATAATGAAAGTTTAATATTAAAGTAAGGTCCCTTCAGTAACAATGCAATACAATACAATACATTAAACCAATGAGACAATATCTTATTAGTAGGGTGATCGACTCGGTTTTACAACCGGTGAAAAACCCGGTTTTCTCATCTTTCAGCTGGCGGTTTTTTCTAAATGTTGATTTTTCGAATATCGAATGTACCGGTTTTTTTTATCCGAAAAAGCCGGTTTTTTTTATTTTTTAAAGTTTATTTTCCCATATCATATACCAGTCGTACTATAGTATATTTAGAACGCTAAAAGTTTCTAAAAATCAGAAAATAAAAACTATTAAATATTCTTCCATAATATTGTAAGAAATTTATTTGTTGTTTAAAAAACAAATGTGAAATAAGAAAAATAATTGAGCTTAAATATTACTTTTTATATAGGATATAAACCTAACGTTAAAAGTTAAAGGTAATTGAAGCATAAACTTAGCTGATCGATCCCTTTTTAGGTAAAAAGTGTAGTTACAATAAAGGAGAACCAATAATCTCTCTTTCCAGATCCTAATTTTAATTAATGACATTGAGTGTCTGTCAACTTAAATTTCAATTAAACCATCGAACAAACTAGTTAATGTCTATATTTGTATGTCTGTCAGGGGTATAAGAAAGAATTTTTAAAATCAAATTTTAAAGATTTTTTCCCTAGCCTTTAAAATGTATTTCAAATTGCAGAAATAATTTCAAACAAAATACGTTAGTTCATATTAGTTTAAAAGATCTATTAAACATTTAAAAAATGTACAGAAGGAGCTACAAAAATTTATAACAGCCTTATAAAAAGTCTTATTAATTTATGTATTAATATATTGTATTTATTTATTTTACATGTAAAGAGTACCTTTTGCCTTTAAATTCAACTAAACCAAAAACCAAATTAGTTAACTGCTTTCATGTCAGTTATTGCGTAATTGTGCAGCCAAACGTATATAAACTGTAAAAATTTCATATTTATATATAAATTTAATTATAATCTTTTTTACAATATTTTTTAATTTTTCTATTATATTTTATATATTCGAACCGGTTAACCGTTTTTTTCTCAATTTTCAAAATAGGAACCGGTTTTTTTTAAATTTTGAAATATTTGAAAACCGGTTTGTTAAAAAAGTCAAATAATCGATTACCCTACTTATTAGGATAAAGAATCAAAGTAATGATGCAGAAGTTTTAACCGAAAAACATTGTTGGAATGCGAAATAATACATTTCACTACGTGCAACCCTGACTACATATGCCTTTTCAAACAAAGACGAGGGAATTCTGGGCATGCAAATTTGAGGGTTCCTAGTAGATCGCATAAATACAAAAGATTTAAATAGAGCAAGTGGTTTTCTATTCCTAATAACGCTGTTAAACAGAGCTATATTCCTAAATTTCAAAAAATCATTAAAAGAACAGCCCAAGAAATTGCGAACAAAGTCCGAGATATGCTTATGAAGGCGAACCTTGTATACAAATCGAACAACAGAGTTTACCAAAAGCTTAACCTTACTTAAGTGAGTTGCAAAAGTTCCAGACAATACTTCCAGACCATATAGTATCAAACACATCAATTTAAGCCTAATATGCATCGGTAAATATAGGTTTATAGAATAAATCTTACGTAAGATATGCCAAACTTTAGAACACACACAGAAAACAGTTTCGTTGTGGCAACCGAATTTGTTGCCAATCGAATTCATTCGGTTCCACGTACTATCTCACAATTCGTTTACAATAACTGAAAATTTTGTTTCTTTGCATGATACATTTAATTGAAACATTTGAATTTTAGTTGTGTTAGAAGATTTTATTAGTTAGGATTAAAGAAATTAAAAAAAAACTGGATATGTTTTAAAATATATGATTGATGCAACTGAAAAAAAATTTTGAATTAGTGTTAGTAAAAAAATAATCGATCATAATTATCAATTCTTCATTCATTTCAGGAAAATAAGAAATTAAACATATTTTTTTTTTAATTTTCAATTGATTCTTCAAGCTCGAGGTCTTTATAAATATTTGTTGATTTATTTATTATTCAATATTTCGCTATATTTATTATATTTTTTTTAGTTATTTTATTTTTTCATATTTTTATAAAATATGTACATACATACATAATTATATAAAGACATAAATACAAATAAACAAATATCTACAATTATATACATACATACTTATGTACATACTATGTATACATGTATTTACATACATATACATATATTTAATATAAAAATATTATAAGGACAAACTGTTGATATTCTTCTTACCCCCATACCTAAACAAGAGCGTTGAGCGTCAAGCGTTGGAGTTTTGCATGTGTTTTGTTTTTGTTACAATAACAAAATACATGCAAAATTGTAACGCTTGACGCTCAACGCTCTTGTTTAGGTATGGGCCTTAGTCGTGACTGTATTCAAACCATTTTGCAACCCCGTAACAGCACCATTCATAACGTAAGTAGTATGTAGCTTGCAAATTTCTGCGTTCGAAAATTCATTTCGTGTACTAAAATGCATAAAAATATAAATAAATATATGTATAATATAAATAAATAATCGATATATTACCTTTAAAACAGTCACTTGTAGATTTGTTTTCGTACCACAATATAATAGTCAGTTTTTTTAATTTATTTATTTTTAAATTTTTTTTTCTTAATAAAAATATTGATTTTGTGTTTTAATTTATGTAAATTTTTTACAATTGACAGAAAAATCAAATGTGTTTGAAAAAAAAATATATTTGTATTTAATGTTTGTAACCAAGGCATATCCATAAGGTACTCGTATCCAATCAGCTGACTGTTTTTTTTTTATATACATTTTAAAAGGCATATTCATACAGGTATATGCAACGGCGGATTGATACAACAAAGCAAATTTTTAGGGGATTTTTTCTTTCAAGACCAGTTGGTATAACAAGGGTGGAAAAGTTGTTTTTATATGTTTAATTCAATAAAATTTTATTAAAAAAAGGATATGTGCTTGTGAAGCACATTATAAATGGCGCAAGAACAACAAATATACATAAATTTGATAAATTTATTATCATAAAAAGCACAATTAAGATAAATGTTTAATTCGGAATCCAAAATCTAATTTTCCATTTCTGCACTAATAAATAGAATAAAGGAAAATTCAACAAATTTAGACATTGTATTTTCCCATCATCATGTGCTGATAATTTCACCTGTATGAATTCGCCTTGAGCGTTACCAACTTTTTTTAAAAGTCATGCCTGCAGTTGTCAAACTTAATTTTTTGAATTTAATTATACAAGAAATAATTCGCAATTTCACTTGGTTTAAAACATTTAAAAAAATACAAAATCGTGAATAAAAAGTTTTCGCTTTAAAGTTTTTTAAAAGTTAATCAAATTTAAGAAGAAAATAAAAAAAATTGTTTGACATATGCTGGCATATATACAAAAACAAAATACATGTGTTTCTTATTGTTGTGTTTGTTGCCGCGATGCATATACCTTATGGATATGCCTTGTTTGTAACAAATAATTTTTACATACAACTGTTTTTCGTTTGTAAACACAAAATATAGCAAAACTTTTATAATATCTTTACTGTAATCGAATTGTAATAATACAGGTAATCAATAATTACTTGCAATTACTAAAATTGCATTTTTATTTAAAATAAAACATTGACATATGGGAATTTTTGTTACATATATTAATATTTAGTAGTGAACCCTAATAGAGATAATTAAATTCGGTTGTGATAAAAGCGAAATGAATACAAATCTTTTTAATAAGGCTAATTGGTTGGAAGAACTAATTTAATTGTTCTAAGCAATAAATTTCTAACTCTGTTATATTTTTTCGTTTACAAATATATAATATCGGTTCCTTTTACAAAATTTTAATATTTGCAACACTATTTTTATTGTTTTAACCGTTTTCCAACCAATCTTTTTCCTTAGTGCATAAATTATCAATATGCTTACAAAAGGAAAGCCTAGTATATAAAGTAACACCCAAGCATTTAAAATTATCCACAAATGCTAAACAAACATTATCAAAGACAATATTTAAATGAGGAACAAAAAAGATCAGTAGCACCGAACATAATGGCACTAGTCTTGGAGGGGTTCACTGTGAAAGAGTTAGAAGAAGCCCACTCAAGAACACGTTCAAGACAAAAGTATATGTTGTTTGACAACACATCATGAAAATCCACATTTCTTTTGAAAAGCAAAAAATATCATCAGCATAGGTAAAACAATCACACAAAGGAGAGTCAATGAAATTAGGTAGACTGTTCATATATAAAATAAATAAAAGAGGACCTAAGACCGAACCCTGAGGAACTCCACAGGAGAGGGAACGCAACGTGAACGTTGTCCATTAAAAAAGACGGCAAGCAGTCAGCGAAAAGTTAAACTTATTCTTTAGCTTTCTTATCATAGTAGAAAAAGATACAGAATTAAAGGCTTTTGAAAGATCAAGAGATATTAGCACACTCAAGTCATCAGCATTAGCATTCCGTCTAATGCTATCAGTTATACTAAGTAGCATAGATATAGTACTAAATCCCTTATGATAAGCATACTGTCCTTCATAAATTCGAACAGAAGAAGATGCAAGTATTTGCTCTTTTATTACATGCTCAAAAACTTTAAATAGAACTGGAAGAATTGAGATTAGTCTTAGGTCGTCAGGCCCACGAATATTTCTTGATTTGGGAATTGAAACTACACGAGCAGTCTTCCAAAATAAAGGAAATTCAGATGTCATAAAAATTTTATTGAATAGATTAAAATACATTCAGAAACAAGCAGAAAAACTAATTTAATAAAGGGTATCGCAAAATTATCTATACCAACCGAACGAGACTTCACCCTATCTAACGCTTCACGGAGCATAAGCTCACTAATACAGCGAAAATAAAAGTTAGTCACATTATCAGAAAAGCCTTCGAAGGCAAAATTGTTACTCTCATTACTACTACTACGATTAACGAAGAAATCATTCAAAAAATCACTATCAACGAAATATTCCACTAAATCACTTTCAACACACCCAGAATTTCTTAAAATTCTCCATATCCCTGCAGTATCCAATCCAGAAAACGATCAAAAAGGGAAGAAATTAAAACGCAATAATCATCAACATTCGTCGAATTAATTTCCTCAAAATCATATTAAGATGAAAACATCAACATGTTGCCCCAGTCAATAAATTCAAAATCCCTTAATTCAAGAAACCTCATAAATGATACTATAAATGAAGCAAATATGAATGAATGATGAGAAACAAAAGGACACTGAAATTGATCAGGAAAACTTAGTATAGCAATATCACTTACCAACCAAAAGTCAATTAAAGATGTAGATCCATGAGCAACATCAAAATGAGTAAGTATAGAGTTTTGAGTAGTTGACAAATTATTCCTCAAACACAATGCCCTCATACAGCTGGATTTAAAGGTATCAAACATATTACAGTTGAAATCTCCAACAAATATAATGTTAGAGTATCTCAAAAAAAGTTTATGATGAAAATTCTCAAAAGAAATAAAATCACCATGGGGTAAATAAACCACACCAAACAAAACTAATGTCTGATCCAAAGAAATTTCAACCAAAAGAGACTAACAGGTTCCAAAATCAGAAGTTAAAAACAGAAGTTAAAACAGTTTTGCATTTAAGTTTCTTAGAAATATAGATACCCACTCCTCCACCCCTCACATTTTTGCGATCATTGCGAAAGAAATTAAATCCAGGGATGCTAACAGAACGAGTGGAAATATCAGGCTTTAGCCAAGTTTTAGTAACAGCAAAAACATCCAAAGCTGAATCACACAAGATTGACAATAACTCATCAACTTTAGAATAGTCAGACGAGGGTCTAATGCTCTGGCAGTTCATATGGCCCGCTTTAAAATTGTTCATATAGGGATGTGAAGAAGATTGAATGTAGGAATTGTCGCTGAAAGATGGACCAATATTCAAATATAGCATCATAGCGGGGAACCAAAAAATATAGATAATACTAGAAGTAAACATATTTTTTTGAACTAAAAATAAAATAATTTACACTCATAATATACAGCTTCACATATTATATATATAGCTTTAGAAAAAACAAGTAAGAGCGCTATATTCGGCCGTGCCGAATCTTATATACCCTTCACAACGTGTAGTCATGCAATAACAGTAGTTTGTATCACCATTAATCCCATATGAAATACGTAGAAACATATAAAAAACACACATATATAAAACATCCCATTGTAAAATTATAAATTTACGTTTGTATGTTAAAAGAAATTAAAAAAAAATTTTAAATAAAATAATTAAAATATAAATAATTAATATAAAACAAAAAAATAAAAAAAAATTAAAAAAAAATATATAAAAAAATAATAAAAATAATATATTAAATAAAAAATAAAAAAAATTAAAAAAAAAATTTAAATAAAAATATAAAAAATTTTTTTTTCCTCAGCTGGGATTCGATGCCACGGTTACTCTAACCAGTATTGTTTTGTTTGTATGTATGTATGTTGTTGTTGTAGTGTTGTTTTTGTGAAAAAAAATCGAGGTTGTCGTGGGTTTTTGCTCATATCTCAGTTGTTTATATACCGATGTTTCTGATTTTCAATACCGTTCTACTCCCGAATATACCTCACCCGGGTGCAAGCGATGTCTGGGGTCTTCAAAAAGTTGATTTCAACATACACACGGACAGACGGTCAGACGGACAGACTGACAGAGCTTAATCGACTCCCGTATTTATAAGCTTTCAGAAAATATATACTTTATGGGGTCGGAAATGAAAATTGTAGAAATTTCACACGGAATGAGAAACCTATATATACCCTTTTTCACTGTGTGAAGGGTATAAAAAAAGAAAAATCGAAGAAGTAAAATTTCAAAAATAAGAAAGAAAATTGCTTATAAATTTAATCAGCAAAAGCAATTAATTTGCAATTCAATATCAAAAAGAAAAGAATCCATAAAAGATAAAAAATCTTAAATTAGTATAAAGAAATTAGCAGTTAAGAATAAGGGGGAATGAAATAGAATTATAAAATAATAATAGATAATAGATTCAGAAGCAGTTCAGAACATTCTGCAATATTAAGCTCCTTATCTACACCACTAGACATAAATAATTTAGCCTTCAGTCTATCCTTATCTAGAATCTTAAATTTACTTATTATATTTTTCCTCAAAAGTCTCCTACAAAGAGCATTCAGCCTACCAGTAGCAGGGGAATAGTGATCAAAACACGTTATTAAATTTAATCAAAATTGATTTGCGATTATTAAAATAATAAACGTGATTAATATCATGTTCTGTGACAAGTACACCGTAAACAGCACCAATTTTAACAACAGCAGCGAAAAGATCATCCAACCCAGCTGGCAAACCGTTTACAACAATATCAGCACGGTTAAGCCTCTTATGCAAAATATTATTTTCATCTTTGAGAGCAGATATTTCTCTAGTGGTAGAAAAATCAACATGGTTTATTAATTTGTTGCAATCAACAAATTAGGCGACCGATACTTAATGGGGTGGAGTTAGAATTCGCTAGCCAGGCGAAATATCTGGTAAGCTGTCTTAGAGGAAAAATACATATGAGAAATTGTAAAGAAGCCTAAATGTCTACTACACATGCTGGAACTCCATAGCCAACCATTAGGGCCTACGACCAAAGGCTGCAAATTGGATTTACACGATGATTGTAAGACCCATTCTGATAAATGGATGTACTTTGCAGTAGAAGGTATTTGAAGGAAAGTTTTTGTAGAAAGCTTCTTACGGAGGTGTACTTCACTTGGTGTCGCTAGTAAAATGACAGTCATACCTCAGGAGGAGCTGGACACCATACTTGACACCGTACTTATAAAGTTTTGGTTGAAGGGAATGGTGGCAAGAAGCTTGATCAGGCTAAATGAATCGGGGTTGGGTAGAATACTTAACATCTTAAAAAATTGGTCTTCAGGATTATATTCGATTTCAAGGAAATGCGACGGACTATATGATCACAGGGGTGTGCATTTTTCAAGGATGAATTGAATATAGATATAGGCAAAGGGGTAGATATCTGTATTATGTGGGAAAATATTAGGAGTTCTTAAAGACTTTCTGATAACTTTAGCGTGTTTCTTGCAGAGGTACTGGCCATCTATAAGACAACGGATCTCAAAATAGAATAGGAGGGAGGCTACCATTTAAAAAGACAGTCACGCTTATTAGGGAATGTAGGAGAGTTCTTGAAACAATTATAGGCTTCTTCGTCGTCAGATAGTGTTGGGTATTAGGACATTGTAGAGTTTTCGGTAACAAAATTGCTGGCGTGGATCGGCACTATGAAGAGGGTATGGTAAGGTCCCCGAAGATCCATTATTTTAGCCCAATCAGGGCGTAAATATCAAACAGAACTGATAAGGCATGGAGAAACAGAAGGGACTGCTTAATAGTCAAGATAAACTCGACGGACTCTGCGATACTTCTGGACCTAAATATGTACATGTTTGAGTGCCAATATTGGGGTTAAAACAGGACATTGTCAAGTAAGGACTATGTTAAGAAGTTGGGGTCGCGTCACTATGGATTACAGTATTAGGAAGAAATAATAACTGTAGAACATGTTGCCTGTCACGATGTTTAGGGATATCTTGAAGTGCCAATTAGAAAAACCATTGGTTTCATCATTGGAGTTGGGTGGTTAGTTTTTTTTTTAATTTTATTTTTTCTACACTATACATATTTTGCTGTAATTTACTCTATCTTTAATATATGCTTAAGTTCTAGTTTTTCTTTTATTAAAGGGAACACAATGGACAACATTGATCACCGACCGTGGTTGTTGGAAGAGCCTCTTGTTTCCTCCAACTCCTTTTCCAGCCTACCTACATAGGAAATCTTAAAACAACATTTTGGCATAAAAATAAACTAAATTACAGGTGAATTTTAATAACTAAACGACTTGTATTCTAAAAAAATATTGAAATTATTTATCTATATTTATCAAATTTCTTGGAGCGATATATACAACATGACCTCTGTTGCCGATCAACCTTCTTTTTTAGAACACAAGATCCAATATCTTTGTGATGTGTACTATTGAAACACAAAAAATTATGTACAAACAGAAACTTTGGTTTTCAAGTACTATGAAAGAATTTATTCAATTAATTGACTTGGCATATGCCGGTGGAAGAGATTCAAAACGTCCGAACTAAAATTGCTGTATAGTAATGCCAGAATAAATGTCAATAGACAAATTATGTATGCGAAAACTGAATATTATTTTAAACGATTTAGTTCTGCAATAGAATCTAAACAGAAGAGGAAAACAATCTGTGAAATTGGTATTGGTAGTCAGGATATTAATAATAACTGTCCTATGTCTGCAAATGAACTTAATAAAACCTTTACAAATTTACCTAAAGTCCAATCTAATACCAGTTTTTACAATTTTCCTTCAGATTTTATTATTTATTTATTATTTTTTGTTACACAGTACGATGTTTTTTTTCAACTTTTTCTTTGATCAAACTAATGCAGTTGGATATGACAATATGCATCCAAAATTTGTAAGGTTACTTTTGTATTTGTTTCTCTCATATGTTACTCACTTATTTAATAGCATCATAATGACAAGTACGTTTTCACCTATGTATATGGAAACATTTGCCTAAGTCGAATGGTGAATATCGTCCGATTGCCATATTGTGTTTTCTTTCGAAAACTTTAGAGAAACTTTTACATAGGCAAATTATTGATTATATTAATAAGTATAATTTACTTTCCAGTACGCAATCAGGTTTCCGTTGTAGGCATAGCTGTATCACAGCACTTGTGGATTTTTTTAATGCTTTTGGATCATTCCAAAGCTTTTGACACTGTTGACCACACCATGCTGCTTAAAAAATTAAGACACTTCTTTAGCTTTGCCTTTACAGCAACCAAGCTCATAGCATCCTTCCTCTCACGACGCACACAATCAGTATTTGTAAAAAATCATTGGTCAGACTCTCTTCCTCTGACTAGAGGAGTGCCTCAGGGATCTATTTTTGGGCCGCTTCTTTTTTTCGTTATATGCAACTGACTTGTTGAATCAACTTTCAAACAACATTATTAAAGTAGTGCAGTTCAAAATTCAAGTATTACTACTATTAATTAAGAGTTAACAAAATTTACCTTTGGGCAACTGCAAATGGTTTTTGTTTAAATCCGCAAAAATCTATGTGCATTGTAATACAGAAAAAGAACTTTGATTTTAGAACTGTTAGTGATAAAGTGATAAATGGAGATAAAATTGAAATTGTGAAAGCAGCGAAAAATCTTGGAATAATATTTAATAACAATTTGACATGGGACAATTATGTAAATTCATTATCTGTCCAAACGTACATATATTAAACTTCGAGCTATATGGTCTGCACAATATTTCATACCTTTAAAAATAAGAGTTTTACTTGTCAAAACTTACCTGTTTCCCAGCTTAACTTACGGGTACGAATTATTTGGAAACTGTGACTCAGTTAGCAAAAAAAAAAAAATTATTTTGTTCAATAATATTGCTAGATACGTAAACGGGTTGAAAAGTTTTGATCGTATATCATCTGTTTCGATAAATCTTTACGGTGTTTCTTTTGACAATCTTCTAAAACTACGTACTCTTGATTTTTTACATAAAATAATAAACATTCAAACACTTAAATATTTATTTGATAGATTGCGATTTTTTCAATCAAATCGGAGAAGAAATATAATAATTCCACGGCATCAATAACTTGTATCAGAATGGCAGTTTTACATACAGATGTACATGCCACTCGCCTTTGGAACATTCTTCCACTAAACCAACAAATAAATAGCAAGTGCTAATAGTTTTAAAGCATTTTTATTTAGTTATTTCTTGTAAATCTTGTTTTTAATTGTTCTTAATGTTTGTAATTAGTTTTATTTATGTAATATGTACACATAATACGTTTCTGTACTATAAATATAAGATTCCGTCTTGTTGTACAGAAAATGGGAATTAATCTATATATATAAAAGTGAAACTCTGTCTGTCTGTGTGTGTCAGCTATAGACTCCGAAACTGTAAAACCGATCGGACTCAAACTTTGGCAAGTTGTTGTACACATTCCAGGGAGTGTGTAATGACATTATTTTTAGTGTCAAAATACCGATATTGTATTTTGTTATTTACATTCAAAAATAAATTATTTTTTTTGTTACCGAATAAGAAAACAATGTACTTAACTAGTAGTACCCATTTTGTTCACCCCTCGTTTATATGCCCAAAACTGGTAAATTGATAGTATTCTCACTTGCATATACCTGCACTACTACATACAGATTTTCGTTACAATTCAACATGTCTTTTTCGTGGTCATGTAAGTTTTAGGCAAAAATATATACATATGTACATGGTAAATGCGATAGACATACATTCATTTATCGTTAGGTTTGATATACTCTTCGTTAAGCTTCTCAGCAAATATTTTTTTTAATGAGTAAAATTTAAGGACATTAATACAGATTTATTTAAAAGCACAGCGTACCACACATGCCGCTTATTCATATTTTTACCGCCTAGCTGTCAAACTACATATAAAGTACAATGAACAACATTATGTTACGCATGAGATCGATTTGACAGTAGGAAAGCTCGGGTGTTCTAATGCAGAAAAGTTGTATCTTGTTTAAAGTCGATTGAGTGAAACTTAACCACAGTTGAAGGTGCAATAAGGAAACGTACAATAAATTCTTTTTCAAATTGGATATCAAGAAGTGCAGACGTTTTGTGAAATTGTTCAAATTATAAGAAGAAAAAAAATAGTAAATTTAAAGATCAAAACGTGGTGTAATAGAGTAAAACCGCAAACACTTAGACAATAAGCCATCCAATATTTCATTGCATTCTTCAAAGAAATTGGTTGTTCTGAAGTGAAGACAAGTAATTTTAATTGGAAAATTTCACCCTCCAAGGGATGCAAGGTATAATCATATTTTTTTTGAAATCTTTACCAAACATTCTCTAATCAATATTCACCAAGTTAGCGATATTCAGATTTTTTGGTGTTCCAACCACATTTTTCACCCACTTCTGCACCCAAGACATCGTTTTGATCTGTCCCAGGAATATAAGGTGCTTTAAACCAGTTGGATACGCCATACTATAGATTCGGCTGCCGGAAAACTTATTTTGATTTTTGTTTTGCGACTCCCCAAAACTACCGTTTAAACATGTGCTGATGTTAGACAAAATAGCACTATCCCCAAACTCCGAAAAAAAAAATATACACAAATCTAACATAACATTTTAACAATCTTACATTAACCTAATTTCTTTGCCATAATTAATACTCAAATTATACTACGATCTAAAATGTAAATCCATATTTTTTTTATCTCAAATTTTAACTACTTAAATGCTACTAATAGGACGACTAAATATTTCACGAAACCATTTTTAGTGTGCCCTGTAACCTTTACCTAATTCAAACAAAAATAATTCTTTTTTTTTTATATAAATATGTTAACAACAACTATCTACCTCATGTCGCGATAAACAATAATCTTTCAATTTAAAAATCACTAAGACTAAATTAACATATAAATATATATACTTAATTTATATACATATATCTATAAATTATTATTAAAATAACCTAAAAATGTCCTGCATATCATCAATATCACAATTCCACGGAGTAGCAGAAGGCCTTCAGCAACACTGGAATCATAACCTTTCTGTAAGTCACTCGTAAACACATTTTTTTCCAACTACATATACTTATATGAAACCAAATATAAATGAATATACCTAATAGTAATATTACTATTTACATACTTAGATTTAACATTTATTCTTGCTACAACCAACAACAAATAAATTTTGTCTCATATTATAACTGAAAAGGAAAAAAAAAACAAAAGAGAAAAAAATAATATTTAGTGGTAAAGCTCACCAAGAGAAAAAAAAATATAAACCACCAAACGCACTGTCGGATGAGCTTAAAGTTTCTTTGTTGTTTGTTCTAGTTTTTTTTCCTATTTACATGAGTAAAGCTTATATTTTTTCTTACATTGATCTTATGTAAGAGATCTTAATTATCTTTTAATTCATAATTATGGTTTTTTTTTACATCTTGTTCTTACAATATACATTGAATTTTTTGAATATGAAATAATTTGGTTTTGTTTATTGTAAAACTTCAGGGCCGTAAGTAAGAGTACGGTGTTTTAGGTTTTTTTTTTAAATAAATGGCTCAGGAAAAAAAACCAAGGTTGGGAGGGATGCGTAGCCACAGCAAAACCACCTTGCTGTCTAATAGGTCTAAAATGATAATGAATGATGAGTAATTATATATTTTTTTTTCTGGATCGTATATAAGGGCATTGTTAACGCACGCAAGTTTTATTTGTTAGTGGTAAAGGCAAAGTATAGGAACAAGAATTCCCGCCCATAACTCCCGAACTGGTTAGCTTGCAAGTACGTGCGTGTCGTTCCATATTCAGCCCATCCTGTGCTACACTTTCCTTAGGAACAACAATAATATAGTTTTCCTAGAATGTTAAAAGAGAAGAGAAAAAAAAACAGTGGCATACCAAAATGCACGTTACAAATAAATGGCGCCCAACGTGGGGCCCCCCCGTTAGTCAGATAGGACATAATAAATAAAATCAATTTTAAGTTAGCTATAATAACACCGTTAGTTTTTCCTGATTTTTGGGGACCCCGAAACAAAATAACCACCATCTGCATATTAATATATTCACTAGAAAGAAAATAAAAGCCGCAATCAATTAATGATAATATTTTAAAACTACCTTATGTGGTGTTGTCTTTTTTGCTTTGGTCAAGAATGAAATAACTTTGTTTCCTAGACGGAAATATGGCGGTCAGACTGTATAACTTTCTACTACCATCCTTTACGAAAACAGAGTGTATTCATTCCTTTATGTTAATGAAGTAGTTGACGCATTTTATGAAATAGATGATTGGAATTACGTTTGATGTTGAACAAGTTTCACTCAAACGTCCGCATTTACGTTTAAATAGTCAGGTTGTTTCATAAGCAAAAATAGAGAAAATCATTAACGCGATACTTAATTTTTTATTGTTTTAGACTTATTAAATAAATTATATCTGATAGGCACTCACTCTTACTGAAAACCCAATGAAGTTTTACATACTATTGAGAAAAAAAAAAAAAACAGAAAATAATAATAATTTGTATACCAATTTGTATTATATTTCAAAATGTCGCTAGAGCACAGCAACGAAAATGTACCAGGCTTAGTGGATATGGTACAGAAATGTCCCATATGTAAAATAGATTATGAGGTAGATGATATAGTTGTTTCGACTCCCTGTAATCACATTTTTCATAAGAACTGTATAGTTAACGTTTTGAAGGACTCACAAGCCTGTAGTATATGTGGAAAAGCTTGCAGGCAGACTAAACTTAGGCCTTTTAATATTTTGGCCACTACTGAGGCTCAAAATTTACCACCTCCTTTGGACAAATCTACTCAGGGAGCCATTCCCAAAGTATATACCCAAGACCAAACTCAGAATTTTCATTCAAAACGTAAGTTAACTTACACGAATCAAACTTCCCTTCAGAATAATAATGACACTGAGAAATTATCAGTCGACAACCTGATAAATATTTCTCAGGGCAATAGAAGTAATAGAACAGATTCATTTTCGGGAATCATAAATGATAATTCTCTACAGTTTATCATTAATGATGCTGTAAGAAAACAATTAAACTCTCTTTATGTGAACCAAAGTCAAAGTACAGGGCTAGGGTTGACAAGCAATAACTCGAACCGCGGTTTTCAAGCGGGAGAGAATAGGAATAATGCTGCAAACTTTTCAAATGGGAATCATTATAACCGTCGGCACTCTGGTAGACAAAACAATATTCAAAATTTTGGTTTTTCAACTGATAAGATTTCCAATATAATGTCCGGTTGGCACCTTAAATTTAGTGGACAGGATAACGAGGGATTATCAGTCGATAATTTTATATACAGGGTACAGGCCCTAACCATTCAAAGCTTACGAGGTGACTTTGACGCACTGTGTGGACACGTGCACTTGCTTTTCTCGGATAAAGCTATCGACTGGTTTTGGCGTTTCCACAGAACGACAAATAGGTTTAACTGGGACACATTGTGCGCAGAACTAAGAAATCAGTTTAGAGATCGGCGAACGGACATTGATTTTAAGGAGCAGATTAGAGATAGAAAACAAAAAGTAGGGGAGAAATTTGATTCATTTTACGACTCCATTCTGCAGATAACCGATAGGTTACAGACCCCAATTTCTGATTTTGATTTGTTGGAAATTTTAAAACGTAATCTGAATTCGGAAGTTCGAAAAGACCTTCTACATTTTGAAATCCTTTCAATCTCGCAATTAAGAGAATATGTTCGTAGGCATGAAATTCTTGAAGAAGAGTTGTTTAATCGAAGATCGAACAAACATTTTATTTCTAGAAAAAGTGTTTCTGAAATTGGACCTGAGCCAAAAAAATCTTAATGAAGTAGAGGAGATATATGAAATTATATGTTGGAACTGCTCGGAGAAAGGACACCGATTTGAAAATTGCTTAGAAGATAGGAACATTTTTTGTTATGGGTGTGGTTCCCCAAATGTTTTTAAACCTAACTGTTCTAAATGTAATAAAATTCCAAAAAACTATCATCCCCAATACCGGCCCAAACAATACCAATCGAAATCAACCCAAATGTAAAATCGACTGCAAGTCAAACAAATATTATTTCCCCGGAAATACCTAGACATTTTAAACATTATCATATAAGATTACGAGAATACCAAATAGCTATATCACAAATTTTTAATGAGGAGTTAAAGCCAAGTATTATTTTGCCGAAAATCAGGAGGAATACAAAAAGATTAAGGGAATTCTGGAAAAAGGTAATCAAAAATCGTAGGCAATTATACTGTGCGGTTGTATCCGAAACATGCCATTTAGATATAAGACCTTTTACCACGGTATGTGTTTTTGATGACAATATAGTAGGGATGATAGACACCGGTGCTAGTGTGTCAGTGTTTGGTTCAGAATATGCTACGGACTTCTTGCGGGAAAATAAACACCCCTACGAAAAATTCAAATTGTATCTGAGAACTGCTGATGGTACTAAACACCCTACATAAGGACGTGTGACTACTAATATAACTTTTAAAGGGGTAACAAAACCGTTAACATTTTTGATTCTACCCCATTTGCAGCAAAACCTATATTTAGGCGTCGATTTCGTCAAGGCATTTGGCTTGGCAAAAGATCTATTTTTGGAAACTCCTACCATTGCTGAAGATTCAGAACTCTGCGACATGAAAGTTGACGATAACATACATAGTTTGAACCCTGTTCAAAAATCTAGGCTTAACACCGCCATTAACTCGTTCCCCTCCTATTCAAAAGAAGGCCTCGGTCGTACATCCCTTGTTTCACACGTTATAGATACGTAAGCGTCCAATAAAACAACGTTATTTTGCAGTTTCACCCGCTATAGAGAAATTGTTAAGTGCTGAAATTGATCGTATGCTCGAATTAGGCGTTATCGAGGAATCCCAAAGTGCTTGGTCATCGCCTGTGGCTCTAGTACAAAAACCTGGGAAAGTACGTTTGTGTTTGGATGCCCGGAAAGTAAACAGCGTCACAGTAAAAGATGCATATCCTTTGCCCTTGATCGACGGAATTCTCGGTAGGCTTCCTAAGGCCAAGTTCATCACGAGTCTTGACCTAAAGGATGCCTTCTGGCAGATTCCATTAGATGAAGGGTCTAGAGATAAAACAGCTTTTACTGTACCGGGGCGTCCGTTATATCAATTCGTCACTATGCCATTCGGGCTGTGTAACGCGCCACAGACAATGTCCAGACTAATGGATAAAGTCATTCCAGCAAATTTGCGGTCCAAGGTATTTGTTTATTTAGATGACCTACTGTTAATGACCGAAACATTTGACGACCACCTTTTGCTATTACATGAAGTTGCTCTATGTATAAGGAAGGCTAAACTTACAATAAACATTGAGAAAAGCAAATTTGTGCTTAAATCTGTTAAATATCTGGGACATATAATCGGCCATGGAACTATCATAACGGACCCAGACAAAATACAGGCAATTCAGAATTTTCCGTTACCGAAGTCTGTCCGTCAATTACGACGATTCTTAGGAATTTCTGATTGGTATAGACGTTTTGTCCGAAATTTTGCTTCCCTCACAGTACCTCTTACAGATATGCTAAGAAAATCGAACAAATTTGTTTGGTCCGAAAAATTCATTTGACGAACTAAAAAAAGCCCTTTCGTCAGCCACAGTGCTGCATAACCCGGACTTTTCTCGACCATTCTTTATACAGTGTGATGCTAGCAAGTATAGAATTGGAGCAGTTCTTGCTCAATGAGACGATGACCTAGACGAAGTACCGATTGCATTCATGAGCCACAAGTTAACCTCGGCGCAAGCTAATTATTCCGTATCAGAGCAAGAATGTCTGGCTGCCGTAATGGCCGTTAAAAAATTTCGTGCGTATGTAGAGGGCCAAGAATTCGAAATTGTGACTGACCACGCATCTTTAAAACGGCTCATGCACCAAACTGACTTACATGGACGACTGGCACGGTGGGCCTTAAAGCTTCAGGGTTTTAATTTCACAATCCGCCACCGTAAAGGAAGCCAAAATGTTGTGCCTGATTCCCTATCCAGAATATATTTGGAAAATAATGACGAGTTAATAATATCAAGCTTAGATATTGATGAAATAGACGACTCAACGGAAATAGATTTAGAGGATAAGGAATTTAAATCTGTAGAATACGCATCGTTGATAGATAAACTTAAGGCATATTTAAACCACTTACCTGATATTAAGATTGTGGATGGGTTTATATACCGACGAAGTGAGTATGCTTCAGGACAAGCGTCACAAGAAGAGTTGTCTTGGAAACTCTGGGTAACAACAGGGATGACACAGAATCTTATAAAAAGAGCACATGACCATCCACTGAGTTCACACGGTGGACTCGGTAAAACGTTGCATAGGCTAAAACTATTCTTTTATTGGCCGAAAATGGCAAGACAGATTGCAGATTACGTCAAGTCATGCGAAATTTGTAAACAAACGAAGGCCCCAAACCACTGCTTAAGACCTCCCATGGGACAACAAGCCGTTTCTGAACGAGTTTTTCAACGATTGTATTTAGACCTATTAGGACCATATCCAAGGTATTCTTCTGGAAATATTGGTATAATAATTGTAGTCGACCATCTATCGAAATTTTGTTTTTTAAAACCTATAAAAAAATTCACTGCCAATATAATAGTTGATTTCTTAGAGAAACGTATCTTTCATACATTTGGGGTACCTGAATCCGTAACTACGGACAATGGAGTTCAGTTCAAATCGAACAATTTTAAGGAATTTTTACAAACCTATGGAGTGTTTCATAATTTAACGGCACTCTATTCTCCCCAAGCTAACGCAAGTGAGCGGGTAAACCGTTCAGTATTGGCGGCCGTTAGAGCCTATATCAAACCGTCACATAAAGACTGGGATAGTACACTTTCTGCCATTTGTTGTGCTTTTCGAAGTGCAGTTCATGTTAGTACTGGATTTTCTCCTTATTATTTGCTATTCCGACAACATATGTTGACGAATGGAAAATCATACACTCTATTGCGCAACTGTAAGGTATTGAGTGACGCTAAGATAGATTTAAAAAAACAACGAAAGATTAGAATTGTTAAGGGAAAGGGCTCAGGACAATTTGCGAAAAGCGTATATGAGAAATTGTAAAACATATAACTTTAGATCTCGTCCAATAGACTATAAAGTTGGGCAAATTGTCTATAGAAGGAACTTTGCGCAATCTAAGGCTATCGACCATTTTAACTCTAAGCTGGCAAACCAATTCGAAAAGGCAAGAATAACGGCTAAACATGGTACATGTTATTACGAGTTGCAGGATATGTCAGGTAAAAATATTGGAAAGTTTCATGCAAAGGACATCCAAACTTAATATCGGTAGTAATGCAGCCATTAAATACTAGCTTTAAACCCAATCGAGTAATTTTGTCTTTAACTTGTGTTTATTGTTCAAAGAAAATCAACACAACCTGTTTTGTAATGACATTATTTTTAGTGTCAAAATACCTATATTGTATTTTGTTATTTACATTCAAAAATAAATTATTTTTTTTTTGTTACTGTTCACTAAACCGAATAAGAAAACAATGTACTTAACTAGTAGTACCCATTTTGTTCACCCCTCGTTTATATGCCCAACACTGGTAAATTGATAGTATTCTCACTTGCATATACCTGCACTACTACACATGGTGTAATTACATAAGGTGATAGCGTAAAGGAGAGTAATTTTTGTTTTTTCTTTTTTTATGTATGGAGTTTGACAATTTCCGAAGTTGAAATAATTTTCTTAAGTATGTATTTTGACATTCTCCAGAACACAAAAAAACACGCCTTTCAGACTAGGCAAGTCACTTGCGCAAGTGTTGTGTTTATAGGCAAAAGGGGTAAGGTCGGGTTAAGAGGAAGAAACTTGCTCATTTTTGAGTACACACTTGCCTGTACTCGGCAAGTACGAGCAAGTTTTTGTTGAGAAACCAAAAACAAAAGAGTAATAAAAACAAACAAGAGTGCTATATTCGGCCATGCCGAATCTTATATACCCTTCACAACGTGTATTCATGCAACAACAATTGTTTATGTCACCATTTATCTCATATGAAATACGTACATACAAAACATACATATATAAAAACATCCCATTGTAATATTATACATTTAGTTTACTTATGTGCTTAAAAAAATAAATTAAAAGAAAAATTAAAAATAAAACAATAAAAATTTGAATAAAATATAAAATAAAAAAATTTTTTGGCTCACTCTAACCAGTATACCACGTTTGTATGTATGTGTAGATAATTGATAATTGTAGAAATTTCAAACGGAATGACAAACCTATATATACCTTTTTTCACTGTGTGAAGAGTATAATAAGTAAAAGAGAACGAAACTTGGGCAAGTCAGTTGGTGAGTCTGAACATGAAAGCAAGTTCAAAGAAAAATAAAAAACTAACTTGAGCAAGTGACTTGCCTAGTCAGAAAGGGGTGAAATAGTCAGCTGGGCTTGCACCGCCACCTTGTATAAGTGTACCCTGCTACTACATACAGATTTTCGTTACAATTCAACATGTCTTTTTCGTGGTCATGTAAGTTTTAGGCAAAAATATATATGTACATGGTAAATGCGATAGACATACATTCATTTATCGTTAGGTTTGATATACTCTTCGTTAAGCTTCTCAGCAAATATTTTTTTTTAATGAGTAAAATTTAAGGACATTAATACAGATTTATTTAAAAGCACAGCGTACCACACATGCCGCTTATTCATATTTTTACCGCCTAGCTGTCAAACTACATATAAAGTACAATGAACAACATTATGTTACGTATGAGATCGATTTGACAGTAGGAAAGCTCGGGTGTTCTAATGCAGAAAAGTTGTATCTTGTTTAAAGTCGATTGAGTGAAACTTAACCACAGTTGAAGGTGCAATAAGGAAACGTACAATAAATTCTTTTTCAAATTGGATATCAAGAAGTGCAGCCGTTTTGTGAAATTGTTCAAATTATAAGAAGAAAAAAAATAGTAAATTTAAAGATCAAAACGTGGTGTAATAGAGTAAAACCGCAAACACTTAGACAATAAGCCATCCAATATTTCATTGCATTCTTCAAAGAAATTGGTTGTTCTGAAGTGAAGACAAGTAATTTTAATTGGAAAATTTCACCCACCAAGGGATGCAAGGTATAATCATATTTTTTTTGAAATCTTTACCAAAAATTCTCTAATCAATTATATAATTTTTTTTTGTTATATTAATATACGTATATAGTCACTGGCATCCCTAAGTGCTCCAATATTCACCAAGTTAGCGATATTCAAATTTTTTTTGTGTTCCAACCACATTTTTCACCCACTTCTGCACCCAAGACATCGTTTTGATCTGTCCCAGGAATATAAGGTGCTTTCAACCAGTTGGATACGCCATACTATAGATTCGGCTGCCCGGAAAACTTATTTTGATTTTTGTTTTGCGACTCCCCAAAACTACCGTTTAAACATGTGCTGGGGGCAAATTACAGCATTCGAACGTGATCGAAATTTAAAAATTCTTATTAGATTCTCTATACCTAAAGCACAGCGAACTCGATCGTTCGAGTAGAATTTCGATCGTGATCGAATGCCGTAATTTCCCCTCTGATGTTAGACAAAATAGCACTATCCCCAAACTCCGAAAAAAATAAAAATATACACAAATCTAACATAACATTTTAACAATCTTACATTAACCTAATTTCTTTGCCATAATTAATACTCAAATTATACTACGATCTAAAATGTAAATCCATATTTTTTTTTATCTCAAATTTTAACTACTTAAATGCTAATAGGACGACTAAATATTTCACGAAACCATTTTTAGTGTGCCCTGTAACCTTTACCAAACAAAAATAATTCTTTTTTTTATATAAATATGTTAACAACAACTATCTACCTCATGTCGCGATAAACAATAACCTTTCAATTTAATACTAGTATTAACCAAAATTTAATCTACCCAAAAATCACTAAGACTAAAATAATATATATATATATATACTTAATTTATATACATATATCTATAAATTAATATTAAAATAACCTAAAAATGTCCTGCATATCATCAATATCACAATTCCACGGAGTAGCAGAAGGCCTTCAGCAACACTGGAATCATAACCTTTCTGTAAGTAACTATACTTATATGAAACCAAATATAAATGAATATACCTAATATTAATATTACTATTTACATACTTAGATTTAACATTTATTCTTGCTACAACCAACAACAAATAAATTTTGTCTCATATTATAACTGAAAAAAAAAACAAGTAAGAACGCTATATTCGGCCGTGCCGAATCTTATATACCCTTCACAACGTGTAGTCATGCAATAACAGTAGTTTGTATCACCATTCATCCCATATGAAATACGTACATACATATAAAAAATACATATATAAAAACGTCCCATTGTAAAATTATAAATTCCCGCATGTATGTTAAAAAAAACAAAAAAAAAATTATTATGTATATAATATATATAAAACAAAAAAAAAATTAAAAAAAAAATATTAAAAAAAAAATAATAAAAATATAAATAATATATTAAATAAATAAATAAAAAATAAAAAAAAAATTTTAAAAAAATTTAAAAAAATTTTTTTTTGGCTCAGCTGGGATTCGATGCCACGTTTTCTCTAACCAGTATACACGTTTGTATGTATGTATGTTGTTGTTGTAATGTTGTTTTTGTGAAAAAAAATCGAGGTGGTCGTGGGTTTTTGCTCATATCTCAGTTGTTTATGTACCGCTGATTCTGATTTTCAATACCGATCTACTCCCGAATATTTCTGATATTTTAATACCTAACCCGGGTCCAACCTATGTCGGGGGGCTTCAAAAAGTTGATTTCAACATACACACGGACAGACGGACAGACTGACAGAGCTTAATCGACTCCCCTATTCATAAGCTTTCAGAAAATATATACTTTATGGGGTCGGAAATGAAAATTGTAGAAATTTCACACGGAATGACAAACGTATATATACCCTTTTTCACTGTGTGAAGGGAATAAAAACAAAAGAGAAAAAAATAATATATAGTGGTAAAGCTCACCAAGAGAAAAAAAAAATATAAACCACCAAACGCACTGTCGGATGAGCTTAAAGTTTCTTTGTTGTTTGTTCTAGTTTTTTTTTCTATTTACATGAGTAAAGCTTATATTTTTTCTTACATTGATCTTATGTAAGAGATCTTAATTATCTTTTAATTAGTAATTATGGTTTTTTTTACATCTTGTTCTTACAATATACATTGAATTTTTTGAATATGAAATAATTTGGTTTTGTTTATTGTAAAACTTCAGGGCCGTAAGTAAGAGTACGGTGTTTAAGGGTTTTTTTTATAAATAAATGGCTCAGGAAAAAAAACCAATGTTGGGAGGGATGCGTAGCCACAGCAAAACCACCTTGCTGTCTAATAGGTCTAAAATGATAACGAATGATGAGTAATTATATATTTTTTTTTCTGGATCGTATATAAGGGCATTGTTAACGCACGTAAGTTTTATTTGTTAGTGGTAAAGGCAAAGTATAGGAACAAGAACTCCCGCCCATAACTCCCGAACTGGTTAGCTTGCAAGTACGTGCGTTTCGTTCCATATTCAGCCCATCCTGTGCTACACTTTCCTTGGGAACAACAATAATATAGTTTTCCTAGAATGTTAAAAGAGAAGAGAAAAACAAACAGTGGCATACCAAAATGCACGTTACAAATAAATTACAAGTGTTTTTGGGTGGTAAGAAGTGGGCGGGGCCACGCCCATAAAAAATTAGTTATCATTTTTAGCTACTTGCACTTGACCGATTTTTCTAAAACCTTGCACACATATTGAGCTGTCATGACTATATAATTTCGTGATTAGAAAAGTGGACAGGCCGCGCCCATAAAAAAAGTTATAATTTTGAGGTACTTGCACTGGACCGATTTTTCTGAAACTTTGCACACGTATTGAACTGTCATGACTACAATTTCGCGATCAGAAAAGTGGGTAGTGCCACGCAGATAAAAAATTTATCATTTTCAGCTACTTAAACTTCACTGATTTTTGTGAAACTTTGCACACTCATATTGAGCTCTTATGATTATACCATTTCGTGATTAAAAAAGTGGGCAGTGCCACGCCCATAAGAAATAAGTTCTCATTTTTAGTTACTTGCACTAGATCGATTTTTCTGAAACTTTGAGCTGTCATGACTATATAATTTCGTGATTAGAAAAGAGGCCAGGGCCACGCCCATAAAAAAAGTTATAATTTTGAGGTACTTGCTCTGGAACCATTTTTGTGAAACTTTGTACACATATTGAGTTGTCATGATTATATAATTTCGTGATTAGAAAAATAGGCAGTGCCACCCTCATTAAAAAAAGTTTTAAATTTTTTTTGCACTTGATATTCAATTTAAATTCAGAATGCATTTTTATTCATTAAGAGGCGTAGCAACGCGCGCCGGGCTTTTCTAGTAGCTAAATAAAACAAACCTGTTATGTTGACATTATTAGTAAAAGATACCAGTCGTAATTCAGCTCTCGTCGGGTCAAGAGCTTGCGCAAGTAAAATTAAAGATCTATAAATTTAAATTTGAAAACCTTTTTATTTTAATGAAATCTTAAGACTAACTTTAAAAATATACATTTCAAAATTAATTCTAAATAAGCAACGTAAACATAAATGCTGACGTTGCAGTCTGGCCAAGTGTGGGAACGAAAAATAAAATTTGAACTTAAAACTGTACACCGTTAATATTAGTTGTGAGGTGGATATGTAACTTCTAAACCCCTTGTTAAAAAATACTCCTTAATTTTATTTATTATTATTATATTATTTATTTGGTTGTTGGGTTTAAGCTGGTTTATATGCATTTCACTGGTGCTTATGCCAGATCATCAGTAAACCTTTACCCAAATTCTTGAAAAAGTTTAAAACGTTATAAGTTATATTTTTAAATTCTCATTAACAAAATGAGAATTCAAAAATAAAACAAAAAACTATAAAAAACTTTTTCAAAAACCCAACCAAAATTTTTTTTCAATTTTAATTTATTTTATTTTTCTAATCCCTTTACCAAATAAATAATATTGAAAAATTGTGGAAGCATATCCCGAATAATTTAGTAAATTATGTAATAAAAGAAGATTTTATTTTTCGGTTGCCCTTAAAAGCATTTAGTGTTAACCAACGGTTGGCCAAATGCTAAAGGGATTAGAAAAATAAAATAAATTAAAATTGAAAAAAAAAAAAAAAATTGTTGGTTGGGTTTTTGAAAAAGTTTTTTTACATTTATTACATTATTTTTGTCATTATAAAATATAAGACAAAACATGTCACAACATTAATAATTTCGAAAGTAAGATTTATGCCATAAGATACATTCTTGTGAAATTTTAACTCTTTAATTTCTTTAATATTGTCCACAAAATCGATCTTTATATTTTCAAATTTGGTATTTATTTTCGAACAGTTCATTCTTTAAGTGCTTGGATAAAAATATTTGTCTCTTAAAAGAATTTTCCTATTCGAAAATTCCTCATTCCTGACAGTTAAATCACAATTGTTAAGTACAATTAAATTAAATTTCCATCAAGTTTAAACTTTCTATTGTCGCAATTTTGTTCCAAACTTTCTGTGTATGCATTTTTCACAATTATTAATTCTTCTCCAATACTCATTATCTCTGTATCATTATTAAAATTTAATTTTTAATTGTTATGAAAGGTACAATGTTTACTTTTTCTTAATTTTTTTCGAGGAACATTATATTGGTATTTTAAAAATTCGCTATTTGTATTGACTATATATTCTTCAGAGCCTATCTCGAAACTTTCCGTATTGGGAAAATAAGTCTTAAGTCCGTCTTAATAAAAGTGTACTGTATTTGTAGTGAAGTTATAAGTGTATCACTGTCGACAGTCATAATAACCACTTTAAACATTTTAAGTTTGTAGAAATCTATTCCGAAATCCTTAATCTCCTGTGAAGTCAATATGCTTGGATGAACTATGCTATTTTTTGCACAAACTATGTTGTTTTGTATTTGGTCCAGTTTATGTTATGTTTTTTAGAATTGTCAATTGATACAAATGAAGAAACTTTCTAATACATTTGTCATTAATATCTTTTTTTCCTGAAATGATTTTCATATTTCCTCTTTATCACTATCGATGGTAGACCTCAAAAGTTTCAACGACGTATTAAACGAATTGTTAATAATTATTTGTTTATTTATTGGGTGGTATTATTGATTCCGCGCGGAAAGAAAAATTGAACGGAAAGAAATATCGATCGATATAAAAATTGTAATTATTCATTTCTGCGGTATTCTCTTCCCGCAAACTTAATTTAACATCACTATTTTAAGTGATTATAAGCCAATGTTGTGTCAGCTGATGGGAAAAAATCAACAAGTTTTAGATGAGATTTTAGATGTGTGTGTTAAATATTTTGTTATAAATTAAATAAGGATACAATTGCCTTTTTTGAGGATAGTAGTGACAGTGATTCTTTGGACATCCGATTGGTAAGAAGAGTTTTATGCTATAAATCTGGAGATGTGTTCCAGATGAACGGTAGAGAGTAAGTTGAAATAACCCTCGCGATGGGGTAGTCATCTTGTCGCGATGCGGGGGCTTAAGTGTAAATTACACTAACTAAGAACTACCCACTCCCTGCCTACCATCATCTGTTTCTCCTAGTTGGGGCGGCTGACAGGCAACTTCTCAACCCCCTCTTCACATAGGCTGTTAAGAATGCGTCCGCCTTTTTAAATCGTCGGTCCGCAACCATAAATCCACCAGCGTCTGTTCTCAGAGTGAGCGGCTGTTGGTCTGCGTCTGTCTCCAGTGGGGCGGCAGTTTATAACAAGCCTGGCAGTAGGCATAAAATGCAAACAACCAATCGTCCGAAATCATGCCCTGCGTATCCGGTAAAAGGGCTTCATAATCTCCGGAGACCCAACTACTGCAGTGTCGGTATCAGGCTGTAGTAAGTTGTTGGCTACTGAAACCTCGACTAGTGGAGTGGAAGCGCCAGGCTCCACTAGCCGACTAGCTACTAGTGCGCTAAAAACATGCCCGATCAAGCCGATAGGCGATCGAAACCCGAGCTTGGTACAGCGTGGTTCTTCGAAACCAGGTACCTCTAAGGTCCGGATGGGACTAGTTCCTGTCAAAACACCAGTTTCAGGTGCCGGTGAGGTGGCTAAGACTCAGTCTGCCACTAAACCTGGATCCCTTGTGCCAAACACTGTGCAGAAGGATCATGCGAAGAATGATTTGATGATCCCTGTAGCACCACCCTCGACCTCCACGGCCGGTAAAATAGATTCCCCAAGGCACAGAAAACAATCCAAAAGGGCCTTCACTACTAAGCGTTCCGCTTATAAAATAATAAGTCGATTTGGTGAAAAACCTACTGACGAGCTCACGGAGCAAGAGAAAAACTCTCTCCGGTGGGCGAAAACCCTCATTGAGGGATTAAAAAGTGATCCTCCTAATGCAGGTGTAGGCAGTCCTAAACGGATGGCATCCTCTGCAGCGCCTAAACGGCAACGGTCAGAGGAGGACACTCTTCCAGGAACAAAACGTTCCAAACATATGCCTCCACGGCCACAACCCAGATCCTACAAGGAGGTGGCTAAGGACCACCTTATTTGGGCGATCATTGACCGCAACTCTCGTGATGGCACCATTTCCTCCAGCAACTGGAAATTGGTTGTCATGGCTCTCAATGGGGTGTTCTTGAAAGTTGTTCGGGACAACCCGGGACCACCACCCCAGTGCGAAGATGCTGGCTGGTACCAAGGCCACATCAAGCTCATAGCCTGTACAGACGAGCGTTCAGCGGAGCTGTACAAGACCGCCATAGAGTCCCTCGGGGAAGTATGGTCTGGCGCGAAGCTCGAGGCAATACCTCTCGCCGATGTTCCACAAAGGCCGAGATCTATTGCCAAGATTCCCGCAATACCATCCGACCCAAAGGAGATTCTGGAGATTATGCAGGTCAGTAATCCTCAGCTACCCATGAAGGACTGGAAAATACCCAAGGTTACTGAAGCTGTAGAAGGCTCCAGGAAGGCCACTGTTATTATAAACAGTGACTCCCTGTCTCCACTTCGAAAGACTCAGGAAAAGATATACTATGGTTTAGGTACTATCTTTCTCCGAGTCTGTAAGGGTGACGACAAGGAGAAGCCTCAAGCTCCGGAGAGTAAGGACTCTTATTAAGGATCTCTCCATAAGCTGTGAAGATGAATTTGCTCTTTCATCGGACATTGATGACACCCAATCGGTCTCAGGACTATTGGGGGAATTCTTTGATAAGATGGATATGGCAGAAGATGAAGACGCCCATCTAGAATATGACGACGGTTCAGAGGACGCCGATGTCACAGTCGTCCACAGCGATCAGCTACATTGAAGGTTACTCAAATTAACCTTCATCACTCAAAAGCGGCGTCAGCTGCCCTACTCCTCCGACGGTCTTCAGGCACCGAGGATCTTATATGTGTCCAAGAACCATTGTTGTACAAAGACAGGGTTTGCGGGCTAAACAAGGATGGCTACTACATTCTGTATGCAGCCGGACCAGGTAGGACCAGATCTTGCATTATGGCCAAAAACAATCTTAAAGCTTTTGTTCTATCCGACTTCAGTGATAAGGACACCTCTACTATAGCCATCGAGAACAAGAGGCGAATAGTCTGGCTAATGAGCTGTTACATGCCGCACGATCATGGAGGGGACCCACCTAACTCCATCACTAGGAAGGCGATGTCTTGCGCCAACAAAAGCAACATCCCTCTCATAATCTGCGCGGATGCCGACGCGCACCATACCGTCTGGGGTAGCTCGGATACTAACCAAAGGGGTGAGTCACTCCTCGAATTTATAATTGAAAATAAACTAACAGTAGTTAATAGGGGTAATGAACCCACCTTTGTAGTTACTAACAGAAGGGAGGTTTTGGATGTTACTCTTATTAGCGATAGGTATACGAATTTGATAGGAAATTGGAGGGTGTCGAGGGACTGCTCTTTTTCCGATCACCTATATATTGATTTCGATTTGTTTTTCAAAGTGGATTCTGAGAGTCATTTCTTGAATAGGAGAAGTACAAACTGGTCTTTTTATGCTGAGGTGCTGAATAGAAAGCTCTCTTCATGTCCAGACTCCATTGACGATAAGTCCACTCTGGACTCCGTAACTGAGTTCTTGAGTAATGTAATGGCTGAGGCAACCGATAACTCCTGTAGGAAAACTACTAGGAAAGGTAAGGCCAAGCCCACTTGGTGGAATCGAAATTACATGCTGGAACTGGATGTGGTATCTTTTCGATCCAGTTGGGTTTGGAATTGTCCCTTAGGCTACCGGATTATTGTAGCGCGATACAGGCCGAATTAATGGTTATTAAGATAGCCGTGGAACAGATTCAGTATAATAAAATTTCTGGATATATATTTATTTATATATTTACTGACAGCAAGGTGGCTATTAGGTCCCTTGAGAGTGTGTACAACACATCGAAAATTGCCCAGGAATGCCGGGTGTCTCTTGAGGAGATAGCGAGACATTCGACGGTTACCCTAGTGTGGGTTCCAGGACATAGGGATATTGATGGTAATAATAGAGCGGATGTACTTGCAAAAGCCGGTGCTACCTTAGATTCGGTTGAATCCAGTTGTGCTTTGGGTAAACAGCTAATCTCGCATCGATTATATTTGGATGCCAAGGAAAGATGGGTGAGAGAACCCTCTGGTTTGGAAACCAGAAAGATCTGGCCTGACATAGATGTGCATAGGACGCAATATGCAGTGAATATGCCCCGAATCCACCTTAGAAACCTCATAGCGGTCATTACCGGACACTGGCCTATAGGTACACATGCGAAAAGGCTGAATATACCTTACAACGACTTCTGCAGAAGTTGCGATAACGAGGAAGAGGAGGAGACGACTGAACATCTTCTCTGCAATTGTCCTGCATTCGGGGACCTGAGACGACAGATTCTGGGTCAACGAATACTTGTAAGTAAAACTTGTCTTTCCGCAGTTGATCTGGGAAAGATCCGTACCTTCGTGAACAGGACCGGGTTGGCTGAGGAACGACGGCCAGAGGACATAGACAAACGGGCGATGGTGCCTACGGTGTCACAATCGGAGGACCCAAGTGAGCTATGCCTTCGGGTGGCTGCCGGATCTAACCTAACCTAAGTTGAAATAAACAAATGTGAACCGAACTCCTGCTAAATATTGTAGAAAGAACTATTAGAGTGCTCATATCTGTTTAAAGGTGACTTAATAATGAACGGGAATTACATTACGATCCCGTAAAGTCTGAAAAGAGCATGAATATTTGCTGTGCACTTCTCAACATTAGACTGTATTACAATATTACAGACAAGAAACTTGATTTTTCCATTATCTGAAGAAGATCCAATAAACGATCCTGTTTAAGATGATTTTAGTGGGGAGGCAAATGAAATAAGAAATGAAATAATACAGAATTCAATTCGTAATTCAATTTTATTTATCTACGGCCTTATTCATAACAAAAAGTTGGCATAAAGTTAACATTAAGTTTATTCATAACACTCATGCCAAACTATGGCCAAACTCTTGTTAACGAGCTGCCAAACGTTTGCCAACTTGTGAAAGACAGCTTTTATGTGTTGTTGTTTTACATTACCAATATTTTTTTACCTACCTTTTCATCCTGTTCCCAATTTACAGATCGTTTGTGTTGCTTTTCCATTTTAATAAAAATTATATTGTTCGTTTGTTTTTTAATTTATTTTTCAATTTTAAAAATTGTTAGTATCGATGGAAAAACAAAAATGTCAAAATTAGGGATTATATACAAAAAATGGTAGCATATTTTAGGGGTATCATGCAATTTCAGAGTTGATTTATGAAAAGTTGGCAGACGGATAAAAGTTTCTTATGAATAAACTCTGTGCTAACGAGCTGCCAAGCTTAATCGGCATTCTAGTTAGCAGCTCGTTGTACGTAGTGTATAAACTGTGGCTAACTTTTTGTTATGAATAAGGCCGCTATTATGTAAGTATATGTAAATAAAAAAAAAAAAAATTATCACAATTCATTTTTTTTTTTTGGAATTCAGGTAGTAAGTATGTATATACTCATTAAATCTACCACTGCCTCTATTTGCATTTTACACAATTAAAACACAGTTCCTTACATTTTTGTTCTTTCCGTTAATTACCCGTCACAAAAATTGCTGAATCAATAATATGGCAATACCGCAACTGTAGAGTTGATACCACAACAACGGAAGGATACCGCAGCTACGGAATGAATAATTGCAAAATTTGCTTCCGCAAAAAAAAAACTTATTCGCAGCCGCGGAACGGAATCAATAATCGGACCCATTGTCTCTATATGGTTACGTGAATTTTCGTCCGTATTGGATGATCAGATATTTCCTATCTGTCCTCGTCATCTATGGTACCAAATAGTCATTTGTAGACCTTTCCACCGGCATTAATCTACCCTCTTCTACTTCGGTTTTCTCCTGACACTATGGTTCGGAGTTTCGACTCAATCAAATTTACCTCATTGCGAATGATTACCTCATTATTAAGATTCAAGTCCTGTAAGTTAATGATCCTAACCTTTTCAGTATTTATAATATGAAGGAGACTTTTGTGGTACTAACGATTTTCAATTCTCTTATTCTAATTTGTACGAATCCGTTTCGTTATCGTGTTGTTTGTTCTTTTTAATTTGGAATTACCGGTGTGACTATTGGGTTTTGAAAAGTGAATGTCTATCTTTTAATTTCTGCAAAATTCCATTACATTATTATTATTGAACTCATTGTCACAAATTAGTTTTCTCATCCTCCCATTAATAGAAATATACAGTCTCAACTTTTCCACCAACGTTAAGCTATTTTTGTCCGCCAGATGAAAACTTACAGCATGCTTGGAGAACTTATCAATGAACATAATAAAATTTTGTTTAGAATTTAAATATGTATCTACATGAACTAGTTCTTTAATGTCTGAAGGAGTCTAGGTATATTTGAATTTTTTTTAATGGGATTTCTGTCGTACTTCCCAGCAGAGCATATAACACAATTGTTAATTATCTATTGAATTTTTGTTTTCAATTGTGGGTTATAGATTCTATGTTTCATAACCTCATAAGTCGTTAAAATTCCTGCATGACCAACTTTCTCTTTATAAAAAAGTGAAATCTGTTTACCCAGTTCCTTTGCGTCTACGATGTCTTTAGTAAAATAACTGCATCTTACAAATGATACTCTTTTAATATTTGGGTATTTGTTGCACAAAATTTTGAACTTATAGCCTAAAAAAAATTTGTTGTAATCTATTGAATTGGTGATCGTTGAGTTCTCAAAATATTGCAACCTTTCCTTTATCGATTTGTCTTCGAACCAAATCAACTATCCGAATCAATTATCCGAATCAAGAGCATGTCTGTCGATAAAAATTCTATTGTTCTTAAAAATATTCATAATATTAAATTTCTTAGTTTACTGTAAAATTATTTGGTATTTAAAACGATTTACAACTGTACCGAGAATCGGAAAGTGTTTGTTAAAATTCTCCACTTATGTATGAACAGTTTCACCTTCTTCTGACTAATCACAATTACTAGTATCTGAAATATCAATTAAATTCTCCTCTTCGGAATGTTTAATATGGACCACCATAGAGACTTCTGATTGTTCCTGACGTTCTCCTTTTTCATTATAAACATATCGTTAATTGTAATTTCCAAATCTTCGGAGTCAAGTGAATTTATCTCACATCTTTCATAATTAATTCGACTAAGAAAATCTGCATTTTTATTCTCTTACTTTCTTTAATTGTACTAACCATTTTTGCAATCCTTATCTGAATCTTTTGCCTGTAACCACTTCAGTGGTTGATAGTCAATGGTTGCAGATCAAATTCTCTTCCAAAAATGTAAGGACTTTAATATTTCACTCCCCAAACAATCGCCAATAATTCTTTTTCAACAGTGGATTAATTTCGTTCATGATTGTTCAACGTTCGAGATGCAAACGAAATTGGATGACCGTCTTGGGTCAAAACTGCGCCAATTGAGAAATTGCTGGCATCCGTAGTAAGTTTAAAGCGTTTTTAAAAGTTAGTCAGGATACGGGGATTTAATTTTTCAAAAGCAACAATGTAGTTAGGGTATTTTATGATGATCTTTACATTTTTCTTTAAATACTTTATCATAGGGTACGCTATTTCAGAATAGTTTCCTATACATTAAAAAAATTATTTTATCTGTTTTCGCGTCGTTAGAAATTTTAAATTCTGAACCACCTTAACTTTATATGGGTTTGGTCTGACACCTTCAGGTGTTAGGATATGATCTAAGAACTCGGTTTCTTCGTTTAAAAAGCTATATTTATCAATGTAAATCTTAAGTCCTGTTTCTCTAAGCGTTTGAAATATTTTTGTCAAGTTTTGCAAATGTTCGGATAGCGAAGTGCTGAATATTAGGATTTCGTCTTTATAGACAACACAAATTTTATTTATATATTTGCCTAAATTGGTAATAAACTTATTCTCTACATCAATCAATGTTTAAGAGCGATGAGAAAATTTTGGCCTATTAAATATAGCTGAATAATTTCTACTGTTAAAATCGATAACCTTTCAAGAGAAGGTACCTGAGACGTTGAATTCTCTAGGTATGGGGTTAATAATTTTATGTGTCACTTGATTTATTCCATTTATAGTTCTATACCAAAGAGGTGTATTTACTTTTTGAATTGGAAAATAATTCCCAAGGGCATTTGAATTAATTAAACTTGTATCGGAACCGGTGTCTATGAGACATTTAATTTTATAATCACCAATTGTTACTACTATTATCGGCAATCTTGTGGATAAGGAGCCAAAGAAAAATTTTTATCTTCTGCTTTGTTTAAATTACCAATATCCATCGGCTTTGGTTTTATTTACCTACTGGCCTGAGACGTCAGGATCTACCATGACCATTCAGGCTACATGACTGGTTGCCTTCTCACTCTAGCTAGCTTCTAGCGGATGCTGGTAAGCCATTGCCCGGGAAATACTTGGTCTAGGACCGGAAGTAGTGAGCTGCTTGGACAGTCAACAGAGGAATCATTTCTGGTCACTCCCAAGTGAATGACGGACAGAAACTTTCCGCACTACGTGCACCTCTGCAGAAAGTCCCATTTCCCAAAGCAGGGTAATAGAAATGACCACAAGCAATATATGACAATACCACACCACACCCTCCGCCATCGCCCTAACAGGTACTTTTACGATCCGCTATGTAGGCACAAAAAATTTTTTCCCCAAACGAAACTAATAACTCTGTGAACATTCTTTCTTGCCCAAAGTTTTAATTGTTATCGTTCTCGAATGATTGGAATAATAATTACTACGTTCACGCACTAAACCCAAGCCGTATATCTGAACATCATTGTATAAACCTAAGCATTTTTTACATAAACCAATTGGTCGTAGTGGAAAACTTAACTTTATTACTGCCATATCGTTATTATTTTGAAAAAAGACGTAGCCTACGGGAAAAATGATGAAATATGGTGACCGTAGATCTTACATCATATTCATAGCGATAAGAAGCCACAGCCACTATAGTTAAATTTACCCCTTTCCTGTGAACTACACAATGGGCTGCTGTAATAACTAAAAACGTTGCTATTAAAGTGCCACCACAATAAACAATTTTTACAATCAATCAGTTGTACTACAAAGGGTGCCTCGGTAATGTTAGTAGATGTACCGCCTACAAAACTACTTTAGTGTATCTCACAAGTGTCTACTGCAGACACATTGCCCACTCTGAAATTCATGCATACAAACCAAATTAAAGTAGGGTATACAATAGATCAAATAACTGCATTGACCCACATTCACTGGAATATAGGACAAGTGTGCATGGAAATGAATACAAGTTACTCAATCAGAATGCAAACAAATCACATTGAGTGTTTTTATGTAAATGAGTACATTTACAAATACTAACATTGTGATTGGCTAATACAATTACAGAGAGAATAAATCTTGATATATTAATGGTACCGACAAAGACAAATAGAACTTTGTCAATAAATATAATAAGTTAGAAAGGTTAAGAATTAAATTCAAACTTACTATATAAGAACAAATAGAATTAAATAAAATAAGGACTTGAAATTACAATACTAATGCGGCAACAACTTGCCTTGTGTTTTAATTGAAAGCCTCGAAATAATTCGGCAGTTCCTTTGAACGCCTTGTAAATCAGCTGGAACCCTGACAGCTACTAAAAATAACCAAGGGCTATAGGGAACAAAAACACACTAATAGAAAAATCCATTACACTACACATTATTATTAATTTAAGAATTTCTTTCAAGTTAACCATTTTAAAATAAAAACTATCAGTGTGTTGTGAACAACTTTAATTTCCTCCTTTTTAATCTTTACTGAAATTTATTTATTTAAAACATTTGCTTTTTATGTTTATACATAATACTTCTATTGTTTTTTTAAAGTATTGTCCCTTTAAAACTTTAGGAACTTAAGAAACTTCAATAATGCAAATATTGAAAAGCTGTGTTTAAACTTCTTTTGTTGAAATGCTTTTAAAATAATTGTAGTACGTGTTTTATATCTAGAACAGCAGAAAGTTTTTGTTTATGTTCTCGATTTATTTTGTTCTTTGATCTGTCTGTTGAAAACACACCCATGTTTGAAATACTAAGCAGAAAATCACCCACAACCCTCTTGTTTGTCTGAGCTACTTTAGGTTTAAAACGATAAATTATAAAAACAAAAATTTAAAAAAAAATAAAGAACTTTGAACTAAAAATAAGACAATGGTGTTGTAGAATTTTATAAGAATCGATTAAAGGTATGGAACTGCTCAGTTTTTATTAGTGTGACACTTCTAACTCTTCTAATTATACAATTGTATTTTAACGGTCAGCCAATTTGTATGTATCAGTGATCGTAAGGAAAACATGACGTTGTCAGGTTTCCTAGCATTAATTTAAATCCGTTAAATATCAAGAAAACCAAGTAAGAGTGCTATATTCGGCTGTGACGAATCTTATATACCCTTCACAACGTGTAGTCATTCAATAACTATTGTTTGTATCACCATTCATCTCATTAATATGAAATACGTACATACATATAAAAAACATACATATATAAAAACATCCCATTGTAAAATTATAAATTTACGTATGTATGTTAAAATAAAATAAAAAAAAATTAAAATATAAATAATAAATATAAAACAAAAAATAATAATAATAAGGTTAAAATTTACAATAATAGCAATTTTTATATTGATAGCATCATAGTTTATTATTCAACAAATGTTTTGACCAGATAATATAAAGAATAGAATATCAATAGACATATATGTGACCTTCTCCGAGAAAAGGGACATAGTGTGTCGAAAAACGGGTTTGCACTTAAGATTTGGAAACATCATGCAAACGACACTTCTAGATAACGTCATATCGACCTCATCATCGCCATATTCCGAGTCTAGTATTTTTAAATCATCATCAAAACTGTCAGAAATATCAATTTTTATAAAAATTACTTCAAATTAACATCAGCTTGGTAACATAATTACAAAAGAACCAAGATTGCAAAACAACTTTTGAGATAATGATAACACTCATTATACAGTTGGCACAAGACTTAAGCAAATGTGCAGATAGGTACATAAAATTAAATGCACGCAACTATGTTATACTCAAGAAACTTTTCGTCAAGTGTCATTTGCTTAAACAAACAGCGAATCTGATCGTACTTTGCTTACGAAATTTGCTTTTCATTTGATTTGTACACACTGTTGCATTATTTAGTACTTTTTTTTATTAATGTTGTCATTTGTTTTTTAAATTAGTGAAAAATGTATAAATTTTATAGTTTATGGTAAAATATTTTAACATTTTACATATTAAATAATAATTTTGTGACAATAATGATATGTTTAGGAAATACAGAAATAAAACAGCTTTTGCAAAGGTACAAATATTTGAAACTAATCATAGTAAGTATTTAAGTTTAAAAAGTACAATATATCCACCGACAAGTCTTCAAAAATTTTCTTAAGCATTTGACAGACTTTTCGTTGATTTTTGACATTAGCTTAAGCCAGCCAGCATAATATAGCTAGGCCTTAAGGCGTCACTTTATTCTTTTCCTTTCTTATATGTAGTTATTTTTACAATGTTCTTCGTATTAGTATACGCACATCAACCCTTTGCTGAGAGCGAACAGATAGAATCAAGTATCGAGATCATAACAAACAGAACAGCAATAATAGCAAAGGTATTGCCACACTAAAAGCGAAAAAAAAATACGTCACCACACAGGCATGACGTCACTAAAGTCGGCACCCAATCATAACTAACCATACCGAATCGCATCTCCCAACTGAAGGTGTTTTCACAGTGATAATGCGTTATGAAACTTTAAATGCGTTTTTCTCAAAACTTCATTTTCACACATATTTATGTCGAATATCGATGGTAATATAACTACAGTTTCGTTGCCAGTTATAAAATAAATTATTACAGAGGGCAATTGGCGCCTAAAAGCTGTAAAGTTTTCTGTAAAATAGTGATTTTATTGGCAACTGTAAAGTTAAATTTGCACACTAAATGTGTATTTTTATACCCTTCACACAGTGAAAAAGGGTATATATAGGTTTGTCATTCCGTGTGAAATTTCTACAATTTTCATTTGCGACCCCATAAAGTATATATATTCTGAAAGCTTATGAATAGGGTAGCCGATTAAGCCCTGTCAGTCTGTCCGTGTATATGTTGAAATCAACTTTTTGAAGCCCCCCGACATAGGTCGGACCCGGGTAAGGTATTAAAATATCAGAAATATTCGGGAGTAGATCGGTATTGAAAATCAGAAACATCGGTTCATAAACAACTGAGATATGAGCAAAAACCCACGACCACCTCGATTTTTTTTTCACAAAAACAACATTACAACAACAACATACATACATACAAACGTGTATACTGTTTAGGGAAAACGTGGCATCGAATCCCAGCTGAGAAAAAAAAAATTGTTTTTAATTTTTTTAAAATTTTTTTTTTACTTTTTTTTATTTTTTTTTATTTTTTATTTAATATATTATATTTATTTTTATTATTATTTTTTTTTAATTTTTTTTTTTTTATTTTTTTTTTTTTTTTTTTTTTTGTTTTATATATATTATATATATAAAAATTTTTTTTTCAATTTTTTTTTTTAATTTTTTTTTTTCAATTTTTTTTTAAATTTTTTTTTTTTGTTTTTTAACATACATACGTGAATTTATAATTTTTCAATGGGATGTTTTTATATGTATGTATGTATGGGATGAATGGTGACACAAACTACTGTTATTGCATGACTACACGTTGTGAAGGGTATATAAGATTCGGCACGGCCGAATATAGCGCTCTTACTTGTTTTAAATAAAATTATTTTTAAATTTACCTGCTTCTTATGGTCTCAATAAGAGCGATGGACACTTTTTATAAAAATTTATTATTTTATGAAATAAATAGAATCAAAAGGAATAATTTTAAACTCAGTAATTTTTTAAGTTAAACGCTGTTTTAAGGGTTTAAATGCTTTTTTTGATGCTCTAATTACTTGATATTTTCACACATGGAGAATGCAGTAATATCATGTCTCTTTTATGTGTTTATTTAGGCATCCAAAATGCGCTGAAATCATATGTATTTTTTGCACATTTGCAATCATAATAGATGCGCCTAAATCATGTGGGTCAATTAAAAAAAACGCAATTTTTGTGTCCCCGCACTTTACACTACTATTTAAGGTAAAAAAAAAAACAAAAAATAAAAAATGTGAGAGTGATCAGCGAGTAATATGTAACAAAAAAACGTAATTCTCAAATTTGTATGTTTGTTTTTTTGTTTATTCAGAATGGTGTTTTGTTTCTCCCTCGGACTCCTTCCATACAAAAGCATGTGTCCCCCGTTAGAATTTTTGGGAAACAAAATTAAATAAAATCCAGAAAAAAGTAACTATTCTATTCTTTCTTTCTTGTGTTTTCATTTGTTATAGTCGTCAAAACTGAATTAGTGCAAATTTGGTGTTGCAAAGAAAGGTTGTCCCCACAATTTGCATTGAGCGTCACTTTTTTTTATAATTCAAGTAATATTACTAGTTTTCAATTTGCATTTAAATAAAGTAAATAACGTAAGGAAAGTACAAACCTTAATTATTACAAAAGTGAAAAAAAAATCTTTGTAAAAAAGTCTGCATTTGCGCAGTTTTTGTGAACACCATGGTAAGGGCGCGATAAAATTTCATGAGCGACACGCTAATTTTTTTAAAAGTGAATATATTAAATGTAAAAAATTAAAGTTGATAATCATTGTTTACATGGTTTCAACTCATTTTTTTATAATTTGTGAGTTTGCGAAATAAATTGCCTACGAAAGAAAACCAGAATAGGCAAATATTTCATGAGCATCACTTTTGATATATATTGCTTCATAGCTTAAAATGCTTAATTATGATTTAATTTTTTTATTTTTAAGAGTAAAACAACAAAATTAATTGCGGCTGAAAGAGCGCAAAGATATCGAGAGAAAATAAAGCTCGATAAAGCGCGTAATGACGAATATAAAAGAAAGAAGAAAGAAAGGTATAATCGTGGTAAATTTGAGTTTAATCGTGCTTTTGCAACTTAAACCTCTGGGGGACCTGAAATTTATGCAACTGCCACAAGCTTAATTCGAAAGTGGTAAAATTTAATGAGAATAAAAAAAAAAACAAAGCCGCTTGTCATTTCATGAAGTTTATACAGATTCAGAATAAGAGTTCGAATAAAAATTTATAAATTAAATTAAGTTAAGTTATTGTTTTGCGTCAAATATTTACATATGTGTCTAAGTTTCTTCAAGAATTACTTCATTTTTTCTGTTTATGTTAAAGACATCAAAGAATATGTATATGTTTAGTTTTGTATGAAAATTTTTATTTTTTGAAGATTTTTCGTTTCTTTTCAATTTTAAAATAACTAGTCACTTTAAAAAAAAATTAAAAATCAAGGTGAATCGTGATTTTGTGTTTATAATCGAAAAGGTGATTTTCGCAAAAGTCAATCTTGAGAAACAAAAGAACATCGTAGTAAGCTTGAATTTCAAATATTTTTGCATTTTTAGCGATTTTTTATACATATTTGGTGTGTGACGCTCAAGATAGAAATCATAGAAAACCTAAAAAAATTCAAAAAATATTGATCTTTTTGAGAGCCTAAAAGTACCAACGGAATCTTCATAAATTTCTACATAAATTGGCCACTCCTACCGGCGAATTGAAAAAACTTTAAACTTTAACTCGATGTGTACGTTTTTTTTGAAATTGACCCATGTATCTTTTCTGCTCCTTTATTTGCTATTTATGTGCTACTTTCGTAGCGTTAAAACATATATTTTTTTAAATTTTTTAGTTAAAATAAAAAAACTTAAGTAGCGTTTTAAGGTATTGTAACTTAAACGGAGAACTAATTTTACAACTTCCTGGCGGACAACTTGACCCTTTGCAACAAAATTACTTCTGCAATATTGAAAAATTATCAATAAAATTTATATATGTAATTGTAATAATAATTACCTAAGTGATATTATTACTTGCTTTCTTTTATGCAAGCTTAATTTTAATTCGCTTAAATTAGTATTAGGTAGTTGAATCAATGTCTTATTAACATTGTCGTTGACATATGGTACACATAAAAATTTAATATCGTCGGCTAAAGGCACAAACGTGACAAGTCCATATTTATCGAAAAATTAGATTTTAATGCAGTTGAATAGTTTTTTGAAAAATACACAATTTTAATTTTTTTTGGTAATTTAAAATTTCGTTTTTATTCATGTTTGGCAATGATATACAATAGTGTCAAGTCCCATTTGTAAAAAAGCGGGCGCTAAGTCCACTAAACGTTTAATTGCACCAGCTTTTATATTTCGTTTTAGCACAAAAATAGTTGGTTGCAGGCTAAGTTTCATTTTAATGGTAAAATTATTTATTGAATTGTAAATATTAACTATATATTAATAGTTTCATTATTGTTTTAGCGTTAGGAAAACATAATAGCGGAATTCACTCTTGGTAGCATTTTTGCAATTAGTGCAAATATGCACTAATTTTTTGCTACCAAGCGTGAATGCATTTTTTATGTGGGTTGCAAACTTATGGCAACGAGCTGATTTTTTAGGTATTTAAGAAACAACAAATCTTTTTCTAAATTAATAAGAAAGATTCTGTGTTTTAATATTTTCTGAAGAAAAAATTAATTAATTTTAAATAAATTACAATGCCTAAATCAACGGAAAAATATAATATCACATTTTTTTTTGGTAAAAAACGCCTTGTATGAAATTGAATTTGTGAAGATTTTAAAACCTGAGAGTAAAACAATTGTGTATCTGTTGTGTAAATTTGTGTGACATTACTTTGAACTGATTTTTAGTTGTGCATATTTGCTCAAGTGATGCAAATTGCAATTTAATAGAATTTGTTTTTGTAGTCGTGCACAAGTTAAATTGTTTGCTAGACTTGCACGGTCTGCACGACTTGCAAGGGTAGTTTGCATCAAAGAGTGAGTTCCGCTAATATCTGCTTTTTAGTAAAAAATTAACAATATGGATTATAGCTATGAAGCAAACGATGGTTTTGTTCAATATGGAAATGAAGAAGACAATGGAGTTTGTCTAGTTCCGTATGGATTCCACAGCAGTACAGATGATTCCTATTAAGAACAAAAAGCAAAAATGATGAGTGCAACTATAAAACGATGCGTGGTATACAATGAAAAATAAGAGTCTGTGCCAACATGGGAAAAAATACTATGGCAAAACGAAAGAAGGTGGGCATTGGCAATATAATAAAGTAAAAAGTGCAAGATCTATGAAAAAAAGGTGCAACTGTATTGATAAAGGTAAAGCTGCAATCATGAAAAGTGGAAAAATAACAGATCCTTAAAGGGAAGAAATTTTCAATCAATTTTGGAAAATGAGTTGGCACCAAAAGAAGGTATATGTGAGAACATTAACTCAATGTATTAATCCTAAAAGACCACGAAATCGCGCAATTGAGAACGTCTCTAAAAGAAAGAAAACATTGCGGTACCACCTTAGAGTTAACAATATTGTTTTGCGTGTGTGCTGCAATCTATTCCTAAAAACGTTAAGCATTGGTAGGCATAATTATTTAAATTGGTTAGATACTTCTTTAGATCACCACATTTAAGAAAAACAACAACTGCGTACGCAGTGTGTTCAAGATATGCATTAATTTTTCGATTCGATTCCATCAACAGATTCATATTACTGTAGATCTTCCACCACCAAAAAATATCTGTTGCCAAAATGGCGGTCCAAGAGAAGTCTTTATGAATTTTATAAAGAACAATGGTGTCACGAACGAGAAACTGATCCGGTGTCAATAACAACTTTCAATTCCGTTTTCAAATAAAAAAATCTAAGCTTATTTTTACAAAAAAAAAAAAAGACTTATGTGAAATTGGCTCTCGACATAATGTGCAAAATTATTCAAATGTGGAATTCTTGATACATCAAGAAAAAAAAATGAAGCCAGAGAACAATAAGCAAAAGATAAAGATGAAGAGTCTTATGTTTTTACTGTTGATTTGCAATCCGTTTAAATGGCACCAAAATCAAATGTTAGTTCATTTTACTACCAAACTAAATTACAGGTGCATAATATAGTTTTTTATGATTTGAAAACCAAAGACGCCTATTGTTTTTTACAATTTTAATTTACAAGAAAACAACGATCCTGTTAAGATAATTTTTTATAGTGATGGCTGTACCTACCAAAATCGTAATTCAACAATGGCAAACGCTTTACTAAATGCAGCAATCAGCAACAATATAACTATTGAGCAGAAAATATTAGAGGTTGGACACACACAAATGGAAGCCGATAGTGTCCACTCAGTGATTGAACACGCTTTAAACAAGTAAGAGTGCTATATTCGGCCGTGCCGAATCTTATATACCCTTCACAACGTGTAGTCATGCAATAACAGTAGTTTGTATCACCATTCATCCCATATGAAATACGTACATACATATAAAAAACATACATATACCTATATAAAAACATCAACATGGCTCAGATGGGATTCGATGCCACGTTTTCTCTAACCAGTATACACGTTTGTATGTATGTATGTTGTTGTTGTAATGTTGTTTTTTGAAAAAAAAATCAAGCTGGTCGTGGGTTTTTGCTCATATCTCAGTTGTTTATGTACCGATGTTTCTGATTTTCAATACCGATCTACTCCCGAATATTTCTGATATTTTAATACCTCACCCGGGTCCAAGCGATGTCGGGTTGCTTTAAAAAGTTGATTTCAACATACACACGGACAGACGGACAGACTGACAGAGCTTAATCGACTCCCCTATTCATAAGCTTTCAGAAAATATATACTTTATAGGGTCGGAAATGAAAATTGTAGAAATTTCACACGGAATGACAAACCTATATATACCTTTTTCACTGTGTGAAGGGTATAAAAATAGAAATATAAATGTACCTGCAGACTATGTAAGCTTATGTAAAGGTGCTCGAAAAAAAACCAAAGCCCTATTATGTAACTTATTTAGATTACACATGTTTTAAGTCTTTTAAAAATATAACATTCTTAAAAACTATTCGTCCTGGTCGTGAAATTGGAGATCCAAAAGTCACGGACATAGGAGCACTCAAGTACACACCTAATGGTGATATTTTTTACAAGTAAAGGTTTTCTAACGCATGGAGCAATCTGCCCCAACGTCTAGATGAAAAAGTTTTATAATAATTAAGTTTATAATGAAAAACGACAAATATCTAAAAGAAAGTATGATGATTTACAAATATTAAAAGAGACATTACGAAAAGACTATCATAGTTTTAATGAAAACTTGGCACATGAATGATAAAGATAAGTGATATATAATGTTCCTTAATAATAATAATTATTTTTTTTTTCATTTTTACATTGAAATGTTATCGTTTTTATTTTTTTTTTACATTGAAATAATATAAAAACAAAGAAGACGTTTTTAATTTAAGTGTTATATACTTATAAGTATATAATGTGTTAACAAATTGAAGTTTAAAATATTAAAATCACAACCAAGTTGTGAATACGCTTCAAAAATAAAAGGCGTCAAGTCCAATAAAAAAAGTATACTTGCAGAAAATAAGACAAGTCCAAAAACAGCAAAAACATGTGTTTAAAGATTTTTTTAGATTTTAAAACCTTATTTGTTCAAACAATGGGCGAAATAACAATGCATTGCATATACAGTTTCCACAAATATTGGAAAATATATTATTTAAACGGCTTTTTATACCCTTCACACAGTGAACAAGTAAGAGTGCTATATTCGGCCATGCCGAATCTTATATACCCTTCACAACGTGTAGTCATGCAATAACAGTTGCTTGTATCACCATTCATCCCATATGAAATACGTACACGTATGCATGTAAAAAAAACGAAAAAAAAAAAAATTTTTTAAAAAATTAAAAAAAAAACAAGTAACAGTGCTATATTCGGCCGTGCCGAATCTTATATACCCTTCACAACGTGTAGTCATGCAATAACAATTGTTGTTCATCCCATATAAAATACGTGCATACGTACCCGTTAGAATAAATGTGGCATCGAATCCCAGCTGAGCCAAAAAAATTTTATTTTATTTTATTTAATATATTATTTATATTTTATTATTTTTTTTTATATTTTTTTTAAATTTTTTTAAAAAATTTTTTTAGAAAAATTTTGAAAAAATTTTTTAAATTTTTTTTTACATTTTTTTTTGTAGTTTTTTTTATTATTTTTTTCTTATTTTTAATATTTTTTTTTTTGTAATTTTTTTTGTTTGGTATGTTTTTTACATGTATGTATGTATGTTGTTGTTGTAATTGTGAAAAAAAGCGAGGTGGTCGTGGTTTTTTGCTCATATCTCAGAAAGTTATGGGGCGATTGTGCTGAATTTCAATAGCGATTCATTCCTGGATATTTCCAAGAGATCGATACCATAAACAGATCTGAGGAGCATATAGTTGCTTCTAAAAGTTGATTTCAACCAACACACGGACAGACGGGCAGACGGACAGACGGTCAGGGCTTAATCGACTCCTCTATTCATAAGCTTTCAGAAAATATATACTTTATGGGGTCGGAAATGAAAATTGTAGAAATTTCACACGGAATGACAAACCTATATATACCATTTTTCACTGTGTGAAGGGTATAAAAAGGGTATATATAGGTTTGTCATTCCGTGTGCAATTTCTACAGTTTTCATTTCCGACCCCATAAAGTATATATTTTCTGAAAGCTTATGAATAGGGGAGTCGATTAAGCTCTGTCAGTCTGTCCGTGTGTATGTTGAAATCAACTTTTTGAAGCCCCCCGACATAGGTTGGACCCGGGTAAGGTATTAGAATATCAGAAATATTCGGGAGTAGATCGGTATTGAAAATCAGAAACATCGGTTCATAAACAACTGAGATATGAGCAAAAACCCAAGACCACCTCTATTTTTTTCACAAAAACAACAACATACATACATACAAACGTGGTTAGAGAAAACGTGGCATCGAATCCCAGCAGAGCCAAAAAAAATTTTTTTTAAATTTTTTTTTATTTTTATATTTTATTTAATACATTATTTATATTTTGATTATTATTTTTTTTAAAATTTTTTTTATTTATTTTTTGTTTTATATATATTACTAGCCAAACCCGGCGCGCGTTGCTACGCCCCTTAATAAATCGAAATGCGTTCTGAATTTTAATTGAACATCAAGTGCAAAAACCTAAATATTATAATTTTTTTATGGGCGTGGCATTGCCCACTTTTCTAATCACGAAATTGTAAAGTCATAACAGCTCAATATGTGTGCAAAGTTTCAGAAGAATCGGACCAATGCAAGTACCTCAAAATTATAATTTTTTTTATGGGCGTGGCATTGCCCACTTTTCTAATCACGAAATTGTAAAGTCATAACAGCTCAATATGTGTGCAAAGTTATAGAATAATCGGTCCAGTGCAAGTACCTCAAAATGATACCTATTTTTTATGGGCGTGGCACTGCCCACTTTTTTAATCACAAAATTATTTAGTCATGACAGCTTGATATGTGTGCAAAGTTTGAGAAAAATCGGTCTGGTGAAAGTACCTCAAAATTATAACCTTTTTTTATGGGCGTGGCCCTGCCCACTTTTCTAAACACGAAATTATATGGTTATGACAGCTTAGTATGTGTGCAAAGTTTCAGAAAAATCGGTCCAGGTCAAGTACCTCAAAATTAAAACTTTTTTAGGGGCGTGGCCCCGCCCACTTTTCTTATCACAAAATTATTTAGTCATGACAACTCAATATGTGTGAAAAGTTTCAGAAAAATCGGTCAAGTGCAAGAAGCTAAAACAGATAACTAATTTTTATGGGCTCCGCCCACTTTTTTCCACCCATAAACACTCCCTGGTATGTGTACAACAACTTGCCAAAGTTTGAGTCCGATCGGTTTTACAGTTTCGGAGTCTATAGCTAACACACACACACAGAGTTTCACTTTTATATATATAGATACAAGGTGGCGCAAAAGAAATCCTCCTATCAGAAAATGCTACAAATTTTGCAATTGGCCCCTAATGTCAGTTCTGTTTTGACATTTGTGTAGTAAACACATGCAAAATATACATTAATAAACAATGTTACGCTACACTGCTCCAGAACGCGGAATATTGGTGACTATTTATTTATTCGGTGACTTTGGCACAGCGTGAATTTCGTCCCAGATTTCCTAGCCGTCCAACGCCTACTGGTGAAACACTGCGACGTTTAGCCGCTCGCCTCGAAGAGACTGGCACAACACGAGATGCTGCCAGGAGTGGTAGACCCCGGAGTAGCCGTTCTGCAGAGAATATTGCTGCTGTAGCCGAGGATGTCATGGAAGCGCCATCGACATCGACCAGACGACGTGCCACGCAAATGACTATCAGTCAACGGTCTTTACAGCGAATTTTGGTACAAGATTTGAAGATGTTTCCCTACAAGTCCAGACGGTGCATCAGCTGTTAACTGCTGACCGCCAATCGCGTCTAACATACGCTCAAGCCATCCTGAATCACCACCAAGAGGAAGATGATTTTTCATCAAAAATAATCATGAGTGATGAGGCCCATTTCCATCTTAGCGGGTACGTAAATAAGCAAAATTTACGCTTCTGGGGCACTGAAAATCCGCGTGTAACCCACGAAGAGCCATTACACCCGCTCAAAGTTACTGTATGGTGTGCTGTTTTCGCTGGAGGAGTCATCGGACCTTTTTTCTTCGAAGACGTCGCGGGCCAAACGGTTACTGTGAATGGTGAGCGCTACAGAGCAATGATCAACGAGTTCTTTTTGCCGCAACTTGATGAATTGGGATTGGAAAACATGTGGTTCCAACAGGACGGTGCAACAGCACACACTGCACGTGCCACAACCGATATGCTGAAGGATGCATTCCCAAATAAAAATACTCCACAAGAAGAATCAAAGTTTTTCATTTTTTTTAAATTACAGCCAAAAAACATCGGAAGGTTATTTTTGCGCCACCTTGTATATATAATAATTTTTTTTTTTAATTTTTTTTTATTTTTTTGTCTTTTTAACATACGTAAACTCAATTTAGAATTCTGCGATGGGATGTTTTTATACATGTATGTTTTTTATGTATGCACGTATTTCATATGGGATGAATGGTGACACAAACTACTGTTATTGCATGACTACACGTTGTGAAGGGTATATAAGATTCGGCACGGCCGAATACAGCGCTCTTGTTTTTTTTTTTAGCCGACGATATTATCAGTGAAAGATTCAAAAACAATCTCGTTAATAGTAATTTTACAGTTTGAAAATAAAATTAAGTTATGCCTTTTTATTTTAAGTTCTTAATCGTTAAAAGCTTGTTTAATAATTATTTCATCAATATTTTTTGTTATATCTGATACACATATTATCTACGTATTTTGTTTTTGAACCCTTTATTTCATATAGTAGATTATCAATGTTTGTAAGTTTTCTATTTATATAAAATTTTAACTCAGTATGATTTACAAGCGTAGAAAAAGGAACTATTTTTTTAAATTTGATAAGTTTTCATTGATTTGCAATTATAGTTATGAAGTATAGCGCATCTTCCAATTGTCATAAAGAAGTTTTAATATATTCAAATTGATCAGTATTTAATTCAGAAATTTTATCTGGGTCAATTAATTTTCTATTCAAAATACCTCGTTTACTAAGGGCTAGTCCTAATTGAATGTCCTTTAAATGTTCGTAATTACTTTATACGTTGTCTAAAAAGCTGTCCGATAATACTTTTCCAACAATTTGATTTTGGAGCACATCTCGTTATTTACATGGGCTAAAATATTGTTAATGTCATCCTGCGTGAATGTGTTATCTTCTATCGTCTTCAATCTATACTGAATTTCGAGTGTGTCCTCGTTGTCAAGAGTTACAAACAAAAATGTAATCCCACTGCCTAAGGCGTTAAAAGTCCACGTTTGTGTCGAATGTTAAATAATTTTCTTTCAGTCTCAGCTATTTTCAGGTATCTTCTGGTCATGGGTGTCTGTCTGTTAGAATGGGTTTTCATTAAATTCTTTCTCTAATAACTCTTACGCTAATTGAATTTCTGTTTTGTAAACTTTTAATATAAGTTCGTTATACTCATCAGGTAAATACATCGTTCCCTCCTGTAGCATTATGTAACCCCGATTGCTTCTTATCTCCTGAACTTGTATCATCTGAGCCGCTGCCGTCATCATTAGTAAGAGGTGTATTAGAATTATTAGTATCACTATGGGTATTCTGATTTCTGGAAGAAGAATTGTTATGGGTGTATTTTTTCCTTTTAAAATGTGTTTTTTATTTTTTATATTTCAATTTTTTAATTTGACAATGTACTGGTTATCACATTCCCTACGTAAGACCTGTGCTTTCTTAAAAGGGGTTTCTTTTTTATCTAATCGCTTTCTCGAATTTTCTGCATCTAAAAACCTTGTATCTGTTTCATAATCTTCTCTATTCTTATTAGCGTTATTTATTCTGTTTTCCTTTCTGTTTCCTTTGAAAAAAATATTGTAAGGAGTTTCCCCATTGGTTGAGTGTATTATGATATGATTTTAAGTAAGCACTGTTTGTTCAATTCCTATTTGCTTTAATTCCTGATCAGTATCACCAATTCGTAACTTCTCATTTCCCTGTTGTGATTTCGATCTCTATGTTTAAGGCCTTATACCATTTCTGTAAGTTTGCTAATCCTGCATCTTGATCTGTTTTAATTATCTTTGGAGGAGCTCTTTTTGCTTCAATCCAATTGGTGTGATTTAGAGAAAATATCTATGCAGGTCCCACTTCAATAATATATTTATTCCGAATATAGTATGTAGAAGGTGTGATTTTAAAAGGCATCTTTGTACTTCTATGATCGAATTTGCATATCTTTAATATAATTGGGATAGTAGTATTTCATTCTAAATTCCGCTTGTATTTTTCAATTCCTTAATGTAACCCCTTTAAGTGTATTGTTTCAATAATTTCCTTGAAAGTATCATAAGATGTTATATCTTTTAATAATTTTGTAGCCGTTAAAATACGATTTTTCTTTACAAGATTAGCATAGACAGACTGAAATATTACAAAATCGTCGTCGTTTTCAAAATATATCGTTGCTGTAACATCAGCAAGTTTGTTAAAAGATCTTTTGCAAAGTCCTGCATCATCTCAACGTAGTCGACAACAGTTCTAGTATTTCTGAATATAATTTTTAGACTTTCCTTTTGTACAGGAGCTCGTCTAAATAAGAACTGTCTACGGAAAACATTTAATGGTCTCTCTTTGTTTGTTTGTGATCACTGTTAACTATAAATTTTCTTCCATATAAATAGTGTCGAAAATATTTCGTTGTCCAAACGATTGCTAAAAGTTTCTTCTCTGTAGTTGAGTAGTTTATCTTATGTTCGTTGTGAGTTCTAGTCGCAAAAAAAGTGGGATGATTCTCTTGGTTAAGAACTGCTCCCAAAGGCAAATTAGAAGCATCAGTAGAAAGTGTGAATATCTTCGTAAAATCTGGGCTTCTTAATATAGGATCACTTGATATAAGGAGTTTTACTGCTTCGAAAGCCTTAACATATTCTCTGTTATGACAGTCAACTTTGTGACCCTTTTTTAAACCAGTGGTCAAGGATTTGCATATTTTTGCAAAATTCTTTATAAATTTACGGTAGAATCCCGTGAGCCCTAAAAATTGCTTTATTTGTCTTTCATTTTTCGGAATTGGAAAATTTTTTATTGCTTCGGTTTTTTTCGGGTTCGGTTTTATACCATTTGGAGCGACAATATGTCCCAAAAGTTCTGCTTCTAAAATCATAAAATCGCATTTGTGTATTTGTAGTTTTAAATTCGCCTCCTTTAATCGTTTTAATACTCTATCCAGTGAAACGACGTGTTCTTGCAATTAAGTACCAAAGACAATAATGTCGTCCAAATAAACTAGACAATGAGTACCTACTAAATCACCAAGTACAGAGTTCATTAGATGCTGAAAAATAGCGGGTGCATTTTTTAAGCCCATAGGCGTTTTAAGAAATTTGTAGTGATCGTCTCGTGTAGAAAAAGCAGTTTTTGCTTGACTAGTCTCATCGATTTCCACTTGGTGGAAGCCTTTTGCCAGGTCAAGTGTAGAAAAGTAAAGACAACGATCTAATTTATCTAAAATTCCATCCATGTTGGGAGTTGGAAAGGGGTCATTAATTGTTATATCATTTAACTTCCAATTTTCAACAACGATTCTCCATTTGGGTTCTTCTGAGGCATCCATTTTCTTCGGAACGACCCATAATGGAGCAGAGTAAGGAGATTGACTGTGTCTTATTATATTGCTCAAGTACTTGCAAATCCATTATCATTGTCTGAATGGAAAAGTGATTTGTATTTGTTTAAAAGTTTCTCTAATTTTTCAAGTGGTCAATTCTAAATTTATTGTTAATTTGTTCTTTATGCCAAAATCTCTTACTAAATTATCATACTCGTCCAAATCTTCATCAATAAATTTATACATTCTTTTCTTAAGTTTTATAGTTTGCATATTTTTCCAAACTGTCATAACCCATTAACCCATCATAATTGTTCGAAAATTCATGAACAAAAAATTCTAATTGTTTTTTACATTTCTCGTCAAATATGTTCTGTTTAGTTTTCAATATTATCTTACCTATAACGGTAGTTACAGTTATTGGTGGTACTATTCTAATCTGATTTCTCAATATTCCAGGTCACTGATGACCCTGTATCTCTCAAAAGCCTATATTTTATTTTTGGTAATTTCCCGAGGCCCGTACATGAAAATTTTCGGGTTCTACTTAAATAGGCACTGGAGGTTCATAACGTCTGATTCTCGATTTTGTTGAGTCATATTCTCTTTGCCTCTTTAGATTCCGATAATCGTAGTTATGATGAGGATCGAGGACGAGTGTTTGAATTGTACGTGTTATTATGTCGTTGTGGAATACCGTTTTATCAATAATTTCCGATAAAAGTTCGTTTTCAGAAGAATTTGTTTGAAAATTAAATCTTAAATCAATAACTAAATTTGTATTTATAAGTGCTGTTAGGTGATTTGGTAGTAATTTCTTTAATTGTGTAAAGCACGCTTTATTTAATTAAGTGTTAAAAAAATTTTTAGTACTAATATCTTCTGCTTTTAATTTTATTGCATCCTTAATTCTACACACTTCATTGTTTAATCTATCACAAAATTTTTTACATTTTGCTAAAATCTAATATTATTTATATCTAATATAAGCCTGGTAACAGGCGTTCGCTCACCAAATTCTTCAATCAGTAACCTCTTTTAAGGAATCCAGTCTACTGGTTGTTCTCGTCTCAAGATATTCAAAGCTGGTTCTCTCAATGTTATTGTAATGCAGCTTAACTAAAATCGGCGTTCCTCTAGCGACACAGATGGTTCCGTTGGTAACATTGCAGAAACACTATCCACAAAGAGCTCCAGGTAGTTTTGTCTCCATTACACGGCTGTAGGAGTTTATTGTTTTGAAAAAATAAATCTCGTCTATCTTTTATTGCTTCCATTTTTTTCTCGTCCAAGTTTATGTTTTTAACTTTATTCATCAAATCTTCCACTTCAGTCATTAATATTTTATTTTTTGACAAAACTAATTGTTATATGTATTTATATAGTTGTAGTACAATATTTTATTTATTATATGCTTTAAAGTTTTTATTGGGTGCCCCGGTGGACTAGTCAATAGCGTGCTGGTCTGCTAGTTTGGGGATTGCGGGTTCGATTTTCGCCAGAGACTCTGGACTGGTCCGCTTCTCTTTCTCTTTTATTCATATCTGAGTTGTTTATGTACCGATGTTTCTGATTTTCAATACCTATCTATTCCTGAATATTTCTGATATTTTAATACTGGGTCCAGGCGATGTCATGGGGCTTCAGAAAGTTGATTTCAACATACACACGGACAGACTGACAGAGCTTAATGGATTCCCCTATTCATAAGCTTTCAGAAAATATATACTTTATGGGGTCGGAAATGAAAATTGTAGAAATTTCACACGGAATGACAAACGTATATAAACCCTTTTTCACTGTGTAAAGGGTATAATAAGTAAAAGAGAACGAAACTTGAGCAAGTTAATTGCTGAGTCTGAACGTGAAAACAAGTTCAAAGGAAAATAAAAGAAAATACAAAACTAATTTGCGCAAGAGATTTTCCTAATCCGTTTACGAATGCAAGAAATACAAAAACAAAACCTACATATGAAACATTGTTTCTGCCGGCACCAAATATTCGTAATAAAATTGTGCATATATTTAGGTTTGTCGCAAAAAATTAAAAAACAAGTTGCCACAAGTATTTAACTAAATTTTTTAGAAAAAATTTCCAAATGGAAAAAAAAACTGTTAAAAATTTTTTATAATAAATCCAAACAGGATTATTATCATAAAATCCTCAAAGGTAATATCTGTAAAGCTATTTATCGAGCAGAAAAAAAATCCCGCCTTTAACTAAAGGCAAGTTGTAATAATGGCACTTAATCTATAATGCATAAAAATTGTTATTGTACTTAAAATCAATATTTAACAATATTTAAGAAAATAATAGTTAGGCTCAACAAAAAGAAAACATTTCTTGTTAAAGTCGACTATAATATTATTTATAATAATTTTTTTGCAGTTTATTTTAAAGACAATAACTTCAATTGATAATTTGTCAATTACAATTGATATTTTTTAAGTTATATATAGTAATCCAAAAGTATTAATTAAATATTGTTTAAAAAAAATTAAAAAAAAATCGAGTGAATTTTTAAAATGAATACATTTGATAATTTTAAAAATTCAATAAATAATTATACAACACAAATAGAGGTGGTATAGTTTATAAAAGAAAATAATTTATGCTTACAAAAAAAGTTAATTCAAAAATAAATCATAAATATTTATCCCTTTTTTGTACACATTTAACAATACAATTTTTTCCTGTTTCATTCTTCAAAAAATTACAAAATTCAATACATGTATATCCAAAAACAGTACAAATATAAAAAAACAGTACACTTACTGTTTAAAACAATACGAATGGCAACCCTACATACATACAATAGTTCTTTAAAATTTCATATTGCCTGGTGTTCAATACTAAATGAAATTGCCTTTAACGTATGCATTTAATATGTGCAACAAAAATTTGGGGAGAAATAAAAGTTAGAAAAACTAAAAATTAAAGTTTTTAACATATTTTCTTTAATTCCTAAAATGGTAAAATTGTCCCCATTGACACAACAAAAATAATAAACTACAATGGCAATTCTATTTGTGAATCGATTTTTTTTTTAATTTTTCGATTATGTTCTTTGAATGAATGATTCTTGTTAGGAATTTAACATTTAAATTGTGGAGAGAAATTTATTTTATATTTTTTTTAATTTTATATGTCTCGCAAATTTAATTTTTAAAATTCGGAAAACGAAAAAAATTATTCATCACAATGTGGAATATGTGGAATTCACGATAAATATCTATTCGAATGATTTGCGTACTATGTCACGTTAACTCTAACCAGTATACCACGTTTGTATGTATGTATGTTGTGTATGTTTTTTTTTGTGAAAAAAAAAAAAAATGTGGTCGTGGTTTTTTCCTCATATTTCATAAGTTGGACAGACTGACAGAGCTTAAGCGACTCCCCTATTCATAAGCTTTCAGAAAAAATATATTTTATGGGGTCGGAAATGAAAATTGTAAAAATTTCGCTCGGAATGACAAACCTATATATACCCTTTTTCACTGTGTGAAGGGTGTTAAAAGAGAAAAAGTAACTTTTTGGGTTTTCCATATCAAAATTTTAATATTTTAATTGACGTTATATAATCTAAAACTATATAAAGGGTGGTTAAATTTTAAGGGCCGATGTTGAATATGAACCACACCTAAACGTCAAGTTTTTTTTTTTGCTTTTTATATGACATTTCTCAATTTCAGACTAACTCAATTTGAACCATTGAAAGATACACAATTACTAAAAAGCTTACTCGAAGATACATTATAAGCATTGTGATAAAACAATAATAATAATTTTAAGGGCCGATGTTGAATATGAACCACACCTAAACGTCAAGTTTTTTTTTTTGCTTTTTATATGACATTTCTCAATTTCAGACTAACTCAATTTGAACCATTGAAAGATACACAATTACTAAAAAGCTTACTCGAAGATACATTATAAGCATTGTGATAAAACAGTGAAACGAAAATTATCAAAAACTATTGAAAAACAATTTTGAAAATGATTGAAAAAACGACTATAGCAACCATATGACACCTTTTAAGGGTTTACAAATAGGTTTTATGTTTAAATCATTTTTCATCACATACCTGTGACAACAGGACAACAATAATATAAGAATATTTTTGTTTTAAGAACTACCAAAAAGAGGAACATTTTTTATCCTATTAATATTTTTCTCGGATCAACTTTTTTTTTAGCTTTATGTGGCTGGTAGCTACATAGGGTACCAAAAAAGTAGCAAATTATAGTTTTTATCCGTTTTTTTTTTGCCTTAGGGGTTGCATATTAAAAAAAAGCACAGATAATCGTCAGCTTATTTTTTTAATTAGATTACAATGGTTTTTCTCTTAATCTGTATCATTTTCAGTATAGCAGATATGAAGTTTTTTTCATTTTCACCCTTTTTATCCCCTTAAAGTTCAAATTTCCAAGAATCCCTTCTTAAAATTATTAATTAAAATTATTTAAATATTTTTATTAAGAAGTTTCAATGCTAATTTTAAGAATCTGAAATAATTTTCAACGATTTTTTCAGCACTAACAGTTTTCACTAAATTATATGAAGACATTTTTCCTTAAGCCTGAAGTACACGAAATGTAAAAAGCCACATATCATCATAATGTATAAATGTTTCCACTTCGGCCACATGTGTTTCATTTGCATTTATAAACTAAAATACATTTCGTGTAATATCAAAATCTTACTGCTTGCAACCACTACGACTATTTTAAAAAATGTAACCAAAGTGCTGCACATTTTTGTGACGTCAGACCCACATGTACACTGAAAAAAAAATACACTATTATTATTTTACTAAAATAAATGGAAAAATTGATTATTGTATTTTTTATGTGATATAAACTTTACGTACGGTCCACACCAGCCATCGATTTGTTCGAACAACGAACAATTTTTTGTGCGCACATGAATTTGCCTGGTCTGGACCGCTGTTTACGATGTTTTGTTCAAACAGCGTTGTCAGAACATTTATTCGAACAAGGATGTCTGATATTAGAAGGTATTTTAAATATGAAAGAAAGAGACGACACAAAAAAATATCAATAAAATACACTCTATACGTTTTTTCCATAACAAAGAACATGAACAATTTTATGACAGTTGCTCTGCCGACGTTTTGTTCTAGTCTGAACAAATCGATAGCTCGTCTAGACCAAGGCATATCCATAAGGTACTCGTATCCAATCAGCAAACTGTTTTTTTTTATTTACATCTTATAAGCGTTACGAAGGCATATTCATACAGGTATATGCAAGGGCGAATTGGTACAACAAAGAAACTTTTTAAGGGATTTTTCTGACAAGGCCAATTCGTATAACAAGGATGGAAAAGTTGTTTTAATATGTTTAATTCAATAAAATTTTATTAAAAAAAGGATATGTGTTTGTGAAGTACATTATAATGGTGATAAATTTATTATCAAAAAAAAAAAATAATAATAATAAATTAAGTTAAATGTTTAATTCGGAATCCAAAATCTAATTTTCCATTCCTGCATTAATAAATCGAATCAAAGAGAATTCAACAAATTTAGACATTGTGTTTCTCCATCATCATGTGCTGATAAATTCACCTGTATGAATTCTCCTTGAGCGGTACCATTTTTTTTAAAAAGTCTGCATGCATTTGTCAAACAAAATTTTTTTATTTTTATTATAAAATAAATAATTTGCAGTTTCAGTTGATTTAAAACGTTTTAAAGTTTTTTAAAAATTATTAAAATTAAAGAAGAAAATAAAAAAATGGAAAATGGAATGAAATGAAATGGAAATGAATTGCAATTCATGTTTGCTAAATTCAAATAAATTGATTAAAATTTCATTCAATTCGTTTTTTGTCGAAAAGAATTAATTCAAAATTTTACCAATTCAGTGCATGAATGATTCGTGAATTAATTTCAAAATGAATGATTCGTTTATAACTCTGATAAATATACAGTCTAAATACATCATACTTTTTTGGGTGTTTAGAAAATTTGAAACAAAAATCAAAATTTGTATGCGATCATTTAAGGCACCAAAAGCTTAATTTATTTATAAAACAAAAAATTATTTCAATAGTGATATGAAAATAAAAATAACTAAAACATCAAAAATTCACAAGAAAAAAGTCTAAATACAGCAGTACAAAAAATATAAAAATCAATTTTTTTTAATATTTAAAGTAATTATTCGATATTTTGTTGGCCCTCCCCGGGCATCGATAACTGCTTGAAGACGACGAGGCATAGAACTCACTAAATTTTCGGTTACATCAGGCGTTATTTCGTCCCAAGCGCGAAGAAGAGCACTCTTAAGGGTTTCACGACTGCTGATGTCATATGTTCGCACTTTTTTTCTAAAACGTCCCATATGTGCTCTATAGGGTTAATGTCAGGTGATTGGGGTGGAGAATTAAGTTGTCGTGGAGCATAATAGAGAAGCCAGTCTCGCACCACATGAGCGGTATGCTTCGGGTCGTTATCCTGTTGAAAAATAAATTGAGTGCCAAGGCCTAGGCTATCCACGGATGCTTTTAAATGTTGTTCCAATATGTTCTTATATTGAAAACGATCCATGTTACCTTCAACAAAGACAAGTTGACCCACTCCGTATGATGCCATGCCACCCCAAATCATAACACTGCCACCACCATGTTTAACTGTCGGTATGATATTGCTTGGATCAAGCGCAGTGTTGGGCTTTCTCCAAACCCTTGTTCTTCCATCGTTTCCAAAAATTTTGTACTTACTTTCATCAGTAAATATTACTCGCCTCCAAAAATCCATATCTTTGTTAAGACGTGCCCGAGCGAACTCAAGTCGAAGCTTACGATTTTTCGCAGAAATAAGTGGCTTTTTACGTAATACTCTGCTTCTCAGATCATTGTTGTGCAAAACGTTTATAACTGTTCTCGGTTTAACAGTAACATTGCAGCATTTTTCAAGATGTTCCGCTAGTTTGGGAGCACTTATCTTTGGGTCTCGCTTGACTTCTTTGACCATACTGCTAACATCACGTCTCGAAAGCTTCTTGGGTCTGCCAGTGCGCGGCTTATTTTCCGTTGTATTGGTTGCCATGTAATTTCATACGATTGTCTGCACCGTGGCTCTAGTAAGTTTTACAAGTTAGGCAATTTCTCCATAAGACTTGCCTTCTTTTCGCTGTTTGACCACGATATTTCTAATGGAGATCGGTACTTCTTTTCTTTGTTCCATTTTAAAAGCTCAAATTTAAAAACATTCTTATTGTTACAAAGAATTTTTTTTTTTTTTAAATTTGTGATAAAATAAAAATTAAATTTACGTAAGCACAGGGCACGGTGCAAACAATCATTAATTCACTGTTGGTCAATCAACATTCAGTTGTATCACATAAGAATACAGAAGGGAAACCAAGGTTGCCGTATGCCTTTTTTTCGCTCATAGCTGTCAAAATGGCATCACTCCTTAACCTGATTATAGAAAATAGATAGCAATAGTAGAAAAAATTATATTGTTATCCCTTTTTTCTGATGGTGTTAAGCATTTCTCTAATTAACATTTTTAAACAAGTTTTTTATAAAATTTTGTGAACAATTTATATTATTTGGCGCAAAAAAGTAAAATTAATTGAAGAAATTTGGCGCACAATATATTATATTTTTTGGCGCAATTTTCTTCATTTCTTTCAATTTTTCTTTTTAATCAACGTCGCTAAGAAAAGTGTGTGTGGTGCATTTTAACAAAAAGTTTAAATTGGGAAAATTTATAACAATTTTGGTGCAAACAAATTGAAATCTTTGAAAATGTAAGTAAATAAATATAAAATAAGAGTTCAAAACTTTAATAAAATCTATTTTATTTGCTTTTCCAAGAGCCGTAAATGCGTTATGGGTTGCACAGAAAGAAGGAATCTTCATAAGTTCCCGGCTGATGCAAACAGGTAAGTGAATGTGCTTTTCATCGAAAGTGGAACATTTTTGATTTAATTTATATTTAGGACAAAGTTAATTGTCCAAAATATTGTTATTTATATTTCTTTTTACTGATTGCTATTGTGCAAATTGTTACATTGCATTAAGGCAATGTATTCATCAATTATAAGTGTTAAATAAATTCTTTTTTTTGTGCTTATTGCTGGAAAAAAATATATATAGCTTAAAAAAAGTTGATGCAGTCAAAAGTGAATTGCCTTAAAAATAGTTTGTGCTACAAAATTCCAGCAAATATAAAAGAAAGTGATTATGCAAAGGTTCTACAAGGATTAAGTGATAAATTTAAGTGAAAACAAGCAAAAAAAAAAGTGAATATATGGGATCAACTCATGATGAAATGCTTCAGTTTAGGTGAAACATCCCCTATAACGTGATATTGGTGCATTGAACTTATATGTATAAAGTGAAAAGAAACCAATGTTTCATTAGTTAAAGATGTTTGCTTATATGAATTGTTTAAGATTGTTTTTAATTTTATGACAAGATATTTTTAATTAAAACAGTAATTTTTATGCATATTATTGCATTATTACTTTGTAATCATTCAAAATGTAATACACTTTGGATTACTTCTAAACATATTTTACAATTCATGTAAAGGTACAACTTTTAGCCATTAAACGTCGTTTCCTATTCATCTAATATGCATGTATTATATGCACTTGTTGGAATGGAGGGAAGTTATTAATAAACTTAATCCCGAAAGACACGCTAATGTTAAAATCATCCTCAGCAAGGAGTTAACTTCTTAAATTAGTTGCCAAGAACTTTAAAAAGTTATTTTTTTGTAATTGAGTTAGAGAATTTTATATATATATATATATATATATATATATACATATATATTTTCGTTTTTTTTGTAATATTTTTTTTGCTATTAAAGCTTTATAAATAAATAAATATTATGAAAATAAATAAAAAGTAATTTGATTTTTTATTTTGTCGAACTTTTCTGTTTAAACTAATATTAAAATTTTAATCAGGCTTGAGTTAATATTAACATTAAATGATTAAAATTTAAATATTAGAATAAAAAGTAATATAATAAAAAATTAATATATTGATAAAATATATGGTGTATATGTTCCTAATTCTTACTTTTGTAGTGATTAGTTTTATTTAGCTTTCAACTTTTTTAGTTACGCAAAATTGAGATTGCATAGATTAACTTAACTTAATATCATAGATTAACTTAACTTAATATCATGAAGTATATTAATTCTTTTTATATAATAATTTACTTTTAAGAATATAGGTAATCGTTAGACGTCTTAATTAATAACTTAAATATTTAATTACTGCCTTATTCATAAAAATTATTAAAGCTTTATAAAGGGTTTGTAAAACAGATTTTCTATGGAAATTTGTTTTATAAACCTCTTATTAAGCTTAAATTTATCAAATATATTATATAGAACATACATACCAGAGCTGTAAAATAATGTTTTTTTTAAAGAAACTGCGAATCATTCAGGCTAATTCATGCTGAATTAGGAAAATTAATTTTTTAATGTGTTAGCTACACCATTACCAACTCCAGAACAGCTGGACCGCTTTGTATTATCTTTGGTTTGTTGAATTTGTTCGTTTGTCCGTTTCGCCCTTGACAAAATATTTTTTAAAATTATTTCTACTAAATTAATATTTATAAAATATTTTTTCAACTTCATTTTCTTTTTCTGAAGCGTTTTAATGCTTTGATTTGTTATTTTGTTTTAGACGTTCCGAATGGCTTCGCATTTTAGGCGTGAAGTCTTCGGTTAAACGATTGTATGCATGCAGCCGGCATTTTTCAGAAGAATATTTTTTTGGCAACAAAACTTCAAAGTTTGCTGTTCCAAAAAATGAAAGTTCTGAAATAACTGCAAATAAACTAAGCTGTAATGAAGCATCGGTATCGGCGCAAAAAAATAATCAAACTTTAATTCCAATTTCGTTGTTAGGCAATTCAATAAATAACATAAGTACGACAAACAACTCGAAACAATGTAGTATAGGTAGACAAGTTGATAGCGACAAAGTAGAAGAAGACAATCACATTAGTTTTATAGATAATAACGGGGGTAAGACGGAACCAAACTTTTTTGAATATTCCTTAAAAAAACGAACGTTGCTTCTAAATTAAGGACGTTACAAGCTGCTCTTGACAAATATCGTGGACAGTATCTAGCAGAAAGACGAAACAAGAAAAAATTAAGAGCAGATAACGCTAGGTTATCGACACAATTAGATAAATGTAAGAAGAGAGTAGCGGAATTGGAATTAGAGTTAAAGAAAAAAAATGATATGTCTGCTAAAGTATCGAATTCTTTATCAGTATGCATTGAAAATAGTTTAATAAACCATAATCGGGAAGCCAGAAATCGTCGATATAGTATTGGCTTAAAATTAATTGCGTTAGCGGTTTATTTTCTCTCTCCTCTTGTCTACCGGTATTTAAGAACGTTATTAGATTGGCCACAAATTCGAACTTTACATCGTTTTGTAAAGGACTGGCCGAAAACCCCGGGCAATTTAAATGGCACATTTGAAGCTTTAAAAATGCGTGCACTCAATTTTACAGAGGAGGAGAAATATGCCAGCGTATCATGTGACGAAATGTCGTTAAAAAGTTTTCTTGATTATGATAAGAATAAAGACAAGATAATAGGCCTGGAGGATTTCGGGGACGAAAATCGTTCACGAAACATAGCGAATAGCGCTATGGTTATTATGGCAAGTGGCATTGGTGGCAATACTTGGTCGCAAGCTGTTTCCTATTTTTTTGTTCATGGAAGCTGTAAAGGCAGCATCATGAAAAGTTATATTTTTGAAGCGATATCAAAATTACAAGCCATTGGATTAAAACCTTGCCAATTTGTATGTGATCAAGGATCCAATTTCGTAAATTTTTCTAAAAATGTTGATATTAGTAAACAAAAGCCTTATTTTGAAGTCAATGGTAAAAGAATTTTTTTTATGCATGATTCTCCTCATCTTTTGAAAAGCGCCAGAAATTGTCTTCTTAATTAAGGATAATAAAGTTTTCTTTAATAACAAACGTGTTTCTTGGCAAGATCTTATTCATTTTTATAATATAGATTCTAATTCAATAAAATGTGCTCCAAAGCTAAGTACGGAACATATTTATCCCAACAATTTCCAACGTATGAAAGTTGGCTTAGCAGCTCAAGTTTTAAGTCATACCGTTGCGATAGGAATGAAGACTTTACATGCTTCAGGAAAGCTAGATTCTTCAAAATCCGCAACTTTTTTAAGTATGGCAGAATATGCGGAGTTTTTCAACTGTCTTTTTGATATTTTTAATATTCGTTCAAATTTTTCTCTTTTTACTTGTTCAGAAAAACAATTAGAACTTCTCAGACAGGCCACGAAAAAACTTCAAACTTTTACAATACTTGACGAAAAGGGCGTTAATATTACAAATAGTTTCAGATTTATTACAGGCTGGTTAACAAACATTTCGGCTTTAAAAAGTCTTTGGACTTTTCTTAATCAAGAAGGCTTTAAGGGACTTAAGACACGAAGACTAACGCAGGACCATTTAGAACATTTCTTTGGACAAATACGAAAGGGATCTGGTAATTGCTTTTCTAGCTCATTTCAAAAGAGGTGGGGCCTAAATTATGTTAACGTAGTTATCAATGGAAATTGTGAAAGTGTTTCACCAGAGGACAAAATTTTAGATTTTTCTATTGTAGACCTCGCATACAGTTTTGATCCCAATAACACACAATGGGATGACTTTCACTCTTTACCAAACCCTTGTCCTTCTATTAGCGAATCGGACATTAATGATTGTCATATTGACGAAAAATCTATTTTAGAAAGAAACGCTTTTGTTTATGTTTGCGGTTACTTCTATTTTAAACTTCATAAAATGCATATTTGTGATTTTCCGCTTCCGAATTTTGAAAATGGAGATATTCCAATAGATTACTACTTCACATATGCAAAACAGTTTGACAATTGTCATTTAGTAAAACCTCCTCAGGGATTTGTAGATTATTGCTTAATTTTAGAAAGCCGGTTTATCGATTTATTTAATCAAAATTGCCATAGATATGGCATTCGGCAAATAATTTTTAACGAACTTTTTAAAGAATCCCCCTATCTTTGTTGCAATAAAATAACACACAAAGACGTTTTAGATTTATTTATTCGAATTCGTATTTATTTTATTGTTAGATTTTTTAATGCAAAAATGAAAGAACCTAATTTCAAACAAAAGTATCTTTGCGTTTCTAATAAATAGACTTGAAAATTAGACATACTACACTTTCCTCATATGATACACTAAAAACGTTTGAATTTTGTTTACCTGTTGTTATTTTTTCATTTACTATAAAATGCTTCATTACAATTTTAGTTCAAAACTTTCATTTCTTATTTATTTTAGTAACATTATTGCTTTTATTTTATATCTGCATTATAATCATACATATTTGTATATAACTATCATTTTAATTATTTGGTGTTTGTTAATCTACATTTTCTCCCTAATACTCTTAACACATTTACTCACCAACACAAAAAAACTAACAAAGCATAACATATAACATTGATTCCTGTAATATATACATATATATTTTTTTGCATATATATTTTTGAATATAAAGTACTTAAACAAATCACAATATACAAAACTATCACAACATTACACGAAACAAATTCAAAAACTCAAAAAATATGATTCTTATTTTTATATTACAGAATTTTATATTGAATTTTAAAAGTGAACTATTTAAATGTTTTTAATAAATGAAATGCAATGTTTGAGAACTTTATTGTACATATTATGTAATTATATGATTATTTATATATACCCTTTAGTAAAAGAAATGAATTGTAGTATTGTAGCATGGCATCGAGGATTGTTCAATAGATGAGTTATATATAATCCAGGAGTAAGTAGAGCGATTATAAAATGCATCAGCATTTCTAGCTTCCTCTTACTCAAGACCATCATGCGTGGCGAAAAGCCACAACCTTCTTGAGGTGATGCCGTTTTAAACAAAACATGATGGATCTAGACCAGATAAGGTCGAAAAAAAATCTTAAAATAAATAAATTTTGTATAAACAATTTAAATTTTCAGTATTTTATTTTAAATGAATATAACTTTACAAATTAAATTAATAATACAGAAAGATTTCAGCTAATTGGTCCCGTTTCCGCAGGTCAGTATCCTTTTTCATTTTGTTAAAATTATATTGAAAACATCACCCTTAGAAAAAATGAGAAAATTAAAAAATATCAATTAATATTTCTTTTTTTTTACAATTTCAGGCACTTGAGAGCACTTACCGTTGATTCCCGGAAGATTTCAGCTAATTGGTCCAGTTCCTGCAGGTCAGTATCCTTTTTCATTTTGTTAAAATTATATTGAAAACATCACCATTAGAAAAAATTTGAAAATTAAAAAATATCAATTAATATTTCTTTTTTTTTACAATTTCAGGCACTTGAGAGCACTTACCGTTGATTCCCGGAAGATTTCAGCTAATTGGTCCAGTTCCTGCAGGTCAGTATCCTTTTTCATTTTGTTAAAATTATATTGAAAACATCACCCTTAGAAAAAATGAGAAAATTAAAAAATATCAATTATTATTTCTTTTTTTTTACAATTTCAGGCACTTGAGAGCACTTACCGTTAATTCCCGGAAGATTTAAGCTAATTGGTCCAGTTCCTGCAGGTCAGTATCCTTTTTCATTTTGTTAAAATTATATTGAAAACATCACCCTTAGAAAAAATGAGAAAATTAAAAAATATCAATTAATATTTCTTTTTTTTTACAATTTCAGGCACTTGAGAGCACTTAGGTTAGGTTAGGTTAGGTTGAAAATGAGGGGTATAAAAGCCCAATCCCATGACAGGTATACACCTATGCCCAGTTGGCATGTTGTGCGCTCCATGTGGAAAACGGAATTCCCAAACAAAAAACCATAAACATAATTTCCCATAAATAACGGACTAGTCCAAGAACCCAGTCCCCTCAATGTAACGCCTTATGGATCTCCAGTTCGAGTTACCCAGGTATTCCAAGTTCGGCATAGTATCCACTGCAAAATTTTCGCGCCTAATATGCCCAAACGCCGGACAATGACAGAGGTAGTGTACCAGGGTCTCATCCTCTTCCTCGCAAGCTCTACATGTCGTCTCCTCAGACAAACCCATGCGAGCTAGATGAGTTCTCAACTCCGTATGACCTGTAATTACACCGGTTAATTTCCTAAGTGTAGGTCTACTTAGTCTCAGAATCTCCTTTGACTTCCCAAGATTTGGGTCACCCCAGAGTGTTCTTGTCACCTTACCGACATCAGTGCTTTGCCATTTTCTGAAATGTTCTTCCATTGCCCAACGTTTAAGTTCATCCTTAAATCGTTTAAGGGGTTTGGCGTTCTCCAAAGTTATAGTACTCAGAAGAGCTCCCATTTTGGATAAGTTGTCGGCTTTCTCGTTTCCGATCAGCCCGTGATGGCTTGGTATCCATATTATCTCCAGATGTTCACAATTTGCATATGAGTTTATCTCACTCTTGCATTGCAAAACGTTCCGGGATTCAACTTTCTCCATTCTCAATGTCCTAATCACTGATTGGCTATCCGTAAAGATACGAATCGGAGTTTAGCTATTCGTTTCCTTTATCCATTTAATTCCTTCCGTAATCGCCATGATCTCAGCCTGAAAAATAGTGTTGTGATCTGGTAGACGGAAGTATTTGCCTCTATTTCGGCTTATGTCGTATAAGCCCATTCCAGTTTGGTCACCAATCTTTGAACCGTCGGTGTAAAGATCGATTCCGTGGTTGTTTCCCATCCTGATTATCTCATCCCATTCTCCCTCTTCCGGTATAATGGTGATGCAGTTAATATTCTCATATCTCATCGGGATTTTATTACATGTTAATTCCGTAATATTTCCCATCGGTAAGATATCCGTTATTCTTTGGTATCTGGTCTTGTGTTCTCTTATAAGCCACTCATCTATTGCCACTAATCTTGTGGCAGCTAAGGCCGCTTCATATTTTACCTGTATCTCAATAGGCCAAATGGATAATATATTCTCAATGGCCATTGTCGATGTGGTCCTCATGGCGCCGCAAATACTAATGCAGCACTGTCTCTGAATCTTTTGAAGAGGTTTTATATTCACCTTCTTCTCTGAGAGCACTTACCGTTGATTCCCGGAAGATTTCAGCTAATTGGTCCAGTTCCTGCAGGTCAGTATCCTTTTTCATTTTGTTAAAATTATATTGAAAACATCACCCTCAGAAAAAATGGGAAAATTAAAAAATATCAATTAATATTTCTTTTTTTTACAATTTCAGGCACTTGAGAGCACTTACCGTTGATTCCCGGAAGATTTCAGCCAATTGCTCCAGTTCCCACAGCTCAAAATACTGTTCAAATTAGACAAAAGGTAGGAAAAAAACCACCCTTAAAAAAATTACAAAATTTCAAAAATATTAATAAATAATTGTGTTTTTACACTTTCTGGTACTTGAGGGCACTTACCGTTGATTCCCGGAAGATTAAGTCCAGTTTCCGCAGGTCAGTATCCTTTGCAATTTCCACTTTTTTTATACCCGCCACCAAAAAAATGGTGGGGATATATTCATTTTGTCATTCCGTTTGTAACACATCGAAATATCCATTTTAGACCCCATAAAGTATATATATTCTGAATCAGGGTTTGATTTGATGACGATCTAGCTATGTCCGTCCGTCTGTCCGTCTGTCCGTCTGTCCGTCTGTCCGTCTGTTGAAAGCACGATAGAGGTCGCACCGAAATAGCTAGGGGGCTCAAATTTTGCCAGAATCTTTCTTATAGACAAGGTTTGTTTGGTATTGAAAATGAGCTAAATCGGAATATTAGGCAGAGAGTTATAGCTCGAAAGGCAAGAGTAGGTCGAAAAAACCGTGTCCTACGAACATCGAATAAAATGGAATTGTGTCCAAACGGATTAACGTAGACTCATGAAACTTCGAATATATATTTCCTGAGTAAAAACAATATTATTTCCCGAAAATTATCTAAATCTATGCATTGGGAGAGGAGTTATCGATCAAAATGTACGAAAATTTATACCGCACAGTGTATTTTTTGGTATATTTAAAAACAAAAACGCCATAAAACCAACAAAATTGGATGTACGACTCTGAAATTTTGCACACTTTGCTTTTTGGTGAGGGGCTTTTTTGTAACGGAAAATCAATATGCCACGCCCACTTTTACGCCCACCTCCCATATAACGCTTTACCTAAAATTCATATAATTTCTCTATTAACAAAAATTTTGGAATAATAAAGGGCTATATTGAAACATATAAGCTGTACTCATATGCAAAAACAACTTTGACACGCCTACTATAACGCCCACTTTTCACGTTATCTACCGTTAATGAAATTTAAAAGTTCATAAAACCACCAAAATTAGAGGTATGATGATCAAATTTGCTACATATAGCCCCCTAGGCAATGTCATTACTGTGCCAGAAAATTAAGGGGCCACGCCCACTTTTACGCCCACCTCCCATATAACGCTTTACCTGAAATTCATATAATTTCTGTATTAATAAAAATTTTGGAATAATAAAGGGCTATATTGAAACATCTAAGTTGTACTCATTCGCAAATACAACTTTGACACGCCTACTATAACGCCCACTTTCCTTGTTATTTACCGTTAATGAAATTTAAAAGCTCATAAAACCGCCAAATTTAGAGGGTTGATGATCAAATTTGCTACGTATATCCTTCTAATCAATGTAATTGTTGTGCCAAAAAGTTTAGGTGACACGTCCACTTTAACGCCTACCTCCCATATAACGGTTTATCTTAAATTCATGTAATTTCTCTATTGACAAAGTTTTTGGGAAAATAAAGGACTATATTGAAATATCTAAGTTGTATTTATTACCAGACTCTTTATTGACACGCCTACTCTAAGGCCCACTTTCATTAAAAGACAACATTTACAAAAGCATTTTAGTAGCATATCGAAGTATCTGATGGTCCAAATTTTCAATGACAATGTTGATGCTCAATTGCTGGGCATGATGATGAGGCGATGTTGACTGCTCTTTTGCCACACTATCGCAAAAACCAGCAGTGGTTCCCAATCAACGAAGAAGGCAGGATTATGTTGATCAAAAGAATTACGAAGTGCGTAAAATGCATTTTGTTTTGAACGCCCATTTTCATAAAAAAACCTGAATATTAAACCTGAAAATTAAGGTATTTAGGCTCATTTAGGTGTCTTTCCACTGTTCAAATTAAGTTAGTCTGAGATTGAGAAATGTCAAATGAAATGCAAAAAAAACTTGTTGCTTATGTGTTGTTCACCTTCAACATGGGCCCTTAAAATTTAACCACCCTCTACAAAGAAAGTGATACATATTTTATTTTAAAGAGATTATTCCATAGTGATTAACAAAATAATAAATAATGTACTTTAAATGTACACAAAATTGGTGGTGGGTATAAAAGATTCGGCACAGCCGAATATAGTGTCCTTACTTGTTTTCTTAAACGACAGCCTTACAAAAATTGTTCATTTATTAGCAAGCACTATTAAATATAAACATGTTAACATTATTTTGTTTCTTTTTTTTTCATTTTTATAGCTTACCTTGAATCTTGAGATGACTTGTCTCCCTAGTATTTAGAAATTTTTCCAGCAGCCAATGGCCAACTTATCTTCCGTAGGTAACTAAATAAAACACACAAACAAATAACACTTATACACATTTATTTTACATCCCACTTATTCCAACACTAACAAGTTTCTTATTATTTTTTATATATTGAAATTTGTATAACTTTTTTATTCAACAATATCAAAAATAAAATATTTTTACAATTTTTTTAACAAAATATTTTCTTTGTTTTTATTATTTTGCTTTTGTTTGAGGTGATGTATACCCGCTTGTACTTACATGTACTTGCCCACATATCACGATATTTTCTTTCTCTTTCGATAATCGTGTTAAGAACATATGATTTGGGCATTTTTGAAACGTCAAAGTTGACCAGTCTGGTTGTATACTGACCTCACAGAAAAATAAAACAAATGATTATAAACATTGATTGTTAAAAAAACAATCATATCTGTTCTTATCGCTACCTAACTGGTGGCTAGAGCAGGACAATAATAGTGATAAAAATGAAAGAATAATAACAAACAAAAGTAAAAGGGTTGCTGTTAGAACAAAATTTCAATCTAACTCATTGTGGTAAAAATATATGAAAAAGGGAGAAACTAAAGTAGTTACCGAATTCAATTAACTTAAGTCCCGTGAGTTAAATAGATGATATTTACAACCAACATGCACCCACCGATCAAAGAGTGCTGATGATGAAATCGTAGCTGGTTTCGAAAATGCATTAAACTCGGCTAGTTGTCGGTAAAAATATAATTTTTTAGATTATTCTTTCATTTATCACAAATATAAAAAAAAAAAAAAAAAATTTTTTGTAACAATAAGACTGTTAATATGAACTCTAGCCTGATTAAAATTTGAAAATTAGTATATGTATTTTGTTTTTGTATATATGCCGGCATATGTCACAAATTTTTTTTATTTTTTTCTTTAATTTGAATAATTTTTAAAAAACTTTAAAACGTTTTAAATCAACTGAAACTGCAAATTATTTATTTTATAATAAAAATAAAAAAATTTTGTTTGACAAATGCAGGCAGACTTTTTAAAAAAGTTGGTACCGCACAAGGAGAATTCATACAGGTGAATTTATCAGCACATGATGATGGAGAAACACAATGTCTAAATTTGTTTAATTCTCTTTGATTCGATTTATTAATGCAGGAATGGAAAATTAGATTTTGGATTCCGAATTAATTTATTATTTAAATTAATTCAAATGAATTGCAATTAATTCAAAATTAATTTAAATGAATTGGAAATGAATTGCAATTCGTTTTTTTCTAACTTATTTGAATTAATTCAAAGTCAATTCAATTTAAATGAATTGGAAGTGAATTGCAATTCATTTTTCCAATTCATTTGAATTAAAAATGAATTGTAATTCATTTTTCCAATTCATTTGAATTAAAAATGAATTGCAATTCATTTTGCCCAATTCATTTGGCGTTATTGACATTTATCGAAAATACTTATATCGTCGTCGCCATTGTTATCATCGAAGTTGAAACGACTAAAGCAAAAATAACGAAAAAAATTAAGAACTATTAGATTTTGATGCCGCAATAAAAAAGAAAAAACTAGAATTATTAATAAAGCAGCTCAATTTTCGTAATTAGTATTTTTATGTGACTTTATTTGTTTATTTTATTTATTTTGTTATGTATTTTTTAATGAACTGGGGCCGGCCCATTTCTAACTAAAAAGGTTGCATTTTAAAAATAGTTTACATGTAAAACAACCCTTATAAACTTTGATAAATATACCCCAGGTTTTTTTTACTTTTGCTGCATACATACATACATATGTATTTTGAATAATATAATATAAAATTATAACGAAAAGGAGTTTTTAATTGTATCTCTCGTTCTGGCAGCTTTTGTGCAATCTTCCCTGTCATAATTTTTGTTGCTTATACAATAATTTTCAGTTTCTTCGGAAGACATTTCTGTATAATTAGCGGAAAAAGAAGTATTATAATCAATGCAAATATTGTGCAGAGCAGCACAAGCATTAACTGTTAGTGCAGTTTTTTTGGAACCATAGTGTAACTCACGCGCTCCCAGAAGGTATCAAAATAGTGATTTTAATACACCAATTACTCGCTCTATAATAGTTCGGACTTTTGCATGAACAGAATTTTAACGGCTTTCTGCACTGTGTTCAGCTGCTGATCTGTATTGTGTGATTAAAAATGGTTTCAAAGGATACCCAGCATCTCCTAAAAATGTAAATGCAAAGAGGCAAATTACGACATTCGAACGTGATCGAAATTTGAAAATTCTTATTAGATTCTCTATACCTAAAGCACAGCGAACTCGATCGTTCGAGGAAAATTTCGATCGTGATCGAAAGCCGTAATTTAGCCCATGTTTTTAAGATATTTGAAATTTCATACCCAGAATCCATGAATTACGATCACCAGCTGCATATTTTTCTCGAAGGCACCTTCTTACTCGGCTTGTATTTCAAATTAAGGAATCGTAGCTAGAGCCTGGATGTCTACCATCTACTTATATTATACGCATCTTATGATCGCAAATCCAAGTACAATAAAAATGTAAACAACTCAATTCTTAGTATAAACACAAATTGCTATTAATTATCATTAAATTTATGATAAAAAAAACTTTTTCTGTTGCCGTACAAATGTTGAGAACTTTTGCTGAGACCAATTATTTTACTATGGGTTCCGTCTACACATACTATGATTCCAGGAAAACTAGTTTGTTCATAATAAAAATCGTTTTCACTCCATTTTATCATCTTCCGACATTTCAAATTTAATCTAGTTATTGACAATTGTGGCATTCATCGCGTCCAAAACTTCAGATCAAATTTTACTAACCGTGCATTGAGCCAAGGACAAATGAAATTCATTTCCAACGCTTAGTTGATATGATCCTTGCGTGAAAACCGCAAAGCAGTTGAAAGTTTTATTGTTGGCGTAATTGCAGACTTTGTGTTGCATTTTAGTTTTGGACGGATTTGTTCCAACACGTATTGAAATGAAGTTTTATTAAATCACAAATCTTTAAAAAAGTACATTTTATAAATCAATATTTTGAAAATAATTATTTCTTTTTTCATAGTTTTACCAAAAAAATGTATATGTATATTTGGAAATGGTTTTATAAAAATAACGTTCTGTCGTAACATCTTTATCTTTATTATTTCATCATTATCACTTGAGCTTGAAAAATAAAATTCACTTCTCACCCTGTTTTATTTTTCGTTTAAATTAACAAAATTATCTAAAAATTTGCAATAAGTCAAAAATAACAAAGTGCTACCAACTTTATATATATTTTTTTTTTTTGCTTTATTTTCGATAACTTCTCTCCTTCCTTTCAATGTATTTGAAGCATACCTATTTAGGAACGAAACGCCGATAAGAACTGCATTTAAAACGACAACGCCTACGGGAATAGGGCCGATTGTCACGCAAGAACCTCTTTAAAGTAGGTGCTTGTTTCAAATTTATGAAAGGTAATGTTAGTGCCATACTGAGAGTTTTCATAAAATTTTTGCAACTTAAAGCCTAATCACCTTTCCTGCTTACATTATGGCAATATATTATACAAGTGTTAATAGTTGCAATATTGATCATTCCGTAAGAAACAGCCATAGGCCATCTATTCGTCTTTCTACTACATGACATAAGGGAACGCATTTGATCTAAAGTGCCTACTCCACCTTAAGTTTGATTATAAAACCTAATAATTTAAGGTTTTCCGCTAGTTTCATTGACAAAAGCATCTTCGTCACAGGATGTAAAACATTTTAGATGGCTTTGGCTTATAAGAGACAAGTGTAAGAGGTCCGTCAAAGCAAAACATTGATGTTACCACAGGCCTTGATCAATTGTTTTTTATCTCTTCCGGTATTTCTCGATTGTAAGAGTTACGATATTAACGATACCCCCACATAAAATAATTGTATTATGTTTTGCTTACAAATAAGAAATTAAAATAAAGTTGTCATAAAATTAAAACAAACACACACTCATGAATGCATACAAACATTCATATATACTTTTTCGTAAACAATTTAAGTTCTTTTGCTGTTTGACAAAAAACTACTTTTTGTGTACTTAACTGTGGCCAATGAACCCTCTAAATAAAATCATTACAGTCATTATAGTTATTAAGAAATCCATTTCTTTTTTGTAAAATCAGTTTTTATTTTATGACTATGAAATTTTTGTATTTAAGATTAAGAAATTTGTAAAACAACATTCAGTCATTCATTCCTATTCTTGGAGTCAATAAAGATAATTAAAGCAAAACCATTGTTTTATTTATAACAAAACCAAAAACTGAATTCATTTCTGGCGACGAGGATGGGATATCGCGGGAAAAATAGCCTTTAATATATTAAAGCACTGTTTTTTCTTTATTTTAATAATTAACCGCGAAACGAAAAAAAAAATTTGTTACAATAAAAATCCTTAAAATATTAAGGTAGTGGTCGTGTATGTATACAATACATATAAGTGATTTTCTCTTTAATCCTTACAAACATTAAGGATCTATTTGAATAATAATCGTTTAAAATATTTATGAACTCCAACAAAAATTATAAAAAAAAACCCTTTTTAAGTGGCAATAAATCAAAGTGATCAAAAAAAAAAAAAAAAAAAAAAAGAAGAAAAGAAACAACATTTTTTCAACAAGAACAAAGAAACAATATCATACAACTAGAAACAACATTTTTTTTCCAACAAGAACAAAGAAACAATATCATACAACTAGAAACAATTACCTACAATTGAAGACCAAAGCCACCACAACATCCTTTGAAAGAAAAAGAAGATCAAAAATAATTTAATGTAAGTTACACAAATATATACATACATAAGTACGTATTCTTAAGAATAGTGATAAAGTTCGAAAAAAAGAAAAAAACATTTTGCAATTTGTGCCTATAAAAATTAAATTAAGAAGAGAGAAAGGTGTTTTTTCCCAAGTGTTTGTTTTATATTTCCCAAATTTCTTATATTCGATTCCCTTAATCATGGCACAAGCACCCTCTATTACACTTGACCCAATTAAATATCTCGAAACTCTACCTGAGTTTAGCGGAAGTAGAAATGATTTATACAATTTCATTACCTTAGTGGAACGAATACACCCCATACTGACGCGGTACGATGCAATGTCCCAATTGGTTTTTTCCGACATCATTAAAAGTAGATTTCAGGGTAAAGCAAGGGAAATCATAGAAATAAATTTTCATGTAAAATCGTGGGCAGAAATCAAGGATGTACTAATGAATAATTTCGGCGAAAGGCTTAGCTTAGAAGAATTATACGATCAAATGCGATCAGTAGTATTCAAAACAAACGCATCCGATTTTTATACCGAAATTAGAGACAGGTTAAAAAAACTAAATAATAAAACAAGTATTATAATGGGAGACAATCCAGGAACAGAGGCCATAGCTAAAAATAATATGAGATCCGCTCTTAATATCTTCAAAGAAAAAATTCAAGAACCAATGAAAACTATATTGGCCTGCAGGAACCCAAGTAGTTTGGAAGAAGCAATGGAGATATTATTCAAATCAGGATATGCTAATTATGGAAATAGAATAATAAAACCTCCAAATCATACACGAAATAAAAATCACAATTTTTCGAATCATAGATATGATCAAACAAATACTCCTTATCAACAAAGATCATACTCAAACCCCCAATTTAGAACTTCCTTCAGCCAAAATCACAATCAAGGATCTTACACAAGCCCGCAACATAAAACTAATTTCAATTATAATCAATATAAAAAACAGGTAGTCAACAAAGACCGAACACAAATCCACAATATAAACCTAGTTTCAATCCCAATCAGCAGTGGAACAATTTTAATAGATCAAACTTAGATACAAATTACCAACGACGTGATCAACCAGAACCTATGGATGTGAATGCCGTTCAATTAACTCCTAGAAATCAAACATGCGAAAATTTTCACTTTCCAGCCTCAAAAGCGAACTACCACATATAACCGTAAAAACTAAATTAGGGCATTTAAAGTTTTTAATCGACACAGGCGCCTCCCATTCAGTTATTAATCCAGGTATATGCCATCCAAAGTGGAATGTGCCTATGGAAGAAACGAATATTAAAACTTTACAACATTTTATTAAAATAAATCAAAAAGTTCGCATTCCTCTTTTTGAAGAACTTTGCGATCAAAATTAACTAGTTGAATTTTTTGTTTGCAAATTTCACGATGTGTTGGGAAATAATATTTTGAAACCATTAGGAGCAATAATAAATTTAAAAGATAATGAAATGAAAATAGGAGAAAGAAAGGTCCCATTGAAATTTGGTCAATTACTGGTAGAATATTACTTTGAAAGACGAGGACTATACCAGGTTGAATTACCCATTGAATGTAGGGAGGGACTAGTATATAAGAATCAGGCACTGTCATCTGATAACGATGTAGAAATTATAGAAGGTGTGTACGAAGCGGAAAATTATAAAATTAATGCTACTATAAGTTTTAAAGGAGAATTCCCAAAGTTGGTAAAATTTAAGCCATGTAAAACTGAAAATGTCACTACAGAAAATTTTTGCATTTATAACATTGGTGAAGACACCCAACAACATAAAGTTTCGGAACAAATACGAGTTGATCACTTAAATAATGAAGAAAGAGTAAAACTGTTACAAATAATAAATAAATTTAAAAAAAGCTTTTACACAGACATTAAAGATCTTACGTTCACTAATGCTATTAAACATGAAATAAGAACTGTAAATAACATTCCAATCGCCGTAAAAACATACCGTTATCCTTATGTTCAGAAAGAAGAAGTGAAAAAACAAATTAAAGAAATGTTAGACAATAACATTATAAGACCTAGCCATTCGCCGTATTCAGCACCAGTTTGGATAGTACCCAAAAAACTGGATGCCAGCGGTAAAACCAAATGGCGATTAGTAGTCGACTATCGTAAGTTAAACGAAGTCACTACAGATGACAAATACCCAATACCAAATATAGATGAAATACTGGAAAAGTTAGGAAGATGCCAGTATTTCACAACACTGGATCTCGCAAAGGGTTTCCATCAAATAGGAATACATGAAAAAGATATACCAAAGACTGCATTTAGCGTCGAAGGGGGCATTACGAGTTCCTTCGTATGCCATTTGGGCTGAAAACTGTCCCTGCCACTTTCCAGCGATTAATGAACAATGTTTTGGCGGATTTTATTAACAAAATCTGTTTGGTGTATTTGGACGACATCATCATTTTTTCTACTTCACTCCAAGATCACTTGGAATCACTTACTATAATATTTCAGAGACTTAGAGATGTGAATCTAAAAGTACAATTAGATAAATGTGAATTCTTGAAACGGGAAACAAATTTCCTAGGACACATTGTAACTGAAGAAGGCATTAAGCCGAATCCGGAAAAAATAGAGTGCGTAAGGAACTTCCCCTTACCTACTACTGCAAAGGAGATAAAACAATTCTTAGGTTTAGCGGGCTATTATCGAAAATTTATTAAGGACCCAATTCTAAACTAGTAAGGTGGAGATTACGGTTACAAGAATTCGACTACGAGATAAAATTCAAAAAAGGAGTTCTGAACGGGAATGCGGGTTCCCGCATAGAAATAAACATAAATGTCGAAGATAACCCTCCTACAAATGATCAATCTTTAACGAATAATGTGGTTTTAGAAACAAACAACCCCATGAATTTCTACAAAAGACAAATAATCTTCAACAAAAGTAATTCCGGTTCAATGAGAATAAAAAATGAAACTATCTTTCAGAATAAAAGAAAAACAATTTCTGCTAAAGAATTCGATGAAGCAACGCTAATAACAATATTAAAGAACCATTTTGATCCAGAAAAAACTAATGCAGTTCTAATTCGAGATAATACTATACTTCAAAATTTTAAAAACGTTGTACATAAATACTTCGTTGTACATAAATACGGATTTAAAGTCCTTTTGAGTAAGAAAATTTTAAGAGACGTCCTAGACGAGGACGAACTTAGTACAATAATAGATAGAGAACATAAAAGGAACAACCATAGAGGTATCAATGAAAATTTTGCGGAGCTAAAAACAGAAGTGTATCACCCAAAGCTTAAAACACGAATCACACAATTTATAAACAATTGTGATATTTGCAATAAGGAAAAATATGAAAGACATTCAATAAAACAAAAATTCAAATTAACTGAAACCCCAGAAAATCCAGGCGACATTGTACACGCAGATATCTACTATAACTTAAAGAAAACCCTATTCTTGACATTCATTGACAAATTCTCCAAATATGCACAGGCAATCAAAGTAAAAAACAGGTCTTGGATAGAATTCAAAATTGCATTGGCTCAATATTTGTCGTCTGTGAGAAAAAGAAAAAAACTTGTTATTGATAATGAACTAGGATTTAAGGCAATACCACTTCTAGAATATTTACGGGAACAAAAAATCGAAATTCATTATACGTCAAACAATAACCATACTTCCAACGCGGATGTGGAACGGTTCCATAACACTCTGAACGAACATATTAGATTACTTAAACATAGATTTGAAAAACGGGATAAATAATTGGGAAGAATATCCTGTAATCAGGGAACAAATTATAAGAATGAAAGAGAGAAATTTAGAGAAACTTAACAAAGATCGTGAGGACGTAAAAATACGAACAGGACCTATTTACTTGAAAGATGAAAGAGGTGGGAAAAATCACTCGAAATTTAGGAAAATAAAAGTGTCACGGTTAGACGATGATCATGTCATAACAGATCGAGGTCATAAATATTATAAATCGCATATAAAAAGGAATAGAAAATTTCAAAACGAAATCTCCCCAGAAAACTAAAGGAAATATCATATAAAACTTTATTTTCAGATGATTCTTTTCATGATTGTAGGTGTAACAATACTTAATAACATAGGAGCACAATACCTAGAGGTGGAAGACCTGACAACCAATCACGGATACCTACCAATCAAACTGAAAAACATAGAAATAATTGAAAACTATTTAAAAATAATACATATTATCAATACAACTCAATATCTGGAAACAATTAACATTTTGCAAGACAATATACTTGAACTATCGGACACGTATACGAACGTTACACCACTGTTGGACAGCGTTAACAGAAGCATGGATATATGTAGAACAAAAATTAAAAACTTAACACCAAACTTTGGACAAAGATGCCAGATGTTGATGATCAAGTTAAATTTCTGGAGGAAAAGCTTGTTGAAATTTTTGAAAAATCTGTGCCAGTAAAGACAGTTAAGCAGAAAAGTACTACAAAGCCTTGGTTTAATGAGGAAATTAGAACTAAAATCAACCAACGTGATTATGCGTACAAATGTTGGAAACGTTTTAAAACTGCAGAACTGCATGAGAATTTTTCTAAAGCCAGAAAGGAAGTAAATAAACTTATTAAATACAAGAAATTTTCTTACTTTTCTAATTTATTTTCAACTGCTGTGGACTCAAAGAAAAACTGGAAGATTATTCGTGATATTGGTATTGGTAAATCAAGTAATGTACACCCTATGGAAGTGAATGTTGATTTACTAAATGAGAAATTTGTTGGAATTCCATACGTAAACATTTCTCCAAACTATTACTCTTGTAATAACAGTTCAATATATAATAGTTCAAGTCCAAAATTCTCCTTTCGATATGTTTCTCAAAATGATACATTTATGGCTTGTCATAATGTTAAATCAAGTGCAATTGGCCCGGACAAAATCCATCCAACATTTTTAAAACTCGTTCTACCTATCTTGCTTCCACAAATCACTCACATCTTTAACACAGTAATTACTAAAAGTATCTTTCCACAAAATTGGAAGTATGCCAAAATTGTTCCCATCCCTAAAAATAGTAATGAGTACCGCCCGATTGCTATCCTTTCATATTTATCTAAGGTTCTGGAAAGGCTCTTACACGAACAAATGGTTTATTACTTACATGCAAATAATTTATTTACTGATGTACAATCTGGTTTTCGACCTAAACATAGTTGTGCTACTGCACTTCTCGAAGTGACGGAGGAAATTCGTAGCTATATTGACAGTGGAAATGATGCCTTGTTAGTGCTTTTGGATCATACTAAAGCATTTGATATGGTTAATCACACTATGCTTCGTATTAAGTTGAATAAACTGTTCTTTTTTGCCTCCTCTGCGACTGATCTTATTTCATCATACCTAGAAAATCGATATCAGTATGTAAGCTCATATAACAAACAATCGTTGCCGTTGCCTGTAATCAAAGGTGTTCCCCAGGGGTCCATTTTAGGTCCTCTACTATTTACAATATATATAAATGATTTACCAAAACAGTTATCATATTGTAAGATTCATATGTACGCCGATGATGTCCAATACAACGCAGTTTAGGAAATGTATTTTTAATTTTTATTGTCATAATTGAAAATGTGTAAACTCTTTTTTTAAAACGTTTTTAGATGTATTTATATTTGTTATTGTTTTGCTCCTTTCCCTTTTTATTATATTTATAATTGTTTGTATTTAATGTTATAATTTTTTATTGTATGACATATTTAAAACTAAATCAAATTGTTTTTCCTGTACTATAATATACCAATATATAAATAAAATAAATAAATAAATAAATAAAATAAAAACGGGGACTAATAAACGCAATAGGAAAAGGATTAAAATATGTTGCAGGAACAATGGACAGTGACGACGAAAAAGAAATTCTGGATAGAATCCAAAGACTAAATAAAAGTAATACAGAGACAAATAAAACGTAACAGAAAGAAGAGAAAAAAGTGTAAAGCGAAGTGTCAAAAAAAAACCATGACAACAGAAACCATGTCTATTTTTCTACCCCCCTTTTCTTCTCTACACCGCTTGCTATCAAACAAAAAATGACGTCCAAAATTGGACGTCATAAAATTCATCATGTAAACCTACTGTTACAGACCATATTAATAATCAACAGAAAATAATTCAAAAATATATAAACAAATTCAAAACAGAAATTCAAAATAAAATTCTCAACTTAGAAGATGAAACCTTGTTTTTAGAAAATGTTTTCCAAATTAATAATGATGTGAATTTGCTCATAGACCACGTGAACGAAATAGGTCACGTAATCTTTAATTCTAAACTAGGAATAATCCCCTCAGACATATTGACGACCCAAGAGTTCAACTACATAAACAGAACAGAATCATACCTCCACACTAAAGTATCCGTTGCGTATAGAGAAAACTTAGTAATTTTAACATTAAACATTCCAAATTTTTTAAACGAAACATATGCAGAAGTTGTATTTGAACCACTTCCAGACAACCAAAATAAAACTCTGATCTTGAATGAAAATACTGTTCTCATATACAAGAATGACATTTATAAATCAAATACCTTGAAACATAAAAGACTAATAAGAATAAATGTTTAACAAATAAAGTGAAAAATGTAGAAGCTAAGTGTAATATGAGTATAATGAATTATCAAGAAGAAAAAGAAATTTATCCAGGCTTACTTATATTTAAGAATTATCAAGATAAAATTGTCACAAATTGTAAACATTCACTTGATTTTGAAAGTATGAAAACATTTTTGTTGAAATTTGAAAATTACTTTGTTGAAACTAATTTAAGAACATACGAAAATTATAAAATAAATATAAAAGAAATTTTTATTTTAAATAAGTTTATTTTAAAAGTCAAGGAAAACAATGGCCCATAACACTAGGTCACAAATAACAAACTTTTGTCTGTTATTTGTTTCTAGCATACTTTTTCTCATGGATTTGGACCTACTGAACACGAAAATGAATTTTAAAAATTTTTCTGTCGATTGGTTTGCGAGATACAAATTTTTTATTTTTTTTTTTTTAATTTTTGGAGGTACACTTACTATTTTGAGCATATCTTTAGTCTTCTTTGACCTATTTTATCCTACTACTACTCAAATTAAAGACAATTGAGCCGTCTACAACTTATTCTCAGAAAATTTTCAAATCGGGTTAGTAGTTTTGATGTTGGCGGCTTAAAAAGGTTAAAAAACTGGGTTTTTTTAGTAAAAATGTGGCTGAAAAATTCATATAAAAATTCATATAAAATATAAAACGCGATGTTAACAGCGATTTTAATTTTTTTACGTATAGCTGACACTTTTCCAAAGAAAATAAGCCCTTACTTAACAAAATCTGATGACAAATGGCCGACTTATTATTTTTTTGGTAAACGACCGAAATTCCGCTATTTCACGATTTTTTGATTTTCATTATTTGCACAGCTTACCTACCCAACGCAAACGAATAAATACATTTGAACTTAATTTAAAATAAACAAATTGGTCTTCGTATATTATTTTTTAATTTATTTACAGCACTACATGCTCAATGTATCGCACAATTAGCTAAACTAACGAAATTAAACTAACTAATTAAATTAAGCAAATCAACGCACAAAAAAAATGAGTAAAAACAAAGATATAAGTGTACATTTTATGCCATGTGGAAAAACTGCTGACTTCTTCTTTGTTTTTTGTATTCGCTGCAATCGGTCTCACGTATTAGGGTCCAAATATAGTCACCCATCATAGCCGTGTCATAGATGCCCTGATAGCGTCGTTCCATAGCCTTCAATTCCTGATGAAAGCGCTCGCCGTGTTCGTCGCTCACGTCTCCTAAATTCTCAGGGAAAAAATCCAAATGAGAATGCAGAAAGTGTATTTTAAGTGACATGTGCACTCCCATGGCTTCATAGTTCTTTACCAGATCCTCAACTATGTCCTTATAATTCGGGCTTTTGTTGTTTCCTAAAAAGTTTTCCACAACAAGCCTGAAGGAATTCCATGCTGCGGCTTCGATGGGTGATAACAGCTTTGGGAATTTTTCATCTTTCAAAATTTTTTTTATCTCGGGTTCTGCGACGACTCCTTCTTTAATTTTTGCCAGCGAAAGGTAAGGGAAAATTGACCATAAATAGGCAAAAGCTTCACCTTCTTTGTCTAATTTTTTGGCAAAATTTTTAATCAAACCCAATTTTATGTGCAGCGGCGGAAGTATTATATTTTCACGGTTCTCTATTAGTGGTTTGCGCTGAACATTCGCTTCTCCAACTACAGGTTTCGTTCGTACCGGCCATTTTTTTTTTATATAATGCTGATCATCAGCGCGGCTATTCCAAAGGCACAGAAAACAGCAATGTCGCGTATAGCCTCCTTGGAGTCCACACAGAATGGCCACAACTTTAAGGTCGGCGCATATTTTCCAATTGTATTTCCTATACTCTATGCATTTCAGCAAAATGTCCATAGTTTCATAGTTCTCCTTTGAATGAACCGCATGAGCAATAGGAACAGATGGCTTTTCATTCCCATTATGTAAGAGAACTGCCTTCTGAACTGAATTTGGTGAAGCTCTTGGAACAAGCCTAAAATGTCGCTGCAAAAACATATTTGGTCTTTCTTTGTATAAAATTTTGCATACTCCTTGTGACGGTTTCTGTACGCTGTTACTTTCACTTCTGAAGCCGCAAATCCACACTGTATCATCCGAGACGCAAAAAGTTCGGCTTTCTCCTTAGTGAGACCAAAATCGCGCACCCAATCGTTTAGTTCGGCCTGTGACAGTAATTTTCGCTTTGCACCCGGCTCAAATTCGCTTGCATTTGACTCGGACTCTTCTTCTGACGATTCTGCTTTTTGAAGAGATGCACCAGGGCACACTGGATATGGCACATCATGCGAATGTGGTACTGGAAGCGCAAACGATCCCACTTGAGCGTAGTTCTATTTAAAAAATCTTCCTACCCCACTGTTTGTGGTGAGGCAAAAATAACAGTCTGTGGAATGGCATAGCGGCTTTTTCCACATCATTGGTGTATCGAATTTCATATGGCGGCTAAAATTAAAATAAATTACTATATTCGCTATGTATAATGTGTTTAAATAAAAATTCTTACCTTCCGCCAGCTGCCCAGTTGGTTAAGATTATATAGCAAAGATCACACAGCGACTTAGGTGTCCATGGTTCTGTGATATTTGTTGAAATACCAAAATAATTCAAATAGTGCAATTGTACTGCTGGAGTAAACTTGTGTGCGTGATTTTTTTTTATAAACTGGCCACAAACATTGCAGAAATTGTCTGGATCGTTCAAACACTCGAACACACGTAGTCTTTTACTCATTGTCTTCCTTGCGTTTTCTAAATATTAACTTCTTTACACTTTCACAGACAGTTTTGAAATGCAATTGATAACCGTGTCTCCTTATGTTTAAATATGTATGAGCATGTAGTGCTGTAAATAAATTAAAAAATAATATACGAAGACTAATTTGTTTATTTTAAATTAAGTTCAAATGTATTTATTCGTTTGCGTTGGGTAGGTAAGCTGTGCAAATAATGAAAATCAAAAAATCGTGAAATAGCGGAATTTCGGTCGTTTACCAAAAAAATAATAAGTCGGCCATTTGTCATCAGATTTTGTTAAGTAAGGGCTTATTTTCTTTGGAAAAGTGTCAGCTATACGTAAAAAAATTAAAATCGCTGTTAACATCGCGTTTTATATTTTATATGAATTTTTATATGAATTTTTCAGCCACATTTTTACTAAAAAAACCCAGTTTTTTAACCTTTTTAAGCCGCCAACATCAAAACTACTAACCCGATTTGAAAATTTTCTGAGAATAAGTTGTAGACGGCTCAATTGTCTTTAATTTGAGTAGTAGTAGGATAAAATAGGTCAAAGAAGACTAAAGATATGCTCAAAATAGTAAGTGTACCTCCAAAAATTAAAAAAAAAAAATTAAAAAATTTGTATCTCGCAAACCAATCGACAGAAAAATTTTTAAAATTCATTTTCGTGTTCAGTAGGTCCAAATCCATGAGAAAAAGTATGCTAGAACCAAATAACAAAATGGCTGTTGCCTAGTGTAATCATAGTTAAACAGTAAAGTCGGTTCTTTTTAAAAACAACTTTTAATTAAAAACCTGCTTTTATTAATTTTGCAACTATAATCAAAATTAAAGTATGTTTTAACTTGAACTGACTTTAAGTGGATGCTGCGTCAAATTTAATAATCGATTTCATACAATCTGCATCAAAATATAAACAAGCTGGCGTAAAATATAAATATTTTAGAGCAAATAATTAAAGGCGGCAAAGAAAAACAAAAGTTTTTGGTGTTTTAAAATGGAAAATTCAAGTGTTTTGTGTGCAAAAATTTAAAACAAAAATGTTTTTTGTGGAAAAATAGAAAAGGTAGAATTATATTTTTTAAGATATTCTAGTGCTAACTTTATTAACAACTGCTTGTTTCCATAAAAGAAACCTAGGGAATGAGAGACAAACTGGTCTACTGCCGAAAAGGAGTTATTGCGGGAGTGCATAAATGGACATATTAAAATTGTAGAGCACAAAGGAAATGACGCTTCCATGATCAATAAAAAAAGAGTGCATGGAAAACAATAAGAGGTACCATGGCTTCCGCAGGTTTTGAGAGGGAAATCCCTAAGCTGAAATCGCAATGGGTAAGAATGAAAGTGAGTGCCAAAAATTCATCTTCGTCTAGCTCAAAAGGGTCAAACCTTTGTTTATAATTTTTGGGTTTTCTTTGCTCCTCTAAATCTTCAAGAATGACAAAATCCGCTCTAATTTTGTTAAATGTACACATATTTTTTTATCTAGACAAAATCTAATTTTTGTTATTTTCAATTGCTTAAAATTTTTATTTTATATGTATGTATACAACAAACAGCTGTTGCATTTAAAGTTGATGTTAAAAAGTTAAAAACAACTTTTGTTTGTTTTAACTTTAAAATATGCTTTTACGTTTAAAGTCGGCTTTTGCTTGTCTATGGTAGGCAAAACTGATAATTTTGAAAAAAGTCTACTTTAAAAATTTAAAGCATACTTTGTTTATGACTATGATTATGGGCCAATGTAATATTTCCTAACTTGAATCTTAATGAAATACACTTTAATAATACAATAAAAAATGTAAAACATAAACTCTTTGCAAACACTCTAATAAATACTGGAAGCAATATAGGAATCCTTATAATTTTTATTTGTATTCTTGTTATAATATATGTTAAAAACAACAAAAGAACTTCCATCGTTTCTTCGTCGGAGCCTCAATCTAACGGAGGGGGAGTTACGATATCAACGATACCCCCACATAAAATAATTATATAAACACGTCTGGGTTCCTTTTCCCAAATAAGGCATTGCATTTATCATATACTTTGTATCACTGCCACACATAATTATAATAATTATTTTTATTCCATATTTACTTGGCTTATTTGGAATATGTATACGAAATATTTAGACATAGAGATGATGACGAAAAAGCTGGTTGCTGGTCTACATTTACTTCGTCTATGCAGTCGCCTGCGATAGGCGTCGGCAGTTATTCGGCCTCTAAATCCTCGAAAGCTTCCTCAATGTCACTCTGTACATTATCTTCGCTCTTGTGGTTTTCTATCACGGTATCTGTTTCTTCACAAGTAATCTCATCATCAGACTGTAAAAGGTAATTTTTTTCGAGTCAAGATATCGACAAATAAAAAGCTAAAATATAAATTTTTACAATTTATGCACAATAAGTGGTTATAACAATCAACACTAATGTTCATAAAAATAAAAATCTTGAAAGTCACTCTTAAGATAATCATGCGTATTTTTGACTCACATCACAACTATATTTCAAAATTAGAAATACCTACCGCAGCATCGTATGCGTCTTATAATTTGTGAATTTGATAATACAACATCTGACAAATATTTCACCTTCGAGGCTAAAAATGTTTAAAAAGTAAAATTATCAAAAATAAATAATAAAAAATCACATTCTTTATACTTACTCATTCGTTGCATCAGCCATTTTTATAATTATAATTTTTTGTTTATTTGCGCCTAATATGCAGTACTGTTGCATTTTTAAACAGTTGACAATTGCAGTGTTGCAATTCCTTGCATTTTTGAATGTAATGCGCATAATATGCAGTGCAGTGATGCATTTACGAACAGGCCCTAAGTTTCTCTGTTTCGCTTTATGTTGTATTTTACACTTAAATCGTTAAAATCCGATGAAGTATTGCGTTTAAGTATAACTCTGGCTCAAACTGAAAATTGAACACTAAGATGCTGCCGCAACAATTTCTTTTAAATATTTTTTTTTGCGAGTTAATGCACATTTACTATACACTTACACGATAATATTATTTTTGTACATATACTTAAAAGAATGTATTCTTTTAGTAAGTAATAATTTAAATATTTTTTTTTTGTTTCGTCGTTAATAATTATATATTGAACGGTTAAGTGTGGTATTTCAGGTAGTTTTGTGTTTAGGCTATCGTATACATATTTGCATGAGATAGAATGGAGGGTAAAGATAAATAAAGAGGTAACTACACCTATCCTCTTTACGAAGCTACCAATTTAATGTTTCATACTATTGTTTTTGCTAATTTATCGATTTGGGAACATAAGCTACCTAAATTTTAATAACTTGTGGTACGAACCAAAATCTAATTATATAGAGACACGAACCATTCCGATTTCCATGAGCACGGCCGCAGTTAAAGGTAGCACAGACTCTATATAATTGGAACAAAACTGACACAGACGAATATAACCTTGCAACTTGCTTCAAACTTATGTTCTGATAATTTCAAACACAACAGAAATAATATTACTCATATCTGCAGCACTGTTCTCCAGGGTTGCTCTTATTTTTAAGATTATTTTTTAACTGCACATGAATGGGTTTATTTAATTACCTTTATTTTTAAATTTATATTCCAATAGATATTTAAATGTTTAGTTTTTTTTTATTATGCGGTTTTTTGTTTTTAACAATAATTTATTATTTTATTAATAACATTAATGTATTTCATTTTGATTTGTTTTGTGTTATTATTTTTTATATATGCTGGTATTTTCTTTTTAGTGTTTTGATGATTTTGGTATACATACTACAATATAATAATTTTTATTAGTTAAATTATTTTTGTTCGAAACATATACAAATATTAACAGCAAATTACAAAAACTTTATAATGAAGAGTTTCAGATTTTACATATTTATGAAAGGAAGTTGTTATTTTTGTTTGCTTTTCAAGTTAGATAAATGCAATTAAAATAATTTTTTAAATTATTGATAAAATTCAACTGAAATGTTACCTTCACAAACTGAAATTAAAGACTCACTTATGAAAGAATCGTACAACTTAAATTAATAAATATGTATAGATATATTGTTCTATTATGATTTTTATACGAGTTTGTGTATGAGTGTGTGTGTGTGTGTGTGAGTTCCAAATTATGTAAATGATGTTTTAAACTAACTTATTATTATTGTTAAAATCAAGTATTTTATAAATTATTAAAAAAAATTAAGCCTATAGTTATAAAATAAATCGATTTTTAGGGGTGGTGGTTCAAAGGGCTAGTGCTTTAATGTTGTTCTTGTGTTTTGTGTACGAAAACTTAAATTTGTAAAAAGTCGTTACTTATTTATACATATATAGCATTTAAATTACTCTAATAAATTGTATGGTTTTACTCAGGCAGAGAACGAGAGATAGGATAAATAATAATAAATATGCTAGTTTTAAATATAAAAAACAGACTTATAATAAACATAATTGTAATTGTTAAATAATTATTAATACATAGTTTAACGAAAAATATAAACAAAACTACATACAAATATGGAATAAAAAATGCGTTTTTTAATAAATGTTGTTATGGGTCCTTTTAACGAAAAAAAAAGATAAATAAATAAACAAAACATTTTGGACACATAATAAACATGAAACGAACAACTTTAAATTACAAAAAAAAATAAGCGAACTATTTAACAAAGTATTTTAGTTTATCTAAAAGATTTTAAAACTAGTAACAAAAAATTTTTTTTTCATAATAAAGCGATCATGTCTTTTTCAAATAATGTGCGTAAAATTTGGAAAAAATCAACTTTTGAAGTTATTTTTTCTCAATCAGTTAAAATTAAAATTTCTTGCTTTTCCTTTAACTGATATGAATTTAAATTCCTACTAAGAGGACTTTTTCATTTTGTAAATTCATGTAAATATATATGTAATTTATTTGTTTCTCTATATTTTGTCAATTTTATCTATCTTTTTTCTAACTCTAATATATTAATAGACAATTTGCAAATACACGAATAGAAGTTGTTAGACAGATAGACAGAGAAGTACATAGACACAACTAACGTTACAAATTATTTATGTTTATACAACTTGTTATATGATGGTACGTACTATCATGTTTTTAAATTAGCTTTAAAGTACAAGACTGTGGTGATCTGTTTTTTTTTTATATCAAACTTTAACTCAGAAATAGTTTTGATATTAATTGTAGGAGAAAAAAGGATTTTTTTCATATCATGTCTGTTTTCCTTTTCAGCCCATTGTCAATATGTATGATTTACAGAGAATATGTTTGTAACTTTCTTATCGCAGCATTTCCTTAACACTAATTCTCTTTATTTTCTTGCTGTATTTTCTTTTCTCTTCATTTCCATACTGGCGATAAATCAAGTGTGAGATTTTTAAGCGTACGATTGCGTGCCGATGAACGCTTTTGTTTTGCAGATCTGGAGATTTCCATAACAAGACCGCGACAGTCATTGCAAACAGGCACTAATTCACCGCGAATTTTTTCCTGATCCTGACTCAGTTGAGTGCCCGAAGAGGAGAGTGTGTAAGCACGTGAGAATTTAGTCCTGTAAAATAAGGAAAATTAAATTAGGAAACAGTTAGTAGTGATTTATTAAAAAATATTTTTAAATCTATAAATATATATGCATGTATATATAACAAGAAGTGTTCACTTCGACGTGTCTACTAACTGCGAAAACGGGTCGACTGATTTCAACCAAAATTTCAGGGTACGTTGGGCATGGTTTGTAGATGGTTAATGTAAAGTTTGAGGTTTCGGAGATATGACATTTATATTCCCATTCGAATACTAACAAAATGTCCTTCATTTCCTATATTATGATTTTTTATTGTCACTTGAAAAGTTACCAAACCATGCATCGTAATTTCTTGTGTACAATGGCCTTTTTAAGTAGAACTGGAATAGGGGAAAAGGGTGAGTGATACCCGCATATGTAATGAATACAATGCAAACATTTATTGGACCAGCAGAGCGGTCTGTGTTTTGCTAGTTATGTTAAAAATTTTGTGCCGTGCATAGAATCATTGATTCACGTGTCTTAACAAATAGCGTGTACGAATTTAATGTACATACGTATAATTTCAAAAAAATAGACCCGCTAATTTATCACCCCCTTTAATGTGATTTACTGGCACTAGACTATTTTCTTAGGGGATATTGAGCACTTGGAAACGAATATTTGTTGCGAAATAATATTTTAAATTATCTAATTAAATTATCCGTCTCTATAAAAGAATACCCATTATGATTAATGTTTATACCCTTAAGCACGAGTATAGCAAGGGCATATATTACTTGTCATGGCGTTTGTTATTTCTGATCCAACAAGGTATTTATTTTCTGAAAACTTATGAGTATGGTGCTCGATTGAGTAACGTCCGTCTGAACGTGTGTTGATAGAAATCAACTTTTAGAACCCCCCACATGTGTAGCACAGACTTGTATGTGGTATAAATAAATCGCTATCCAACATAATCGCCCGATAACTTTCTGAAATATGAGCAAACAACACGATTTACTCTGTTTTTTTGTTTGCGATTATTTGTATATATGATATGCCTTAATATTCGTAAAAAAAATTGAATAACTCGGTAATTGATAGACAAAGTTACAGGCAAAAATATATATTTTTAAATATGTATTTATACTTTTTTAAATATATCGAGTTACTAAGCCTGTTTGCCTAAAATTTTATGATAGCTGCCACTAAAAAATGTCATACAATAGATTTATAGGTCAAATCTAGTAATTCAAAATGTGCTCACTTTAACTCTCTCAAACGAAAGGGCTTTGCCAGTAGAATATAGTTATTTAGAGAAAGTAAAAAACCTATTTGGCGCCCTTAAAAAAGTTATGGATATTTTTTTTCTCAACCTCATTAATACATAAAATTTAGTTTCGAAGATTTTATTAAAACTGGCATATACTGCGGTCTACCGACCTATTTGTAAAGCACTGTTTTTTTTAAAAACAATTTGTATTAACAAAGTTGATTGAACATGTATTACTTTGTTTTTATACCCTTCACCTGTGGTGCACAAGGGTATATATTAGGGTAATCGATTATTCGACTTTTTTAAGAAACCGGTTTTTAAATAGTTTGAAAATTTAGAATTTAAAAAAAAAACGGTTGCTATTTTGAAAATTGAGAAAAAAAACAGTTAACCGGTTTGAATATTTAATATATAATATTTAAAGAAAAAATTAAAAAATATTGTGAAAAAAGTTTATAATAAAAATTATATATAAATATTAAATTTTTAGAGGCTGCACAATTACGCAATACCGCAATGACTGACATGAATGCAGTTGACTAGTTTGGTTTTAATTAGTTGAATTTAAGAACAAAAGACACTCTTCACATGTAAAATAAATAAATACAATTACATACAAGTTTTGTATCTCCTTCGGTACATTTTTTAAATATTAAATAGATCTTTTAAACTAATATGCACTAACGTATTTTGTTCGAAATTATTTCTGTAATTTGAAATACTTTTTAAAGGCTAGAGAGAAAATCTTTTAAATTTCATTTTAAAAATTCTTTCTTATACCCCTGACAGACACAGACATACAAACATAGGCATAAACTAGTTTGTTCGATGGTTTAATTGAAATTTAAGTTGACAGACAATCAATGCCATTAATTAAAATTGGGATCTGGAAGGAGAGATTATTGGTTTTTCTTTTTGTAACTACACTTTTTACATAAAAGTGATTGATCAGCTAAGTTTATGCTTTAATTACCTTCAAATTTTAACGTTAGGTTTATATCCTACTAGCATTTAACCCGCTACTTCGATAGCGTAGTTCTTACTATTTACTGAATACTCAAGTTCTATTTTTAGTTATTAAATATTTTTGGTTCAATTTATGAAAATTTGTATCTCTGATTCAATTTACTTAAAAAAATAAAAAGTAGAGTAAGGATATATCTGGCATATATTTCCAAATAAAAGCAAGATCAATGCTACTGAGTTTTAAAAATTAAGATTCATAATTTGCAAAAATTACCCTAAAAATAATAAAAGTAACATTTTTTCCTTCTTAAAAAACTTCTACTTGGTTTATTATTGCCTTTATTCAGAATTCTATGTATACAAAATAAAAAAAAAATTAGAAAAAGTAATTTTGGTCGTTCATAATATTTGGAGTTAGACCTCGGAATAAAAAACACTAATTGTAAGAATCTATGTTTACAAACGTAAAAATACAAAAAGTACAATAAAAATGCGAAAATGCTTTTTTTTGTGTATCCAATATCATTTTAATTCTCAATTTGAATCAATAATCCTTTATTTCACAATTTCAGCTTTGTAAACGTAGAAAATACAAAAAGTACCATAAAATTTTAGAAAAGTACCTTTATCGACCATAACATTTTTAGTCTCACCTGGAAGCAATAGTCCCTGATTGTACAATCCTATTTTCATAAACGAAGAAAATGCAAAAAGTACCACAAAAATTCAAAAAAGTACCTTTGTGTTCACCCATAACATTTTTAGTCATACCTGGAATCAATAGTCCTTTATATTACAATTCTACCTTTATAAACACAGAATATACAAAAAGTACCATAGAAATGCGAAAAAGTACATTTTTGGTCCAGGATCCAAATTTCAAGTTTAAAATGTTTAAATATCTATGTAACAAAATATTTTAATAGACATAATTTGAAGTCAGCAAATCTACTTTTTTTTTGCTAAAAAGTAATTATGTTCTAAAAAGTACCAAACTCTTTTTCCGATTTTTCCCCTTTATACCCTATTATGAATGTGTTTAAATTTTTATTAAATTACATAATTTTTTATGTCTGGTGAAATCCCAATTAAAAATTTTGTGGAAATTGACCGTCTAAGTAGGAATTACATACATTTTCCGGAATTTTGCCCTTTTTGGTACCTTTTTTGTCCCAAAAAAAGTTTCCAAAAATTTCACCTAAATATTTGTCCATATTCTATTAGGTAATAATAATTGTCCAATTTTGTCCCATTGAATAATATTAGAAAAGATCCTTTTAAAAAAAGTACCAAAAAAAGGGAAAATTTTTACCGCTTATACATGCGAATTTGAAAAAAGTGCCGAATTCCTATTAATATTTTTTTGCGGACTACTCAAAACAGTTTAAATTTTTTCCTATCTTCATGTGTTTGGATGTTACATAGGGTACCAAAAAAAGTACCAAATTATAGTTTTTAACTGTTTTTCCCCCTTAGGGGTTGAAAATTTAAAATAAGGCCAGACACTTGTCAGCTTATTTTTTGTTAAAATTACAATACTTTTTCAATTTAATTTGCATCGTGTTTAGTTAAGCAGATATAAGATTACACATTTTACCCGTTTTTACCCCCTTAAAGTACGAATTTCCAAAAATCCCTTCTTAGTGGAGCTATATATCGAAAAAGGAACCAATTGTCCAAATTTCATGTCTCTAGCTCTTTGCCTTTGGGCTGTGCGATTATGAATCAGTCAGTCAGTCAGTCACGTTACTCTTTTATATACATACATATATAGATAACAAAATAATATTAAAGATCAATTATTTTTCTTATACATTTGTTTTTTAAACAACAATAAAATTTCCATAATATTGTGTATGGAAGAATATTTAATAGTTTTTATTTTCTGATTTTGGAAACTTTTCGCGTACTAAATATACTGTGGTACGATTGGTAGCAAAGATATCCTACTAATATAATAAATGTGAATGTTTGTATGTTTGGATGTTTGTATGATTGGATGTTTGTATGTTTGGATGTTTGTTACTCAATCACGCAAAAACGGCTGAACGGAACTAAATGAAATTCGGCACATAGATAGATAATAACCTAGATTAACACATAGGCTACTTTTTATTCCGATGGCAAACTCATCATTACATAGCCTATACGGGTTGTTTGTGTTTTTAAAATTTTTATTTTTGTTGAAAGTTTTGACTTTTATATTTTCAAAGTCAAATTTTCAAATTAATAATCCTACTTATAGGCAAGGTGGATTAATAAGGTGGCCTTATAAAATCAGCTGATTCATTTTTTTTTACTTTTTTTTATTTGCTTAGAACATAATTGTCAAATCAATTCGCCTTGGTATCAAATATTGTTTATGTTTTTTTATTTTGTTTTTGATTACAAAAAATTTTAGTGTAATTTCATTTGAAATTAAAAATTTATTTAAAATAAAAAAAACAAGCTGAATTTCAAATATAAAAATAATTAAAGTGATTGTGCGCAGAGGTTTTTAAAATAAAGCCATTAAAAACCAAAAAAGTGTGAAGTTTATAAGTGTACATAGAATTTAAAAATGTGCGATTTTTTTCAATTTTTCAATATTTATTATAAATTTCACACCTCATCTTTCGAGGTCCACAACGAATCTAGCCAATTTGGATACCAAGTTTTAAATAAAGCTTATCCCAGAGAGATAGCATTCTACACATATCTGTGACATCAATTAATCTGTGGCATGAATAAGTCTACGGTACCTCTGATAATAAATGTATGCAATTCTTTTATACCTACATACTCTAAACTATTTATTAATACAATTTTTTATATTTTTCTTAAACAGACCAATTACTAATCTCAGAACAAATTACCCAAAGGGTACAACACCAAACTGGCTACTCAAGTTGATGAACTATGTCTAAGTTTTCTTTGTATTTCACGGTTACTTTCATTATTTTTTTGCTGCAAATGCATTTTTTTAACATATTGTATTTAAAACCAAATTCTAAACCCGTGTTATATGAACTTTAATATACTGTAATTTAAAAAAAGATTATTTTAATAAACTTTTCTCAACTTTTTTCTTTTAATAAAATTTTTACATTGAGAAAGTAGAAAAACAGATCTAGTGTCTAAACTTGCATTGGTAGATTCTAGTACTGAAGGTTTATTAAACACATTAATATGTATAATAGACTACAAATATTGACAAGAGATGTAAATAACTTTTAATTCTGCCAATGCAGAATATGAATAAATAATATTCTTAAAGTTGGTTGTTTATTGCAAGTATACATATATACATCTTGTATACATGTACATATTTATATATTCGTGCCTGTTTTGTGTTTAGAATGGAATTAAATTGTACAAAATTGTCGTAGTATTGTTATAAAAACAACTTTAATGATGATTACTAATAATTTAATTCTACTCAAAATACAGAATAAGAACAATAACTTTTACAAACATACATATTAAGATTAAAACAACAGAGACCAATAGCAAATTCAAATTATGCTCTTTTCATTAAACGTTAAAACAACAACTCATTAAGCAAGACTGTAAAGAGAGAAAAAATATAGTGTAAGAATGATGTTTGATTACACTTTAAAATAAGTACTCATACACATGGTTATAGAGAAACCAGCTCCTTGTTTCCATCCAGTGACAATAACAACTTGATCGGCATATTTAATAAAACCATTCTTATTGCTAACTTGTACACCAAACTGTACAGGAACATCAACATCCTTAAGTCGGTTGGATAGCTTAGGTTCCTTAAAATAGAAACAAGAAATTAAATATATGTAAATATGTATAAATCGAGTCACCTTTTTAAGCTAATGGTACTATGTCACGGTACGAATGAGCCTTGAGTCTTGCAGTTTGGGAGTAGCGTGTAACAGCCATGATGGGACATCTTGGACGAGATTTGCTGATAAGGTGATCAGATAAGCCTGTAGAAGTAATGACAACAATGACAGCGACTTAAACGCAATTAAATTAATATTCGAATTTTTTCTCGATACAAAACTTCAAGTCGGACTTGTCTTCTTCAGAAACGGTGCGCGAAATCAGGAAATTTTCATTCAGCCTTAAAATCTTTCCCTTTCGGGCAGCCGATAACGACTTTAGTCTAAACAAAACAAGATTAAAATTCAAATCTTTTAGCAAAAAATTTATAACAGCACTTACCTTTATACAAAGCATTTCTTCCTTCAAGTAATTATTAATTCACAACACAAATTATTTTTTGTTGTCAAAAATTGACAAAGACGAATTTCAATTCGCTTTGATATTGACAATTATGTACAAAACAAGTAAGAGTGCTATATTCGGCCATGCCGAATCTTATATACCCTTCACAACGTGTAGTCATGCAATAACAGTTGCTTGTATCACCATTCATCCCATATGAAATACGTACACGTATGTATGTATGTTAAAAAAACGAAAAAAAAAAATTTTAAAAAAAATTAAAAAAAAAAAAATTTAAAAAAAAAAATTAAAAAAAAAAATTATTATATATATAATATACATATATAAAACAAAAAAAAAATAAAAAAAAAATTTTAAAAAAAATAAAAAAAAAATAATAATAAAAATATAAATAATATATTAAATAAAAAATAAAAAAAAAATAACAAAAAAATTTAAAAAAAATTTTTTTTAAAAAATTAAAAAAAAAATTTTTTTGGCTCAGTTGGGATTCGATGCCACGTTTTCTCTAACCAGTATACACGTTTGTATGTATGTATGTTGTTGTTGTAATGTTGTTTTTGTGAAAAAAAAATCGAGGTGGTCGTGGGTTTTTGCTCATATCTCAGTTGTTTATGTACCGATGTTTCTGATTTTCAATACCGATCTACTCCCGAATATTTCTGATATTTTAATACCTTACCCGGGTCCAACCTATGTCGGGGGGCTTCAAAAAGTTGATTTCAACATACACACGGACAGACGGTCAGACGGACAGACGGACAGACTGACAGGGCTTAATCGACTCCCCTATTCATAAGCTTTCAGAAAATATATACTTTATGGGGTCGGAAATGAAAATTGTAGAAATTTCACACGGAATGACAAACCTATATATACCCTTTTTCACTGTGTGAAGGGTATAAAAACACTAACAAAATGCCTGTTGTTTTTTTTATTATGTTTGTTGTAGTTATGCAGTCACCTGATTGATTCGCCTTGCTTATAGGTATAATAAATAAATGTGACAAACATATAAATAATAATATAGGTTAATACTAAGTCTACCTTTTATCCCTATAACTACGCTGACGAAGTCGTGGGCACAAGCTAGTATGAAAATAAACTTAAAAAAATAAAAAACAGGCTTTTTCGGATAAAAAAACGGTGTATTCGATATTCGAAAAATCAACATTTAGAAAAAACCGCCAGCTGAAATAGGAAAAAAACCGGGTTTTCCACCGGTTGTAAAACCGAGTCGATCACCCTAGTATATATAGATCTGTGTATGGTATCAATCTTTATCTTTTAAATATTTGGGAATGAATCGCTATTAAAATTCAGCACAATCGCCCCATAACTTTCTGAGATACGAGCAAAAAACCACGACTACCTCGTTTTTTTTTTCACAATTACGACAACAACATACTGGTTAAAGTAAACGTGACATCGAATCCCAGCTGAGCCAAAAATTTTTTTTTTATTTTTTTTTTTGTTTTTAGTATTTTTTTTTGTTTTTAATAATTTTTTATTTTTTGGAAACATAACTACGTAAACTCAATTTATAATTTTACAATGGGATGTTTTTATATATGTATGTACGTATGTTATATGAGATGAATGGTGATACAAACTATTGCTATTGCGTGACTACACGCACGGCCGAATATAGCACTTAGCTAAGAACTCTTAAAATAGTGAACCAAATAAGATAAAGATCTACAGGAAAAATTTCTTTCAAATGGTACATTTTTATTTAAATCGGTTATATTATGTGATCGTAAACTGCGTAACAAACAATCGATTTGCCTTTTGTATATGTGTAGTAGTATATTATATATCAAAACATAGGAATTGTTTGTTTTATGTCTGCCAAAACTATTACTTAACAAAGAAAACAATTTGGTTAACCTCGCGATTGCCTACCGACCTATCATGGGGTATTGCTTAGCAAAATACATACATACATATATATTGATATACATACATATAAATAAAATGTTTGACTATTTTTGAAAATTTTCATTATTTCTACTCACTTTCTATCCAATGTACTGCTGTTTGAATGCGGTCTGGAAGCCGGACTGTGTACAGGTAAACTGCGCGGTCCTTCCATGCTACGCGACATAATACTAAAATGTCGATTGTTGGCATGTTGATTCTCTTTATAGTTGCAACCACCATTGGCCATCATTGACATGTTATGCTGTTGTTGGAGATGCTGATGATAGCTGTTGGTGGTACCAGCCGTATATGATGTTGTCATTGCGTTAGTATCATGTATAGCCTCAACAGCTTGACCTGCAGCAGCAGCATTATCAACGCCACCAGCCAAAATACCGGGTGTACTCATATTAGATCTTTGGTGTTTAGGAGATGATGGTGCACTACCCACAGAATTGCGCGCCTGAAAAGGAATTTGGAAGGATAATAATTAATACAAACAAACTGATAACTGGTTTTAATAAATCTTCAGTAATTTTAAATAAATTTAAAAAATTCTCTAATTAAAGAAAAAAATTATCTTAACTAAAATATTTTAATAAATTTTATCTAACTTCCAAGTGAAATTGTTAGTTAGAAGATTAATTTCAATCGGAACACAGGTCACAGGGCTTATATATTTTAAATTTTGGTCGCCCATAACGTTTTTAGTCGCTAGTCGGATGCCACTAAATAAAGTAATTTATGTTCACAAACGTAGAAAATACAAAAAGTTCAAAATAAAAAAATCCGAAAAAGTATCTTTTTGGTTGCCAACTTTTTTATACCAGCCACCAAAAAAATGGTGGGGGTATATTCATTTTGTCATTCTGTTTGTAACACATCGAAATATCTTTTTTAGACCCCGAAAAGTAAGTATATATATTCTGAATCTGGGTTTGATTTGATGACGATCTAGCTATGTCCGTCCGTCTGTTGAAAGCACGATAGAGGTCGCACCGAAAAAGCCAGAATCTTTCTTATAGACAAGGTTTATTTGATATTGGCTAAATCGGAATATTAGAAAGAGAGTTATAGCGCGTAATGCAAGAGTAGGTCGAAAAAACCGTGTCCTTTTCACATCGAATAAAATGCAATTGTGTCTAAACACATTAACGTACAGTCATGAAACTCCGAATATATATTTCTCGAGTCAAAACAAAAATTGCTTAAATCTATGCATTAGGAAAGGAGTTATAGATCAAAATGTACGAAAATTTATACCGCGCAGTGTATTTTTCAGTATATTCAAAATATAAAACCTAATAAAACGGAAAAAATTAGATGTACGATTCTGAAATTTTGCGCACTTTGCTTTTTGGTAAGAGGCTTTGTTGTAACGGAAAATCAATGTTTTTTTTTTTTTTTATTAACTCATAATTTATTTATTGGATCTTTCTATATTAAGAAAATACAATAAGTATTAAAATCTTAAATTAACTAATTTCTGGGTCTTTTGCCATTGCAATAGAGACTCCAATTTTTATTGCTAGTGGTCATCATTGTAACGAAACCGCGAGGGCCAATGTGTCAATCCTCCTGAGTCGAATATGTTCATTATAATAGAGCAGATTCTGTGCGAGAGGATTTGGATGAGTTTCCAGTTTTCGTACATATTTTGAGCAGAAGGTTTTTATTTCGTCGCGAACAAATGGAATATTAAGGTCCTTGTAAATATTCGCGTTACTAACGTACCACGGGTCTCCAGTAATAAGTCGCAATATTTTGTTTTGCCATCTTTGTAATTTCTCTATATTAGAAGCAGAAGCTGTTCCCCATAGTTGGATTCCATAGGTCCATATCGGCTTAATGATAGCTTTGTAAAGTAGAACCTTGTAGTTTAGGTTAAGAGCAGAATGAGAACAAAGAAGCCACTGAAGTTGTAGTGTTTTGAGTTGCATAGATTTGGATTCGATATGTTGAGACCAGGTAAGGCGTCGATCAAGGTGAATGCCAAGATATTTTATATGATTTTGCTCTGGGATAGCGGTGTTATTTCTCAAGGTGAAAGTGACATGAGCGCACTTTGCTGGGTTTACTTTTATTTTCCATTGGTTGAGCCATTTTTCGAGTTCTTTAATATGATCCTGCAGGCAATTAGAAGCAATTACTGGATTTTTATCTATGCTTATAAATGCTGTGTCATCTGCAAAAGTTGACGTGTGTATTAAGTTATTAGTGGGCATATCTGATGTATAAATTATATACATGAGAGCACCAAGTATACTGCCTTGGGGAACTCCTGCTGCTCCTTTTTCTTGAGTACGAGATATAGTCTTTATACTTTACTACAAATGAACGATCCAATAAATAATTTCGCAGTAGTTTGTGGGTATTTTGGGGTAACAAAGAACCTATTTTATTTCAAAGGCTTGAGAAATGTCTATGAAAAGTGATGAGCAATAGTGTTTGTCCTCAAAAGCCTGTCTGATAAGATTAACTATGCGATGAACTTGTTCTATTGTGCCATGATTTTTTCGGAATCCAAATTGATGAACGGGAATGATGTGGTGGTCGTTTAAATATGGGGTCAAGGCATTTAAAAATATTTTCTCAAAGAGCTTTGATAAAATTGAGAGTAAGCTTATCGGGCGATAAGATGACACTTGGCTAGCGTCTTTACCTGGCTTAGGTATCATAGTAATTTCTGATATTTTTCATGATTTAGGGTAGAAACCGGTTCTTAAGATGGAATTGAATGTAAATAAAATCAGCTTAAGGGCAGATGTTGGTAGTTCACGTATCATTTTTCCTGAAATTTTGTCTATGCCAGGGGATTTATTTGTTTCAGTTTTTTGACCGCTGAAGTTAGGGACGAGAAACGAATTTTCATTGGGGAAACAACACGAGCTTCAATATCTAGTAAAGTTGTGCATGAGCTGGAAATATAAGGCGTAAATACTTTTTCGAGATGATCAGCAAAAACTTCAGCTTTGTCTTTATGGGACCTAGCCCAGTTACCATCGCTAAGCCGAATTGCAAGTTCGCATCTAATTATGTTTTTCAGTCTTTTGGTGGCCTTCAAAAGACTATAATCCGTGAATTTGGTTGCGTCTAAACCTTCTAAATATGCTCTTAGAGCTGATTGTTTATTCTCCAAAAGAGCACTATGAAGTGTTCTTTGACAGTGATTTAAAGAATGAGATCAGTGAAACCTTAACACACATTTTTAATTCCACCTTTCTTCATGCACAAAAAATATAACTGTTTATGATCAAGTTTGCATTTAAAAACTTGTCAAATTATGTGTACAAAATAATAGCATAATCGGATTATTAGTTTGTTTGAAAATGGATTCCGAAGAAAAAGTGCGTTAAAAAATAATAACAATTTTTTTAAAAAATCCCAGTCGTACTTACAAATCTATTGCAAATGAGATAAAGGTGTCACGACAAACAGTTTCGCGTGTGATAAAAGTGTATAACGAACGTCGTAGTATTAAAAGGAAAGCTGGAAGTGGAGCTAAAAAAGGTATAACTGACCCACAGTTAGCTTCAGAGATTGTTAGTCTTCTAAACCAAAATCCCAACCTTTCAAACCGTAAAGCCGCCTTAAAAGCAAACTGTTCCGATTTTTTTGTAAGGAAGGTTAAAAGATATGAAGGCCTTAAGTCCTACAAGGTTCAGAAAGTGCCAGACAGAAATTCGAAGAAAAACTTGGATGCAAAAAGTCGTGCCAAAGAACTGCTTAGAAATTTTATCAACAAATATGAGTGTTGTATTATGGATGATGAGACTTACGTTCTTGCCGACTTTTCTCAGCTCCCAGAGCGAAGTTATTATGTGGCCGATGGAAGAGGTAATGTCGATGACCAATTTAAGTTCCAAAAAAAGACAAAGTTTCCAAAGAAGTACTTAGTTTGGCACGTGCGGAGAAAGAAGCAGTAAATTTATTACTACTGGGACTATCAACACTGATATTTACATCAAGGAGTGCTTGCAGAAGAGGTTGCTTCCATTCATACGAAAACACAATAAGTCAACATATTTTTGGCCCGACCTAGCGTCGTGTCATTATAGTAAATATGCAGCAGAATGGTATGAAACAAATAATATAGTGGTAGTGCCAAAAGAAGCAAATCCACCTAATTGTCCAAAACTAAGGCCCATCGAACGTTACTGGGCTTTAGTCAAAAGAGTGCTGAAGGATACAAAACAAGTTGCTAATACTACTAAAATTTTTTCCCAGCAATAAAGTTACTAAGGATACCATCGAAACCCTCATGGTCTCAATTCCGGAAAAGGTGAAATAGTTCATCAAAAAAAGCTGAAATATGGAGAAATATGGACTTTGAATATGTTGTTGCGGACATGATAAAGCCTATAATAGGTGCAGATTATTTACACAAATTCGATATACTAGTCGACATACGTGGAAATAAACTTATAGATGTGAAAAAAAATCTCACGGTTAATGGACTCAAGTGTAGAGAAAATTTTCTCAATATTTACAACATATCTCCCATAGTGCACACATGGATAAAAGAATTAGTCGAAGAGTACAAAGACTTAACCCAACCATTAGAATTCTCTATAGTCGACACAAAAATTTACGTTAGACGTTAGGCCCACCGATTTTTTCTAAGGCTAGAAGATTAAACCCTGACAAATTGGCAATAGCCAAAAGGAAGTTTGATTATGTGTTGTAGCATGGTATATGCCGTCCGAGTAGCAGTCAATGGGCAAGCCCATTGCACTTGGCACCAAAGAAGACAAGTGGTGAGTGGCGCCCATGTGGCGATTATAGACGCCTAAACACCGCCACCAAGCCTGACAGATATCCTATTCCACACGTACACGATGTATCACATAGATTGTTCAACAAGTCAATTTTTACCACATTAGACCTTGAGCGTGCATATAACCAAATTCCAATAGCACCACAGGACCGGGAAAAACGGCAATAATAACACCCTTTGGTCTGTTTGAATTTAATGTAATGACTTTTGGATTGCGAAATGCAAGTCAGATATTCCAAAGGTTTATGGATCAGATCTTTCGAGATCTAGATCTTGTTATCGTTTACATTGATGACATATGCATCGCATCTTCTAATAAAGAAGAACACATCCAACATTTAAGGATTATTTTTGATCGTTTACGAAAATATGGACTTACGATTAAAATTTCGAAATGCATCTTTGGACAAACAGAAATTAATTTCTTGGGACATTGTATTAACGCGAATGGTGTAAAGCCCACTAAAACAACTTTAAACAACCAACTGTCGCACACGAACTTAGACGATTTATTGCATTGTTAAGCTACAAATGTACTACAAAAATTAATAAAAGGCAATAGGAAAAATGAAAGTCTATTGTCGAGTGGAATAACGAAGCGTCCAAAACGTTTGATGAATGCAAAATTTCACTTGCAAACGCAACTTTGTTAACTCAACCGTCGCCTAACGCAAAGCTGACACTTCATGTTGATGCAAGTAGTTTTTGTGTTGGTGCGGCGATCCACGAGGTACAATCTGGTCAACAAAAACCACTTGGTTTCTTTTCAAAAAGGTTGACAGATTCTCAGAAACGTTTAAGTACATACGATAAAGAGTTATTAGCAATGTATCAATCAGTAAAATACTTATACTTTGCCCATGTTATTGATGGCCGTGACTGCGTTGTGCTGACTGATCACAAACCATTAATGTATGCTTTCCAACAGAAACCTGAAAAATTAACACCGAAACAAACGCGCCAATTAAGCTTAATAAGTGAATATAAAGAATGAGATCAGTGAAACCTTAACACACATTTTTAATTCCACCTTTCTTCATGCACAAAAAATATAACTGTTTATGATCAAGTTTGCATTTAAAAACTTGTCAAATTATGTGTACAAAATAATAGCATAATCGGATTATTAGTTTGTTTGAAAATGGATTCCGAAAAAAAAGTGCGTGAAAAAATAATAACAATTTTTTTAAAAAATCCCAGTCGTACTTACAAATCTATTGCAAATGAGATAAAGGTGTCACGACAAACAGTTTCGCGTGTGATAAAAGTGTTTAACGAACGTCGTAGTATTAAAAGGAAAGCTGGAAGTGGAGCTAAAAAAGGTATAACTGACCCACAGTTAGCTTCAAAGATTGTTAGTCTTCTAAACCAAAATCCCAACCTCTCAAACCGTAAAGCCGCCTTAAAAGCAAACTGTTCCGATTTTTTTGTAAGGAAGGTTAAAAGATATGAAGGCCTTAAGTCCTACAAGGTTCAGAAAGTGCCAGACAGAAATTCGAAGAAAAACTTGGATGCAAAAAGTCGTGCCAAAGAACTGCTTAGAAATTTTATCAACAAATATGAGTGTTGTATTATGGATGATGAGACTTACGTTCTTGCCGACTTTTCTCAGCTCCCAGGGCGAAGTTATTATGTGGCCGATGGAAGAGGTAATGTCGATGACCAATTTAAGTTCCAAAAAAAGACAAAGTTTCCAAAGAAGTACTTAGTTTGGCAAGCTATATGCACGTGCGGAGAAAGAAGCAGTAAATTTATTACTACTGGGACTATCAACACTGATATTTACATCAAGGTGTGCTTGCAGAAGAGGTTGCTTCCATTCATACGAAAACACAATAAGTCAACATATTTTTGGCCCGACCTAGCGTCGTGTCATTATAGTAAATCTGCAGCAGAATGGTATGAAACAAATAATATATTGGTAGTGCCAAAAGAAGCAAATCCACCTAATTGTCCAGAACTAAGGCCCATCGAACGTTACTGGGCTTTAGTCAAAAGAGTGCTGAAGGATACAAAACAAGTTGCTAATACTACTAAAATTTTTTCCCAGAAATGGTCTTATTCCAGCAATAAAGTTACTAAGGATACCATCAAAACCCTCATGGTCTCAATTCCGGAAAAGGTGAAACAGTTCATCAAAAAAAGCTGAATTTTTACAAAAAGCATTAATATTTTAATTTACTGTTATTTTATTGTTAAACCACGCTATTTTCATTAAAATGGATTTATTCGTTTCAAAGTTATTGCGTTTTATTCGTGTTAGGGTTTTATCGATCTCATTCTTTACGACAAATATACAACATATTTCAGGTAAGAACAATGTTGTTGCTGACTCTTTGTCACGCGTAGAATAGTCAGGGGAGACCAAATTAATTTTGAGCAATTATCAGTACAACAAGGTAGCAGTTTAGAAATTGATGAGGCCTAATCAGATACTAGTTTACAATTGAAACTTATTCCTATACCTAGTTCCAAATCTTCCGTTTGGTGCGATATATCCAACAACCGCATTCGACCTTATGTCACAGAAAGTTTCCGAGAACAAGTATTTAACTCCATTCATAATATGTCATACCCTGGAAAACGATCGATAGTAAAGTTAATAGCTGATCGTTTTGTTTGGGGAGATATGAAAAAGGACATTGCCAAAACGGTAAAAAATTGCATACCATGCCAACGTTGTAAAGTAACAAAACATAACAAAAGTGCCTTGTCACGTTTTAACATCCCAGATGAAAGATTTAGGCACGTAAACATAGACATCGTAGGTCCCCTACCGATCTCCAATGACTATTAATATTGTCTTACATGTGTGGATCGGTTTACACGATGGCCTGCTGCTATACCTATGAAGGACATTACTGCTGAAACTGTTGCACGAGCTTTTTTACACGGCTGGATATCACACTTTGGTACGCTCAGTGCTATAACTACAGATCGTGGTCGACAATTTGAATCAAAATTGTTCAGCGAATTATCTCGCCTTACTGGGTGAAAACACCTGCGAACGACTGCGTACCACGCACAAGCAAACGGTTTAATAGAACGCATGCATCGAACATCTAGCGACTGGTTTGATAGCTTACCTATCGTACTGCTTGGATTACGTGCAACCTTAAAAGCGGATTTGAATGCGTCCCCAGCTGAAATGGTGTATGGATCAACTATAAGATTACCAGGTGAATTTTTCGAAAAATCATCTAGTGAATATATTGGAAGTGACTTTGTAAAAAACTTACGTAATATAATTATTGATCTCAAACCGGTGCCAACGTCTCAACATTGTAGGAACAAAACATTCGTTCAAAAGGATCTCGCACACTGCACACATGTATTTCTTCGTGATGACACAGTGCGACCACCACTTAAATCTCCGTACGATGGCCCCTATAAAGTTTTAGGTAGAGATAATAAAACTTTTGATATAAGAATTGGCGATAAGTTTACAAAAGTTAGCATAGATAGAGTGAAAGCAGCTTACGTGAGCAATCTGGAAACTCAAGATTTGCTTGAAAACCAACAACCATCAACTTCCCAGCAGGCACAGAATATTAAAGCGTCAAAACCACTAATGACTACTGAACAAACGCAATCTTTAATAAAAACTGAACCTTCTGAAACGGTAACACCTGAACCAGTTCCAATCAATCGCCGAGGCCGACAAATAAAACGTCCTACGAAATATGTTCATTTTACCTTGGACAGCGTTACTGAAGGGGGAGTGATGTAGCGTATCAATTCTACATGTAAAGAAATCGCTAACAGTGCTATCACCGAAAATATAGTTCGAACTCAACATGAATTGACGAGACTGAAGAATAAAGACTCCCTCGTAAAAAGATAGTGAAGGACTAACGACGTGAATAGATTTTATAGCTTTTAATAATTAGACAATAAAGTAAATTAATTTTATTATTTAGAAAAAGCAAACTTGCTGTTTATTTAAGATCGTAAGAAATCCTATAAATTTTTACTGAATTACATTATTTTGTCTGGTGAAATTTTCTATTTCAAATTTAACGGAAAAATTGGGAAATATTCATATTTTCCAGAAATTTCGCTTATTTAGTCCGTTTTGCCCCCTTAAAGTTTGCAATTTCACATAAATAATTATATTATTTTTAATGTTATGCATGCATAATTGAAAAAACCATATTAATAGTAACTAATACAATTTAATTCTTTTTCCTAGCTTTATGTGTTTGTAAGTTACATAGGGTACCAAAAAAGTGCCAAATTATAGTTTTTACCCGTTTTTTTTCTTTTAGTGGTTGATACAGACAGACACCTGTTAGCTTATTTTTTGAGTAGTTTACAATACCTTAATCTGTAATAATTTTTTATTTAGCAGATATAAGGCTACCGACTTTACCCCCTTAAAGTACGAATTTCCGAAAATCCCTTCTTAGTGGAGCTATACATCATATACACCGTTTGTAAAATTTCAAGTCTCTATCTAGCTCTTTGCGTTTGGGCTGTGCGATGATGTTTCAGTCAGTCAGTCAGTCAAGTTACTCTTTTTTTATATTTAGATTGTCACTCATTCACAATAAGGCCGACTGATTCCGGTGAGCGTCATCGTTCTTAATTATTTAAAAACAACAATGTTGAGCGCTATAGTGATAACCTTTTTTTTTTTGGTCCAAATAACACGATATAGACTAAAAGACATGTGATTAATGAAAATATTGCATAAACGATTTGGCCATAATGACTAGGGGATTTAAGCCGCTAGATTTTGTATGTGGTGTTTTTAGAAGCCGCGAGTCTATGGCAATAAACTACAAACTGAGCATAATCTACAAGATCTAAGAAATAGTCGCTAGAAATGGAATTTTTCACATCCGTCACCATGTGAAGCTGTGGCTTTTAAAACTAAATTATATTCAATATCTAAAAACATACATAAGTATGTATATGCTTTTCTCAAAATAATTTTGTTCATATGCATTCTTATATTTTCAGTCTTTGCAAACGCTTAAAAATTACCTATTTTTTGACACCTAATAAATAATTTTCTTATGTTAGTTGTAATTACCTTTCGCTCTGCCTCTGAACCCATTAATCTTTCGATCAATGATTTGGGGAAATTTTCATCTAAAATATTGCCCGTCGATGATGAGTGCATGTAACGGGCATGATGGGAAGGAGAAGGTGTACTTGAACCAGCGGGACTTGCCAATAATGAGGGTGATATTAAAACAAGTGGAACATTACGGAAGTGTTCGGATGGTATGCGCATCTAAAGAATAAATATAAAAATTCGTAATCACTAAAGGCGATAAATTTTAATAAAGGAATGTGTATTTACTTACCTTTGTATAACATTTGGAACATACGGTACGTTGGCATATTTTACACTGTACACCCCAGGGACCAAATATTGAGAATCTTGTACGCAGGCACAAAAAACATATTTTACGCCTTTCAACATCCTCCTTGACACGTATACCCACAGGAAGACCCTCCAACTCGGCTTTTGTCATAACAGAACGAATGTGCACAATCTCTTCTAGTGTTAAGGATAGACGATCATCGCCACGTTCGTTCCAAGTCTTCTCATCCATAAAGGACTTGTTCCACGGGCCAAGAGAGGATGATGAATTGCCAATGTTGTTAATATCCTCATCATTGGGACTTTCAGAGCGATTAAATTGTTGCTTCTGCTGTAGATGAGTCTCTTGTTGTTGTTGTTGTTGGTTGTAATCATTGTGTAGCTGAAAAAAAGATTTTAGATTAAATATAAATTAAGATTACAGAGATTATGTAAAAAGAATTTTTTCTTACCTGCTTGGCTGTGCTCACGTTATCACTGCCAACATTGCCGTGCACATTCGATTGTCGTGAATTCGGTCGTGACGTTGGCATCGAATGTGTCTCATCGAAATTACTTTGACAACCAACAATAGTATGACGTCGACCCGAAACCCGTCTAAATTCGCATTGTGTGGCCAAATCGTATGCTAAGGAATTTTAATAAAGACTTTCAAATAATTTTTTAAATAACGGGTTTTATCTAAATTTATGTTTAAAATGTATGTACTTATGAATCTTTAAGTGAGGTAAATGTATTTTTTATGGCATTTCAGAAAACTAAATTTAGACTATTCATTTTTTTCATGTATACATGATTCATTACAAAAAAAGTAACAAAATAAGTCATCATCATTCATCGCTAACAGTTACTAGTTGGCAACTGAAGTACAATGTGCTCTCAAAATATATATCGAACCCTCGTGCGAAATTATCGTGTTATGTTTCTTTAGAAATTGACTTTTTTATGCAAATTGGTTCTATATCTATTAATCTACCTGCTGATAACTGTTATGGAGTTTATACTGTGTATATTTTATCGTATGTAGCATAGGGTGATCGATTATTCGACTTTTTTAAGAAACCGGTTTTCAAATAGTTTGAAATTTAAAAAAAAACCTTTTGCTATTTTGAAAATTGAGAAAAAAACCGGTTAACCGGTTCGAATATATAATATTTAAAGAAAAAATTAAAAAATATTGTAAAAAAAAAATTAAAATAAAATTTATATATGAATATAAAATTTTTACAGTTTATATACGTTTGGCTGCACAATAACGCAATAACTGACATGAATGCAGTTGACAAATTTGGTTTTAATTAGTTGAATTTAAGGACAAACGGTACTCTTTACATGTAAAATAAATAAATACAATTACATACAAGTTTTGTAAGTTTTTAAAATTTAATTTTAAAAATTCTTTATTATACCCCAGACAGACATACACTAGTTTGTTCGATGGTTTAATTGAAATTTAAGTTGACAGACACTCAATGCCATTAATTAAAATTTGGATCTGGAAGTAAAGATTATTGGGTTTTCTTTATTGTAACTACACTTTTTACCTAAAAGTGATCGATCAGCTAAGTTTATGCTTCAATTACCTCTAACTTTTAATGTTAGGCTTATATCCTATAAAAAGATAATATTAAAGATCAATTGTTTTTCTTATTTTACATTTGTTTTTTAAACAACAAATAAATTTCTTACAATATTATGGAAGAATATTTAATAGTTTTTATTTTCTGATTTTTGGAAACTTTTAGCGTTCTAAATATACTATAGTACGACTGGTTACGAAGATATATGAAAATAAACTTAATAAAATAAAAAAAAAAACTGGTGTATTCGATATTCGAAAAATTAACATTTAGAAAAAACCGCCAGCTGAAAGAAGAAAAAAACCGGGTTTTCCACCGGTTGTAAAACCGAGTTGATCACCCTAATGTAGCAGTGTTATTTACGTTTTTATTTATTTAAAACTAATAAAAACGCTCTCCTGTAATATTTTGTTTTTGCAACATACGATAATTTTGCTCACAGGGGTCGATATATTGATTAGGGGATGCTGTACCTTCGGGGAATAAAAAGTTTATTATTTTCTAAGAAGTATACAATTTATTAAAATTAGTTTGTCTTCCTGTCAGTTAGCTACTGGCTTTGCAGTACATCTTCCTGTCAGTTTTATTTTCCAGGCCTTCACTAACAAAAAAAAAGGTCTAAAGGGATACCGCCAAGGCGACTTAAAATACGATTACTGGATTAAGAGCGCAAAAAATCGATTGTTTGGCATGAGGCATCCTGCTGAAACCAAAGATTATTCTGCCCTTGACTGAAACGGAATTTAAATCAGCATTTTCTGAAAAGTTAGGCCAATGATGCCACCACTTTAAAATGACTTTCCGGCAATAAAGTGCGGGTTTTCCGATATTCAGTGTGGAAACTTTGTTTATTGCTGTCGAAATGCGACCCATTAAAAAATATTATTTTTCAACCAAATTCGAGTCAAGCTTCTGTAAAGTTAAAACATAGAGGCCTAAATAAAGAGGATGATTGTTTGTTTTCAATTGCTAAGTCAAAAGAACCTTCTAAGCGAATAGTGAATTTGTGAAAAACTCTCAACATTCTATATCGTGAAATAGCGAATTGCTTAGATCGTGGATATTTTTGATTTTTGCAAAGTTGCAATATTTTTAAATCTTGTTGAAGCGTAAAGCGGCAAATTTTAGCTTGCGGAGGTATGACACTGATTTGAAGCAATATGTCGATTAGAATATATGTATGTATGTATATAACCATGTTTTAAATACAGATTTGTATTTGGATCACCCCTAACCTTTTTTGTTTTTTCAGCTCTGCTTAAGTGCTTGATCACTCATAATCTGTTTTTTAATAAAGTTGATTTCATTTCTAGCCAACTGTTGCAATTTAACTTTAAAATTGAGACGTTGCTGATAATCTGCGGGAATTCTTGCACCAGTTGCACCTTATATGGGAATAACAGCATATCGTTTTTTGAAATGCAACGTAGTAACGACTGAGCCATCCCTAGCTGAGCAGATGTCTCTGATGTTTCGTTAACAATTTGCTCTTTATATTCAATATTTTTTGCAGTGCGAATTAAACGTGGTCTAACTGTTCGAGGCAAACCTCTTACGGTGCCATGTTGCTGGTGTTGAAGAAATAAGTAACAAAACATGATTCAGGACCGAAATTCTAACGTCAAAATGTCGACAATATGCTCTTTGCGTTAACAAAATTCTATTATTCTAGACCTTTGTTCTGTTGTGAATCTCATAATTATTTATTCTCCAGGTTTATTCGAATAATAAAATAAAAAAAAATATATATATTAAAAAAAATTGAAAAATTATTAAACTCCATGATGACTTTTGGCCCACCCTGTGTGCAGATATATAAAAATATGGCGTCAAAATAAAAATAGTTTTAGACGAGCAGAACTTTATTATTAAAATCAAATTAATTTTTGACATTTTTACACGTTAGGTTTACAGATTTTCAGACTTTCGATGAAAATTAGATTTGCATATAATCCTCTGTTTTATTTTTATGAAAAAGACTGTCATTCAATAATCTTTTGAAACAAATATTTTCTGCAATGCCATAAATTTATAAAACATTATGTACTAAAAAAAAGCAGAAGAAAACTAAATAATGCAAACAAAAATAATTTTTAACAAATAATAATGAGTGTAATAAACTAAAGATGATGATTAAGCATTTAAATGTTTTTTACAATACTAAATAAAAAAAAGCTTTTTAAATGTATATATGTATGTATGTATGTAAATGAAAAGAATAAATAAGAAAACAAACAAAACAACTGAAGGAAATTTCCTTTTAGCTAACCTCCAGTCATGCATCCCGCCGTACACCTAACATTAAGGATGGTATAATTTAAGTAAAAGTGCAAGTTAAAAGAAAGTACATCCATACATATGTTCTGTTATTAGTTAGTAGTGTTGTAAGTGAAAAGTAATGAAAGTTAAAAAAGCCATAGATTTCAACTGACAGACTAAAAAAACAAGAGATATTGACACATACATAGAACAAGCAACAACAAAGGAGATATGTTTGTTTATGTTGTTGTCTTCATATTTACAAAAAAATAAATTTTACGAATCCATAAATGACTCTTTACTGATTATGTATGTATGTATGTAGTATATGGATAACACATGTATAGTATAAGCGTTTTAATTTTTTTTTCATATAAAAATTAAAGAAACACATTTCTTTGTTTTTAGCATATTTACATTCTAAGGCGTTGTCAAAGAATCTATGATATTTATCCTGGCTATAGGGATCCTCTGTAAAATATTCACATATCGCACAAAGTAGTAGTATGTAGAAGTAGCAGACATGTTTTTATTTATAGCAGTATGTAGTGGTAACAGTAGTAGGTAGGTATGCAGTACAGTGGAATGGTAATACAGTAGAATGTAGTAGTTGAGGTAATTCATTTAGAGTTGCCATTTTTCAACAATTTGGATTCGTTGTTGATATTTTTAATCAAAAACATATTTAGTTGTTGTAGTATGTACAATATTTAAAAAGAAAATTCTTCTATATCATGCTTAAAACATTGATATGAAAACATTAAAAGTGTTATAAAAGATTACACTTTGTTTAATTTAACAATTTACCAAGTTTTATATATATGTTGTTTTTCTTCTTTTAATAAACGACTACTTTAATTCACTTTAATTTTGTTCAGTTTCAATAAATATTTTTTATTTTTAAATTAGAAAAATTAAATAATTTTTAACAACTACCAACCAATAAAAAACCCACACTACAAGTTAAATGCCTTAAAAAAAGTAAAAAAAATAAAAATAAAATTAAACAAAAAATTATTAAATATAATTAAAATACATACATATGTTTTACCAAAAAAAAAGTAAATAAATATTAATTAACCCCTTTTTCATTGAAATTGAGAAAATTCCAGTTGAAATTGAGAAAATACCAAACAAAAGTAGGAATTTCAATTTCAAATTGAGAAATTTCCAAATGAAAATGGAAATTTCAAATTGTTATTGCGAAAATTCCAAATGAGAATTTCAAATTGAAATTGAGAAAATTCCAAATAAAATTAAGAATTTCAATTTGAAATTGAGAAAATTCCAAATGAAAAAGAGAAAAAATATATATGTGCATACATAAGTACATATGTATTTAAAAATCAATAAGGTCGTAGAGATTCGTTTAGAACTGACAGCGCAAATGAGTTGGTCTTGATAGGTGGGAAGAGCTAGGAATGGAGTTATCGGAGCTAGTATTGGTTTGTGACAATGCTGCCTGCCACAATCGCCTACAATTCATTATTGAAAACACTCCAGCCACACTTTTACGATTGAACCCCTACTCACCAATGCTTAACCAAATTGAAAGTATTTGGTCCAAAATCAAAAGTAATGTTAAAGCACAGATGAATGTACCGAACGTTAGTTACCCAAATGTAGGAGAGCAGAGACTTGCCTTTTTAGAAGAGGTTATTAATGCTTCAAAAATATGTATTACTACCGGAGATTGCAGTAGAGATATACAGCACACTACAACGTTTCACGAGTCCGCATTGGTTCTTTTTTTGTTTTTTACTACACAATAATATTATAATGTATAATGTGTTATCAAAAATTAAATCAAATTTTTATAGGTATATAATTATAATTTCTCATTTTCTCAATTTCATTTGAAATTTTCTTAATTTCATTTGGAATATTCTCAATTTCAATTTGAAATTCTCATTTTCATTTGGAATTTTCACAATTACAATTTGAAATTCTTATTTTTTTCTCAATTTCAATGGTGTAGTTGTTGTGAACAATAACAATTTTTTATACAGTGGTAAACAAAAGTGATATAAGTGCCAACAATCCGAATGTAGTAGTTCGATGTGTTAAAAAATCATGTGTGCAAAGAAAATATGATAGATTTTTATTACTGGTCTATTCGATTTGGTAATGTTATAAAAATGTATATAAAATTATAATTTTTATACAGAGTTGTATTTTACGTACGGTGTGATAACAACCCCGTATCTAAAAAGTTAGCTCACCGAAGCATCCACTTAGTCTAAATTTGAAGTTTAAATTTGGTTTGAATGGCTAGCTTGTAAAATTTGTTCGATACTTAGGAATATTCTTTAATGACCACTACGTTTTGAAATCTCTCAAATGAACTTCATTATCTTACAATCAATATTTGGATATTATACATGTAGCTGTTGTAGCTAGTTGAACCACAGTTATATTTTTGTATTGCATTATTTTAAAGAAAAATTCTGTTATCGTTGTTACTGCAAATAACTAATTTTTATGTTAATGATATTTCTTTTATAATCCTCCTTTTGTCGTATCTGTGTACGCATTTATTTCTTACCAACTTCTATCAACATTTTAAGTACCATTTTATTTGCTAATTTTCTTTTTTCGGCTAGAAATAAAATATTATCTTGCTATAAAAAGTATTCTATATATTAACTTAGGGAGAAAAAATTCATTCAAAAGTGTTTGAGCCAATTAAGTTCAAGAAGACAGACAGAAAGACAGACGAACAAAAATTGTAAAAGGTTAGCGTTTTGTATTCTTAATCGATGACTATACACACCGCTTTTAAAGTTTTTCATTTACAGACACAGTTTTTTAGAATTATATTATAAATAAAGAAAACGAATTTACGTAAATTGCTTAGCCAAGTCAAAAGCTAAGATTAGTTTTTATACGTATATACAGGCATTTAAGGCAATGAAATGGTTATGAATGAAAAAAAAAAGTTCAATATAAAACTGTTGTATATCTTTTTTAATTTTATGTTTTTGCAAGCTTACAGCAGCCTACTTTCATGCATACTTGCTACTTCATTGCAATATCAATCATACATATTTTGAAGCGCGATTTGAAAAATTTGCATATAAAATATATAATGTCTATAAATACATATTAAAATTTTAGTGAGAAGTAACCAAAATCAAAAAAAAAAAAAACAAGTAAGAGCGCTATATTCGGCAGTGCCGAATCTTATATACCCTTCACAACGTGTAGTCATGCAATAACAGTAGTTTGTGTCACCATTCATCCCATATGATATACGTACATACATATAAAAAACATACATATATAAAAACATCCCATTGTAAAATTATAAATTCACGTATGTATGTTAAAAAAACGAAAAAAAAAAATTAAAAAAAAAAAATTTTAAAAAAATATTTAAAAAAAAAATTTAAACAAAAAATTTAAAAAAATTAAAAAAAAATTATTATATATATAATATATATAAAACAAAAAAAAAATATAAAAAAAATTAAAAAAAAAATAAAAAAAATTAAAAAAAAAAATAATATAAAAATATAAATAATATATTAAATAAAAACTAAAAAAAAAAATAAAAAAAAAATTTTAAAAAAAATTTAAAAAAAATGAAAAAAAAAATTTTTTTGGCTCAGCTGGGATTCGATGCCACGTTTTTTCTAAACAGTATACACGTTTGTATGTATGTATGTTGTTGTTGTAATGTTGTTTTTGTGAAAAAAAAATCGAGGTGGTCGTGGGTTTTTGTTCATATCTCAGTTGTTTATGTACCGATGTTTCTGATTTTCAATACCGATCTACTCCCGAATATTTATGATATTTTAATACCTTACCCGGGTCCAACCTATGTCGGGGGGCTGGAAAAAGTTGATTTCAACATACACACGGACAGACGGACAGACTGACAGAGCTTAATCGACTCCCCTATTCATAAGCTTTAGAAAATATATACTTTATGGGGTCGGAAATGAAAATTGTAGAAATTTCACACGGAATGACAAACCTATATATACCCTTTTTCACTGTGTGAAGGGTATAAAAATACACATCTATACATCAGAAAAAAAAAAACAATTTTGGTTAAAAGTAATCAAAACAGCAACGCTGCATACGGCACTCGACAAATTCAAATTACTGAACACCAAGCGAGTAAGTTATCTCACTAAACGGTGCTCAGAAATATTAGCCTCTTTCGTGCGATTTAACTTTTAGGGGTTTTTCTCTGTTTATTGATGTGTTCAGTTAAAAGTTACACTAAATCACTAATATATGTATGTCAACAAGCTAAAAACGTCAGAAGAGCTGTAGCTGAATACGATATACCTGGTATATCGTACAATTTGTGAGATTAACACATTAAAAATTGAGTCCGGCATATTCAGTCGTGTCATTACTTCCGCAGCCGACACTCAAACGTTAGAAAATCATTTTCATAACTAACTCGCATGCAAAAAACATATGCGTCACTTCTAATGAAAAACCCAAAGCATAAAAGAAATGTTATTCCTTATTTCGGGCGTCGATGTTTTAGAAAACAACATTTATCTATCAGTACAAATTAAATGAAGTTCTTAAGTAATTAATTTTTACACAAGAAAAGCCGTTAAACCAAAAACCCCTATTGCCAATTGTCAGCTAATTAAAGAACAATGTGACAACAAATTACACTAGAAAACATCATGTCTGTTGCATGAGATTTTTTACATGAATCTGAATAGTTTTTCCACGCTGATTTCAAAAATTTATGCCGTTTTCATGTTTTCAGCTCTAGTTTTGGAGTTATGAAGTGACAGGATTTTTTATTAAAAATGCACATAGTTTAAGTTTAAAAAACTTATTAAATATATTTATTCCGAATAAAATTTCCTTTTTTTGGATTTTCTATCGTGAGATGTTATATGAGTACTATTTAAATTCTCTAACAATAATCAGCCATCATATGTTCATTCCAATGCCCCTGATACCTCTCCTCCATAGTGCGAATATCTTGGTGAAAGCGCACTCCATGTTCCTCGCTTAGGTCACCGAGATTTTCAGGAAAATAGTCTAGATGGCTGTGAAGGTAGTGAAGCTTAATACTCATGTTGTATCCAAGCTGCTGGAAGTGTATCAGCAACTGTTCAACGTGCTGAACGTAGCCGTCACATTTCCTATTGCCCAAAAAATTCCTCACTACCCAAACAAACTCTTCCCAGGCACATTTCTCGACAGCTGTCATATGGTTGATGAAAGTTTTGTCATCTATCAACCTGATAATTGATTTGTGGTCCCTTACTGGGACTACCGCTACCACTGTCGTCGTTTTCGGTTTGTCTGCTGCACTGGTCTGAATTTTGCGAAGATGTACACGGGTGCTGTGGTGTTGATGTGTTAATAATACTCAAGACTGGTCTATTGATATAAACTATCGACTACTTATGTAAATTAAAGACGGTACCTGTATCTCACTAACTTTATGCAACAAAAAAAAGTGTTATTTTGTTTTTCTGTTTTTTTTTATCTTTTATACTAAGACTCGATTTAGTCCCCTTATGAGGCCTATGTTTAGAGTGATAACCTTGGAAACAATTTTCGAAATTTATCTGTGTTTTTACTAAAGGGGTGTGGTTTGGGTATTTTTAAAATGGAGTTAATTTTTTTTTTATTGATATCCAACTAAATTATGTGAATTTCTAAGAACTGCGAGGTGAATTTAGATGAGATTTTAAACTTTAAACAAATACAAGCTATAGAAATTCGTTTATTAACTACAATATCAATAACTCTTATCTCTGTCTCTGATGAACAAGTAGTTGAAAGTTTCTCAGTTACTTTTTATTTATTTATGTTAAAAAACGGTTAGTCAATGTCTTAAACTTTTGTTTACCACTGCACAATATTAAAATATAATTAAATTAAGTTCAGTTCAGTTAAGACCAGTTCCAACGTTGAGATAACTGGTCACTATACAATAAATTTAAGGTTAAATAAATTAAAGATATTTAAATTTTATTAAATAAGAAATATAAATTAATATTTAAAGACAAACTACATATACGATATATAACGTTACAACCAAGACTAATAATAATAATAATAATAATAATAATAAAAAAACAATATATTAACGAGAAAATAAATTGCAAGAAATAACGGCAAAAGTAAATATGCTTGTATTTTATTTTTATAATGGCAACACTACTTACTTGTACGACGCGTTACACGTGTCGTTGTGGGCTGTTGGTACGTGGTATTCATATTTGCATTGTTGTTATTATTGCTACACTTAAGTCCTCTTGACGCAGCCATGGTGTCAATCATCATATAGCCACCAATTGGATACGGAGGCATTTTTGGTTGTGAGCACACACCAATATTACCACCAACGATGGTAGTTGATAGCGAGGAAGATGTTGAGGCCAATGAGGTCTCATCGAAGCAAATATCATCGTCCTTAAGGAAATAGAAAGGGAAGGAAAAGAATATTATTTTATATAACAATTGTGGTAGACAAATACAGAATAGAGAAAACGTGAGAGTCTAGAGTGAGTTGCAAAAATGGCAAGTTTTCTTTAGTGCACACTGCATAAGACATGTGAAATTTTTTTTGATAGATTGTAATAAAATCTTCTCTAGTTTCAGGTGTAAATTATTGCTTAGTTGTTGTACATTTTTTATTTGAATACAGATGTAAAGGTTTATACTAACATTAAAAGAGTTACGCTAGGAACACAATTGCGACGAACGACGAATTTTTAGCGAATATTTGTCCAACAACAATCACGACGTAAAGCGAAATTCGCTATTCCCGGAAACACTGCCATATATTTATGTATATTTCTTACGTCGTCAAAATACGAAAAAATTAGTAAATGTGACCATGTTTGCCTTTTGTGTTCAAGTGTTTTAGTAAATAAAATTTCTTCTTACCTAAATAATTTCTTTATTTTTGTTTTATAGCATCTTAAATAAATGTTCAAAATATTAATAACTTTAAAAATAGTTTTAATTGTGTTAATTTATTTAATATGGTCACACTGTTATACGAAAACAAAATTTTAACTAATATTTACTGGACGTTTCCAACCACCTCCTTCGCAAACGTTTACGTACATGCAGTAAGGAACAACTGCTTATGTCTGTTTTTATCGTTTTTCAGGACAGCACTTTTAAATTTTCTAGTGGCTTTTTATAAATTTAAAATAAAGGCTATTATATTAGTTTTGCACTGATTAAATATAGAGCATGTCGGTTTTCTTATATTCAGTAAATTATAATTTAAAATAAATAAATGTTCATTGAAAAAAAAAAAATATAGTTAAAAAGATTTTACGCTATAACTTAATGTAAAGTTTAAAATTTGATTGAGGTAGTTCTAAATTAAGGGACTGCAATGGTGTTATTATCTTAATTTTAGCTTATGTCAACTTAAGCAGACATTTTTTTTTTTGACACAGAAATCTTATTTATTATTTTAATCAGTTTAACAAAATTTAAATTCTTTGATTATTTTTTTATACACTTCACAGTGAGTGTAAGGGTATAAATAGCTTTGTCAATCCGTGTGAAATTTCTACAATTTTCATTTCCGACCCCATTAAATATATATTTCCTGAAAGCTTTTGAATTAAACATTGCCCGTGTGTATGTTGGAATCAACTTTTTGAAGCCCCCAGACATTTTCAAGACCCGTGTAAGCTACCAATTATGAGATGTGATGAAAAAACCTAGACCACCTCGTCTTTCTACACTAATACAAACTGAATAAACGTAGGTTCGAATCCCAGTTAAGAAATTATTTTTTTTATTTTCTTTTTTCAAATTTTTTTTAAATTTTATTTTTTTTTTTAACATACATACATAAACTCACTTTATAATTTTACAATGGGATGTTTTTAAGCGGATAAAGTCATTATAAAGATAATAAAATACATAAATATAAAATATGTATGTACGTATTTTATATTAATGAGATAAATGGTGATACAAACAATTGTTATTGCATGACTACACGTTGTGAAGGGTATATAAGATTCGGCTCGGCCGCATATAGCACTCTTACTTGTTTTATATAGAAACAGTACACAACTTTATTAACTATTTCCGTCGTTATTCATCGTGTTGGGCATAATTCGCGGTTCGTCCCAGTTGTGTTTCCAGCATTGGGCTTAAAGGAATGGTTATATTAAACAATTTTAAAATCCCATTTAAACAGATTTTTACAGTTAGTATTTAAATACCACACAAATGCAAACGCTTTTTAAATGTAAATAACTAAGTGACGTAAAATTCACAATTTTATTTTTTCAAGTAAACTATGAAAGACGCATTATTGCCAGTATAAATGTTATTTGCAAACAATATAAGTACATACAGATGTACATACATTCATATGTATATGCTTACAAATTTTCGTTTATTTGACAAAATGGTGAAAAATTACATTTAATATTTACCCCTCAGGACGTTTAATATTATTTTTTCCTTAATTGCAAACAATGAATACTGTTAATAACATTACCAGCGTTTAGCAGAGAAGCAGATAATTTTTGTGTGTTTAGTTTAAAAATTGTTATCCATGACGTTAAACCAACTGTACGAAATCAAAAAAATCATGCTGATTTTAAGTATATTACAATTGAAGCGGCAGACGTTAAACGACATTAGAATGATATTTGTAAGAATTTAACTAATGTTTTTTATTTCGTATTAAAAAAATAAATTTATGTTTATTTAATTTCAAATTTGTCAATTGTTTTAAAAATTCGGGATTCATAACATATGGCGTATCTTATGAACACGATTTTGTCTTTAAAAACTTATATTTAATGGGTATCTTACGTTGCTTCAGGCTCCGTAAGTCGACCTATACCCCTGTCAGAGGCACTTAAAAAATAAAAAAAATAGTTTTATGGTAATACTTAAGGCACCGTAAGTAAGGCGACTTATGCCATTGTGCAAGTAGTAAGACAGAGGAATCTGAACAATAACGAGTAAATGAGTTTAATTGGTATTCATCCAGTCATATATACATATGTATATAAGTTTAGTTGGTACTATTTTACGAAATCTACGTAAAGTAAAAGCTTGCGATTAATTGAAAAAAGGCTGAGAATAGTATCTAAAAAACAGTTATGCGACGCCACTCGCGAGTTTCTCACCCGACTAAAACTGAATTACGACTGATGTACATATTCTTAAATGTCGAATTTTGCGCCAATAAAGCGTAATATGAGGTAAGTTTTACTTTACTTCCGCAGAAGCACACTGATTGCTCACCGAAGCTTATGGTGACTGTGATCCACCAGTTTCAACGTGCATGGGTTGCGTGGTTCCAAAATGGTAATTTTCAGTAACAGATACGATTGGCATAGAGTCGATTTGTTTAAGTTAATTGTTAAAAAACATTTCAAAGGAAAATTTTATAAAAAAAAATAGAAACCATAAAATAGCCATCATCATCATTAATGCGACATCATTATTGACAATTTAGAGTAAAAACAGTTTGTATTTAAAAACTGTTTTAAGAAATATTATATTTGAAACTTTAAAGATTTTCAAAAAGGAAACCGAATATCGAAATAAGATTATATAATCTTTGTTACCATGTAGTTTAACAATAATATTTTTTAAAAATTTTAGTATTCCTAAATCATCACATTTTGTTTCCTTTTTCTATTTCTTACCTTTTTTTTGCTGTTTTTTCTTTACAATTTCATCCGAAAGTCCGAATAATGAATTATTTTTTTTCCAAATTTTAAATAAGTATGCACTTTTGAATTTGATTATATTAAATCTTGAAATGGTTTCCCTTTTAAGTCTTACTTCCAAATACCTAATAAACAATTAGGGGTACTAGCGAATTTGCAAAAATCCACAGTTAGCTGTAAATTTATTAATTAATTGAATTGTATCTCTAGTTTTCCCAACATAATCACAATGATTTCAAACGGAATTTTTTTGTAGATTAATGAAAGGCAGTATATAAATTATAAAAATCGTAAATAAGCAAAATCTAAAATTTACCTGCAACAATGACAAGTCAACTTTGATTAGACGTTGTTTGGAACGCGACGTCTTTGTTGTGGTTGATGTTGCTGTCGTCGTTGGCTCCATATTTTCTTGTAACATATAGGAATCACGCAGTGTATTATGAGATTGATGATGAGATTGTTGATGATGCTGTGCAGATGCTGAGGTTGTTTTCGCAAAAGGAGGAAGCACTGTAAAGATAAAGAAAAAAAAAAACATATTGTAAAAAAAGGGATAAAACTATTTTTTAAATTTGAAGCTGTCACAAAAAAATAAAAATAAAGAGCAATAAAAAATTAATGAATACGAGTAAACGAATAGAAACAAGTAAGAGCACTATATTCGGCAGTGCCGAATCTTTTATACCCACCACCAATTTTGTGTACATTTAAAGAACAATATTTAAATTTCATTGCTGTTTTTTTTGTTTTACCTCGACTCATCATCATGCCCAACAATTGAGCATCAACATTGTCATTGAAAATTTGGACAATCAGATAGAGGAGTGGCGCCAAGGATGGGGGGGGTGTCCATTTGGCCGATATTTTGTTAAGTACATAATTGAACCATACAAATATTATAATTACAAAAAGAAATAATACTAAAATGCTTTTGTAAATGTAGTCTTTCAATGAAAGTGGGTGTTAAAGTAGGCGTGTCAATAAAGTTTCTGCTAATAAATACAACTTAGATATTTCAATATAGTTTTATGTAAAACGTTATATGGGAGGTGGGCGTAAAAGTGGGCGTGTCAATAAAGTTTCTGCTAATAAATACAACTTAGATATTTCAATATAGTTTTATGTAAAACGTTATATGGGAGGTGGGCGTAAAAGTGGGCGTGGCACCTTAATTTTCTGGCACAGTAATGACAATGCCTAGGGGGATATACGTAGCAAATTTGATCATCATACCTCTAATTTTGGCGGTTTTATGAGCTTTTAAATTTCATTAACGGTAGATAACGTGAAAAAGTGGGCATTATAGTAGGCGTGTCAAAGTTATTTTTGTGAATGAGTATAACTTAGTTGTTTCAGTATAGCCCTTTATAATTCCAAAATCTTTATTAATAGAGAAATTATATGAATTTTGAGTAAAACGTTATATGGGAGGTGGGCGTAAAAGTGGGCGTGGCACATTGATTTTCCGTTGCAAAAAAACGTCTCACCAAAAAGCAAAGTGTGCAAAATTTCAGAGTCGTACATCCAATTTTGTTGCTTTTATGACGTTTTTGTTTTTAAATATACCGAAAAATACACTGTGCGGTATAAATTTTCGTACATTTTGATCCTAATGCATAGATTTAAATAATTTTCGGGGAAAAATATTTTTTTTACTCAGGAAATATATATTCGGAGTTTCATCAGTCTACGTTAATGCGTTTGGACACAATTCCATTTTGTTCGATGTTCGAAGGACACGGTTTTTTCGACCTACTCTTGCTTTTCGAGCTATAACTCTCTTCCTAATATTCCGATTTAGCCCATTTTCAATACCAAATAAACCTTGTCTATAAGAAAGATTCTGGAAAAATTTGAGCCCCCTAGTTTCGTGCTTTTAACAGACGGACAGACGGACGGACATAGCTAGATCGTCATCAAATCAAACCCTGATTCAGAATATATATAATATGGGGTCTAAATGGGATATTTCGATGTGTTAGAAACGGAATGACAAAATGAATATACCCCCACCATTTTTTTAGTGGCGGGTATAAAAACATTTGTTAATATTGTAAATATTAAATACCAAAAAAGGGTACAACATTATAATAGATGATAGTGCAACAATATAAACGCTGTAGAATTAAGGTAATATAACAGATAGATTTTTTTTTATTTTTGCAAATTGCAAACAAATTTAGTTTTTGTTAAATTTAAAGTTGCACAGTTTGTATATTCACCCCTATTGCGAACCTTTTTGTTCCCATTAAATTTTCATTCACCTCCAAGTAAAAATTATTATTATAAATTTCCCGTGGAATTTTTGTTATCTTAATAATACAGATATTCAAAATAGAGCAAGGCGAACTCAAATTACAAGCGCAACTAATGGGGTAGCATATTGTCAAAGATTATTTAATTCGCATTGATTTCATTTATTAATGGAGGGATGGAAAATGAGATTTTAGTTTCGGTATTAAACAATTTACTTGAGAGTACTCTTTTGATAATAAATGTATCAAATTTATGTATTTTAATTGCTTTTGCACCATTTGTAATTTGTTTCACAAATATATAACCTTTTTCTTTTAAATATTATTAAATTAAACATCTCATAACAATTTGTCCAGCCCTGATATACGAATTTCCATGTTGTATCAATTCGCCGTTGCATATATGAGGAGCCGCAGAACAAAAGGTGCTTTTTCGCTCATTTCGAATTTTTGGGAAATTGAGATTTATTTTTTTCGCCAGTTTAAAAAACTGCAAGAACCTGCAAATGCTAACAAGTATTTTACTTATCTACAGATGCATCTAACTGTCATAAGTCACCCTATTAAATATTAAGGATGTTTGATATAATTCCATTTTTATTTCGGAAAAAGCACCTTTTGTAAAAAAGAAAGCAAAAAAGCACCTTTTGTTAAAAAAAGTAAAAGAGCACGTTCTGTTAATAGAAGGAAAAAGTATATTTTGTAATGCGAATACACATAAATGACGATAAAATTTTGACTGAATGTGGTTAAACCTGATCTAATATATTAAAAAATGTTAAATTAAGTATATAATTTTTGTCGTTTTATTAAATAAAATTGCAACTTAAACATTTCTTTCTTAGCCTTAAATTAAATACATATAAAATTTGTTAAAGTTAAACTCTTGTTCCAACATCTTCTTCTAGGCAAGAACATCCAACATTTTCGTCTATTGAATCCTCCATACCTTTATCCTGGTTATACAAAATGTCCTTGTACCAAAATAATGACTGATTTTCACTCCAGACTTTACCAAACTGTTTTATTAAAAGACTTTCCACAAAGACTTTAACATCTGATTAATTTTACTTTAACTATAGTTTATTTTGATCATTAAAGTAAAAAGTGAAACTAAACAAAGATTATGGAAAAGAACCTTTTGATAAAAAATAATCAAAAAAGCACCTTTTGATAAAAAATAATCAAAAAAGCACCTTTTGTTAAGCATACATTTTTTAGAACCCATTTACTTTGTAAAAAAAAATAATAATAATGCAAACTTGATTGTTTCTACAAGATTTCAACCTAAATATTATAAAAATACCAAAAAACCAATTTTTCGCGAAATGCGAAAAAGCACCTTTTGTTCTGCGGCTCCTCATATGTACCTGTATAAATATGCTTTGAAATAAAATAAACTATGTATCGTTGGTCACAAGTAGAAAGACCTAACTCAATTATTTGTAACTTTACACGAGAAGGTTAAAACATAATAGAAACTGTATTATCATAATGCTCGGCGCACAAGTGGGACGAACGACAAATTTCGCCCAACACGACGAACTCTTAGGTAAAGATTCGTTGTGCAAATTCGTCGTGTGAAGCACAACAACGACGAAAAAGTAACATCTTTTATAGTTGATAAAATTGTTTAATGTTTGTGCAAAGAAAAAACAAAAATAATCGAAGAATTTAATTTTTTTTTTGAAACTCAACAAAACAATAAATATAATTTCTGTAACAAGTAAGAGCGCTATATTCGGCCGTGCCGAATCCTATATACCCTTCACAACGTATAGTCATGCAATAACAGTACATACTTTGTATCACCATTCATCCTATATGAAATACGTACATACTTAAAAAAACAGACATATATTAAAACATCCCATTGTAAAATTATAAATTTACGTATGTATGTTAAAAAAATAATAAAAAAAAAATTAAAAAAAAAAATTAAAAAAAAAAAATTTTTTTTAAAAAATTCAAAAAAAAAAATTAAAATATATATAATAAATATAAAACAAAAAAATAAAAAAAAAATAATAATAAAAATATAAATAATATATTAAATAAAAAAATTAAAAAAAAATTTTTTTTTAAATTTAAAAAAAAATTATTAAAATATATAAAATAAATATAAAACAAAAAAATTAAAAAAAAATAATAATAAAAATATAAATAATATATTAAATAAAAAAAAATATAAAAAAATAAAAAAAAATTAAAAAAAAAAATATAAAAAACAAATTTTTTTGGCTCAGCTGGGATTCGATGCCACGTTTTCTCTAACCAGTATACACGTTTGTAGGTATTAGGGTGATCGATTATTTGACATTTTTAGGAAACCGGTTTCCAAATAGTTTTAAATTTAGAATTAAAGAAAAAACCGGTTGCTTTTTTGAAAATGTACAAAAAACCGGTTAACCGGTCGAATACATAAATTATAATTCTTTCTTATACCCATGACAGAGATACATTTATAGGTATAATCTAGTTTGTTTTATGGTTTAATTGTATTTTAAGTTGACACACATTCAATGGCGTTATTATAAAATGCCATTATTTAAAATAAAGATGTTAAAGGACAGACACTTTTTACCTAAAAGTGACCGAAAAGTTAAGTTTATACTTGAATTATTTTTAACTTTTAAGGTAAGGTTTATAAATAAAAAATAATAAAAAAATAATAATAAAATAAAAAATAAGTAAAGGTTATAATTTAAATGGAAAAATTTAAATATATAAATATATAAATATATATATATAAATATATTTAAATATATTTATATATAATCGACTCCCCTATTCATAAGCTTTCAGAAAATATATACTTTATGGGGTCGGAAATGAAAATTGTAGAAATTTCACACGGAATGACAAACCTATATATACCCTTTTTTACTGTGTGAAGGGTATAATGACATAACACACCTCATTTTTATGTAATTTTTGTTATTATTCTTTCTTTTCTTTCAGTCCCACTAGCTATTAAAATTTATTTTAAAGTAAACTGAACCGAGCTGGTATGATCATTAAGGAAAAACAAAAACAAAGCTTTAAAATGTAAAGAAAAAGTAGTTTCTTTACGGGTACATACATACATACATACATACATACATACATACGTAATATACTTGTGGGAAAACGTTGCTTTCTTATAAAATGTAGACAATGCACCGCATTCAAACTGCAGTAGGTACCATGGTGTAATTACATAAGGTGATAGCGTTAAGGAGAGCAATTTTTGTCTCTCTTTTTTTATGTATGGAGTTTGACAATTTCCGGATTTCAAATATTTTTTTTAATATGTAGTTTGACATACACCAGAGCACAAAAAAATAATCAGCTGGGCTGGCACCGCCACCTTGTATAATTACACCATGGTAGGTACATGAAATTTTTGTTTGACTAAATATTTTTTTAATTTAATTTAATTAACAAGCAAGCTCCTCTCCGCAATGAAGTCATAATTTCAACACTTATTTATTTTAAAACGCAAATACACAGGGTAGATAGAAAAAATTTCGTTTTACAAGAAAATAACTTGTATAGAGTAGAATTAGTGGGAAAATATTTTATGAAAATGTGTGTTGCCTGAATTTTTTTTTTAAGTTTTAAGTAAAAGTAGACCTGTTGTTGGTAATTGTTTTATAAAATTTAATTTTTGGACAACTAGGAGAATATTCTTAGTCAGTTTTTAAGAATCATGTCCAAAAGCTAATTAGAATTTTAAGGAATGTGTGTTTTCTATAAAAAATTAAATTATCTTCGCCTATAACTCTGTTGATTTTGTACCGATTTATCCCACGAGTGACCCTAGAGATATACATAGCTATACATGTCTGTCAATTATAAAAGAGCTAAATTAAATTTAAGAAAAAATAGTGGTAGTCGTGGTGTTTGCTAATATCCTAGTAGATCACCTCTTGCTTTTAAACAAAATACCTGTCAGTCTAATTCTGTTTTCTTAGTTTTTTTAAACACTCTGCTGAGAGCAGTTATAAAATATCGCATCGACCAAATTGTAGGCTTTAAAGAATTGACCTTTAAGTTCTCAAAAATATTTTTTTAATTTTCAAATAAAAAATATTTTTTCAATGACGGCAATCAGCTCTTATATCGGGTGTCCCAACTAGAACGCAATTTTTAAATAAAACACTGATTAAAAATTTAAATATTAGTTTAAACAAAAAAGTTCGATAAAATAAAAAATTCAATTTGCATAAAACACAGGGCACGGTGCAAACAATCATTCATTTACTGTTGGCCAATCAACATTCAGTTGTATACTGGCCTCACAGAAAACAAAACAGATGATTATGAACAGCGTTGTCAACTCGGTGATTTTATCACCGTTTTTGGTGATTTTTAACATTTAGAAAGCGGAAAAATTGTGAGTCAGTGCTTGGTGATTTTTTTTTAGTTTTTAGTGATTTTCTTTTTATTTCGGTGACACCAAACACTAAAATTCAAATAAATTAATTGAAAAAAATTTTTTGTAAATGTAAATTTATATACATACTACCAAAATATAACTTATAGTACAATTACATGCAACTCGGCAAGAAAATAATATTACACTAAAAATTTAATTATTTATAAGATAATTGATTGCCCAGAAAGTTTTTGTTTCAAAATGTCTAACTTTATACATATGTATATGCATTTGAGGTGAATGTGAATAAAAGAAATTCCTCTTTCTTTTAAGATCATCTTATAAATGATTACACCTTAAAGCAAACTTTTAGCGTCCCACAACTTTAAACGTTTAAAAATTTTACCAGAAAACCTTGAAATTTTGAGTAAAATTAACATAATTATTGTTAGAAATGTTTTATCACATAAAAAAGAAGATATTTTACCGTTACCAATGGCAAAATATTGAATCCAGTCGATTTTTGGATTGAAGTTAAATCGTACAAAGATGCAGTTAACTTAAATCCCTTTGAAGCATTAAACTTAAACGTTAAACTTTTGTCGCTCCCATGAATGTGTTTAAATCTAAAATTCGCAACCGAATGTCTTTAAATTCAGTTAATGCCTTACTTTACATTAAAAATGGGCTTAAACGGGAAAATTCCTGTTGCGAAACCTACCAAATAGCTGATGAAGTAAATATTCTGATTAATAGCAATGATATTTATAAAGCATTACAATTTGAAATTAAGACTATGTTGTGGCACGATGATAGTAATAATAATGAAGAAATAATTGACTTTAACATTGATATTTGATATTATTTACACAGAGAAAAGCTTAAATCCTAATCGAATTATTAAACTGCAAGTTTATTAAAATTTTTCATAATTTTTAGTTAGAAATAGTTCTATTTAATTACTCTAATATGTAATATAAAAATATTTAAATATTAAATAATAGTTGTACTTATTTGGTGAATAATTTCTTTAATATTTTGTACAACAAATTCACATATGTTTATTAAACGTCGTATAAATGCATCAGGTATGGACCAATTAATCCTGTCGTAATTTTTTCTAAATGTTGAAATAAATTTCTTACAATGCATCACTCCTGTGATATATTGTGAATTGATAATTACTTTAATAATTAAATATTTTTGTTCTTTTTTCCAATGTTTTTGTTTATTTTTATTTACATATAAATATATGTATCTATGTAAATCTGTACTGACTGACTAAAACATATTCGTTGTTTGATTTTTGTAAATTTTTTTGTTATTTATTCTGATATTCATTTAAAAATTTCTTATTTGTAAAGAAATTTATATAAATGTATAATTTTATTAAATAATAAAAAAATAATTTACAAATTATAAATTTAGTGCTTTTTTTTGAGAATGACGCGTTTTTTCCTGGGTAATGGTGCTTTTTGAAATTTTAAAGTTGACAACGCTGATTATGAACATGGATTGTTAAAAACAATTATCTGTTCTTATCGCTACCTAACTGGTGGCTAGAGCAGGACAAAAATAGTGATAAAATGAAAGATAATAACAAACAAAAGTAAAAGGGTTGCTGTTTGGTTAAAATTTCAATCTAACTCGTTGTGGTAAAAATATATATGAAAAAAGGAAAAACTCAAGTAGTTACCGGATTCAATTAACTTAAGTCCCGGGAGTTAAATAGATGATATTTACAACCAACATGTAACCACCGATCAGAGAGGGCTGATGATGAAATCATAGCTGGTTTCGAAAATGCATTCCACTCGGTGTCGGTAAAAATATAATTTTTCAGATTTATTCTTTCATTTATCATAATTAAAAAATTCTTTGTAAAAATAAAGAATATTAAAATATGAACTCAAGCCTGAGTTTTAGTTAGTTTAGTTTAAAACACAGATATTTAAAAAAAAATCGTGAAACTTTATTATATCGTAAAGTAGACAGAATGAGGTTATGTATGGAACAATATATCGTGCAGATGGCCGCCGTGGCTTTGCTGGCACACACGCGATCTTTTAATGCAATTTTCAATGACCTTTTTGCATAAATGCTGCGGTATTTCATTACTGCAGCGTCCAATTTCCTCTTTTAAGGCTTGAGTCGTCGTCGGCTTATTCGCGTAAACCATCGACTTAAAAAAACCCCAAAGAAAAAAATCTAAAGGTGTTAAATCACACGATCTAGGCGGCCAATTCTGGTCTCCAAAACGCGAAATAACACGACCGGGAAATGACTGATGCAGCAATTGAATTGTTTCTCTGGCTGTATGACATGTGGCGCCATCTTGTTGAAACCACATGCCCTCCACATTAATTTCTTCAATTCTAGGCAAGAAAAAACTGGTTATCATTTCACGATACCGAACACCATTGACTGTTTGCGCTTGACCTGCCTGGATGGAGTTTGAGCGACATCATCACGTACAGCTGCGACATTTTCGGTCGATCGACCTGGTCGAAGGCGCGTTGTTGTCTTTACATCACTAACAGACCCAGTTTCGGCAAATTTATCCATTAATCTCTTTACAGTTGACTCTTTTGGAGCATTATTGTGACCCCAAATTGATCACAATTTCCGAACTGTAGTCGCAAAACTTTCACCATTTTGGGAAAACAATTTCACAATGAGCATGCGTTGTTCATTCGTGTAGCGCTCCATTTTTACTAACCTCGTACCTTCTACTATCAAACAATAACAATTGTTCAAATGTCAAACAATGACACTTCGAATGGCGCCAAATTTAAAAATTGCGTTCTAGTTGGGACACCCGATACAATTAAACATTTAACCTAAAGATCCCAAATAATTTAAATTTTATGAATGAGAGTACATAATATCAATATACTTGGTAGGGACTTAAATATTTTTTTATTATAATTGGAGTTAGCACGAATTAATGCGGTCTTTAGAGAATCAATGTTGGTGTAGCTTTTGTAGCAAACCATGTACTCGAAAATGGTCTACCAAAGGGTTCAGATTAGGACTACAAGGTAGAACATTTCTCAGAGAAAATTAAAGCTTACAACATTTTTTTAAGCCATTTTTATGTCATTTTAGGCTTATAAACAAGCACAGTAATCGGCTAGAAAGTTTACGGCTGGTTTCTAAACTGTTTCCGAAAGTGGCTACCAAAAAAAGTTTCTTAGTAACTGTAGCCGATATCGTAAGAGAGACCCCGTAAAAAATGTATGCTGGTTTATGATTAATTACGACCCGTGGGATGAGCAAAGATGCTTTTTAAGATGAATCCATACATACCCTGTCATTTTGTTTGTTTAATGTTTTCGTATAGGATAATGTTTTTGTACGTAAAAAAGATTTTTCTCTTTAAGTTATCAGTGTTTTTCACCGAGATGTTTTGGATTTTTCTGCGTAATTTTTTTAACTACAGTCAACGTACGGTAAAACTTGTTAAAGTTTCAAGTACTAAATGGGTTAATAATTCTTCTGGACTTTTGTGTGATATTCATCTCACGAGACATGATTTCCTGCTTCTGGAGAGGATTTCAATAAATTCCTGATTTGACTGCTTTGATGACTTTTTGTTTTCGAAATGTACATTGGCGTTTTTTAACGAATGCGGTATTTTATATTTAAAGTTTCCACAAACAATTTTTTGCACCTGTGAACGAACATGCTAGTAATCCCAAACGAATAAATTTAAATGTTATAGCAATATAATGTTATTTTTATTTGAATACTCTATAGTTAAAGTCGACACACATATGTATGTATATACGACCGTATTCATAAAAAATATTTTACGTTTATTAAAGGCTTATTTGACAGATGTTGTAGAGACATAATAATCCTAAAAATTTTTTATGAATACGGTCCATAAATTTTTGCATCTCTTGCCTTCAATGCAGAGATGTGCAGCCTACACCACAATTGTGTAAGTTAAAATATCACACATATTTATGATCTTTTATTTAGTCGTCGATTGATCAGACAGTGAAGAATGAACATGTGCACGATTGTATGCGTTTTTGCTTTTTTTTTGTGTTTAGGCACACTGAACAAAATTAATATTCAAATTTATTTATATTTTTTTTATAGAATTATAACCTTCAAATTTTGTTAGTTTTTCACTCTAAAAAAAATTTCCAACTAATAACTGTGCTGAACATTTATATTATGGCAAAATTTAAAAAGGTTCTCTAAAACTTACGACATAATTAAGCTACTGTAAATGTTTTAGCATGTTTTTGATAAAATATATATCAGAAAGTGGTCTACCGAGCTTATGAATCTTCTATCGTTATTTGATTATTTCTTGTTTTCATTACTTTACTCTTACTAAAGAAATTATCAGCATTTATTTTTTTTTTTTATTACGCCCACTATTTTCCCAGTGCGATTTTATTTTACTTACTAATACTAATACATTTTTTATTTTTGGGCATCGCTGCTTTTATGTAAACTTCAACCTCTTCCATTAAATGTATTTAAATCTTTCTTAGAGAGATATATGTATAAAAATAATAAATTTTAAAATATTTTTATGAGTTTTTTTTTCATATTTTATACGTAACAAGTAAAATCGCTATATTCAGCCGTGCCGAATCTTATATACCCTTCACAACGTGTAGTCATGCAATAACAGTAGTTTGATCACCATCCCATATGAAATACGTACATACATATAAAAAACATACATATATAAAAATATCCCATTGTAAAATTATAAATTTACGTATGTATATTTAAAAAAAAATTTAAAAAAAAAATTTAAAAAAAAAAAAATTAAAAAAAAAAATTAAAAAAAAAATTAAAAAAAAAATTTTTTTTTAAATAATTAAAATATATATAATAAATATAAAACAAAAAAAAATATTAAAAAAAAAAATTAAAAAAAAATAATAAAAATATAAATAATATATTAAATAAAAAATAAAAAAAAAATAAAAAAAAATTTAAAAAAAAAATATAAAAAAAATAAAAAAAAATTTTTTTTGCCTCAGCTGGGATTCGATGCCACGTTTTCTCTAACCAGTATACACGTTTGTATGTATGTATGTTGTTGTTGTAATGTTGTTTTTGTGAAAAAAAAATCGAGGTGGTCGTGGGTTTTTGTTCATATCTCAGTTGTTTATGTACCGATGTTTCTGATTTTCAATACCGATCTACTCCCGAATATTTCTGATATTTAAATACCTCACCCGAGTCCAAGCGATGTCGGGGGGCTTCAAAAAGTTGATTTTAACATACACACGGACAGACTGACAGGGCTTAATCGACTCCCCTATTCATAAGCTTTCAGAAAATATATACTTTATGGGGTCGGAAATCAAAATTGTAGAAATTTCACACGGAATGACAAACCTATATATACCCTTCTTCACTGTGTGAAGGGTATAAAAACAAAAGAATTTCGAATTGTTGTTTAGTTTATCAAGCTGCCAATTACTGGTATAAAAGTCCATGGTATGACTTGTGGTAAACACAAAACATAATTAACATGTTTAAAGTTAACTGGTTTATTTAAACCGTTTTTATGTTGTAGGTTTTTTATATATATTTTGTGAAAATTTATAATTTTGCTTTAATACCCTACAGTTGGTGCCAGGAGGTCAGTAATAAGATGAGGAAAAATTTTATGGGTTTAAATTAATGTGGCGATTTTGATAACAGAACAGAAGTTTGGTTGCTATCTGTAATAGACCTTTGAATAGAAGGTGTCCTAAAGATCGGGCCAGTTTTGGTGTGATAAAATGTATGCCTCAAAGTGTTGTCAAGTAAAAAACAACAAAATTATAGAGCTTCTGATTAGACATAGTATTGACCGAAAGCACAGTAATTACATCCACAGCACTCTGCTTGTAAGTGCAGGAACTTACATACCAACAAAAGCGAAATTCCTTGTGGCAATCGAATCCTTCAATCCTACAATAAAATATAAAAGTATTTACTTTCGACAACATAATTAAACGAAATCTTGTAACGAAATCCTAAAATAAAATATAAAATTACAACTTAACTTTACGATTAACAACCATTTTAATTTTTATAACCAGAATTTTTTTTTCTATGCCTTCTGATCTGCGAAGAGAGTTAATGAAAACTTTATGAAAACATCATTATTTGGAGATACATTCTTACTTTATGGGAAGTCGTTAATATGCCGTTTACTTAATGCCATCTAAGTTCTTCTTAATAATATCGAAAAGTATTGCTGTAAGACCAGATATAGGTATTTGAGGATGTTAACAAAAATTATTAATTTAAACAAGCTCTATATACCGTATATGTACTTATTACAAATCTGCATGTTTATGCCCATTATTCAAGAGCAATCATACTAAATGTATTATTAGAACGGTAGTGAAAGGGTTACTACCGTTCTATAATAAGTAATTTTTAACAAGTTTAAATAACTTCTTCCTATATATGTAAAACTCAAGAGCAAAACTTTTTTTTAATTCTCCTGTTGGGTTTTTAAAGCATCAAAAATTGGGACTATATATCCCATTTGTAGTGTTTGTATGAAAATAAAATGTGACAGCTTTTACTTATTTTTATAAAATAAAAGTTTTATTCAATATTCGGATGAATTATTTATGGAAATTACCAAAACATTTAAAATAAAGGGGCTCTTTGCACATTGAAAATAAATAATATGAACGTTTTTCCTTTTTCAGTGAGCTACATAAAACAAAATGTCTACGGTGATCTGTTTTTACCGGCATATGGTCTACCGCATTAAACATTTTCTTAGGCCTTTTTGACCTAGGACCTTTTGTTGTAGATATTCTATTAGTTTTGTGTTATGAAAGGGATGAAATGTCCCCACTTAAATAAACTATTTACATTTAATTTACATATAAAAGTTTAACTGCTGTATTCATAAAAAATATTTTAGGTTTATTAAAAGCTTATTTGACAGATGTTGCATAGAAATTTGTCAAATAAGCATTCAATAAACCTAAAATATTTTTTATGAATACGGCAGTAAGATTTTAACAAAAAAAAAAAAGGTTTAAACTTTTTCCACCCCCAGAAAAAAATTAAGCTACACCATGATGAAAATTAATTTTTACAAAGCGTTGCGATATGACAAAAAATCAGAAATAATTCAATTATTGCACAAAATTTAGAATAATCATAAAAAATGATAACAGTATTATTAAAAATACTATACTATAGCTACTGAAATTATAATTTGAATTATTACAGCCTTGTTATGGTTGTATTTTACACAAATGCCATGATTTTAATAATGGTTGCCAGAATCAATTATATGTATAAACATAGAAACAATTAGATGAGTAAGAATAATAATAGAAAATAGTCAATTTGAAAAACAATTTACACAAAGATATAAATAATTATCTGATTGCTACAGTACTATAGCGTATACATACGTGTCTCTGTAGGTATGCGAATAGTCAAAACATACATAAAATGACTAGGACTAGTCCAAAGTTCACCCAATGTATGTCGATTAAACATTACGATCAAGGCGAATTCAATAAGGTGAACTTATTAGATCAGCTGATCATCAGCTGTTGACTACTTCTAGGAACCACTTGTCAAATTTTTGTGTTTGTGTGTGTGTTTTTATTGTTGACATTTGTGAGCGGTGTTTTATTTAAAATTACAAAAATTTTGAAAAACTGTAAAGAATTTGCAAGCAAATAGTGAAAAAAGTGAAAAGTTGTAAAAAAGATTAAAAAAATTGTGAGCAAATTGTGTTGTTAACTTTTTAATTCTTAAAAATTTGTAAACAAACGTTGTTTTTCTTTATAGGTATTTGTGAATTTGTCAACAACTTTTTGACATATCGTTTTGTTTTACACTAACAAAATACACGTTGTATTTTTTCACTTTGTAGTTGACCATAACACAGTTTTTGACAACACTATTTCAATTGTTAAAGTACGAATCGTTATCACTTAATTATAAACTCTTTTTTTTTTTTAAATGGTTTAGTCCATTACTGCGTTACATACATCAACTAAAATGAACTACAGTCCAGGGATATGGCTACATCAATTACTGAAGAATTATAACAACAATGATATGGTTTTGACAATTATATGATCAATTACAAATATAGAATCTTTAATACTGTTTTGTAGCCATACATAAAAATGTCTCTTTTTAAATCAAAGGTTATGTCGGGATTTAGCCACTTAAAGCAAATTTATTCGTCAAGTAATTGCAGTTCGGAGAGAAGTTTTTTGTTTTTTTTTGTATGTATGTAAGTTTGAAATATGAAATAAATGAAAGAAGAGAGATAATTGTTTTCTATCTTTGGACTTCGACATCTGAAGTTTAAAATAAGTATAAAAAAATGGAATCAAGACTACCTAATAAATAAATATGCCTTGTAGCAACTTTTGTTGAAAACATTAAAAGTGAATAGAAAAATATTATTTAATTGATTTTTTGAATATATTTCAAATTTGGATTCAAGTACCACTCTCAGTTTAAAAACCTATTTCAAACATAAAGATTTTAATGTTAACCTTATAATGAAACAATAAAACATGAATTAGATAGAGTGTCAGCTAATTCACCCATTTGGTAACTAAACAAATTCAACATATTTTATAAATCATTTACACACTTAACACTTTGGGAAAAAAAAATAATAATAAAAAGTGTGTGTGTTATTTCAAAAGCACCCTAAAATTTTTAAGAAATACCTAGAAATAGTACAAATAAATACATAAATATGGTCAGCTTAATGAAATGACTAAAAAATGTTCCCAGGAAAGCAATACAATGAAATAAAAAACATTATTATTAAACAGAACAAGCTAAAGTTTAGAAAAACTTTACATGCCTGAATAAATACAAGAAAAAAACAAAATTTCTTATTAAATCCGATAAGTAAATTATATAGAATTTTTCCTGTTCATTATTCGTGTTTCTCGACCATGTGTAGGAAATAAATAGTGCGTGTGAAATATACCATGAAATAAATTATGTGAAAAACATCAAGTATTTTTCAATAAAGAAAAAATCGAGAGTCGTATGTTTAAGTAAAAATTAACAATTGAAATAAGTTACAAAGCATAATTAAATGATTAATATCACTATGATATTGGAGAAACAATAAGTACAGGTACGTACTTCTACTGACGTTTTTAAAGTGGTGCGACAATTACCAGAATTGCGAACGAATGAATTCGTAAAGTAAATTGTCACATAAAACCACACACATATAAACAACATAGGTAGCTCAAAGTTGGGTAGTAATAAAATATGTTTAATTTCATAGAGATCGTTAAAAACAAGAACGAATGCAGCTTTACCGATTTAAACAAGCAAGAAAAAAACATTAATTTACACTAATAATATTATTAAAATCTGTCTGTTTTGATGATCTTTGCTTTTTTACGGCAAATTATTGTCTTGAGCTGTTAATTGCACATAATGCTTTAATTACCCTTTTGATTGCAATTTCAATACCAATATATTTTAAAAATTTTCTTGTTTATTATTAGGTTTTTCCAATTTTTTTCACAATTTTTGTGTATTTGTTTTTGACATCTGTAAATTTTAAAATAATTAAAATTTATTGAGCAAGAAGAAGAACGGTTGAAATCAAATTAATATAAAATAAAATCATAGATTGATTGCTTCGAATCATACTGTTGTCTCACCTATTATTTAATGATTATTTTTAATTATTAATGCTTTTGAATATAATATTATTTTTGTTGGATTAGTTTTTCTTAAATTATACTATTTTTAAACGACAACCATATCGAAATTTTTAGAAAAAATAAACATTAAATGATACGAATGCTTGCTTGGTTATCGTGACAAAATATATGATGAAATAAAATAAAAATAACTATTATTTGTTTTCGACAACCAAATAATGTTATAGCGAATATAATATGGCCATCGTAACCATGGTTTTTCTTTGCGTGTAGTTAAATGTGCCTAGAGCAGGTATTTAGCTTAATCAACACTTATTTATATAATAACCGTAAGCAATAAAATAGTTTCATGCTTGTAATAATCTTTGTAAATGATATAATATATATTTATTATATTTATTTATTTTTTATTTATTTAGTTATTTATTTTTTTTATAACTACAGTAGTATGTAAGCGAGAGTGGTGAATTTTGTAACAACTGTAATAAAAATAGGAAATTATTCAGTAAAATATAACTAGTTTATGCATGACTTCAATATTACTTGCTCACTTATTAGGTAAGTCAAGATTTTGCTGGGTATCTCTGAAGTTGTTTATTGCAAACAAACCTAGTAAGGTCTCTATATTTGGCCGTGCCGAATGTAATAATAATAATAATAGTTGACTGTATTTTTCTAGTAAAGCCATTTTATTAGATACACATATTGATGGGGTTAAGAAAAAAAAATTATCCGACCTTTTGCTTCGAACAGCATCAAATGTCAAACTTTATATAAAAACAAGTAAGAGTGCTATATTCGGCCATGCCGAATCTGATAATACCCTTCACCATCTTGTACAAAGGTTTAGTGACCACGGCGTAACTTAGCCTTAGTTTCTGATTAAAGTTAATACGTCATTTAACTTTATTATTTCCAATGCCATATCTTTTTTTAAATATTTAATTTTTTTTCTTTATATGTCAATTGCTTACGAACTCATCGTTGAAATGTGAACTCATATTGTGGTCTTCAATTAAGCAATCAAGCAAAAACAAGTTTTAAGAGCAACTTTAATTTTATTTAATTCACTTTATGTTGTAGGATAAGTAGCTTTAAAACAATTTGTTTGACTTACTGCTTGATAAGCTTAACAATACTTTTGTATTGAAAACAATTTATTTTTTAAGCAGTAAGATCACCAGATAGTGCCGTTATTAAAACGGCAATAAATAGTATTAATAAATGTATATACATGTTTACATATACACACATGCATTAAGTGTAAGAAATGTATTATATACAGAAGGAGAAACTAAAGCAAGATAATTAATAACTGATGTAAATAAATATGACAGTGGCGGCAGTAACATTCCCCCCCTTGTAAGCGAGTTAGGGTTCCGTGAGCTTGCTATCTTGAGTACTGCCGACGTCTAGTACAGCTATTTTTGTTACAGGCCTCTCCCATGTGCCGGAACTAGTTTTAACCTTAACACGACGAACTTGACCATCTTTGGCAGTTATCGTTTCTGTGATGACCCCCTTGGGCCAGCTATTGCGAGGTAATGTGTCATCGACTATGATGACTATATCTCCGACTAATGGCGGTTTTACTTTTTCGAACCATTTGCTGCGATGAACTAAGTTTGGCCCATATTCTCGAACCCATCTTTTCCAGAAATGATTAGCGAACTTTTGCGATTGATGCCAACGTTCTCGTAGATTATAGTCAACTTCTGATAGAGGTTTATATCCATCTGCAGAACCGAGTAACAAATGATTTGGAGTTAACGCGTCGTCTTCGGCTGAGTCTAGGGCTACAAATGTTAAAGGTTGGGAATTTATAATGAATTCGATTTCCCATAGAGCGCTTCTAAGTGATTCGTCGTTAAATTTGAACGCCGGACCCATGGCATAAAGAATAGTTTTTACTGTGCGTATTAAACGTTCCCATGCGCCGCCCATATGTGGTGCTGCGGGTGGATTGAATTTCCACTTAATTTCGTTGTGTTTAAGAAGGATTTGTTGTAGATTAATATTTTGTTTCTCCTCTCGAAGAACTCTTTCGGCGGACTTAAAATTTGTTCCGTTGTCCGTGTATATCTCCTTTGGAGATCCACGTCGACTTATAAAATTTTGAATGCACATTATGCACGAGCTTGTGTCGAGACTGTGAGCGACTTCAATATGAATTGCACGAATTGTCAGACACGTAAACAATACACCCCATCTCTTTTCTTTACGTCTGCCTACTGCTACAAATAAAGGGCCAAAGAAGTCAATACCAACGTAGGTAAATGGACGCTCAAAGCTTGCAAGTCTAGCTGCAGGTAAAGATGCCATTAGAGGTGGTTGAGGTACTATTAATTGATTCTTGCATCTTTGACATTTGCTTCGCATGCTTTTGTAGAGAGTTCTTAACCTAGGGATGTAGTATCTTGACTTTATTTTGCATATTGTTGCTTCGTGTAGGCAATGGTGAAAATTCTCATGGTAGTTTCGGACCAACAAAAAAGTAATATAGTGATCATGTGGCAATATAATGGCGTTGTTGCAGTTTAGAGAGTCAGCTCTGCCGCAGGCGCGAATAATTCCGTGATCATCAAGAAAAACGTTTAGCTGTTTGAGTTTACTTCCAGAGTGTATTTTTTTATCATGTTTCAAACACCACATTTCTTCTGAAAATTCACTATATTGGGCATACTGGAACAAAATATATTTGGCCCTTTGTATATATTCAAAACGCATACCTCGCGATGTTTTCCGTCCCTGAATTAAAGTTTTTAATTTGTCTACGTACAGTATAAACCAAGAGAGTGCCATATAGAGTCGTTTCCAACTTGAAAAATATTCGATATTTATAGTAAAGCCGCTTAATTTATCAACGAATAATAGATGATTTCGTATTTCTTCATTATTAACGGTTCCTAAATCTGGTGATTTAGGCCACAAATTTTTATTATTTTTGAGAAACGCTGGTCCGTTAAGCCACATATCATCATTGGAGGTACAAAAATTTGTACCAAGATCAGCAGGATTTAATTTTGATGGCACCCAATTCCAGTGTGTTACATTAGTGAATTCTAATATTTCTCCAACTCTATACATCACGTATGCCTTAAAATTTTTGGGATCCATTGAAAGCCACTTAAGAACTGTTTTTGAATCGGACCAAAAGAAAACTTCTTCACAGTTAAGACGAGTCGCGCTAAGTATTTTTGATGCCAATCTTGTTCCGATTAAAGCCGCTTGCAGTTCAAGTCGAGGTATGGATATAGGTTTTAAAGGAGTGACTTTCGATTTTGCTGCAACAATACACACGTCGACATTATTATTATGCTGAATTCTAAAGTAACATACTGCTGCGTATGCGTTTTCGCCGGCATCTACAAAGGTGTGTAGCTGAACATTTTTTGTTGATATAAGCAGCTTCGAGTAGCCTCGCGGTATGATGATAGATGATATTTTATGCAAGTTGAATAGCCACGCAGACCATTTTGGTAAAAGATTCTCATTTAGTTCGTCATCCCATTTTATTTTCGATCGCCATATATCTTGAAGGAGGATCTTCAGGCCGATAGTATAGTGAGATACGAATCCAAGAGGGTCGAAAATCGACATTAGCACTTGAAGGACTTCTCTTTTAGTGGGGACAACATGTTACTGAAACACGTCTCTTCGGAGCCTTGAGAATCTGGAATCATATTGAAAAACGTCATTGTTGGACTCCCAATACATACCTAGAATTTTTTCAATTGCTTTAAACGAAGTCTGAGTAGTTGAGCCATGATCACATAGGTGCTGTCGTACACGCTTGGAATTAGTGACCCAGTTTCTCATATGAAATCCGCCTGCGGAGTGGATGGCTCTTACTTGGGTAGCAAGTTCTTTTGCCTCTTCATCGGTGTCCACACTATCAATGAAATCATCCATGTAATGATAGCACTTTATTGCTTTGACTGCTTTAGGATATAAATCCCGAAATTCGTCAGCGTTTTTGTCTCGGACGAAATGAGCGATACATGGTGCACAGGTTATACCAAACGTGAGAGCTTTCATTACGTACACGCATTAGATTGACTGTTGCCATTTTCGAACCACAAAAATCGTTGAACGTGCATGTCTTCATCTCTTACATTTATGCGATGAAACATCTCAGCGATGTCACCACAAATAGCTACTTGGCCTACGCGAAATTCGATTAAAATATTAAAAAGTGACGTAAATAAATCGGGACCGCTTATCAGAAAGTCATTTAGTGACTTATTGCCTGATTTTGCTGCTGCGTCCCACACCAGGCGAACTTTACCAGGTTTATTCGGATTAAGAGCGACAAAAATTGGAAGATACCACGTACGACCTTCACCTGTACACGTTTGTGACTCCGGCACTTTGCGAGCGTAACCTTTGGATAATAGTTTGTCGATTTCGGTTTGCATTATCTGTTGTAGTTCTGGGTCTTTTTTAAATTTCCTTTGCAGACATTTTAGGCGTTGACAAGCGACCTCATAACTCCCTGGTAATTGCGGGACTTCATCTTTCCGAAGTAACCCGACTTCGAATTGCTGATTTTTCTTAATGGTGGTGCTTTTAAGAATTTGCATTGCTCTGTCGTTTTCAGAAGACAAAATGGTCTTCTCTTGAGCCATTTCTATACCAAAGTATTCTTTGACTTCATCATGTAATGCTCTATAGCGCTTCTCGCATTCACACATGTGTACATTAAGCGAAGAAATTTGGTTCAAATATGTGCCACTACCTTGCAGGGTCCACCCTAGGCGTGTTTTGGTTGCAATGGGCTGGTGACGTTTGCCTTCTTTAATCTTTAAGGGGACCGCGACTCTCCAATTATTGAGACCAATTAGAATCATTGGCTTAGCATTTTTATATGATTCTATTTGTAGACCTTTTAGATATGGGTTATCTCTTACAACGTCGTTGAAATTAATAGATTGTGTGGGTAAACCAAGGTTATTTACCGTATGTACATCGTAAAGTGTAAACCGGCTGTTGTTTTTGGTGCTGGATACTTCTATATTAATTTTAAAAGAATCTTGTTCGGATCGGGTAGTATCGCCGGTCCATCGCAGCTCCAGAGGTTCTTGTTTGCCCTGAATACCCAATTTTTTGAAAAGGTTTTGCTCTATTAGGGTAACGGATGAGCCTTCATCTAAAAATGCGAACGTTACCAGTGTACCGCCATTGTAATGTATGCGAATTGGCAGAATTCTGAAGCACTGTTTGCTTTGATTATGTTCTTGATGTGCATTTACACTTCCATTACCCGAATGTGTTACTGCCTTAATGTGATTCGAATTTGGCGACATTGTGTATTTGTGCAACAAGGGATGATGTTTTGCAGTACAATTGCTTACATTACATACTTTTTTTGAGAAACACTTACGCCGATGAGAATTCAGGCACTGGCGGCACAATTTATTATCTTTTACGAAGATCCATTTTGCATCTAAATTTAAAGATTGAAATTCACCGCAATTTTGGATTTTGTGCTGTTCACTTTTACAAAAAATACAAGTTAGTTTGCTGTTGCTAATTTGCTCTAAGTGGGTGTTAACCGATGCTTTGTTTTTGTTAACTATAGGGGTCGCGACCTGGCTTGCAGCAGCGGCTATTTTATATAGCCAGTCACTAAAATTTTTTACTACGGGGATCTTCTCATCCTTTATATGCATTGCCCAACTTAGCTTCTGATTATTAGGTAATTTATCGACCAACGTCTTCACCAGCAGCGTATTATTTAAATGAGCGTTTAAATTACACGCCTCCATCGTGGAGCAGATATTTCTTACAGTGAGCGCGTATTCGATGAGGCTGTCGAGCCTGTCCTTAAGTGGTGGTATTTTCGTAGCTTTCTCTATCATGCTGTCTAAAATATGTTCTGGGCGACCGAAGCACATTTCTAGTGTTTCAATAATTTCATTTACCATTGACGGAATAAGCAATTTGCTTTTTACCAGTTCCTTTGCACGACCGCGTAGACAAGACTGCAACCGCATTAAGTTTTCGCCATCAGTGTAACCCGCAATTTCTATGCTGTTTCTAAAGTTGCTAATAAATAGGGGCCAATCTTCTGGATTGCCATCGAAATTTGGCAACTCTTTTGGTATCACTTGTCTGGCCGCAATTTGGAATGCCGTGGGCTGAAAAGAAGAGACACATACAAAGGAATTTGAATTTTGGCTTACATCACCTTGCGAAAGGATACTATATTTTTTCTCCAAATATTTCCTTTGTAGCTCTTTTTCTTCTTCTAACATCTGTAGTTGTAATTGTGTATATGAAGACAAACTGGATGACGTGTTTGAGACACCAAGATTGCTGTAATTTACTTTTACGTATTGGTCACCTACGCCTGTTGTTTTTGCAGTAGCCCTCACTGATTCACCTAGTACATTTACGTTGCTATTTCCGTGATCTTGCATTGGTGTCTTTTGTGCTTTTTTGTATGCACCTTTTTCAGGGACAGCATTTTTTTTACTAAGTGGTTGTGCACTATTACCCCTAAACGACGAACCGGGCACATCTGTAAAGGGTCTAGTTGCGTGGCTGGTAGAAGGGTCTGCTTGAATGTCTGTCGGCATTAATTGTTGGGTCTCTGTAGACGGAATATTTTTAATATGCACAGGTTGATCATTTCCACAAGAGCAATTCCAGCTGATATTTGCTATGTCACTATTTACTCCGACACATTCAAAATGGAACCACTTATCACAGTAATCGCACTGCACCATACGTTCCGTATCCTTTAATTCGCATTTATTGCAATTAAAATCTGCTTCCGACATTATTTTGCCTAATTTAGAAGCACTAATAGATTTTAATATATTTGCTAGCGAATTCTCTTTATTCTCAATGAGACACTTTCAATTGAATCGATAAAATTTTTATATTAATTTACCACAAATTGTTTTAAAGAACTGTGGTCTTCAATTAAGCAATCAAGCAAAAACAAGTTTTAAGAGCAACTTTAATTTTATTTAATTCACTTTATGTTGTAGGATAAGTAGCTTTAAAACAATTTGTTTGACTTACTGCTTGATAAGTTTAACAATACTTTTGTATTGAAAACAATTTATTTTTTAAGCAGTAAGATCACCAGATAGTGCCGTTATTAAAACGGCAATAAATAGTATTAATAAATGTATATACATGTTTACATATACACACATGCATTAAGTGTAAGAAATGTATTATATACAGAAGGAGAAACTAAAGCAAGATAATTAATAACTGATGTAAATAAATATGACAGTGGCGGCAGTAACATTCCCCCCCTTGTAAGCGAGTTAGGGTTCCGTGAGCTTGCTATCTTGAGTACTGCCGACGTCTAGTACAGCTATTTTTGTTACAGGCCTCTCCCATGTGCCGGAACTAGTTTTAACCTTAACACGACGAACTTGACCATCTTTGGCAGTTATCGTTTCTGTGATGACCCCCTTGGGCCAGCTATTGCGAGGTAATGTGTCATCGACTATGATGACTATATCTCCGACTAATGGCGGTTTTACTTTTTCGAACCATTTGCTGCGATGAACTAAGTTTGGCCCATATTCTCGAACCCATCTTTTCCAGAAATGATTAGCGAACTTTTGCGATTGATGCCAACGTTCTCGTAGATTATAGTCAACTTCTGATAGAGGTTTATATCCATCTGCAGAACCGAGTAACAAATGATTTGGAGTTAACGCGTCGTCTTCGGCTGAGTCTAGGGCTACAAATGTTAAAGGTTGGGAATTTATAATGAATTCGATTTCCCATAGAGCGCTTCTAAGTGATTCGTCGTTAAATTTGAACGCCGGACCCATGGCATAAAGAATAGTTTTTACTGTGCGTATTAAACGTTCCCATGCGCCGCCCATATGTGGTGCTGCGGGTGGATTGAATTTCCACTTAATTTCGTTGTGTTTAAGAAGGATTTGTTGTAGATTAATATTTTGTTTCTCCTCTCGAAGAACTCTTTCGGCGGACTTAAAATTTGTTCCGTTGTCCGTGTATATCTCCTTTGGAGATCCACGTCGACTTATAAAATTTTGAATGCACATTATGCACGAGCTTGTGTCGAGACTGTGAGCGACTTCAATATGAATTGCACGAATTGTCAGACACGTAAACAATACACCCCATCTCTTTTCTTTACGTCTGCCTACTGCTACAAATAAAGGGCCAAAGAAGTCAATACCAACGTAGGTAAATGGACGCTCAAAGCTTGCAAGTCTAGCTGCAGGTAAAGATGCCATTAGAGGTGGTTGAGGTACTATTAATTGATTCTTGCATCTTTGACATTTGCTTCGCATGCTTTTGTAGAGAGTTCTTAACCTAGGGATGTAGTATCTTGACTTTATTTTGCATATTGTTGCTTCGTGTAGGCAATGGTGAAAATTCTCATGGTAGTTTCGGACCAACAAAAAAGTAATATAGTGATCATGTGGCAATATAATGGCGTTGTTGCAGTTTAGAGAGTCAGCTCTGCCGCAGGCGCGAATAATTCCGTGATCATCAAGAAAAACGTTTAGCTGTTTGAGTTTACTTCCAGAGTGTATTTTTTTATCATGTTTCAAACACCACATTTCTTCTGAAAATTCACTATATTGGGCATACTGGAACAAAATATATTTGGCCCTTTGTATATATTCAAAACGCATACCTCGCGATGTTTTCCGTCCCTGAATTAAAGTTTTTAATTTGTCTACGTACAGTATAAACCAAGAGAGTGCCATATAGAGTCGTTTCCAACTTGAAAAATATTCGATATTTATAGTAAAGCCGCTTAATTTATCAACGAATAATAGATGATTTCGTATTTCTTCATTATTAACGGTTCCTAAATCTGGTGATTTAGGCCACAAATTTTTATTATTTTTGAGAAACGCTGGTCCGTTAAGCCACATATCATCATTGGAGGTACAAAAATTTGTACCAAGATCAGCAGGATTTAATTTTGATGGCACCCAATTCCAGTGTGTTACATTAGTGAATTCTAATATTTCTCCAACTCTATACATCACGTATGCCTTAAAATTTTTGGGATCCATTGAAAGCCACTTAAGAACTGTTTTTGAATCGGACCAAAAGAAAACTTCTTCACAGTTAAGACGAGTCGCGCTAAGTATTTTTGATGCCAATCTTGTTCCGATTAAAGCCGCTTGCAGTTCAAGTCGAGGTATGGATATAGGTTTTAAAGGAGTGACTTTCGATTTTGCTGCAACAATACACACGTCGACATTATTATTATGCTGAATTCTAAAGTAACATACTGCTGCGTATGCGTTTTCGCCGGCATCTACAAAGGTGTGTAGCTGAACATTTTTTGTTGATATAAGCAGCTTCGAGTAGCCTCGCGGTATGATGATAGATGATATTTTATGCAAGTTGAATAGCCACGCAGACCATTTTGGTAAAAGATTCTCATTTAGTTCGTCATCCCATTTTATTTTCGATCGCCATATATCTTGAAGGAGGATCTTCAGGCCGATAGTATAGTGAGATACGAATCCAAGAGGGTCGAAAATCGACATTAGCACTTGAAGGACTTCTCTTTTAGTGGGGACAACATGTTACTGAAACACGTCTCTTCGGAGCCTTGAGAATCTGGAATCATATTGAAAAACGTCATTGTTGGACTCCCAATACATACCTAGAATTTTTTCAATTGCTTTAAACGAAGTCTGAGTAGTTGAGCCATGATCACATAGGTGCTGTCGTACACGCTTGGAATTAGTGACCCAGTTTCTCATATGAAATCCGCCTGCGGAGTGGATGGCTCTTACTTGGGTAGCAAGTTCTTTTGCCTCTTCATCGGTGTCCACACTATCAATGAAATCATCCATGTAATGATAGCACTTTATTGCTTTGACTGCTTTAGGATATAAATCCCGAAATTCGTCAGCGTTTTTGTCTCGGACGAAATGAGCGATACATGGTGCACAGGTTATACCAAACGTGAGAGCTTTCATTACGTACACGCATTAGATTGACTGTTGCCATTTTCGAACCACAAAAATCGTTGAACGTGCATGTCTTCATCTCTTACATTTATGCGATGAAACATCTCAGCGATGTCACCACAAATAGCTACTTGGCCTACGCGAAATTCGATTAAAATATTAAAAAGTGACGTAAATAAATCGGGACCGCTTATCAGAAAGTCATTTAGTGACTTATTGCCTGATTTTGCTGCTGCGTCCCACACCAGGCGAACTTTACCAGGTTTATTCGGATTAAGAGCGACAAAAATTGGAAGATACCACGTACGACCTTCACCTGTACACGTTTGTGACTCCGGCACTTTGCGAGCGTAACCTTTGGATAATAGTTTGTCGATTTCGGTTTGCATTATCTGTTGTAGTTCTGGGTCTTTTTTAAATTTCCTTTGCAGACATTTTAGGCGTTGACAAGCGACCTCATAACTCCCTGGTAATTGCGGGACTTCATCTTTCCGAAGTAACCCGACTTCGAATTGCTGATTTTTCTTAATGGTGGTGCTTTTAAGAATTTGCATTGCTCTGTCGTTTTCAGAAGACAAAATGGTCTTCTCTTGAGCCATTTCTATACCAAAGTATTCTTTGACTTCATCATGTAATGCTCTATAGCGCTTCTCGCATTCACACATGTGTACATTAAGCGAAGAAATTTGGTTCAAATATGTGCCACTACCTTGCAGGGTCCACCCTAGGCGTGTTTTGGTTGCAATGGGCTGGTGACGTTTGCCTTCTTTAATCTTTAAGGGGACCGCGACTCTCCAATTATTGAGACCAATTAGAATCATTGGCTTAGCATTTTTATATGATTCTATTTGTAGACCTTTTAGATATGGGTTATCTCTTACAACGTCGTTGAAATTAATAGATTGTGTGGGTAAACCAAGGTTATTTACCGTATGTACATCGTAAAGTGTAAACCGGCTGTTGTTTTTGGTGCTGGATACTTCTATATTAATTTTAAAAGAATCTTGTTCGGATCGGGTAGTATCGCCGGTCCATCGCAGCTCCAGAGGTTCTTGTTTGCCCTGAATACCCAATTTTTTGAAAAGGTTTTGCTCTATTAGGGTAACGGATGAGCCTTCATCTAAAAATGCGAACGTTACCAGTGTACCGCCATTGTAATGTATGCGAATTGGCAGAATTCTGAAGCACTGTTTGCTTTGATTATGTTCTTGATGTGCATTTACACTTCCATTACCCGAATGTGTTACTGCCTTAATGTGATTCGAATTTGGCGACATTGTGTATTTGTGCAACAAGGGATGATGTTTTGCAGTACAATTGCTTACATTACATACTTTTTTTGAGAAACACTTACGCCGATGAGAATTCAGGCACTGGCGGCACAATTTATTATCTTTTACGAAGATCCATTTTGCATCTAAATTTAAAGATTGAAATTCACCGCAATTTTGGATTTTGTGCTGTTCACTTTTACAAAAAATACAAGTTAGTTTGCTGTTGCTAATTTGCTCTAAGTGGGTGTTAACCGATGCTTTGTTTTTGTTAACTATAGGGGTCGCGACCTGGCTTGCAGCAGCGGCTATTTTATATAGCCAGTCACTAAAATTTTTTACTACGGGGATCTTCTCATCCTTTATATGCATTGCCCAACTTAGCTTCTGATTATTAGGTAATTTATCGACCAACGTCTTCACCAGCAGCGTATTATTTAAATGAGCGTTTAAATTACACGCCTCCATCGTGGAGCAGATATTTCTTACAGTGAGCGCGTATTCGATGAGGCTGTCGAGCCTGTCCTTAAGTGGTGGTATTTTCGTAGCTTTCTCTATCATGCTGTCTAAAATATGTTCTGGGCGACCGAAGCACATTTCTAGTGTTTCAATAATTTCATTTACCATTGACGGAATAAGCAATTTGCTTTTTACCAGTTCCTTTGCACGACCGCGTAGACAAGACTGCAACCGCATTAAGTTTTCGCCATCAGTGTAACCCGCAATTTCTATGCTGTTTCTAAAGTTGCTAATAAATAGGGGCCAATCTTCTGGATTGCCATCGAAATTTGGCAACTCTTTTGGTATCACTTGTCTGGCCGCAATTTGGAATGCCGTGGGCTGAAAAGAAGAGACACATACAAAGGAATTTGAATTTTGGCTTACATCACCTTGCGAAAGGATACTATATTTTTTCTCCAAATATTTCCTTTGTAGCTCTTTTTCTTCTTCTAACATCTGTAGTTGTAATTGTGTATATGAAGACAAACTGGATGACGTGTTTGAGACACCAAGATTGCTGTAATTTACTTTTACGTATTGGTCACCTACGCCTGTTGTTTTTGCAGTAGCCCTCACTGATTCACCTAGTACATTTACGTTGCTATTTCCGTGATCTTGCATTGGTGTCTTTTGTGCTTTTTTGTATGCACCTTTTTCAGGGACAGCATTTTTTTTACTAAGTGGTTGTGCACTATTACCCCTAAACGACGAACCGGGCACATCTGTAAAGGGTCTAGTTGCGTGGCTGGTAGAAGGGTCTGCTTGAATGTCTGTCGGCATTAATTGTTGGGTCTCTGTAGACGGAATATTTTTAATATGCACAGGTTGATCATTTCCACAAGAGCAATTCCAGCTGATATTTGCTATGTCACTATTTACTCCGACACATTCAAAATGGAACCACTTATCACAGTAATCGCACTGCACCATACGTTCCGTATCCTTTAATTCGCATTTATTGCAATTAAAATCTGCTTCCGACATTATTTTGCCTAATTTAGAAGCACTAATAGATTTTAATATATTTGCTAGCGAATTCTCTTTATTCTCAATGAGACACTTTCAATTGAATCGATAAAATTTTTATATTAATTTACCACAAATTGTTTTAAAGAACTGTGGTCTTCAATTAAGCAATCAAGCAAAAACAAGTTTTAAGAGCAACTTTAATTTTATTTAATTCACTTTATGTTGTAGGATAAGTAGCTTTAAAACAATTTGTTTGACTTACTGCTTGATAAGTTTAACAATACTTTTGTATTGAAAACAATTTATTTTTTAAGCAGTAAGATCACCAGATAGTGCCGTTATTAAAACGGCAATAAATAGTATTAATAAATGTATATACATGTTTACATATACACACATGCATTAAGTGTAAGAAATGTATTATATACAGAAGGAGAAACTAAAGCAAGATAATTAATAACTGATGTAAATAAATATGACAGTGGCGGCAGTAACACATATTATGAAATAAGTTTATGTATGTGTTAATAATTAAAAAAAAAATAGAAAAAGAAAATAAGGAAAAATTTGGCCTACGCGGTGGATTCGAACTAGCTTCCTTTGGTTCTGTAGTTCAGTGACATAACTAGTAGACTACCAACCTTACTTTATAGTTTGCATTTGTTTGCCGATTTAATTAAAGATTAAGAAACGCATATTTATATACAGTATATAATTAATAGGTGTATGCTTCATAAAAAAAAATAAATAATAATAAAAAATTACATATATCTTAGATTTGCATTTTTTATAGTTCATTGTATCATCTCATTAATATGAAATACGTACATACATACTTACATACATATGTATAAGTTTCATTATCTTTATACTGATTTTATCCGCTTAAAAACATCCCATTGCAAAATTATAAATTGAGTTTATGTATATACATATGTATGTCTTAAAAATTTAAAAAAATTTTATATTAAATGGGATTCGAACCAACTTTCATCCAGTTTGTATTAATGTGATACGAAAAGACGATATGGTATATTTTTTTATAATGTCTCAGTGTTTTATGGGCCGATATTTCTGTTCTTCAATACCGATCTGCTCCCAAATATTTTTAATGTTTTGATAAGAACACCGAAGCAGTTGTATTTCAGTTGGTTTAAAACCGATTTGCTTGTGTGTTCTTTGAATTTTTGTCTAATATGTGTTAAGCTTGGTTTTCATATGAAATGCCAACAAAAACTGCCTCAAATGAATTCTCGTCCGTTTGCGTCAAATGCGTTTTCACTGCATTTTAAAAACTGACAAAAAAAACTGACGAACGACAAACAAAAATAATTGACAACTTGTCAAATTTACTTTGAAAAAAAATGCTGCCATATCTGCTGACAAACTGAAATTTGGCGTTTTCACTTATTTGTCAGTTTAACTGTGCATAACTGACTGCAAACATAGATGACGCCATATGACAACCCGTTTTCATACAATTGCCAACAGTTTGGACAATTTGACAACAAAAATTACATAGTGAAAACCAAGCTTAATACTTTCTTTGAACTATAGTGGAAAACCAAAATTAAAAAGATAAATAAAATATGAAAAATGTGCCAATAGAGAAATTTTGTTGTTTTAAAGTCCAAAAACTTGAACGTTCCCTTAAGTGTTTCCTAACTAGCTGGAAAACCAGATTCGTTAATGAAAAGAACAGTATCACCTCGTTCGTATATCGATATTGGCGTCAAAAATAATAAAAATAATAAAATGGAGAATACAAGTATAAATGAAAATATTAAAGAAATAATTTTGGACATAGGAATTGAAGGTGTTTCCTTATTTAAAAGTAGCGATAATGGACTTTGGTCTATATGCCCAATGTAAACGTGTTTTCAAGCGGAAGTTACGTAGAAATAAGTAAACCATCCCATATTAATATTTATCTGTATGATTTTGTGAACTAAATAAAAACGTTAAAACCGGAAGGCATTCCGATTGGGAGACGTTTATATAGTTTTAAAATTAGAGCGTATTTAAGCGATTCACCTGCGTGTGCGGTTGTTTGTGGAACAAAAAGTTTTAATTCTTTAAACGGATGTAGCAAATGTGATCAAAAAGGTGTTAGTATGTGCCGATCTACCACATATAGAACCTCTGTAGAGATTTCAACGATAGAACCGATAAACATTTTCACTTAAAACAATTTCACCATATAAAATGGCAGAAAATGCAGATACTAATATGACATCTGATTGCCAACTCGATGTTGTACACTTGGTAGATTTAGAAGTTATGAAACGAATGCTTCTGTTCTTACTAAAAAAAAAAACTATTAAGCAACTATCTTGCGCCACTAAACAACAAATGTCTTTAGTAATATCATCGTTTTCTACTTACATACCACGAGAGTTTGGCCGAAAATCTCGTTCTTTCAAATACATTTTAAGGTGGAAAGCTGTAGAGCTCCGACAATTTCTTTTATACACAGGTTTTATTATTTTTGTTAAATTTACAAGCACAATGTATTTTCAACATTATATGTCGTTGGCATTTTCCTATCGTATATTAGCAATTCCAAATATAACAGATCAGAGTATTTATATAGCTCACGAAAATAAAAATTGTATAAATTTCACACGGAATTACCCTTTTTCTATCATATAAACAAAATAGCATTACTTTAAAACTCTGCCCTAAACGTAAGTATTCTTTTCAACAATATGTTTAATGTTTTGCCTTGTACTTAATAATTAAGTATGTTTTATTAAAGAAGTTTACCTGAACGAGGTTTTGGTGTTGGTGCTGCAATAGCAATAGATGACGTTGAATTTTTTAAGCGTGGCCGGGGCGCTGCTCTTGGTGTGGGTAATGGTTCTTGGTTGCAATACAACGATGCATCACTGGCCTCATCAACGCAATCGGAAGCACGTGTTGTTGGGGTTGATTTATTCGTCTTGTTCGGAGACACTTTATAACCGGTGGTTGTAGTCATTTTATAATTATTTTTATATTTTCTTTGTTGTGGTGCATTTGACACTTGGAGATTCATGGAAAACGTACTGATTTAATAATTTTGTTTTTTTTTTTTTTTAGCTAAAAACATTTTTTTGCAAATACTGTTTTGGCAAATGCATTAGTCATTCATCTAATTAATGACTTGTTTAAAACACTTCATTTGTTTTGGGTAAATTCTAATTTTTCATCATTACCATAAGCAACAGCACCACCACCATCAACCAACTTGAAGAAGGTTTAATTTCACTTTCACGACGTTCCTTTTTTCTAATATTCGTTCGTTTGCGTTTGTTTGTTTTTCTTTTTGACACACATGACATTTGTTTCTTTATTTTGGAAAATTTACTTTTTTCCCCGTTAATTTTTACTCACTATCGATCGAAAAGATGAAAACGAAAAAAGACTTGAAATGCATATAAAGAAGGACATTCACGTTTAGAACACATACAGGCTAAATGTTTGCATATTTTTAGGGGCTTAATTTCTTTATGGGTGATATTTTTAGATATTATTGTACTAGTCAGACCTAAATAACTTGTGTTGCTTATTAATTCAACTATTGCTTATTACTTTATATTTATAATTTTCTTATTTATTATTTTTTCTAAACAATAAAATAATATGTCAACTTTTTACCACATTCAATCTACAACTGAGTGTGGCAGTTTGTTGTTTTAAACAGACACACAACAATGTTGCGTTTTCAATGCGTTCCAGAAGGTGTTTACTACATGTAACGGTTTATGCGCTTGTGTAGTTAAGAAAAGAGTATTGAGGTGAGAAATTTTATAAATGAGCTTTGTATATAAAAGCTTTTAAGCTTTTCAAAAATCTAGCACAGTGTGAGTTAATAATTATTATGTCTATATATTTTGTTTTTCTTTGTTTTGTTTAAAAAATAATACAAATAAACAAAAAGATCATTTCCATTTCAATGTTAAGATTTATTTACGTATTTAAGTAAAATGTTTAACTGCATACAACATGGTTATTATTACTGTTATCCTTAAATATTAAATATGTCGAAATAGTATTGTATATTTGTAGTGGTAGTCATATAATTAAACATACTTGAAATCGTTAGCAATTAAAAATCTGTTATCTTTCTTTTGTAATTTTATAAGCACTGTTCTACAGGAATTGTGTTTTATGGCTTACATAGTTAATTCCTCTATTATATTATATTTGTTTGTACTAATAATTTTGTTCGGGTGTATTCAAACTCTACTGGTTATATTGAATATAAATTTTTTTTTATATTTTTATTAAGCCTTGGAAAATTTTGTTTATTTTATTGTCAGGAACAATATATGTAATTTAATTCAGAAATTTTAATGATTAATTAAGGTGGTAATTAAATCAAGAATAGCCAATGGAGAGAATAAGAAAAAGAAATTTTTTTAAGAAATATATATGTAGGTGAATTTAAGCAGTGGCTGTATTATAAAATATTATTCTACTTCAGTTGGTACAACCAGCATCGTGTATGAAAAAAAACAAGAGCCTTTCATTATTTAAAGACAACATTTTCCTTTTCACACGAAGATAATAAATTATTGCTAAATTTTTCCGGATCGTGACTTCTTAAATACAATTATATAATAATAAGGTTGCCATGAGAGTCAAAATTTAGTCACGATTAAAATTATAAATTAAATATTGTTTTGTTATCCTGTCTTTTGACCTATTTTTGTCTTATTTCAACTAAGTACAGATTATTATTATTATTTTTTGTTATTTAAATTGAAAACATATACATATACTTTTGTATATTTTAATTCTAAATTAAAAATTATGTTAAATATTTAATTTTCAATTCAACTATCTATTTATTATACTTATTTCTTCTTTTAAATTCATAATTAGTTTTTGGATTAATTTTAATTTGGTCACCTTAATTAGTATTTATTAAAGTTGTCATTTAAAGTAAGCACCCTACACATATATATGTATCAGAGCTGTAAAAAGCTGCAATCAATTGACATTAAAATCAAAGTGATTTCAACCAAACTGATTTCATTCTTTGATTTCTAAATGATTTCAGATTTCAAAATGAAATCTTGTCAAAATTGCAATATTTTTTGATTGCAATCATTTTGAAATCATTTTTTTTAGAAATCATTGAATGCAATTAATTTAATTGCAATCAATTCGATTGCAATCAAATTTTTGTTGAAATCATGTGATTTCAACAAGTTCCCTTGAAATCATGTGATTTCAATAAATTCCCTTGAAATCACTTCTAAGTAAATAATAAAAAAAAACAACAACTGTATTTATAAAAAAACAAAAGCAACAATTTATTTTGTTCCAGCCTACGTCTAAGTAAATAATAAAAAAACAACAACTATTAAAAAAAAAACAACAAAAGCACAAAATTATTTTATTTCATCTTACTTCGACTTCTTAAAAAATAATAAAAACAAATTACTGTATTTATAAAAAAAACAACAAAAGCAACAAATTATTTGAATGCGTTGAAAAGAGAATTCTTTGCAATTTTGCAAAGTAGAGGATATTAGATAATAACAACTAAAACTTATCGGCTCCAAAATGACATGAAAAACGTAGGTTTGTTAGTCCTTTCTTGCATTTTTTTTTCTACGGAAGAACTGATTGCAATTAGAAATAATGTTTACCAATTTTACAAAACTTTGTAAATAAAAATTGCCATTTTTCATTTGAAAAGAACGATTCTGATTTAACTTTGATTGCAATTACTGGATTTGATAATAGTAATTGCAATCAAATTGATTGCAATCAAATTTGATTGCAATCAATTTATATATAAATTGATTTCAAAAAATTGATTCAATCGTTTTTATCATATTCAAATTGAAATCATGAAATCAATTTACGATTTTGAATGCAATCAAAAAATTTGCAATCATTAAAGCGAAATCATGTGATTGCAATTAAATCGATTGCAATCATTTACAGCTCTGATATGTATATAGTACACCAGGCCATAATTACACTAGAAAAACTTTAATACTATTAAACCTCTGTCATATAATTATATTCATACATACATTATCCATATTAGAATGCACACATAAGTATTAGCACATTCACAAATCTCACATTTTTACACATACCATTCATTTCTCAAAATTCAAATTTAAAAATAATTTAAATTTTTTTTTTTTGCTAATTTAAGTGTATTACGCATCTCTCAACTGTCATCCGGCGCTTGTTGACATCGTGGGAAAAATGTTAGACAAAAAGTAAGTTGCATCGGCAAAAATTGTTCAAATTTATTACTTTATCGCAAAGCCACATGTAATAGAAATAAAATAAGATATCGATCATAAAAATCGGTTAATTCCTTTCGAGTTTATTTACAATTACATTTTTACAAAATTTTAGTTTTTTGTTTGATATATGTACATCAAATTGAGTAATTAAAGTTCTTTTCCTAGAAAAATTTTTCGGAAAAATCCTTTTTGACCTTTTTGCTACATGTGGCTTTGCGATAAAGTAATAAATTTGAAAAGTTTTTGTCGTTTACAATTTCTCATGATTTTTTGAAAACAAAAAATTGATATTTTCACGTAAAAAATATATTTTTTGCTTTAATTTTTTATTGTAACTCCGAAACTACAGAGCCGATAAAAACGCAATATATAAACGGATTAAAGGCTATGTAGATCTAAATTTTTCAAAGTTTATTTTAAGAATATCGGACTAACCGTTTTCGAGTTATTATTGATTATGTGGAGCAGCGGTTAAAAAAATCTTGAATTAACCAAATTGAAAAATTTACCCATTTTTGTACTAGGTATCCATGATGCATCAAATCAAATAGTGGTTATCAAACTCGTTTTTTGCTGTTGACCTGTGTTATTTGCAAATATATCACCACTTTCATTATAATATTATTAAATACATTAAACAAATTAATAATTTAATCTTAAGGTGACTAAGATTTATTAATATAAGTTAAACTTCAAGGATATTAAAAAAAAATACTTGCTGTTTCAACGTAATACAAAATATTAAAAAAAAATATATATAAATATAATTTACTTCTTGATTAAATTAATCCTAAAATATGGAATTTTGAATTGTCATTTTTGTTACTATTACAAAAGATGAAGTCAAAAGTATGGGGGCAGTTAATGTATTTATAAATAGTAATTTTTATTTTTATTTAAGTAGTTATTAGGGCTGACATTTAAATTTTGGTATGGTCAACATGGAGGGTGTGTCTAAGAAAAGTATAGGAAATTCCATCTTAAACTATACATACAGTCATAATCGAGTCATAGTTGCTACCTAAAGTAGCCCCGTTTCCATAATAGAACATCTTCATAAAGAATCGTTACAATATAAAATTTTGTAAATTTTTCTTTCGTTAGGTTTTTATTCTGATATATTAACTCTTTAGCCAACAAGCCCAAATCCATAAAAACTTAAACAATTCTTTGTAGTCATAAATACTGCAAATTGTTTCAATAAACCTTTCAGTATATGCGCTGACTTATTGACAGTTGTCTCTTTTTAATGTAATATCTGGAAAACATGCCTAAAATTATACTTAAACAAAAAAAGTAGACATAACATTTTTTATTAAAAATTTGGCATTTTTAGAGTAAAAATCAGCAAATTTTTTATTTTTATTTTGAAGCAAAAATTCGGAAAAATTTCAATAAATCGTCTAATATGACAGGCCGGGCCATAATGGTTTAAGTTTCAAACTTTTAAACAACAAGGTAGATTTAAGTCCATAGCTGATCATTGTTTTATTTATGCATTCCTCTTCCCAAATGTAAAAATTTGTTTACCTTTTCTTATTTTCTTATTAGTTTACATACCTTATTTTATACTTGACTTGTTTGTATCATAGATATTTTTTATTTACTAACATTTTGCTACTTTTATTGTTCAGCTGTTTAAGTGTTTGTTTTGACATTTAGAAAGTTTGTTGTAGCAACAAAATACACGGAGCGTCTACCTGGAGCTAATACACCTTGGTAAGTCCTGTTTGATTATTCTTAAGCATTTTTATACACATACATTAACAGCTAAAACACAGTCGAATGTTTGTAGTTCAAACTTTTTTTCCATAAAAGCAATAAATAAATAATTATTAAATAAACGCATATTGTTGAAAAATTTAACTATTTCATATAAAACAATTTTTTGTTTTAAATATTTACAACAGAACGATAAACATATTTGTATTTCACTGTAAATATTATTTGAATTTTCACCACCGAGTACAAGCTTTATGTTAACATAGTTAACAAGCCCTAACTTATCACAAGAAATACACCATGGTGGTGTCTACGGTAATATAATCTACTTTGTCTGAGATAAATATGCAGTTGAAATAACGTGTGTTAAAAAAGTTTAGCCTTAGCTAAGTTTAGTTCCTTTACGGGTTGTTAATAAAGTATATTAAAGTTGCCAGATTGTGTGAGACAAAGAAATGTGTAAAGTGTTAAGGGGTTGTAAAAGAAAGGTAATTATATGTATATATGAAAATGATTTTATAAAATCAATTTTTTGAGATATTTATTATTTTATACAAAAAGTGCTTAAAAATTAAATCAAATTCTCAAGGTTGTTTATAACCTCGACATAATCTTTGTCTAACAGGTTTGTATTTGTAGCTTTTTAAGAATAGCAAGTTTACCATAGCACCAATTTTAATAAGTGACAATAGTTTCAATTTGATGACTGTTTTTCTAACTTCTATTTTACTTTAAACTCTTGTTACAAAGTAGTTAATATGATAAGTGTAGTTGCCTAAGTAATAAAAAATTGTGCTTCAAACGAAGCATGCTTGTATAGAATAAAGGTTAAAGTTTCTCTTATAAATTAGCTTATGAAACGCACAAAATTTATATGATGAGTTCACGCATTGATGCATTACTTTTTTCAGCACAAAATGCGCGTTTGTCAAAGCCTATTGTATAGTGTAAATGACAGACTTACGATAGAGTGTTTATAATTTTTCCATTACAAATCAGTTTAGTCGTAATTGATTGATTGCAGTAGTAATCAAGGTAAAGCTTTTTTCCTAACGCATATGAACGGGCTTCCATTTAAAAACGTAATAAGTTTTTCGAAAAACTCTATTTCTTTTTACTGAGTTTTTATTAAGGCTATCCTAATGCTGACACTTTACTGACTTGTTTTAAGATAAAATCTGAGATTTTACTTAATTAACTACATTATTTTATTTACATTTCAAGTGTAACTGGCATTTTGGTGTGAATGCTGTTTCGTAGATTTTAACAATTATTTTGCACATGACATCATTTCCCAACACTCAATAGTTTGTTTGTTGTTGTTTTATTTATTTCAGTTCGCGGAAGCTATTTACTACAGTTGAACTTTGCTTTCGTAATTTCTCAAGGTGCAATATTCAAAAAACAACATCAACAACAAACTTGCAAGCCAAGATTAACTTTAAACTGTCGTTGCAGGTTCAAATTTTGTTTGATTTATTTTTGCGCGAAAACAAACTGATGTCAATTACCTATAAGCGACATATTTGTCTCCCTCTTTTTTCTCCTCTCTTTTCAAGGTGCAAGTAACTTTCACACCTTTAATTGTCTGCACAAGTTCATATACTGAATAATTTGCTTCTTTTTTTTTGTTTGGTGGGAGTAAAAATTTAACAACCCAAAAAGTAATTTTCCCTCAAGTTTGCTGTGTTCGTTATTTCTCCATTTGAAGATTTTTATTAATTATGTATATTTAAAATTTTGCATTAATATATAAAAAAGCTAAAAAATAAATAACTTTGATATTGGAAAAGTGTCTTGATTGGTGATTGAAGAGCATCCTCGAGACATTTGTTAGTTCAACTTAACAGCACTTAAACTTTTTAAAATTACTAAAAGCAATTAAATTACAATTACATACTTACAAACTCAAAAGGAAGTGTTAACATGTAATAATCATGCGATTAAATGGAGTTTTATTAAGATTTTTTTCTGTTTTACCATTTCTACAGACTATCATTAACAGTTTCCTTGTAGAAAATAGCTTTATAAAACGTTTCGTGTTTCATGACCTACTTAGGAGGGCTGTCGATCAGTACTGTAGATCTGTATGTCTATTGTTGTTGCGTCGTTTTCTTTTGTTGTAAAGAAAACCAGACAATTTTAATTTATTTTTACAATATAGAATAAAAAAATTAAAACTTAATGTAAATTTTTTTTGATTGTTTTGTGTTCCGAGTAGAATATATTCATTGATGCTATAAACAACAACAACACTGCAATGACAATTTCGAACAATTTGATTCTACTCGGAATACAGAACAATTACAAATAATCGAACATTTTTATTACTTTTCAAAAGATGATTTTTAATAAAACTGCGTCGGGCACATCTCCAGTTGAGGACACAAAAACTTCTATATCATGTTTCCGTAACAAATGCAAGTTCGTCATCACCATCAAAAAAGTAAGTCCCAATCACGCCCCCTGACCTACATCCTCACTTGACAGATAGATGTTGTGGGTTCATTTGTTTCTCATGGATGGCATGAGGATTTTAAGAGCCCCAAATTCGACAATTTTGTTTATTTATTGTACGAATCAATTTAGATGGAAATGCGAAGATAACTTTTTTTTCGAAAAATTAGCATTGACTTTACTTTGATCCATTACCCATTGAACGAAGTGCCGGCGCTTTCCAGGGTCTGCTGGTTTGATCTTTTTTTTTTTTTAATTTGCGTGACACATAAGGTGCACTCTTCGACTGAAAATTATTCAATGTTTGCAAATTGTTGTAATAAATTTTCACAATTATAACGCATTGTTCTTTTATAATAATCGAAAAAAACGTATGTATGTGACAGTTGTCAAATTTCATAGCTACAACTTGCAAAATAAAAAATGACACTAAGCAAAAAAGTGCATTCTCACTGAGACACCCTTTAAAGGTCATGCTTTCTATTTGAAAACTCATTTCTGTAGATAAATTACTCACGTTACTGCTTCTCCTCTATAGAAGAAGTTATTATCCTACTTTATTATACATTATGTTTTAAGAAAAAAAATTTTTTTTAAGACATTATTATACAGAAAAAGGTATTTAATTCAAAAACTCTATTTAATAGAAAACATTATAAAACTTAAAGATAATTAATTTTCTTTGATTGGCGTAGAATTATTGACTCAAATCGTTGAATGGCCAACTGACATACTTCCTAAACTTTTTACGGGTAATTAGTGGGCCAATTCTAAGTGGTTGCATATCAGTCATATTTGTACTATTTCATATTATTTTATGCATGCATAAAATTTTTGTTAGTAATTTCCATACAAAAATAATAATATGACTTTACACATTTGTTTCCTATGTATAAGAAATTGTTTATGTCATATTTTTAACCATACTGTCTCTCAGAGAGAATATCTTCGCTTCTCACCTCTCAGAGAGAATATTTTCTATTTTCTTCGCTCCTGTATACATAGAATTTTTAACAGCGTCATCTCTTTGTCTTCTTTCTTGTATTAAATACATAATTTGTTAACAAAAGGTGTCCAAAGTCACAAGTCATATTAATATGAATTATATGACATAGTACAATATGAGAGTCTATTTTGAATTGGCCTAGTATATTTAAATTCTTATTATACACTTTAGAGGCACCGCACTCTGGACTAAATCGCAAAATTTTTGGCATAAAGTCGAAATCTTCATGGAAACATTTGTTCATTTTAACTATATTTTCTTAAAGTCCATACCCTAGGTACAACATTTCAGTAAATAAAAGTCATTTGGTGGTAACCCTGAACTTTTACAAGGGCTACAAACTGCAATCTATACGTCAGCTGTTTGTTTTCAAAAAAAGCAGAAAAAGTTAGCTCAGCTTTATAGTAACCAAAAGCGACTGCCGGTAAACAAAAAAAAATTTGATAAATATGGAAAATGAAGACATATGTATGAATATTATTAAAAACTAATAGAAAAAATTAACCAAAACACCAGTTTATAGTGGAGTAAAAACTGAATTTTTACCAATTTTGGCCAAAATTTAATTATGCTAAAATTTACTTGAAAGTGTAAATCATAACGTGTTATTAACAGTTTTTGCCCTATTTTGCCCGTTTTCCATAAATTTGTGAATTTTTAGATACATTTAAGTTCAGTCATGCTACCCTGTTCAATATGTGGCTAGACAACAATCGAAATGAAGATGCAATTTCGAACTGAATTTTTGAACAGCTTAACTCTAAAACTATGAATATAGACACAAAAGATGCTGTAAAGAAAAAAGTCAGCAATTTTACTCGCTTCATCCAGAAAAACTTACCGTACTGAACTTACTGTCTCCAACTTTAAGGTAAAACACTCTAATTGGCTTTCATTGAACATCACGATTATTTTGGATAGCAAAAAGGATGTGGCACCCGGGCATAATAAAATAGGACGTCCACCTCTAACATATTTCGCAGCAGGACCACGCCTTAAAAGAAAGTTACACGGCTTTCAGACCAGGCAAGTCACTTGCGCAAGTGACTTGCGCAAGTGTTGTGTTTATAGGCAAAAGGGGTAAGGTCGGGTTAAGAGGCAGAAACTTGCTCATTTTTGAGTACACACTTGCCTGTACTCGGCAAGTACGAGCAAGTTTTTGTTGAGAAACCAAAAACAAAAGAGTAATAAAAACAAACAAGAGTGCTATATTCGGCCATGCCGAATCTTATAAACCCTTTACCACGTGTAGTCATTCAACAACAATTGTTTATGTCACCATTTATCTCATATGAAATACGTACATACAAAACATACATATATAAAAACATCACATTGTAATATTATACATTTAGTTTACTTATGTGCTTAAAAAAAATAAATTAAAAGAAAAATTAAAAATAAAACAATAAAAATTTGAATAAAATATAAAATAAAAAAAATTTTTTGGCTCACTCTAACCAGTATACCACGTTTGTATGTATGTGTAGATAATTGATAATTGTAGAAATTTCAAACGGAATGACAAACCTATATATACCCTTTTTCACTGTGTGAAGAGTATAATAAGTAAAAGAGAACGAAACTTGGGCAAGTCAGTTGCTGAGTCTGAACATGAAAGCAAGTTCAAAGAAAAATAAAAGAAAATAAAAAACTAACTTGAGCAAGTGACTTGCCCAATGCGAAAGGGGTATTAGCAACCGAACTGCAGATACCTAAGAAAACGACACAAGCCTTCTTATGCATGCTGCAACAGTTTCAGCTAGGAAATCAAATGAAAAGGATGCAGCATTTGTGTTGAAGAATTACTTGGTCACTCCAAGCGGATCTAGTGGTATTAAAAAAAACTGTTTTTGCCGGAACCTATACCTCTAACACAAAATGAAGCTTTGGAATTTTTGCTTGATAACTCATTAGCAAAAAACAATATAATGCAATGAAAGCTCTAAACAAGAAGCAAAATTGTGATAAATACCCGAGCTACTATAAAATTTAGAAAGCTAAATTGCAATTGAGGCCCACGGGAATAGCAGCTACAGAAACTATGGCTGTAGTTTGCTTGCAAGAACTGTTAAACCATACCGCCAGCAGAATCTTACTCTTGCAAGAAGATCTTTTTATTAACTTAACGAATATTACGAATGCCAAACTAAAGCCTCAGTTAGCCGAGCGCATCCGTACTGTAATGTATCAGCTGTTCGTTTTTGGCTTATGAGAAACAATGCAAAAGCTTAGCGAAATTTAACGTACTGTAACCGGAACGTACCATTCTGTATAAAATAGAATTTTCTTACATTCTTACGTGACATTTGTAAGCCAGTGATGGTCTGCTTGTTTGTTTTATGATTTCAGGGTATTTTTGCTTTTTTAATGGTACTTTTTTTTATATATTTTAATACGCAAAAGAAAAATAAAACAACTTTTAGTACTTTGCGTGTTAATTTATTTTTTAAATACAGTTTTGCGAACTATTGTGTCTATTTTAAACTTATACTATGTTTTATTCTGATTACTGTTGTTTCTTTTTTCGCTATACTTGCTAGAAACGCAATTACCACTATAATAATTATTTCCGCCTTAAAATTGCAAAACTGGAGACTTTTAAGCGTCTCGCACATACGCTTTGTATATACATTGTGTATAATAAATGTGAAATATGTAAAGAATAAAATTGTATTCAAATCTATTAATTAATATTAATTGATTTGTATTCATACATAAACACATATATCAAATAAACTATAATTTGTTTATTATATTTTATTTATAAATGCTAGAGAATAAATATAACATATTAATATACATAAATAAATATACAAAATATTTTCTGATATCATTAGGTACTTTTTCTTCGTAATAAAAAACCATTTGTAAAATTGTAATACCCATCACTGTTTTATAATCAGCTGTTTATTTTTATACCAAAATTAAAAAAAATAAACAAAATAAGTTTTTCAATTTAAGAAATTAAAGTTTCCTTGGTAATTTTTAATAAAATGGATGATGAACATCTAATTTTACTTGTTCAGGCAAAGGTTTAAATCAATAAACAATTCTTCTATATCCATTGAAAAAAGCACAGGCTTGTTTGAAAAATATTTTTTTTAATTGCTTTATTTACCTATACTAATGCTGTTTTGTTTATGAATGTCAAAAACATATGTTACGTTTTTAATGTTCTATAACTGCACAAACGTGCTTACAGTACGTTCCATTACAGTACGGTTGCATCAGCGCTCGGCTAACGAAGGCTTAATTGTTAGCTACGGATTTGACGGATCAAATGGACAAAGCATGTACAAACAGAGATTCGAAGCAAGCGAGACGGTTTTTTTTTGACCAGTCTTTGTTTGTCACAACAGTCATACCACTTTAACTAAATAGTGGATAACTTTGGCACATGGCAAAGTCTTAAACCTTGTCAGTTATGTCCTATCTATGGGGCTTGCCCCAAACATTTTATAAACAAGTAAGAGCACTATATTCGGCTGTGCCGAATCTTTTATACCCACCACCAATTTTGTGTACATTTAAAGCACAATAATTATTATTTTGTTAATGGCTTTCTTTGTAGAGGGTGGTTAAATTTTAAATTTAAAACAGAGGCCGAATTACGGCACTCGAACGTGATCGAAATTTGAAAACTCTTATTAGAATCTATATACCTAAAGCATACTCGATCGTTCGAGTAAAATTTCGATCGATATCGAATGCCGTAATATATAATATGTTAGAACATCTATGAATGCCTTCTAAATTCGTTAAATGAGAAGCATTGCTGTTTATCGCGATAGTGTGGCAAAAAAACAGTCAACTTCGACTCATCATCGTGGCAAACAATTGAGCATCAGCAATGTTATTTAAAATTTGGACTATCGGATCGAGGTGTGCCGTTGAGGTCGCGGGGCCATTTGGCCGATATTTTGTTCCATACATAATTGAACCATACAAATATTATCATTAAAAAAGAAATGATAATAATTTCCTAAATAATTTGTGTTTTATTCAAAATCAACATCGGCCCTTAAAATTTAACCACCTTTTATAACTTGGATATGCTGGTAAAATGTTTTCGTAAATTAAGTGTTTCAGTGAAAATGGGCGTTAAAGTAAGCGTGTCAATAAAATTTCTGCTAATAAATACAACTTAGATATTTCAATATAGTCCGTAATTCTTCCAAAATATTTATTCATTGAGATATTATATGAATTTGAAATAAAGCGTGTCACCTAAATTTTCTGGCATAACAATAACATTGACTAGAAGGATTTCTGTAGCAAATTTTATCATCATACCTCTAATTTTGTCGGTTTTATAAATTTAAATTTCATTAACAGTAAATAACGTGGAAAGTAGCGTTATAGTAGGTGTGTCGAAGTTATTTATGCTAATAAATACAACTTAGATATTTCAATAAAGTCCTTTATTATTCGATTTATAGAGAAATTATAAGAATTTAAGAGAAAACGTTGTATGGGAGGTTGGCGTGTCACATTTATTTTCCGTCAGAAGAAAGCCTTTGACCAAAAAGCAATTCCTGCAAAATTTCAGAATTGTAGATCTAAATTTGTCACTCTTATTAGGTTTAAAATTTTTAACATATTGGAAAATACACTGCGCGGTATAAATTTTCGTACATTTTGATCTCTAACTCCCTTCCTAATGCATGCATTTAGGCAATTTTTCTTTCTTCCTTATACTACGATTTAGCCAATTTTCTATTCCAAACAAACCTTGTGTATAAGACATATTCTGGCAAAATTTGAGCCTACTAGCTTTTTCGATGGGACCTTTATCGTGCTTTTAACAGACGGACATACGGACGGACATAGCTAGATCGTCGTCAAATAAAACCCCGATTAAGAATATACATACCATTTTTTTGGAGGCGGATATAAAAACTCAAATACTTCAAAAAAACACATTACAAAAAAATTTGTTTAGCTCTTTTACTAAAATTTTGCAAAAAATATTTGACCTTGTGTCACAAAAATTGGTCTGCTGATCACGGTCGGATCGTAACGGGTATAAAATGGGGAGGAGAGGAGAGTTTTATCTACTAAATGGTGCTAATTTCTTTTTGTTATCTTATGTTTTCTAGAAGTTATGGTGTATAAAAAAAAAGGAATTTAGGAAAATTTAGACCTAAAGATAAAAAAAAATTATTTCTAAACATTATAAACAATTTATTTTCATGTACTAATGGCTAACAAATTTTAAAATTATACAAAACTTATTTCGTTTGAAAATCTTTTAAAAGCAAAATGTTATAGAACTTTAAAAATCAAAATCTTACTAATAAATTTCCTGTTTTAGCAAAATGCTGAGCATGTCTATTTTGAATCACCCTGTGGCCCTTAAAATTTAACCACCCTTTACAAAAGAATAGATAGATAAAAAAAAAATTTGTTAAAATATGTATTTTAAATATTCAAATACTTATTTTAAATCTACTGATGCACATTTTTTAAAATATTTTTAAATCTTAAACCTCATAAGACTGTGTGTACAACTATATGTAAAGTTGGGCACAAATCATTACTCTAGTTAATTTTTGTCAACAAACTTCGGTCATTTTCGTTTTCACAAACCCCTATAAAATTCCTTTGTAGTTTGTGCAAAAAAATGTTACTAGAGTCATCTAGTGTTCTACGTGATGTTTAGCAAAGACATCATCCTCAGTGTTTGCAAAATGTAGTGGCGCCTTCAACAGATGTCGCCATCTGCAATGAATAATGAATATGACTTATATATTTTTATAAAAATTTAAAAAAAAAGTGGGCGTGGCACATTTATTTTCCCTTATAACGAAGACTTTGACCAAAAAACCATGTTTGCAAAATTTCAGAACCGTACATATAGTTTTGTCAGTTTTATTACGTTTTAAACTTCAAATATACACTGAGCGGTATAAATTTTCGTACATTTTGACCTATAACTCCTTTTCTAATGCATAGATTTAAGCAATTTTTGGGGAGAAATATTCTTTTGACTCGAGAAATATATATTCGAAGTTTCATGACTCTACGTTTATGCGTTTGGACACAATTCCTTTTTTTTCGATGTTTGAAGGACACGGTTTTTTCGACCTATTCTTGCTTTACGAGCTATAACTCTCTTTCTAATATTCCGATTTAGCCCATTTTCAATACCAAACAAACCTTGTCTATAAGAAAGATTCTGGCAAAATTTGAGCCCCCTAGTTTTTCGGTGCGACCTCTATCGTGCTTTCAACAGACGGACAGACGGACGGACATAGCTAGATCGTCATCAAATCAAACCCCGATTCAGAATATATATACTTTATGGGGTCTAAAATGGATATTTCGATGTGTTACAAACGGAATGACAAAATGAATATACCCCCACCATTTTTTTGGTGGCGGGTATAAAAATATAGATACCATGATAACTATATTATATATCAATTTAATAAAACTTTTGCAATTTAATAATATTACTTTCTCAAATAAAAACACATTGGTATTCGAAATTTCAACTAAAATTTTTCGTAATTTAGGAATTACAGGTCAAAAAATGGCCCGATTTTGACCAGGTTAGGGCGGCTGTTAAATAGGTATGTATTCCTGATCCCAAGAAGCCCTTTAATTTTGTACAAAACAATACTTAAAGCGAAATTTGGGTATATTAAATAGTTGTAACGTACGTTTTGGCTCCATATGGGAGGAAGGCGTGATTGGATTGTTCCAAAATTTTGCACAGCTGCTACGCATACTATAACTATCAAATGTACCAAGTTTCAATTCTGTAAAATTTGGCGATCCAGCCCAGTGTGCACCGTAAAAGTGTCAATTGTGTCGCATGTCATCTGGTAGATGTTGTTGGATATTCCACCACATTTTGACCCAAAGAAGCAATATTTTATAAAAAACGATTACTTTGGGATCTTTAGTTGATCCATTCCCTTCAAGTTAAGTGACTTAATTTCTTATCTTTTCAACAGTGGGCTTTAGAAGGCAGAGAAAACCAAAATAAAAGTAGTAATATAAAAAATCGAAAACTTAAATTCTACATCGTTTGCAAGTTATTCAAATTAATAGTGTTATAATCTTTTCTAAAGGAAAAGCATTTGAGTAAAAGAAAATTTACAACTCTAACATAAAAAGATTTGCTATTATTTTTCTAGTTTTTGTTGTGGAATGTTTCCTTATTTCCAGCACTTTTTTAAAGTAAAAGTTATGTTTACGATGCCATGAAAAATTTAGTAATTTCAATATTATTTTTTTTTTTTTAAATGTGATCTGAAGGGGTTCTTAGCTCCCACAGACATGTCTATTTTGCTAATGCAAGTACAAGAATAAAAACTTACATCGATCGTTTATGCGGGGAAGCGTTGGCGATGGTATATGCTTTAGTGTGCGTCCTTTGCGAATTGAATCCATAAGTTGTTCTCTTGGCGAGGGCGTGCGCATAATCGGCGGGGGAAGTTTACGTTCAGACGCCTAAAACAATTTAATAATTTCAAAAATTTATTACGAATCAAAATACATATGTGTTACAGCTCTAGAAATATTAGCTAACCTTTTTTAAAGGCGGTCGTGATCTTATGAACTCTAATATTAAAGCATGAGCATCTTTTTTAACACGCGGAGGAATATCACCATTTACCATCACTTTGCGTAACTGATATTTTCTATAAAAAAAGCAATAACAACAAATAGGTCATTGTTTTATATAAGCTTATTATAAACTTATGTACCTCGATCTTATATCCTCCATTAGTATTTCATAAGGTGTTAATTCATATTCTGTGGGTGCCCTTTCATAGTTGGCCTTCTTTAAACGTACACCTCGTCTCAACTCATCGATAACTTGGACCCAAAAACGTGCCTAGAATAAAAAAATAAAAAATTATTAATTTTATTTATGAATAATTTACTTAATTATTCGGGATATGCTCCCAACTAATTTTTCAATATTTTATTTGGTTGTTGGGTTTAATAATTAAGTAAATTAATTTATGTATAAATGAAAAATTTTATTTTTCGGTTGCCATTTATATACATTTAGTGTTAACCAACGGTTAGCCAAATGTGAAATGGATAAGAAAAACAAAATACTTTAATAAGAAAAAAATGTTGGTTGGGTTTTTGAGGAAGTTTTTTATAGTTTTTCGTTTTATTTTTGAATTCTTATTTTGTTAATAAGAATAAAAAAATAAAACTTATAACATTTTAAAACTTTTTCAAGAATTTGGGTAAAAGGTCTACTGATGATCTGGTATAAGCACCAGTGAAATGCATATAGACCAGCTTAAACCCAACAACCAAATAAAATTTTATTTATGTTAAAAAAATATCTACGAAATGAAAAAGAAGACATAATTATTATTCTATATTGAGAGTAAATAAATAGACTTAAAAAAAGAAACAATTTTATAAAGAAAAGCATGCAGCAAAATAGGTTTTAAAGTTGCAGTTATCAACCTACTTGCACAGTTCTCCATATTTTCATTTCTTCCTAGGTTAGTAGAATTTGTTGTGATAAAATTATAAAAAGTAAAATTAAATAGAAACCAGTTTTAAGTAAAAATATTTAATTAAAAGCCATAACATTGTTATGACTTTTTTGTGGTAAATTGTGAAATTTATTGAAAACATTTTTTAATAAGAAAAGGTGTTCTAATTGAAGATCTAAAATACTTTCTAATAAAAAAACTACACTGTACGAAACAAATTTGAGGAAATTTAAGACAAACCTTTATAAATAGTAAAAAAAAAGAAGTAGTTTATAATTTCCGAATTGAAAAAAACTTTTCTGTTTTAAAAATTGTAAAAATTTAAAACCCATTTCCTTATTGTTGTCCTAAATGAAGCCACATTTTATAGGACAAATTTTATGTAAAAAATGGTTTTTGAAAGCACTTTTAAATAGGAAAGTTTTTCCTATTTTTAGAGAATTTTATTATAGAAAATATTGTCCTATTTCTAAATGGCTCATATAGAAAATATATATTTTTGTATATTTTTCTACTTGAAGTAGAAGAAATAATCTAAATCAGCTTTAAAAAAATTTCTAACAAAACAATTTTTTATTGAAAAACTCTCTAAACTCAATCTAAGTTAATTTAACAAAACTATTATATACAATTTTATTCAAAGTTTATCTATTTGAGCACATTTTTTTATAGAATTTATATAATATATAATTTTATAAATTATTATATTATTCAATATACAAACATATACAAGAATCACAAAAAATTTTCCTGTAATTATTTCTTTGAGTGTAATATAAAACTTTTAAAGTTCTTTGAAACCCCATGAAGACATCGATAAACAAGAATTTGTGCATCTTTTTGCAAAAAACAAAGAAAAATTCTACAAAGTAAATCTCCGCACTGTGATAATGTTAAATTAACTATTTAAAATTACGTCTGCTTTAAAAAGTCCTTATTTGTCGTTGTGTATAGGTCTGTGGGTATATATCAAACGTTTTTACCACAATAACAAACCTGTTGCTATTGTTTTAACAGATTCCGTCACTTCTAGAGCCACCAACTTTATGGAGTTTTTCTGTTGTTTATTTTAAAGCAGATACACACACAATAATCATCAACTTTATTAATATGTTGATGATGATAATGATGTTGTAGATCACAACCAGCGTTGCCGTTTTGGTGACTTTTAACTTTACTTTTTGTTTTAGATTTTGGTTACTTCTCACTAAAATTTTAATAAAAAAAATCGCTTTATATATAATTTTAATTCTATTTAGTTAAAAATGTGAAATAAAAAAATTCAACAAAATCAAAATAATTCTTAATTTTGTTTATTTTTTTCCTCATTTGGTTTTACTTTTTTAAGAAAATTTGGTTGTAAAATTTTTTGGATGTGGCAACGCTGATCACAACCATTATTATCAGTGTGACCAGATTTTGAAAAAAATTTAAAGCTAAATTAGTTTTAAAATAGAGATAAAATAAGCTAAAAAAAATAAATTAATTTTCAATTATATAATTTCATTATTCGTATTATAAATAACATATACATGTACGTATACTATGCAAAAACCATTTTTTTAAGGAATGAGTCAAAATTTAACAAAAAAATTAAAAAAAGTCATGGAAATCGAAATCACGTGAAATTGAAATCGATCAAATTTTGAAAACTCTCCCGTATTCAAAGTTCATATAATTATTTCCTGTTATATACCTCATACTTTGACTACTTTTGAAATCAGGAAAAGCTGCGTCTATATTTTTTCTATTAAAAATTCAATTGAAATTATTCGCCGATTTCAATTTTACATGATTTCGATTTCCATGACATGGCCGTACATTTTAAACCAGTAACAAAATCAAACTATATTTATTGAACAAAAGTTTCTTCATTAGCATTAAATTCAAAATATGTACATATGTATGTATGTACTAACATTTTTGAGTTTTGATCCTTTTGAAAATGGTTGGTCAATCAAAAAGGTAATTTTTCCCATTTTTTGGTACTTTTTATATATTCTAGTTTTATGAATTAAGATTTTTTGAAAATAAGTACTATTGATCCAAGTTAAGATAGAAAATATATTGGGTGTTAAAAAAGGTACTCTCTCCGATTATTTTGAAACTTTTTGTATTCTCTACGTTTATGAAGCTGGAATTTGGAAATTAATGACTATTTATTCGAATCGATCTTTCTTGTATTACTTATTGTACGTTTTGTATTTAGTATAATTTTTAAATTATAAACTTTTGATCTAAGGTTAGACTAAAAATATTTGGTATACCAAACATGTGCTTTTTCGCATATTTTTGGTTCTTTTTGTATTTTCTACGTTTATGAAGCTAGAATTTTAAAGTTAGTAAACATTGATTAAAAGTGCGACTAAAAATGTACTTTTTTCTTATTTTGTGGTATTTCTTGTATTTTCTACATTTTTAAAGATAAAATTTTTAAATTACATTTGTTACTTTAATAGGAATTTTCTGTATTAATGAATCTAAAATTTTTAAACCCAGAAGCATTGATATAAGATTGAAGATATAGGGTTCGCCATCTAACGTTTTTTTTTCAACTAGTGCTTATTTCGTGAATGGTAACAATTAGCTCATGTCTGATTTGACAGATAATTAGTTTTATCCTTCCGCTGAACGAATATGGTTGTGTATGCGCTTGAACAACGCTGGGAAATATTGCGACATTACTTTGGCCAATTTTGCCAAAAAAAATCATCTCTTCAAATGAATCTCATTTTGTTATTGGCGGGTATGTAAACAAGCAAAATTGTCGCATTTGGGGCACAGAAACCCCGCACGCATACATTGAAAAGCCGATACACCCAAAACGAGTCACTGTTTGGTGCGGATTTTGGTCCAGAGGCATAATTGGGCCATTTTTCTTCAAAAATGAGCAAGGAGTGGCGTAGTGAATGGCGATTGTTATCGGGCCATGTTGAACGAATTTTTGTTGACAAATTGAACAAATTGAAGATAAGGATATTTGCAACATTTGGTTTCAACAAGACGGCGCTACGTGCCACACAGCCGAAGCTACACTTTTTTTTATAACATTTTTGGCGGACCCTTTATGTCACCGATATATCTTACCAATATGAGTTTATTTTTTTGAACCTTCTCATTTTATAATGTATACATATATATTTAAATCATTCGATTGCAAATAGAGACAAGGCTAGAAAAAGCCAAATGCACTTTTTCAAAAAGCTTAAATAAGAGCTAAAAGCTAAATAAAATATATCAAGCTAAATCAAAAAAAAGCTAAATTTAGTTCGAAAAAAGCTAATATGGTAACACTGATCACTATTAACAGAAAAAAAACACAAGAAACAAAAAAAATAAATAAAACTGTTTGTTGCACATCAGTTCTGGTTTGCTGAACGTATTTCATCGTTGTTGTAGTTGTTGCTGTTGTTACAATTTGCTTTTTGAATTAAATTGCTGCTGAAATGTTAAACTTAAGGCGTTGGCAACAATCAAATAACAATAGCAACAACAATAATTACAACATACGTATCCACACATAGCATGTACTCGTACGACAGACGGATGGATGGACCGACATTGTTAGAAGAGCATGAGTGTTGATGCGTTTAACGCTTTTGTTGCAAAATATTTAACGGCAGATTGTTTGTAGTTGTTTCGTTAAATTATTTTATTTTTGTTTTGCGCCATCTATAAACGGTTGTCGTTTGTTGCAGTTTCATTAGATTATTGTGCCAGAAATCTAAATGTATTAAAAGTTTGATAGGATATCAGAAAACATTTCATATGGGCAAAACCTGTATGACGAACGCTTAAATTTTACGCATTTTTTAATTAAAACATACACATTTTTTTGTCTTGCAAATGAGATATCTTTAACTTATAAACCAAAGTTTTTTGTGTTGCAAAATTGATGATTTAGACGTAGAGAATATCACACATCAAGAGAAACAATGTTACTTTTGGAAGAAAAGTTAGAAAACCGCAATATTTCTTGTAGGGGACTAGTGAATTGGCCATCCAGATCGTGCGATTTGACACACCTTTAGACTGTTTTTTGCGGGATTTTTCGAAATCGAAAGTGTACAGAAATAATCCCACAACAGTTAAAGAACTTAAATACAACATTATCGAGGAGATATCAACCATTGACAACAGTTTATTATTGGAAGCCAGCCGAGCCAGTAGGATGCTTCACTTGACCGACATAATATTTCATTTCTAAGCAGAACCTAGTTGTAATAAACTTAAATAAAAATATTTTCAATAAAACAAGTAAGAGCACTATATTCGGCTGTGCCGAATCTTTTATACCCACTTCCAATTTTCCGTTCTTTTATAGCTAGGGTTTTTTTCCCGAAAATTTTTGTTTCCCGGGAATGCGAGATTTATTTTTTAATATCCCGGGATCCCGGCGCAAAACAAATATAAAGTTAATTTGTTTTTAATTAATAAAAAACTTTTTATTAAAAACCATAAAATAGTTTACAATGTAAAATAAATACTTCAAAACTATTAAAACTTGAAAAAACTTGAATTTAAAATATAAATTGAGTAAAAATATTATTTTCTAGATACGAGATCAAACATAAGCACAAAAACAAAAATACAGGTACTTCAGCTATGAGATCAAAAATAAAATCATTAGAATTCAATTTCAATATAAACAATATAAACATCTATTTTCGAATCGTAGCCACCTTTTTTATTTCCCGGGATCCCGAAAAATAATTTCGGGAAATCGAAAAGATTATATAACTCAAATTCCCGGGAAAAAACCCAATTTATAGCACAAAATGTATTTGTTTGTTATTAACAGTAATCGCTATGCAATAATCTCTTTATACTAAAATATGTATCACTTTCTTTGTATAACTTCGATATGCTAGTTAAATGTTTTCGTAAATTTAGTCTTTCAATGAAAGTGGGCGTTAAAGTAGGCGTGTTGAAGTTGTTTCTACTAATGAATGCAACTTAGATGTTTCAATATAGTCCTTTATTAGGAGCGTGTCACCTAACTTTTCCGGCATAACAGTGACATTGACTAGAAGGATATATTTAGCAAATTTTATCATCATACCTCCAATTTGGTCGGTTTTATGAGCTTTTAAATTTCATTAACGTGTCGAAGTTGTTGTAGTCTTTCAATGAAAGCAGGCGTTAAAGTAGGCGTGTTGAAGTTGTTTCTACTAATGAATGCAACTTAGATGTTTCAATATAGTCCTTTATTATTCCAAAATCTTTATTCATAGAGAAATTATATGAATTTGAGATAAAATGTTATATGGAAGGTGGGCGTAAAAGTGGGCGTGTCACATATATATTCCGTTAGAAAAAAGCACTTGACCAAAAAGCCATGTTTACAATATTTCAGAATCGTACATCCATTTATGTTGCTTTTATGACGTTTTTGTTTTTAAATATACTGAATAATACACTGTGCGGTATAAATTTTCGTACATTTTGATCTGTAACTCCTTTCCTAATGCGCCTTAGGCACCCACCATTTTTTTGGTGGCGGGTATAATAAAGCTTATATGTTGTGGCAAATCAGCTGACGCAGAAAACCCTAAGCTAGCAGAACAGCACACTGCTGCCTAGTACATCGGGGCACCCTAGGTTACTCCGTTACTTTTCATGTTTATTATAAAAATTTTATGATTTTCTTATAACTTTTTATTATAATTTCTTTCTATATTTTATTTATTAATGTATGTCATGTGTGTCCGATTGTCTAGTAAGCGAGCGAATGTGTGTTTAGCTTTAGTTTTGGGGAAGGAAAATTTTTAAAATAAAATGGATTTTCAGGCCTTTTTTTCTCGCTTTTAAACTTGAAAACGCTTGTCGTTTTAACAGCAGAGATTATGCGTGTGTGTTTTTCTTTATATTAAATTTGATTTGGTAGTGCTTTTATTCATTACGCGGAAGCTGTATAAGGAATTGTATTACAGCCGGCGGTTGTCACTACCACTATTTTTTTATTGTAAATAAATTGGACATTATTGGAAAGTAAAAGAAAATATTTATAAATAATAAATAAAACAAATATGCATACGAGCATTTACCTACATATGTATATTAAATTATAATGAATATTAGATTCATATGTATTAATATTTGCATTTAATGCTATTTAAGTGTTTGTTTTTTACTTTTTATGCTACATTTAATTTTATAGACATTATTGTTTTGTTTTCTGTTTCCTACTTTTTTTCATTTCAATGTGTTAGTAGCTTGAATGGAAAAGCCATGATCACGGCGCGCGGCGGCGGTTATATAGTTTCTATAACATTTATTTACTTATATTGCTTAATCATATATTTTGTCATTATAATCATGAGTTTGTTTGAATTACATAATTTAATGTTTACTCTTCATAAAAACTTTGATATGGTTGTTCTATAAAATAGTATGTTTGACAAAACTATGGTGATAAAAATAGTATGATGCCTTCGCAAAAATAACATTATATTAAAATCCAATTAAGCTATTCATTTTTTTACAATAATTTGTTTTCAACTGTTCTTAGTACTTAAATAATTCTATTATTTTAAAATTTTGACATGTGAAAAAATATACAAACATTTTGGAAATATTTTTAAAATTAAAGAAAAAATAAATATACACTATAATTTGTAAAACAAATTGATAAAAAAATTGTGATTATAAAGAAGCGTACAATAATAGCAACAAACAATAATAAACTTTAGAAAAGAGCAAAGATTGTCCATTTAATTTGTAATCATTATATGATTACTGAATGATATTTTAATTAAACTTAATAATGATATATGTTTTCACCATAATCATACAACTCAATTATATTATGTTGCTCTTTGATAATGATTACCACAATCATGTTTTTTTCTTTGCATATTTACAAGGTAGTCTTGTCGCAACAGCTGCACGGAAATAATTATATCGAGAGTTGTTGGATTCGCCTTGATTTTATTTATTTGTGCAGTGATGGGAAGTATGATTTTTGTTTTCGGTATTAAGAAATATATTTTTTTGTTAACAAAAGTACCACGTTGGCTCTACGTTTATGCGTTTGGACACAATTGCATTTTATTCGATGTTGGACATGATTTTTTTGACCTACTCTTGCATTACGTGCTTTAACTCTCTTCCTGATATTTTGATTTAGCCCATTTTCAATACCAAACAAACCTTGTATGTAGGAAATATTCTAGCAAAATTTAAGCAAAATTTCAACAGACAGACATACGGACGCCATAGCTAGATCGTCATAAAATGAAACTAGGACTCAGAAAATATATACGTAAATGGATATTTCGATGTGTTACAAACAGAATGGAAAAATGAATATACCCCCACCATTTTTTTGGTGGCGGGTATAAAAAGCGATAAAAAATTGCAATTCGTGCGAATCAACTGGGGTTGCCAAAAAATACAAAGAAACTTTTTTTGAATAAAATCGAATTATTTAAATTATTTTTTTTAAATTAATTTACTTTGAAGTGCAATACAAACTACTAAAAAAATTTATAAGATGAGCCTAATTTTTAAGGAAAAACAAACAGTTCAAATGGCTTTTCAAAACTTAGGAATTATGCCAATTTATTACAAATTTGATACAAAATATCGCTGTATTTTACTGGTCAAGCTATTTATTCGCTAGTTTACTTACGACGCTATCTTAGATTTTTTTTCTTTTTTTCATAGTTTACTGTATACTATGAGTCAAACACATTCATTTGATACAAATATTGAAGAGGTTGAAGGAGGTAAATTTTTAATATTTATATTTGATTTTTCAGTAGCGGCCAAGGCGGACTTTAAATAGTTTTTAATGTATGTATCATATTTCGCTAGTCAAGTTTTTTATTCTATACGCATATCGATGGTCTAGAAGTTGAAAAATTTGATTTTTTTTGTGTTAATTTTAGAAAAAAGTTGTATACTAATGTTTACATACATCGCAGTAAATTTTAAAGTGATTTGTTAGTTTTTCTCAGAAGTAAGTTTTGAGTCTTCGGCTTGCAATTAGTTAGAAGCTCGAGGAAGTTTTATATTTGTTGACATTAGTTTTGCCTATAAGTTTGTCTATTGAAAAAACAGGTATCTAAAAGTCCACAGCCAGGACAGGTATACACGTATGCCCAATTGGCATGTTGTGCGCTCTATGGAAGCCAATTTAGCGATAAGTGGTTGATGTTAACAAATGTGTCTACAAGTTATACGAGGGCTGAAAAATTTCAAAATATAAAAAAATAACAAGAGGCAGTCATGCTTATTTACTTTTATCTCTTAAAGATATAGAGCAATTGTAGTGGATTTTAAAAAACGATTCATTCCCGATTATTTCCAAAAGATTGATACAAATACAGATCGGTGAAACATATCGGAGCTTCGAAAAATTAAATTCAACTAACATCGCAAAATAGACTTTCCTATTGATAAGCTTTTATATGTTTTATGGGGTTAAAAATGAGTATTGAAAAAATTAAAAATGAAATAACAAGTCTATATTGACCCGCCGGTGGAGGGTGTAATGAGGAAAAGGCATAAAATCACTGGTTGAAGGAATTTCAGAAAAAAAATAAAAAATAAAAGTGAAGAGAAGTATGTAGTGTTTAAAGTTGTACTATTGAACTAGATATTCTTAAAGTTAAGTATACATAAATATGTATATGTAAATAAATTTAAAAAGATTCTTTTAGTGGCGTATTTTGTTTTCAATATGAGAAGTATAGGTCTCATTTTTGTGTGCGCACTTCGTATACAGAGCTTATGTCAAATAAAAAATGTGCATAATACTATTTAAAATAAATTTAAATTCACAAAAATATGCATTCTTTATGTAGCATAAAGAATTAAATGTTTTTTAAACATTTAAATGTATCGCAGTGTTTCTCATTGCAGTGCGCTTGCAACCTCTTTATATAGAATTTTAGTTTATAAGAAATTTTCTATAAAATGTTTTTTAATACAAAATTTCTATAAATTCGCGCTTTTTTGAAAATCAAGATCATTGCTTTTTTAAAACGAAAAATTTCGGAAACTCTGCTTAAGGTCAATTGCACTTTAACACATGTGTGAGTACGTTTTGATATCACAGGTAATGGGAAAATTTTATTTGCATTTTAACAATTGTTTAGGATTTTTGTTGCTATTTTTTTAACACTAGTTTCCTGATTATTGCTACGCTACTTGGCTGCAGCAGCATCATTTGCCCTTTTTTGCGTGCACGAATCATAAAGAAGCAAAACACGAAAAAACTTAAATTTACAATTGGCTACAAATAAACTCACTTGCTTTTTTGTTACATTGTTGTTTTTATGTTTATTATAGTCTTTTTGGGAAATCACGTAATGTTTCATTACAGTCATTTTTTTTAAGTTGAAAGAAGTCACACATGGTTGCCTGTATTTGCCACCGAAATGACGATAATTGCGAAATACAGGATTCAAAAATATAATAATTACACTGCTCAGCAGCAAAATCCTCCATTTAATAAAACTATGTGGATGTGGAAAACTATGTTGACGCGCTGAACTCAAATCCGTTGTCGGTTTTTTTCCATCAGATCGGGATTTTTTTTATGGGCGTGGCAAATTTTTTCCCCTAAATTAGTCAGGTACGGACACATATTTAATCCTAACTCGAGAACCAGTCAAAGATGTGTAACAAAATTGTATTTATTTCAGTGCAATACAATTTTTCTCTATCTCTTATCGTGTTGGAGTTATTTAGAAATTAATGGAGAAAAAAAATTTTTTTTTTGCAAAATTCGTAATATTTTTCAATTTAAAAATGGAATTAAAAAAAATATAAGGCAACTATTCAACATTTAAAAAAAAATTTTTTCTGAGAGCTACTTATCTTGGAAATAAAAAAAGCCATAAACTATAAAAATTGGTTAAGAAATGTGGATTTTATTGTCAATTTACCACAGGTACCCAATATTGTAATGCAACCAGCCTTGCATATGATATATGCAACATTTCGTTAGGTGAGCAGGTAATGGAACTAAAGTACAACGGTATTTTGCATAGATCTTGGAAAAAAAATTTATAAAAGTATTTTTCAATTACCTGTGATTTGAAATTAAGAACATTAGGGTATATTCTAGTATTTATTGTAATGTATAGAAGCTGATGGACAATAAGTGAGTCACTTTTAATTTGAATATCGTGCGGTTAAAATCGGCAACAGTAAATGGATCTTATAGTGTACTTTGTTATTGTGTAAAGAAATAAAGCAAGTAAAGAATCCACAAACGCTTTCATATTACAAAATGTCAAGGATTTGTAACAAATCTCCAAATTTATTTTGTTCATATGTGGCGATCTAACTTTAAGTTCTCAACGGGAGACAATATCTTCCAAGATTGAAAATGCTTATCGCCGTTATTTTGGGTTTCCTATCGATGATAGAGATAAAATATGTTGTAGTAGCTGTGGTAAGTCTCTAAGAGGTTGGTTAAAAGGAAGTCATAAGTCTTTGCCGTTTATGAAGCCAGCGATTTGGAGAGAACCACAAAATTATCAAAATGATTGCTACTTTTGCCATACTAAAACACGTGGCTTTACGAAAAAAACAAAAAATAAAGTTACATATCCAAATACTTCATGCGGTAAATGACCAGTTTTCCAGTTTACAAGTAAATTTTTACCTCCATTGCCTCCTACAGACGATGAAGAAGATGGGCTTTCTGCAGCAATTGAATCCACTTACGCCAGCATGGGTGTTTCTTCGCATTCATTTGGAAGTCCAACGAGTACACCTTATTTTCCGAATTACACTGATATGAATAACTTAGGCTTTTAAATAAAATAAAATAAATAAACAAATTAGGGCTTTTAAAAAAACAAGTCTGAGCTTCTTGCATCCCAATGAAAAGAATGGAATTTGGTGAAAATGGACATTAAAGTCTCTTACTTTCGAAATAAAGAACAACCTTTATTAATATATTTCAGCAAAGAGGAAGGTTTGATATTTTGCGATAATGCTGATGGACTTTTGCGACAACTGTGTTTCAGTCATAAATCTGAGGATTGGCGGCTTGTTATTGATTCATCCAAGACAAGTTTGAAAGCCGTTTTTCCTCATAATGGCAACAAATTTCCATTGGTCCCACTCGCGTATGCAAGAAATATGAAAGAAAACTATTGTAGCATGAAGATGATACTACAAAAAAATTTTATATTCCCATTACTCATGGAATCTGCAGATTTTAAAGTCGTAGCAATGTTAAATGGATTGCAAAGTGGATATACTAAGTTTTATCGCTTCTTATGTGAATAAGATAGCCGCGCGAAAGAAAAACACTACAATGTTAAAATTTGGCCGAAAAGAGTAAATTTTATTCCAGGAAAAAAATGTAGCAGAAGAGCCTTTAAATCAAAAAGAATAAACTCTTCTGCCTCCTCTTCATATAAAGCTAGGCCTAATGAAAAATTTTGTCAGATCAATGAACTAGGACGGGAAGGCTTTCTATACATTAAGAGCAAATTTCCTAGAATCAGAGATGCTAAAGTAAATGAAGGCATATTTGTAGGTCCACAAATACGACAGCTTATGAAGGACGAGGTCTTTAGAACGAAATTGAACGATGTGGAAGAAAGAGCATGAACAGCTTAAGCTACTTTTTTATTTTAACAATGTTTCCTGAATAAAAATTATTAATTATTAACAAAAATTGTGTGTTATTTTAAATAAAATAGTCTGTAAATATTTTGATTTTTTTATTGTAATTTGAAGTTATCTACGGGTGACGACAGGGTGGGTGCTTTAAGCGAGGCGTTGCTACAAAATTACAATCTGGCAAATTTTTTTGCTTGTATTTGTTTTTGTAGTATGAAAATAGATAGAAGTAAAAAGTTGCCATTCATTGATGCTACAAGGCGCTTTAGTGCGCCCACTCTGACGTTGTTTCCTGCATTACACATATTTGGTCAATATTGGGTACCTGCGGTAAATTTACAATAAAATCCACATTTCTTAACCGATTTTTATAGTTTATGGCTTTTTTTATTTCCAAGATAAGTAGCTCTCAGAAACATTTTTATACCCGCCACCAAAAAAATGGTGGGGGTATATTCATTTTGTCATTCCGTTTGTAACACATCGAAATATCCATTTTAGACCCCATAAAGTATATATATTCTGAATCAGGGTTTGATTTGATGACGATCTAGCTATGTCCGTCCGTCTGTCCGTCTGTTGAAAGCACGATAGAGGTCGCTAGGGGGCTCAAATTTTGCCAGAATCTTTCTTATAGATAAGGTTTGTTTGGTATTGAAAATGGGCTAAATCGGAATATTAGGAAGAGAGTTATAGCTCGAAAAGCAAGAGTAGGTCGAAAAAACCGTGTCCTTCGAACATCGAATAAAATGGAATTATGTCCAAACGCATTAACGTAGACTCATGAAACTTCGAATATATATTTCCTGAGTAAAAACAATATTTTTTCCCGAAAATTATCTAAATCTATGCATTAGGAGAGGAGTTATCGATCAAAATGTACGAAAATTTATACCGCACATTGTATTTTTCGGTATATTTAAAAACAAAAACGTCATAAAAGCAACAAAATTGGATGTGCGACTCTAAAATTTTGCACACATGGCTTTTTGGTCAAATGCTTTGTTCTAACGGAAAATCAATGTGCCACGCCCACTTTTACGCCCACCTCCCATATAACGTTTTACCCAAAATTCATATAATTTCTCTATTAATATAGATTTTGGAATAATTAAGGACTATATTGAAACATCCAGGTAGTACTCATTGGCAAAAATAACTTTGACACGCCTACTATAACGCCCACTTGTCACGTTATCTACCGTTAATGAAATTAAAATGCTCATAGAACCGCCAAAATTCGAGGTATGATGATAAAATTTGCTACGTATATCCCTCTAGGCAATGTCATTACTGTTGTAAAAAATTGGGGTACCACGCCCACTTTTACGCCCACCTCCCATATAACGTTTTACCTAAAATTCATATAATTTCTCTATTAACAAAGATTTTGGAATAAAAAAGGGCTACATTGAAACATCTAAGTTGTACTCATTCGCAAAAACAACTTTGACACGCCTACTATAATGCCCACTTTTCACGTTATATACCGTTAATGAAATTTAAAAGCTCAAAAAACCGACAAAATTAGAGGTATGATGATGAAATTTCCTACATATATCCTTCTAATCAATGTAATTGTTGTGCCAAAAAGTTTAGGTGACACGCCTATTTTAACGCCTACCTCCCATATAACGATTTATCTTAAATTCATGTAATTTCTCTATTGACAAAGTTTTTGGGAAAATAAAGGAATATATTGAAATATCTAACTTGTATTGATTAGCAGAAACTTTATTGACACGCCCACTTTAACGCCCACTGACATTGAAAGACTACATTTACAAAAGCATTTTAGTAGCATATCGAAGTTATAAAGGGTGGTTAAATTTTAAGGACCTATGTTGAATTTGAATAAAAAACAAATTATTTAGGATATTATTATTATTTCTTTTTGTAATTATAATATTTGTATGGTTCAATTATGTATTTAACAAAATATCGGGCAAATGGCCCCCCCCATCCTTGGCGCCTTTCCTTTATCTGATTGTCCAAATTTTCAATGACAATGTTGATGCTCAATAGTTTTGCCACACTATCGCAAAAAACAGCAATGGTTCCCATTCAACGAACTAAGAAGGCATTCACAGATTTTCTAACATTTTATACAGACCTGTTTTGCAGAAATTTAGATATTTTTTACAATTCTCCCGTTTGTGGACGAATTTGAACGATTTTGTTGATCAAAAGAATTACGAAGTGCACAAAATGCATTTTGATTTGAAAGCCCATTTTTATAAAAATCCTGAATAACTTTAACGCGTTGCTCATTTGCATATATTTCCACTGTTCAAATTAAGTTAATCTGAGATTGAGAAATGTCAAATGAAATGCAAAAAAAACTTGTTGTTTGTGTGGCTCACCTTCAACATGGGCCCTTAAAATTTAACCACCCTCTACAAAGAAAGTGATACATATTTTATTATAAAGAGATTCTTCCATAGCGATTAACAAAATAATAAATATTGTGCTTTAAATGCACACAAAATTGGTGGTGGGTATAAAAGATTCGGCACAGCCGAATATAGTGCTCTTACTTGTTTTTTTAAATGTTGAATACTTGCCTTATATTTTTTTTAATTCCATTTTTAAGTTGTAACATATTACGAATTTTGCACGAACAATTTTGTTTTTATCCATTAATTTCTAAATAACTCCAGAACGATAAGAGATAGAGAAAAATTTTATTTCACTAAAATAAATACAATTTTGTTACACATTTTTTGGTGTTTTATCTTTGAAAATCGGATGACTGGTCCTCCAGTTAGGAGAAAATAAGTCTCTGTACCTGACTAATTTAGGGGGGAAAATTTGCCACGCCCATAAAAAAAAATCCCGATCTGATGGAAAAAACCGACAACGGATTTAAGTTCAGCGCGTCAAAATCCATATAGTCCACATAGTTTTATTAAAGGGGAAGACAAAAAATATTTTTTGCAGAGCAGTGTTATTAGACTGAAAAAATAGTTTATATAATACTAATACGAGTGTTTAAAAACGATTAAAAAATAAAAACACAAAGATCCATGATCCATGAATTTGTATTAGACTTTATAGGAAAACGAATTATCCATTTACACGAAAATGATCACCAAATCAAGATTTATGTACCTAATGACATGCCGTTTATAGTATTTATACCTACACCCAGATAACAGCCAATAAAATTCATCATTGAACTTCGGGTTTGTGTTTATAAAATTTCATAATTTCTTAGTGCTGACTATTCATTGATATTCCGAAATTCTGTAGATAAAGGGTGAGCCTTTTAAAAGTTTTAATTTTAAAATGCAATAAAACAAAAACGGTTTCAAATTTTGCCAAATTGATTTTTTTGTTGTGAAATTCATATAGTTGCCGCAACTGTCCTCACAGTACTCCATTCGTTTGGACCAATTTGCGAGTATATGGTTATATCTGGGCAATGGCATCACAAATGTTGAACTTCAAATACTCAATTGTCTCTGGTCCTGCATAACATTTGTCTTTGACGACACAGAAAATAGTCAACGTGTCTTGGTTCTTGGTTGCCTATTGACATAACCATTTCGGCTAATTAAACGGCCATCAAACGTTATACGAAATAAATCGATTGAAGCATAAGATGTGTGGCAAGTTGTATCATTCTGTGTAAACCATGAAGAACGGGCATAAAGATATCGGTTATCATGAAGCGATAGGTGTCTCCATTAACCGTAATGGTTGCGCCGTCCTGATTTTCAAAGAAATATGGGTTAATGATGCGTCCAGCCGCACCAAACAGACATTCGTAGTGTGTGCATTGGCTTGTGTCAGACTAGGTTAAGGTTTTCTGCGCCCCACATACGGAAATTTTATTATTATTGTTAATCCTAAAGTTGCTCAAAAGTAAATCGATTCATTTCGTTCAGCGGAGAAAATATACTAAAATTTGTGTAAGAAAAGAATGACAAAAGTATTAGCAGATTTGAAATAACCGATGGTTTAAATTTGAACCAATAGACGGCCCACACTTTATAAAAAAAGTCTACTATTGCCACTAAACTATGCGATTGACAACAATTCTGGTATAAACGATCGATATATTGTTATCTCTGTGTATGTTATTATGGTGAAGGGTATTTTAGATTCGACAAGGCTGAATATAGCGCTCTGTCTTGTACTAAAAAAAATTATAAACATTTTATTAAAGTCTAAATTTGGACAATAGTTAGTTTTTGGAAATTTTTTCTTTACTACTGAAAAACAAATTGAGGGATAACTTTTTATCAACCCTCACATATCCAAAAGGAAAATGAGTCATTTAATTAAAAATTAAACAATGAATTATTTATTACAGGTGAATTAAAACAAGTAAGAGCACTGTGCCGAATCTTTTATACCCACCACCAATTTTGTGTACTTTTATAGCACAAAATTTATTATTTTGTTTTTAACAGTAATCATAATCTCTTTATACTAAAATATGTATCACTTTCTTTGATAACTTCAATATGCTAGTAAAATATTTTCGTAAATTTAGTCTTTAAATGAAAGTGGGCGTTAAATTAGGCGTGTCATATAGTTTCTGCTAATAAATAAAACTTAGATACTTCAATATAGTCCTTTATTCTTCCAAAAACTTTGTCTATAAAGAAATTATATAAATTTAAGATAAACCGTTATATGGGAGGTAGGCGTTAAAGTGGGCGTGTCACATAAGTTTTCTGCCATAACAATGACATTGACTAGAAGGATATCTGTAGGAAATTTCATCATTATACCTCTAATTTTGTCGGTTTATGTGCTTTTTTATATTTTTTTTAACAGTAGATAACGTGGAAAGTGGGCGTTATAGAAGGCGTAGAGAAATTGTTTCTGTTAATGAATACAACTTAGATATTTCAATATAGTCCTTTATTATTCCATAATCTTTATTCATAGAGAAATTATAAGAATTTGAGGGAAAACGTTATATGGGAGGTGGACGTAAAAGTGCGCGTCTCACATTTATTTTCCTTTGACCAAAAAACAAAATTTCAGAATTGTACATTTGATTTTGTCAGTTATATTAGGTTTTAAATTTTAAATATACCGAAAAGTACACTGTGCGGTATACATTTTCGTACATTTTGATTTATTGATCTCCTTTCCTAATGCAATTAATTAAGCAATTTTAGGGGAAAGATATTGTTTTTACGTAGGAAATATATATTCGAAGTTTCATGACTCTACGTTAATGCGCTTGGACACAATTCTATTTTATTCGATGTTGGAAGGAAACGGTTCTTGTGACCTACTCTTGCATTACAAGCCATAACTCTCTCCCTAATATTCCAATTTAGCCCATTGCAAACAAACCTTGTGTATAAGAAATATTCTGGCAAAATTAGAGCCTCCTAGTTTTTTCGGTCCGTACTTTCGACACTTGGACGGACAGACGGACGGGCATAGGTAGATCGTCATAAAATGAAACCCGGATTCAGAATAAATATACTTTATGGGGTCTAAAATAGATATTTCGATGTGTTACAAACGGAATGACAAAATTAATGTACCATTTTTCTGATGGCGGGTATAAAAATTAAAATTAATATTATAATAACTAAAAAATAAAAATATTTTTTGGGGTTAAAAAGTTTCTGAATACAGCGTGGAAAGAGTTGTAAAACTTTATACCCAATAAACCTGTTTGAGTTTATTTACCTATTAAAAATAATAACAAAATCTTAACAAAACCATTACAAATATTCTCATTATTATTTTTTTTTTTTGTTAAAATATCATCTCAACCAGTTTGTTATTAACAGTTGTGTAACAGAAATATTTATTTTAATAAAAAAACAAATAAAAAATAAGATGGAAAAAAACAATTTTTCAAAATTGTTTAGATTTATTTCATGTATAAAAAATACATGTATATAAAAATACAGGTAATTTATGCAAATTATATAAAAAAAATTCGGTGCAATAGGCACAAGCACACATAAAAGACAACAAACACCACCAACATAAAAAAAAATCAGTTTATGTCATGTCATATCTACCATATGACATGCCATACCATATATACAGCGACAATATGTGCAACCAAACAAACATTACACAGGCATACTTACTCAAACACACATAGATTAACCTAAGAAAAATCCAAACCTGTCACAACTGTCAAACTGTTTATAAACTACACCACTATAGATGGGGCAGGTATTATGCATTTGTACACATGTTTGTTGCGCTTAAAATGATGGTGAAATTTACATGCATTTAATAAGTGTAGCTTTATCTGGCCCTTAAGACCCTAAATTATACTGCAGCAAAATAGAATACAACCAGTTTTAACTTTATATACATCCCCTAATGAAGCAAGTTTAATTTTCGTAACTGTATATATTTTCTTTAGGTTTTCAAAAATAAATAACAACCCCCTGAAGAGTTCATTAAAGCGATGACCACTCATTTTTTTAAATCTCTACAGGTTATGCGAGTTTCACTAATATTTGAAAAAGGACTTATTATACCCTTCACCTGTGGTGCACATGGTAACATAAAGTTTTTCATTCCATTTGTAATTTCTACAATTTTCAATTCCAACCCCATAAAGTATATAATTTCTGAAAGCTTATGAATAGAGGAGTAGATTAAGTTTGACCGTCTGCCCGTCTGTCAGTCTGTTGGTTGAAATCAACTTTTAGAAGCAACCACATATTCCTTAGACCTGTGTATGGTATCACTCTTTTGAAAATATCCGGGAATGAATTGCTATTAAAATTCAGAAAAATCGCCCAATAATTTTCTGAAATATGAGGAAATAAACGCGATTGCCTCAGTTTTTTCCCAAATTTTTATCACTAAAATTAAAATTTTTCAGCCATAGAATAATTTTTAGGTATCTTTGTTACTATTTGTAGATAGAATATGCCTCTAGAGACATTGGTGAAAAAGTTTAGATGAATCGGTTAAGTTATAGGAATTTTTTTTTTAAATATTTATTCCAAAAATTTTCAGACGAAAACCAATTTTTTTCAGCTTCTAGACAACCGAGAGAGTCAATATTGGTATCGTCTGAAAGGACTTGACTAGCGCAATATAAAGCACTATAAAAAAAATTTAAATTCATTATGGCTGCCACTACAAAATGGCGGACAATAAATTTATATGAGCCAAATCTGGTATTTTAAAATGTAACACCTTCAATCGCCACAATATTGGTATCAAATTAAAGGGCTTGACTGGTAGAATACAGTTAACTACGTAAAAATTCAAAATCAAGGTTGACGAAGGAAGCAAATAATAAAATACCATATGGGATTATACCTATGTACCTGATGGTGAAGGGTATTATGAGATTCTGCACGGCCAAATATAGTACTCTTACTTGTTTTATTAACAAATTATATTTTGGAAAATTGCGTTAACTTATGTCATTTTCTTTTCTGAAAAAAAATGTGGCCATTTTTCAGCAGCTTTTCTATACACTCGATTGATTGTAGCAGAATAAGTTTTTTTTGGAGATAAGTTTAGTACCAAATTAGGAGTAAAAAGTGTCTCAGACAGAATGTTTTTTTTTTTTAATTAGAGTAATTTTTTTGTTCAACTGGCAACTCTGGAGTTTGGCAGCTGTCACTTTTGTTAAATTTTGGGTATATGCGAACCAGAAACAATTGCTGTGCTCAAATTTGAGATCCAATACGTAATCAGTGAGATACAGTCATATCTCAGTGAAAGTCATGAACAATTTCTTGAGCCGTGGCTCATTGGACTTAATCGGAAGGTGTCTTATTTACAATCAAATAAAAAAAACACAACTAATTCCAAAAATACGTGTCTTTATTTTAAAATTAAAAAGTGCATTTTTTCTGAGACAAACTTTGTTTTAGCTTGTTTAATGGTGAAAGCGTATATTTTTAAAATTTCGTGAATGTTAGGTAGTATCTCAAAATACAACTATGGTTAACGCCATGTTTTTTTTTTTTCATTAAATGTGTTATAAAAAAATTTAGTTTAGTAGATCTTTCAAAGACCTTTAATTTTGTACCAAATTTGAAATTAGAAGGTGAGGACGGGAAAAAAGCAATCATTGTTCTAGCGGAAGAAAAAAGGCTTTACAAAAAAGTTTAGGTAAAGCTAAAAATAGTTCGTATTGAAATCAATAAAAAAATTTATCATCACTTTTCACTCTATTTTTTTACGTTTGCTTACACAAAGTTTCATTGTTCTTTTATCCGTGAAATAATTTCAGCACATCCTTAGGAGCGGCAAATTAACAATCCATCAACAATTTTTTCCATGCAGTAAGCAGTGCAGACTTAATTCCCTCACCGTATTGCATCGATGGAACTCCTCAAATTGTTTGCAGACGAAAGCACAGCAATGTACTTTTTCTGTACTGCTTATTATTTCAGCAGTGGAAAACAGGAGACTTATTTGTTTCACTAGTATTTATTGTGTATATTTCTCTCTACCTTTTTTAGCAGTGCGTAAGACGAAGAAGACATGATCAAGCTGTTCTTGCTAGGGAAAAAACTAGCGCTTATTAATTGGAAAAAAGAGACCTACAAAATGGGACATTACATCTTCTACAAGCGATCTTAGAAGCAAGTAAGCACTCAGTAGGCAATATGATTATGTGATAGCCAGCGTAATGAACATTATCTCTTAAAATTAAGTTACAAAAGGAGTTTGTGTGGCTATAGAATTTGTAGAATGTGAACGATGTTGAGCAACAGTAACAACCACTGCTTGATCAGCATCATTTTCAAAAAAGTATGGTCCAATTATGCCTCCAGCCAAAAAGTCACCCCAAACAGTTATACGTTGTGGATGCATTTGTTTTTCGACAATAAAATGTGGGTTTGCAGAATCCTAAAAGCGGACATTTTGGCGATTTACGAATCTATCAAGGTTTCCGACCATTAAAAATATATGAACTGGGGCTACCAAGATTTTATTATTTTTGAAATATTGTTTAATAATAAAGATGTGTTCTTGTAGTTGGTGTAGGGTATCATATAATTTCTTACTTGTTGTGTTTTTAAATGCAAACAATCAAAATTTTATTTTCACAAAATAACAAAGAAAAATAAATTGTCTTTTTTGACAATTCCCATATAGAAACATAAAAACACACATGTTGTTTATAGATTTGAACAAAACATTTTAACTAGTTTTTGTTTGTTGGCTACAAACTCCACTTGTAATTTCAAACTTTATTTCATAAACTGAATGACAAACATTATAATTCGGTTTTTATACACTTTTGACGCAATCCTTATCAAAACAAGAAACAAATTTTGTGTATGAAATTTAAATGTGTAATTTTTGTAAAAAAAAAAAGTTTTTGCTTTTCTGGTAAAGCCTACATACAACATTTCGTTGATCTTATATAACAGAAGACAGTTTATAAATGATTATTTTTATAATTCTTTGTATATTTTGACAAAAATCATTTCTAATCATATAATTTTTAAATTATGTAATAAATTGATTGATTATTTTTAAATAAATCTTTAAAACCCTGACTTAATTAGGTAAATATGTTAAAAAATTATTATTTATTTATTATGCATTTATCCACCACTGTGTTAAAACAATTAAATTAATATTGTTTTCAAGCATGTTTGTATGTCAATTGTTAATGATTCTTTCTATGTACATATGTACATATATCAATATTATTTGCATTTATTATTTTATCTTTAAAGCAACTAATCGATAAGAATTTTTAATTGATTGAAAAAGTTAGTATTAAAAACAATTACAACGTTCATAAGAAATCGTAAAGAAATAATAGTTGGTTATCAGGTCCGTCGAACATTGACAAAAACAATCGGAAATGCTTAACATTGTTGAACATAGACCGCTTGATATTTTTTTTTATCTGGCCAATTTCATTTCATTTTGCGCTCTTATGTATTTAAAGAAAACCAAGTAAGGGCGCTATATTCGGCCATGCTAAATCTGATAATACCCTTCACCATCATGTACATAGGTATAATCCCACATCGTAGCTTTACCTAGATTTCATGTAACACGTCATTATACCCTTCACACAGTGAAAAAGAGTATATATAGGTTTGTCATTCCGTGTGAAATTTCTACAATTTTCATTTCCGACCCCATAAAGTATATATTTTCTGAAAGCTTATGAATAGAGGAGTCGATTAAGCTCTGTCAGTCTGTCCGTGTGTATGTTGAAATCAACTTTTTGAAGCCCCCCGGTATAGGTTGGACCCAGGTAAGGTATTAAAATATCAGAAATATTCGGGAGTAGATCGGCACTGAAAATCAGAAACATCGGTACATAAACAACTGAGATATGAGCAAAAACCCACGACCACCTCGAGCCAAAAAAATTTTTTTTTTTTAATTTTTTTTTTTTAATATTTTTTTAAATTTTTTTTTTTATTTATTTTTTTTTTTTTTAATATATTATTTATATTTTTATTATTTTTTTTTAAAATTTTTTTTTTAAAACTTTTTTTTAAATTTTTTTTTTTTGTTTTTTTAACATACATACGTGAATTTATAATTTTACAATGGGACGTTTTTATATGTATGTACGTATTTCTGAAGGGTATATAAGATTCGGCACGGCCCAATATAGCGCTCTTACTTGTTTTTTCTTATTATTTCCGACACCATCTTTGATTTTGGATTTTTACATAGTTAGCTGTATTCTACTAGTTAAGCCCTTTTATTTCATTACATATCCATCCGCCATTTTGTAGTGGCAGCCATCATGAATTTAAATTTTTTTTATAGTGCCTTATACTGCTCTAGTCAATTCCTTTCATATGATACCAATATTGACTTTCTTGTTTGTCTAGAAGCTGAAAAAATTGATTTTAGTTTGTAAATGTTTGGAATATATATTTGAAAAAAATGTTGCCTATAACTTTACCGATTAGAGCCCGATTTATGCAAAATTTGTACGATCATCTCTAAAGGCATATGATATCTACAAATAGTAACAAAGGTAACTATAAATTATTCTGTGGCTGAAAAATTTTAATTTTGGTGGTACAAATATGGGAAAACACAGAGGCAGTCGTGTTTATTTGCTCATATCTCAGAAATTTGTGGGCGATATTGCGGAATTTCATTAGCAATTCATTCAAGGATATTTCTAAAAGACTGATACCATACACGGATCTGAGAAACATGTGGTTGCTTCTAAAAGTTGATTTCAACCAACACATGGACAGACGGGCAGACGGTGAAACTTAATCTACTCCTCTATTCATAATCTTTCAGAAATTATATACTTTATGGGGTTGGAAATGAATATTGTAGAAATTACAAACGGAATGACACCACAGGTGATGGGTATAATAAAAAAATAAATTCGTAACATATGCAAGATATAAGAAATCAAATAAAAAGCCCTTAAAGTAAACTTTAAGTTGAACCAGCTTTAAACTACACTGCTCTACAAAAAATCATTTTTTGTCTTCCCATTAATTAAAACTATGTGGACTATATGGACTTTGATACGCTGAACTCAAATCCGTTGTCGGTTTTTTCCATTAGATCGGGGCTTTTTTTATGGGCGTGGCAAATTTTTTCCCCCAAATTAGTCAGGAACGGACACATATTTCACTCTAACTCAAGAACCAGTAATCCGATTTTCAAAAGTAAAACACCAGAAGATGTATAACAAAATTTAGTCGAATACAATTTCTCTCTATCTCTTAGCGTTTTGGAATTATTCAAAAATTAATAGAGAAAAAAAAGAAAAATTTTTTTTCGTGCCAAATTCGTAATATTTTTCAATTTAAAAATGGAATTAAAAAAAATATAATATAATATAAAATATAATATAAAAAATATAATATAATCGGTTAAAAAATGTAGATTTTATTGTAAATTTACCGCAGGTACATAGGACATTTCCCCAAAAAAAGAGGACACATTAAAAGAAAATTAAATTTGATCAAATTTACGACGCCATTTAAAATACAAAAACAAAATTTGTTTTTACGAAAAAACTTTATTTACAAAAATACAAACTGAACATATCATTCTGATTTAATGGTTGAAAATAAAAGCAAAAAACAACAAAAATTCATTGCATTCATTATTCGGCAATGTACACTTTTAAAAATTTTACATATATTTTTCAACACTTCCAATTTGAGCCAATATATTACCATCGCATCTCTTCAAATATTTGTAAAACTCTAGGCAATCCATATCAAAATTATATACCCTTACTATATTTATTGTTCAAGACTTTCTTCTATATCTGACAAGCAGACGCCTTTGCCGAACTTTTTTAAAATAAAAGACATGTTAAAATAGGCCACTTCGATAAATAGCGACAATTAAGGATAATAAAACTAATTTTGTACAAAGACAAGTTTTAAAATTGTACTTTTTCAAAACTAATTGTACGAGCACCTAAATCTTTTTTTATACATTTTGTGACCTGTGATTTAAAGATTAAATGTAAGAAAAAAACTTCAGAGAAGGTGCAAAAAGCCGGACAACCCCGGACATTTGCTTAAAAAAAAATTGGACTGCCCCGGATGCCGTAAAAAAGAGGTCGGTGTCCGGGGAAAAGAGGACGGATGGCAACCCTAAATGCAACCAGCCTTACATATGATATATGTAACATTTCGTTGAGTGAGCAGGTAATGGAACTAAAGTACAACGGTATTTTACATAGTTCTTGAAATTAATATTTACAACAGTATTTTTCAATTACCTGTGATTTGAAATTAAGAACATTAGGGTATATTCTAGTATTTATTGTAATGTATAGAAGCTGATGGACAATAAGTGAGTCACTTTTAATTTGAATATCGTGCGGTTAAAATCGGCAACAGTAAATAGATCTTATAGTGTACTTTGTTATTGTGTAAAGAAATAAAGCAATTAAAGAATCCACAAACATGTTATAACCACACCACTTTCTAAAAGGTTCCATTGTTGTAATCTCGAACCTAAAAGTTCTGCTTTGTTCTTTGGCAATTCTAAGTCCTTTACAAAATCATTTAATTCAGTTGCGTTATCATGTGTGGCTGTGATGATGTGCTAGGTACCTCGTATTCTGACATTGACAAAATTGACGGTGAACCACCCGTGATTTCATCTTCGTCGCCACCGATGTTAGGACGTTTCGGGATCGGATAAAGATTGCTGTGCAAGAGAGGACGAGTAGCCGATGGTATATTTGGATATGTTATGACACTCTCCTTTTTTTAGAAACGCCTTTGCCTTTTCCAAATATATGAGTCGTCATGCAGAAATAACAATCACTAACGTGATTTGTCGATTCCCTCCACTGCATTGGCACTGCAAAACGAAATGATGTTTTTTTGCGTTCAGCCAATTTCTCAAACCTGTAGCACATGGATTGCAGCAGAAATGTGGAACCAAGCTTTTATCTTGGTGTTTGATGTTTTCGTTAAAGTAGTAATAATAGGCTTTTTTTATTATAGGCAATATACAGCACGTTTGTTTACTAAATATCACCTCACCGCAAAGATAACAAAAATTGTCGGGATTATTAACACATTTTCGAGACATTTTGCAATAAAATAGTATTACACTTTTTACTTTTAACACTTTTATCCTTAAATTATAAAGAAAAGAGCACAAAAAAGCAATATTTTGGATATTTGATACCAACTAACTACGTAAATATCAACACTATGATGTTAAATGTGGTGACTTTCATTAAATTCGAAACATATCAGGGATCGCAAAAACTAAAACTAATAAATGAATTTTACTTATCAATTCATATTTTGCATGGATAGAGAAGCAAAAATTAGTTAAAATTATTTCGGATACTTTTTCTTGTAGACTAGTGTTATTGGCATGTTAAATGTGCCAAATGCTTTCATACTAATAGTATTAAATTCTAAGCAAGTGGCAACGTTGATCGTGCATAAAACGAGAAAAAAGAGAATTAAAAGAAAATTATGAGTTTTATTTTAAATTTTTTTTTTTGGAAAACTCTTAAGAAAAATATCTCAAATTAAAATTAATGCACATAATTGACAAAATTGTGTTAAACCACAACTAAAAACTAAAACGATTTGTATTCTGAGACAACAATGTAGAACTGATTAATTTGACTTAAGATAGGGAAAATAATAAATTACAGTTCTGTGTATAATAAGAATAGCCTTTTTTCGTAGAAACGGGGAGGATAAATTTCAGTTTTATTGTCTTCTTAAAAATATTTTAATTGACACTTTTTTCGTGACAAGCTCGGCACCTGGCGTTTTAACATAATTCTGGTACGCTGAATCCAGTGCTGCCCGCAGTTTTTTAAGATTGGCTCTGGTTTTCGAGATATTCCGTTATTTCGAAAATGGAGGAGGTTGCACAACATATGTTCGCGTAACTCAAAAACGCTTTAGATTATTGAAAAAAAAAAATTTAAAAACCGTAAAACTTCTTTTTAATATCCGCAATCATTTTAGAAACATGTTTTTTTTTTTTAAATAATTTTTTTATCAAAATTTTTGTTTTTTAAAAATTCATAAAAAATTAAAAAATGCAGTTAGGCTTCTAATTTTTTGCAGACACATAAAAAATCTGTTAGCAACTTTTGATTTTATTCACAAAAGTCGACAAATTTTAATTAATTTAAGAATGTCATAAAACGAAATATTTGTATGGGAGCCCCCTAAGAAGCGGAGTTACCGATTAAAAAATTCTTAGAATAAAGAAATGAAGTCATAAATGCTTACTACTTTGTATTTTATTGTGCAGTCAAAACCGCACTAATCGGTCTTGTAAAAAACTTAAATAACATATTCTGTTGTTATACCTGGAACAGGTAGAAATATTAACCGTCCTGACTTTTTTTACTATACATGGTCATGAAGGTCTCGACAGGTACTTTGATTAAAACAATTACAGTATAAATAAGAGTTCCTCAACCACTTCACTGTCATATGGAAAGTGCTTGCGAAAGTGAGTAGTGAAGTTTAAAGCCTTTGACAGTCTTGTATCCAATTAGTAATATTGAAATATCTAAGATGGAGACATATAAAAAGTTTAATTACTTTTGTTATGTGTGTGCGAAATATAAAAATATGCCAAGTCGCCGTGAAATCACTGTTGAAACAACTACTTTGTATGAATCATATTTTTCTTTAAGTGTTATATATGGTAAGAGTTGGACACCATCAATAGTGTGTACACGCTGCATTTACCATTAAAATAAGTGGGGGAAAAATGGAGACGCCATGCCATTTGGAGTTCCAATTATTTGGAGAGATCCCATAGTTCATGTTGAAGATGAGTGTTAGTCGTGCATAAATTATACAGCGGATATGAACGGAAAAAAATGACTTATATATCTTATACTGAAACAGCATATGCTCGATTTCCGCTGCCACATTCTGATGAAATTCCTGTTCCGGATAGCCAAATACCAACAGAAGATATTCCCTCAATAATTCTTCATTTTGTTGAGGCGGGTGGACCAGCTACTTCAAGGTATCAGCCGTCATGCATCACGGTTCCATGCACTCACAATGAAATCACCGAGATCGACTGAATATAATGGTACGGCGTCTAAAATTATCTCCAAGACAAAGCATTTACTTGACAAAAGAGTTAAAACGAACTAATATTTTATCACCAGGTGTACAAATATACGGGGCTATCAATCGCCATAGACGATTTACGAATTTTTTAAAATCTATTGAGAATAATTCTATTGTGTATTGTACTGACATCCGCGGCTTCGTTTTAACAATGCAAAATGAATATAATGCTGGATATTGGCGCTTATTCATTGATTTATCCAAAAGTAGCTTAAAGGCAGTTTTGCTACATGTCACTAATTTAAAAAGTCCAATTCCGATAGCACTAAGCACAAATGCTAAAGAGACATACGCATCAATGAAAAAAATAATACAGTTAATTAAATATGAAGACCACATGAGGCATGCAATTGGGCTATACCAAAAATATGTGCTTCATGTGCTTATGGAATACGCGTTTCGATGGCGACCAGTATAATACACGGGATTGGGCTTTACGTGAGGAAAGCAGATTGCATATAAACAATGTTATTGAATTACTACTTGTGCCAATGGAAAAGATTTTGCTTCCTCCACTCCACATCAAACTGGGTATTGTAAAAAAATTTATAAAAGCATTGAGCCCAGATGGTGTTGCTTTTACCGAATCGCACCGAATTTTTCCACGATTAAGCGGCATGAAAGTAAAAGAAGGTATAAACTCTAACTACTTTATTAAATTAGATTTATATTTCATATCATGTTTTTATTTTACAGAAATTCTTAATGGACCGGACATTCGTCGTCTTATGAAGGACCATGAATTTGAGGTTGCATTGAATGATATCGAGCTAATGGCCTGGAATTGTGTGAAATCTGAATCTGAAAACTGGCGAATTTTAATCAAAAATATGCTAACCGCATTTAAAAACTTAAACATTAGAATGTCATTAAAAATACATTTTTTGCATTATCATGCCGAAAAATTTTATGAACAATCACCAGCCGAGTCTGATGAACATGGCGGGAGATTTTACCAAGTAACAGCCAGGCTCGAACATTGGTATAGCGGCAAACTTGAATATTAAGAATATTTTAATTGATAATAATTATCCGACCCAGTTGATTTGTAGATTGATAAGTCAATTTGGAAAACAGGACAATTTAGATGCAAGAACTATTATTGAACCTAAAATTCATAAATCAGTAACTCTTTTATCTGAAAGATTGAAGAAATCTCAGATTTATGACAGTAGGAAATATACAATGGCCCATAAAATGTATAACACATTAGGTAGATTATTTAGTAAAACGAAGGATAGAATAGATAAATTCGATAGGTCTAATTTAGTTTATAAAATACCATGTAGTGGTAATAATAATGAAACTTGTGATAAGGTATATGTAGGTACAACGAAAAATAAACTTAAAACTAGGTTAGCTGGACATAAGTCAGACCAAAAAAACAGGAACACAACAACTGCACAAAAAACTGCATTATCATTACACTGCACTAATTCCAATCATTATCCTGATTTTGAAAACACAACAGTTTTAAATACAGAGAATAACTATAGACGTAGATATATATTGGAAATGTTGCAAATTATAAAAGTACCGTATACACAAAGAATTAATTATAAGACTGATACAGCTAATGTTGCACAGAATTATAGGCTATTAGTTAATAAGGTCTAAAACTATGTTAGTTTTTTAGTTAGTTAGTTTTAATATAATATATTATATGCATCTGTATTTTTTGTTTGTATAATATCTGTATTTTTTGTTTGTATAATATTTGAAAAGTTTTTGTAATTTGTAATATTTTATATGTATGTATTTAAATTTTTGTTTGTACAATATTTTAAATGTTGACAAAATAATTTTCCCGCCTTTTTTGAAAAAATTATAAAATTGTTGACAAAAATATTTTTTATGATATATGTATGTATTTGAATTTTCGTTTGTTATTTTAAATGTAAACAAAAAATTTTCCCGCCTTTTTTAAAAAATTTGTTTTTGAACAATTTTAATATTTTAATTGTTAATTGTTATAAATTGTAAAAACTTTCCCTAAAGAAGCTACCCAATGTGGTAGCGAAATATCGGAATAAAAAAAAAAAAAAAAAAAAAAAAAATAATTTTTATAAAAAAAAGTGATCTTAAGCTCGAATAAATAAAAACAATATATTAATAAAAAAAGATCGAAGAAATTTACATAATAAAATTTCATCTTTTCTGAAAAAATCAATAGTTATAGACAGACTTTAATCACTTATAGCTTATTTTGTTTGGAACTTTGTTTTTTATACGCGTAGAACCCTAGCCTTAAATTTTACACCTGCAGCGCCTGAGATACCCCTAGACGGGGGCCAAATATATGACCTGCGCAACTTTATTTTTCATTTCCATCATTTGTTTCTTAGGCCTAACATTCACATCTAGGGGAATAAAATGTATGACCGACCTCCAATGTTTTTTATTCTTAACATTTTCTCAAATTATACTTTCCCTTTAACACCATCCCTTAGGATAGCTCCCATACAAATATTGCGTTTTATGAAATTCTTAAATTAATTAAAATTTGTCGACTTTTGTGAATAAAATCAAAAGTTGTTAACAGACTTTAAACATTTATGGCTTGTTTTATTATCAGCTTCGTTTTTTATATGTCTGCAAGCCTAGCTGCATTTTTTAATTTTTTATGAATTTTTAAAAAAACAAAAATTTCGAAATTTTGATAAAAAAAATTATTTAAAAAAAAAAAAATATGTTTCTAAAATGACAGCGGATATTAAAAAGAAGTTTTACGGGTTTTTAAGTATTTTTCAATAATCTAAAGCGTTTTTGAGTTACGCGAACATATGTTGTGCAACCTCCTCCATTTTCGAAATAACGGTATATCTCGAAAACCAGAGCCAATCTGAGCACCACTGGATTCAGCGTACCCGAATTATGTTAAAATGCCAGGTGCCCGGCTTGTCTGTTTTTTCAACTAGCATAGTGTAATTGCTCGACTTACCCAATCATTGAAACCTAATTTAGCCAACTCCTGCTGTGAAGTTTGTGAATCAGCTTTTAAATTTAGATTATTAGCACCTGTATTAAAAAAAATAATATTGTTTGTAAGTTATGTTTTAACTTTTGGTTAAAGGTTATAATTAAATTAATATAATATTTATTTTAGATAAAAAATTATGATTTTAATATTAAGGGTCTTCCAATAGAGACTTATCAGCCATTAATTCCGTTTCTTTTATCTAGCATTCAACAGCACAAGCAAACAATAAACTTGTTTTATTAATAGTGGTATTCTCTTCGAGCAACGTTCCGCGGAACTATTCATAAAAAAAATTTTTGCGATGACAGCGGCTTTTGGGCAAATGGGCACGTCAACAAACAAAAGTGTGTAATATGGGATGATATCAATTTACGTGAGATCAAAATGTGCCTAACGCATTCCGAAATGGTCACTGGTTTGAGTAGATTTTGCGCTGGCGGCATTATTGGTCAATATTTTTTGAGAACGACATTAGCTAGACGATCACTCTTAATGGTGAGCACAAAGTGCCAAATTGGAAAATTTGGACAGCCATTCAAGCCAACATAACCATGTCATCGGCCAAACTCAGTCCTATTTTTCTGGAATGTCTCATGGAAAATGCGTCATTTTGAAAGTGCGCTACCCAGCAAAGCCGAGGTGAACAATGTTATAATCCATACATAGTGGCATCGATTGGCTTTTCCAAGGAATACAAAAACACACTTTGTCCTTTTTTTTTAATTTAAATATCGAAAGCTCTTATATTTCTACTTATAGCATGGGTATTCTATTACCAGTTAGATTTTTTAATGAGACTTACCTTGATTTAAAACTTGCTGCAGAAATATTCGCAATTCCAGAGTTTCTGTTACTAATGCTCGACAAACAGCTTTATAGTGCTCTTCAGGTACAGTAGGTTTAATGTGATTTTTGCAGGCCTAAAAACAAACAAAAAATTTTTAGAAAAATATGTAAATTCTATGCTGAAAATTTCAAGGATAAAAATTATTTGTAAAGATAATGTTTTATTGTTTAGAAGAAGAAACTAACAACTGCTTTATTAGCGAAAGCAGACACTATCAACACAGGTTATTTAAACATCGTGAAATTTGAAGTTGTTGAGAACGATTCCGAATTGATGTTTTCGGCGACACTCTCGTTTACAAAAGCAATGTTTTAAGGGTCTGACCGGTACGATGACGTTCTTCTTTTATAAAGCGCTCCATTTCTAATTACCGGAATAAACTTGTGACTACTGCCAAATTTTAGAGTTGCCAATTGCACACAAAAAATACACTAAATTTAAAAAGTGCATTCTTACTCAGACATCAATTACTGGACAGTTCTAGTCGTGTTAAGGCCATCATTGTCATTAATGGTTAAAAAAGTTAAGTCGTCCTTTCAACTTGAAGAGTTTTACGTTTTAATTCAATAACCTACAAAAAGATGCAAGATAGATGTCAGAACCCCAAAACAAAATTTCTCAACCCTTGCTTTTATTTATCATAGAGTTTTAGTTAAGGATCGGCCAAGTAATCCTCCTATTCTTTAAATAGCTAAAGAGGTACGAAGTTATTCGAAAACGGCAATACAATTTTAAGTTGTTAAAGAACCCTTTGTGTGAATGATAAAAGATACTAAAGAAAATTCAGTATTTTCCTTATAAATTCATAGAATTGTTCTTAAAAAAATCTATTAAGAAATTTAATATTTAGAAAAGATTTTCTAAACTCCCAGCTAAAATTAAAACACAAAACCATAAGCCATTTAAAACAAATAAGAGCACTATATTCGGCTGTGCCGAATCTTTTATACCCACCACCAATTTTGTTTACATTTAAAGCACAATATTTATTATTTTGTTAATCATTATGGAATAATCTCTTTATAATGAAATATGTATCACTTTCTTTGTAGAGGGTGGTTAAATTTTAAGGGCCCATGTTGAAGGTGAACTACACCTAGTCTCTAAATTTGTTTTCTGCATTTCACTTGACATTTCTCAATCTCAAGCTTACTCAATTTGATCCGTGGAAAAATACGCAAATGAGCAACGCTTTAAAGTTATTCAGGTTTTTTATAAAAATGGGCGTTCAAATCAAAATGCATTTTGTGCACTTCGTTATTCTTTTGATCAACATAATCGTTCAGATTCGTCCACAATCGGGAGAATTGTAAAAAATATTTAAATTTCTGCAAAACAGGTCTGTATAAAATGTTAGAAAATCTGTGAATGCCTTCTTAGTTTGTTGAATGGAAGCCATTGCTGTTTTTTGCGATAGTGTGGCAAAAGAGAGTCATCATCATGCCCAATTGAGCATCAACATTGTCATTGCAAATTTGGACCATCAGATAGAGGAGTGGCGCCAAGGATGGGGGGGGGGGGCATTTGGCCGATATTTTGTTAAATACATAATTGAACCATACAAATATTATCATTATAAAAAGAAATGATAATAATTTCTTAAATAATTTGTTTTTTATTCAAATTCAACATCGGTCCTTAAAATTTAACCACCCTTTATAACTTCGATATGCTACTAAAATGCTTTTGTAAATGTAGTCTTTCAATGAAAGTGGGCGTTAAAGTAGGCGCGTCAATATAGTTTCTGCTAATAAATACAACTTAGATATCTCAATATAGTCCTTCCTTATCCCAAAAACTTTGTCAATAGAGAAATTACATGAATTTAAGGTAAACCGTTATATGGGAGGTAGGCGTTAAAGTGGGCGTGTCATCTGAACTTTTCGGTACAACAATAACATTGATTAGAAGGATATACGTAGCAAATTTGATCATCATACCTCTAATTTTGGCGGTTTTATGAGCTTTTAAATTTCATTAACGGTAGATAACGTGAAAAGTGGGCGTTATAGTAGGCATGTCAAAGTTATTTTTCCGAATGAGAACAACTGAGGTGTTTCAATATAGCCCTTTATAATTCCAAAATCTTTATTAATAGAGAAATTATATGAATTTTAGTTAAAACGTTATATGGGAGGTGGGCGTTAAAGTGGGCGTGGCATATTGATTTTCCGTTACAGGAAAGCGTCTCACCAAAAAGCATAGTGTGCAAAATTTCAGAGTCGTACATCAAATTTTTTTGCTTTTATGACGTTTTTGTTTTTAAATATACCGAATATACCGAAGATTTAGATAATTTTCGGGGAAAAATATTGTTTTTACTCAGGAAATATATATTCGAAGTTTCATTAGTCTACGTTAATGCGTTTAGACACAATTCCATTTTAATCGATGTTTGAAGGACACGGTTTTTTCGACCTACTCTTGCTTTTCGAGCTATAACTCTCTTCCTAATATTCCGATTTAGCCCATTTTCAATACCAAACAAACCTTGTCTATAAGAAAGATTCTGGCAAAATTTGAGCCCCCTAGCTTTTTCGGTGCGACCTCTATCGTGCTTTCAACAGACGGACAGACGGACGGACATAGCTAGATCGTCATCAAACCCTGATTCAGAATATATATACTTTATGGGGTCTAAAATGGATATTTCGATGTGTTACAAACGGAATGACAAAATGAATATACCCCCACCATTTTTTTGGTGGCGGGTATAAAAATTGACTAGTAGGCAGCCGCAATATAATGTTGTGGAATTAAATTTACAGTAATAACACTGCTCTGCAAAAAATAATTTTTTGTCTTCCCCTTTAATAAAACTATGTAGATTATATGGATTTTGACGCGCTGAACTCAAATCCGTTGTCGGCTTTTTTCCATCAGATCGGGATTTTTTTTATGGGCGTGGCAAATTTTTCCCCCTATATTAGTCAGGTACAGAGACTTATTTCCTCCTAACTCGAGAACCAGTCGTCCGATTTTCAAAAGTGAAACACCAAAAAATGTGTAACAAAACTGTATTTACTTTAGTGGAATACAATTTTTCTCTATCTCTTATTGTTTTGGAGTTATTTAGAAATTAATGTAGAAAAAAAAATTTTTCGTGCAAAATTCGTAATATTTTTCAATTTAAAAATGGAATTAAAAAAAATATAAGGCAAATATTCAACATTCAACATTTGAGTTCAGCGCGTCAAAATCCATATAGTTCACATGGTTTTATTAAATGGAGGATTTTGCTGCAGAGCAGTGTAATCATTCTTGCATTAAAACTGCGTCGTTAAGTTATAAAGGGTTGTTAAATTTTAAGGGCCGATATTGAATGTGAACCACACCTAAACGCCAAGTTTTTTTCAGCATTTCATTTAACATTTCTTAATTTCAGACTAACACAATTTGAACCATGGAAAGATACACAATCGAGCAATTCGTTAAAGTTAATCAGGCTCATTATGAAAATGGACCTTCAAATCAAAATGCATTTTATGCATTTTGTGATTCTTTTGGTCAACATCATCGTTCAAATGTGCGTACAATAGGAAAAATCGTGCAAAATTTTGAGCAAACAGGGTCTGTAGAAGATGTGAAAGCACCAGTGAATGCTTGTACAGCTGGTAATGCAGAAGATATTGCTTCTGTTCGCGATAGTATGGCTGAAAAGCCGTCCACCTCAACTCGTCGTCGTACCCAACAATTGCACCTCTTATGTTCGTCGTTGATGAACATTATGCATAAAGACTTACATTTATACGCTTACAAGGTGCAATTGAACAAAGCCTCTTGACCATTCCAAACGTCGTCAGTGGTCAGAATGGTGGCAAGAATAGGCAACCGTAGATGAAGAATTTTTGAAGAATATCATCTTTAGTGATGAGGCACATTTTCACCTCAGTGGATTCATCAATATGCAGAATTGCCGTATTTGGGCGAAAGATAATCCAAAAGTAATTGTCTGAAAACCACAAGAGTGACTGTTTGATGCGGTTTATGGGCTGGCGGCATCATCTGGCCGTATTTTTTTTGCAAAATAAGGCCGGTCAGGCAGTTACTGTGAATGGTGAGCGCTATCGTGAGATGATAACGAACTTTTTATGGCCCGAATTGGAAGATATGGATGCGGACTATATGTGGTTTCAACAGAAAGGTTTCACTTGCCACACAGCTAACGAAACAATGGCTTTTTTGAGTGACAAATTCAATGGCCGTGTTATCTCACATGGTGGCGATGTAAATTGGCCGCCAAGATCATGTGATTTGACACATGACACATAAAAGACGTCGATAAACGAGCATAATTGAACTATACCAATATTATCATAATAAAAAGAAATGAAAATTATTTTGATAAATAATTTTGTTGTAATAACAAACAAAATTAAAAGGGTTGCTGTTTGGTTAAAATTTTCAATCTAACTCATTGTGGTAAAATATATGAAAAAGGAAAAACTAAAAATTATTCAATTAACTTAAGTCCCGTGAGTTAAATAGATGATATTTACAACCAACATGTAACCACCGATCAGAGAGTGCTGATGATGAAATCGTAGCTGGTTTCGAAAATGCATTCCACTCGGCTAGTGTCGGTAAAAATATAATTTTTCAGAATTATTCTTTCATTTATCACAATTAAAAAAAATTCTTTGTAAAAATAAAGAATATTAAAAATATGAACTCAAGCCTGATTAAAAATTTAAATATTAGTTTAATTTGTGTTTTATTCAAAATCAACATCGGCCCTTAAAATTTAACCACCCCTTATAAAACAGTAAAATAAACTAAAAGGTATCAGGTGTAACCAAGCAAATAAATATACATACATCAAAATACACACTGTAAAAATACGGGTGGGAATTTTGCACTTATTGAGGTTTTTCATTTCTCTATATCAAAAAATTGTAGTTAAAAGAAGAAGAAGCTGTAGAAAACAATAAAAATAACATTGTATACTAGTGAACGAATTCCTATAAAATTGACTACGAGCATCACAACTTTATTGCTATCGCCGCCAACACCAGTCAGTTAGTTAGCTAGACAAACGCTTAACCACTTATCATATGCAGCTTCATTATTAAATAATGCAATAATATTACAAATAATATTTTATTTTTCTACTTTAAGTGTTTATAAATGTTATATCAATTACATGAAAAAGAGAGGATGAACAATGGGTGGTTTGGGTTGACTGGTAGAGGAATTTCTCATTTGCTAAGTGTATGAAAACCACAAATAATATAGAAAATTGTCTGTAATTTAGTGAATATATCACTTAAGTGCGAAAAACGTTACGTCTTCAGATATGAAATGCTTAAACTAAATTCAAACATGCTACTTCAGTATACTAAAGGGTGCTTCATTAAGAATACATTATTTAAATTAAGTGCTATTTTTGGTCCAATTGGCAATTCTGAAATTTGACAGCTGTCACATATCTTGATTACGATTATTAAAAATGGAGTCCTTTACAAAAAAACGACACGTTATAATTGTGAAAACTTATTAGAAAAATTTAGAAAAACTTCGAAATATTTTTAGTCGAGAAAATGCGTCAACTGCCTCGCAGCGTATGAAACAATCCATTTATTGCAGCAACGATTTTCAGAACAAATCATCGCAAGAAATGCTGATGTCAACTGGTCAACGATTCACAACAAATAGTTCAAAATAAAAAAGACCGATTGAACTAAATACACGACCTAGTTTATTTTTAAACAATAAACTATTTGGCACAAATTACTGGCTTTCAAGATCAAGCGATTCGACGCCATACTATTTTTTTTTGCTAATAAACCAGAAATTTCTAAGTTTTAATTCGAAATCCAACGCGTTATCGGTGAGATACATCACGAGATCACAACTGTAAGACATGAACAATTTCATAAAAATAGTAATGACATATTATCAGTGCCTTAGGGCCATTTAAAAACATTCATGTTTATTATTTTGGAATGAAAAAGTTAATTCGTACTGTGAAACCCTTTATGTTGCATTTGTTACACTGTGCATGAAATTGACACTTTTTTTTCGTGACAAGCTGGGCACCTAGCGTTTTAACATAATTCGGGTACGCTGAATCCAGTGGTGCCCACGGTTTTTTAAGATTGGCTCTGGTTTTCGAGATATACCGTTATTTCGAAAATGGAGGAGATTGCACAACATATGTTCGCGTAACTCAAAAACGCTTTAGTTTATTGAAAAAACTTAAAAAACCGAAATTCAGCAATAAAATTTCCTTTAAGAAAAGTAAAACTGCTTTCTAATATTCGCAGTCGTTTTAGAAAAATAATTTTTTTTTTGAAAAAAAAATTAATTTTTTTATCAAAATTTCGAAATTTTTATTTTTTAAAAATTCATAAAAAAAAAAAAAAATTCATAAAAAATTAGAAGCTATGCTTCTAATTTTTTGCACACATATAAAAAACAAAGATGCAAACAAAACAAGCTATAAACAATTAAAATATGTTTGCAACTTCTGATTTTATTCACAAAAATCGACAAATTTTAATTAATCTAAGAATTTCATAAAACGCAACATTTGTATTGGGGCCCCCCTAAGGGATGGTGATAAAGGGAAAGTATAATTTAAGAAAATGTTAAGAACAAAAAACATTGGAGGTCGGTCATACATTTTATCCCCCTAGGAGTGAATCCTAGGCCTTAGAAACAAATGATGGGAATGAAAAATAAAGTTGCGCAGGTGCAAAATAAGCTATTTGTGATTAAAGTCTGTCTACAACTTTTGATTTTTTCAGAAAAGATGAAATTTTTGAATTTTTTATATAACCAAACTAAAAATTTTTTGTTGTTAAGTAGTTTTTATTTAGAAATTTATTCTTCTTCCTCCTGCAGATTCCAACAAATATCCCCTAATAGCGAATCAAGTTGTTTGCCGCTATACCAGTGTTCGAGCCTGGCTGTTACTTGGTGAAATCTCTCGCCATGTTCATCAGACTCGGCTGGTGATTGTTCATTAAATTTTTCGGCATAGCAATGCAAAAAATGTATTTTCAATGACATTCTAACGTTTAAGTTTTTAAATGCGGTTAGCATATTTTTGATTAAAATTCGCCAGTTTTCAGACCGATGATTTCCTAATACATTTTCTATTACTGATTTCACACAATTCCAGGCCAATAGCTCGATATCATTCAATGCAACCTCAAATTGATGGTCCTTCATAAGACGGCGAATGTCCGGTCCATTAAGAATTCCTGTAAAATAGAAACATTATGAAATGAAATATAAATCTAATTTAATAAAGTAGTTAGAGTTCATACCTTCTTTTACTTTCATGCCGCTTAATCGTGGAAAAATTCGGTGCAATTCGGTAAAAGCAACACCATCTGGGCTCAATGCTTTTATAAAATTTTTTACAATACCCAGTTTGATGTGAAGTGGAGGAAGCAAAATCTTTTCCATCGACACAAGTGGTAATTCAATAACATTGTTTCTATGCAATCTGCTTTCCTCACGTAAAGCCCAATCCCGTGTATTGTACTGGTCGCCATCGAAACGCGTATTCCATAAGCACATGAAGCACATATTTTTAGTATAGCCCAATTGCATGCCTCTTAAAAGTGCTACCACTTTTAAATCTGCGCATATTTTCCACTTGTGGTCTTCATATTTAATTAACTGTATTATTTTTTTCATTGATGCGTATGTCTCTTTAGTATTTGTGCTAAGTGCTATCGGAATAGGACTTTTTAAATTAGTGACATATAGCAAAACTGCTTTTAAGCTACTTTTGGAAGAATCAATGAATAAGCGCCAATCTCCAGGATTATATTCATTTTGCATTGTTAAAACCAATCCGCGGATGTCAGTACAATACGCAATAGAATTATTCTCAATAGATTTAAAAAAAGTCGTAAATCGTCTATGGCGATTGATAGCCCCGTATGTTTGTACACCTGGTGCTAAAATATTAGCTCGTTTTAACTCTTTTGCCAAGAGAATGCTCTGTCTTTGAGATAATTTTAGACGCCGTACCATTATATCCAGACGATCTTGCGTGATTTCATTGTGACTGCATGGAACCGTGATGCATGACGGTTGATACATTGAAGTAGCTGGGCTATCCGCTTCAACAGAATGAATTATTGAGGGAATATGTTCTGTTGGTATATGGCTACCCGGAACAGTAATTTCATCAGAATGTGGCAGCGGAAATCGAGCATATGCTGTTTCAGTATAAGACATATAAGTCATTTTTCTTCTGTTTATACCCGCTGTATAATTTATGCACGCATAACACTCATCTTCAACATGAACTATGGGATCTCTCCAAATCATTGGAACACCAAATGGCATGGCGTCTCCATTTTTTTCCCACTTATTTAAATGGTAAATGCAGTGTGTACACACTATTGATGGTGTCCAACTCTTACCATATATAACCCTTAAAGAAAAATATGATTCATACAAGGTACTTGTTTCAGTAGTGATTTTACGGCGACTTGGCATATTTTTATATTTCCCACACACATAACAAAAGTAATTAATCTTTTTACACGCCTCCATCTTAGATATTTCAATATAACTGTTTAGATACAAGACTGTCAGAGGCTTTAAAATTCACTAATCACTTTCGCAAGCACTTTCCATATGACAGTGAAGGGGTTGAGGAACTCTTATTTATACTGTAATTGTTTTAATCAAAGTACCAGTCGAGACCTTCATGACCATGTTTTGTAAAAAAAAACCCAGGACGAATAATATTTCTAACTTTTCCAGGTGTAGATTTTATTGTCAATTTACCGCAGGTACCCAATAATTTGAAATCACAGGTAATTGAAAAATACTATGTTATAATTTTTAATTCTAAGAACCATACAAAATACCGTTGTACTTCAGTTCCATTACCTGCTCACCTAACGAAATGCTGTATCATATGTAAGGCTGGTTGCATTACAATATTGGGTACCTGCGGTAAATTGACAATAAAATCTACATTTTTTAACCGATTTTTATGGCTTGCGGCTTTTTTTATTTTTAAGATAAGTAGTTCTCAGAAAAAAGTGCAAAATGTTGAATATTTGCTTTATATTTTTATTAATTATATTTTTAAATTGAAAAATATTACGAATTTGGCACGAAAAATTTTTTTTATCTCCATTAATTTTTAAATAATTCCAAAACGATAAGAGATAGAGAAAACACATCTTCTGGTGTTTTACTTTTGAAAACCGAAACCTAATTTAAGGGAAAAAATTTGGCACGCCCATAAAAAAAATACCGATCTGATGGAAAACAAGTAAGAGTGCTATATTCGGCCATGCCGAATCTTATATACCCTTCACAACGTGTAGTCATGCAATAACAGTTGCTTGTATCACCATTCATCCCATATGAAATACGTACACGTATGTATGTTAAAAAAACGAAAAAAAAAAAATTTTAAAAAAACATTTTTAAAAAAATTTAAAAAAAAAATTAAAAAAAAAATTATTATATATATAATATACATATATAAAACAAAAAAAAAATAAAAAAAAAATTAAAAAAAAAATTAAAAAAAAAATAATAAAAATATAAATAATATATTAAATAAAAAATAAAAAAAAAATAAAAAAAAAAATTAAAAAAAAATTTTTTAAAAAATTTAAAAAAATTTTTTTTTGGCTCAGTTGGGATTCGATGCCACGTTTTCTCTAACCAGTATACACGTTTGTATGTATGTATGTTGTTGTTGTAATGTTGTTTTTGTGAAAAAAAAATCGAGGTGGTCGTGGGTTTTTGCTCATTACTCAGTTGTTTATGTACCGATGTTTCTGATTTTCAATAGCGATCTACTCCCGAATATTTCTGATATTTTAATACCTTACCCGGGTCCAACCTATGTCGGGGGGCTTCAAAAAGTTGATTTCAACATACACACGGACAGACGGTCAGACGGACAGATGGACAGACTGACAGGGCTTAATCGACTTCCCTATTCATAAGCTTTCAGAAAATATATACTTTATGGGGTCGGAAATGAAAATTGTAGAAATTTCACACGGAATGACAAACCTATATATACCCTTTTTCACTGTGTGAAGGGTATAACAAGTAAGAGCGCTATATTCGGCCGTGCCGAATCTTATATACCCTTCACAACGTGAATTCATGCAATAACAGTGGTTTGTGTCACCATTCATCCCATATGAAATACGTACATACATATAAAAACATACATATATAAAAACGTCCCATTGTAAAATTATAAATTCACGTATGAATGTTAAAAAAAACAAAAAAAAAAAAAAATTAAAAAAAAAATTTTTAAGAAAAAAAAAATTTAAAAAAAAAAAATTTTTAAAAAAAAAAAATTTTTTTAAATTATTATGTATATAATATATACAAAACAAAAAAAAAATAAAAAAAAAAATTAAAAAAAAAAAAATTAAAAAAAAAAAATAATAAAAATATAAATAATATATTAAATAAAAAATAAAAAAAAAAAAATAAAAAAAAAAATAAAAAAAAAAAATTAAAAAAAAATTAAAAAAAAAATTTTTTTGGCTCAGCTGGGATTCGATGCCACGTTTTCTCTAACCAGTATACAGGTTTGTATGTATGTATGTTGTTGTTGTAATGTTGCTTTTGTGAAAAAAAAATCGAGGTGGTCGTGGGTTTTTGCTCATATCTCAGTTGTTTATGTACCGATGTTTCTGATTTTCAATAGCGATCTACTCCCGAATATTTCTGATATTTTAATACCTCACCCGAGTCCAAGCGATGTCGGGGGGCTTCAAAAAGTTGATTTCAACATACACACGGACAGACGGTCAGACGGACAGACGGACAGACGGACAGACTGACAGCGCTTAATCGACTCCCCTATTCATAAGCTTTCAGAAAATATATACTTTATGGGGTCGGAAATCAAAATTGTAGAAATTTCACACGGAATGACAAACCTATATATACCCTTTTTCACTGTGTGAAGGGTATAAAAACCGATTACGGATTTGAGTTCAGCGCATCAAAATCCACATAGACCACATAGTTTTAATTAACGGGAAGAAAAAAAATTATTTTTTGTCGAGCAGTGTTATTTATGGCTTGTTTTGTTTGCAGCTTTGTTTTTTATATGTCTGCAAAATATTAGAAGCCTAGCTGAATTTTTCAATTTTTTATGAATTTTAAAAAAATAAAAATTTCGAAATTTTGATAAAAAAATTAATTTTTTTTTAAAAAAAAAAATTATTTTTCTAAAACGACTGCGAATATGAGAAAAAAGTTTTACTTTTCTTAAAGGAAATTTTATTGCGGAATTTCGGTTTTTAAAGTTTTTTCAATAAGCTAAAGCGTTTTTGAGTTACGCGAACATATGTTGTGCAACCTCCTCCATTTTCGAAATAACGGTATATCTCGAAAACCAGAGCCAATCTTAAAAAACCGTGGGCACCACTGGATTCAGCGTACCCGAATTATGTTAAAACGCTAGGTGCCCGGCTTGTCTGTTTTTTCAACTAGCACAGTGTTATTAATAATAAAGTGTAAAAAAAATGTTAATGGCTCTATTTTTCCAGACATAACCAGCAGTACCCATTCATTCAACCAACTATGAATGTAAAATGCAAATATGCATAATAATTTATCTATCATGATATTTTTTTTTTGTTTCAATTTATTTATTTTTTCATATCTTGTCATACATTTGCTTTGTTGGTTGTAATTATTTAATCATCTATACCGTAAAAGGCAAATACCTATGAATGGTCAAGTGCATCTGAGTGATACTTAAAATTTTATTATATAATTATATTTCCGCAGACCACCACTATTTCGTCACTTATTTTGTCACTAAGTCCCACATTTCACATTGCCGACTATTGATTTCACACAATTCTAATCGCACGGTCCTTCGTAAACGCCAGTATCTTTGTTGGAATAAGGTTCCTCATAGCATTCACACTTAATGTATACATGCACGTTATACATGCTCTCATTGTTATATCCGCTAAGGGCGTTCGATACAGCACCATCAATCGACTCATACACTCCAACGGCATCTGAGTCTTCAAAACCTCTATAAATTCTAGGTCCAGGGTTCTTCTATGGCATATTAGTAAATAAACTGATGTTTCTATAAACGACCTCATTGTACATGGCTCCATCTACAACGAGCGTGAAATGCAGACCATCGTCTTCGGAGTTTCCCTAACCACTTTATGAACGAAGATTCCCTATGCCCCAGCAAGAGGTGTTGTTAATACCTCTATACGGCGGACTATCAATAACACCAAGGCGTGGACATTTCACAAAGGTAAAATGCACCGGGGCGAAAATTTTTTTAACTAAGTCCTAGATGATCAAAGATCAATGGAAATTTTTCTATAAAAACAATAAAAATAAAAAAGTTGACAATAATAAGAATTCTATAGAAAATTTTCGTTTATCAACGATCACGAAAAAAATTTCTATAACAAATTTAAGATGACCAACAATCATTAAAATACTTTCTATAGATGATCGACAATCACTGAAGAATATGGATGGACGACTATTAAAACAAATTTTGATGACCGACGATTATTAAAAGAATTTTTATGATTGGCGATCATTGAACATTAAACAATTGACTAAAAATTTCATTAAAAATCTTCTATATATAATTATAGATAATCGACAATCATTACTAAATAAATTCTTTTTAGAAATTTATAGATTATCGACGATTGCTGAAAAATATTCACGAAAAATCCTACTCAAAATGTTTATTTAAAAAATTGTTAATGTAAGACGATTATTGAAAAAATATTTTCTAAAAATATTTTGGTGACTGACGATCGTTAAAAATATTCTCTGGAACATCCTCAAAATTTTTTTTCGTTTTTAATAATCATGGAACGGGAATAGACCTTCTGTCGTAAAACTTAATTTTTTTAAAAAATGTGTTAGAAGAAAATTGTTTTTATTATTTTTTAAAGTCTCTATTGATTTCGATTGGCGTAACTTTTCAGGTTTTATTCTTATTCTATAGAAAATATTTTGTTTCTGTAAATGTTTTCTTTCAGATAAAGTATACTAGGTAGAAATCTGTTATAAAACAGGTAATAGCACTATATTCGGCCGTGCAGAATCTGATAATACCCTCACCATCATGTACATAGGTATAATCCCATATGGTATTTTATTATTTCCTTCCTTCGCCATCCTTGATTTTGAATTTTTACGTAGTTAACTGTATTCTACTAGTCAAGCCCTTTAATTTGATACCCATATTAATGGGGATAAATAAATTTTTTCCGCCATTTTGTTTTAGACGCCATCTTGGATTTTACATTTTTTAATAATTTATTGTATTCTACTGGTCATGCCCTTTCATTTGATACCAATTTTGAGATGGTTCCAGAAATTACATTTTAAAATACCAGATTTGACCCATATATAAATTTATTGTCTGCCATTTAATTGTGGCGACCAACATTAGTTTTAATTTTTTATTGCGCTAATCAAGTCCTTTCAGATGATACCAATATCGACTCTCTCGGTTGTCTAGAATCGGAAAAACTGATTTGTTTGTAAATTTTTAAAATATATATTTTTCAAACAAATTTTTGACTACAACTTTACCGGTTAGAGCCCGCTTTATCCAAAATTTTATCTACAAATAGTAGCAAAGGTACCTATAAATTATTCTATGAGTGAAAAATTTTAATTTTGGTGGTAAAAATATGGGAAAAACAGAGGCAGACGTGTTTATTTGCTTAAATCTTAGAAAGTTATGGAGAGATTATGCTGAATTTCAATAGCTATTCAATACCGGATATTTCCAAAAGATTGATACCATACACAGATTTGAGGAGCATGTGGTTGCTTCTAAAAGTTGATTTCAACCAACACACGGACAGACGGTCAGGGCATAATCGACTCCTCTATTCCTCTATTCTTTCTGTGGTCGGAAATGAAAATTGTAGAAATAAGAAACGGGATGACAAAGCTATATGTATATACCCTTGTGCATAACAGGAGAAGGGTATAAAGATATAAATAGTTTTCATTTATTAACAAAAAAAAAAACACTTTATTGGAGAGTATAACAATTTTGGTATGACTATATTGGAGTGCCGAGCAATTTTCTAAGGAAAATATTTCACTCGGTTAGGAGGTTGAACAATTTTCTATAAAAAAAAAAGTTACACTCTTTCGGAGAGTTGGACAGTTTCCTATAGAAAATTTGTATCTCTTTCGAAGGAAATGTTATATTTTGTTTGGAAAATTTAACCTTTTTCAATGTAATATCTGTGGCAATAAGGAAAAATTGCTCACGTCTGTTTTTATAGTTTTTTTTAGGAAAGCAGTTAAATTTTAAAACAATTAATTTTATTATTCCATACAAGAGCTTCATATTATTCTGCGTTTGGCTCAATTATATTATAATATATGTGAATAATTTAAAACTTCATGTTGATTTTCTTTATGAATGACACTATTCAGTGTCCCCTCAACCTTGACCAATTGTAGAGTGCTCATATGGAGATTTTTTTTACAAATAATGACATTATAAATTACAGCTGTAAGGTAAAATAACACAACTACAAAAGAAAAGAAAGCAAAAAATTAAAAAAAAAAAAAACTTAATAGATGAAGTGTAGCCAAACGTGCAGTTAAAATTAACACCTTAAAATAAGTGACACTCTTATATGATGTTTGAACTAGTTGAGAGGTTGTTTGATTTTACTACACCACTCCTTCCCTGTCTCTAACACTCATAAACTACAGATATATTTAAAACTATTTTGCAAAATTAATATATAAATAGTGTTTGAAATTTAAAATAAATTCAGAAAAAAATTATTCAATGTCAAGTTCAAATGTGACAACATGGAAGGGAAACAAACTGCGGAATTACGTTTAACATAAATGAGTTTGTTGGCAAAGCAAGAGGGTCGTTCAGTCTGCTGTAACTCTGTGCAATTTATTTTAAATTTATGTGTGTACTTAGTTTCAATTAAATGATTGTAAGCAAAATTTGAAATTATAAAATGACTAACACCCTGGTTGAGAATTATGGGTACAGATTTTTATAGCGAAAATTTAAAAGATATTGTAATTATAGATTTAAAATAACTTACCTCTAACACATAATCGAATTCTTTGGTTTCATCGTGTTCATCGTCCCAACGCTTGTAGCCCTCGTCAATGCCTTCATCAATGCAGTCATCATCGGCTTCTGGAATTATCACAAAATTCATAAATATTTTAATTAAAATTTTAAATAATCAAGCAAAAAAATACGTGCCGCATAGTTTTAATTATGAAAATTGTTAAATTTAATTGCTGTTGCCGTCGAAAAAAAAAACAATTCTCAATTGCTTTTAATTAAACCTAAGGCGAAATATAAACTTCAGCGACAATTGAACTTTGATCTCACATTTATGATTTCTTTTTTGTAAAAAAAAAATAAAAAACTAAATGTTTCATTCGTGCTTTGCGTTGTTTAGCCCAATAAGATTTTTTAAAATAAAATGCAAAATAAATTGTTTATTTCACTACTCACCATCTTCTGTCATATGACTAATAAGTTCTTCCAATTCTTGGGACATTTGACACTGTTCATCTTCGTGCAGATTGTAATCCAAAGCATTGTAAACAATAACAGCAACATTACGTAGAATCTGTAAAAGAGAAAGAAAAATGATATACATATGTGTGTATATTTTTGTATTTTGTAAAAAACTAGCCGCCAGGCAGCGTTGTCAACTTTGAAATATTAAAAAGCACCAGAACCCAGAAAAAAATGCGTATTTTTCACAAAAAAGCACTAAATTTTATTTTTATAATAAAAAAAAAAATATATGTATATATTTATATATAAATAGTTTTTAGTACAAAAAATGACTAGAAAACAAGAAGTAGTTACAAAATGAAATATCAGAAATAAACGTAAAACAAAAAAATTCAAATTAAATATACTTTGTACTCTACAATTTAATTTAAATATAAAATATATAATCTATTATTTCCTCATTATCACTTTCCTCCGGCCATAATACTGTTTTAATTTCAAATTCTGATGTCTTATAAACATCATTACTATCATATACATACATCAAATTGCTTATTGCAAATTACTGACAAATGGTCGATACTTCTACACGAGCAACGTGTAGCAATATAAAGAGCTAACTGATCTTGTGCTTTCTGTTTGGAACCAACAATTTTAAGGTGTTATTTGAAAACTTAATTTTGGTTGCATATGTCGTTTGTCGCTAAAAGGGCTCATGGCGTTTATATGTTTTTGGGATGCAGCATGTCGCATTAGGTCTGCATACCTAGCATTTATGTTACATTTGCAATAAAAGCACTTTGCTTTTTGTTCATTGCTTAGACATGGACGAATCCATTGTTTTAGTTCACTCTGTGACTTCAAAATCTTTCAATATTTTTGTTTATAGTTTGCTTTTTTTGATTCCATTTTTATCTAAAATTACAAATACAAAATTTATTTTCTACTAATTTTATTGTTAATAATTGTTTTAATTACCTCTGAAAGATTAATACTGATAAATACAGAAAACAACCAAATGTACATTCAATTTCTACTTTGCTTTTTAACAAATTTCTGTTCAATTTAAATATAAAGCACTTTCAAAGTGGTAATCTCAGTTCAGCACTAACATTTGTGTTTTCTAGCATCCAAATAAACTCTATATATAAAGTGTTGTTTACTTTATTTTTATACGAAGCTTGGCAGTTAGGAGTCAGAAATGTAAACAGAAAATGTTTTGGCTGTTTTAATAGGACTACCGCATTCGATATGCCATGAAGGCAAGTCATTTTTAGAGTTTCACAAAAAAGTAATCAATAAATGGTTGTATTTATAGTACAATATCTATCGTGTGAATATTGCTGTATTTAGAAGTATGTAAGAAAACTATTTGATTTGCTGTGTTAAAATGGAATGCTGGCTTTTTGAAATAACGAAAATTTATTTTGTAATGAATGATTTGGTGGCACTGAATTTGAAAAAAAGCACTAGGCACTAACTCGAAAATTTTATGCGCCGAAGAGCCAAAAAAGCACTAAAAACAACGCTGCCGCCAGGTACTTGCTTCGCTACGTATCATTATATATAGGGTTGGCATTTCTATTTAAAAAAAAGAGGACGCCAGCATAAAAAAATTTGGACATTTGTCCAAAAAAAAGAGGACTCATTTAAAAAAAATTAAATTTGATAAAATTTACGACGCCATTTAAAATACAAAAACAAAATTTGTTTTTACGAAAAAACTTTATTTACAAAAATACAAACTGAACATATGATTCTGATTAAATGGTTGAAAATAAAAACAAAAAAAATAAAAAAAAACAACAAAAATTCATTGCATTCATTATCGGCAATGTACACTTTTAAAAATTTTACATATATTTTTCAACACTTCCAATTTGAGCCAATATATTACCATCGCATCTCTTCAAATATTTGTAAAACTCTAGGCAATCCATATCAAAATTATATACCCTTACTATATTTTTTGTTCAAGACTTTCTTCTATATCTGGAAAACAAACTTTATGAAAAACACACAGCTGACAAGCAGACGCCTTTGCCGAACTTTTTTAAAATAAAAGACAAGTTAAAATAGGCCACTTCGATAAATAGAGACAATTAAGGATAATAAAACTAATTTTGTACAAAGAGAAGTTTTAAAATTGTCCCTTTTTAAAACTAATTGTAAGAGCACCTAAATCTTTTTATACAAATTTAAATGTAAGAAAAAAACTTCAGAGAAGGTGCAAAAAGCCGGACAACCCCGGACATTTGCTAAAAAAAGAAGTAGGACTGCCCCGGATGCCCTAAAAAAGAGGACGGTGTCCGGGTAAAAGAGGACGGATGGCCACCCTAATTATATATTGTTTTAAGGAGAGTAAAATTACGTTTTTACTTTTTTCCTATTGCTACCCCTCTCAAAAATAAATGCTGTTCAAAAAGGTACCAAAATTCAGTTTTTACCCGTTTTATCCCCTTAAAACTCAAAATGTCCAAAAAGTACCAGACACCTATTCAATTATTTTTAACAGGCTCTTTGGACCTTTCTGAATTTTTGTGATATCTTTATTAAGCCCGGAAGTACTGAGTTACCGATTTTATCCTTTTTTACCTGTAAGCCGCTCAACGGATTTTGTGCAAACTTCACAAAAACCATCTACTAAATAGTCCGAACAAAGCCTAAACATTTGGTTCGGATAGGTGAGCCCGTTCTTGAGTTATAAAATTACAACGAAAAGTGGCATTGATTTTTATATACATACTAGCCAATCCCGGCGCGCGTTGCTACGCCCCTTCATGAATTTTAATCGCTTTCTAAATTTTAATCGAATATCAAGTGCAAGGCTAAAAACTATAACTTTTTCTTTATGAGCGTGGCACTGCTCATTTTCTAATTACGAAACTATATAGTCATGACAGCTCAATAAGTGTGCAAAGTTTCAGAAAAATCGGTCCAGTGTAAGTACCTCAAAATGATACCTTTTTTTATGGGCGTGGCACTGCCCACTTTTCTAAATACGAAACTGCATAGTCATGACAACTCAATATGATTGCAAAGTTTCAGAAAAATCGGTCCAGTGCAAGTACCTCAAAATGATACCTATTTTTTAATGGGCGTGGCACTGCCCACTTTTCTAAGGACGAAAGTGTAAAGTCATGATAGCTCAGTATGTGTGCAAAGTTTCAGAAAATTCGGTCCAGTGCAAGTAGCTAAAACTGATAACTAATTTTTTATGGGCGTGGCCCCGCCCACTTTTTCAATCACGAAATTATAAACCCATGACAGCTCAATATGTGTGCAAAGTTTCAGAAAAATCGGTCCAGTGCAAGTACCTCAAAATTAAATTTTTTTTTAGGGGCGTGGCCCCGCCCACTTTTCTTATCTCGAAATTATTTAGTCATGACAGCTCGATATGTGTGCAAAGTTTCAGAAAAATTGGTCAAGTGCAAGTAGCTAAAACTGATAACTAATTTTTTATGGGCGTGGCCCCGCCCACTTTTTTTCATCCATAAACACTCCCCGGTATATGTACAACAACTTACCAAAGTTTGAGCCCGATCGGTTTTGCAGTTTCAGAGTCTATAGCTAACACACACACACACACACAGAGTTTCACTTTTATATATATAGATAGATATAGATAAGGGTATTTACTTTGAATTATTAAGGATATGCACTTGCTAAATTAAATCAGTTAAAAATTTATCTTAACAAAATTCACTAAATTTAATAATTTTTTGTCCCTCGTATTTTCCTTTTAATATGTTTTTTGCTCCCTAATTTTCATTTTATAAAGTATTTTCAATTTTTTTTTTTTTAATTCTTTCCCAAAGCGTAAAAGGTATGTATAAACATTCGTCGACCATCTTTAGAAGTAGAGTTAGTGGGAAAATAGGTCTAAATAAATTTTATATTCTATAAAATATATTTGTTAAGAGCAACAAAAAAAGATTTGGCATTCAAAACACAAACAATGGGTTAAGATCATGAAATTTTCATTATTTAAAATTGCATATAAAGAAATTTAATGTAAGACAAAGAAATATTTTATGTGTAGGTAGATCTTCCTGGAGCAGCGTAAAATACTTGATGATTTATTGTGAGGTTTGATTTATAATGCAAAATAAGAAAAATGATTTTTAAGTAAAGTTGAAATGTTTAATATCGGTTAAAAGAAATATTAATGGATTGGATCGGAAGAAACAATTTTGGGCGAGTCGTTCATACATAGCGACTGGTATCTCACGAATAATAAGATTAATGTTGGCTTCCAAAGCTTCAATCGTATCTGGTTTATTTCTGAAGACCTAGGACTGTTCATATTCCCAGAGAAAATAGGTGACGAAAGAAAAACATTTCTCACAGAATGTTATTCTTCGTAATACAGATGAACAATTAGGAGATGCTGTTGTGGTGTGAGTCTTTCCGTGATGACTTGCCAATTAATACTGAACAAAAATGGTAATGCAGTTTGATATGGGCCATTCATGATCTAACAAAAAAAAAGCCTATTGAAAACCAAACCTCATTGTGAATTTCCTGATATTTAATATATTTTAATAGATAATTAATTCTTTTTTAGAATTTTTAAAAGCCAAATGGGAATATTGAACACAGGAAAAAGCCTGTTCGTTCTATGTGAGAGAATAAAAACTTAAAGTGATAAAAAATACATTATAAAAAAAGGAAAAAATGAAAAAGCTAAATACAAAAAAAAAAAAAACTTAGATTAGGTTGAAAAAGAGATACAGTTTACATGGGCCAAACCAATTAAGGATATAAATGATTTTCTGTTCCGACATATTGTGGGCTCCAAATAGTGGAAGTTTCGAATATTTGATCGTAAGGTAAATCCTGTTCCGGATAGTTCAGGAACCTATTTTTCCAAATATAATTTCACTAGGACAACCAGTCTATAGCCTTAAAGTATTTAAGATTTGGTGCACTATTCCTAACTTTTGTACCTAAAATGATTAAACGAAAACACTGACAAAGGTATTAAAGTTTTGTGGGTTATTCAGATACGCTTCTCTTTAACTTCCTTTTTTTTTCTTTTTTCCCGTTTTGTTTCTATATCTTGTTTGGATTCCATTAGATATATATTTCACGATCTTTAAATAGCCCTTTTTCCATTACCATTCATCCGGAAAAAACTAATATGCTTATATCGATGGTCTCAGGTAGAAAGGCCTCAACTTGAATTTTTTACGATATTGACTTTTTCAGTGATTCCAATACGTTTTACAAAAATACACCTCGACACAAAAATTCAATTCAATAGTATAAAAAATAACACTTTTACAACAATTTTGCAACAGACATTACATTATGATGATACAGTTCCTATTACATTTTTGCCTTCTCTTGCTAAATAACAATTATTTGAGTTAAGTCCTTTCTACCTGTGACCAACGATATACTCTTCGCCTTCTGCCTGTTATCATCTATCTAGACAGTATTTTTGATCAGTCCTTACTCAGAATAAAAACAATTTTAGAAAAGTAAAAGCTGGTGGAAGCAATGAACTATTATTTTTATTACTAAAGCTTAAAGAACCTCAACAGCTGACATGGAAGACATAAAATAGGGCAGTTATTGCTTCGAGGTTGATCATCACTTTTAAAATTATGGTTTATATATGCCCATGCGTAATATAATTAAATATTGCTGTACAAGCAATCATTCTTGCTGGGTAATATTTATCGACGTAGTTGTCAACGTATACATACGTTATATAGCCAGTGAGGCATTTTTCTTAACCCATTTTGAGCTAATTTTTTTTTGCAAATGTCATCTATTCTTAGAGATTTATTCACTCCAAAATCAAACAAAACCATAATCATTAACTCTCTACCTCAAAGGGTAGAACAAATAAATAAATAAATCGTATCTCAGAATGCATGAACTTTTTTATTTTAAAACAAAAACACGTATCTTTTGTGGTTTTATTTCTTGGATTGTAAAGAAAATAGGTTTCGATTAAGTGCGGAAAAAAATATTCGAAAAACGTCATCACGGCTCTAACGACAGGCCTATTCTATGAAAATTTTCACGAGTTTTTTACAGAGATGTGGGAGTATCAGATTTGTGTTCAGGAATTTTTTCTGGCTTATTCGCATAAGTTGGAGATTTTACAAAACCGATGATTTTTGTATCTAATAACATAATTTGTTTTGAAAATTGTTACTGCAACAAATGTTTCATGCGCGGTGTGGCTGAGGCGTTGTCTTGCTGAAACCACTTGCCGTCCAAATCCATCCAATCAGTTGCGACCATAAGAACTCCATTGTCATGTTCTTGTAACGAATGCTGTTCACAGTTACTGCAATTTCAGCCTTATCTTAATAAAGGTAAGGTCCAACTACTTTCCTTGACCAAAATCCGCTCCAGACGCTTGCTCGTTGTAGGTGTATTTGTTTTTCAGGAGGACCTTGAAAGCCCCATATTCAATAATGATTCAGATGGAAGGAAATGCGCTTTATCGCAAAAGATGAATTCTTGGAAAAATCGGCGCTGAATTCAATTTATTCTGTGGCCCATTGAACGAATTGCTAGCGCTTTCTATGGTCTGCTGGTTTAAGCATCTGTGTAAGCTGAACTTTGTACGCATGAAGGCCTAAGTGTTTTGTCATAATACTGCGTTAAGTTTTTGTGTAAAAATGTATTTGTCTGAAATGTATTGAAATCACTGAAAACCCCAATTTCGCAAAAAAAATACGAGTTAGATCCTTTCTAATTACCTGTGACCATCGATGGAAACATTCCAACAATTAATTAAATGACTATCCTTAAGTTTAACCGATTAATTAGAACGGGATTAAGAGTGTAAAAAATTTTATTAGTGCATTACTCAAGAATCACAATATGCTGATATGAACTGGTAACAGAGGAAATAAAGTTTTAGAAATTTTTTAACGCTATTAAAATGTATAAAAAGTGGTCTTACAATCTAAATAATAATTTATCAAGTTTTTGTTCTTGACCTTTAAAAATTCCATTTACATACTTACATAAGTATGCATGTATGTACATATGTATTTATATAAGCTTAATAATATAAATCTTGTTTTTCTATCTCACACTTTTGTTCATTAAAAAAAAAAAAATAAATAAACAAAAAAGAATGCAAAAACAATGGCCTACAAAATACGTAAAATATAAATAAAATTATCTCACAAATGAAATAAGAAGCTGAACAAGAACATTTAAGAAAAAACGTTACATTTCCAACCAAATATTAAACACTTTTTGTCTGCTTTTAAACGAATTGTATTGTGTATGTGCGATACTTCTTATTTGTCAGACCAGAGTCTGGTGTACTCTTATTATATTATGATTCTTGCTTATTACCCATCATCATATTATTCAAACAAATAGAATTTCAAAACCAAAAGAGTACATAAGAATGAAAAAAAAAAAACAAAACTTCTGACCGATATTATAACATTATATGAGATGCAGAAAAAAAAAATTATAACAGCAACTACGAGTATTACGTTGCAAAACTCCCATGTTTAAGTAGTAATAAATGCATTTCGATTACAGCAAATACATGGTTTTACACTAGAGTGATTTTTCTGCTACTGGCATTCTCATTTCCCTCTGACTAAAACACACACAAAAGAAAAAGTATCGAGATTAATTTTGGATACAAAATATACGCTAACAAAGAATTGCGAAATTAAAAGATGTGTGATGAATGAAGAGAGGCAAGCAGGAATTAGGAAGTGGTGTATGGCAGAAAGAATGTGGAAATCAAGAAAAAGTTTGAAAATAAGTATAATGATGGAATGCGAAAAAATCCTGCAAAAGACGAGAAGACAGAACAAAATAAAAGGAAAGAAATAATATAAAGGAAGTAAAAAGAAATGATATCAGGAGCAAAAAAAAAAGATGATTGAATGAAAGAAAAAACGACGATAAGACGCAGGATGCAGGAAAAAAATAAAGGATGGACTGAAATATTCAACGATAATTAAAATATTTTGATGTGCCAAACAAAAAGAGAAAGAAAACAGAAGGACAAAGAAAGCTAAGTAAAGCTAAATAAAAAATAAAAAAAGAAATTAAAAAAAGCTCAAATAAGCAGCAAGAAAGGAAGGAACAAAAATGAGTCCAAATATAAAAAAAGAACAGAGAAATGACAAAAAATGAGGGTAATAAAAAGGAATAGAAACAAGAGACAGGAAAGTAAGAAATGTGTAAAGGGACAAAGAAATATAAATATGTAGAGATTATATGATAAACATATTCAGACAGAAAATATAAAAATGAATGAAAGTACAGTATTAGAGAACAAAATAAACATGGTAGATAAATCAAAGTAAGAAAAATGATTTGAAACACGAAAGACAAAGACTAAATATTCGTCTACCCACAAGTCATACAAAACTTGTCATCTTTTACACTACCTTTGATTACACAATACATACAACACATGATTTCGGGACTCAATTCTTATAATTGTTTATGAAAGTAGACCCAAAAAGAAGAACTTCTGCATCATTAGTTTGGTCATGGTACATCAAATAATAATTTAAACATTAATTTGAAGTTAGAAAGTATCGTAAAGGGGAATTTGTCACATTTAAGGCTCTTTTCTTTGTCATAACTCGAGAGCCACTAGTCCTAATAAGCTGAAACATATTTAAAAAAATTAAGAATTACAATTTCTTTAATCTGTTCATACAACGTTTCGCTACATAGGCAACAGTTTCGCAGTTACAAATAAATGTATGAAGAAAAAAATATTTTTTGCTCAATAAATAGAAATTTTGTATTTTAAATTCATAAAAAAACCAAAACAGTAAAAAAGTGTAAAGTCCTATTACTTTCACGTAAAGTCGCATAACCTATGAACAAAATGAGATATAAATCATAAAAATCGATTAACGCGTTTCGCTTTTATTCACAATTAAGTGAAGGTATGAATTTCAAAAATTTGCTCGAGATATGCACAAAATTCTTTGGACAAAATATTTATGATGTTGTTTTCTCACACAAATTTCATAGATGAAAAACATCTCACTGATCATGTTTAGCTGCAAAAAAATTTCGAAAATTGTTTATACAACACTGCGTTTGCGTCCATTATAAGCAATATCACTCTAACTTTCTGAGATATGAGCAAATAAACACGACTGGCTCTGTTTTTCCCATATTTTTACCACCAAAATTATAATTTTTCAGCCATAGAATAATTTTACCTTTGCTACTAATTAAAGATATAATATGCCCCTAGTGTTATTCGTGAAATATTTTGGATAAAGAGTGCTCTAATCGGTAAAGTTATAGGCAAAACATTTTTTTTTTCAAATATACACTTCTTCCAAAAATTTACAAACTAAAATAATTTTTTTCAGTTTCTAGACAACCGAGAGAGTCAATATTGGCATCATCTGAAAGGACCTGACTAGTGCAATATGTACATGTAAGCACTTCAAAAAAATTAATATCATGATGGCCGCCACAAATCTGGTATATCGATGCCTTACTTCCTCAACCTCGTATCTTAAAAAAACGGTTTTGACTTTTTCATATCAAACGATTGTTTTATGCTTTAACTAAAAAAGATTAGTATATTATTACTACTTATATACATAAATACAATCAATTCCTTAATAATTGCATTTAAACTTTTAACCAAACACCGAAGTATAAAAAGATGAACCGTTTTTTTTTGTCTCTCCTGAAAAATTTTATTTTTTAAGATACGAGGTTGAGGAAGTAAGGAAGTATCGGCATATAACTTTTTGAACACCCTTAATGTTGTTATCAAATGAAAGGGCTGGGCCAGTAGATACAGTAAATTATTAAAAAATGTAAAATCCAAGCTGGCGTCTAAAACAAAATGGCGGATCAAATTTTTTTAACCCCATCTATATGGGTATCAAATGAAAGCGCTTGGCTAGTAGAATACAAATTAAAATCGAGGATGGCGTCGGAAATAATAAAAAAAATGGCGTGCAACAAGAAATATAGGTTAAGCTACGATTTGGGATTATACCTGTGTAAATGATGGTGAAGGGTATTATCAGATTCGGCACTGCCGAATATGGCACTTTTACTTGTTTCTTAAATTATTTTTCTTAATTAAAAACAATTTTCGCAGTAGTAAAAGATACAAAACTATAAATTATTTACTTATTGCTGAATAATATTAAGTTGAAAGTATAGAAAATATATTAAACAATTATTTTGGAAAATTATAAGGATTGATAGTATAAAATGTTTTTGTTATTATTGTTTTAAACTAGCAACCATTAAAAAAATAGCTATGAGTGCAATACATATTTCACAATATTTTTTGTAATTTAATTCCGATATTCAATTCTTAATAAGGTGATGGGTTTATGAAAAATAAAGCACTTATTTTTTATAAAATTTTATTGTCACGAGAACTTATTATGTTATATAATGTTTCAAGTTGATCCGAGCTATTGAATATATAACAAAATATATTTAAATATTGTACGCACTTTACAATTTGTATGGAAAAATGAATTAAAACAAGTAAGAGAACTATGTTCGGCTGTGCTGAATTTTTGATTAAGTGTACGTGTTATATGGGATGTAGGCGAAATAAATGTATTTGAGATAAATCGTTATATGGGAGGTGGGCGTATCATATTTATTTCCCGTTAGAACAAAGCCTTTCACTAAAAAGCAACGTTTGCAAAACTCCAGAGTCGTACATTTAATTTTGTCAGTTTTATTAGGTTTCTAATTTTAAATACACCGAAAAATACACTGTGCGGTATAAGTTTTCGTACATTTTGATATATTACTGATAATTTCCTAAAGGTGAATTCACCCATTTGTTCTAAACAAAATTTTTTCCGGAGAATAACATTTTTTACTGAGAGTTTTCTGCAGAACGATTCACCCATTTAAGAAAATTTGTCCGACAAAACAAAGCTGCCATATAATATAAAAATGCAAACAGTTGTACAAAGTGGCAGCACCGCTAGCAAACTATGTAAATAAATACAAACGTAAATTATTTCATTAAAATATATGTGAAGAAAATGTCGGATAGAAGAAAACTAAAATTATTATTTTTAATTGAAGTGCATAAAGTCAATTTCTTTGCAAAAGAAATTTATAAAAAAAATCGAAAATAAAATGAGTCGCAGTGAGAAAACCCCTGTTTTAAATAATTATTTTTGTATGCACTATTGCTCATGTCATACAAACATTCTCTTCCTGGTTTTTTTTAATTCTTCTATTAATTTTTGAACAATATTTTCATTAAATTCCATTTTAATTGTTAATTTTCGGCAAAAACAATTTTTGTATAATAAATGTACTGACACTGTGTGGTGTGGCAACCAAATTCAATTTTCATGTAAATATTGAAAAAAAGTGGCATCCCAATTCAGTTTCTTCTGAACAAGAATTAAAATTAAACCAATTCAAGAAAAATCTTTCAGAACAAAATAATCTCTCTGTCTCAAAAGTAAAACATCAAACTCAAAATTTTATGGGTGAATCCAGCTTAATGCATAGATTTATGCCAATATTTTTTTACTCAGGACATTTTTAGAAAAACATGCTTTTTTGACATCCTCTTGCATTACGAGCTATAATTTTTTTCCTAATATCCGATTTAGACCATATATTAACACCAAAATTTTTTTTTCGGCCTGACCTCTATCGTGCTTATAATAGACGGACGGACATACCTAGATTATTAAATCCCGATTCAGAAAATATATACTTAATGGGGGTCTAAAATAGATATTTCGTTGTGTTTATAACGAAATGAGAAAATTAATATATGTACCTCCACCATTTTTTTGGTGGCGAGTATAAAAAAAAGAAATAGATATGGGAAAACTTTTAATTTTGCAATTTTACAGAGCAACCTGATATTTGGCGATATGATACTAGAATATCTATAGACTTATAGGCCGAATATCGTTTGCAAGAGAACTTCAGTTTCGTTGCCTGTTGTTCAATAAAGAATTCCAGAGGGCAACTGGAATCTAAAAACTAAATTTCCTGTAAAATATTGATTGCATTAGCATGTATTATTTAATATAAAGTTGTTTTTTATTTATCTGCTCCTTATGTCCCAAATAGTAGCGATGGGAACTTATTATATTTCTATATAGAAATTTTTTATTTTATGAAACAAATAGAATCAAACGTAAATAATTTAAAACTCAGTGATTTTTTATGAAAATTACGTGTTTTTTTGGGTTAAGGTGCTTCTAGAAATTTCAAAGTTGACAACGCTGGTTGCAGCAGCTGGTCTGCTAACTTTTATTTACGTCATAAGTAGATATATTAATAACACTATGCTAGTTGAAACAAGTAACAGTGCTATATTCGGCCGTGCCGAATCTTATATACCCTTCACAACGTGTAGTCATGCAATAACAATTGTTTGTATCACCATTCATCCCATATAAAATACGTGCATACGTACACGTTAGTATAAATGTGGCATCGAATCCCAGCTGAGCCAAAAAAATTTTATTTTATTTTATTTAATATATTATTTATATTTTATTATTTTTTTTATATTTTTTTTAAATATTTTTAAAAAATTTTTTTAGAAAATTTTTTAAAAAATTTTTTAAAATTTTTTTTTAAAATTTTTTTTAAATTTTTTTTTGTAGTTTTTTTTATTATTTTTTTTTTTTATTTTTAATATTTTTTTTTTTGTAATTTTTTTTGTTTGGTATGTTTTTTACATGTATCTATGTATGTATGTTGTTGTTGTAATTGTGAAAAAAAACGAGGTGGTCGTGGTTTTTTGCTCATATCTCAGAAAGTTATTGAGCGATTGTGCTGAATTTCAATAGCGATTCATTCCTGGATATTTCCAAGAGATTGGTACCATATACAGATCTGAGGAACATATAGTTGCTTCTAAAAGTTGATTTCAACCAACACACGGACAGACGGGCAGACGGACAGACGGATAGACGGACAGACGGACAGACGGTCAGGGCTTAATCGACTCCTCTATTTATAAGCTTTCAGAAAATATATACTTTATGGGGTCGGAAATGAAAATTGTAGAAATTACAAACGGAATGACAAAGCTATATATACCCTTGTGCACCACAGGTGAAGGGTATAAAAACAGACAAGCCGGGCACCTGGCGTTTTAACAGTATGAATCAAGTTGTTTGCCGCTATACCAGTGTTTGAGCCTGGCTGTTACTTGGTGATTCTCTCGCCATGTTCATCAGACTCGGCTGGTGATTGTTCATTAGATTGTTCGGCATGGTAATGCAAAAAATTTATTTTCAATGGCATTCTAACCATAGTACGCAAAAAATTATCTCGTTTTTTGAATTATGCTCCGAATTAAAAAAGATAAAAGTTGCGAGACAAATTCTATTTAGGATTTTTATGTTTTTTCATTCTTTTCGCAAATAAAATAAATATTTTTTTCTTTATTTAATTCGTTTGCAATACGAATTTTATTTTTAAAATTCGCCGTTTTTCATTCCTCTCACAAATTAAATATATTTCATTCTAAGCAAAATAGAATCAAAAACGAATAATTCGTTTCAAACATTACGTCTTTTTATTTGTTGTTTGTGGTATGAAAAAAATCTTAACATTAAATAATGTACAGTAGCAGCCATAATAATTTAAACAACACACAATGCGTTTTTAACAGATTGGATTTTGCTTATATGTATATAAATATTATATTTTTTATATATGTACTTATCAGAGTTGTAAACGAATCATTCATTTTTGAATTAATTCGCGAAACATTCATGCTCTGAATTGGTAAAATTTTGAATTAATTCTTTTTGTCAAAAAACGAATTGAATGAAATTTGAATCAATTCATTTGAATTTATCAAACATGAGAGTGCCCCTGTGGACTAGTCAGTAAAGGACAAGTCAGTTGTTCGGGGGTTGCGGGTTCGATTCCCGCCGGAGACTCTGGAATTATCTGCTTCTCTTTCTCTTCTATCCTAAATATTTCTATTCTTATTCTATTCTTCTCTCTATTAAGGCGTCACAATGGACCGTAATGGTCTCCGAGTGAAGGTGTGAGGGTAACTTTGCACCAGCCTTACCTACCTACCTACCTACCTATCAAACATGAATTGCAATTCATTTTTAATTCAAATGAATTGGTAAAATGAATTGCAATTCATTTCTAATTCATTTGAATAGAATTGACTTTGAATTAAATAAAATGAGTTAGAAAAAATGAATTGCAATTCATTTCCAATTCATTTGAATTAAAAATGAATTAATTCAAATTAGTTAGAAAATGGATCGCAATTCATTTCCAATTCATCTGAATTAATTCAAATAAATTTAGTAACTTTGAATTTCAACATATAATTGCTGTCTTTATTATTTATACATATTTCAGTCATCACTGAAAAACACTTTAGTAATACTTATGTAATATTAATGTAATATTTATTTAATAAAATTAAATTATATTTTACAAATAAACATTAAATTACGAAAAATTACAATATTTATATGGACAATATAGTAGCATATATAAGCATCAACTAATTTTGCTATTATTTTAATTATAAAATAAATGCTAATTAAATTGAATTAGAATGCAACGTTCACTTTCAGCAATATTTTTTCAAAATTATCATCTAATAGATTTCCACGTTTATGCATATTTAGAATAGACGCGTACGAAAATAATCTTTCAACAGCAGCTGACGATGGTAACAGCACATTAAACTTTAAGAAAGCCTTCTTAACGGTCGGATAATTATGCAGCATACTTAAAGATTTTGAAGAATCTGCTAAGTATGCTGTGAATTCTGTGAGATATTGGAACAACACGGTCCGTTTTCATTTGTATCACCATAGGTAAACAATCGTTTTCGCTTTATTTGTGGAATGAAATATGTGGGATCCATTGAATCATCATCATTTGAAAAATCACTTACTGAAGACATTTTTATACACAATAAACGTTAAACACAACAAAATTGACTTTTTGATCAGACACATAAAACTTTAATAAATCAAAATTGACTTTTTGATCAGGCACAAGAAAATTAAAACAAAACACTATTGACTTTCAATCAAATACTATAAACATTAATATAAAGTTTATATTATAAACCGTGTGTTTTAAATCGCAGCAAGTTACACCCTCAGTTATCTGCATTATCGTTATCTCTTATCTATTCACATCACATTCTTACGAAATCACTCATTTGTTGTTCTTTCATATTGCACCTTGATGACTGAAATATGTATAAATAATAAAAACAGCAATTATATGTTGAAATTCAAAGTTACTAAATTTGTTTGAATTAATTCAACTGAATTAGAAATGAATTGGAATTCATTTTCTAACTCATTTGAATTAATTCATTTTTAATTCAAATGAATTGGAAATGAATTGCAATTCATTTTTTCAACTCATTTGAATTAATTCAAAGTCAATTCAATTCAAATTAATTGGAAATGGATTGCAATTCATTTTACCAATTCATTTGAATTAAAAATGAATTGCAATTCATGTTTGATAAATTAAAATGAATTGATTCAAATTTCATTCAATTCTTTTTTTTGTGAAATGAATTAATTCAAAATGTAGCTAATTCGTATTGAATTGAATTCAAAAATTAATGATTCGTTAACAACTCTGGTACATATATAATATTTTTATGCTCACAAATTTAATTATAATTGATTTAAAGATACGGACAAGAAAAACAACTTTATAAGTAGGTCTAATAAAATAATTAGGCATTTATATTAAAAGGCAAAGTCATAAAGTGTATGCGTATTAGCAAAATACATACATATACATATAAACATATATACCTGAAAATGTAAACAGAAAACTCATTATATTCCTAATTTTTTTTACTCAGTAAAGTAAAAATCCGTGTTTGTCTTAAATTGAAACTCGGTATAAAAGCTACTTTATATATAAGCATATGTCAAGCGCCTATAGGTAAAAAGTTGTGTGTCACACTGTACCCAATGCCTCTTTTAACAACAACAATACCTTAAAAACAAATAGCATCAAAAAAAGGTATATGTGAAAATCATCCCTTGCAAGAAATACAAGACAAAAATTTTTTGGCGCCACATAAAAAAAATGTCTGTATAAAAAAACGTAATACAGTCGGATTCGGTTAAGCTGCCGCCGTTTAATTGAAGGAATCACTTAACTAAAATAAAATATTTTTACTATTATTTTAAAGAAAATTAGTTCGCTTAAGGGAAAATCAGTTTTACAGCTATTTGGTTTTTAAAGCTACAAACTTCAATAAAGCAAACACTGCTTAGAAGAAAAAATTTCTCATTAATATACGACGAAATACAATTCAACAGCTAGTTAGTTGCACTATAGTGCAACATTTTCTATTATTTTGTTTTAAAACAATATAAAAAGTAGACAATCTATCTAACCAAAATGGTTCAATTTATCCAAAGTGCATAAGCCAAAAAAAAAATAAATCCTTCAATTATCAACTTCCCTTAGCCGAATCTGACTGTATATGTGTAATGTTTGTATGATGTTTATGCACCGCTTAGACCCCTTTCTGACTAGGCAAGTCTCTTGCGCAAGAGACTTGCTCAAATCTTGTGTTTATAGATAAAAGGTGTAAGGTCGGGTTACGATGAACAAACTTGCTAATATTTGAGTACACACTTGCCTGTACTCGCCAAGTACAAGCAAAATTTTGATTGAGAAACCAAAAACAAAAAAGAAATGTCAAAAAATTAAAATCAAACAAGAGTGCTATATTCGGCCGTGCCGAATCTTATATACCCTTCACAACGTGTAGTCATGCAACAACAATTGTTTATATCACCATTTATCTCATATGAAATACGTACATACATATATAAAACATCCCATTGTAATATTATTAATTAAGTTTACTTATGTGCTTCAAAAAAAAAAAAAAAAATTTAAATAAGATTAAAAATAAAACAATAAAAATATAAATAATATATAAAATAAAATAAAAATTTCCTCACTCTAACCAGTATACCACGTTTGTATGTATGTTGCTGTTGTGAAAAAAACGAGGTGGTCGTGGTTTTTCGCTCATATCTCAGTTGTTTATGTACCGATGTTTCTGATTTTCAATACCTATCTATTCCTGAATATTTCTGATATTTTAATACCGGGTCCAGGCGATGTCATGGGGCTTCAGAAAGTTGATTTCAACATACACACTGACAGACTGACAGAGCTTAATCGACTCCCCTATTCATAAGCTTTTAGAAAATATATACTTTAGGGGGTCGGAAATGAAAATTGTAGAAATTTCACACGGAATGACAAACGTATATAAAACCTTTTTCACTGTGTGAAGGGTATAATAAGTAAAAGAGAACGAAACTTGGGCAAGTTAATTGCTGAGTCTGAACATGAAAACAAGTTCAATTTTTTATAATAAATCCAAACAGGATTATTATCATAAAATCCTAAAAGGTAATATCTGTGGTTTTCATGGGCAACCGCGTATGTTCATTTTTTATGATTTTGAGTTAATAATGCCATATTGTTTGGTTTTAAACGCCCTTTACTTGGTTCCAAAAATATCTGAAATAAGATGAACCCATTCCGATTTTTTTAATTGCATAACAACGTAACTTCTATATATGTATATTCAAAAAGGGTTTAGCACTAACGCAGTATGTTGACTTACGTGTGCTTAATGGCAAATTATTTCATTTTTTAGAAAAACACACAACCACATACGCTGTTATTTCTGAACACACTTAAAAGTCATTTTCTGATAATTTTTCAATTTACTAGAAGTGTGTACTATCTACCTATGTTTATCTGCACACACTTTTAATTTTCGTACCACTTTGTTTATTTCCGTATTCGCTATATAATTTTAAAAGAATATTTGTCTGAAATTTTTATAAGAAAATTTTAAGATCTTTATTGGCATGAATGGTAAAAAAAAGTTTAAAAAGTTCAATACCTAACCCGTTGTTTTATATAAAACGGTTTTATGGCTCTCCTGAAAAATTTGATTTTAAGACATACCATGCCCATGAAAAGCACAGATATAATTATATTTAATCCGAATTGCTTGTTTGAAACCCGTTTATACTTATGTTTTTTATCACTAATCAGACATACATACAATAATTCTTTAAAATTTGATATTGCCTGGTGTTCAATACTAAATTAAATTGCCTTTAACGTATGTGTTTAAGTTGGAAAAACTACAAATTAAAGTCTTTAAAATATTTTCTTTAATTCCTAAAATGGTGAAATTGTCCCCATTAACACAACAAAAATAATAAACTACAATGGCAACGCTGTTAACTTTTCTTCAAGGAAAATAAAAATTCTATTTGTGAATCGATTTTTTTTTTAATTTTTCGATTATGTTCTTTGAATGAATGATTCTTGTAAGGAATTTTATTTTTAAGTTGTGAAGAGAATTTTATTTTAAATTTTTTTTAAATTTCATTTGTCTCGCAAATTTTATTTTTAAAATTCGGAAAACAAAACGAATTATTCGTCACAATGTGGAAAATTTATTTCATTCGAATTAATATCATTCGCGAAAAATATCTATTCGAAAGATTCGCGTACTATGATTCTAACGTTTAAGTTTTTAAATTCGGTTAGCATATTTTTGATAAAATTCACCAGTTTTCAGACCGATGATTTCCTAATACATTATCTATTAGTGATTTCACACAATTCCAGGCCAATAGCTCGATATCATTCAATGCAACCTCAAATTCATGGTCCTTCATAAGACGACGAAAGTACGGTCCATTGCATGCCTCTTAAAAGAGATACCACTTTTAAATCTGCTCATATTTGCCACTTGTGGTCTTCATATTTAATTAACTGTATTTTTTTTCATTGATGCGTATGTCTCTTTAGCATTTGTGCTTAGTGCTATCGGAATAGGACTTTTTAAATTAGTGACATGTAGCAAAACTGCCTTTAAGCTACTTTTGGATAAATCAATGAATAAGCGCCAATCTCCAGCATTATATTAATTTTGCATTGTTAAAACGAAGCCGCGGATGTCAGTACAATACACAATAGAATTATTCTCAATAGATTTAAAAAATTCGTAAATCGTCTATGGCGATTGATTGGAGATAATTTTAGATGCCGTACCATTATATTCAGTCGATCTCGGTGATTTCATTGTGACTGCATGGAACCGTGATGCATGACGGCTGATACATTGAAGTAGCAAGTCCACCCGCTTCAACAGAATCAATTATTGAGGGAATATGTTCTGTTGGTATATGGCTATCCGGAACAGGAATTTCATCAGAATGTGGCAGCGGAGATTGAGCATATGCTGTTTCAGTATAAGATATATAAGTTAATTTTCTTCTGTTCATACCCGCTGTATAATTTATGCACGACTAACACTCATCTTCAACATGAACTATTGGATCTCTCCAAATCATTGGAACTCCAAATGGCATGGCGTTTCCATTTTTTCCCCACTTATTTTAATGGTAAATGCAGTGTGTACACACTATTGATGGTGTCCAACTCTTACCATATATAACCCTTAAAGAAAAATATGATTCATACAAGGTACTTGTTTCAGTAGTGATTTTACGGCGACTTGACATATTTTTATATTTTCCAAATACAACAAAAGGAATTAAACTTTTCACACGCCTCCATCTTAGATATTACAATATAACTGACTGGATACAAGACTGTCAAAGGCTTTAAACTTCATTAATCACTTTCGCAAGCACTTTCCATATGACAGTGAAGGGGTTGAGGAACTCTTATTTAAACTGTAATTGTTTTAATCAAAGTACCTGTCGAGACCTTCATGACCATGTTTTGTAAAAAAAAACCAGGACGAATAATATTTATACCTGTTCCAGTTATAACAATAGAATATGTTATTTAAGTTTTTTACAAGACCGATTAGTGCGGTTTTGACTGCACAATAAAAGACCGATTTGTGTGGTTTTGTAAGCACAATAAAATACAAAGCATTTATGACTTTATTTCTTAATTCTAAGAATTTTTTAATCGGTAACTCCACTTGTTAGGGGGCTCCCATACAAATATTGCGTTTTATGACATTCTTAAATTAATTAAAATTTGTCGACTTTTGGCAATAAAATCAAAAGTTGCTAACAGATTTTAATTACACTGATCAGCAGCAAAATTCTCCATTAAATAAAACTATGTGGATTATATGGATTTTGATGCGCTGAACTCAAATCCGTAGTCGGTTTTTTTCTATCAGATCGGGATTTTTTTTTATGGGCGTGGCTAATTTTTCCCCTAAATTAGTCAGATACGGAGACATATTTCATCGTAACTCGAGATCCAGTCATCCGGTTTTCAAAAGTAAAACATCAGAAGATGTGTAGCAAATATTGTATTTATTTTAGTGGAATAAAATTTTTCCCTATCTCTTATCGTTTTGGAATTATTTAGAAATTAATGGAGAGAAAAAAATTTTTTCGTGCAAAATTCCTAATATTTTTCAATTTAAAAATATAATTAAACAAAATGTAAAGCAAATATTCAACATTTTGCACTGTTTTCTGAGAACTACTTACCTTAAAAATAAAAAAAGCCATAAGCCATAAAAATCGGTTTAAAAATGTAGATTTTATTGTCAATTTACCGCAGGTACCCAATAATTTGAAATCAGAGGTAATTCAAATGTGCAAAATGTTGAATATTTGCTTTATATTTTTTTTAACTCTATTTTTAAATTGAAAAATATTACGAATTTTGCACGAAAAAATATTTTTCTCTCCATTAATTTCTAAATAATTCCAAAACGATAAGATATAGAGAAAACACATCTTCTCGTGTTTTACTTTTGGAAACCGGATGACTGGTTCTCGAGTTAGGATGAAATATGTCTTCGTACCTGACTAATTTAGGGGAAAAAATCTGCAACGCCCATAAAAAATCCCTATCTAATGGAAAAAACCGACTACGGATTTGAGTTCAGCGCATCAAAATCCATATAGCCCACATAGTTTTAATTAACGGGAAGACAAAAAAGGATTTTTTGTCAGGCAGTGTTATTTATGGCTTGTTTTGTTTGCAGCTTTGTTTTTTTATGTCTGCAAAAAATTAGAAGCCTAGCTACCTTTTTTTAATTTTTTATAAATTTTTAAAAAACAAAAATTTCGAAATTTCGATAAAAAAAAAATAAAAAAAAAAAAATTATGTTTCTAAAACGACTGCGGATATTAGAAAGAAGTTTTACTTTTGTTAACTGAAATTTTATTGCGGAATTTCGGTTTTTTCAATAAGCTAAAGCGTTTTTGAGTTACGCGAACATATGTTGTGCAACCATCTCCATTTTCGAAATAACGGTATATCTCGAAAACCAGAGCCAATCTTAAAAAACCGCGGGCACCACTGGATTCAGCGTACCCGAATTATGTTAAAACGCATGTGTTCATAATTTATTAATTAAAAAATGTTGAGAAATTACGATTTTATGACAATATGATACTTTGGACACCTCGTGAGTTCACAAATTGTTCATAAGTATGTTTATTTTAACATTGTATCACTTCTAGGTTGATTTTGCTTATTTGTGTTTGTTGTCTCAACGCTTGAATCTCATTCGAATTGTAAAAACTTCAATCATGTTCAGCATTCGAAAACGAAAATGGCTACAACCTAGTTTAAATACTTTAAAACAAAAGAACATATTTGGGTTAGTACCCAAATCTTGAGAAATCGAAGCAGATTCTGAAACTGAGTAGAGCAACACTTAGGAAATTATTAAGTGTAATAACGGTTCAAACGGAGATGAGAAGTCATCTAGGTCCATGGACTGTCGGATGAAACGACATGTAGAGCATCCTAGGAAGATGAATACACTTGGAAAATTACCTTTGGCAATGTCCTGCGTTTGGACATATTAGAAGCGAACACTTTAAAGTGGATACAATGCCGAACTTGGAAGGCCTAAGGGATTCAAATTGGAGATCCATAAGGGATTACATGGAGGAGTCGGTATTTTTATGTTTGAGGTTTCTATACAGCGCACAACATGTCAATTGAGCATACGTGTATACCTGTTATGGGTTTGGGCTTTAAGTGCCCCTCTTTTTCGACCTAACCAAACTCAGTAATAAATAATCGAATCTCAATTGCTTAAAAGCTTCGTTTAAATAATTATTTTGCAATAAACCTCTGACATTTCTTAAAGTGTTTACATAAGAATGTTTTGAGTTGAAACACGTAATTGTAGAAACAATTTATAAGCTACGTGTTAAATACTTTAATCTTGTTTTTTTTCTCATGCTCACATCAATGCTAGAACTAATGTAATTTGTTTACACCCTTCACACAAAAGTGAAAAAGGGTATATAGAGGTTTGTCATTCCGTGTGAAATTTCTACAATTTTCATTCCGACCACATATTTTCTGAAAGCTTATGAATAGGTGAGTCGATTAAGCTAAGTCAGTCTGTCCATCTGACCGTGTGTATACTGAAATCAACTTTTTGAAGCCACCCGATATCGCCTGAACCCGGCTGAGGTATTTAAATATCAGAAATATTCGGGAGTAGATCGGTATTAAAAATCAGAAACATTGATACAAAAAAAAGCTAGATATGAGGAAAAAACCACAACCACCTGGTTTTTAATATGTATGTAAGTATTTCAGATTAATGAGATGAATGGTGATACAAACAATTGTTATTGCATGACTACACGTTGTTAAGGGTATATAAGATTCAGCACGGCCGAATATAGCACTCTTACTTGTTTTAGTAACGGTTATCCCCTTTTACTGCAAAATTATATAGAATTAATTATTAAAATTGTTCTACATATTTACATATCTTATACATACATGTATGTTTATAAACACTTATGTAGTATCCTACTAATATATTAAATGTGAATGTTGGGATGTTTGGATATTTGTTACTCAATCACACAAAAACGGCTGAACGGAACTAAATCAAATTCGGCACATAGATAGATAAAAACCTAGATTAACACATAGGCCACTTTTTGTCGCGATAATAACGCGAATTCGTTGGAAAACTCATCATCACACATCCTAAACGGGTTGTTTATGTTGTAAATATTTTTATTTTTTTTTTGTTAATACTAGGTCTAGCTTTTATTCAGATTAATACGCAGACGAAGTCGCGGGCACAAGCTAGTATCTATATAAAATTTTAATAATTTAAAAAAATGTGATATTTAATGCGGTTTTTTTTTACATATAAATTGGCTATTGTATTACAAGTTTCTATTTGTATGTTAATTACCAACTTGTAGGAGTTACTTGACTGTATAATTTGACCTTTGCGAATGACCTCCAAATGCATTTTGCTATAATAAATAATAGTTTTACCTTTAAAAAATAAAGGCAACAAAAAAAGTTTTTTAAATGTCATGTCAAATTGTCAACAGAGAAGGTAAGAGCAATATATTCGGCTGTACCGAATCTTTTATACCCACCACCAATTTTGTTTACTTTTATAGCACAGAATGTATTATTTTGTTATTAACAGTAATCGCTATGGAATAATATCTTTATACTAAAATATGTATCACTTTCTTTGTATAACTTCGATATGCTAGTTAAATGTTTTCGTAAAATTTGGTCTTTCAATGAAAGTGGTCGTTAAAGTAGGAGCGTCAATATAGTTTCTGCTAATAAATAAAACTTAGATACTTCAATATAGTCCTTTATTCTTCCAAAAACTTTGTCCATAGAGAAATTATATGAATTTAAGATAAACCGTTATATGGGTGGTAGACGTTTAAGTGGGCGTGTCACCTAAATTGTCTGTCATAACAATGTTATTGACTAGTAGGATATCTGTAGCAAATTTCATCATTATACCCCTAATTTTGTCGGTTTTATGAGCTTTTAAATTTCATTAACAGTGGATAACGTGAAAAGTGGGCGTTATAGTAGGCGTAGCGAAGTTGTTTCTGCTAATGAATGCAACTTTGATATTTCAACATAGTCCTTTATTATTCCAAAATCTTTATTCATAGAGAAATTATATGAATTTGAGATAAAACGTTATATGGGAGGTGGGCGTACAAGTCGCCGTGTCATATTTATTTTCCGTTAGAACAAAGCATTTCACCAAAAAGCGATGTTTACAAAATTTCAGAATCGTACATTTAATTTTGTCAGTTTTATTAGGTTTTAAATTTTAAATATACCGAAAAGTACACTGTGCGGTATACATTTTCGTACATTTTGATTTGTTGATCTCCATTCTAAATGCATAGATTTAAGCTTTTTTCATGGGAAAAATCGTTTTTACTCAGGAAATATATATTTATTCGAAGTTTTATGACTCTACGTTTATGCGTTTGGACACATTCTATTCTATTCTGATTTAGCCCATTTTGTATAAGAAATATTCTGGCAAAATTTGAGCCCTTTAGCTTTATCGGTCCGACCTCTATCGTGCTTTCAACAGACGGACGGACGGACAAACGGATGGACATAGCTAGATCGTCATAAAATGAAACCCTGAATCAGAATATATATACTTTGTGGGGTCTAAAATGAATATTTCGATGTGCTACAAACGGAATTACAAAATGAATAACACCCATCATTTTTTTGATGGTTGGTATAAAAAGCGGGGAAGGAGTTGTAATTTGAAATGTTGTTAATATTAAGAGTGCAGGTTCACAGGAGTACAGCTTCTTAACATTTGAATTGTTTAAACATTATATTTGTGGGCTAATTTTAACGCAGTTGAGAAAAAATCGCGAGGTTTGTTAGACATTTATTATTTAGATCTAGAATGGTAAGTATACATGTTGGTGCGCCGCATGATGTTGTTGGATCTGCTATCAATTCCTAAACGGCAGAAAAGCTATTTTGGATAGAAGGAGCAGATCGAAATTCTCTGGCATGCGATAAATCTCTAATTCTATGTATTTCAGGCGAAAGGCTAAGCATCAAAATGTTTGTGTAGTAGCCTTTAAACGAGTATTAAAACGATGACAAGATTCACATTGTTTTAAAAACAGACGAAATTTTATTCTTTAAAATATTTCTTATGAAGTATAAGTAATCTTACGGTGCTTATATGTTATGTTGTGATACAGGTGATACAAAATACTTAGAGAAAAATAATTGAGATTCATAAGCATTAAAAAAATCAGAATAATATAATTATTTTAATCAGAAAAAAATCCTTGAACTCAAGGCCAACATTATCGCAGTCAAGAGCTGCAGGCACAAATCTGAATGACGTTCTAAAATCAACGCATCATTGTAAAGTTTAAAACGGAAGACATTAAAGGGGCATTATTTTTAAAAATTAGTGTAAAAACATTTCCACTTTGTATATATTTTAATCTGAAAAAAAAAAAATATCCAAAAACAAGTTAGAGTGATGTATTAGGCCGTGCCGAATCTGATAATACCCTTCACCATCATATTTCATGTTATACGCCACCTATATTTCATGTTATACGCCTTTTCCTTATTATTTCCTTCGCCATCCTTGATTTTGAATTTATACGTAGTTTACTGTATTCTACTAGTCAAGCTCTTTAATTTGATACTCAAATTGCTGGGGTTAAACAAATATGATCCGCCATTTTGTTTTAGACGCCATCTTGGATCTTATATTTTTTAATAACTTACTTTATTCTACTGGTCAAGCCCTTTCATTTAATTCCAATATTGAGGGGGTTTAAGAAGTTACATTTTAAAATAGATTTGATTTGACCCATATAGAAATGTTTTGTTAGCCATTTTGTAGTGTCGGCCAACATAAATTTAAATTCCTTAATTTTTATAGTTCTTATATTGTACTAGTCAAGACCTTTCAGATGATGCCAATATTGACTCTCTCGGTTGTCTTGAAGCTGAAAAAATTGATTTTAGTTTGTAAATTTTTGGAATATATATTTGAAAAAAAAAATGTTGCCTGTAACTTTACCGATTAGAGCCCGATTTATGGAAAATTTGTACGAACATCTCTAAAAGCATATGGGCTAATCCGAAAATTTTTAAACCAAAATAAATAAATAAAAAAATAAAAAGGCAAAAATTTGAAGTTGCCCAAAATCCAAATGTTTGTTCATGGAATAATAGGATACATCTTCAAGCTTCAAAATATATAAACAATACGGTTTTACAGTGATTTGTTTGGCCTTGTCAGAGGCTAACCTAAACGTACCTCTTGCTTTCATTTATTTTTGTAAAAAAGGGTATTTTAAATGGTCAAAAAAGTGGGTAAAACAGTCGTTTCAGTATTTAGCAAAACTTTAATTTGTTTAATTTTCTTTTATTTAAGATAAAAATCATATTTGTAAGTTATCTAATATATTTTAACAATTTGAACAAAAATGGGTACACTGTGTGTAATGTCCGTAACGGAAAATAGGGTTTTCTAAGTTTAACAGAATGAATTTTAATAATTTTGTTTTCCAAACTAGCTTTATAAACAGAGTTTTTATGCACTTTAATCTGATGGAAAAAAAGAAATACCTTTATTACACTTTTTTTTAAATATAAATGACAAAGTGTGTAACGTCCGTAACGGCATAAAAATACCCAAAAATTTTATTTTACTATTATGAGGTGGAAGTAAGTGTTTATAATGGATTTTCACCTACTGAATCTGAATCTTAAAATTGCTCTAGATTGCCGAAAACCCGAAAAAATTCACCTCAAAGTAACAAAAAGTGTGTTTAAATAACATGCGATCCCCCAATCTGCAACTTAAATTGAAACTGAAACTTAAAATAATTCCTAAAAATCAATAATTATTAATTAATAACCATGTTGTAAACCACAACCCCCATGTCCCCCTTCAAATATTTAACGGTACGCCCATGCATGCAATGTTTACGTACTGGATTTTCCGTTACAAATTAGGAATTTTTTTGTTACTTTGCATGGAAAAGGAGCGGTGGACGGTATTGGCGCTATTGTTAAGCGAAAAGTTTGGCAGCTAGTAAAAGCCCAAAATCTCATCTTCGAAAACGCTTGAGATTTTCACAAATTAGCAATTTTACGCTGATAAAAATTATGTCAAAACAATATCTGACGAAATATCAAAAACATGGATAAATGTCAAAAATATCCAGCTCTTAAGTCATATCATTATTTTTCACGCTTTTCTAATGACAATATGTACTATAAAAGTAGCTCGAACAGCTGGGTCTATTAAGCATAAGATACAATGTAAAACAGTTAAATAAACAAATAAATAAATGAATATAAGCTAATATAAGAGTAATGGAATATTCTATAATTTTTTTGTAACTTATAAATAATTAATTACAAGGTTAAAACGATTTCTTAATACATAAATGTTTTTTATATACACAATTTGGTTTAATGGAAAAAGTGTAACGTCCGTAACGTAACGTCCGTAACAGACAAAAATTAAGATTTTTGATTAACGGGACTACTTAGCCTTTTTTTCTAAGCAGGATTGATATCGTCATATATTCCACTTAATTTTTTGTACATTGACTTTTTTTGTTTATTATGCAAAATAAGCTAAAAAATGTGCAAATGCACATAAGCCTCACCGAATCGCGTTCGTAGAGTGTGTACCGAACTTGTACATTGTACATTGACTTTTTTTGTTTATTATGCAAAATAAGCTAAAAAATGTGCAAATGCACATAAGCCTCACCGAATCGCGTTCGTAGAGTGTGTACCGAAGAGAATATTGCAGCCGTAGCGAAATTGTTGTTATAAACAATAACAATACAATGGCAATTCCGAGTGATTTAATTTCACTCGGAATACAGAACACATGTGTATGTATCACTTTCTTCGTATAACTTCAATACGCTATTATATTTTCGTAAATTTAGTCTATCAATTAAAGTCGGCGTTAAAGTAGGCGTGTCGAAGTAGTTTTTGCTAATAAATACAACTTAGATATTTCAATATAGTCCTGTATTCTTCATGGCTCTACGTTAGTGCGTTTGGACACAATTGCATTTTATGCGTTGTTGGAAGGATATGGTTTTTGATCTACTACTGCATAACGAGCTATCACTCTCTTCGTAATACTTCGATTTAGCCCATTTTCAATTCCAAACAAACCTGTATATAAGAAATATTCTGGAAAAATTTGAGCCCGCTAGCTTTTACGGTACGTATTTTCAACAGACGGACATAGCTAGATCGTCATAAAATAAAACTAGAACTCAGTAAACATATACTTTGTGGGGTCTAAAATGGATATTTCGATGTGTTACAAGCGAAATGATAAAATTAATATACCCCCACCATTTTTTTTTGCGGCGAGTATAAAAAGGTAATACATTTTTAAACTCAATGGTGGCTTTAGGCCAATCATGTAGCAATGTAGTATACAGAGGTTGCCATAGCTGACTACATTTGTGACATACTTTCTAGTGCACACAAAAAGCTCAGGATTTCCTACAGCGCCACCTATAAGTAATATTAAATAAGTTAACAACAAAGTAATTCGGATAAAACTTTACAATTCAATTCAGTTGCTATGTTATGACCCCTTATTAAACACTATTAAATTTTTAGTTTCTAAGACATGAAATAATTAAAAGTTACTTGGACAAACAGCAGTGCTAACCTATTCACACTAGCAAACAAACTCTTATTGTTTCTAAAATACGTAATAACAAATATTTACGTTGTATGGAAAGTAAGCGTGGCAGCAATAATTTCAGAAAGTACACAGCCTATTTTTCATTCGAAAATACTAGTAACTTGCTGTGTGCGGTCGTAAGAAATTATAATAATATTATAAATTATTATTCTCGTATAAATTTAAAAACAGTATCAATAAACTGTGTCGACACTCCTGCTCCATGATAGCGTAACTAGCTTGCTAGAACTTTTGAAGGAATTAAAAAAGATTACATGTAATTTTTGCCAAAAATCTATCAATAATTTTCTATACAACTGGCCATCGGCATAGAAAAAGTTATTATAAATGCAAATTTTAAAAGATTATAATTCGAATATGTTAGTTCTAAAGTCCCTATTCTATTGCATTTTTTGTATTCATCTAACCAATGTGCGTGTCTTTTTGAACCCCAACTTAATACATGTACGACCCAAATATATTTCCATCAGTAGCAAAGTAAACAAGTAAGAGCACTATATTCGGCTGTGCCGAATCTTTTATACCCACCACCAATTTTGTGTACATTTAAAGCACAATATTTATTATTTTGTTAATCGCTATAGAATAATCTCTTTATAATAAAATATGTATCACTTTCTTTGTATAGGGCCAATGTTGAAGGTGAACTACACCTAGTCTTTAAATTTGTTTCCTGCATTTCACTTGACATTTCTCAATCTCAAACTTACTCAATTTTATCCGTGGAAAGATACGCAAATGAGCAACGGTTTAAAGTTATTCAGGTTTTTTATAAAAATGGGCGTTCAAATCAAAATGCATTTTGTGCACTTCGTAATTCTTTTGATCAACATAATAATTCAAATTCGTCCACAATCGGGAGAGTTGTAACAAATAATTAAATGTCTGCAAAGCAGGTCTGTATGAAATGTGAAAACATCTGTGCATGCCATCTTAGTTCGTTGAATGGGAAACATTGCTGTTTTTCACGATAACGTGGCAAAAGAGCAAGCAACCTCGACTCATCATCGTGCCCAACAATCGAGCATCAACAGTGTCATTGAAAATTTGGACTATCGGATCGTGGCGTGCCGCCTAGGTTGGGGGGCCATTTGGCCGATATTTTGTTCCATACATAATTGAAGCATACAAATATTATCATTATAAAAATAAATGATAATAATTTCATAGAAATTTTATTCAAAATCAACATAGTCCCTTAAAATTAAACCACCCATTATAACTTCGGTATGCTAGTAAAATGTTTTCGTAAATTTAGTCTTTCAATGAAAGTGGCCGTTAAAGTACGCGTGTCAATAAAGTTTCTGCTAATAAACATAACTTAGATATTTCAATATAGTCCTTTAGTATTCCAAAATCTTTATTCATAGAGAATTTACATGAATTTAAGAGGAAGAAAGTGAAATTAAGTTTAAATTTTAAGGGCCACAGGGTGATTTAAAATATACATTCTCTGCATTTTTCTAAAACGGGACATTTATTAGTAAGATTTTGATTTTTAAACTTCTATAACATTTTGCTTTTAAAAGGGTTTCCAACGAACTAAGTATAATTTTAAAATTTGTTAGCCATTAGTACATGAAAATAAATTGTTTATAATGTTTAGAGATAATTTTTTTTTACTTATGTAGGTCAAATTTTCATAAATTCCCATTTTTAATAAAGCATAACTTCATGAGAACATAAGCATAAGTTGTTAGCATGCCATCTAGTAGTTGCTAGTAGAGTCATCTATCTTATCATCTTTATCTTATATTAAGCTACAGTACAATAAATGGTGCAGTGTAAGATGAATATGACTAATATATTTTTATAAAAATTTAAAGAAAAAAGTGTGCGTTATAACGAAGACTTTGACCAAAAAGCCATGTTTGCAAAATTTCAGAATCGTACATATAGTTTTGTCAGTTTTATTACGTTTTAAATTTGAAATATACACTGTGCGATATAAATTTTCGTACATTTTTATCTATAACTCTTTTCCTAATTCATAGATTAAAGCGATTTTCAGGGAAAAATATTTTTTTGACTCGATAAATATATATTCGAAGTTTCATGACTACGTTTATGCGTCTGGACACAATTCAAAAGTGAAAGTGGGCGTTATAGTAGGCGTGTCAAAGTTGTTTTTGCTAATGAGTACAACTTAGGTGTTTCAATATAGTCCTTTATTATTCCAAAATCTTTATTAATAGAGAAATTATATGAATTTTAGGTAAAACGTTATATGGGAGGTGGGCGTAAAAGTGGGCGTGGCACCTTAATTTTTTGGCATAGTAATGAAATTGCCTAGGGGGATAGACGTAGCAAAATTTATCATCATACCTCTAATTTTTGCGGTTTTATGAGCTTTTAAATTTCATTAACGGTAGATAACGTGAAAAGTGGGCGTTGTAGTAGGCGTGTCAAAGTTATTTTTACGAATGAGTACAACTGAGGTGTTTCAATATAGGCCTTTATTATTCCAAAATCTTTATTAATAGAGATATTATATGAATTTTAGTTAAAACGTTATATGGGAGGTGGGCGTAAAAGTGGGCGTGGCACATTGATTTTCCGGTACAAGAAAGCGTGTCACCAAAAAGCAAAGTGTGCAAAATTTCAGAGTCGTACATCCAATTTTGTTGCTTTTATGACGTTTTTGTTTTTAAATATACCGAAAAATACACTGTGCGGTATAAATTTTCGTACATTTTGATCGATAACTCCTCTCCTAATGCATAGATTTAGACAATTTTCGGGGAAAATATTGTCTTTACCCAGGAAATATATATTCGAAGTCTCATGAGTCTACGTTAAGGCGTTTGGACACAATTCCATTTTATTCGATGTTCGAAGGACACGGTTTTTTCGAGCTATAACTCTCTTCCTAATATTCCGATTTAGCCCGTTTTCAATACCAAACAAACCTTGTCTATAAGAAAGATTCTGGCAAAATTTGAGCCCCCTAGCTTTTTCGGTGCGACCTCTATCGTGCTTTCAACAGACGGACAGACGGACGGACATAGCTAGATCGTCATAAAATCAAACCCCGATTCAGAATATATATACTTTATGGGGTCTAAAATGGATATTTCGATGTGTTACAAACGGAATGACAAAATGAATATACCCCCACCATTTTTTTTGGTGGCGGGTATAAAAAGAAATACTTGTATTTATATTTATACAAACACTGACTGTAACAGGGGCTTTATGGTAGTTAACAATTGTTGTCTGTTAATGTTGTTTTACTGCTTCTTAATGCTTGTTGTAGTGTGTGTATTTTTATTTTCTGTTTTCTTCTCTAAAATTGTTGTAATAAGTAAGCAGACAAACAGCATTCATGCATATAAGTATGTAAATAATAAATTCATAGCATTTTAAAAGTAGAAATTGCAATCAAAAACATAATAATCCAATTTAACCACTTATTTTCACACCGAATGAACACATCACATTTTTGTCATTCATTTGTCGCTACGACAGCGTCATTAAACAACATTGTGATCATTTTGACTATAGTCCATCATCATTATCAACATTATGCATGATAGTCATGTTTTTATAACCACCACCATAAAAATGGTGTGGGGTATATTAATTTTGTCATTTCGTTTGTCCTTCCAACATCGAAATATCTAATTAAGACCCCATAAGGTATATATTTTCTTAGTCCTAGTTTAACTTTAGGACCATCTAGCCATTTTCCTCTGTCTGTTCGTACGTTGAAAGCACGTTTGAGCTCGAACCGAAAAAGTTAGGGGGATAAAATTTTGCCGGAATATTTCTAATACATATGGAATATTTGGCATTGAAAATGGACTAAATCGGTATATGTATAAGGAAAAGAGTTATAGCTTTTAATGCAAGAGTAGGTAAAAATAAGTAAGAGCAATATGTTCGGCTGTGTCACCAATTTTATGTACTTTTATAGCACAATCTTTATTATATTGTTATTACCAGTAATCGCTATGGAAAAATAAAATATGTATAACTTCTTTGTATTTTTGTAAATTTAGTTTTTCAATAAAAGTGGGCGTTAAAGAAGGCGTATCAATGTAGTTTCTAGTAATTATTTCAACTTAGATATTTCAACATAGTTCTGTATTCTGCCAAAATCTTTATTTAAAGAAAAATTATATGAATTTAAGGTAAAGCGTTAAAGTGGGCGCGTCACCCTCATTTCTGGCATAACAATGACATTGACTAGAGGGAGATATGTACGAAATTTCATCATCTTACCTCTAATTTTTTCGGTTTTATGAGCTTTTAAATTGTATTAACAAGTTGTTTCTGCTAATATATACAACTTTATTCTTCCCATATCTTTATTCAAAGAGAAATTATATTAATTTGAGATAAGGCGTTATTTAGCAGGTGAGCGTGTCACATTTATTTTCCGTTAGTACAAAGTCTTTGATCAAAAAGCAATGTTTGTAAAATTTCAGATAAAATTTTGTCAGTTTTTTATATTTGTATTATTTTTTTTTAATTTTTTTTTAAATTCTCTTTTTATACCCGCCACCAAAAAAATGCTGGGGGTATATTCATTTTGTCATTCCATTTGTAACACATCGAAATATCCATTTTAGACCCCACAAAGTATATATTTTCTGAATCAGGGTTTCATTTTATGACGATCTAGCTATGTCCATCCGTTTGTCCGTCCGTCCGTCTGTTGAAAGCACGATAGAGGTCGCACCGAAAAAGCTAGAGGGCTCAAACTTTGCCAGAATCTTTCATATAGACAAGGTTTGTATTGAAAATGGGCTAAATCGGAATATTAGGAAGAGAGTTATAGCTCGTAAAGCAAGAGTAGGTCGAAAAAACCGTGTCCTTCTAACATCGAATAAAATGGAATTGTGTCCAAACGCATAAAGGTAGAGTCATGAAACTTCAAATATATATTTCTCGAGTAAAAGCAATATTTTTCCCTGAAAATCGCTTAAATCTATGCATTAGGAAAAAAGTTGTAGATCAAAATGTACGAAAATTTATACCGCACAGTGTATATTTCAAATTTAAAACGTAATAAAACTGATAAAACTATATGTACGATTCTGAACTTTATCAAACATGGCTTTTTGGTCAAAGTCTTCGTTATATGGGAAAATAAATGTGCTACGCCCACTTTTTTCTTTAATTTTTTATAAAAATATATTAGTCATATTTATTAGCGTTCATTTATTTTAAATGGCGCCATCTATTGCACTGCAGCTAAATACAACATAAAACAGTAGATGACTCTACTAACAACTACTAGATGGCATGCTAACAACCTTTCTCATCCCACAAGGGATTTTTAATGAGGGTTCGTGAAAACGAAAATGACCGAGGTTGTTGACAAAAATTAACTAGAGTAACAATTTGTGGCAAACTCTTAACATACATATTTGTTCCCATAGTTTTAAGAGGCATCAGTAGATTTAAAATATGTATTTGAATATTTAAAATACATTTTTTACCCAAATTATATATTTTACTATCTATTCTTTTGAAAAGGGTGGTTAAATTGTAAGGGCCACAGAGTGATTCAAAGTGGACATTCTCAGCATTTTGCTGAAACGGGAAATTTATTAGTAAGATTTTGATTTTTAAACTTCTATAACTTTCAAACGAAATTAATTTTGTATAATTTTAAAATTTGTTAGCTATTAGCACATGAAAATAAATTGTTTATGTTTAGAAATAATTTTTTTACCTTTTTTTTGGGCCAAATTTTCCTAAATTCCCATTTTTAATAGAGCATTACTTCTACAGAACATAAGATAACAAAAAGAAATTAGCACCATTTAGTAGATAAAACTCTCCTCTATACCCCACTGTATACCCGGGATGATCCGACCGTGAGCACCAGACCAATTTTTGTGACACAAGGTCAAATATTTTTTTCAAAATTTTAATAAAAGAGCTAAACAAAAAATTTTTGTAATGTGTTTTTTTTTAGTTATTTTAGTGTTTATACCCGCCACCAAACAAATATATATATATATATATATATATATATTCTGAAACGGGGTTATATTTGATGACGATCTAGCTATGTCCATCCGTCTGTCCGTGTGTTGAAAGAACGATAGAGGTCCACCGAATATGTCTTATACACAAGGTTTGTTTGGAATTGAAAATGTGCTGAATCGGAATATTGGGAAGACAATTATAGCTCGTAATGCAAAAGTAGGTTGCAAAAACCGTGTCCTTTCAACATCGAATAAAATGAAGTTGTGTCCACCAGCATCAACGTAGAGTCATGAAACTTCAAATATATACTTCGTGAGCAAAAACAATATCTCTCCCTAAAAATTGCTTAAATGTATGCATTAGGAAAGGAGTTATAGATCAAAATATACGAAAATTTATACCGCGCAGTGTATTTTTCAGTATATTCAAAATTTAAAACATAAGACTGCCAAATTAGATGTACGATTCTGAAATTTTTCAGGAATGGTTTTCGGTCAAAGGCTTTGTTTTGAAGGAAAATAAATAGGACACGCCCACTTTTACGCCCACCTCCCATATTACGTTTTCTCTCAAATTCTTATAATTTCTCTATGAATAAAGATTTTGGAATAATAAAGGACTATATTGAAACATCTAAGTTGCATTCATTAGTAGAAACAACTTCAACACGCCTACTTTCATTGAAAGACTACAATAACTTCAACACGCCTACTTTTACGACCACTTTTCACGTTATCTACTGTTAATGAAATTTAAAATCTCATAAAACCGACAAAATTGGAGGTATGATGATGAAATTTGCAACAGATATCCTTCTAGTTAATGTCATTGTTATGCCGGAAAATTTAGTTGACACGCCCTCTTTAACGCCTACCTCCCATATAACGGCTTATCACAAATTCATTTAATTTTTCTATGAATAAAGATTTTAGAATAATAAAGGACTATATTGAAACATCTAAGTTGCATTCATTAGTAGAAACAACTTCAACACGCCTACTTTAACGCCTACTTTCATTGAATGACTACAATAACTTCGACACGCCTACTTTTACGACCACTTTTCATGTTATATACTGTTAATGAAATTTAAAAGCTCATAAAACCGACAAAATTGGAGGTATTATGATGAAATTTGCAACAGATATCCTTCTAGTTAATGTCATTGTTATGCCGGAAAATTTAGTTGACACGCTCTCTTTAACGCCTACCTCCCATATAACGGCTTATCACAAATTCATTTAATTTTTCTATGAATAGAGATTTAAGAATACTAAAGGATTATGTTCAAATATCAAAGTTGTATTCATTAGCAGAAACAACTTTGACACGCCTACTATAACGCCCACTTTTCATGCTATCTACTGTTAATGAAATTTTAAAGCTCATGAAACAGACGAAATTAGAGATATGATAAAATTTGCTACAGATATCCTTCTAGTCAATGTCATTGTTATGGCAGAAAATTTAGGTGACACGCCCACTTTAACGCCTTCCTCCCATATAACGGTTTTTCTTAAATTTATATAATTTCTCTATGAATAATGATTTTGGAAGAATAAAAAACTATATTGAAATATCTCTACTTTAACGCCCACTATTATTAAAAGACTAAATTTACGAACACATTTTACTAGCATATCGAAGTTATACGAAGAAAGTTATACATACATATGTACATATTTAAGTATAAAGAGATTATTCCATAGCGATTGCTGTTAATAACAAGAATGTAGTGCTATAAAAGTACGCGAAATTGGTGGTGAGTATAAAAGATTCAGCACAGCCGAATATAGTGCTCTTACTTGGTTTTCAACAACATTGTAGTTAAAAAGGGTCAATAGTATCATTTTCAATGTATAAACACTTAATTCTTCCTTATAAGAATATAATTTAGAAAATAAATTAATAGCAAATCGATGCTATACAAGGAAAGTGATACATACATATTTTAGTATAAAGAGATTATTCTATTACACAGAAAAAATTACTGCTTAAATTTTTTTAATTAATTGACTAATTGATTTATTCTTAAATTTGGATTATATTTTTAATTACTTTAAACAATTTTTTTTATTATATTTTTTCAAAAAACTTAGAGATTTCTGTCAGTTGAAAAAAGTATATTGAAAAATAAAATATGAAAAATTTATTTTTTTTGTCAAGAATTCTTTTTGATTCAAAGTCTTTATATAATTTGAAGGAAAGTCTTAATATAATTTTGGTTAATAAGGTGGGTAATATTAAAATAAATGGTGGTTTAGCAGATTAAAATTCTACTAAGTACATATTCAAAGAAAACGGAACAGAACTTAATTGCAGATGGGACTAAAGTCAATATTTTTTGCAGCCCGGTAAATTCTGTTGGATTCTAACCTTAAATGTAAGTAATTATTTGATTTTCTTGCCTTCGTTTGATAAAATTTTTAATGAGTAAAATTTCTTTGCGCTTAGGTCTAGGATGCACCTCCTTTATTTTTGATAATATGATGTTTGGTTATGCCACCAGTTACTAAATGTGTATATTGTATTATGCTTTGTATTTTTCGTATACTTTTAATATATAAAAATGTATGTATGTATGTATCAAAATGTATGTACCTATATATTGATGTATGTTAAAAATAAATATCTAAAAAAACATGTCTATTTTTTCCGGATTCTTTTTTTAAACAGGTTCAATAATTTATATTATTGATACAGTTAATACATTATTTAAATTAATCCCAAATTCCAATTACAGGAGTGATTAAATTAATTTAAATTATTTTTAAATATTAAATTACATATTAATTAATTTTTTAATACTGTTTTAATTGATATTTTTCACAACATATTTTCAATTAAAAATATTAATTTTCATTTAATTAATAGTATCATTTTGATGATTGGAGAAAAATCAAATAATATTTTAATTAATAGTATTAATTTTGTAATTGAAATTCATATTTATTTTTTCTGTGTATTAATAACAAAATAATAAATTTTGTGCTATACAAGAACATCAAATTGGTGGTGGGTAACAAATTCGGCGCCACCTTATATAGTGCTCTTACTTCTTACATTATTTATTCCTCAACCGTTTTTATTTTTATTTTATTTGTATAGCATTATTGTGATGCCACTGTTATACAGTGAAGAACAATAATGCTTAGCAGAGTAATTTTTGCACTGCATTTTAGTGTTATCGTTTCTTTTTGTGGCTGATTCTGCTGCTATTGTTGTAGTATTTATCAACTTGTTGCCACCACCTACACATTTTATTTGTGACAGAGAGCGTGGTACTGGGACGGCAAAAGTGTAGTAATTTTATAATCTAATTTTTTTTTGTTTGTGTTTTGTCATTTTAGTTTTATGTGTTTATAATTAAATTTAATTTACTTTGCGGTATGTAAGATTGTAGAGCATAAAAAAAGTTTAGTTTTCTAAGGACTTGTAGCATTTGTATTAAGTGCAATCAACTGACTTTAAATATGGTAAACTATGGATAGTCTTGCCTTATATAATATACTAAATATATTAGTTTCAGCTCGACAAGATGAGAAGCTGTAATGTAAGGATTCAATATCCGGTTTCTGAAACTTGGGAGAAGTTTTCAAATGAAAACCATATAATTTTTAATTTAAATAAAAATAGTCGGTTTACTTATTTGTACCATATCTTAAACAGAGCATTTCATATTTGTTGATTTAAGCATTTCCTTCTTACAACACAGAAACGGGGCACTAGTAATTAACTGGAAGTGGTATGGGCTATTTGTTGTTGGAAGCCTTTGAATGTAACAGCTCATCACAGCAGTTTATTTAAAGAACAAACAAATTTAGTTGCACGTTCTACTCGTATTTATTAACAAAGACCCGTTTCACATTAGGCAATTCACTTGCGCAAGTCTGTTGCTCAGTTCTTGCGTTTGTATACGGCAGAGGTAAGGTCGGGTAAAGAGAAATACATTTTTTCATATTTGAGTATAGACTCGCTTGTACTCTGCAAGGTGTTTTGTTTTTTAATTCTTCTTCAGTGCGGCGCAGACTTCTTACACCAACTATTGTTAGTTTATGTGACAAAACATGCGCAAATGCTCAAATTACAGCTTTCCAAATACAGTAACTGATATTTTAGAGTTCTTAATTAAATAGCTTTACCAAAAAATAGAAAATTTTAACAAATTTCTATTGTGATCGAGTGCCGAAATTTGTCCTCAAAATTTTAATTAAAAATGACAAGAGGCAAAGTAGAAAACTAAAGCGTGGATTTATCCATCAAAATGACTTTGATCCTTCCTAGTGCTTTTCTCAGTCTGTTATTATAACGCAATAACTGACATGAATGCAGTTAACTAATTTGGTTTTTGGTTTAAGAGGTGTCTCGAAATGCTTTTTTACATTTTTTACAGGGCACTACGCAAACAGTTATTATTTAATTAATTTTTTTGTTCCACTCTGTGATAGTTATAAGTGTCAACAATACTTTGTTAATAAGTTTATTCAAATTATTTAATCCGTATTTAAAATGTCGTCAAATAGAAAAAAGTGAGAAAAAATATTGTGGATATTTATAATGAAAATAAACAACGTTCTTACGCTGAAGTTGCGCGACGGGCAAAAGTGTCCAGACAGACTGCCCGTAACGTTATTTTTAAATTCAAAAAAGACTTGTCTATTAAGCACAAGAAAGGTGGAGGGCCTCGTGGTTTTAGGAATCCTCAAATCGTTAAAAAGGTGAAGGCACTTTGGTAGCAAAATCCAAACATTTCCATTCGCGATATCGCACGAAAACTAAATATTTCGAAGTCACTTGTAGAACGAATAAAGAAAAAAGAAAATTTAAGAACATTCAAAGTCAAGAAAGCTCCAAACCGAAACGAAAAAGGAACAAAAACGGCAAGAATAAGAGCAAGACAGTTGCTACGTCACAAATTAAATAATTTTAATGGACGATGAAAGCTATTGTAAGGCTGACTATTCAGAGCTTCCTGGTCAGGGTTTTTATGTTTCTAATAAAGGAGCTAATGTTTCCAATAAATTTAAGTATAAAAATATATGATATGGCAAGCAATATGTACATGTGGGATAACTTTAAAGGCAATCATTGTGAATCGTACAATGAACAGCCGATTTTATATTAATGAGTGCCTGAAAAAGGCTGTATTGCCATTATACAGAAGCCACAATATACCTCCACTGTTTTGGCCCGACTTGGCAAGCTGCAACTACAGCAAAGACGTCTTTGAGTGGTATGAGGCCAACAAAATAAATTTTGTACCGAAAAACATGAATCCACCTAATTGTCCAGAGCTAAGGCCTATTGAACGATATTGGGCTATAATTAAGTAGTACCTAAGAACAAAGTTCAAAGCTTCTGTAAATGTAAAAGAATTTGGATTTATTTGGAAAAAAGCTATCAAACACTTCGGTAAAACGTGTGTCCAACGTCTAATGCAGGGCGTTAAGAAAAAATTGCGAAATTTTGCAAAAGAAAATAAAATTTTAAACTTTGGTTTTTTGCATAATAAAGTTTAGAAATTTTTCTCCATAACGCCAATTAAATGTATTTTTTGTTTGAAAAAAACTAGATTCGGGAGACATTTTAAAATGCAAAAGAGCATTTCGAGACACCCCTTAGTTGAATTTAAAGACAAAAGGTACTCTTTACAAGTAAAATAAATAAATACAAAAAAATTAATACATAAATTAATAAGACTTTATACAAGGCTGTTATAAATTTTTGTATCTCCTTCGGTACATTTTTTAAATATTAAATAGATCTTTTAAACTAATATGCACTAACGTATTTTGTTTGAAATTATTTCTGCAATTTGAAATACATTTTAAATGCTAGGGAGAAAATTTTTAAAATTTCATTTTAAAAATTCTTTCTTATACCCCAGACAGACATGCAAATATAGGCATAAACTAGTTTGTTCGATGGTTTAATTGAAATTTAAGTTGACAGACACTCAATGCCATTAATTAAAATTTGGATCTGGAAGTAAAGATTATTGGGTTTTCTTTATTGTAACTACACTTTTTACCTAAAAGTGATCGATCAGCTAAGTATATGCTTCAATTACCTTTAACTTTTAACGTTAGGTTTATATCATATAAAAAGAACAAGTAAGAGCGCTATATTCGGCCGTGCCGAATCTTTTATACCCTTCACAACGCGTAGTCATGCAATAACATTAGTTTGTATCACCATTCCATATGATATACGTACATACATATAAAAAAATATATATAAATAAAAACATCCCATTGTAAAGTTATAAATTTACGTATGTATGTTAAAAGAAAAAAAAATAAATAAATAAAAAAAATTTCAAAAATAATTAAAAAAAAAAAAAATTAAAAAAAAATTAAAAAAAATTTTTTTTTTTAAATAATTAAAATATATGTAATTAATATAAAACAAAAAAAAATAAAAAAAAAAATTAAAAAAAAAAATAATAAAAATATAAATAATATATTAAATAAAAAATAAAAAAAAATTAAAAAAAAATATATGTATAAAAAAAATTAAAAAAAATTTTTTTTTGGCTCAGCTGGGATTCGATGCCACGTTTTCTCTAACCAGTATACACGTTTGCATGTATGTATGTTGTTGTTGTAATGTTGTTTTTGTGAAAAAAAATCGAGGTGGTCGTGGGTTTTTGCTCATATCTCAGTTGTTTATGTACCGATGTTTCTGATTTTCAATACCAATCTGTTCCCGAATATTTCTGATATGTTAATGCTTCACCAGGTCCAAGCGATGTCGGGGGGCTTCAAAAAGTTGATTTCAACATACACACGGACAGACGGTCAAACGGACAGACTAACAAAGCTTAATCGACTCCCCTATTCATAAGCTTTCAGAAAATATATACTTTATGGGGTTGAAAATGAAAATTGTAGAAATTTCACACGGAATGACAAACCTATATATAACCTTTTTCACTGTGTGAAGGGTATAATAATATTTAGGCTCAATTATTTTTCTTATTTTACATTTGTTTTTTAAACAACAAATAAATTTCTTACAATATTATGGAATAATATTTAATAGTTTTTATTTTCTGATTTTTGAAAACGTTTAGCGTTCTAAATATACTATAGTACGACTGGTTACAAAGATATATGAAAATAAAATTTAAAAAATAAAAAAACCGACTTTTTCGGATAAAATAACCGGTATATTCGATATTCGAAAAATCAACATTTAGAAAAAACCGCCAGCTGAAAGAGGAAAAAAACCGGGTTTTCCACCGGTTGTAAAACCGAGTCGATCACCCTACTGAATACATTGTTATTTATCCAGCTTTTTTCCTTGGTTTGACATATATCGGCGTAGAGTAAATATGATGCAACTGAAGTTCGGTTGCTATCCCCCTCCACTCGTTATAAGGTGCTAAACCTTATATGAAGAGACGAATACGTCTAAACTTTAATACCACTAAAAGGTCAATAAGTTCGTATTTTCTTTCGCCCTATACTGCTACAGTTGTCTTGCGTTCTTTTCTAGCGCTAAAGAACACGTTAAGCACGGATATAAGTTTATTCTTTTATTTTTTCTTTATTTTACGACTTTTTGTAAATATTATAGCGATTTTTAAACTACAAATCCACTACATTTTATTTTGAAGTTTTTTTTTGTACACACAAACATTCATGCAGCGATACATACATACATACGTACAGATAAATACTTATATTTTTGACATTTTGCATATTATTTTTTCATTGTAGCAATTGTTGTTCGTATTGTTTAATGTCGATTACATTTTAACTGCAAAATACAAAAATGGTTTTGTCATTTTTGTTGGCTGATAGTTGGTTTCAAAGTGGAGCGAACCAGCTAGTGAGTTGTTAGGTTGGTAAAATATTTATTCTGGTCTCTATGGCTTGACAGACATTTCATTTTATTCTTTTTTCTAGCTTTATTTATTTATCTGAGCCATTTTTAAGCTAACTTAACGGGCTGTCTAACTATTGACTGGCTGACGGTGTAGCTAACTTAGAGCGTCGCCTAAGTGTTGGTTTTATAACTTTTCTATGACATTTTGTACATGTTTGTTATTGTTATTTTTCGGAATTTTTTTTAAATATGTATTTATGCAAAAACATTTTTGTAATTGTTTATGTACACAGTTTTTTAATTTTTATTCTTTTATATTGTTTTTGTAATTTTTATGTTTATTATTATTTGTGCATTTAGTATTTAAAATTAAGTTTTATTTATTTATTTATTTTTTCAAACAAAACATATTTTATTCTTAAAAATACCGTGGGAATAAGGTTAACGTTAGATCCGTAAGCAGAGGAAAATAAAACTATCTTCTAAAACTAAATAAATTTTATTTGCATTTAGAAAATAAACTTAAGGAAAATACGTTTGCATGCATGCATGTATGTATGTATGTATGTATGTATGTATGTATGTATGTATGTATGTATGTATGTATGTATTATATATTTACATTATTCTTTTTCTACTATTTATTTACATAAATATCAGTAGTTTTGTTTAAAAATTTTTTCTGCATTTTTTGAACAACTATGATCTTGGAAAAAAGTACATATCTTAGATATTCGTTTAGATTTATCTAAAATGTATAAAAAATATTCTAAAAAAGTAATTAATAATGGACGTTTCCAGGGAGGCAAGTGCTTAACTATGTAAATAAAAGCTGAAAGGGGTAAACCAAAAGAATCTAGTGGTGGAAGTAGTGCCAACAAAATAGGAAAACCTTTTGAGTGCTTTTACCATTATCTCCAATCTACGAGTAGTCATATCACCTGTTCAGCTTATTTATATGGTGCTACTAACAAAACAACATTAATACATATATTGTCGACTAACAAATTGTTTCTGAACTTTTTCACGTTTAGTAGGTTAGACTGTACAAAAAAAAATTAAAAATAACGATTCCGATAGAGAGTAAAAGATACACTCATATCGACATTTTAGGAGTTTACGACTAAGTTTCTTTTTAGAGGGCATCTTATATTCTTTTGGTGAGGCAGTATAATGTACGAGATACATATATTTCTATTATACATTTTAGCCCTGAAGTTCTTTAATGAACTTGAGATTTTTATACAATTCATGAAAGAGTCAAAATATACCACAGAATTATTTGGCATACAATTGCACTATAATTATCTGAGTGTACCAAAACTTTTAATTCAACTTGGACGACAAAAACTATTCAAATTTTTAAATGTGTTTTAAGGTTAACTTGTCGCTAAAGTGTTCCACAAAATTGGGGGTTGAAACAAATGTGTTATATCAAATTTAACCAAGTCATCATACATAAGCATAAGGACCGCTTTATTGGCCCTAATAAAGTTTTCGCATTGTATTCATTAAGAGATTGATTTGAATATTTCAGTCGTAGGAGGGTATCACTGCCCCATCTCCGATTCTAACCACCTTTTCTTCTAATTTGGAAATTGTTATCAAAAGTACATAGCTCGAACAATTGTAAAAATCAAAAAGAGATTTAAGTTTTAATTTAGGTGGTAGAACTACATTCACTACTCTAACCCTATCCATTATGCGCTCGAAAAGGTAAACTGATAACGTAGACAATTACACAGAATTTAAGGCCTATAAGAATTATAGTTCTGCCAATATGCCATTAAATTTCTTTGTATCTCTTATACAAAAACTACCTAATTTGATCCTATCTAATTGTTGGAATGAAATGTACAATTCTAATTAAAATTTCTAATATCAGGCTTAAAAATCCTAACATTTATTGTTTCTTAAATAAATTATATAATAAGTTTTTTGTATGGGGAAATCGTTTTCCCTGATCCGAGCGTATCTGATTTTAGTTGAAAGAAGACAAATGATTACACACAGTTTTATCATTATAGATGTAAAAGTTTTCTACATAAGTATCTTATGATATTGACGGTATCATGCTCATTGTTCTTTTTCAGCTTATTAAAAGCATAAAAGCTTAATTATGCAAGTTGTTATTATAATAACTAACACATACTTATTTTTAAGACCTTAGGTAGTACTGTGGATATATGGCAAAACTATTGATTTTGTATGGTTGCTACATCCAATTTACATGTTGATAAAAAATGAGCTTTAAAACATTATTTAAGTCTATGAAGCCTATGAAGACAAAACGGGTTAGCCCTTTTCCGATTGTAGATAAATTAAAAAAAGGGCATGGTCAAATTTTATTTTCCTAAAACCTAAGCTGGTTTATGTCAAACATTAATAAAATTAGCAGCCTTTCTAAACTGATGCAGTTACCAACGAACAACATTTGATTTATCTATATATATAGAAGTGAAACTCTGTGTGTGTGTGTGTTAGCTATATACTCCGAAACTGTAAAACCGATCGGACTAAAACTTTGGCAAGTTGTTGTACACATACCAAGGAGTGTTTATGGGTGGAAAAAAGTGGGCGGGGACACGCCCATAAAAATTAGTTATCAGTTTGAGCTACTTGCACTTGACCGATTTTTCTGAAACTTTGCACACATATTGAGCTGTCATGACTAAATAATTTCGAGATAAGAAAAGTGGGCGGGGCCACGCCCCTAAAAAAGTTTTCATTTTGAGGTACTTGCACCAGACCAATTTTTCTGAAACTTTGCACACATATCGAGCTGTCATGACTAAATAATTTCGTGATTAGAAAAGTGGGCACTGCCACGCCCATAAAAAAAGGTATCATTTTGAGGTACTTGCACTTAACCGATTCTTCTGAAACTTTGCACACATATTGAGCTGTTATGACTTTACAATTTCGTGATTAGAAAAGTGGGCAATGCCACGCCCATAAAAAAAATTATAATTTTTAGGTTTTTGCACTTGATATTCAATTAAAATTCAGAATGCATTTCGATTCATTAAGGGGCGTAGCGACGCGCGCCGGGTTTGGCTAGTATATATATTTAAAGATCAGGGAAAATCATTTTTTTTTCCAATTTTGTATTCGATTAAGCTCGTATGGGTCCTGGATAAATATCGTTTGCGGTTTAATTCGCGCACATTATGTCCTGCATATATAGTCTTAATTGCGCGGCAAGAATAACTCTGCTTTGAACATAGTAAACATAGTAATGATACTTGAAGGTGTTGTTGGACTAGTTTTAGCACATGTGTCCAAATATAAAAAAAAAATACAAACAAGTAAGAGTGCTAGGTTCGACTGTGCCAAATCTGATAATACTCTTTACCATAATGTAGTATATAGATATAATGACCACATCGTAGCGCAACCTAGATGTCATATTTAATGTAATACGCCATTTTGCTTTCTGATGCCACATTTGATTTTAATATATTATATAGTAAGCCATATTATTTGATACACAAATTGACTCTATCAGTGGTGCAGAAGCTGAAGAAAATTAATTTTTTTTTGTAAATTGAACATTTTGTTGCCTATATCTCATTTAGTTTTTATCCGATTTGTTGAGGCTTTTTCTTTCTGAACGTATACAAAAATTATTTAGTAGCTTGAGACACTTGATATATTGTTTTAAATAATTTTTTCCTATAACTTTGCCAATTATATTTAACTTTGGCATATTATATTTATGAAATTATAAAATAATAAATTTAATTATATTTATTTACAAACCTATCTAAAAGTTATATAAGGGCCGAAAAATGTTAATTTTTGTGGTAGAAACATGGGGAACAAATGAAAAAGAGGCAGTATTGTTTATTAGCACATATCTTAAAACCTTATAGGGAGATTGTGCGATTCATTCCCCAATTTTTATAAAATATTGATACTACGTGCAGGTTTATTTATGCAACATGTGATTGCTTCTAAAAGTTTTCTTCAACCAACACCCCGTGCCCCCTATTCATAAGCAGAAAATATGAGGATGAATATATTAAAAATTACAAACCGAATAGCAAAGCTTTATATGTATACCATAAAAATAAATACAATGAATAATGTAATGTGTAGGTGTAAAGATTGTAGTTATTAAACATTTATTAAACATGATCCATTAAACATTAGATTTTTTCTGTCAGTTAAATGTGTTAAATAGCACATTATCTTAAAATGCAAATAGTATAAAGTTATAATAAACATTTTCAATCACTGGTTCACCTTGAAAACGTTTTTTTGTTTTCCTATTGGGTGTAGCAACAAAACCAAGTCTTAACCTAGGAATACTTTCCTGCTTTAGAAAACTTTATCTATTACCTCTAAAATCTTTCTTCTTATTTTTTATTTTATTACTCAAGATTAGTTCCTTTTTTGCATCTTCTATCTAATACCAGTTGTGTGAGTGTATGCCTCAACATAATCAATTGTTGTCTTCTTCTTATTGTGGCATCATATAGATTTGCAACTTGTTTTTTTAATTTGCCTCTTATTTAGGCAGTCGTACATATTTAAAAAACACATGGTCAAAATCGTGCATTTCAACTTGAGATCTTTGTATACTATTATTTATTTAATTTTTTTGGTCAACTTCATACAAGTTACATGAAATTATTGAATGAATACTTAGAATCTTCCTGGTGGAAGTTTAGAAGATGAAAAAAAGAAGAAAATAAAAAATTACACAAATAGAAACAAGTAAGAGCTCTATATTCGGTTGTGTCGAATTTTTAAAACCCACCACCAATTTTATGTACTTTAATAGCACAAAATTTATAATTTTGTTAATATCTGGAATCGTTATGGAATAATTTACTTTATACTAAAATATATATTTATCACTTTCTTTGTATAACTGCGACATGCTATTAAAATGTTTTCGTGAATTTAGTCTTTCAATGAAAGTGGGAGTTAAAGAAAGCGTGTCAATATAGTTTATGCTAATAAATACAACTTAGATATTTCAATATAGTTTTTTATTCTTCCAAAAAATTTGTCCATAGAGAAATTGTAGGAATTAAAGAAAAAGCGTTATATGGAAGGTAGGCGTTAAAGTGGCCGTGTCACCTTCATTTCTGGCATAACAATGACATTGACTAGAAAGCTATATGTACGAAATACCACCACTTTCCTCTAATTTTTGTCGGTTTTGTGAGCTTTAAAATTTCGTTAACAGTAGATAACTTGAAAAGTGGGCTTTAAAGTAGGCATGTCGAAGTAGTTTCTGCTTATTAATACAACTTAGATATTTCAATATATTCCTTTATTCTTCCCAAAACCTTCATTTATAGAGAAATTATATGAATTTGAGATAAGTCGTTATATGGAAGTTGGGCGTACAAGTGGGCGTGTCATATTTATTTTCTGTTATTGCAAGTCTTTAAATCAAAAAGCACTTTGTGCGAAATAGCAGAATAGCACATCTTATTTTTTCAGTTGTATTACGTTTTTAATTTTTTATATACCGAAAAGAACACTGTGCGGTATAAATTTTCGTACATTTTTATTGATAACTCCTTTCGCAATGTATATAGAATTTTCAGGAAGAAACAATTTTTTTTTTACTCAGGAATTATACATTCGAAGTTTCATGGCTCTATGTTAATGCGTTTGGACACAATTGCATTTTCTTCGATGTTGGAAGGACATGGTTTTTTTACCTGCTCTTGCTATAACTCTCTTCCTAACATTCCGATTTAGCCAATTTTCAATACCGTACAAATCTTGTGAATAAGAATGCTGTTTTCGGTTTGAGCTCTATCGTCCTTCCAGGACTCAGAATATATCGGCTGTCCCAACTAAAACGCAATTTTTAAATATTAAATAAAACACAGATATTTAAAAAAAAATCGTGAAACTTTATTATATCGTAAAGTAGACGGAATGAGGTTATGTATGGAACAATATATCGTGCAGATGGCCGCCGCGGCTTTGCTGGCACACACGCGATCTTTTAATGAAATTTTCAATGACCTTTTTGCATAAATGCTGCGGTATTTCATTAATGCAGCGTCCAATTTCCTCTTTTAAGGCTTGAGTCGTCGTCGGCTTATTCGCGTAAACCATCGACTTCAAAAAACCCCAAGGAAAAAAATCTAAAGGTGTTAAATCACACGATCTAGGCGGCCAATTCTGGCCTCCAAAACGCGAAATAACACGACCGGGAAATGACTGATGCAGCAATTGAATTGTTTCTCTGGCTGTATGACATGTGGCGCCATCTTGTTGAAACCACATGCCCTCCACATTCATTTCTTCAATTCCAGGCAAGAAAAAACTGGTTATCATTTAACGATACCGAACACCATTGACTGTTTGCGCTTGACCTGCCTCATTTTCATAAAAAAAGTTCCAATGATTCCTCTAGCCCAAAAACCACACCACACAGTGACACGTTGAGGATGCATTTGCTTCTCGTGAATCACTCGAGAATTTTCCTCACCCCAAATGCGACAATTCTGCCTATTGACGAAGCCATCGAGATGGAAATGGGATGATCGCAATTTGCGAACTGTAGCCGCAAAACTTTCACCATTTTGGTAAAACAATTCCACAATGAGAATGCGTTGTTCATTCGTGTAGCGCTCCATTTTTACTAACCTCGTACCTTCTACTAGCAAACAATAACAATTGTTCAAATGTCAAACAATGACACTTCGAATGGCGCCAAATTTAAAAATTGCGTTCTAGTTGGGACACCCGATATATACTTTATGGGGTCTAAAATGAATATTTCGATGTTTTACAAACGGACTGATAAATGAATATACCCTCATCATTTTTTTGGTGGCGGGTATAGGCTACATGCATTACACACGTTTCTATATTATGTGGCATAAGCCAGTTTCGTTCTTCCTAAACTGGTAAATTCATTTCGTAATATCTAGGTGGTTCTTACAGATGCATATAAGTGTTTTAGAGTGTAGTTTCTATGTAAAAAAATGCCTGTATGCAGTTAAGGTATGCAATAATATTTTGAATTTTTTATTTAAAAGAGTTTAAGTAAAAATTCTAAGGTAGAACAAAGATTGAGGAAAGTTAACATTTAAAAATATTGTAAAATTGTTAAGTTGGACTCTTATTACCCTATAAGCTAGTCAGCTAACTTTAAATGCACTTAAAGCTTCCTTATTTGTAACTAGTGGTGGTTGATGCCTTAATTATTTTTAATCAGGCTACCTGGCTGTTTTAACATTACGTTGTCCTAGGTAATAGTTATTTGTCCAAGCGTACATGATTTTTGAACTAATTTAAAGTTAGGTATTTGCAGTTAGCATGAAATTAATTATATTTCGGTTAGCTATAAATTAATTTAATATAGCGTAACTCATAGTTAGCTTTTAACTAGTATACTTTTTAAAATAAAAATTAATTAACAAAATGACAAATGTTTTTCTATTTAAGCCCTGATGACTCTTCTTTTTCTGTCTTTTTAAGATTTGAAAAAAAAAAGAGTGCAAAGATGTTTTGATATAAAATTTTAGTAAAAGCAAAATGTTCAGTCATATATGGAAAAATCTCGAAGCGTCAAAGTTCTTTGTTTGTTCACGATAAAAAACGCAATCTATTAAAAAAAAATCTAAAAATTTGTATATTAAAACTGACGATTTCAGCTTAAAATGATAAAGTCTTGCTTACTACTCAGTTTTATACCTTTAAACTACTTTGTTTTGCGCCTGAATATAGCGATTTGTAGTTACTTTTGTCTAAAGTAGAAAAAGCTACATTAAAAACAAAAAAAAATGTAAAAAGAAAACATGCATAGTTTTCTCTCTCTAACATTAACTTTTTTACTCTTTCAATCTAAGATTAATTAATTTTGGAGGCTTTCTTTTACATAATTCCAGAAGCTTATATCACAGTGGATAAGCTTTTAGACAATTGCATATTGTGAAATCAAAATTTGAGTTACTAGAAGTGTGAAAATTTTTATTATTGGATAGTAAACCTTAGTATATCGTCGTTGCTCTAACCAATTTAGTTATGAATTTTCTACTGAGTTTTCAGAAGAGTTAAGAAAGTGTTTTACTATGTTACTTTACAGTCAAGGCATATTTATTCATCAGATACTCTTAATTCGACAGCTGATTTTTTTTAAACCTTAGCTGTCAAAGTCCATATATAAAAAACAATTATCTTCCTTCTATTATTTATTTTAAATGTCATACTTTATAAATAAAAAATATAAACAAAAAAAAAATTACCCGAACTGAGGTTACCTGTGGAATAAGTTTGCCTTGCTGTACAGTATTAAACTTGAGCATAGTCACAACTGTTTATTTTTGAACCAATCAAGATATCCTTAAACGTTTTGGTGGAAATTATATGACCAATAAAGATTCAAAATAAAGCAACACAACAAATTTATAAAATTACCATATAATCGTTCAGGTCGGAGCAGCAACGAAATATCGGGCAGCTTAATAAAAAGAGGGCGTATCTTGATTTGAATCGCGCTTTTAACATTTTCTGGTAGTTCACATGCAAAGAAATAACTCCTAAAAATGCATTGAGCTACAGTGGAAAATTACAGATTTATAGCTACACGAAAAAGCCCTATCTCATTTTGTTCTTTTAAATTTTATTAATTTTTTTTTCTTTTCGTGTAAAATAATAGAAATTCGAAACTCCTTTTTTATATTAGGCCACCGAGAATTTCTTTAAACTTTTCTATTTATTTTTGGCACCTAGACTTCACTGACTTCTAACACAAATTGTAAAAATGTGACAAAAAACTGCAAAAAGCGAAATAATAAAAAAGAAATAATAAAAAAATCACTTTCTCAGAACAAAAAAAAAAAAAATAAATAAAAGGAAAATTTAAAAAATATTTGGATAACTTCTGTATAGTGGACTACTTTATTGCTATAGAGTAATTGCTTATTTTACTGATATTTTTACCCAATTCACAACCTATCATAGTAATTGTTTGTTGTAAGAAATTCATTTTAACATTTTAGAATAAAACAAGTAAAAGCACTATATTCGGCTGTGTCGAATTCCCATTTTGTGTACTTTTATAGCACAAAATTTATTGTTTTGTTTTTAACAGTAATCGCTATGGAATAATCTATTTATACTAAAATATGTATCACTTTCTTTGTATAACTTCGATATGCTAGTTAAATGTTTTCGTAAATTTAGTCTTTCAATGAAATTGGGCGTTAAAGTAGGCGTGTCAAAGTAGTTTCTGGTAATAAATACAACTCATATATATCAATATAGAGCCCTCTATTCTTCCAAAATCTTCATTTATAGAGAAATAATTTGAATATGATCGCTATATGGGAGGTGGGCGTACAAGTGGGCGACCTTTGCAAAATTTCAGAATTATACATGTAATTTTGTCAGTTGTATTACGTTTTAAGTTTTGAATATAGCGAAAAATACACTGCACGGTATAAATCTTCGTACATTTTGGTCTATAATTCCTTTTCTAATGCATAGATTTAAGTGATTTTCATGGAAACAATTTTTTTTTACTCAGGAAATATACATTTGAAATTTCATGACTCTACGTTGGCTCTATGTTTGGACACAATTGCATTTTATTCGATGTTGAAAGGACACGGTTTTTTTTACCTACTCATGCATTACGAGCTATAACTCTCTTACTAATATTTTAGTTTAGCTCATTTTGAATAAAATATATATTCTAGCAAAGTTTAAGTCCCCTAGCTTTTTTTTGCCTCTATCGTGCTTTCAACAGGACAGACATAGCTAGATCGTCATAAAATTAAGCCCCGATTCAGAAAATATATACTTAATGGGGTCTGAAATGGATATTTCGATGTGTTGCAAGTGGAATGGCAAAATGAGTACAACCCCACCATTTTTTTTGTGGCGGGTATAAAAATGACAAAATTTGCCATCTCCGATGTATTAACACGACGTTATGCAGGGTGTCTGGTGGCAGATTTATATTTTGAAACTTAAATAAAAAACGTAATAATTCACACAAAGTCTTATTAAGAGTATTTAACTATAAAATGGAAATGCGGATTTTATTTATTAAAGAGTATGTCACCCAAATGTCTTCCGTCGAGTTAAACACACTATTTATTCAAAACGGAGCCTTGTGCTCTGCGCCACACGCAGAACCTTTTAAAACCCTGAGGCAATGTGATGTTTTCTGATGTTTCAATCGAGGGTTGCGGGTTCTTGGAGACCAGTAACGGTAGTTTTGCTTGTTGACGTGGCCGTTTAAGTGAAAATGAGCCTCGCCGCTCAAAAAAATTAGATTTACAATGAAAAAACACACCAACATCGTTTCACAACAGTTTTTGCGTAAATCAAAGCAACTTTCTTTCGCTCTTAAAAGTCCCAGCGAGGCTGCTTTTTCCGTATTAAAAGTCGCGGATTTTCACGTAAACTAAACGTTGCGCATTTTATATCAGTGAGGCCCAGGTTGATCCACCTTCTGGAATTAACAATTCAAAATTATCTTAAGTTTAGTTAACAGTCACAATTTCTAGTACCTACTAATCATCACTTTAGGATTGTGTGGGTACCAGGGCGATCAAGCATGTTCGAAAAATAGATCGATGGCAAGTGAAAGAGAGAGAGAGAGAGAGAGGGAGTGCTGGAGAACAAAGAAAATAAATGTGCGAATTTACATTTAACATAACAGGTTTTACCCATTGTGTAATAACTTAAGGCAGGGAAGGAAAATGGCTTACATGATTTTGTCCCAAGTATGAAAACAAAATGTACTCTTTAGGCCATGACGGTACCATATAAAAATCCAGAATACAATAAAAAACATTATATATTACATTCATAAGTACATACGTAGAGATCGGTTATTTAACAAATTTTATTTGTTAAATATTTTTAGATAATACAATTTTCTACACAACAAGAATTTGTTGACTTTAATAAATCTTTTGTCTGTATCAAATTTGAAACAGTAGAAACATGTATTCTTTTTCTTTTTTGTGTTTTAGTTAGGATTTAAAAATAAAAAACTCGTTCGACGTTGGCCGATGAATGTCGAATAGAAAGAATTCCTCTTACAATTCTTGAAATTTATGGGAACATGAACTCATTTAATTCATTTTTCATCTGTGATACTTTAGACCAAAAATAGAAAATATTTGAATCTTTGTGTGATCTAAGTTCAATCACATCTGCTAGTGCTCTGTACTGATTATTTATTGCTTCAAAGTTTGTTTGTTCGTGTGGAAACATTTTCACCAGAAGAGATCATATTGAATTCTCCCATAATAACTTGTACTTTAGTACTTCGTTATTAAAGTCCACCTTACATTCTTACGAATCAAAGGTAAAATAAAATACATATTACAACAGCACCAGGTGGTGCCAAATGAACAGGTGATATTTGTAAGAAGTTTGCAGAAGTAGGCAGATTTTGTTGTTGCAGACTTGACACCACCTTGTACATGAATTCGCTTTGACAACAGCATTGCAACAAAAACAGAGAATAATAAAACACACGCAAACAAAATTAAAGAGAACATGAACAAATTTTTAAATTGTACCAAGTAGCTCGCGCTAGTACCACGGTACCAACAAAGTAAAAAATGTACCATAAAAAGTACAATCGCACCATGATTTCCATCCGTGACTTGAGGTTATAGCGCGGAGAGAGAGTTCTTTTGTCTCTCTTTTTATACCCTTCACACAGTGAAAAAGGGTATATATAGGTTTGTCATTCCGTGTGAAATTTCTACAATTTTGATTTCCGACCCCATAAAGTATATATTTTCTGAAAGCTTATGAATAGGGGAGTCGATTAAGCGCTGTCAGTCTGTCCGTCTGTCCGTCTGACCGTCTGTCCGTGTGTATGTTGAAATCAACTTTTTGAAGCCCCCCGACATCCCTTGGACTCGGGTGAGGTATTAAAATATCAGAAATATTCGGGAGTAGATCGCTATTGAAAATCAGAAACATCGGTACATAAACAACTGAGATATGAGCAAAAACCCACGACCACCTCGATTTTTTTTTCACAAAAGCAACATTACAACAACAACATACATACATACAAACGTGTATACTGGTTAGAGAAAACGTGGCATCGAATCCCAGCTGAGCCAAAAAAATTTTTTTTTTAATTTTTTTTTTATTTTTTTTTTTATTTTTTTTTTTTATTTTTTATTTAATATATTATTTATATTTTTATTATTTTTTTTTTTAAATTTTTTTTTTTTTAATTTTTTTTTTATTTTTTTTTGTTTTGTATATATTATATACATAATAATTTTTTAAAAAAATTTTTTTTTTTTTTAAATTTTTTTTTTTTTGTTTTTTTTTAACATTCATACGTGAACTTATAATTTTACAATGGGACGTTTTTATATATGTATGTTTTTATATGTATGTACGTATTTCATATGGGATGAATGGTGATACAAACTACTGTTATTGCATGACTACACGTTGTGAAGGGTACATAAGATTCGGCATTGCCAAATATAGCACTCTTACTTGTTTTATATATAGAGTTTGACAATTCTTGGCACTGAAATCTCTTTTTTATATATGGAGTTTGACATTTATTGCGACACAAGAAAAAAATCAGCTGGGCTGGCACCGCTACCTGTGTACCCTGGTTTTGCCATATTTTTAGGGAATCTCCGGTATTTGAGATGTTTCAGCACATAAATGATTTGTAGACCATATGACTTTGTGTAATCCGATATTAAAGCTACACAGAGAAAACAGTATCGGTTGTGAGTTGCCAATCGCATAGTTTAGTTGTAATAGTGGAATTTATTTTATAGTGGAATTCGGTTATATCTACAGAATTTCGTTTCGGAATATGAATATGTAGTCAGCTTTAATAAATTATGATTCTTGCAATACAAATTTTATAATCACAAATGAAAAGTTCGATTGCAGGAACTGAACCATTCGATTGATAATGAATGTGATGTTCTGTTTTCTGGGTGTTGTTAGCCACCCTATAAGTCTGTAATATGCAATTTGTCAGATGCAATAATTGTACATTTTATGTCGATTCGCTGTATTGATATTCACAGCGACAAGGACACAGTGATACTTTTATTATCTTAAGTGAAATATCTTAAAACATTTTTAATTTAATTTTTTTTAAAGCCTTTTAGGAATATGATAAATTAAGCTAAAACTTTACCACATTCTTTTAAATTTCTGTTAACGGTGCTGGTATCTATAGTTTATCATTTATACTTTATGTTTACGGTACTTGGGCCAATTACCCATTTTTTGTTATTTTGCTATAAAATCTCTTTTTTTTGCAAAATCATTAGTTATACTTGTGTACACCAACAACTTATAATTTTTTTTTTTTTTTGAATTTTTTGTTTTGATTAGACAAACCGAAAGACAGTTAGACAGACAATGTAACAGTCAACATACAAACATTATTTAACTCTGATTATTTGGGTTGAACTTTTATATATTCTTTTTTCTTTTTGTTTTTTTTTTTAACTAACGCGCTACCTTAAGTTCCATATCATCCTCTTAGAAATGTTTTCGCCATGATATGAGATTTTCTCTGCTTTTATAATTCTATTTAAAACACAAAATTTGATTTCTTTAAGCCGTGGCATTGTTAGAAGTGTACTTAATGATTTTTTTTGCTTGTATATGAGTTTTGATCAAGTGTTTTGGGAATTGAATCAGCAGCTAGCGTATACATAAAACGTTCACATTTCAGCTTTAATTTTACATCATGTGCCTTTTCTTCCTAAAAAAAAACTTTCTTCTTTGGAGGTTTGTTTCTATATTTTATTTTAGCTTTTTTTTCTTTCCTGTCGTATATATTAAAACATGTTCATAAGATTTAATATGCGATAAGACAAAATAATAGTAGAATAATTCTTTCTTCTAGGAAAATCCAAAAGACAAAAACAATGAAGATTCATTGAAAATATTAAATTTGAGTGGAGTTTCCAAAGAAAAACCAATTGATTATCTACACAATAAACACGAAATTAATTGAGAATTCCTTGAAAACATTTCCAAATAAAAAAAAGAGGATTAGATGAAAAAAGTATTTTTAACATCTTTGTATCTAAAATATAGATTTTCATAGAACGAATAGAATTATATGGTTAATTGCGAAAAAAATTTCACACATTTTGGGAAACAATTTGATTATAAATATTAAATATAAAAAAAAGTAAATATTAACTTGAGTTCAAGTGTTAGAAAAAGAATCTTAATATATTTACTTAAATCTTTGACGCTTTTCTTGGCCAAGTACAGGCCAATATTTTGTGACAGAAAATGTTGGGGTACTCTACCAGACCGCAAGGGAGTTTTTATATGTACATGTAAAAGTAATGTATTAACTAGTTCTTTTGATTTAAATAGTTTTGTTAAGTGTTTTAATGTGAGAGCAACGGAAAAAGAAACACTTTAACAATTAGTTATTTCAAAAATGATTTTTGTTTAGCACACTCTGAACAATTTTTTATATACAAAATTATTTTGAAACTTTTAGTGTAGGCAAAAACAAAATTTGTTAATGCAAAAAAAGTGATAATAAAAGGGTGAATAATAATAAATAAAAAAAAAATAAAAAAACGAAAAAGGTTCAAGTTGTGGTAAATTTCGTTCTCACTCACTATGACAGTAAATATAAATAAAAATGATATGTTTGATTTAAGTTTTCTATTTCATTAAAACACTAAACATTGCGATCAAAGAGTGCTGATGATAAAACCGTAGCTGGTTTCGAAAATGCATTCCATTCGGTTGGTGTCGGGATAAAACTAAATTTTTCATCTTATTCTTTTATCACAAATAAAAAAAAATGAATAAGCAAATATTGTCTTTAAAACATTAAAAGTTCGTATAAAAGTTGCCGAATTAAGAATTTCGATTTAGCCGCTTTTTAATAAAAAACCAAATGCCTCGGATATATTGATACATATGATGGAGTTGTGGTTTTCATATGGATTATGCTTGTTGGTTTCTCGAACGCAGATATTAGGTTAGTTTAAGTAGGCTGATTATCGGAAGACTCTTGGGTCCATAACTGATTCCTTTATGGAACCTAATAAATGAGATTTTGTGTGTAGTTAGTCCGTCCTCCACTCAGAGAAAATCCAACATTAACATGAGTAATACCAGCACACAGTGTCTAGATAAATAGATGTCTATTAACGGCTACGACTATCTTGTTGTTTTATAACTAACAGCCTCTGCAGACCATCTAGTCTTTGTAGATCTGTATATACTTATGTTACAACTTAAAAGCAGATTCTTTTTATATTGATCGGATGGTGGCCGCATTTTTCACAAAATTTTAAACCACGAGCCACGCTTGTTTTTAAATGCTAAAGATGGTTACAGTTTAAAAGCAGATTTTTTTATATTGGTCCGAATTTTACAAAAAATTTTGAACCACGTTTGGCATAAGTATAATGACACTGTTGTGGTTTATTGAAGAAAATCCGGTCTTTTCGCCAATTTCGCAAAAAAAATTGCGCATCAGCGTTAAATCTAAGACTCAAGCAGCTAGAGAAAATGGTCCACTACAACTTAAAACATCTACAAGTCGGCCCTCGTTTATTGTTTGGTCTGTAACGATCATCAGCAATCAACTCTTGATGGAAACAAACCAGAAATCTATTAAACCTAAATAATAAAAAAGAAAAAATGGGGCTGAATAGGACATGCTCTGAGAAAAAACACATTAAAAGAAAAACGATATAGGGAAATCCGCAGGAAAGCACACAGTTGAAAACGACTGCTGGAGTAAAATAGTAAAAGGTGGTCCAAAAGTCATTATGTGGTTTTAAAATTTAATAACTTTTTTGTTTATTACTTTTGAATTTTTTTTTAATTATAAAATAAACAAAATAAAAACCGTTTTTAGCTTTGCAATGGAACATTTTCCAAAACATCTCGAAATTATGCAACAATGTTAGTCTTGAGTTTAAGGATTGTCTCGGAATTGTTCGCATATTCTATGCAATGCTTACCAGAATTGTTTATGCAAGACTTTGAAAAACTATTTACAGTGAATATAAAGGGTGGTTAAATTTTAAGGGCCGATGTTGATTTTGAATAAAACACAAATTATTAAGGAAATTATTGTCATTTTTTTTTATTATGATAATATTGGTATGCTTCAATTATATATGAAACAAAATATCGGAAAACGGCACACCTCCATCCGATGGTCCAAATTTTCAATGGCAATGTTGATGTTCAATTGTTGGACACGATGATGAGTCGAGGTTGACTGCTCTTTTGCCACACTATCGCGAAAAACAGCAATGGTTCCCATTCAACGAACTAAGAAGGCATTCACAGATGTTTTCACATTTTATACAGACCTGTTTTGCAGAAATTTAAATATTTTTCACAATCAACCCGATTGTGGACGAATTTGAACGATTATGTTGACCAAAACAGTCACGAAGTGCACGAAATGCAGTTTGATTTGAACGCCCATTTTCATAATAAGCCTGAATAACTTTAACGCGTTGCTCGATTTTATATCTTTCCATGCTTCAAATTGAGTTAGTCAAATGAAATGAAGAAAAAAAACTTGTCGTTTAGATGATGCAACATCGGCCCTTAAAATTTAACTACCCTTTACATAAAAAATGACTAAGTTTAAGATTTTGCATCAAGAAAATAATCATTAAGCTTTTGCCACCCCTACACAAAGTTGTACCTACGCCAATGAGTGAGGGTGAAATTAGCGATGGTGGGTCATAGATTCTCAGAACCGCAGAGTCTACAGTTCGGAAATCACTAAAAAACTCAATTTCGTAAAAAGTGCAAGCTGTGGCCTTCACTTGTGACAATGATACAAAACACCAACTACAACAATAGCCAATATATTTATTACTTTTGCTTTTGTTGTTGTTTTTTTAATAGAATTTTTTATTGCGATCTTGATAAAAAAAAAACAGAGGCTTACGCGCTTTTTTGTTTATTCCTCAGGTGAAAATGGGACGAAATTTATGATTTTCAATACCAAATTTATGAAAAGAATCCATGATAAATTTGTTATATCAATTTATCGATATCAATTTACCAGCCGTGGGGTATATGATGGCTTTAAAAAGTTGATTTCAACGCTACCACTGACGAACAGACTGAAATGACTAAATCATCACTGTCGTGTGAAGGGTAAACAAATATATTATGCAGATTCTACGTTCAGCTGTCAGTCCCTCCATTATTTATTATTCAGATGTTACATATTTTATCTGAAAAAATTTAAAAAAACAAAAACAATTTTTTAATTTGTAAGCCCCATGATGAATTTTGGCCCAGCCCTTATATTGGTTTACAGAGAAATGGGTCCGTAGCACTTCTGAAGACTTGTTGATGTCAATCAACAATCAGGCAGTCTTACTCTACTAAATGGACTACTTCATTTGATCGGAAACTAAATTTTTAGAAATTACAGTTACAGTTGCAAATTTCTATATTGATACCCTTGACAAGTGTGTTAAAGTAAGTTTAAACTTTTTACAAATTTGCTTTGTTATTATTAACTAATAAAATCGTTATTTTCTGTTGTTAATTTTTTCAATTTTATATATAAATGATGAGTTTCACCATTTTCATTTTCTAGAACTTGGGGCGCTTTAAAATGTGACTGAAATAATTTAAGTATTGACCATATTTTATTCATTTTTATGTTATAATTAATTTTTTCCTTATTTGGTAAGAAAAACTAAATAAAATAAAGTTCTCTATTGCCTAAAAGAAAAGTCCTTTGTTTAATACATATTTACCAACGGCCTTATTCATAACAAAAATTTGGCATAAAGTTTAATTATAACACACATGCCAAACTCTGGCTAACGATTTACTAAGCTCTTGTTAACGAGCTGCCAAGCGTTCGCCGACTTGTGAAAAACAGCTGTTTAGTGTGGCTGCAAGTACATATTTATCCACTCGTATTATAATGTTATACACATTTAATTGCAAGTAATAGTTTTTATACCCTTCACACAGTGAAAAAGGGTATATATAGGTTTGTTATTCCGTGTGAAATTTCTACAATTTTCATTTCCGACCCCATAAAGTATATATTTTCTGAAAGCTTATGAATAGGGAAGTCGATTAAGCTCTGTCAGTCTGCCCGTCTGTCCGTGTGTATGTTGAAATCAACTTTTTGAAGCCCCCGACATCGCTTGGACCCGGGTGAGGTATTAAAATATCAGAAATATTCGGGAGATCGCTATTGGAAATCAGAAACATCGGTACATAAACAACTGAGATATGAGCAAAAACCCACGACCACCTCGATTTTCTTTCACAAAAACAACATTACAACAACAACATACATACATACAAACGTGTATACTGGTTAGAGAAAACATGGCATCGAATCCCAGCTGAGCCAAAAAAAATTTTTTTTTATATATTAAAAATTTTTTTTTTAATTTTTTTTTTTAATTTTTTTTTATTATTTTTTTTTATTTTTTATTTAATATATTATTTATATTTTTATTATTTTTTTTTTTAATTTTTTTTTAATTTTTTTTTTAATTTTTTTTAAAAATTTTTTTTTTATTTTTTTTTTTAACATACATACGTAAATTTATAATTTTACAATGGGATGTTTTTATATTGTATGTTTTTTATATGTATGTACGTATTTCATATGGGATAAATGGTGATACAAACTACTGTTATTGCATGACCACACGGTGTGAAGGGTATATAAGATTCGGCACGGACGAATATAGCGCTCTTACTTGTTATTATCTACTTCTATGTTGTTTAAAGACTGCTTACTTGACTCACCTTAACAAAAAACGTGTTTTACATTACATGTATGTAGAGATATAATGTCATTATATATACATTTAATATATGTAGAGATATACAGATCTGGGGCCGAATTACGGCATTCTTTAAGAATTCGATCGATATCGAATGGCGTAATTCGGCCCCTGTATTTATTGCATTGTTTATTTGTTGCTATTATTATAAACTATTAATACAGTTTATATACTACTTACATACGTGCAAAAGTTTGTCTGTATAGACTAGAGTGCCAGTTGAATCTATGGTAACTGGTTTTAATCGATTTAGTTTTTCTTTGTAGCTCTGGTGGTGTTGCAACTTTTACAATAAAATAATACGACAGGAACAATAAATAGAAGTGGAGGTAAGAAAAAATAAATCCAATTCCATTCTAGTTTATATTTATTTTTTTCGTCTTTTGTTTTGCTCATAAGTTGTTTTTTGTTGTTGTAATTTTCGCATTAAGCCATCTTTCGTTTAACAGAAACGTCTTAAAACAAGTACCGTTTTACAATGTACGTGTAAAGCTGATTTAAACTAAGAGAATTAAACGTTATGAGAATGTAAAGAAGAAGATTTACACATGCAATAGGTAAATTACAAATTGAAAAGCAAAAGGCTAAACAAAATTATTTTTGTTTTTGTTAATTATCTTTTACATAAGACTAAAAGCGTTATTTTTGGTCAAGTGTTAATGATGAAACAGAATTCTGACGTAACGAGAATTTCGAAACAAATAAGCCTTGAAGAAATCAGTCATAATATAGAGAGATTTTTTTCTTCTGCTTTTATTATTAAAGACACTTACTCTGGCAGCAGTGTGACCATATTCTCAATAAAATTTCAAAACATTTGTAGACAAACCAATATGTTTTTGTTGTTCTGGTGAAACGAAAAAAGAATATAAGCGAATATACCAGCATTTTAGCTAATATTTTGTTTCAAATATTGTATTTGCTGGTACGATTCTCGAGAAAGGCTACTGCAAAGATTAAAGTCTAAAACTATTCGTCCTTATCCCAGTTGAAGCCATCGCTTTTGAATCAACATCACTTTGTTGTTGTTGAAATAAACATCTGTTAAGGTATGAATATCGAATATAAAAAATAAATAATCTTTTTTCGAACAAAATTTTTTTCATTAAGAGATTTTACAGCACAATTTACTCATTTAAAACAATCAGAGCTTCCATTTAAAATATTATACACACCCTTTCATCTGGGATTTTATGCAACCAATTCATTATGATGCATTTGAAATTGTTTCACAATGTTATTTAATTTTTATTTAAAATTTTGCCAAAAAAAGACAACTTTACTATGGAAACATCTAATGATGTGGCAACTGAGTTCAAATTTCTGTATTAAATTAATTTATATTTAATGTATTATTTTTTGTGCAAGTTGATACTCTGAAGTTTGTCTGCTGTCACATGTGTATAATCCGATTACTAAAAATAACCAACTTTACGAAAGAGAAGGAAAAATTAGACCGAAATTGTTGTAACAGTGAACGGAATGTGAATGTGATAACTTACTTCTGGATGACCTCAACTGGATGACATGGATCTGAACGACATGTAGTTTCAGAAAGAAGGCCCACCTATCGCACCTATTTAGAAAAGTAACATAATTTCCAAGGAAAAAATTGGAAGTAGTTCAAAGTAATTACATTTTCAAGACTTTTAAATCAATAGTGTAAGAGCAATCATTATAATTAATTTCTTAAATGCGAAATAATATATCATAAATAACGTACTTAAAAATGTACGAAACATCGTGCAAAATTTCTTAAACAATTCATATAAACAAACAAAATCAACTAATGAAATATCAGATGCTTTTCACTAAATATGGATGAGTTCTATGCATTTATTAGAATGAACTACTTCTTTAGCATATTCATATAAACACATGATCTCCAATGACACGCTAATGGGTTAATCATTAGTGTTTTCACCTAAATTTAATCACTTTGTCACCAGTTGAACCCCTGCAAAATCACTTTTGTGCCATCGTTTTTTTTTGCTGGGTAGTAGTGTAAGCAGATATAAACAATAAAGTTTACATCCCTTCTTAAGTGCATTGCGCATATATTTAAAACTTGGTAATTGTTTAAACTTCATGTAAGAAGAACAGAAAAATATAAATTTTCCATTCGATTTAATATTATAAAAGTTGTAAAGCATTTAAAATTTTTACTAATACCCAGCAAATAAATTATTGTCATTTAGTGAGTTACAGACGAATTTCCACGAATTCACCTCCAAGCTACTGCTAATAAACAAATAATCATTTAATTCATTTAAAATTGAAGCCGGTGGTTATGGTTTTCCACTTAATATCTATTAAAAGACCATAGAACTCTAAACAATACTGTTAAGTATTTTTCAATCGAAAATTACTCATGCAGTTGTCCATATCGGCAATTCTGTTCCCCCAAAAATTTTACATTTGGATGGGAATACATACATGCATTTTACATGTATTTAGCAGGAAGTGTAATGGCTGAGTTCATTGTGTTTTGGACAGAGTTTTCTTTTGTTTTCGTGTCCATTTGTTGGTTTAATTGAGACAAGCTTACTACTAGTGGTAGTGGTGGTAGTCTAAAAGTAAATACACGCGGTGGTTGATGTCTCTTTGGATATTTGTAAAACCGGGAGTGCCTTTAGTCATAATAAAACATATACTTGGGATTTAGGGTTCTTTATATCATTGTTGTTTTACTTTAGTTTTGTTTCTGTGTTATTGTTTTTTATAGTCATTATTACGTGGCATGTAATGCACGAATGATTAAATCGTGTTGAGACTATAGTTGCACAAAACAAAAATCAAAATAATGAAAAGGTCAAAAAACTTAAAAGCTTTAATTTTTTGACAAAATTTAGTTTCATTAACTAATAAAATATTGAATTATAGCGGGGAGTTTAAAAAAAAACAAAAAGAAATATAATTACAAAGTTCTTAATGGCTGTTACGACTTCGAGGGCGTGGGAGAAGACAATTATATATGACCTTAACAATAACAACATTCACACATGACTTGTTTAACTTCAGTTATTATACCCTTTACACAAAAATTAAAAAAATTTGTACAATTTCCGACCCCATAAAGTATATATTTTCTGAAAGCTTAGAATAGGGCAATCGAGTCTGTCAATATAACCCTGTGTATGTTGAAATCAACCCCCGACATCGCCTGGACCCGCATGGATATTAAAATATTCAGGAGCAGATCGGTATTGAAAATCAGACAAATCGGTACGTAAACAACTGAGATATGAGGAAAAAACCACGACCATCTCGATTTTTTCACAACAACAACATACAACACATACATACATACATACAAGCGTCGTATACTGGTTAGAGTGAATCCCAGCTAGCCAAAAAAAATTTTTTTTAATTTATAATTTTACAATGGTATGTTTTTATATGTGTTTGTACGTATTTCATATTAATGAGATGAAACAATAGTTATTGAATGACTACATGTTGTGAAGGGTATATAAGATTCGGCACGGCCGAATCATTGGTCATTATTTCTTTAAATTTTTTTTAATTCAATTTTAAAAAATATTTTTTATTAAAATATTTGTTAGATAAATGGGAGACTTTAAAGCATGTTTTTATATTAGTTCACTAAGATCTTAAATCACACACTAAGAAATAGACAGCAAATACGGCAATTCACGATAATGCCATGTTCACACGGCAATATCAGTCTCGTGATTCGATCTCTGAATCTCGTACGCGAAAACTTGCGTTCAGACAATAGTTCTTGCTTCATTTGTATTTTTTGTTCAATTACACTAGGTCACAAATAACAAACTTTTGTTTGTTATTTGTTTCTAGCATACTTTTTCTCATGGATTTGGACCTACTGAACACGAAAATGAATTTTAAAAATTTTTCTGTCGATTGGTTTGCGAGATACAAATTTTTTAATTTTTTTTTTTTAATTTTTGGAGGTACACTTACTATTTTGAGCATATCTTTAGTCTTCTTTGACCTATTTTATCCTACTACTACTCAAATTAAAGACAATTGAGCTGTCTACAACTTATTCTCAGAAAATTTTCAAATCGGGTTAGTAGTTTTGATGTTGGCGGCTTAAAAAGGTTAAAAAACTGGGTTTTTTTAGTAAAAATGTGGCTGAAAAATTCATATAAAATATAAAACGCGATGTTAACAGCGATTTTAATTTTTTTACGTATAGCTGACACTTTTCCAAAGAAAATAAGCCCTTACTTAACAAAATCTGATGACAAATGGCCGACTTATTATTTTTTTGGTAAACGACCGAAATTCCGCTATTTCACGATTTTTTGATTTTCATTATTTGCACAGCTTACCTACCCAACGCAAACGAATAAATACATTTGAACTTAATTTAAAATAAACAAATTAGTCTTCGTATATTATTTTTTAATTTATTTACAGCACTACATGCTCAATGTATCGCACAATTAGCTAAACTAACGAAATTAAACTAACTAATTAAATTAAGCAAATCAACGCACAAAAAAAATGAGTAAAAACAAAGATATAAGTGTACATTTTATGCCATGTGGAAAAACTGCTGACTTCTTCTTTGTTTTTTGTATTCGCTGCAATCGGTCTCACGTATTAGGGTCCAAATATAGTCACCCATCATAGCCGTGTCATAGATGCCCTGATAGCGTCGTTCCATAGCCTTCAATTCCTGATGAAAGCGCTCGCCGTGTTCGTCGCTCACGTCTCCTAAATTCTCAGGGAAAAAATCCAAATGAGAATGCAGAAAGTGTATTTTAAGTGACATGTGCACTCCCATGGCTTCATAGTTCTTTACCAGATCCTCAACTATGTCCTTATAATTCGGGCTTTTGTTGTTTCCTAAAAAGTTTTCCAAAACAAGCCACAAAAAATCGTGAAATAGCGGAATTTCGGTCGTTTACCAAAAAAATAATAAGTCGGCCATTTGTCATCAGATTTTGTTAAGTAAGGGCTTATTTTCTTTGGAAAAGTGTCAGCTATACGTAAAAAAATTAAAATCGCTGTTAACATCGCGTTTTATATTTTATACGAATTTTTATATGAATTTTTCAGCCACATTTTTACTAAAAAAACCCAGTTTTTTAACCTTTTTAAGCCGCCAACATCAAAACTACTAACCCGATTTGAAAATTTTCTGAGAATAAGTTGTAGACAGCTCAATTGTCTTTAATTTGAGTAGTAGTAGGATAAAATAGGTCAAAGAAGACTAAAGATATGCTCAAAATAGTAAGTGTACCTCCAAAAATTAAAAAAAAAAAATTAAAAAATTTGTATCTCGCAAACCAATCGACAGAAAAATTTTTAAAATTCATTTTCGTGTTCAGTAGGTCCAAATCCATGAGAAAAAGTATGCTAGAACCAAATAACAAAATGGCTGTTGCCTAGTGTTATTTAACGCGGCTTTTTGTTTTTTTTTGTGGTTTATTTTTAAAATGGATAAAAGAAATAAGTAAAATTTAAAATTATTTCTTGAATATAATTTTATACAATTTTTAAATTTACGTTTTTCCATTTTAATCTATATATATAAAAATGTGTGTTTGTATGTTTGTTTGTGCTTTATAGACGGTTAAACGGCAGGACCGATTTCCTTGAAATTTTCACAGAATCTTTCTGTATGTCTGGAAGGAACTATAGGCTATACTTTGGTTTGAAATTGTAAGTAGGCGGGGTGCCACGCCCTATTAAAGAATAAGTATTAAATATTATATATCACGAAAGTTAATGCAGCTAGAGTCTTCAAATAAGGTACGGTAAACTTTGACATCCACACGAACATTTGGGTAAAAAATGGGCGGACTTTCGATAGTAGGCGTGGCCACATGAATTAAATACTAAATTTCGTATATTTGGAAAACGATATCGATTAGAGTACTAAAATTTTGCAAGAGCAACTTTGACACCCAAATAAACATTTCAGGAAAAAATGAGTACATTAGAAATAGTGGGCGTGGCAGCTCTCATAGCAATTGAATACTTAAATTCGTATATTCGGGAAGCAATGACAGTTAGAGTACCCAAATTTTGAACGAGAAGCTTTGACATCTATATGACTATTTTGATAAGAAATGGATGCTTTAGTAATAGTGGGCGTGGCAGCTCTCATAGCAATTGAATACTAAAATTTGACGTCTTTGATAAGAAATGGTTGATTTAGTAATAGTAGGCGTGGACTTGCAAAATAAATATATTTTTAAACTATAAAATTTTTATTTCATTACGATGGGGTGGCGAAGCACACCGGGTATTAGCTAGTTTAAATATATATTTGAATACTTATTTTTTGTATTGAGCTTGAGACCACTTTTTTTATAAAAAATAAAAATAAAATTTAAATTATTTTGTATAAATTAATAATAATAGAAAAACAACTACTGATACAAATAAAAAAGATCGAAAACATTTATTTATTATTTAAATATAAATTTTTAAACAGACATATACATTCATATTTTTTATTTCCCCTATGATTTTTTTTAATTTTATACACATAATATTTTTTTGTGTTTACCTTTGTTTATGTTTTTTTTTTTGACAGCCAGTGCAGATAAATTAGCGATTTTTTGTTATCAAAATTGGAGATCCAAAGCAATTCAAAATGAGCCAGGAAGATTCACTCTTAAAATTTTGTATGGCGAATCCTGTAGTTTTAATCAAGATTCGGTCGCGAATCTTGAATGAGAGAGCGAACTTCGAATTTTGCTGTCCGTGTGAACAAAATCACCGACTTTTCGATAAACACTTAAAACACGGTTGGTTTGTTTTAGTATAGTTTTTTAATTTTAGGCAACCTTGGAATACTATTGGTAAAAGAGTTTATTCAAATTATATGCAGTGTATGTATAATATATAAACACAAAGAATTTTTGTAAATTTGATCGTTAATAATTGTTTCAATTCTATGTACCTATATCATATTAATTTCGATTTTGAACATAAATCTTATAAATCTTTGCATACGACTAACCTTAACAATATAATAAAAAACAACAATAATTTTTTTATCAAGACTCTGAAAGAACTCTCAGCTTTATTTATGAAAAGGAAAAACAAATTTTAGACCCCGAATTCAGAGTGTTAAAATATGTAATTTTTAAAAGAAGTAAAGAAAATTTTCAAACTTTTTAGCGCTTAAAAAAAATTTATAACGTAAAATTCAAGAATGCTGATTCTCATTAAACATTAAAAAATCCCAGTTTATTTAAATTAAACAAACCAACTACATTGTATACTCTTTTTTTCTTCTTCATAAAGTAATTTCAGTTTATTAATAAACTAACGAAATAGCACATCATAAAAATTATGCAGGATATTTTTTGTTAATGGCTTAATGCAAACTAACACAGACTATTGGTAAAAGTTTTTTTTTTTTTTATTTCTAAATAGACCTATTTCCTTAAGCGGTTTTCTGTAAAAATAAATATGGAAATTTTTCGAAATCAAAATACATAAAAAAAAAATAAAAAAAAAACTGAAACCCTCAAAACTTCAATGATGACGATTGACAGCAATTCAATAAAAACCAATTTTGATTGATTTATTACTTATATAAAAAGCAAACATGACAACACATGACGTGAAATAAATAAAGAAAACTGAAAAATTTTCCTCAATTCAGGTTGATCACAAAATGGTATAAGAAAAGTGAGAAAAAATATTTTGAATATGTTTTATAATTTCTGCTTTAAGTAACGTAAGATATTCATAGTAACGCTTAAAAAATACCACACGCATATACGGAACTTATAATCAATATTTTTGTATGCCTTTCAATACATACTTTATCTACTTAAAAGCTGATGAGAGACATTGATGATGTGGGCAAAATAGATATCAAATAACTTTTTGGTATGATTATGCAAAAATCGTAATAAAAAATAATAAAAACAAAAATATATCCCCGTGAAACGCATTGTAGTTTTACATAACTAACAAATATGAAGCAGTTAAGCGAAGTATGGTTAATTCAACTTATAGACAGAGGGAAAGACGGACGAACGTTTACGGAGGAGGGGTTAGCTAAACAGACAACTGGAATCCTAATATATGTCGAATGGTAAATTATGTAAAAATAATCCTATAATAACGAAAAAAATAATGCTTAATTAAATATAAAACAAAAAATAAAAAAAAATTTAAAGTTACCACAGACAACGAACGGCACTATAATCATATTTTACTTATTACGATGTTCAAATACTGTGAAGGACAAAAGTGTTAAAGTGTGCGCCCATATATTAAATAAACAATTTGAATGGTTTGTTTAAGGAAAACATTACAAATTATTTAAAATAAATTTAAATGGTGTCTCAGTAAGAATGCACAAAATTTAGTGTATCTTTTCTTTTGTGCAAGTGGCAACTCTGAATTTTGGCAGATGTCACATATGTAGCGCTTTACGAACGAAAAACCGGTTATAGTTGTGAAAACTTATGAAAAAAAATTTGATAAAAATTTGGTTAGACTATCTAACAACCACCCTAACCATAACCATCAGCCGATAAAATACAACTAATGTGTTCCATTTGAATAGTGTTCATTGAAGGCGCCGGCAATTGATTCAATAATTAATAAAGCAAAGTGAAGTCAATGACAATTTTTCAAAAGAGGTAATTATTTCCGATAAAGTGTTTTCATCTGAATAGCTTCGTGAATACACAAACTCGTTAAACAGTCAACTGTCTGGTGTGAATTTTGTTTAGTTGGCGTGATTGGACGTTACTTTTTTGAAGATGAGGTCGACATTGCAGCAACTGTGAACGGGATTCATTACATGAACATGTTAACGACCTCAACTGAATCTAGACGACGCCACCTGCTACATTGCACATGAAAAACTCAATTTATTATGTTTATTTTCAAAAATTCTGATAATGAGATTAGACGCCGTACAATTTTTCTTTGGATCTTGTAAAATCTTAAGTTTATATAAATAAACCAGAAACAGTTCCTGAACTCAAATCCGAGATACAAAGTGTTATCAGTGAGATAAAGCTACATCTCTGTGAAAAAGTTATGCAAAATATGATTTTATTAATGGCCTGTCATCAGAGCCGTGGGTACCATTTTTCGGAAGACGTTTTTTTTTTACAATCTTATAAAAAAAAAACACAACTATCTCAAAAAATACGTGTTTTCATTTTAAAGTAAAAAAGTGTATTCTTATTGAGATACCCGATACTTTAAAAATAAAAAAACTTTTTTAGTTTTTTATAAGTGGTCCGCCATCTAACGTTATTTTTAACTAGTGCTTATTTCGAGAATGGTAACACTTAGCTCATGTCTGATTTGACAGATAACTTAGTTTTATCCTTCTGCTGAACGAATATGGCTGTGTATACGCTTGAACAACGCTGGGAAATATTGTGACATTACTTTGGCCGATTTTGCCAAAAAAATCATCTTTTCAGATGATGCTCATTTCGATCTTCTCGGGTATGTAAACAAGCAAAATTGTCGCATTTGGAGCACAGAAAACCCGCACTCATACATTGAAAAGCCGATACACTCAAAACGAGTCACTGTTTTGTGCCGATTTTGGTCCAGAGGTATAATTGGGCCATTTTTCTTTGAAAATGAGCCAGGAGTGGCCGTTGCAGTCAATGGCGATCGTTATCGGGCCATGTTGAACGAATTTTTGTTTACAAAAATTGAAGAGGGGGATATTTGAAACATTTCGTTTCAACAGGACGGCGCTAAAATTAATTTTTAAAAAAAAGTTATTTGGCGGACCCTTTATATTGTAAATCTATCCAAAATTTTTATAAATAAAAAAAATCATTAGAATTGGAAAAAGGGAAAAAGAGAGTCAAATGTTTATTCCTGACTCTATATATTTTTTATATTGGAAATAGGGTTTGGGATTTCCCGGTCTTTTTACTTTCCCGGGAAACGGGAATTAAAAAATCGTCTTCCCGGGAATTCCCGGGATTCCCGAAAATAATATTTCTTTTAAAATAAATAATGTTTGTTAACATTAACATCACGATTTGGTTAATAACTCATTGTTTTAGTAGTAGTTTAATTTCCATTAGAGTCCTTATTGTGTCAGCATTACATCTTCCGGAAATATAAACTTAACCCAAATTATAAAAATAATTATTGCCATGTAAACAGATACTTTTTTTTGACAACACTACTCCACTCGTCTAATACAAGAGTAAACCTCAAATTGTCGCAAATTTGACTCGATATTGTTTTCACCATCGTATTTTTAACGGCGCTGGTAACGTCATATTTTTACTGAAAAAATTTTGACAAATAAAAGAACTTTGTGTAATTGTTCAAATAGATATTCCATCGACTGCTGCCAATTTTGAAACAATTTCTGGTAATGTTTGGGTGTCTAAAAAACTTTTAATGGTGGAATTATTTTTTTTATTTAGTGCAAGTGTTGAAGAATCGTTTTCAAATTTTATTTTATGGACCAAAAGAAGGTGCCGTATGAGACCACTAGTACTACCGCCCTTGAATATTAACCTTTTCGGGCAAATATTACATTGTGCTGCGTTGTCTACTTTTCGAAAATAGTTCCAGACTTTAGACATTCTTCTAAACAAAGTGAATTTTCAAAAGAAGTATTATTAGAAAAATTCAATCATAAATAAAAAAAATTATACTTACAAATTCTGTGACCACTTTTAAAAACAATTTGTACGTACGATTATATTTATAAAATGAACCACGGAAACTATTGCTGGTTTTACGGTTGTTATAAAAAACATTTATATACAAGAAAACATTTAATTATGTATGTATGTAATTAATTCACTTGAAATTTATAAGTACTTTTTAAAAATAATTCCAGAAAGTCGTTAACTTTGGCGTGAAATATTTTTGACCGACGATGTTTGTTTTTCTTTTCCATATTCGTATTTGAGAAAAGTTGTAAATACTTAACAATTAAAAAACGCTAACAAATTAAAAACCTTACTTTTTATTCAAATATTCTCTAAATTTTCCAAAACAGATAAGAAATTAAAAATAAAATTAAATATATTTCCTAATATACTACATATTTTTTATTTCCCGTTTTCCCGGGAATAAGAGCAAAATTTTTCCGGGAATATTAAGTTCGACATTTTATGTCGATAAAGTACGATCTTTTTACACTATACCTCACAAATCATAAGGTAAACAGTAAATTTTTATTGCAATTCTAGTAAATTTAATTGCAAACTAAAAACATTTTTGAACTTTGTAAGCAGTGCACACATGGAAATGCTAAATTTATTTATATGCGAAAGCGCAATAAAATATGTAGGGCTTCTTATTTCAGAAATAAACATTTAATTTAATTGCAATTTTTATTTTTATTTTTGTATTTGTCCTTTGGTTAAAATTATCCTCCTACTTAATTTTCAGTTTGAGCATCGAAAAGATAGAACTTACGAAATTGTATTAAAACAGTACGAACTTCTCTGCATTAAATTAATAACTGAGTTTTTCTTATAAACTCAACTTATGTTGTAAGTGAACAAGTTCTGTTTCTACTGGGACAACGTTGTATTTTATAAATACAACATGAGTCTGGTATGCGCGTAAGGGATAGTAAATTATTTTAGCGGTTATTAGTTTGAAAATATTAAACCGATTTCTATTACTACAATGCTTTATGGAAACACCTTTTAAATGATATATTTAAGTTTTAAATCGTTTGACCAATAAAGGGGAAAATTGTTATTAACTGTATTGCCTTAGCTAGACTTCTTCATGTATCACTGTTACCTTTATCAACAATGATCAGGGTGAGGGCATACGTTACGTTGTTTATAAATCACATACAAAAATCATGTGTTCTACAAGCATTCTTGGAAACAGGTAAAAACTAAGCAAGCAGTTCATGTAGCGCTTTTTGTTAATGTGCTCTTTTTTTGTAAGTCGTGATTAGTCAGCCAAAATTTAATAGATTTTTTTTAATACATTTAAGGGCATGTGTATGATATTCGCTATAGTCAATTGTAAACCTGTCAGATGTGTTAATTTGTGCTAATGAGAATCTTATTTGTAGTAACAGTTTTATGAGTCTAATATGGATATTATGATCACCATGGAGATTTGTATCTCTACAAAATTAATATTAAGAAAATTTTTTCTTGCCACCAATACTTTTGACTTTTTTTTTAAATTTAAAAGGACATTACCTTTTCAAGTTAAAAAATAATATAAAAATTTAAAGATAGGTGTGGAATTTTGACGTTGCAATTTTATCACAAAAGTACATCTAGAGTTGTCAAACCTTGTTTCCGAATGATTCGAAAAACCGGGGTTTTAAAATTTGTCGGTTTCCGAAAAATTAGAAAAATCTGGTTTTTAAAATTTGTCAGTTTTTGAATTATTTGAGAAACCGGGTTTATGTGTCGAAGAATTCTTTAATATCAAATAGTTTGTTGTGGCTAAATACATATGTCAGACAACTGTTGAATTAAATTTTTTTAGAAATTATTTTCGTCTCCAACACATGTGGTCATAGCGCAATTTTTCCTTTATAGTGTGTGCAGATTGAATTTTGTTTGTCTTTTTTTTATGTATTTGTTTTGCAGTTAAGTTTTAATAAGCTAGTTACATTCTGGGACAGTCATATTATTAGTTGCAACTAGACTGTAGGAAGAGTGACAGATTCGTTAAAATGCAATAATGACAAGAAATTTGCTTTACAATTTCGATTAGAAAATAAACTAAATATTTGTTTTTTTGTTTTTATATTAACAAAAATATGAAATAAAATACAGGGTTTACAAACTGGATTTGCAAACCGGTTTTAATTGTAAAATGCCGAAACCGGTTTTTTTAAATTACGGTTATTCAAATTATGCTAATATCTTTCCCATCTATGGTGCTGTAGGGTATAATAGTTTTTATATAGTATTTGAACATCTTTTTTATTAAAGCTAATGTATGTGTGTGGCATAAATCACTTGTTTTAAGGTTATCAAATTTAAAATAGCATCTGCGGTTTGTTTATTTTCTTTTAATATTTTAATTTTTTATGAATGAAAAATCACTATGAACTATATATGGCATAACATGTGTCGCTTGCAGACACTTTTGTCTAGTCAAATATTACAATGACACAAGATGGATGGGATGATGGAGATGGAGAATGGAATTTGTTACGCGATTAAATGTAGGATGACATATGTTCAATAAAAAAATTAATTTAAATTGTATCTTTGGAAAAGGACCACATATGAATTATTTTTATTAAAAAAAAAATTAAAAAAATTCTATATTATAATAAATAATTGGTTTAGAGATATAAAAATTTTTTTTTACTTTAACAAAGGGCTAATTTATTCTAGTTTCAACTCTACCTTTTCCGTTTTTCTTTCATATACACATTTTACAATTCAAATAAAAATCACAACTAAGAAATTCTACTTGGGGCATGTTACCTTGGCGAAGTGTCCACAGCTTGCTGTTTTTATTAGTCTTGGGTAAAAAGGACTCTGCGATAAGGATTACCGACAATCACCAGTTGGCAAAGTAAAATAGTTTTCTAGTGCAGATAAAACGCCAGTAGTAGCGTGGGACTCAGTTAATGAAGGGATTTTTATACCCGCCACCAAAAAAATGGTGTGGGTATATTAATTTTGTCATTCCGTTTGCAACGCATTGATATTTCTATTTTAGACCCCACTAAGTATATATTTTCTGAGTCCTGTACCCATGTTCTGTAACTTTAGTGAGAACTTCTCGCATCGAAAAGTCATGAAACAAAATATCCCACCGTTTCTCGATGTGTGAGAAAAAAGTGTATCTGTAACTCATGGCGAAAAATACCATTTATGATTACGTTGTTACGTTAGAGCTATCAAAAATTATACTTAATTATAAGAAGAAGAAGAAAAAAAAATAAGCTTTAGAAGTGCGGAAATAATAATACATATAAAATTTAGAAAATAAAAGTGTTTAAAAAAATAAGTGCAGAAGAAAGAAATAAAATGTACAATGCAGCTTTAGTTAGAGCGGTTGGGGATGATGAAAGGAATATGTTGCGGATTCATCGCAAAAGGTTGTGCGATTCAACAGACTCTTTTGAAATGCCGGAGAATTGATTTAAGGAACTATGTATATCGCTTAAGCAGATCATCAGCAATGGTTCTGCTTGAAGGCACCTTTTATGAGAAAAGGTGTAAGGAATACAAATTTGCCTTCACTTTCCAAGACATTGGTAACATTGTTTCCTTTTGATGATAAACATAATGATGATGGTGGTGTATTTATGATTTTTGTTTAGGACACACGACATACAAATTAAACAATTTGGTTCAACAATAAACACTTTTTGTAAATATTTAAGGTCTAAATAAAAAAGGAATAAAAAAATTATAAAAATTATTTCGAAATTGAAATAAAAAAAAATAATAATAATAAAAGAATTTAGCAATTTTATTTAGTTACTTAGTTTTTTTAAACTTTAAATGACTTTGATGATTGTAAAAATATAATCAATATAAAATAAAATCTATCTTTTTTAGAAATATAAAAACTTTTGTAAATTAATAGTTAGATAGTTACCATAAATTATTTCCCGTAGTAAGAAAATTTATAACCTCAAATTTAAAGTAATTAATTTTTCATTTCCTAATTTCTTTCTTTTACATACATAAAAGTTTAAAGCACAAAAAAAATATTATTTCAATTACAAAATATTTTATAGAAGGTTCGATAGTTTAAACTCGATATCTAATTTTCCTTTTTGTTGCTTTGAAACCCGCATATTTTTCTTAACGTTAACAAATTTATAATATTAATACATACATATGTATGCATTAAAAATAAAAAAAAACATTTAAACTTTACATTTTCCATGTTTTTGTCACTGATTTTTGACTTTTTATATTTTTTGGCTCAAAGTTTTTGCAATCTCGCGGTCTTTTTGTTTGTGACTTATTTTGACAGTTCAAAGTGAGAAGTTCTCGCCTGAAAACTTTACAGAAACACTTTTTTTATGGCTTACGAGTATTTTTTTTACGTGACAGGTATTTCTCGCATGAATAGTTACAGAAACAGTACAGTGAGAAAAAACAGCTGTTTGTTTCGATTTGTTGTATTTCTGTACCAATTTACATGTTCCAAGTGAAAAGTTTCTCGTAGCGAGAGTTACAGAACATGGGCACTGGTTTGTTTGGTACTAAAAATGGGCCAATTCGTAATCGTAGAAAGAGAGTAATGCAAGTGTAGGTAAAAAAACATGTCCTTCCAACATCGAATAAAATGCAATTGTGTCCGTGAGTAAAAAAATATTTCTTCCTGAAAATTGGTTAAATCTATGCATTAGGAAGTTTTTACCACAGTGGATTTTTCGGTATATTTAATATTTAAAACGTAATAAAACTTACAAAATTAGATGAATGATTCTAAAATTTTGCAAACGTCACGAAGCCCACATTTACGCCCATATAATGCCTTTTCTTAAATTTATATAGTTTCTCTATGGACAAAGTTTTTGGAAGAATAAAGGACTATATTGAAATACCCAAATTGCATGTATTAGCAGACATCTCCTTTCATTGAAAAACTAAATTTACAAAAATATTTTAAAAGAATATCGAAGTTATATAAAGAAAAAGATTATTCCATAGCGGTTACTGTTAAAAACAAAATAATAAAATTTGTGCTGTAAAAGTACATCAAATTGGTGGTGGGTATAACAAATTCGGCACAATCGAATATAGTGCTCATACTTGTTTCTTTCCTCCAAAATATCATAAAAGTATAATTAAGTACTAAATTCAAATGCAATGCGTGTTAAAAATTAAATAAATTTGTAATAATTTCAAGCCATAATAAATAATAAATTTATTTTTTTTAAATTTTATCCCTTTTCCGTACAAAAAAAGTCAATATATGAATCATAATTTAAAATTATTTGTTGCTTTTTGTGTTTTAAGAATTTTTATGTTACGCTTCGTTGCAAAAAGAGAGTTTTGTAAAATTAAAAAAGTGAACAGATTCGAATTTTGATGGATAAATGATTTGTGTGATGAGACGCGGAGATTCAACAGTAAAATTTTACAAAATTATTCGAGCATTACATATAGTTTTTGTAATTTTCTTGTTCGTTCTACCATTGATATTTCTCAATTCTTATTGACATTTTGAAGGGTTTTGAACTTTGTAAATAAATATTAAAGAGAAACTGAAAATATTTATGGAAATTAACTTACCTTCTTGTGAGAGGCAATATGTTGTGCATGATTGTCATCACCTGCAATACAAAACACAAATAAAACCTTAATGCATTAATATTTTATTAAGAGCAAATATTAGTTTTGAATGTTTCTTTTACCAAAAAGTAATTTGTAAAAGAATTAATTATTTATTTAGAAGAGAATAATGAATGTATGATTGATATGTAGTAATAGACCACCCTGAGTGGAGTATATTTAAAACTTATTTTAAAGTAGATTACTTCATTAATTTTTAATAGTCAAATTTCTTAGTTCTTTGTATAGTAAATACTTTTCCACTAGCCATTGATTTGTATGGACTATGAAAAATTCTTTTATGAGCACATGAATTTGTCTTGTGTGAACCAAGGCATATCTATTTAGGTACATACACTGAGCCAAAAAATCAACTTTAAATCAAGAAGATTGCGTTTTTGTTTTTAAATTGCAGCATTTTCATTAAAATAATTTTAAAACAAGAATGTTCTTTTTTATTTTAAAATTTTACATTGTTATTTATACAATTTGGTCATAAAAAGATTTTTAAAACAAAAATGCTCGTTTTTGTTTTAAAGACGAAAAATTTTTACCTAAACAACTTAAAAATAAAAATGTTTCCTGATTATATTAAGATTTACAATTTTTTTTTTACAATGAAGCAAGAAAAAACTAATTTCAATTAAAAATTTTCCTTTTTGTTTTAAAAACGAAAGTTTTTGGCTAAACAACTTAAAAATAAAAATGTTTCCTTGTTATTTTAAGATTTATAATTTTTAATACTGACTTTATTCTCTATTAAAAATTTTAAATTTAAGTAGAACCATTATAAAAATAAGAATGTTGATTTTAAATTCAATGTTGATGTATAAAATATGTCCGCCATTTTTTTACAAGCGTCATTCTAAAAGTTACAGCAGTGGAGTAAAGTTGTGAAAGACAGAATTAAATTAAAATAAAAAATTAACATGGAAGTTAAGGACATTTTTTTAGAAGAATTTGAGCTGAGTGGAACAGCAATATCCAAGGAAGATAGTGATCCACTTTTAGAACTTTTAAATAAATATACGTTTGTACCTTCATATTTTAATAAATAAGTTTACATTTGTACCGTCATTAAATAAATAAGTTTGTTTTGTTAGTATACATAATAAAAAAATAAAAAAATTGTATTATTTTTTGACATACGGTAAGTATGAAGCAATGTAGAAACAAAAACGCACATTTTTCATTTAAAAATGGTCCATTATTAATTTAAAAATGGTCCATTATTAATTTAAAAATGGTCCATTATTAATTTAAAATGGTCCATTTTTAATTCAAAAATATATATTTTTAATCTAAGAATGATCAACTTTCTACTAAGATTGTTTTTGAATTTAAATCAAACATGAAAAACTTTAAAACCACAATTTTTAATATTGAATTTAAAATGTTTTTAAGTAATCGCAACATTTTAAAAATAAGAATTAAAATTTTTAAAATAAGAAAAAACAAACTTAGTTCTATTTTATCACGGTTTTATTTTAAAAATAAGGTTGTTTAAGCTTGATTTAAAAAAAATTTTTTTGAGTGTACATATCGATGATCACAGGTAAAAAGGCGCAATTCCAATACATGTCACTCAACCACACTTCGACACTAAAATTTTATGAAATATTGTCAAAAATACCAGTTTTACAAGCAATTTAACAAAGGAAATTACATTTTATTAAATACATTATTACATTTGCCTTGTCCTTTAAACTTACAATTGTTTGAGTTAGGGCCTTTCTTCCTGCGACCAACAATATATAAGATGCCAAATTGCTAGCAGAAAACAACTTTTTTTTAAACGTTTTCTGTCGAAGCAAATTCGTACAACAGGGATGAAAAAGTTTGTATGATCAGTTTGTTTTAATACTATTAAAAAGGATAGAAAGGTTGTTACAGTAGCATAGTTGTGATTTTTTTCTTGGATTGTAAGGAAGGGTATGTCCCGATAAGGTATGGAATAAAATATCCGTCAAATAGATACCACTGCTCAGATGAAAGGCCATTATTCTCTTTATGGAATTTTCCATGACTTTTTCACAGAGGTGTGGCTGTATCTTTTCGATGCCGCGTTAGAACTGTGATTTGAACTCAGGGATTGTTTTTATTTAACTTGAAATTTCTCAAAATTCCAACGAAAAAAAATCGCACGGCGCACAGAGGAGTATTTGACCTAAAAAGCTGACCAAAAAGGCAAAACTGAATTTTAAGAAATCTTAATAACTAAGTACGTAGCTCGACAGACAACAATATTTTACATTTTATTGCAAATTTTTAAGACTTTTAGTTGCGATTTGTAGCTCTGAGACCCTGCTAAAGTCAGGAAAGTGAAGAAAATTATATGAGATTTAAATGTTTTTTTCGGTTTCTGGATGTTTATTTGTTATTTTTTTTGCGGCCAAACGAATAAAGGTTTAACAATAATTTTTTTTTTTCGCTGAAAGGTTTGATCAAAAGTTATTTAAAAAAGTAAAAAAAAAATTGAAATATGTTGAATATTCATGTTGAAACAATTCGTACAAAAGGTAAAAAAAAAATTATACACTTTTTTTGCAAAAAAAAAGAAAAAGAAGAGGTTTTTGAAAGTGAGGTTAGCATCTCTACGAATTATGTTTGATACCACAATAAAACTCGGAATCTCTAATTTTAGAAACAAAAAAAGTTTGCGCAAGTTTGCGCCATTATTTTTGACGATTTTTTTAAATGTTCACATTTCTTCTATTTTTGCTCATCAGGCACATTTATGTCGTCATAAACTTTAATATATTTTGAATTATTATTGATTTCAACTGTTATTCACATCACTTTTAACACTTCACAATGTTAATACCTGCCTATAAATAATTATAAATTTCACAAATTCTTTATTATCGATAATAGTTATAAGGGAATGTCCCACAAATCCCCATACAAGATATTTTTATATACCTGCTCTACAAAACATTATATGTTTAAAAATATATACCGTACCTAATACGAATAATTATTAAAAGCATTTATCACAAAAATAAGTTTACAAAGAATAAATACAGGTACATAAAAACTACATGGGCACCCAGGTATCAGGCTACCATCCAATTGTCAGAAGAAGCTGCCGAGGCCAGAAATAAGCACTTACGATTATATCGTACGAATTATTCGAGTAAATTCAGCAGAAGCGATACAAATCGAGATGTTTTGAATAGGTTATTTCAGAGCAGTGACCCTTTTATTAGATGCATTACGCAAAGAGAACGGATTAATAAAAAAAGCTTTTTCATCAGAAACCATCACACTTCTTCTTCCTGACACCGATGATTTAGCTAACGAAAATATACATACGACATAATAATTATTAAAAAATTTTTATTAGTTTAACTTTTCCGTATATTAAGTATTTAATAATATAAAATAAAAATGTAATAAAGCCTTTTTCACAAAATTTTTCTTTTGATTTAGACCGTAAATCATATGTATGCATGTACACAGTCTGTTAAGAATTAGTTTAAACCATTAAAATCAACATTTGTTAATTGAGTTTTACTATTTATACCGACTTTTATTCCTTAGAAATGTGGCTTTTGGAAAAATCTTAAAAATTTAAACTTTTTGGTTCTTGAATTTTTTTTTTATTGTATTTTGAAAACAAAAAAACGTCGACGAATTTTGCAGGAAAATTTTTTTTCGCCATTAAATTTTTAATAACTCCGAAATAATAAAAGATAGAAAAGAATTGTGTTTGGTTAGTTTAAGAAGAATTTTCCGGTGCGTCTTCTGATTCTCCTGCTATTAAAATTAGAAAATCCATTTTCATGTTATGACAAAATATATTAGGCAACACAACGATTTAGGGGGGTGAAATATGCCACGCCTTTAAAAGAAAATCCTTACGTACTAGAGAAAAATGGATAACAGATTTAAATTAAGGGCATCAAAATCCAAATAGTCCACATACTTTTATTTCTAGGGTAGACGAAAATTTTTTTTTTTGCGCAGTGTACTTTTGTTGCGCAGTGTAATTTTTTCCAAATATGCCACTAGACTTTTTATATCATACAACACCTAAAACTAGCAAAAACCTAAAACTTTTCACTCAAAAAACACGCTTAATAATATTGGCAAGCTTTTCAGGTCAAATACTCCTCTGTGCAACGTCGGGAAAGCATTATATTGATTTTCTTTTTTTGCCTATGTGGTTATACTGAGATGAACGCGTTTCAATATTTGAAAGGTAATTCTAATGGAAAAATAGCTAAAAGTATTTAAGGCGACTAACGAAACACTCTAGCTTCATTAGCGCTGCAACGCTAAATAGGAAATGTTAAGATTCTTTAGATACTTGTTATTTAAGTCTTCTTTAGAACATTGATATCTTGTGACTATATTCAATTTTCTATTAAACTTGATGTAAGAATTAAAATGGGTTTTTGATCATAAGAACCACTTCGGGAGTGTTTGGTATTTTTGTGGATTCAAAACCATATTTTAATAGCTTTAATAAATATGTCAAAGAAAAGATTAACTGCTAGCAGTATCGTAATGTAATTTAAGCAATTGCTAAGACTAAAATTTTTAATTTTTTTGTGACAAAGTTTGAATTATCTGAATGGTAAGTGTGACTAGGAGTGGCCTTTAATCTCTCATTGAATAGGATCTTATATCAAAATTGATTTAAACCTGCTTTAGTGAACAGAAGAGCTGCCAAAGCAATACTATAGGCGGCAGTACGTAGAGCCCCGTTGCAATAAACTTTTTACCGCCTACGTGTGCATATTTAATTGTACTCAATTAAGTTTTAATTGTATTAAATTAATTAAAAACAACAGTATCTTTTTGACTGTGAAATGCGAGACATCAATTAAGTGTGGTTTAATGATGTAAATCTAAATTAATTAAATTTGTGCAACACACAACGGGGTTCATAGTACATATAACATATAACATACGTATATTAATCAGCATTAATACGAAATATTGAAGCACATCAAAACGCTTGATCGAAAACAAAAAGTCTTCAAATATCAGTTGCATAAATAATTTCTTTTTACGGTGAATTACTTCTGTATTTTCTTTTTCCAACAACAGTTTAATTTAATATACCTTAATTCTTTAAATAATTGAAGCACATTTAAAGTTTTATTAAGGTTAAAGTGGTGTTTCTAATTTTTTAGCCATAACTGTTTTCAACTTATTAACGCTTTTGTAATAAAGAGTCTTTATCCTACTGACATTTCATAGGTACTCTGCAGCCGAAAACATTTTATAAAGCCTAGAGAGTAAATTGTTTAAATTTCGTTACAATATTGTGTTGGTTATACATTTAGTAAGACTCAATGTCCGTCCATATAACTATTAATTCGCTTGCCTGTCTGTTTGACTTTTATATGTTCAGCTCTGGTAACTGTTGCAGTCTGACTTTACTGACTGCTTTCATTTATATTTTCTACTTTTGACTTTTAACGCTTTTTTAAATAAAATATTTTGTTGTTATTGGTGTTGTAGTCTTATTTTAATGACTATAATTAACAATTTAAAATGTGTGTAACCTAATGAAAGTGTTAGAGGTAGGTATTTAGTCGAATCAAGATAAATTCGAATTCATAGTTAGAAATTATACACATACAGATAGATGTATGGATGTGTATGGATTTTATTTTTTTTTTTTCATTTTTGATATTTAATTTGAATAAAAATATGTTTGAGAAAAAAATCAACAAAAGTCAATAAAAGCGAATTTTAAAAAAACAGAAAACAATTCAAATTAACAAAACAAAAAAAAACAAAAACGACAAAATTTTTTTTAATTAAACACGATCTGAAAATATGAATTCTTTAGAAAACAGCTTCACTTTAGACAAATTTAAATGTCTTTTTAAATTTATTAGTTTCTTAGGAAATTCGAACAGATCACACCAAATCTTACACTGCAAGCAAACAAATCATTATTTATTTATATTTCTTACTCTACATGAAAAGGTTTTTTATAAGCACAAATTAGAAAAGGGGACATGTGCTGATGATTTTTTGAAATTAAATTACTTAGAAATACAATGATTGCCATGTGTTACTTCCATTTTATTGTCTGCAAAATGTTTTGTCAAACAAAATTTTTTTTATTGGGGCTTTTCAAACTAAATGACATTTAACGGTCATTTTACTACATAATTAATTTATGATTATTTTTTTTTGTACGCAAAATAAGTATTTTGTCAGCATTTGTTGAGTTCTATTGTTCATAACATTTGGCGAATAGACTTTAAGATAAAAAATGTTTTTAACTTGAAGTATGTGATGTCATTAAAAAAAATGTTTTTGAATCGTTCAACCTATTAAATCACTATGTAAAGAAATTAATAACAGAAAGACGTTATTGATTTTGAAATCAGATGCTATTTATCATCTTTTTTAGCTATCGATTTGTTCGCACAAAAACTAAACACCAACAAGGCAACTGTCAAAAATTGTTCATGTTCTCTGACATAAAGAAACGTGTAAAGGATACTGTGTGGCTGGTTTTATGTGTCATCTCTTTCTTTTATATTTAAAATGCCTTTTGATGCTAAACACCGTTGTGCGAGCAAGCAAAAAATTTACAAGATTGGTCATCACCAAAGCATATTTAAAATGTAATAACGTCACAACAGCTGATCGAAGAGAATAAAAGTCTAAATTTGTTGAATTGAATTTATTTGTTCGTTAATGGATGGGAAATGAAATTTTTCTATATTTCTATATTTTATACATTTAATTATATCGTCTAAATTTCTTGATCTTTTTTATTGATTATATATGATTTTTCCAAGCTTGAGATCAACTTTTTTAGTTTTTTTTTTTTTTTTTTTTTTTTTTTTTTTTTTTTTTATAAAAAATTATTTATTTTAACCAATATTTCGCTACCAAACAATGGGTAGCTTCTTCAGGGTAATATGTATACAAATTTTATAAAAACAAAAAACAAATTCAAAACAATTTCAAATTGAAAAAATATTTTGTAAAAAGGCGGGAAAATATTTTTTCAATATAAACAATTTTTGAAATATACAAACAAACAAACATACAAAAATAATTCATTTACATATTTATAGTAATACGGCCATATGTATAAAAACTTATAACAGGCTTATAAGTCGTTTTTAAGCAAAATTCACTATTGTTGCATTCATAAACCATTAATAGACTTATAAACCTTTTATAAACCATTTATAAAATCAAAAATTTTATTGTTTGATTTACCCTTCTTTAAACCAAAAATAAGGCGACATTTCATGCATAAATTGCGTTAAAAAATTTTTTTCAAGAAATTTTGTAAAAAAAAGTTAAGAAAAAGTAATTGAAATATTAAAATTGATTAGATTAACACATTTCGACATATAGATACATAAGTGCAATTTATACAAAAGAAAATAATAAATTTAACATATTTTAAATTAAATAAAATTGAAAATTATAATAGTGATGTAAGAAAAACGTAAACAAACTTTTAACCCGAATACTTTTCTTATTGTTATTAACAAAATAGGTAAATAATTAATATTTGTATTATAATTTTTGCTCAAAATTTTTCATATACCAAAGTTATATACTTTTGATTTTTTCGATGACCTTTTTGTGCTTTAATTTTATAAAAAATTTTACCTTTACTTGATACCCGAGTAAATCTTATAGTAGTTATAAGCACCACTAACAATAAAATGACAAATAAATATAAAAAGCGTTGCCATACATACTAATAAAATCACTACAAACATTTAATAACTATAAAAGTGTTATTGTACGTTTATAAATACAAATTCTTATTAGTGGTTTATAATACAAAAAGCGTTTAATAACTATTGTACACTATAGCCATAAAATAACTACTTTTTATGCATATAGCCGATAATTTACAAAAATAACAACTAATATTATTAGACTACCGTTTTCAGATCTTATTAACTAATAATCTATAATTTTGGGCAACATTTGCAGTATCAGTCTTATAATTAATTCTCTGTGTAGGTGGTACTTTAATAATTTGTAACATTTCTAACATATTCCTACGTCTGTAATTGTTTTCCTTGTTTAAACCCCTGAATTGTTGGTATTGCATTTTCCTCAAAAAGATTAAAAACAGTTTTAGTGGAATTTTTAATAAATTTTGGAATTATACCCGTGTTTCGGCAGCGGATTAAAAAAAAGTTATAGATGCCTGTATTCTAACCAACTTATTCCTAAGAGTTTTGTACCTATTGATGTTTCTTCTTATTTCACTATTTGCCTTGAAATTGTTGTAGTTATTCTTTTCCATTGCTGATAATTCTGATTTGCTCTCAGATTTCAAATATATCGTCTAAATTTCTTGATCTTTTTTATTGATTATATATGATTTTTCCAAGCTTGAGATCAACTTTTTTAGTTTTTTTTTTTTTTTTTTTTTTTTTTTTTTTTTTTATAAAAAATTATTTATTTTAACCAATATTTCGCTACCAAACAATGGGTAGCTTCTTCAGGGTAATATGTATACAAATTTTATAAAAACAAAAAACAAATTCAAAACAATTTCAAATTGAAAAAATATTTTGTAAAAAGGCGGGAAAATATTTTTTCAATATAAACAATTTTTGAAATATACAAACAAACAAACATACAAAAATAATTCATTTACATATTTATAGTAATAATTTACAAAAATAACAACTAATATTATTAGACTACCGTTTTCAGATCTTATTAACTAATAATCTATAATTTTGGGCAACATTTGCAGTATCAGTCTTATAATTAATTCTCTGTGTAGGTGGTACTTTAATAATTTGTAACATTTCTAACATATTCCTACGTCTGTAATTGTTTTCCTTGTTTAAACCCCTGAATTGTTGGTATTGCATTTTCCTCAAAAAGATTAAAAACAGTTTTAGTGGAATTTTTAATAAATTTTGGAATTATACCCGTGTTTCGGCAGCGGATTAAAAAAGTTATAGATGCCTGTATTCTAACCAACTTATTCCTAAGAGTTTTGTACCTATTGATGTTTCTTCTTATTTCACTATTTGCCTTGAAATTGTTGTAGTTATTCTTTTCCATTGCTGATAATTCTGATTTGCTCTCAGATTTCAAATATATCGTCTAAATTTCTTGATCTTTTTTATTGATTATATATGATTTTTCCAAGCTTGAGATCAACTTTTTTAGTTTTTTTTTTTTTTTTTTTTTTTTTTTTTTTTTTATAAAAAATTATTTATTTTAACCAATATTTCGCTACCAAACAATGGGTAGCTTCTTCAGGGTAATATGTATACAAATTTTATAAAAACAAAAAACAAATTCAAAACAATTTCAAATTGAAAAAATATTTTGTAAAAAGGCGGGAAAATATTTTTTCAATATAAACAATTTTTGAAATATACAAACAAACAAACATACAAAAATAATTCATTTACATATTTATAGTAATAATTTACAAAAATAACAACTAATATTATTAGACTACCGTTTTCAGATCTTATTAACTAATAATCTATAATTTTGGGCAACATTTGCAGTATCAGTCTTATAATTAATTCTCTGTGTAGGTGGTACTTTAATAATTTGTAACATTTCTAACATATTCCTACGTCTGTAATTGTTTTCCTTGTTTAAACCCCTGAATTGTTGGTATTGCATTTTCCTCAAAAAGATTAAAAACAGTTTTAGTGGAATTTTTAATAAATTTTGGAATTATACCCGTGTTTCGGCAGCGGATTAAAAAAGTTATAGATGCCTGTATTCTAACCAACTTATTCCTAAGAGTTTTGTACCTATTGATGTTTCTTCTTATTTCACTATTTGCCTTGAAATTGTTGTAGTTATTCTTTTCCATTGCTGATAATTCTGATTTGCTCTCAGATTTCAAATATATCGTCTAAATTTCTTGATCTTTTTTATTGATTATATATGATTTTTCCAAGCTTGAGATCAACTTTTTTAGTTTTTTTTTTTTTTTTTTTTTTTTTTTTTTATAAAAAATTATTTATTTTAACCAATATTTCGCAACCAAACAATGGGTAGCTTCTTCAGGGTAATATGTATACAAATTTTATAAAAACAAAAAACAAATTCAAAACAATTTCAAATTGAAAAAATATTTTGTAAAAAGGCGGGAAAATATTTTTTCAATATAAACAATTTTTGAAATATACAAACAAACAAACATACAAAAATAATTCATTTACATATTTATAGTAATAATTTACAAAAATAACAACTAATATTATTAGACTACCGTTTTCAGATCTTATTAACTAATAATCTATAATTTTGGGCAACATTTGCAGTATCAGTCTTATAATTAATTCTCTGTGTAGGTGGTACTTTAATAATTTGTAACATTTCTAACATATTCCTACGTCTGTAATTGTTTTCCTTGTTTAAACCCCTGAATTGTTGGTATTGCATTTTCCTCAAAAAGATTAAAAACAGTTTTAGTGGAATTTTTAATAAATTTTGGAATTATACCCGTGTTTCGGCAGCGGATTAAAATTAAAAGGCAAATAGTGAAATAAGAAGAAACATCAATAGGTACAAAACTCTTAGGAATAAGTTGGTTAGAATACAGGCATCTATAACTTTTTTAATCCGCTGCCGAAACACGGGTATAATTCCAAAATTTATTAAAAATTCCACTAAAACTGTTTTTAATCTTTTTGAGGAAAATGCAATACCAACAATTCAGGGGTTTAAACAAGGAAAACAATTACAGACGTAGGAATATGTTAGAAATGTTACAAATTATTAAAGTACCACCTACACAGAGAATTAATTATAAGACTGATACTGCAAATGTTGCCCAAAATTATAGATTATTAGTTAATAAGATCTGAAAACGGTAGTCTAATAATATTAGTTGTTATTTTTGTAAATTATTACTATAAATATGTAAATGAATTATTTTTGTATGTTTGTTTGTTTGTATATTTCAAAAATTGTTTATATTGAAAAAATATTTTCCCGCCTTTTTACAAAATATTTTTTCAATTTGAAATTGTTTTGAATTTGTTTTTTGTTTTTATAAAATTTGTATACATATTACCCTGAAGAAGCTACCCATTGTTTGGTAGCGAAATATTGGTTAAAATAAATAATTTTTTATAAAAAAAAAAAAAAAAAAAAAAAAAAAAAAAAAACTAAAAAAGTTGATCTCAAGCTTGGAAAAATCATATATAATCAATAAAAAAGATCAAGAAATTTAGACGATATATTTGAAATCTGAGAGCAAATCAGAATTATCAGCAATGGAAAAGAATAACTACAACAATTTCAAGGCAAATAGTGAAATAAGAAGAAACATCAATAGGTACAAAACTCTTAGGAATAAGTTGGTTAGAATACAGGCATCTATAACTTTTTTAATCCGCTGCCGAAACACGGGTATAATTCCAAAATTTATTAAAAATTCCACTAAAACTGTTTTTAATCTTTTTGAGGAAAATGCAATACCAACAATTCAGGGGTTTAAACAAGGAAAACAATTACAGACGTAGGAATATGTTAGAAATGTTACAAATTATTAAAGTACCACCTACACAGAGAATTAATTATAAGACTGATACTGCAAATGTTGCCCAAAATTATAGATTATTAGTTAATAAGATCTGAAAACGGTAGTCTAATAATATTAGTTGTTATTTTTGTAAATTATTACTATAAATATGTAAATGAATTATTTTTGTATGTTTGTTTGTTTGTATATTTCAAAAATTGTTTATATGGAAAAAATATTTTCCCGCCTTTTTACAAAATATTTTTTCAATTTGAAATTGTTTTGAATTTGTTTTTTGTTTTTATAAAATTTGTATACATATTACCCTGAAGAAGCTACCCATTGTTTGGTAGCGAAATATTGGTTAAAATAAATAATTTTTTATAAAAAAAAAAAAAAAAAAAAAAAAAAAAAAAAAACTAAAAAAGTTGATCTCAAGCTTGGAAAAATCATATATAATCAATAAAAAAGATCAAGAAATTTAGACGATATATTTGAAATCTGAGAGCAAATCAGAATTATCAGCAATGGAAAAGAATAACTACAACAATTTCAAGGCAAATAGTGAAATAAGAAGAAACATCAATAGGTACAAAACTCTTAGGAATAAGTTGGTTAGAATACAGGCATCTATAACTTTTTTAATCCGCTGCCGAAACACGGGTATAATTCCAAAATTTATTAAAAATTCCACTAAAACTGTTTTTAATCTTTTTGAGGAAAATGCAATACCAACAATTCAGGGGTTTAAACAAGGAAAACAATTACAGACGTAGGAATATGTTAGAAATGTTACAAATTATTAAAGTACCACCTACACAGAGAATTAATTATAAGACTGATACTGCAAATGTTGCCCAAAATTATAGATTATTAGTTAATAAGATCTGAAAACGGTAGTCTAATAATATTAGTTGTTATTTTTGTAAATTATTACTATAAATATGTAAATGAATTATTTTTGTATGTTTGTTTGTTTGTATATTTCAAAAATTGTTTATATGGAAAAAATATTTTCCCGCCTTTTTACAAAATATTTTTTCAATTTGAAATTGTTTTGAATTTGTTTTTTGTTTTTATAAAATTTGTATACATATTACCCTGAAGAAGCTACCCATTGTTTGGTAGCGAAATATTGGTTAAAATAAATAATTTTTTATAAAAAAAAAAAAAAAAAAAAAAAAAAAAACTAAAAAAGTTGATCTCAAGCTTGGAAAAATCATATATAATTTTATACATTTATTTATTTTTGTTGTTTTCATACTATTTTCATGGATTTCACACTTTTAATATTTGTACCTTTTAAATTTATTGTAATTTTTTGTTAAAATGGCAACTCTGAAATTGGGCAGCTTTCATATTTATTTATTTCGATTATTGCGCTTTACGAAAAACCAAAGCGTTATAACTGTGAAAACTTGTTACAAATATTTGGAAAGTTATGCTAAGACCACCTACAAGCTTTAAAGAATTTGCAATCCAGAAGGTTCACCTATTGTGTCAACCATATTTGGAAAAGTAGTCAATTTAAATAAACTGTGTCGGTTATAGACGGTTTCTTGAAAACACTGTTGTTGTAAACGGGAGTGTTGCCGAAAAACTGAAAACATTAAAGCACTACGCAACTTCAACTAGACAGCGTGTATGTATCTCAACTATTAAGCACAGAGCCGGACGTTATGTTGTTTAAGCAAGACGCTGCACTGAAAACAACATTTAAATCTCATATAGCTTTCTTCACTTTCCTGACTTTAGCAGGGTCTCACAGCTACAAATTGCAACTAAAAGTCTTCAAGATTAACAATATAATGTAAAATTTTGTTGTCTGTCGAGCTGCGTACTTAGTTTTTAAGATTTCTTAAAATTCAGTTTTGCCTTTTTGGCCAGCTATTCAGGCTCTCTACTCTTCTGTGCGTTGATGGAGCTATCCCAACATCAATATAACATACTAGTACACTGCCGTATATCAAATTTACAATGTCGTCACAATATGAAATAATAACGCCCAGTAAGCGTTTTTCGACTCTTGTTTTAATTATTGTCACAACATTGTAAAAATAAATTTTAATTAGATCTGATATTAATAAACTTAAAATAGAGGCCTCCATATGATTGTGTAGTGATGCAAATTCTTGTTATTATGTGTGGTTGGAGGTTTTGTAATTTGCAGGCTGACCTCCAAGAAGCTTTTATTATACCCTTCACCTGTGGTGCGCAAGGGTACATATTTTTATAATATGCCGGTGATAATTTTTGTTTTCTTAAAAACTTAAAATTAAAACAAAACAACCAACAATTAAAAAGTGAATTATTTTTGTTTAAAAGAAAGAGGACTGAAATTTTTATCCTTCCGGTGACTTTTCCACACGCTAATATGTTTATGCCAAAGGCTCACCGTGTCGCCATATACGAATACCTTTTTAAAGAAGGTGTCATCGTAGTTAAAACAGGACACTCATGCTCCTAAGCACCCAGAACTTGAAAGTATTCCAAACCTGCATGTCATTAAAACAATGCAGTCCCTTCACTCCCGAGGCCTAGAGAAAGAGTTGCGAGATAATTCTTAGAAAATTCTAATACGATTACTGACGTGCTTTACGAAAGACTCATTAATTAATCTCCACACACAACTGAAACGCTTCCGACTACGATTTATATATTTATACAGAAGAATCAACTCGAAACAACGAAATTGAACAAACTCTTTTTAGGTGGCCATACTAATCTAACAATTTTCAATTCTGCTCCGATTAAGATAGCTAAACATTTTCCACCTCTGATATTTTGTTGTGGCTATTAAACGTTCGACTCGAAGCTAACAACAACGTATTTAATTAACAGTTATAAAATTTAATAACTTTATAAAACACTTAATATGTTTGCGAGTATGATATTTGCAGCAATAAGCTAAATATGTGTATAAATAATATAAATGGCGACTGACACTTGAATTTACACTTTACTAACTACCCAGTTTAATCCAAATTATGCAACTGTCAAGCATAGGAATGTTAAACCACACACCAGTTATTTGGCCAGAAAACAATAAATTTGTAAAGAAAAAAAAATTAAAACGTTGCAATTAAGTTTACTTTCCTATAAATGTTGAAAATACCGACAGTTTTGAAGTTGGCACCTTAATTTTGACTAAAATAAATATTTATGTATTCCAGTAAACACAGGAGTGTTACTTACAAGCAGGAGCCTTTCACAGCAGTGAAGTTATTTAAAGATTTCAAAGTAGATAAAAAGAAAACAAATCAGCTTTATTAGTTTTAATAAACATAAACTACTGCCAACAAGCTATTAAATGTAGTCAAATAAGTCAGGGAGTACTACGTCGAGTATTACGAGGCATTGAATCCTCAACGCACAATGTTATTCTTAAGCAATTCAAAGACAAGTGGTCTACGAAGTGATAAAACTGGAAGTTTGGTAACCATACAAGAACAGGCTTTTTAAAACAATTAATTAATTATTATAGCAAGACCTGCACCAAACTATATACACATAATCCACTACGATATGAAGTGTTTTCTTCATCAAGGATAAGGGACCATAGGGGGTCCTGGGGGTGTGTGTTTATGGGTATTGTTTCCATTTCAAATTCGCAGCACTTCCCCTCTTCTATTCCCAATTCTTGTTCTTCTATACTCCATCTTTTCGTGAGAGCGAATTTTTTTTCTTTATGATAAAAGAGTAGATTTACATACTTTAAATCATGCCTATGACAATATTTTTTTGTTGCATAAATATTTAAACATTTAAAACTTGAAATTTATACAATGATATGGAAATCCCCAAAAAAGTACTTTTCTGTTTTTAAGTACTTTTTGTATTTTCTACGTTTATGAAGCTAGAATTTCGACATTAGTGGCTACTGATCCGAGTTGAGGTTAAAAATGTTATGGGCGACCGAAAAGGTACTTCTTGCATTTTTATGGTACTTTTGGTACGTTTATGAAGCTAGAATTGTACTTTCAAGGACTATTAATTCCAGGTGAGACTGAAAATGCTAGGTTCGACAAGAAAGTTACTTTTTATATTTTTTTATGGTACTTTTACTATTTTCAACATACATACATACATACAATTACATACTTAAATTCGCAATACACTTATGTACTGCTTCACTAACAGTTTTTTATTTTTTACTGAGATTTGAAGGACATTTTCAAGAAAGTAATTTTAATAGGTTTTCAAAAAAGAAAGAAGACAATTGAGTGTTGCCTATTAATACACTTATACAAACTTAAAATTTTTTGGGTAAACAATAATTGTATAAATAACTTTCTTTGTTCTTCAAATATACATATAGAATACCATTGATGTCTTTTTAAAACAATAATTTAATAAAGAGTAAACATAAAAAAAAAAAATTCCAAATATGTATTATCTTTAGTTTGTACATACACAAATATTTCTGGTAACTCTAATGGTAGTAAAAAGATAGATGTAAATTTAGCCCATTAATGTACAATGTATAGCAATTAATGCAACTCTTTGCTTCGACAACATTTTTAAATAAAGTTTTAGTTGTTGTTTTATTTTTGTATGTATGTGAACGAAAAAGAAGTTTTAATAAAACTAGTCTTTTTCATTGAAATTTTTATTTATAACAAGTGTACAGAAATTTCATGATAGTTCTTTTATATGTAAATGTAGAGTAAATGAATGTGTTTAAGGAAGTAAATTATAAAATGCCATACAAATCAGTATAAAAAAATACGATTGTAATATATTGTCCATCTCCGATGGAAATAACAAAAACAGCTGTTTATATACTACACAGATTGTATTTTATTTGAAGTGTGATAGTGTAGACACAAATTGTAATGAGAAAATTTTCTATTTGATTTTTTGACAATCAGGACAAAAATCATTTTATTTTTCTCAAACAAATTCCAATGAAAATCTAAAGACCTGTAGAATAGTGTGAAGCGACCTTAATAGACAAAAACAATAAAACCACGCAAGCGTTACCCATAATAGTCAACTGTTTTAACCTGCTTTGTAACATATTATTTTGCACAAATTTTACTGTCAACAAAAAAAATTCTTATTTTTAAAACATTTCTTTAAACAAAACTTTGTTTTTATCAAATTAAGTTGACAATAATTTATTTTTTAACTTTTTTTAATTTAGTTTCCAAAGTTTTTATCTAAAACGCTGGCTTGGGTTGTTAATTAATACTCTCTATTTGTTGTTGTTTTGTTTAGTAGCGAAATATAAGTATTAATAAAGAATATTTTTATAAAAAAAAACAAAAAGTGTCCTCAAGCTCTACGAAAACAACAAAATATTAATTTGAAGATCAAGAAAATTAGAGGATAATTTTCAATCGTATTATTGTGCTATATTCGGCCGTGCCGAATCTTATATACCCTCCACAACGTGTAGTCATGCAATAACAGTACTTTGTATCACCATTCATCTCATACATACGTACATACATATATAAAAACATTCCATTTAACATTTAACATTTAAAAAATAAATAAAGTAAAAATTAAAAAAGATAATTAAAATATAAATAATAAATATAAAACAAAAAAAAAATAATAATAATAAAAATATAAATACTATATTAAATAAAAATAAAAAAAAATTAAAAAAAAATGTATAAAAAAAAATGTTTTGGCTCAGCTGGGATTCGATGCCACGTTCACTCTAACCAGAATACACGTTTGTATGTATGTATGTTGTTGTTGTAATGTCGCTTTTGTGAAAATAAATCGAGGTGTTCGTGGGTATTTGCTCATATCTCAGTTGTTTATGTACCGATGTTTAATACCGATCTACTCCCGAATATTTCTTATATTTTAATACCTCACCCGGGTCCAAGCGATGTCGGAGGGCTTCAAAAAGTTGATTTCAACATACACACGGACAGATTGACAGAGCTTAATCGGCTCCCCTATTCATAAGCTTTCAGAAAATACATAATTTATGGGGTCGGAAATGAAAATTGTAGAAAATTTCACACGGAATGACAAACCTATATGTACCCTTTTTCACTGTGTGAAGGGTATAAAAAAGAAAAATCTTTTTGAAAATACAACACTAACCCGAGAAGCAAAGAGTTTATCTTGCAAGTTCTAAATCAATGCACAGAATAATATAATAATTTCGTTTTTGTAAATAACCTGATATTTGCACATATTGCCTTCATAAAAACTGCCGGATACTTTTTAATTTCCAACAATTTAACTTTTAGTGGCCATTGGTATTTTAAATTTTTATTTCCGTTATTATTGTAAATTTCAAATAATTTCATACAATGTTTTTAATACATTTTTATTAATTTAAATTTTTTTTTTTAATATTTCTAATTAAAAAAACATTAACTATTGCATGCATGTACATACATTTCAATTTCAATTCACTTTAGATAATTGCACATTATTTTTCTTTTTTAGTAGATGGGTGTTTCTTATTTTTTTATTTTTTTTATAGGCGTCTTAATGAAAATTTATAGACTTGTCCCGTAAGTTAAAATGTTGTATACTTTTAAAAATGCTTAAGGTAATGTTAAAGTTAAAAAAAGAAAAAGTAATAAATTGTTATCGATTAAATTAAAGAGCATTTAATTTAAGTGTATTTATTTAATACATTGTTAAATTACGGAGAAACCAAAAGTATGGTTATTTAAGCGGTTTCAAGAAGAATTTTCTATGTGCAGAAAAAAAAACAAAAATATTGAACTGGGTTCTGTTCAATATAGAACAAGCCTTATTCTTTAAATATTTCCCGCAAACTTTTCGGCTTTGTGTTGCTCAACATACTATGCATGTACATACATATTAGGGTGATCGATTCGGTTTTACAACCGGTGGAAAACCCGGGTTTTTACTCTTTCAGCTGGCAGTTTTTTTCCAAATGATAATTTTTCGAATGTCGAATACACCGGTTTTTTAACTCACAGAAGCCGGTTTTTTTTTATTTTTAGTTTTATGTTCATTTATCTTTGTAACCAAATACACCATACTATATTTATTACTCAAAAATTTTCGAAAAACCAGAAAATTTATTAAATAATCTTCCATAATATTGTAAGATATTCAATTGTTGTTTCAAAAACAAATGTAAAACAAGTAAGAGCGCTATATTCGGCCGTGCCGAATCTAATATGCCCTTCACAACGTGTAGTCATACAATAACAGTAGTTTGTATCACCATTCATCCCATACGAAATACGTACATACATATAAAAAAATATATATAAATAAAAACATCCCATTGTAAAATTATAAATTTACGTATGTATGTTAAAAAAAAAATAAAAAAAAAATTTAAAAAAAAATTAAAAAAAGTAATAAAAATATAAATAATATATTAAATAAAAAATAAAAAAAAATTAAAAAAATTTTTTTTTTGGCTCAGCTGGGATTCGATGCCACGTTTTCTCTAACCAGTATACACGTTTGTATGTATGTATGTTGTTGTTGTAATTTTTTTTGTGAAAAAAAATTTAGGTAGTCGTGGGTTTTTGCTCATATCTCAGTTGTTTATGTACCGATGTTTTTATACCCTTCACACAGTGAAAAGGTTTGTCATTCCGTGTGAAATTTCTACAATTTTCATTTCCGACCCCATAAAGTATATATTTTCTGAAAGCTTATGAATAGGGGAGCCGATTAAGCTCTGTCAATCTGTCCGTGAGTATGTTAAAATCAACTTCTTGAAGCCCCCCGACATCGCTTGGACCCGGGTGAGGTATTAAAATATCAGAAATATTCGGGAGTAGATCGGTATTGAAAATCAGAAACATCGGTACATAAACAACTGAGATATAAGCAAAAACCCACGACCACCTCGATTTTTTTTCACAAAAACAACATTATTATTATTTTTTTTTACATTTTTTTTTTATTTTTTTTTTTTTTTGTTTTTTTTAATATACATACGTGAATTTATAATTTTAGAATGGGATGTTTATATATATATGTATGTTTTTTTAAGTATGTACGTATTTCATATGGGATGAATGGTGATACAAACTACTGTTATTGCTTGACTACACGTTGTGAAGGGTATATAAGATTCGGCACGGCCGAATATAGCGCTCTTACTTGTTCACTGTGTGAAGGGTATAAAAATTAAAAAGGTCGAAGTAGAAAAAAATGTAAATCACAATTTAGTTGTCATATTTTGTTTCATGTAGAGAAACAGTGGCATTTTTAAATTTATTAACCTAACCTTAAAATTTCAAGGGAATTGAGGCATAAACTTAGCTTTTCGGTCGCTTTTAGATAAAAAGTGTCTGTCCTTTAACATCTTTATTTTAAATAACGGCATTTTATAATAATTCCATTGAATGTGTTTCAACTTAAAATGCAATTAAACCATAGAACAAACTAGTTTATACCTGTATATGTATCTCTGTCATGGATATAAGAATGGAAATGGATATATTTTATGTATTCGACCGGTTAACCGGTTTCTTCTAAATTTTCAAAAGAGCAACCGGTTTTTTTTTAATTCTAAATTTCAAACTATTTGAAACCCGTTTTCTTAAAAATGTCGAACAATCGATCACCCTAATACATATGTGTTCATAATTTATGAATTTAATGAAATTCAAAACATTCTCTTTTTAATCCAATGTACTGCAAAATAAGCATGTTCGAAATAATATATTTTTATTTCTAAAACCTTAAATTAAAAAAAAAATTATTTGCCATAATATTTTGTCTTTTGTTTAACAACTATTTATCATTGTTGCTATAATTACATATTAATGAATTGTACATTAATAAAATGAACAGAAGTTAACAGTTATAGACATCCATGTGCACAACACATACATTCATTCCATCACACACTTGTTCATTCAATCCATTTACCTGGCAACACTTTGAAACGCTGGTGGCTAAAACAATTAACCCAAACCATAAACTTATTCATCCAATAATTTTGATGTATTTTTTTTAGACTTATTGTTTAAGAAACAATATTAAAATTGTTTTTAAATCTTTTTGTTTAATGTTTGAACATGTTTTCGTTCCGCATGCTTAAGCTGAGCTGTATTGCGGCATGCAACAAGTAAATTTTCAGTTTGTTAAACACTCTCATTGAGCCTTTATAAAGGGTGTTTTTTTAAGCCCGATAGAACTTGAAATTGTAAAAAATAACACAAAAAATTAAATTGTAATCAAAATTTTTTTTTTATTCGAAAGATCAATACGTGACATTAACATTTGAAAATGATTTCGGGCATATGGGCACCGCGGCTGTTCTTGACGAAGCGCATTCTGGACGTCCAATTTTATCGCAAAATTGTGTTCAGCGATGAGGCGCATTTTTGGGTTAACGGGTTTGTTAATAAGCAAAATTGCCGCATATGGAGCGAGACCAATCCACAAGAGACCCTACAGACTCCATTACATCCAGAAAAATGCACCGTTTGGTGCGGTTTTCACGCTGGTGGCATCATCGGACCTTATTTCTTCAAAAATGAGGCCGGAGCTCGCGTTAAGGTCAATGGAGATCGTTACCGCACCAATATCAATGATTTTTTGTTTGAAAATATGGATGACATTGATCCGTAGGAGATGGGTTTCAACAGGATGGCGATACGTGCCATACGGCGAACGCAACCATCAACTTATTGAAATCAAAATTTGGCGATAAGTTGATTTCGAGAAATGGACCTGTCAATTGGCCTCCAAGGTCGTGCGATTTGACACCTCTCGATTATTTCCTGTGGGGCTACGTGAAGTCACTGGTTTATGCTGATAAACCAGCAACAATTGACGCCTTGGAGGCCAGCATTGTTCGTGTTATTCGTGACATACGGCCAGCAGTGCTCGAAAAAGTGGCCCAAAATTGGACGTCCAGAATGCGCTTCGTCAAGAACAGCCGCGGTGCCCATATGCCCGAAATCATTTTCAAATGTTAATGTCACGTATTGATCTTTCGAATAAAAAAAAAATTTTGATTACAATTTAATTTTTTGTGTTATTTTTTACAATTTCAAGTTCTATCGGGCTTAAAAAAACACCCTTTATTTATAAATGCGAACTATATGGAGTGGCAATTGTTGTCATTGAGAAATCTTAGAATTGTTTATAAATAATAATAATCGATTGAAATAAAGAATTTATCTTTAATTAGTACACTATCTATCTTCTATCTATATATATAAAAGTGAAACTCTGTGTGTGTGTGTGTTAGCTATAGACTCCGAAACTGTTAAACCGATCGGGCTCAAACTTTGGTAAGTTGTTGTACACATACCAGGGAGTGTTTATGGGTGGAAAAAAGTGGGCGGTGCCACGCCCATAAAAAATTAGTTATAATTTTTAGCTACTGGCACTTGACCGATTTTTCTGAAACTTTGCACACATATCAAGCTTTCATGACTAAAAAATTTCGTGATAAGAAAAGTGGGCGGGGCCACGCCCCTAAAAAAGTTTTAATTTTGAGGTACTTGCAATGGACCGATTTTTCTGAAACTTTGCACACGTATTGAGCTGTTATGACTTTACAATTTCGTGACTAAGAAAGTGGGCGGGGCTACGCCCAAAAAAAAAAGTTATAATTTTGAGGTACTTGCACTGCACTGATTTTTCTGAAACTTTACACACATATTGAGCTGTCATGACTTTACAATTTCATGATTAAAAAAGGGGGCAGGGTACGCCCATAAAAAAAAGTTATAATTTTGAGGTACTTGCACTGGACCGATTTTTCTGAAACTTTGCACACATATTGAGCTGTCATGACTTTACGATTTCGTGATTAGAAAAGTGGGCAGTGCCACGCCCATAAAAAAAATAAAATATTTAGGTTTTTGCACTTGATATTTAATTAAAATTCAGAATGCATTTTTATTCTTTAATTGGCGTAGCAACGCGCGCCGGGATTTTCTAGTCTATATATATAAAAGTGAAACTCTGTGTGTGTGTGTGTGCGTGTGTTAGCTATAGAATCTGAAACTGTAAAACCGATCGGACTCAAACTTTGGCAAGTTGTTGTACACACTCCAGGGAGTGTTTATGGGTAAAAAAAAGTGGGCGGGGTCACGCCCATAAAAAATTAATTATCAGTTTTAGCTACTTGCACTTTACCGATTTTTCTGAAACTTTGCACACATATCGAGCTCTCAAGACTAAATAATTTCGTGATAAGAAAAGTGGGCGGGGCCACGCCCATAAAAAAAAGTTATAATTTTGAGGTACTTGCACTAGACCGATTTTCCTGAAACTTTGCACACACATATTGAGCTTTCATGACTAAATAATTTTGTTATTAGAAAAATGGGCAGTGCCACGCCCATAAGAAATAAGTGATAGTTTTTAGCTCCTTGCACTAGATCGATTTGTCTGAAACTTTGCACACACATATTGAGCTGTCATGACTATATAATTTCGTGATTAGTAAAGTGGGCAGAGCCATGCCCATAAAAAAAGTTATAATTTTGAGGTACTTGCTCTAGACCGATTTTCGTGAACCTTTACACACATATTGAGTTGTTATGACTATACAACTTCGTGATTAGAAAAGTGGGCAGTGCCACGCCCATTAAAAAAGTAATAATTTTTAGCTTTTTGCACTTGATATTCAATTAAAAATCAGAATGCATTTTTATTCATTAAGGGGCGTAGCAACGCGCGCCGGGCTTTTCTAGTATCTATATATTAAAAAGTGAAACTATGTGTGTGTGTGTGTGTGTGTGTGTGTGTTAGCTATAGACTCCGAAACTGTAAAACCGATCGGACTCAAACTTTGGCAACTTGTGGTAAACATACCAGGGAGTGTATATGGGTGGAAAATTGTGGACGGGGCCACGCCCATAAAAATTAGTTATCAGTTTTAGCTACTTGCACTTAACCGATTTTTCTGAAACTTTGCACATATATCGAGCTGTCATGACTAAATAATTTCGTGATAAGAAAAGTGGGCGGGGCCACGCCCCTAAAAAAGTTTTAATTTTGAGGTACTTGCACTGGGCCGATTTTTCTGAAACTTTGCACACGTACTAAGCTGGCATGACTAAATAATTTCGTGATTAGAAAAGTGGGCAGTACCACGCCCATAAAAAAAAGGTATCATTTTGAGGTACTTTCACTGGACCGATTATTCTTAAACTTTGCACACATATTGAGCTGTTATGACTTTGCAATTTCGTGATTAGAAAAAGTGGGCAGTGCCACGCCCATAAAAAAAGGTAGCATTTTGATGTAGTTGCACTGGACCGATTCTACTGAAACTTTGCACACATATTGAGCTGTTATGACTTTACAATTTCATGATTAGAAAAGTGAGCAATGCCACGCCCATAAAAAAATTATAATTTTTAGGTTTTTGCACTTGATATTCAATTAAAATTCAGAATGCATTTCGATTCGTTAAGAGGCGTAGCAACGCGCGCCGGGTTTGGCTAGTTAGAGATAAAAACAAGCACAATAATATGACATACAAGCCATCGCCATCACCAGTACAGCTTTCGTTCTTTTATCGGGTTATTAAACACGCATTAAGTGAAAAAATTGTTTTATTTTGTATCAGAACAAAACTAAAGTAGAATTTAGCTGAAGTAAAACCAAAATAAAGTAAAATAATGCAGAAGAGTTTGTAAATCGAGGATGAGGTTGTTTGTAGAATTTGCCTGGAGAATGCTGATACAGTAGCGCATGTAGTAAGTACGCGCACATTAAGTGTGAATACTTTGTTGACACTAGTCTGAAGGAGATGCTATCAATAACAAAGGACTGTGCCATGAGAAATATCAGCTGTGTAAAATAGTTTTTAGTCTGGAATAAATGCCAAAGGTGGTGCGGGACCAAAGTAGTAGTGGTCTGCTTTGGTATACCTCTACAAATGAACATATAAAAACAACAAAACTGAAACAAAACAACGCTGTTGGATTTGTTTTTTTTGTGGGTTGCTGGTTAGCTCGTGTTAAAAAAAAATAATATTTTTAATACAATTTATACAATAAAATTTCTTAAAATAAATCATAATATCGAGAGAAAATTTAATACCTTTACTTTCATATTCATTTCACAGTTTAAAATGTATCGAATTTTTTAAAATTATTCTGGAGGCTTGATCTTTTTTATATATACCAGGCGTCTATATCTAAGACATCTACTTTACAAATAATTTTAAAGAAGAAATTTATATTAACAACTACAATATTTTAAAATTCAAAGAAATTTTAAAATCATTTCCGACCTTATAAAGTATACATTTTCTATAAGCTTATGACTAGAGGAGTCGATTGAGTAGTGTCAGTCTATCCGTTGGTTGGTTAAAATAACTTTAAGAAGCTCCCACATATAGTACCAGCTTTCTGCAAATATCCGCGAATAAATCGCTATTAAAATTCAGCAACAACATCCCAGTTTCTAAGATATAAACAAACAAACATGACTGCTTCTGTTTTGTTCCATATTTTTATTTTATTTTTGCATTACACATTTGCTTCTAATATGTCTCCAGAAAAATTCGTAAAGTTTGAAAAAATCGGTTACTAATAAAAGGCATGGTGAGATATACTAAGTACAAATTACAAATGCTTCGGTGCTTTTCCTAAAATTTACAATTTTACGGACGATTTTTTTCAGCTTTTAAGCAACAGAGAGAATCGGTATTAGGAATGATAAAAACCATATTATGCACGTTTCAACTCTTTCACGCGTGACGTCATACCGGAAAAACAAGTGATTGATGTTACAAGTAATAAATAAAAAAAGTGAATAAAATGCTAAAAGAAATAATAACTTATTAAATAATCTATATATATATAAAATTGTTGCAACTGCGTTGTGACTTTATAACTCAAGAACGGGCTCACTTATCCGAACCAAATGTTCGGACTATTTAGTAGATGGTTTATGTGAAGTTTGCACAAAATCCGTTGAGGGTAAAATCGGTAACACAGTATCTCCGGGCTTAATAAATATATCACAAAAATTCAGAAAGGATCAAAGAGCCTGTTAAAAATAATTGAATAAAACGGGTAAAAACTGAATTTTGGTATTTTTTTGAACAGCATTTATCTTTGAGAGGGATAGCAATAGGAAAAAAGTAAAAACGTAGTTTTTCTCTCCTTAAAACAATCTATAATGAATTTTTGTAATTGTAATTTGTATCTTTGTACGTAGCGAAGCACGTACCGGGCGGCTAGTAGTAAATAATATATATATAAATAAATAATAATAAATAAAAAATACATGCGCATAACGAAAACTTGTTTATAGTAGGAATGCATAATCTTATTTTTATCATTCTTGTATCGGTAAGAACGACCAACAGAATATAAAACATTATTTAAAAATTTTTAATCTATGATATCCGCTACCAGAGAAGCAAGCCGTATTGGCGCGGCTGGTGGCTAGCCGCTTAGTCAATTTTTTTATTTAAGTCGCGCCGCCGCCAATGCGGTTGATCGGCGGCTCAGTTTGAAGCCGATTTTACATACTTGAAATTTAATTTTTTCTTCTCTTAGAAATGAATCATAGATCACTGCAAAAAAATATATCGGAATGCTATTGTCAAACTTATCACAAAATTAGTTTTGATAAAAACTAAAAACCAAGGCACATTTATTCAACAGGTAGTCTTGTTTCGTCAGCTGATTATTTTTTTCTTCACTTATTGAATTAATATGCCTTGCTAAAAACTATATGCTTATGCTTACTTTTGATTTATTTATTCGACATCCAACTAGTTTTTTTTACAGTTTTCTGCTTTTTTCGTTTACTGATATTTGGTATTATCAATAATTGTTTAATTGTATGAAATTTTTAGGAATTATTATATTGCTTTTTCGATTTTTCGAATTTTTTCAATGAAAATGAAAAATATAAAAATACAAAAAATTGGTATAAGTGCAAAGTGAAATACATTTTCAAGACTTTAAATCAATAGTGCAAAAGGATTTATTCTTAATGACTTTCTAAATGTAAAAAAAAATTATCATTAATCAAGTTGTTCAAAATGAATAAAATATGTAAAATATCTTAAAGGATTTATGTAAACAGACATCTTCAACTTATGAAACATTGGTTTCTTTTTACCAAATAGGCATGATTTCTATGCACTTATAAAATGGCGTTCATTTATTTATTCAAAAATGACACGCTAATGTAACAGTTATTATTGTTTTCACTTAAATTTATTCACTTCATCATCAGTTGAAGTTCTGCAAAATCACAGGGTACTTTCGCAATATTTTCAAATAATCGTTTTACAATTATATTACTTACTAGCTGACCCGGCGAACTTCGTACCGCCCTATAATCAAGAAATATCTGTTACCTTTTTATCTGAATTAAGTTAATTTCTTTATTAAGTATTGCTGTTTGGTATATTAATAAATCAAAATTTTTCCAAAAACAAAGTGTTTATTATTCTAATGCTTTATGATACACAATATTCTTAGTTTTATTATCTGGCGCGTATGTATATAAATAGTGTTGTTGGTATTCCGACACGGGAACAGGCGACATATAGCTGACCCGGCGAACTTCGTACCGACCACAGACCAACTCCGACCGATATATTTGCAAAGAGCATGTAAACTACGTTTCTTTGTTTTAATGTCAACTACGTGGATATTACTGCCAGTGACACATTATTATTATTATTATTATTATTTTCTTATATAAGAAACTTCTCCTAATAATAAAAAATACAACAAAAAAGAATTAGTGAAATCGGTCCAGCCATTAACGCGTGATGCCGTGACCAAGGGAAAAAGGGATTAATTTGTATGTATATAGATTTCGATTTTTTGTGATATTTTTGACTTATAGACAAATTTAAATATTTTTTAAGTATCACGATTTTTTACTATTGTAAATATTTTTCCTAAATAAACAATTAATTAACAATCATTACAGCTTGAGAAATAATTTAATTTAAGCGATTTTTTAAATTAGATCGTATTAGAAACCAGTTTCAAAAAAGCTGTTTTTCCAAATGACCTGTTTTGTAAGATGTTTCCCAATGTTGCTAAGTTAGCAAAATTTTGCTTTGGAATTCCTGCCACTTCCGCTTCTTCAGAAGAAGCATTCTCGGTTGCAGGGGTTTGCATTACTGTATTTCTTTTAGTTGAATAGAATTTTTCTCTATCTCTTATCGTTTTGGAATTATTTAAAAATTAATGGAGAACACAAATTTTTTCATGCGAAATTCGTAATATTTTTCAATTTAAAAATGGAACTAAGAAAAAATATAAGGCAAATATTTTACTTTTGTATTTGGTATTTTACTTTTGAAAATCGGATGACTGGTTCTCGAGTTAGGATGAAATATGTCTCCGTACCTGACTAATTTCGGGGGAAAAATTTGCCACGCCCATAAAAAAAATCCCGATCCGATTGAAAAAAATCCGACAATGGATTTGAGCTCAAAGCATCAAAATCCATATAGTCCACATAGTTTTTATTAACGGAGAGACAAAAAATTATTTTTTGTAGAGCAGTGTAATTAAAAAAATTACAATATCAAACGTAAATGGCTCTTTTATCTCAGTCTTACTGAGAAAATCTGAATAATGCTTTTGAAAAACACAACTTCAAACAATAAAATAATTTTTACTTCTCATATGGTAATTATTGATCTACATCTGTTCAATTCACAACCTGTCGTAGGAGTCGTAGATGGAAAGAAAATCACTTCTTCATATTGATGAAAAAAGGCGACAGTAACTACTTTCTCAGCTCAGCTCGTATTTTTACGACATTCTATAAACATATGTATGTAGGTAAAATTGTTGTAAGTGTTATAGAAAAAATTATTGTTGAAATTACAAACAAAATGTGTACAACTTCTACGACATACAACACCTACGACAGCTTGTGAATTGGGCTATTGTATTTCATATTTTGCACTGGCCTTTGTTTATACATTCAATTAACAGAAACCTTTATTTGATTATGTCATAAAATCTAAGCGCATTTCAGTTGTTTGCATTTATGATCGTTTGTTTCATCTTGGTACTTTTTCTTTGGACCCACGAGCATATAAAATTAAAGAAGAAAACATTTGATAATAATAATAATTAAGAAACAAAAATATATAAATTTAAAAACAAAACATTTATAAATCAAGTAAGACAATGGCACATTTTGGATCATAATAAGATGACAACAACAAAGACAACACAATGACAGAGACGTAAATATTTGTTTGAATGACGTAGTTCACATATTTTTCATGCACAGTGTGTCTGAATTGAATCTGTTTTAGTGGCTTTTCGGAAACATTATATAAACAACCAAATTTTATTACATTTTAATGAGTTTTTTATATCATTTGAAGATACATAATTAAGAAAAAACACGCAAATTAACATTTTTTACAAAAAAAAGTTTGTAATTTAGTTTTTGCTCAAAATAAAAGATGTTAAATAACTATAAGTAGTATATAAAAAACTACTAAAAATTATACGTCAATTAAGAAAAAACATTCACATCATGTCAGAATAGGTGACTACATTTTTTAAACCACAAAAGTAATGATAAAAAACATAAATTACCTACTAACTTAACTATGATTTGCCATCAATAATCATTTAAAAAATATATTTATCCAATCATCAAAATATCTTAAATAACACAAACGCAACCAGCTTTTTTTGCCATAATAAAGCAAAAACTTAAAGAAAGTTTATCTTTAGATTTTAATTCATCTAAAAAAATAATGGTGAACTTAAGCACATTTTGAACTACTGGAGAAATATACCTGTTATAGCAACGAAATTATTTATAAATATACTAGCTTATTACTTTCGAATGAAGAATGAAGACTGACAGTGAAGAAAACTTCATATTGAGCAAGTTCACTCATAATCATGATTTTTTTTTAAACAGTTAAATTGCTGAAATATTTACAAGACCGTATCGCCTTACACGCACCAAAAAAAAAAATTCGCCGTACACCACTGAATATAAAGTATTGTTGCAATACAGTTTTATAGCGCAAAATGAATTATTTTGTTATTAACTGTAATCGCTATGGAATAATCTCTTTATACTGAAATATGTATCACTTTCTTTGTATAACCTCGGTATGCTAGTTAAATGTTTTCGTAAATTTAGACTTTTAATGAAAGTGGGCGTTAAAGTAGGCGTGTCAATATAGTTTCTGCTAATGAATATAACTTAGATATTTCAATATAGTCCTTAATTTTTCCAAAAACTTTTTGACAACAGAGAAATTATATCAATTTGAGATAAAGCATTATATGGGAGGTGGGCGTAAAAGTGGGCGTGTCACAATTAATTTTTGTTAGAACAAAGCCTTTGACGAAAAAGCAATGTTTGTAAAATTTTAGATCTAGTTTTGTCAGTTTTGTTACGTTTTAAATTTTAAATATACCGAAAAATACACTGTGCGGTATAAATATTCTGGCAAAATTTGAGCCCCCTAGCTTTTTCGGTCCGACCTCTATCGTACTTTTAACTGAAGGAAATACGGACGGACATAGCTAGATCGTCATAAAATTAAACCCCGATTCAGAAAATATATACTTTATGGGGTCTAAAATGGATATTTCGATGTATTACAAACGGAATGACAATATGAATATGTCCCCACCATTTTTTTTTTGGTGGCGCATATAAAAAAAAACAGAATTTAATATAATAAAGAAATGCATCTCCCTTATTGATTGCGTTCTCCAGGACTTCAAAATACGTTCTAAATTAATTTAAAGTCCCTAAACTTCTGCCAAAAAGCATTAAACATTATCCATTAGACTTAACCAATTTAATTCTACTCCTTGTAGACGATTTGTTTAAGTACGAAGAAATAGATAAAAAAAACTACTAAAATCTAAACTTGAAGCTGTACTTCTGCATTGGCAGCAGAAATGGAAGATCTGTCAAGAACTTCCAGAAAATGTGATAGATATTTTAATTATGTGTGACCCAGATATGTATCCAAATTTAAGAAACATATTTACCATTTTTGTTTCAATGCCGATAAGTAATGCTACGGTCGAAAGATCATTTCCTACTTTTCGTCGCATTAAAACGTGGCTAAGATCAACCATGACAGAGGACAGGCTAAACGGGATAGCCATGTTACATATTCACAACCAAATCAAAGTTGATCTAGGAGTTGTGCTTAATAAATTTACTGCAACCGGAATTTACTTATTTAATATACATACATAAGTGTTTTTGTTAAACTTTATGTCAGAAAATTGTTTGTTTTATTTTTTTCGTTGCTGTTTAATAAATATTTATTTTGATTGAACTATTAAAAATTTTTGTTTCACTTGTACTTAATCCCCCCTCCCCAAAAGCTTAAGCTAGATCCGCACCTGGTTCTGCTAAATATACACTATTTATTGAGCATAAAAGTTACCATAAATTTAATAACTCTGCAAATTTTCGCACCTTTAGGTATAAAAATCTCAAAACCTACAAATGTTATGCATCAAATATTTTTATTATTGTTTTTACTTTTTTTTAAATAAACAAAAACAGCATGTTTTAAAACAATTGAAAATTAAACATTGATCATAAAGTTGCATAAACTTTTAAATTTATAACAAAAATAAGGAGTACAAAATTACAAAAGCAATTAAATTACGCCAAACACAAACAAAGTAAAACAAACACAAACAGACCCAGACTGACCATAACCTAAAATGAAGGTTATCTATTAAGTAAACATTTAAATAACATATATCTTTATTGATTCAAAAACACTGGTATTTGTTTTATGAAAATTATAAATTAATTATGTTTGCTTATGTTTTTGTATGTAGAGTAAAAAATGTAACTAATTGTTTGAAGAAAAAATATTGTAACTTCTGCATTGTATCTCCACTGCAAGTACGTTCAAGTTGTTTTTATACCCTTCACCTGCGATGCACAAGGGTATATATAGGTTTGTCATTCCGTCTGAAATTTCTACAATTTTCATATCCGACCCCATAAAGTATATATTCTCTGAAAGCTTATGAATAGTAGAGTTGATTGAGCCCTGTCCGTCTATCCGTGTGTGTGTTGAAATCAACTTTTAGAAGCCCCCTGTCATCGCCTGGACCCACGTAAGGAATTAAAATATTAGAAATATTCGGGAGCAGATCGGTATAAACAACTGAGATATGAGGAAAAAATCACGACCACATCGTTTTTGACAAAAAAAAAAACAACATCATACACATACATACATACGTACATACGTGGTATACTGGTCAGAGTGAACGTGGCATCGAATCCCAGCTGAGCCAAAAAAAAAATTTTTTTTATTTGTGATATTTTTATTTTTTTTTTATTTTTTAATTTTTTATTCTTTACTTTTTTAATATTTTTTTTTCTTATTTTTTTGAACATACATAAACTCAATTTATAATTTTACTATGGGATGTTTTTATATATGTATGTTTTTTATATGTATGTATGTACGTATTTTATATGAGATGAATGGTGATACGAACAATTGTTAATGCATGACTACACGTTGTGAAGGGTATTTTAGATTCGGCATGGCCGAATATAGCACTGTTACTTGTTTTTTATTTATTTATTTTTTTTAATTTATAACAAAAGTGTGTTTTTTTTTTAATTTTTTATTATAGCTTATTTTGAATTTTAAAAGCCATTATTAAAACGTACATGTCTCAAAATAAAATATGAAGTCAATTAATAAAGATTTGAAAAAACAATTATAAAAAAACAACAGTAAATTGTTGTCTATTTTACACGAAATATTTATTTCAAAGTCTTTTTAAAATAAATTGCTAATAACAATTGCTTTGTTTTAATTTCACGTGGACGCCGAAAACAAGCCAATAAAGGTCATTTAAGGCCGTTACAATAAATAGTGAATGTTTTATAATTTTTTTTTAATTTATATAAACAATGAATAGAAAATTCTTAAATTAATAAATTTAAATTATTTCAAACAAAAATATACTTTTTAATAAAAACTAATGACCTAATTGAAAAAATCTGAATGTCTTTTATAAGAGCGATTATTAGGTAAAAAGATTACAAACAAGCCAGCCATATATGGAAATCCAATCTGAAATGATAATGACCTACTCATAACGTCTAAAGACGGACAGCGTTATCTATGGGCCGAAACTATGACGAAGCTATGAGTGTATATAACTGTACCACCTATGATATATACAATATATATCCACCACTACCCCAACAGTACCTGATATTATATCTGAGCGTCTAAATACTCAGAATAACAAAAGTCTAGGAAATGATAACTTATCTTCGGAACTTCTCAAAATATATAGTGCAGAAATCCTTTCTCCATTTCTGGATAAATGAAGGTATACCTCAAGTGCTCAGAGAAGGCATAACAATAACTAACAACTGGCGAGGTATCACACTACTCAGTATGGTAAACAAAATAGTTACTGATATAATTACCAAAATAATCTCTGATGCTATAACACTCAAAAGGCAAACAAATCATGTATTGATCATGTCAATACACTCAGAATAAAAGTGGATGAGTCGGTCGAATGGCGGTCTACTGGAAAAAAAATGGCAAAGACAATCGTGTTTCTAAATATAATTGTGTTGCGACAATGGCCTCATATGCGGCAATTCTGTAAATTGATTTATCTTCTAGCATGAAATTGCTCCTTTACTGGAAAAAATTTAGTTATCAAATATGATTTTCAATACAAATTTGAACGATTTTTGAAATTAAGTTTTTGCACAGTAAACGATATGGTGGCACCATATGATATGAAACAAAAAAAAAATCATTTCAGAGTTTCACAGAACAAGAATTGAGCTGCCAAAAAAAAGCAGCCTTCATGTATGTATGTCACAAATCACTTGAAAAGATCAATAATATCTTTCGTAACTTATATTAAAACCACCATAGGTTTGTAATAATTAAGACTAATGAGCATAATTTAAAAATATCACCAGTATATCAAAAATATATATAAAAGAGCTAATAATAATAATGAAATATAAAAGAAAAAAAATGAAAAAAATACTGTGTAAACACACACTTTTTAACTTAGAAACTATTATTTACTATTTAATTTTTTTTGTCTAATTTTACAATATTTTTAATCGTTTGCATCGTAAAAAGGTCAAAATAATTTTACTCAAACATGTATATTTTTTCTCTGTTTGTAACCTAATTAATTAATTGTTTTAAGTTTATTTTTATTACTTTTTTATTTGTTATTTCATAATATTTTTTACCTTTTTTGGGCACTTTTTTCGTACAACTTAATTAGCTGACAAAAATATGTATAAACATTTGTTTTATTTGTAGAATTCTTGGTAAGATAGAAGAACAATAAGACTACAATCATAATATTTCTTTATAAAGTTTATCTACAACATGTCATAGAACTTAATGGAGAACACAATACCAACAAAAAAGATTAACTAAGAATTTTATTAAAAAAAAAACAAACAAAAAATATACGAATTGGAGTAAATTGTTTTAGATAATAAAATCTAAGACAAATACAATGGTTTTGTAATGATAAAATATTTATAACAACAACAAAAGTCAAAACAACCTTCATATTTCAAGGTAGAAAATCATATCAACATTTACAGTTTATTGTTATTAAGCCATAGTTTTGTATGTATAAGTAGCATCATTTTTAAAAATTTAACACAATTTCAAAAGAATAATAAGTTGTGCGAATACATAATCACATACCGTGTAATGGTGTATTGTTTGTATAAATAACACTGTTGTTTATTGGAAAAATAACCATAAACTTTGTGCTATCAAAATTGTGTACAAAATATTAATTAAAAGCTATGAAATTCTCTGGCAAATTCATAACTACTGTCATCAGTGTGTACTATTTATTTTAAAGATAAAGAAAATTAGATGGTTTTATTATTATTATTATTATTGATATTGTATTCATTATAAAAATTTTTTATTCGAAATCAAAAGTGAAAAAGGGTATATATAGGTTTGTCATTGAAACTTCTACAATTTTCATTTCCGACCTCATAAAGTATATATTTTATGAAAGCTTATGAATAGGGGAATCGATTAAGCATTTTCACTATGTCCGTCTGTTCGTGTGTATGTTAAAATCAACTTTTTGAAGCCCCCCGTCATTACCTGGACTCGCGCGAGGTATTAAAATTTCTGAGATATTCGGGAGCAGATCAGTATTGAAAATTAGAAAATCGGTACTAAACAACTAAGATATGAGAACCAGGACCACCTCGTTTTTTTCACAACAACAACATAAAACACATATACACATACACACGTGGTATACTGATCAGAGTGAACGTGACATCGAATATTTAATATTTTTTTTTTTTTTAACTACATACAAAAACTCAATTTATAATTTTACAATGGCATGTTTTTATATACTTATGTATGTTTTTTATATGTATGTAAGTATTTCATATTAATGAGATGAATGGTGATACAAACAATTGTTATTGCATAACTACACGACTATATTAGATTTGGCACGGACGAAGATAGCAAACTTAAATAATTGTTCTTTTTACACTTATTTCACGATTTCTAACAAAATTGTTTTATTTAATGTTTACTTTTCATGGACATATTCGATAACGTTGTCATTTAAAAAATACGCTTTAGAAAATTATTACAATAAACAAAGTGTGTTGGCAAAAATAACATAATTTCTAATCATTTAACCATAAAATGTAAAATGTAATAACAGTATCGTTGTGTAGTGATCAAGATATGAAAGCTTTAAATAATATGTTTTTATAATACAGGTTTTCTTCTTGTTGTTAAATGATTTTATATTTGCTTAGAAGTTTGACATGTGATATATATATGTATGTATATATATAAAGGATGTTCTTTGTGGTAATAGGATAAATAAAACAATATTTTGCTTTTAAATTTCAATAAATTTGCGATAAAAAATATCAAATTTTATTTCTAATATGTACATGCAACTTTAAGATTAAGTAATGAAACTGGTATCTATTGGTTTCTTTCTACTTTTGATTTGAAAAATTTGTTTTTTTTAATTTTTATAAATTTTTTATATTAAAAAAATTTGTATCTTTTACAAAAAATATTTTTTTTTGTTTCTTCACTTTATAGGGAATAAACCTAGAATTTATCCATGGATTCTTATATATGCAGCTTTAAGAGCAAGTACAAGAACTGAAAATTATTTGTTGGTTTCTATTTTTATTTTTTTTTTAAATTTATTTAATTAAAAAATTTTATTTTTAAACCAAAAAAAAATTTTTTTAAGTTGTTCCTCAACTGATCGCTTAATCAGAAAGTGATATTAAAAATACTTCAAGCTGGCGTAATTTAAAGTTTTAGGACAAATCGCTAAACAAAATTAAGTTCCTAAGATACGACAAGAAATATCAAATTTTACAACAAAAAAATTAAAAAAACCGTACCATAGAATTTTAAATAATGATGATAGTTGCAGTTAGGTGACTATAACGGATCAAAAATGAAATAGTAATAATTTTGGGATTTTGTTGCATAGTGTTATTCAAGATAGAATCATTGATAAATACTATCACCTTGAAGAATGTAAGACCTTTTCAGAGGTTAAAAAAAGAAGATAAAGTTTGGGCAATGGAAAGCTGTATAACACTCAATTATGTTATAAAACTGTACTAAAATAAATTTAACAAGAACGAACAGTGTTGCTAAAAACAAAAATTTCCATCTCTATACCTTTCACCAGCTTTTCCCTCTCTTCAATTAACTGCCCAAAGAGGGACATACTAAAAAGTATTGCTTGCAAATTACTCCTCTTAAACAACAAAACTATTAACGTAACAGATCAGGTTACTAAAAACGAAGAGTATTTCATTCAAATCGGTGAAATATCTATTGTAAGACAGATTTAAAGATCTTAAATATAAAATTTAATCTATATATATAAAAGAGTAACGTGACTGACTGACTGACTGACTGACTGATTCATCATCGCACAGCCCAAACGCTAAGAGCTAGAGACATGAAATTTGGACAATCGGTTCCTCTTTCGATATATAGCTCCACTAAGAAGGGATTTTTGGAAATTCGTACTTTAAGAGGGTAAAAAAGGGTAAAAACGGGTAAAATCGGTAATCTTATATCTGCTAAACTAAAAAGGATACAAATTAAATTGAAAAAGTATTGTAATTTGCACAAAAAATAAGCTGACAGGTGTCTGGCCTTTTTTGGAATTTTCAACCCCTAAGGGGAAAAAACGGGTAAAAACTATAATTTGGTACTTTTTTGGTACCCTATGTAACTTCCAAACGCATAAAGCTAGGAAAAAAATTTAAACTGTATTAAGTAATCCGCGAAAAAATATTAATAGGAATTCGGCACTTTTTTCAAATTCATATGTATAAGGGGTAAAAATTGTCCCTTTTTTTGGTACTTTTTTAAAATAAACTTTTCTTATATTATTCAATGGGACAAAATTTGACAATTATTATTTCCTAATAGAATATGGACAACTATTTAGGTGACATTTTTGTAAACTTTTCGGGGGACAAAAAAGGTACCAAAAAGGGGAAAATTCCGGAAAATGTATGTAATTCCTAATTAGACGGTCAATTTTCACAAAATGTTTAATTGGGATTTCACTAGACATAAAAAATTATGTAATTTAGTAAAAATTTAAACACATTCATAACAGGGTAGAAAAGGGAAAAATCGGGAAAAGTCTGGTACTTTTTCGAACATAATTACTTTTATGCAAAAAAAAATAGATTTACTGACTTTAAATCATGTCTATTAAAATATTTTGTTACATAGATATTTGAACATTTTAAACTTGGAATTTGGAACTTGGACCAAAAATGTACTTTTTCGCTTTTCTATGGTACTTTTTGTATTTTCTACGTTTATAAAGGTAGAATTGTAAAATAAAGGACTATTGATTCCAGGTAAGACTAAAAATGTTATGGGTGACCAAAAAGGTACTTTTTTGAATTTTTATGGTACTTTTTATATATTCTACGTTTGCGAAGCTAGAATTTTAAAATTAGTGGCTATTGATACAAGGTGAGACCGAAAATGTTGATAGGATTATACAATCAAGGACTATTGATTCTAGGTGAGACAAAAAATGTTATGGACGACGAAAAAGGTATTTTTTTGAATTTTTATGGTACTTTTTGTATTTTCAACGTTTGCGAAGCTAGAATTTTAAAATAAGTGGCTATTGATACAAGGTGAGACCGAAAATGTTATGGTCGACCAAAAAGGTACGTTTTTGAATTTTTATGGTACTTTTTGTATTTTCTACGTTTAATAACGTAGGATTGTACAATCAAGGACTATTGATTTCAGGTGAGACCAAAATTGTTATGGGCGACCAAAAAGGTACTTTTTGTATTTTCAACGTTTGCGAAGCTAGAATTTTGAAATCAGTGACAATTGATACAAGGTGAGACTAAAAATGTTATGGGCGACCAAAAAGGTACTTTTTTGAATTTCTATGGTACTTTTTGTATTTTCTACGTTTACAAAGATAGGATTCTACAATCGAGGACTATTGATTCTAGGTGAGACAAAAAAAAGTTATGGGCGACGAAAAAGGTACTTTTTTGAATTTTATGGTACTTTTTGTATTTTTAACGTTTGCGAACGTTTTAAAATTAGTGGCTATTGATACAAGGTGAGACCGAAAATGTTATGGTCGACCAAAAAGGTGCTTTTTTGAATTTTTGTGGTACTTTTGGTATTTTCTACGTTTATAAAGGTGGGATTGTACAATCAAGGACTATTGATTCCAGGTGAGACTAAAAATGTTATGGGCGACCAAAAAGGTACTTTCTTGAATTTTTATTGTACTTTTTGTATTTTCAACGTTTGCGAAGCTAGAATTTAAAAATTAGTGGCTATTGATACAAGGTAAGACCGAAAATGTTATGGTCGACCAAAAAGGTACTTTTTTGAATTTTTGTGGTACTTTTGGTATTTTCTACGTTTATAAAGGTAGGATTGTACAATCAAGGACTATTGATTCCAGGTGAGACTAAAACTGTTAAAGGCGACGAAAAAGGTACTTTTTTGAATTTTTATGGTACTTTTTGTATTTTCAACGTTTGCGAAGCTAGAATTTAAAAATTAGTGGCTATTGATACAAGGTAAGACCGAAAATGTTATGGTCGACCAAAAAGGTACTTTTTTGAATTTTTGTGGTACTTTTGGTATTTTCTACGTTTATAAAGGTAGGATTGTACAATCAAGGACTATTGATTCCAGGTGAGACTAAAACTGTTAAAGGCGACCAAAAAGGTACTTTTTTGAATTTTTGCGGTACCTTTTGTATTTTCAAGGTTTATGACCAAAATATGTTATGTGTGACCAAAAAGGTACTTTTTTGAATTTTTATGGTACTTTTTGTATTTTCAACGTTTGCGAAGCCAGAATTTTGAAATTAGTTACAATTGATACAAGGTGAGACTGAAAATGTCATGGGCAACCAAAAAAGTACTTTTTTGATTTTATGATACTTTTGGTATTTTCTACGTTTATGAAGGTGGGATTGTACAATGAAGGACTTTTGATTCCAGGTGAAACTGAAAGTGTTATGGGTACTTTTTTGAATTGTTATGGTACTTTTTGTGTTTTTAACGTTTGCGAAGCAAGAATTTCGAAATTAGTGATACAAGGTAAGGCTAAATATGTTATGGGCGATCAAAAAGGTACTTTTCTGAATTTTAATGGGAATTTTTGTATTTCCTACGTTTATAAAGCTAAAATAGTGAAATAAAGGATTGTTGATTCAATTTGAAAATTAAAATTATATTGGAGACACAAAAAAGCCTTTTCGCATTTTTATTGTACTCTTTGAATTCTTACGTTTGTAAACATAGATTCTTAAAAGTAGTGTTTTTTGATCCGAGGTCTAACTCCTAATATTATGGACGAACAAAATTACTTATTCTCTTTTTATATATTTTGTATACATAGAATTCTGAAATAGTATTCAATAAATAGTAAGAACTGCGCTAACGAAGTAGCGGGTTAAATGCTAGTTGATCATAAAACTCAACACTTAATAAACAAATTTTTCTTTTGTGTTACGTCTACTACAAATTTCCAAAAAATATTATCAATTCTTTTCTTTTATTAAAAATGACACCATTTTTTAAATTAAAAATTTTAATTCTCAAATATGTACATATTTAATATTAATATTATTTTTATAAACAACTCACCCGAAGATGAATAAAATTAAGAATACTTTTGATAATATCTCAAAAGAAATCGAAAGCTTATAAAAAAATTTAAGTGCTTAAACGAGAGAAAAAAAAAAACAAAATAAAAAAATTTCTTTAAGTATAGCATAAAGCATGCTTAAGAAATGAGCATAAAAACACACATAAAAAAAAGATGCGTGGTTACTTTTACTTTTTGCAGGCAGCGAAGAAAAAATCAAGCAACAACGGGCCAGCCAGTCAGCTAAGCCAAACCAACAATCATAATCAAGTGGTCACACAAATTCAAAACGACTAAAATGTTTGGGAGACAGACGGACACAAAGAAGCTGGTTTACTAACATTAAAATACTGGGATGATTTTTTCTTTCATTACTACCATTTTTTGCTGGGTAATAAAAAAACAACGTAGCATTAAAAACTGTATAAAACACTAACATCAGCTATAAAAGTTAAGAAAACTACTTGATATTGGGTCGTCACTGAAATGGCATCCGTTGAATATAGAGTTGTATGTTTATTGTTGCACCAGCCAGCAAGCTAGTCAGCTAGGTGGCAGCAACAGCTTACAGAAGCATCTGCTTGTATGCACCGGTACTTTTCTTTTACAGTCATTATTCATGCATCAAAATTATCACGTGCATCAAGTGCAACCATAAACAATTCTACGGCAAATTTTGTCGGTCTGGCTAAGTGACGGCGTGTTGGTGCGACAAAAATATGCCAAAATCACTTGCAGGCGACCCAGTTAAATTGCAAACAATCTTCTTACAAAAGTACATGTAGAAAACTTATTGCTTAGTTACAGTTTTATAACTGGTCTGACTGACTGTCTGCCTGTTTTGCCTTTATGTTAAGGCACATACATATGTGTTACTGTTGATTCTGCCGCAGTAAATTTTACTGTATGCATTCGCATGACATGGCATTTTGTTGCACATTGCCATCATTATCCATTCGCACTTTCTTCGAAGCTTAAGCTTTTTTTTATAACTGTCTTTTCTTTTTATAGGCTTGTTTTTTCTCCATGTTTATGTTCGTATAGTATAAAGGTATAAAAATCTTGATATTTTTTACACTTTTCCAAACAAAATATAGAAAACACCATTTCTTAAAAATATGTTAAGGGAAGTTATTTATTAAGCTTTCACAAAGTTTAATGAATTTATTATAAAAATCGATGGTAAAAAAAAATAATGCAATGCATAGCAAAAGCTTGCACAATTATTGTTTTAAAAATTGTTTAGCAACACTGCATGCAATATCGTTTGATTCTAGGGCAAATTTTTATTTTCAGTGCAGTTTTATAGCGTCATCTTAGTTTAAGAAAACACAATTGTATAGCTATCTTTCAAATTTTTTACTTCGATGATGATGTTTCTAGTTCTATTTAGTTTACATCTGAAACCGATGTTTAAATTGCAGCGACCAGGGCACTTCGCGACGTCTTTTATACCCGCCACCAAAAAAAAGGTGGGATATATACAAACAGCTCGTCATTCAAATCGAGTGCTTAAAACCCATGAAAGTGCAATGATTCGACAATAATTTTTCCTTGGTGACAAAATATTATTTTATTTTAAATCTTGAATAATTTTTAAAAAAATTTACATGAATATACTTGTTTTCAAAAAAGGTATTTGTTTTGTGTTCTTCAAGCATTGTTCTAAGTGTGTACTTCACAAATCACAAAACATCCCATTGTAAAATTATAAATTCACGTATGTATGTTAAAAAACAAAAAATAAAAAAAAAATTAAAAAAAAATTTAAAAAAAAATTAAAAAAAAAATTAAAAAAAAAATTTAAAAAAAAAAATTACAAAAAAAAATTATTATATATATAATATATATAAAACAAAAAAAAAATAAAAAAAAAATTAAAAAAAAAAATAATAAAAATATTATTAATATTATTATTATTAAATAAAAAATAAAAAAAAAATAAAAAAAATTAAAAAAAAATTTTTTAAAAATTTAAAAAAAACTTATATAACAGATTTTTCTTATTCTCAATATAGATCTGCTCCTAAATATTTTAGAAATTTTAATACCTCACGCGGGTCCAGGCAATGACGGAGGCTTCACAAAGTTGATTTTAACATACAAACGGACAGACTGACAGAGCTTAATCGACTCCCCTATTCATAAGCTTTCAGAAAATATATACTTTATGGAGTCGGAAATGAAAATTGTAGAAAATTTCACACGGAATGACAAACCTATATGTACCCTTTTTCACTGTGTGAAGGGTATAAAAACTGACTTATATAACAGATTTTTCTTATTCTCAATATAGATCTGCTCCTAAATATTTTAGAAATTTTAATACCTCACGCGGGTCCAGGCAATGACGGGGGCTTCACAAAGTTGATTTTAACATACAAACGGACAGACTGACAGAGCTTAATCGACTCCCCTATTCATAAGCTTTCAGAAAATATATACTTTATGGAGTCGGAAATGAAAACTGTAGAAATTTCACACGGAATGACAAACATATATGTATATGTATGCCCTTTCTCACGTTTGTGTGAATAAATATGTCACAGCGTAGTGTATCTAGTGTTATGAGTCAAATTTATCCATTTAAACTTTTTAATCAAAGTTGTTCACTGTAATTTTTTCTGGAGTAAATTATGGCGATTTTGGAGTTCAATAAATGTTTATAGGAATCTAATTATGAGGCCCCGGTTCACTGACATCCATTTGATAACTAAAACCTTAAGGATCGAAAATGTTGAATCTGGTAAGTCTTACAATACAAGGTGAGCTTATCTAGTACATAAATTGTAGACATGTTCAGATAATATGGATTTAAGCCATAGGGCATTATTGAAAACGAAATAATCTTTACATATCATCACTTTAAAAAACGTTAAACCCTTTCAAAGATAAAAAATTAGGACTTTAATTAGATTGTTAAAGCCTTTTATGAAACTGGGCGGTCCAATTAAAATGCATTTTATGCACTTTGTGTGTTTTTTTTGTTCAGCATAATCGAAAAAATGTGTCCACAATCAAGAATTGTGCAAATTGGTGAAATTTCAGCAAACTGGGTCTGTTGGAAATGTAAAAACACCATGCACATGCTCGCCCAGTTAGTTCTGCGAAAAAACATTGCTGTTGTGCCCAAAAATTAAACATCAACATTGTCATTGAAAATCTGGACCTTCGTTCGTTGAGTTTAGAAACATTATCAGCTTTCCACTTGTTACAGCAACATCAGTAGAAAAGTCAGTGTGAACATAGAACTAATTTACCTCAGCACAAATTCTTCTAATTGAATCAAAGTTAATGTAGTTTGATCTATGAAATGGTACATATAACGGTTCATAAAATCTAAGCTGCCTATTAGGAACATTGATGCATATTTTACGTTGAAGATATGTAGAATCAATTTTACCTTGAATTAGATTCATGACAAATGCAATATTGGAAACAATTCTTCGGCTTTGTAACGTTGAGAGCGCAAAAAGCAGTAAACGACTACGATATAACGGTAAGTTTGTATTAGGATTCCAACGCAGGTTACGAAGGCAGAACAGCAAAAATTGTTTTTGGACTGATTCAAGTTTTTGAATATACACATCATAATGGGGATCCCAAATTACTGATACGTATTCCAGTAAAGGTCTTACCAATGACGTGAATAAATTTTTTGTTACATAAGGATCATTAAATTCCTTAGCCCAACGCTTTATGAAACTTAATACCCCATAAGCTTTATTTACTATCATTATTACAAAGAGAATTCCAAGATCCAAAAACGAATCAACAACATTTAAATTAGAGCCATTTAGAGAGTAAACATTTGAAAACGGTGAATATCTGCAGAAAGTCATAGATTTGCATTTCGTTAAATTAAATTCCATAAGATTTACCGTACACCAATAAAAAAATTATTCAAATCAGTTTGGAGATAAAAACAGTCGTCATCAATATTGCTGTATTGAATAGCCTTTGGAAGATCATTTATAAGCAATAAAAATAAGATGGGGCCGAGATGACTTCCCTGAGGAATTCCGAAAGTTACTTCAATATGTTTTGATATACAATCATTATAAAAAACACATTGTCTCCGATCCTTAAAATAAGAACTAATCCTTTTTAAAAGGTTAACCGGAAACCCTTACTTTTCCAGATTCACTAACAATAAATCATGGTTACCGTATCGAAGGCCTTACTGAAATCAGTATAGACTATATCAGTTTGGTTACCATTAGAAAATCCTGTATTGATGAAGGACGTCAGTTCCATTAGGTTTGTGGATGTAGATCTACCTTTTCAAAAATTGAATTGTAAGAGTGCGGTGCCATCTCTCTACCATACCATTTGCCTGCGGATAGCTGTCGATAGCATCATAGATGATTATAGGTGCAGAGGAAAGTCTGCTACTTTTTACTCTTTGAGATTATGAAGTTTTCGCATTACAATCGCTCGATGTCTTTGTGGCACACATAATCTTATGTTATTACCATTTATATTGCAATATAACATTATTGTACACTAAGAGAAAAATGACGATCTAGATTTAAGACAAAAATTCTTAAATGTAGATTGCAGAAATCTTCCGATTTCAATCTCGAATTTTAGTCAGTAAGATTGACATTATCGAATTTAAGCATAAATTCTTGATTTTAAAAATAAATTCTAAAAATCTAAAACGCAATATTGATTTTAAGATCGTGTTCTTAAATTAAAGAATGTGATCTTAAACTTTGAGAACACATTCTTAAAATCAAGAAGGTAATCTTAATTTTTAGACCGTATTCTTCAATTTAAGAACATATTCTTAAAATTAAGATTTAATTCTTGATTTAACATTAAAGAAATCGTGTTGTTTATAAATTGTTAAACGCTGAACAAGAAGACGCGTTGTGAGAAAAAGTGTAAAAGAAATTTTAAATTATTATAAAAAGCATTTAAAATGGAAAACCAGAACACCGATGAAATGGTGCTTTTAACCATACCAGTACGTGACGATTTGTTACCGATGGCAATTGAAAGTTATGAAGTGATCAGTAGGCCGGAGGAAGTTGCGTCGGAATTGTCAGACGACGCTTTGCTAAAAAATCTAGAAGAGTTTCAAATGGAGTCGTTTTTCAAGTATCTTAAGGGTAAGGGCTCCTTCTAATTTATATGAGTGTATATGAAGTTAGGAAAATGTATATATTAGAAGAAATCATAATTTTCTTTAAAGGAGTCATAATAAAAACGAAAAACAATTGACATTAATAAGTTTTCTTCTAGTTTGAAATAGACGAAGATACACTTTCAATGTCATCGAAGGTAGGTGAATGTTGCATCACTTAATAGTGCAAATACAAGCTCATCTCGTTTGGAAGAAGAAGACACTGAAATCCGATCAACAAATCATATGCAGAGTGCGGAAATTGATTAATCAGTTGCAGCTGCTTATATATTTTCATTGAGTAGAGATAGTGCTAATTAGTAGGAAGTTTGTCACAAATGGAAACTCACATGCAGTATGCGGCAGAAAGATTTGCAAGAAGTGAGAAGTCTTGAGTTTTTACGTGGATGACCAAAGTTAAGTCACTCAAGAGCACCCGAATTGGTAAGTAATTTTTCGATTGCTTATTGCAGCTTAACACAAAGTTAAGTCACTCAAGAGCACCCGAATTGATAAGTAATTTTTCGATTGCTTATTACAGCTTAACACATTTTTCTTCTAAAATTTTCAGATCAACATTGATTTTCAAGTTATGTAACCAGACAAAAATCAATTATGTTTTCAAAATGGGAAATATTTAAAATGCTTATACCAGCAATATACTATGCCAAGGAACTAAGTTATAGAAATTCAGAATTTGGTCTCGTTTGCTTTCAGCTATATCTAATTCAATACAAAACTTTTTCCAATCGAACCAAATTCAGAAGATTTAGCATTTATAAATACTAGATTTCTGTAAGTAGCCATTTAAAGATTTTAAAATCGAATATAGGTTTCTCAATATGTAAAAAAAAATAAATAAAAACATAAAAATTAAAAAAAAAAATAGTTAAAATTTAAGAATTTATTGTTGATTTAAAACTTATAACTTATAAAACTTGAATTTTAAGAATATGATCTTAATTTGAGATTATTATTAAGAATAAAATCTTGAATACGATCTTAAAATGAGAATTTATTCAAGAGTGGAATCTTGAATGTGATCTTAAAAAAATCAAGATTTTATTCTTGAGTTAAGAATTTTCGCGCTAAACAGACTTTTGAAACTGAAATACTTGATTTCAAGCATAAAATCTTGATTTTAGCACGTTTTTTGCCTTAGTGTAGAGTCTGGGATAGGTAAACGTGTGAGTTTAATAGACGAACCCTTACACATTATTTTCCTTTAAATGCATCTATTTATTTACTATAGAGTGTGTTAAAGTCTACTCTGAATTATTTTTAAATTGAATTGTTTGCGGAAATGGTGTATGTAGTATATTTAAGTTATTTCTAATTTATTATTATGCTTAATGATTTCTTTTCTCTTCACATAAAATTATGTACATATTTAAAAATATTATTAGTTTTGTTAATTCCCCTTTCTCTCTCTACCCCTACAACATAACATTTCAAACACACATTAACAACAATTTTCGTGTTTAAATTTTTTAAAACTTCTGTTGTAATAATATCAAAATTATATGTAACTTTGTATAATAAGCGCCTTCAAAAGTTTCTCTCATTAAGATGATACATACCAAGATTAGGAAGACATGACCTTTCATAATAAATCAATAAATTTAAGAAGTTTTTCTATTAAGTTGAAAAGAAAAGTATTTTGTATATAAATAAAAAGTTAAATTATTAAATTAAAACGGCTTTAATGGGGCATTTTTTAAGGCTGGTTCACCTGTTGTTGGTTTCAGAAGCATTGACAACTAACTACTAACAACAACTATTAACAAATTAAATATTATAAACTGGTTTTAAACTTTTATTTTTTTTTAGTTTTATTTTATCGTTTTTTTAATCTTTTGTATGTTACTGGTTTATAAAGAAAAACAAAAACACAAAAAGAAATTGTTTACCATCAAGTTTGTGTAGTAAAATACAACTATAGGTTGCCATTAAACAAACGTTTTATGGAATTAAATTAAATTTTTCGCATTGCAGCAAATGTTTGCAATATAAACACCTTTTACATAGAGAGGTGTAGAGAGTTTGGACAAGGAGGAAAAACTTGGAAAGTGCAAAAAAATGTTTGTAACTAAATTTAAGTCAAGGGTCTCGAGTAAAAATTATACGTCACCCAGGCACAACCATATATAAAGTTTTTATGTTTTCAAAGAATTTTTTTTACACAAATTTTGTGTTTAATGCCGATTTACATTTATCTGAATTGTCAGTGACAAAAAGAATTGTATGCGATATAATTAAAATTATTATATAAACAGTAAGACTAAGGAGTGTATCAAAACTTGTATATATAGATATGGGCAAATCCATGTCATCGTACGTGACATTTGTACTCTTTTAAAGTGGAATAATTTTTGCAAAAGTAAGAGTAACTGAAAAAAAAATTAGATCTTTATGTTCCATTCAGAGGTACTTTATTTAAAAAAAAAATAATTATATTCGAATAATTGTTGTCTAAAGTATCGAGCAAAATTAGAGTATATCGTACGTGACAGAAAACAGAAGTGATTTTGAGGTATATATGGAAATATGAAAAAATTTGCAAATCTTGGGGGGTATTTTTTCTTTTTTTAATTTTTTACACTAAACCACATATTCATATCATTTAAAACCCATCATGCTTAATTGAAACAATCTTTAAATGATTTTATAATAAATATAATTTAATATCGTACGTGACATATCGTATGTGACAGATTTTTCTCTTATAATATTCTTAGGTATATATGTTAAGAAAAAAAGTTAAATTTTAAATTAGGTGCTAAGTTTTAACTGTCACCTTAGCCTACTACAAGCCAGTTAAGTTTTAACTTTTTCCCTTAATGAATATGCAGTTTTAGAGACATTTATAAAGTGCTTGTCATAATGTGAAAACGTATGAAGTTTTTAATCTTTGGAATGGGCTGGACATTTCACCAAGAGATAATCAGATAAAACCGTTATTATTGCTCTTAAAATAATTTAGTAAGCTCTAAATACCTGCGCATATTAAAATTTGAGTGTTTTTTTATCATTAAACTTTTATTGAGAGTTTTTGTTTTTACAGTCGTGGTTGACATTTTCATGGAATTGCCCATATGTCAGATACTTTTATTTTAAAACTCATTAATTTTCAATTGTTATTACGAAAAAAAGCATGTGATATATATATGTAATTAAAACTTTTCAAAAAAATCCGTCATGGACTTTGAACAACAAATAGCAAAAATTTTGAATGTTGACCCTCGAACTGTTTTAAGTGCCATTAAACGGTATAAAGAAGACCTGAGCATTGAAAGAACACCTGGATCAGGAAATAAAAAAGGTCCAAGGGATATTGGTAAGGTAAAAGAAGTCGAGCAACTGTTTCGAAGAGCACCTAACACTTCTATTAGAAAAGCAGCGCGTACGGTGAAATGCTCTAATAGTTTTGTCCAAAGGACCAAAGCTTATGCTGGGCTGAAGTCATACAAAGTTCAGAAAGTTCCAGATCGCAATTCGGAAAAGAACTTAGAAGCATAAAAACAAGCGAAAAAACTGAAGGCAGATTTTATACAAAAATACACCAGTTGTGTGATGGATGACGAAGCATACGTACTGACAGATTTTTCTCAACTTCCCGGCCAAGATTTTTATGTTGCTGATGAAAGAGGTAATGCTCAGGAAGAGTTCCGGACAAAACACAAACAAAATTCCCTAATAAATGTCTCGTGTGGTAAGCTTTTTGCAGTTGTAGCAAACGAAGCCAAGCATTTGTGCCATCAAGCACGATAGCACAGAATTGATATCACCGAATGCCCAAAAAACGGCTTTTACCTTTTTTAAAATTGCACAGAGTACCTACATATTTTTGGCCTGATTTGGCATCATATCACTATGGAAAAAAGGCACTTGAGTGGTATTCAAAGAATTTTATCATTTTTGTACCACGAAAAGCAAAACCACCTAACTGTCCAGAACTAAAGCCTGTGGAAAGGTACTGGGCTCTTGTAAAAACGGAATTGAAGAACACATGAATGGTGTCCCAGAACATGTAACAGAAGTAACTGTAAAATCTTTAATGGAAGAACTTCCGAAAAAGCCGAGAATTTTATAAATACGAAATATTAGATTAAATTTCAATGTTAAATAAATTTGTACAATATGCCAATACATTTGCGTATTTTAAAGAGTTTCTGTATTGCACGATTTGAGTTTTATTTAACTTAATACAACGACAAATTTTCTTCGATACACTCCTTAAATGATGAACCAGAATTCTGATGTAACGTAATTCAGAATACAAATTCGCATCGAAGATACGTCGCAGAATTCTGTCACAAAATAATATGAATTTTATTTTCATATTTCTACTATTCAAATCCGCCATTTCATTTTGTATGTCCTTTTGGAATACCCTTCTGTTATATCGGTTGCATCGTTAAAAGTCAAATAATACTAAACGTCAAGCAATTAGAAAATTATACATTAAAAATTTATCAAATCTTATATCTACAGAGTTACAAAAAGTATTTTAAAACAATTTTTTAGTAATTTTTTTTTTATCAAAGTTAAAAAAGTCAACGAAACCTTTGAATTAAAAAAACATGTTTTTTTGATCATTTCTTTATTTATACAACACTTAAAACAATTTTACGTTTGTTGTATAAATATATTATAGTTGAAGTAGTAAGTACTATCGTTACAAAGCATTATTAAGCAAAAAAAAAAAATTGGAAGCCAAAAAAAAGGACTGTAAAAGTTATTTTTTGATTCAGTAAAAAAATTTCACTTCCCAAGCCAGCAAAAAAAAAAAAACAATAAAACACCCTAAAATATAATAAATAAAATTTTTTTATTATAGAAAATGTTTTTATTGAAATTACCAATAGCCTTACAATAGTAGATTACTACAGGGGGGCTTGAATTGAATTTATGCTCGTAAGACTCTCTCAACAGTGTTGCCATATTTTAATTAAAATTTCATATATTTTGTAAACAAAACAATATGTTTTGGCGCAACAAATTTGCCTAAATTAAAAATAAATTTTTTTTTCTAAAATTAAAATAAAATTTGACAATACAATGACAATATTCAACGTTATTGCCGTGTTTCCTTAACAGTGCCTTTTCAGATGCAATTCTGCAAAATATGATATATCAATCACATAAAAAAATTTAATAAAATCTAAAGCAAAAAATATCAGAATTGTTGTTCCGAATACTAAAGTAGATTTATATAAAATCCGATTTCATCACATCATTCGTCCGACAAAAATATGAGAAACTTGCTTAATCCCGCAAATAGTAGATCACTTAATCTGAATGCAGATATCAGTATGATGGCCCAACATTATTATATCTTAACAGTTAAGGCCCCTCTTTCTGCTTTTTTTTTCGTAGTGGTCCCTATGCGAAGAGAGCGAAACTCAACCAATCATAGGCTTTCTGATGCCTGGAATGTATTAATTATAATTATATATAATTAAGTTTAGCATTGCCTGACTGCCGATAAAGAAGCCAATATGATGCTTTCAACAGAGCAAGCATTATTTGTCTATAATACGCTCTACTCTTTCCTAAGTCAATATAACATACCTATTGTATTAGAGAATACAAGGAATACAACACCACGGTCCATTATGGATCTTCCTATACAAGTTCTAGCGTCAATATTGTACAGTACTTGGGCGAAGTAACCCTACATTGTTCCTTGCTAAAGCGAATTGAAACGTTGAATGCTCTATCTATTTCATCACTCTATCAGAAAATGTTATATTTGCCAATGATGGTAAATGTCAGTTTAGCAAAATATACGCCAATAAGACATTAATAACTGAGACAGCAATAAAGTAGGAAAAAATTAACCACAAAATGTATTGCTCTCTATTTTCGTCATGGCAAATTGCTTTACAAAACATTCAATTCTGCGTGGCCGATACGTCGATATTATATCTCTATATCTATAAGAACGCTGGTCTTAAGATTAACATTGACAAAGCTAAAATGATGCGAATAAACACGGAAAACTCAAACATCTTTACAATGGATAATGGGCCTCTCGAGGAGATTAATTCGTTTTGATACCTCAGAGCTATCATCACAACATCAGGCGGTTCAGTTGCACATATTGCCAATCGAATAGAAAAGGTGATTCAAGCATTTAGCTCGATCAGAACCAGATAGAAAGATTTTGTTGAGGCCGTATGCTCCTTATAGGAACGACGGAAACATATATGTACATTATACATTAGTGCAAATCATTAGGCATTTCATACTTTGTGAATGAAATATTTCCTTCCAACAAATTCAATTTTCTTCATTCACAGATTACTAAAGAAGAAGAAAAAGAAACAAATTTACAAAATTACGAAAGTTTAAAGAAGACGAAGTAGTTGTAATAAGTGTTACGTCAGTTGTGTGGTGTCTGGCTGTGTTTGCAATACATTAATGGCCTGGTGAATGTTGTCGAATTGTTTGTTGGCTCATTCGTTCATGTTGTTGATTATTAAAAACGCCTAATTATTATTAATTTTTCCAATTTCCACAATCAGCTGTGTCTAGTAAATACAATTGTTATCGCACTTTTTATACTAACTACTAGTTATTTCTTTATGGTATTTATCAAACATTTTATTTGTTGCTTAATAAAAGTGTATTTTTTTTTAGCCATAAATACACGAATCTAAAATGTTAGTTAAACATTTTGAAAGGCTGGCAAATTAAAATGCAGCCAAATCATTTGGCCGGCCAACAGCAACCACCAACAACCGCATTTCTTATGAACATTGTTCTGTTGCAGTTAAAATAACTGCAAAATTTTTTTTCATTTTTCTTACGCAGCAAAAAGCAGGTTGTATTGCGTTTATTACGTTGGCAATGAATGGTTCGGTTTAATTCATTGAAAAAACCGCTGCGTTCGTTTACGTTGTTGGCATCTTTTCAAATCGACAATTTAAATTAGTTTACAGCGTTATTTGCATTCATCAATTTATTTGAATTCATCATTCATTTAATTATTTATTTAACATTTTCTTTTGTGTTTCAATTGTTTTTTTTTCACACAAAATTTAACATGTGAATGAATCAAGTTGACTTTGTACTCATTTTATTGTATTTATTTTTGTTTTGTTTCACTTCTTCTTAATCAACTGTCGGTTTTTTTTATTAATATTTATGATAAGATAAGTAGAATCTGTTCAAATTATTAGTTAATCTTTTGTTAAGCTTTTTTATGATGATAATTTCTTTCGTTCAAATCGAACTATTCTCATAATGTGTAAAATAATATTAAAATAATGTTATCAGCGCAAAAACAAATTACATATTCGTACTTAATCTAGATTTACTTTGGAGTGTTGTTAAAAATATTTTAGGTACCTAGTAGGAAGAATAATCCACCTCAATTTCAAATCGATATAATAGAGGTGTTCAAATTAAATTTTTTATTTTTTATTACATTAAAAAAATATATTTTATTTATTAAATTATATTTTATTACATTATAAAGCCTAACTGGCTATATAAGATCCGGCTTAGTGGTTATTTTCTGACTGCCCAAAAGCCTAATTTTCTAATTGGCAGGGATCATAATTTTGTGTTATCATTACACTGCATTTTTAAACAAAGTTCAAAGTTAAAAACAACGGTTCAAAGTTACAATTCAAAATATGTGAAATATGTGACTTCTTTTTGTGGGAAAATAAATAATTTTGAAAATAAACTTTTCATTTTTCAATTTGTTGCAATTCCATTCTTTAAAAAAATTAATTTATGGGAATTTTTGTGAATTATGGGAATTTATGGGAATTAGTACTAGTAATAGACCAGCCATCTCGTAGGCATGGTTAGCACATATTGAAATTTTATTTGCTTTTTTTGATTTTTGTTAAATACAAATATTTTTAATTAAGTTACGAAAGTAAAAGTTAATTCCGGGAGAAATTTTGTATGACTATAGATGAAATCATTGGTCAATAATACGGAAATTCCCTAAACTATTTTTGCTTTCAATTTTGTTTTCAATTTATTTGTAAGAATGAAAATTTCGTTCCCATTTAGATAAACAGACAGTAAATCTTTATTGCTTAAATTTCCTAATTTACTCTATTTATAAGCTTTCAGCAAATATATACTTTATGGGGTCGGAAATGAATATTGTAGAAATTACAAACAAATGACATGGCTATATACTTATGTCTATACCTTTTACGTTTGAAGGGTATAAAAATCAGTGATTATATATAATACATCAGTCCAAAACATTATTATTTATACTTTAGGTGTGTTAAACTAAATGAGAATTATTTAAAAATATCTGATTTTGCAATAAAAAATTTTATTGTACGTATATAGGAAATGTCTGAAACCTAAATAAGTACTTATATGTATGTATCACATAAAAAATCAATTTGTTACTAAAACATTTCTTGGTAAGACAGACGATTGCAGTAGTAGTCACTGAAAGGTATGCAGTAATATCAAGTTTGTTCCTATCTATCTATACCTTAACCCGGTTTAAGGTGGGAAATTATATTCACATTATGCCTTTAGAATTTGCTTAAGTAAAACAAAAAACTTTTTCTCAATTCATTCATATTTTCTGTTAATTTTATGACAACAAAAAGAAACAACACTTCATTCACCTTATCCAGCACACACAATGGCAATGGATACATACGTTTTTCATTATTTGCTGTTAATTGTGAAGTGAAAACATTTTGATTTTGCTACGACTCTATTCATTATAATAGAAGCAAAATCTATGAGTCGAATGTTATAAAGTATATTTATACATTAATTTAGTTTTGCAGTTGCTGTTAATATATCGCGTTTTGTGTATGTGTTGCTTAGGTAATTTTTTTCATATGATCCATATTTCATATTTATTATTTTCCGGATTTCATATGTATCTATATGGCTGATTTGTATAAATTACCAATTGATTTATATAATGAGAGTTGCTACAAGTATTTGTGTCTTTTTTTACTTTTTATAGATTTTAGTAATATTTTTTTGTAAATATGTATAGAAAAAAATCAATGAATGCACAAGATGTCTTAAATTCGAATTTTATATATAGAAATCATGAAAACAAAACGACTATTCAGGGCAACCCCTTATAACTATGTGTGATATTTAAAATCGAAATCAGCTGATACGAATTCAAGAATCAAAATAAAACAATTACTATAAATAAATATATATAATAAATATTTGATGCATAATTGCCAAAAACTATTAAAATTCCTTAATTTTAGCCGAATTTTGTGCAAAGTGCACCTTGATTTTTGTAGAGTTAAACACCACACAAAAAAGATTTCGAATTTTTTAAGATTTTTATGAACTAAAAACAGATTGGCAGAGACCTGTGCCGGACCTGTGAGGATTTATTTTTTGTGTACAGACCTTTAAGACGGATATAGGCAACGATAGCTTCTAAAATTTATTGACTGCTCGGCTTAGATGGCTAGCTGTGTGTATGTTTACATTCATAACAATTATTTAATGACCGTAATGCAACTTGGCTTTTGCAAAGGAAGATTTACATCAGTCATAGGCAAATCATGCCTCTGAGCTACATACTTTTCTCTTTTCAGCTCGCATGTAAGTACATCTCACACATATTGACCAAAGATAAACAAGCTATTTAGTCTCACATCAGCTCTTACAATTTTTAAGTAAAGTTTGTTATGAGAGGGAAAGAAGGCAACTCACATACATAAAGAATTGCAAATGCATTGGTATTTTTATACCCTTCATACAGTAAAAAGGGTATATATAAGTTTGTCATTCCGTGTGAAATTTCTACAAGTTTCATTTTTGACCCGAGGAGAGTCGATTAAGCTCTGTAAGTCTGTCCGTGTGTATGTTGAAATCATTTTTTTGAAGCCCCCCGGTCTGCACCCGGATGAGGTATTTAAATATCAGAAATATTCGGGAGTAGATCGGTATTGAAAATCAGAAACATCGGTACATAAACAACCGATTTTTTTATTTGTTTTTTTTATTTTTATTTATTATTTATATTTTTATAATTTTTTTTAATATATTTTTTAATGTTTTTTATGTGTTTTTTATTTGTTTTTTTTTTTTTAACACATAAGGAAACTCAATTTTTAATAATACAATGGGATGTTTTTATATATGTATGCTTTTAATAAGTATATACGTATTTCATATGAGATGAATGGTGATACAAACTACTGTTATTGCATGACTACACGTTGTGAAGGGTATATTAGATTCGGCACTGCCGAATATAGCACTCTTACGTGTTTGCCTATGACGGATATACATTCGCAAATCTAACAGGACTGACGTCCTTCATCAATATAGGTTAACACACGTCTATACGACTCAGACTAGAACAAAACGTCGGCAGAGCAACTGTCAAAAAACTGTTCATGTTCTTTGACATGGAGGAAACGTGTATTTTGTTCATATTTTTATTTGTCGTCTCTTTCTTTCATATTCAAAATGCCTTTTAATATCAGACATCGTTGTTTGAATAAATGTCCTGACAACGCTGCTTGAACAACAGCGGTCCACACCAGGCAAATTCATGTGCGCTCCAAAAACTGTTCGTTGTTCGAACAAATCGAAGGCTGGTGTGGACCACACGAAAGGTTCACCACGATTTATTGTTAGTGAAACTAAATACATTAGGATTTTTGGTTAACCTTTAATACAAGGATCGGAGACAATGTTTTTTAATAGTGACTGCTTATCCAAATATATTGAAGCAAGTTCTGGAGTTCCACAGGGAAATCATCTCGGCCATATCTTATTTTTAGTGCTTACTAGAAAACCCCGGCGCCCGTTGCTACGCCCCTTAATGAATAAAAATTCATTCTGAATTTGAATTTAATATCAAGTGCAAAAAGCTAAAAATTTAAAATTTTTTTTAATGGGCGTGGCACTGCTCACTTTTCTAATCAAGAAATTGTATAGTCATGACAACTCAATATGTTTGCAAAGTTTCACAAAAATTGGTCCAGAGCAAGTACCTCAAAATTATAACTTTTTTATGGGCGTGGCCCTGCCCACTTTTCTAATCATGAGACCACAATATAGCTGACTTCCAAAACATCAATTGCTTTGTGTTTGACCAAAACATCATATTTCATAACGCCGCAGTACAATAATTATAAAGGGTGTTTTTTTAAGCCCGATAGAACTTGAAATTGTAAAAAATAACACAAAAAATTAAATTGTAATCAAAATTTTTTTTTTATTCGAAAGATCAATACGTGACATTAACATTTGAAAATGATTTCGGGCATATGGGCACCGCGGCTGTTCTTGACGAAGCGCATTCTGGACGTCCAATTTTATCGCAAAATTGTGTTCAGCGATGAGGCGCATTTTTGGCTTAACGGGTTTGTTAATAAGCAAAATTGACGCATATGGAGCGAGACCAATCCACAAGAGACCCTACAGACTCCATTACATCCAGAAAAATGCACCGTTTGGTGCGGTTTTCACGCTGGTGGCGTCATCGGACCTTATTTCTTCAAAAATGAGGCCGGAGCTCGCGTTACGGTCAATGGAGATCGTTACCGCACCATGATCAATGATTTTTTGTTTGAAAATATGGATGACATTGATCCGGAGGAGATGTGGTTTCAACAGGATGGCGCTACGTGCCATACGGCGAACGCAACCATCGACTTATTGAAATCAAAATTTGGCGATAAGTTGATTTCGAGAAATGGACCTGTCAATTGGCCTCCAAGGTCGTGCGATTTGACACCTCTCGATTATTTCTTGTGGGGCTACGTGAAGTCACTGGTTTATGCTGATAAACCAGCAACAATTGACGCCTTGGAGGCCAGCATTGTTCGTGTTATTCGTGACATACGGCCAGCAGTGCTCGAAAAAGTGGACCAAAATTGGACGTCCAGAATGCGCTTCGTCAAGAACAGCCGCGGTGCCCATATGCCCGAAATCATTTTCAAATGTTAATGTCACGTATTGATCTTTCGAATAAAAAAAAAATTTTGATTACAATTTAATTTTTTGTGTTATTTTTTACAATTACAAGTTCTATCGGGCTTAAAAAAACACCCTTTACATTGTATACCATTTAAAAATGCCGTCGCCAAGTATTTTTAACGCAGTTAGAAAGCAAACAATGTATCGGTTATATAGTTGATGCATTGTTTGGGAACTTTGCATATGTATGTGATTTAAATACAGTAGCAATACTGTATACAAACTTTGTATACGAACGTTTTGGAAGTTAGCCTATGTGTGTGAAAAGTTTCAGAAAAATCGGTCCAGTGCAAGTTCCTCAAAATTATAACTTTTTTTATGGGCGTGGCCCTGTCCACTTTTATAATCACGAAATTATAAAGTCATGACAGCTCAATATGTGTGCAAATTTTCAGAATAATCAGTCCAGTGCAAGTACCTCAAACTTATAACTTTTTTATGGGCGTGGCCCCGCCCACTTTTCTTATCACGAAATTTAAAGTTATGACAGCTCAATATGTGTGCAAAGTTTCAGAAAAATCGGTCGAGTGCAAGTAGCTAAAAATTATAACTAATTTTTTATGGGCGTGGCCCCGCCCACTTTTTTCCACCCATAAACACTCCCTCGTATGCGTACAACAACTTGCCAAAGTTTGAGACCGATCGGCTTTACAGTTTCGGAGTCTATAGCTAACACACACACACACACACTGCTGATGATGTAAAACTTTATTCATGGATAAAAAATGATGAGAACAGTTATCTCTAAACTGATTAAAATAATTTTTTTAATTGTTGTACGGTAAATCTTTTTGAATTGAACTCAACAAATCTATGGTCTTCTGCAGATATTTACTAGATTTAAATGTTTATTTTTTAAATGAGTCTTAGTTAAATGCTGTTGAGTCTTTTTTGGATCCTGGATTTCTTTTTGGTGTAAAAATAAAATTCAACTCACATGCTACAATGACAGTAAATATAGCTAGTGGAGTATTAGATTTCCTAAAGAGTTGGGCTTAAGAATTTGATGATCCTTATTTAACAAAAACAAGTAACAGTGCTATATTCGGCCGTGCCGAATCTTATATACCCTTCACAACGTGTAGTCATGCAATAACAATTGTTTGTATCACCATTCATCCCATATAAAATACGTGCATACGTACACGTTAGAATAAATGTGGCATCGAATCCCAGCTGAGCCAAAAAAATTTTATTTTATTTTATTTAATATATTATTTATATTTTATTATTTTTTTTATATTTTTTTTAAATTTTTTCAAAAAATTTTTTTAGAAAAATTTAAAAAAATTTTTTTTTTAAATTTTTTTAAAATTTTTTTTTTGTAGTTTTTTTTATTATTTTTTTCTTATTTTTAATATTTTTTTTTTTTGTAATTTTTTTTGTTTGGTATGTTTTTTACATGTATCTATGTATGTATGTTGTTGTTGTAATTGTGAAAAAAAACGAGGTGGTCGTGGTTTTTTGCTCATATCTCAGAAAGTTATGGGGCGATTGTGCTGAATTTCAATAGCGATTCATTCCTGGATATTTCCAAGAGATTGGTACCATATACAGATCTGAGGAACATATAGTTGCTTCTAAAAGTTGATTTCAACCAACACACGGACAGACGGGCAGACGGACAGACGGACAGACGGATAGACGGACAGACGGTCAGGGCTTAATCGACTCCTCTATTCATAAGCTTTCAGAAAATGTATACTTTATGGGGTCGGAAATGAAAATTGTAGAAATTACAAACGGAATGACAAAGCTATATATACCCTTGTACACCACAGGTGAAGGGTATAAAAATTTATTCACGTCATTAGTAAGACCTTTACTTAAATACGGGTCAGTAATTTGAGATCTTTGATATGATGAATGAACTTGAATCAGCCCAAAAACATCTTTTGCTTTGCTGCCTTCGTAAGCTTCGATGGATTATTAATATAAGTTACTAGCCAATCCCGGCGCGCGTTGCTACGCCCCTTCATGAATTTTAATCGCATTCTAAATTTTAATCGAATATTAAGTGCAAGGCTAAAAACTATAACTTTTTCTTTATGAGCGTGGCACTGCCCACTTTTCTAATTAAGAAACTGTATAGTCATGACAGCTCGATATGTGTGAAAAGTTTCAGAAAAATCGGTCCAGTGTAAGTAGCTAAAACTGATAACTAATTTTTTATGGGCGTGGCTACGCCCACTTTTTTTCACCCATAAACACTCCCTGGTATGTGTACAACAACTTACCAAAGTTTGAGCCCGATCGGTTTTACAGTTTCGGAGTCTATAGCTAACACACACACACACACACACAGAGTTTCACTTTTATATATATAGACTAGCCAAACCCGGCGCGGGTTGCTACGCCCTTTAATGAATCGAAATGCATTCTGAATTTTAATTAAATATTAAGTGCAAAAACCTAAAAATTATAATTTTTTTTTATGGGCGTGGCATTGCCCACTTTTCTAATCACGAAATTGTAAAGTCATTACAGCTCAATATACGTGCAAAGTTTCAGAATAATCGGTCCAGTGCAAGTACCTCAAAATGATACCTTTTTTTTATGGGCGTGGGTTTGGTGGATTCTTGTACCTAAAAGGGTGTAGAATAAGATGAAACGAGTTAGATTTCTGATAAAAATTTATTTACCCCATAAAAACGAACTTAGGAAAAGCATTAAAATTTTATTTGTTTGATTTTTTGGTTTTTAATTTTTTTTCAGTCTTTGAATTTATTTGGAGTTTGGACTTTTTTTCGGTGTTTTGATTTTCTTTCGTTTGACAATTTCATTTCTTTTTCGGCGCTTTGACTTCAGCTTTCTTTTTCCCGTGATCCGGTGCTTCGTTTTTTTTCTTGCTGGCAGGTTTAGATTTAATTTATTTTTTTTTTACTAACTGAACGTTAGTGAATTCATTATGAGTACCAAAAATTTAACATTTACGAGCTGCTTTGAAATATGCCGTTTCGACTTGTTGTGGATTGGATGGATAAAATATATTTTGTGTATAGTTGAAACTCACTACAAGAGTAGACTACGCATCACTCATCTTGCAGGATTGTTGGTAGAATTCACGCTGGCGTTTCGCATGGTTAGCCATTCGTAATTTTGCTTCTTTTGTACCTGAATCAGATTCTTCCAAAACTTGTCGTACCATCAAGGTATTCTGTTGACAGACATCACAGAGATCAGTTTTCGGCTTCATAGACGAGATGTAAGGGCAGTACTTTATCCAAATTTTGTAAAAACTTTTAATCGCGATTTTATATTCAGTAAGACAAACTTTCTTAAAACGACGATAAACAGTACTTTTTGTTTCACTGCACGCAAAGAAAAAATATGGTTGTGGTAACCATAATCGAAGAGCAACATACTATGATTGAATTGTATGATTATGGTTAAAAATAATAATGGTTACCAGTTATCATTATTATGTTTAATTTAAGTATCATTCAATAATCACATATATGACTACAATTGAAATCGACAATTTTTGCTTTTTTGCGGCAAATTATTGTCTTTTGCTGTAACATACACATATTGATTGTACTTACCAATTTAATTGCAATTTTTTACCAATATTTTTTTACATTTTCTCGTTTATTTTAAAATTTTCTTTAATTTTTCAAAATTTTTGTTCCTTCTACTTTTCTTTTTCAAACTTTTAAAATAATAAAAAATTATTCAGCAAGAAGAAGAACAGTTGAAATCAAATTATTGTTAAAAAAATCATAGCTTGATTAATTTGTAATCATACTGTTTTCTCACCTATTATTTAATGATTATTTTTAATTTTTAATGATTTTGAATATAATGTTATTTTTGTCAAATTAATTTTTTTAAATCATACTATTTTTAAATGATAACCATTTTAAAATTTTTACAAAAAGTAATCATTAAATGATACAATTAAAACAAATGCTTGATTATCGTGACAAAATATATGATGAAATGAAACAAAAATAACTATTACTTGTTTTCGACAACCAAATATTGTTTTAGAAAAAATAATATGACCTTTGTGATCATGTCGTAACCATGGTTTTTCTTTGCGTGTGGATGATAGCAGCATTCCTTTACAGTCTTTGTTGCTTGGCATTCTACCAGGAAGAGGTATTGCGAATTTTTCAGCGAAATTTTGAAAAAATTTTGATTTCGGCGATAACACACGCGATTGCCGTTTTGAAGAAGACTTGCCACCTAGCTCATGTTTTCATTCAGAAAAGCCAACACTATCACTATGTCGAATCAAATTTTTATAACGGTTTAAACCAACATCGTAAATAAAACAAAACGTCTTTTTACAAATAGGAATGCCACGAAATAGGTATATTGTATCAACTCTGGATTTATTTATTACCCTTTGGCCATAATTCTTCCGAGTTTCAGTATTATAAACGGTTTCGAGCAATAAATGTTGTCTATAAAATTTGTATAGCAAGATTTTCTGAAATTATCTTATTACATTTTTTCAAACAACATGCTTCGGATTTTTCTCCGTAAATCAAATCGATCTTCATCGACTGTTCTATAACTTCAGCGGATTTCTCCTATTCCGATATAATATTCGATTCAGAAACATCATGCAAAAAACTTTGATTCTCAGTTAGTCACGAAGTATTAGCACCGACACTTTTAGATAACGTAATATCGATCTCATCATCGCCATAAACCTAGTCTAGTCTTTTTAAATCATCATCAAAACTGTCAGAAATATCTATTTTTATAAAAATTACTTCAAATTAACATCAGTGAAACAGCTTTTGAGATAATGATAACATTCGTTATACAGTTGGCACAAGACTGAAGCGTTACTTTATTCTTTTCCTTTTGCAACTTCACGGCTTCAAATGCTGCCAACTTCAAATGCTGCTCTGAAGTCAGCTTCATAATTATTTTAAAGACAGCAACAACAAATAAGCAATACGCAAATAATCAGCTGATGTGTATTTTAGCAATACAAATATCAGGGATGCCGCATATATGTATATTTTATAATGAATAAAATTAAAGTTATTTATACAAAATGTAATAATACCACGAAAAACTATAAAAACACATAAATTTATTTCTTTATTGTATTTTTGTAATGGTCTTTTATGTTAAATATTAAAAATAAGTTTTTGTTCTTATTTTTCTAATGTGGTGGCAACACTATATTTGCTTGTTGCTGCCCGTCAAAATGCTGTTGTGTAGTCGTGCTGCTGTGTGATGGCAATCAAAATAATTGTTTTCATTTTAACACAGAGATTTTATTTTTGATATATTGCTGCTTGCTGTCTGCAGTCGTCTAAGTGTTTAGAGTTTTATAGTTATTTTTTAAAAATGTTCTTCGTATTACTCATGGTACAATTATCAGGTAGCCTCACTAAAACAGCTGATTTTTGTTCTCTATACCTGAAGGTTTAACTAAAATGTCAAATTTTGTTTATGCATGACATTTCAGTCGCCGTTTTCCACCAACAAAATGCATGTAGAATTTTGTTGTTGCAGAACTGAGGCTACCTGATGATTGTACCATGGTATTACTAGTATACGCACATCAACCCTTTGCTGAGAGCGAACAGAGAGTGGCGTTGTTGCGTCGGTCACTGGTTGCGGCTTAAGGATCAAATATCGAGATCAGAACAAACAGAGCAGCAACAATATCAAAGGTATTGTCACACCTAAAGCGAAAAAAAAATACGTCACTACAAAAGGCATGACGTCACAAAAGTCGGCACCCAATCATAACTAACCGTACCAAATCGCATCTCCCAACTGATGGTGTGTTCAGAGTGATAATGCGTTATGAAACTTTAAATGCGTTTTTCTCAGAACTTCATGTTCACACACTAGGTCCCTTTTCTTGGAGAAGGTCACATATGTATATTTAAAGTACAAAAAGTATCAGTGTTCCCAACAAGCAGCTTAAAACCCGTTATATATAAAATGTCATAGGTTAATCTACATTAACTTTAATCAATTTAAAAGAATTTGTGTTGAGGTATACAAGTTCTATGTACACATCGACTTCTATTACAATGTTGCTGTAACTAGAAGAAAGCTGATTAAGTTTCTCAACTCCAATGCATACATCTAATGCTGTTTCTTCGTTTCTTAATTTATGTAATTTTTGTTTTACTTAAAAGAAATACATGTTCAACAGTAGAATTTATAATGTTGTTCACACAGGCGCCTTAATTGTCATTTTATAATATTATCGCAATTAAAGGCCTTGTTGAGCTCAATTTCCCATACTAAAAATTATTTTTTAATTGAGCAATATATACTTATTTGTTTCACTTATTGTCTAAAACTCGAAATACAACTCTTGAGAAGTATGTTCAGTGAGAAGAAAATTTTATAGGTGGCATTTCTAATGTCAAACAAATAAATATACAAAAAAATAAAAATTAAGAAAATGAAAAATTTTTGATGAAAATTTAAAAAAAATTTTTGAATAAATTCAAATACATACATATAAGTATATATATGTATGAATATAATTGTAAATATATGTTATCAACAGGAAAAACACTGAAAAAAAAGGCATTGTTTGATTTGGTATAAATACATCGTATTTTACAGCTATCAAATGCTAATGGAGTAAGATAAATTGAGTATGTCTGAACACTTATTTTAATTGCTCAACCAACACTAACTTGAAACAATTAAAAATATCTGTCTGAACAGGGTATAATATAGGATGAGCCATTAAAAATTTGAATTGGCTATAGAAAAAAGTACTGGTTATTTTTTAAAATTTCTGGTTAGATTGAAACTTTTTCATTTCAAAATGGAACACAATATAATTCGTATAACTACCACGACTGGATCGGCTGTACCTCATTCACCCATTCTTTTTTTTCTCAAAAAAGTGCGATAAATTTTTAATTCCTAAGAATCATCACGGAGTGATATTAATTAATATTCTTTTACATTCTCAGCCATAGCAGAATGTTTGCGATTGAGCGCACTGGGTGAGAACGTACGTGGTTTTCTTTGTCTAAAAACGATCCATTTTCATAAACTCGCTTCACAAATTGACAGACAAACTGAAGTCCGATCTCTTTATGAAAATTTTCATCGTAAATTTCTTTTAGTTTGCGTTAAAGGCTCACTACTTAAAAAGTAAGTTTCAAAAGTTTTGCAAATGTCAAACAGAAACCTAAAAACAAAAATAGAAACAAGTAAGAGAACTATATACCGAATTCTTTATACCCACCACCACTTTGATGTACTGTTATAGCACAAATTTTATTATCTTGTATTATTTATTTTCCGTTAGAACAAAGCCTTTGACCGAAAAGCAATGTTTGCCAAATTTCAAAATCATACATCTAATTTTGTCAGTTTTTTTACGTTTTTAATTTTGAATATACCGAATAATGCACTGTGCGGTATAAATTTTCGTACATTTTGATCTATAACTCCTTTTCCAATGCATAGATTTAAGCAATTTTTAGGGAAAAATATTTTTTCACCTACTCTACGTTAATGCGCTTGGACACAATTGGATTTAAGACGCGTATTACGTTTCGACAATATATATATCTAGAAGATCGTCACGCGATCAAACAGACAAAGCTGATATCTTAGATATTTGACGCTTAAACTATTTTCCAGATGAAAATATGACAGTAGTCGAACAGTTATTTCCATTTAGAGGCAGAAAAATCTTTACTCAATATATTCCCTCAAAACCAGCTAAATATGGAATTTAAAAATTTGGTTATATAAAATAGCCAATAGCTATTCTTGGAATGCTAATATTTACACAGACAAGACACACAAGACACAAGACTTTACTCCATTCGGCCATTCGGCTACAATGAGGGGAATAAGTCTCATCGGTACTCTTCCACACAACTAAGCCTACATTACGACAGGGCTATATCCAAACCCAACGGGCGATATTGATTCACCTCAATATGCTTTCATCAAAAATGGAACTATTTTGTCAGTTGTGACCGACCAATAAGATGAAGAATTTTTTTCTTTCTGTTAACAATGCATTATACTAGATGCCAGCTTTCAATGAAAAGAGAAAATTAATCACTTTTACAACAAAACAGAAGGCGGAGTTGATGTTGAATGGTGCAGCTATATAGCTTATGACAAATAAAACCATACTTATGGAAGTTTGCAAGGATCGGTTGCCACTAAAGGGTTGCTCGTACTTTTGCGTGACTTTTGATCCAAAATCTGATCGAAAAACACGCAAATTATGCGTTGGCTGTAAACGGCCAATGTGCGATATGAATAGAAAAATTATTGCTCCACGCTGCACTAAATTTAATTTTTTATTATTTTTGTATGCAGCATTATTAGTACAGTGCGGAACCTCAAATTTGTATTTAATTTTGTTTAAGTAAAATTAAATTTTAAAGTATGTTTGGGTATCGGGGTACCCCGATGTCAGGAGAGTTAGGGTTAAACCATTATGAAATCTAAAAACATTACGACAATATAACATGACACCTTGTGAATCCGCCATTAATATGATTTATAAAAAATACGACATATTTAACTGGAGTATAACAATATCACGCACAACAAATTATTTTAAATTGTAGTGAAGAAAAAACCATTTAATATAACACGTATGTCTTTAAAAACAACAACGGTCTTGAAAAACAATTTGTAAACACCAAAATGAAAGCAAAATTTACGTTTTTTTTAAGACTTGGGTTTTTTTATTTTATTTTTCGATAATAGATTATGTCTTAACATAATTTTGTCCCCTTCTAAATTGAAATACAATACCAAAACATCCCAAAGTTATGATGAAAGCTATTAAAAAATACATAAAAACATTGGAAAAAATATTCATTAATCATTCAGCCTCTTATTGTAACAATAACTTTGTATCTTCCATAAGTTGTTAAAAATTCGAAAAATTTAAAATAAAAAAAAAACTGCACATTGCGAACAATAAAAACTAATTTTTAAATCTTCCATAATTTTCGTAGATGATTAACACAGCCATTTTACAACTACATCATGTTTCATTTCTTTTGCGTAATTTCTTGTTAATAGACCATGTTGGTGCGTTTGCCATGAAATGAGCATGTTACATAGATTTACATTTTTGTTGTTAGAAAATATGTATTTGGATTTTTAATAACTTTTGTTTTAGAGCAACTTGTTGCGCAACAAAAATATTTGAATTTATTGTTGCTTTCATATTTACCGAATTAGGCCTGCAGTCATTTCCCCATTGTTATACATATAAGTATATGTATCTTCCGACAAATTTGTACAGCTAACTAATTTAAGGTATTTTACAATTAAAAATGTTTATTTTTTGAGCCGATTTTGTTTTTAAAAGACCTGAAAATGTTAAAGGAAGTACATTACTAAAATACATTTTAAGTACATGTCCAACTTTACTACGAGTGCCGTTGTCAAAGTTTAAGTCGTTACTACTATGTTTCAAATTATGCTTGATTTACCCCCACGTATTTTTGGCCCTTTGTCTGAGAAACATTTTTCATTATTTCTGTTTTCAAAATAAGTTTTTTTCTACAGTTGGAAAAAGATTTTTGTCTATCGGAAGGTAAATTCCAATTAGACCTATCTACTGTAGTTCCCGAGATAGAAATATTAAAAACAATACCTAGTGCAGTTAGTGTTGTTTACACTTAAATTTGTATGAAATAAATGAGGGGAAATCACCCTTCGTTGCAAACGGATCGTGCAAATGTTGCAGATCTTGCAAGTCTAGTATATATATTCTTAAGTTTGCAACAACACAAAAACAATATACACTAAAATTACATTTCCCACACAAGCACTTATTTCCAATACTAAAAACAGTTGGAAATTTTTAAAAGCAACGTTTGCAATTAGAATATATAAAAGACTTGCAAGATCTGCAACATTTGCATCATGTTTGCAACGAAGGGTGATCTCCGCTATTTAAAGTGCTTAGAAGCAAGGAGCATCAAGTGTAACTAGCTTTGTTTACATCTAAGCTTGTCAGTTAATTGATAGAAATTTAATTGATAGAAATAGTTGAAACCTTGGCACCAAGTCCGCAAATACAAAAAGTTCTAGTGGTTAGGTTTCAATGCGATTTTTGGATTAAAAATGTTATTTTTGTTGCTTCTATTGCAGAGTAGGGTTCAAAAATGTTTTAAGAATTTTTTGATTTCTAAAAATTAGTAGACTTTTTATTACTGATGCTGCACGTTTCAAGTTATTGAACAGTACTAGTTCCATCAAGGGACAGAATATCAAGTACATTTTAATAAATAAGTAACGGTAACATTACATGACGTTATTTATTGACATAAAAAATATTAAAAAAGTTGTATGAAACATATTTGGGGCAAGGCGAAAATTGAATACAGACATAGGAGCATTTGTGGTTTCGAACATGTTTTCACTGGTTCCAAAATATGTCATGACTTTCAACAAAATGTAGTAAATATTTTTCTTGAACTAATTAAATCGGTGACTTTAAATAAACTTTACAAACTTTTCTTTTTTCACTGAATATTAAAAAAATGCTTTTTAAATTTCTAACACATGTCATTCATCAGGTAATTGCAGTTCAGAGAGAATTGTTTTGTTTATATATGAAGTTTGACATTTGAAATAAATGAGAGAGGAGAGAAAATAGTTTTTTATCTATAGACTTTGACAGCTGAAATTTAAAATAAGTGAAGAAAAAAATAATCAGCTGACGAAACAAGACTACCTGATGACTAATATGCCTTAGTATGCACGTTATAAAATGATTCATACCAGTTTCGACATCTAAACAGCGTTGTCAACTCGTTGAATTTAGCACTGTTTTAAATGATTTTTTATACTCCGTGCTTGGTGCGTTTTGTCTTAATTGTTTGTGCTTTTCTTTTTACACAACATACTAAATTTCAAATATTTTTAAATATGTAATACGTTACAAAACTAAAAAACTCAATGTGTAATGATAAAGAGTGTTTACATTTAATTTGAAAAAGGGGGTTTTTTTTTTTTTAAACATAAAAAATATTTTTATTTAGGCTTATTACCAATGACAAATTATATCGGTCAAGTGACATCGTCGCGTTAAAAGTATAGAAAAAATATTTAAATTATTAATTAAGGAAATGATAAGGATTGATAGACGTAATGTTTTCGTTATGACAGATCTTCATTTCATTATTGTCTTAAACCAGCAACAATTAAAAAAGTAGTTATAAATGAATTATATATATAAGTAGCTGACCCGGCAAACGTTGTTTTGCCATATAAATTATTTCTAGGAAATATTTTTTGCATTAAAAAAACGTAAGCTATATGTGTTCTACGGTATGCAAATCTATTTTAGTTTAAAATTTCATCGAAGTCGTTACGTTATTTAGGTGAGGCATAAATTTTCCCTTGGGGTAAGTCACCCTAAATATTTAGGAGTAAGGAAAATAGATGTTGACCGATTCTTAAACGTTCATTTCTGGATTGGCTGGACTATAAATTGTGTAGAATTTGAAGAAAAATACTAAAAACAAAATCGATTAAAGTACATAATTAAAAAAGTGGGCGTTAGAGTAGGCGTGGTAAAAAAATATTCTGTTAATAATATCAGAGTCTTAATTATATTATGTGAAAATTTCAAGAAGATCGGTCCAGCAGTCTGGCCTACCTGAGGGAGCGTGAAAAAAGGCATGCCGTTGAGAAGTATGAAAAATAGATGTTGACCGATTCTCAGACCTACCCGATATGCACACAAAATGTCATGAAAATCGGACTAGCCATTTCGGAGGAGCTTAATCACAAACACCATGATACGAGAATTTTATATATTAGATAATTAATTTCAGTTTTCGTTATCAGTTTCAAAATAAAGTATTCCAGAAGGCAACTGTTATTTTTTTTTGTAAAGAAGTGATTATATTCGCAACTGTGAAGTCAAAAATATTAAACTCAGTGGCTTTTTAAAAAAAAATAAGCTTTTTTCTCGTTTTTGGTGCTTTTTAAAAATTTTTAAGTTGTCAACATACATAACCTACAAAGAAATATTGATATTTTTCGTAAAACACAATTCAAAAGTTAGTGTGTGTTTGTTCTTCAACACAAGTGTAATTTTATGTTTCTACACAGATATTATTGTATAACTGCAATACATACATACGTTTAGCGCCATTGCTGTAACTAACAGAAGTTCAGCATTTCCTGTAGCAGGATGTTCGTATTTTAAAACAGGCAACAATAATACTTGTCTACATATATTACTATGTATGTATATGTATTTTTTTGTTATTATATGTCAATGAAACATATGTTTTTGTATACATGGTATTCCTTAATTTGAAGGTCATTGGACATGCGCTTTAATCCTTAAAATATAAGAAATAAAAATCTAAGCCGTTATATATAAGCAGAGAGTGACTCTCTTTTGTTAAGAATCTCTAAATATCTATATAAAAATAGAAATAAAAAAAAACTTTTATATGCACTTGTACTAGCAGCGTAACGAAAAGAACGCAATAAAAATACTAAAATATGCGAAAATGTTCGCAAAGATATTTACGCGATTATTCATAAAAATTTCTAAAGCTTTTTAAAACGTTTTGTCAATAGAAAATCAGTTCCAAGAACTCTTTTTAAACATTTGGTAATTTTTATGACTTCAGCTTTGTTCACATTATGCAAATATTTGATTAAAAAAGCGTAATCACTATTTTTATATGTAATTTGATGAAATTTTCTAGTACCAAATATAGCCAAAACATTAAACAATGAATTAATATTGCAATTAGATATAAATTTAAAATTTGTAATTAAGTTAACATTAAGTTTACGTCTATTTAGGTAAAAACATGTTTAATATGAACACATATTAAGGCAGTTAGATTATGTTCTCAGACACAAGAGGAATGTATGTATTTGCATTAACTTCCTCTTTCTGATTAACACGTTTATTCTAATTTTTTATAAATAGAAAATTAAACAAAAATAATAAAAATCGCCCATTTTTGCATTTTTAAAATTAAATCGTTCGAAATTGTTTTAGCAATTTTTTTCGGTAAGGTTGGGATAACAGCATTATTGCATACCCGTTGAATGGTCATTAAGCGTGTTATGTCGGGCTCGTTCTTGATTTACCGACTAAAAAACCTGCTCATCCGCTTCGGGAGCTTTACGTACCCCACAACCGCTTACGTTTTTCGGCGAGTTGACATCTCCTTGCGTTCAATCTACCATCTGCTCTCTGCTTTACGCAGAAAGCATTTGTCGAGTTTGATCCTTATCTGTATACTTTTCTTTTTTCTTAAAATACTTTCGAAGAAATTTGAAATGGCAATCCAGTTTTCTTTATCGTTTGTGTTAAATTCTCTAGATTCTGTTATTTCGGTTCCTTTGCTTGTAGTGTACCGTATCTGAGTAGATTATGTAAGCTTCGAATGCAATCGTATGCCAAGATATTTACTTCCTTCTTTGTTCTCATAATAATTTCGTCAATTTGTATCAATCTTGAGCGAAATTCGCCGCCTAGTGAATAGAAGAAGCTCAGTTTTGTGTGTAGCTTAGCGAATTCTTCGGTCGGATCATCACTTGTCTGAGCCGCGTTATGCATCTTCTAATAAAAATAATCCATTAAATGAATATCCCTTAAGTTTTTTTGTAAATTCTGGCAACGTTATTATTGTCGTAGGTTATAAGTAATTGGTGTTTTTGCGCTCGTTATTATTATTTAATATTCATACGTGTGCTGAAGAGAGCATCTCTTTTATATCTATGTATTTGTATTTACTTGTACGTTAAATATGTAAAATTTAAATATCTCAACTATACATAGGTATGTACATACTTAGAACAATATATTAAATGCTCATATATACATACAAACAAACAAACTGTAATCCATATTGAAACCTACGTTTATTTGAAGATCAAGTTCATTTTTAAATCGTGTGAAGGATGCTGATGACTTTTTCTATTGCTTAAAACTATATGTTTATGCTTAAATTAAAATTCTATTGGTGGTAAAAATACAATTTCACTAAGCGGGGATTTTAAACAAAAATCAATTGAAGCGATTGAGACAAAAAGTGATTATAATATAATATTCAATTGGTATAATTATGTAATTGATTATTTTAATAATTTTATAATTATACCTATGTAAACGTTTTTTTTTTACAATCAGCAAATAGTACTGCGTACATTTTATTTTTATACCCGCCACCAAAAAAATGGTGCGGGTATATTCATTTTGTCATTCCGTTTGTAACACATCGAAATATCCATTTAAGACCTCGTAAAGTATACATACATATTCTGAATCGTGGTTTTATTTTATGACGATCTAGCTATGTCCGTCCGTCTGTTGAAAGCACAATAGAGGTCGGACCGAAAAAGCTATGGGGCTCAAATTTTGCCAGAATATTTCTTATACACAAGGTTTGTTTGGTTTTGAAAATCGGCTAAATCGAAATATTAAGAAGAGAGTTATAGGTTATAATGCAAGAGTAGGTCAAAAAAATCGTGTTCTTCCAACATCGAATAAAATGGAATCGTTTCCAAACGCATCAGCGTAGAATATATATTTCCTTAGTAAAAACAATATTTTTCCATGAAAATTGGTTACGAAAATTTATACCGCACCAATTTGTACGAAAATTTATACCGCACAGCGTATTAAATGTACGATTCTGAAATTTTGCAAACATTGCTTTTTGTCAAAGGCTTTGGTTTAACGGAAAATAAATGCGACACGCCCACTTTTACGCCCACCTCCCATATAACGCTTTATCTTAAATTCATATAATTTCTTTATGGGCAAAGTTTTTGGAAGAATTAGGGACTATATTGAAATACCTTAGTTTTCTATATTAAAAAAAATTATATTTACTCGCCTACTTTAACGCCCATTTTCATTGAAAGACTAAATTTACGAAAACATTTAACTAGCATACCGAGGTTATACAAAGAAAGTGATACATATTTCAGTATAAAGAGATTATTCCATAGCGATTACTGTTAATAATAAAATAATTCATTTTGTGCTATAAAAGTACACAAAATTGGTGGTGGGTATAAAAGATTCGGCATAGCTGAATATAGAGCTCTTGTTGTAATTGACAAGCTAGCGTAGAAATTGTATGTTGTCGGATGTCACAATAAATGTACCAAGGGTGGCAAAGTTGGTACAAGTGTAATGTTTTTGGTACTATTGAAACTGAACAAGGAACAATGCCTATTTAGTACAATTGAGAAATTTACCCAGTTTTTGTTTATTAAAAATATTTTCAAGCTGTTTGGTACAATTTTATATTTCCTGATGCCATCCCTAAGTTTTACATATTTTGTTTGTAACACCGTGCAACAGCATTTTGTGGAAATGAAAAATTTAATGTCGATTTCAATCGATTTTTTAAGAAATATACCATTTAAAAGAAATTTCTTGCAGATGTGCAGAACATAGATTATATTAAAATCGGTTAAGTATTTTAAGAGTTTTGAAAGTTTCTATAAGCACAAACCATGTTTGTATCAAAACACAAAAAACTAAAGTAATGCGTGTTTTAAAAATAATGCTTTACAGTAGAATATAAACAGAGATATAATAAATTAAGCTTCCGGTTTGTTGTTTTTTTGTTGTTGCAAATTTCGTGTTTACAGTTAATTCAATTTGCTTCCAAATTGAAGATTGTATTTCCTTTACCATCGATATTAAGAGATATGCAAAACGGTCCTAGTAAAGCTTGTATTTTGCACCACTTTTTAAATTTTCATTCCTACAGTTTTATTACAATGGTTAAAAAATATTGTTGCATACCGATGGCTTACAATAAAAAGGGACATATTTATTTTCTGTCACTTTACACGAAAAGAAAAAAATGAATAATATTTAAAACAATGAAATGAGAGTGATCTTTTTAATGTTACTATAAATCTGTTATTTTTGATCATAGCTCACTTAATTAATTACGAGTGATGTGTTTGTATGTGGATTACAAGACTACGTTAAAAACGCGATTTCATTAAAAATTTTACACCTTGTTATCAAACTAAATTTGATATACACACAACAGACTCTGTTGTAATACTGCTGTACTAGCTGCACTTGTCCAACTACCATAATGGGTTTGCCCTAGTCTGTCGTACAAACTAATAATAATAATAAAATTAATAATAATAATAATAATAATAATATACGAATGTTCTAGAACCTCAACAAACCAGTTTCCTACAAATATAGGTGTCAATGATAACTTATCTTGGGATCTGTGATTAAGGATATGTTATTTGGCTAGTTCAGGTAGATTAATGAACAACGGGTTAATGTCACCTACGTCAGGCACAGAGTATCACCAAAAACATCCTCTTAATAATAATATGCAAGGTTCTATAACTGATTCCTACCACCAGTCACATGACTTGTTTTCTGTAATAGTTTGATTAATTTATTAAAATTACATTATTAGTTTTAATTACAAAAGTAAGTACATACTTATTTAGTGATATCGATTTCCGAATTTATAACCAGCCATGGTAATTTCTTGCCTTGAGTGACAATGTCGCTTTAAAAAAATTATTTAAAAGTTTAAAGTTTCATTATAATTTGTATTATCGTTGAGATAATGTTAACTTTTTTTGTTTTAATTTTAAAATTGTTTAATTTTGATGGATTTTGTTATTAAGAATAATATTTTAAAATGTTGATGTTTAAGAACATAGTGGTTCAAAGATTATCAGAATTCCTCAAATTGATTTAAAAAATTTTTAAGAGGACAATGATCTCTTTAAAAGGCAATGTGTATTATTTTTTTTTAATTATTCCATTAATATTATATAACTTGTAAGCAATTTTGATTCTTGTTTTCAAATTGTTCAGCTTGTAGCTATTTGTTAACAATCATTTAGGCAACAATTATTTATATAAATATTATTTATTGAAACTCCTTCATTCCTACAATGAACGTTGTTTTTTTTTTTATTGTAATTTAATTAATTTACTTCATGAGCTGCTTAAGCACTATTCAATTTATGTGCTAAGTTGTATTTACATTCAAAAAAGAATGTAGAATGAAAATTTCTTAATTATTTTTGGTATATTTTAAAGGTGTGTAAAATTTTGAATTAAAATACTGTTCTTATTTAGTTAAAGTACGTACAGTAGTTGACTTCAAAGAAGTTTGTTTTGGTCAGATCACTTAAAAAGTAGAAAAGATGCTACATCCAACCTAACAACAACAACAACTAATTAAATCATTAAGTCTCTACTAAGATATATTATGCACACAGGACCAGATATCTGTTTCTCCTAACACTTGAGACCGGTCATTTATAGAGAAATTGAAACCATGTTTCCTATTCCCATAACTGCAGCAGTAATTATTAAGTGGAAGTTTAAGTCGACTTGCTTGCTATTCAAGAGCCTAGAGAACCGTTAATATTGCGTGCAACCTTGCACTATACCTTAGACTAAGCTTACAAAACTTCATGCTGTATTTTATTTTAAATGAGTGCCACTGATATCTAACAACCCGACATGTATCAATGCTACGCCACCTATTTTTTATATTAATAGTAAAGTGCATGAATGCTTTACTTGAAGGCCCTTATCATGTTTTTCAATCTTCGAATATAATCGACAAATCTAACTGAACGAATTTCTTTTTGTATTATGACAAAGTTTTGATAAAATTCTTCGCTGTTGTGAACTTTATTCATTTAAATAATTCTTAATATTATATATTTCTAGGCTGTAAATAAAATTTAATACGATTAATATGCCAATTGAAAAAAAAAATTCCATCGTTATGAGAGAACCTTCTTAAAATTACTTAAATTGGCCGAGGGAGTTAAGCGATAAATGCCACCTAAAATACGCTGCATTTCTTTAAATGTCGACATGGGATAACTTTTATCAGCTATATAATCAGCGAACATATCTGATCAAACGATCCATTCATTTTGTATATATTAGGGAATCAGAATTTTTAAATTGGTTACCCCTACACTATTATCTTCTAGATGGAATCAAAACTTAAATGCTCTAACATATGTAGTTTGTAAATAAATAAACATAGTGGAAAGGTTGGTTTATGATTAGATAAGGATCTTAATTATGCTTGCATGGACATATTAAATAAATTAATACAATATTTTATTCAGAAATTTAAATGGCATTAGTTTACATAATTTAAAACACTTATACTTAAATTAATTTTCAAAGAGACCCTCATTAGAAGGTCTTCTAGAAACCTAGTTTTTCGAAGCGAATATGGAAGCACTTCCTTTATATCCCAACGCATGTAAAAAATAAATAAGTATGTAATGGAAACAGCACTCCTAAATAAGGCTTGCTTGACATATATAGATATTCTGGAGGTTTTGATTCCAATGGCCTTTGTTACTCAATTTGAATAAAAGTATTTAAATTTAGTTTGTTATCGTTTATAGTGTATTTAGTTCTGCAGGCCACCACGCGCTTTTAAAATCCATGTAATCGCGTTACACTGAGGTTTGAATTGACGTACTGTATTCCTCTTTGATGATCTAAATATTTGTATATGCGTGTCAAAGAATTTTTTTTTTAAGTATTTAATAGCTGCTTGCTAAAATAATTCCACTTTAATTGAGTGGGGATTACAATGTAAACAAGTGACTTTCCTCAGCTGCAGTTTCTAACTTCAGTATATAGCTTGAAGAAAAAGTTGGCAATTTTAATATTCGCTTCTTAAAATAGCATTTATCCACTTCGTCAAAAAGGCTGAAACCTCAAACCTGGGCTCGGCATACTGCTAGATAAACTTTCCACTTCGTTTCTAAATTTATTTCCAGTTTATCCACGAAACTCTTCTACGATGAATTTATTGATTCTTTTGCCTGTGTGTTTCTTTTTTTAATATGCCTTTTAATTTTAACTTTGGCGTAAATACAACCCCAAGATAATTAAATTCGGACGCTATTTTAACTTGTGCACCATTAAAAAACATTTTTCCCTAATTTCTAAGTCTGCCACCATTTCTAAATACTAGAATTTCAGATTTATTAAAGTTTACTTTTAAATTCCGAATTCTGCAGTACTCTTCTAGATTTTTAATCATATCACTATGACAATATCATCAGCGTATAATAAGAGTCGAATATTTAAATTTTATACCATCAGTCCACCTTCCAAGCATTCGTGTATAACGTTTATATATAAAATAAATGATTAGGTTAGGTAGAACAGGAAGCTGTTGTGCAGCTCACTTGGGTCCATTATATGGATCCCTTTGTGATACCTGAATAGAAAAGTTAGAATAGATTAGAAAAGAGAGAAGAGAAGCAGACAAGTCCAGAGTCTGTGGCGGGAATCGAACCCGCAACCCCCAAACTAGCAGACCAGCACACTACTGACTAATCCACCGGGGCACCCGGAGAGATCAAACATCCTTGTTTCACACCAGATTTTGTTTCGAAATATTCAGAAAATTATTCTCCTGTCCACAACAGCTGATTGTGTATTACTATATATAGTTTCTATGAATCTTACAAATTTGTATGATATTCCCATTCTATAGAGTTTAAAAATTAACGATTTTTTTGTCACTCAATGCCGCTTTAAAATCAACGAAAAATACATACACCTTTTTTCTCTAATAGTTTATAGCTGACAATAGCCAATAAATTGTATATATTATCCACTGTTGAATAGTTTCTTTGAAAACCAAATTGATACTTCATAAGGATGTTGTTGAAGTTTACCCAATTTAACAAGCGTTCATTTAAACTGCCCATAAGAATTTTCCCAGCGCAGTTCATAAAAGAAATTCCTCTATAATTTTCAGGTCGACCGGGATCTCCGTTTTTGTATATTGCAAAAAGAATGGTTTATTTTAAACGACTTGTCAATTCTGTCACTATTATAAACTTTATTATAAATTTCTAACAGTTGTATATAAAATTCATTTGTAGCATTAATAAAAAAACTCGTAGGGCACTCTATCCTCACCTGGGGCTTTGTTTAGTTTTACCTTATTCAACATGTTTAAATGCCGATGCCGAAATATTTGAGCCGATTTTAAATTCTTTATTTCTTGGATCATTTACCAGAGTCCACCACTGCTTGCTATCTCTTATTTTGTTAAGTTTATCTGCGAGTTCTTGGTAGAACTTTATTTTACTTGTGTGGCAAATTAGTTTATATTTTTTTTTAACTATGATATACCATTCTTTATCTTCTGTGCTATTAGAAGTTCTATATTTTCTTAGGAGTTCAAAACTCCTGTTCCTTGCATTTTGGCATTTTTTGTCATACCTTTTTTGTACAGACTGAAAAGTTTTCTTTTGGGTTCTATTTTTTGGTATTGATTTTTTAAATATTCCACACAAACCATTTAAATTGCTTTCAATTAGATTAAAGAATGTTTATGGTGATGCTGATATTGCTCTTTGTTTATATTTTGTTTATAACTTTGGTACCAGTTGTAGTTTTTTAGCCTTTTCGTCTATGTGTTTTAAGTTTAAAGTAAGTGTAATAGGAAAGTGATCAGACCATATTTTGTCTTCAACAGCAAATTTACTTATATAATTTAAGAGGTCTTGAGACGTTGCACAGATATCATTTACAGATTCTCGATTAGTATTGGATATCCTTCTTCATCACCATTTGTTTGTTTGTCAGTACAAAATTCTACCAGCTTTTTTTTAAAATCAATTTCCCTGTTTGGTGGTCGTAGGTATATAGGAACAATTGTAAAGCTAATAAATTTTGTATAGATTTTCAATAGCAATACACCAAGTTCAGTGATTGATTCATATTTAATACCGAATTCCACCATGTTTTAACGAATACCACACATATATCCACCTATTGCTCGCCCAAATCTATGGATTCTTCTGTCCTTTTAAAAAACAGCTAAAATTAAAAAATATTTTTATAAAATTATTGCCCTCATTGACCATTTGGCAGCCGATTTTTAGTTTTTTGAATTTGACGTCTAAATGACAACATCGTATTCTAAACTTAACGAGATAATTTGATTCCCATATATTTTAATAAGTTTGGATCTTCCATCCAGATCACCAGATACTAATTGGTTTTCTGCATTCCACCTAAACCAACGTTCTTTAATCTTCAGTCTGTCTTATCGAACCATAACTTTATGCTCCTTGCTAATACTTAATATATTTTTATACTTTAATATAAGTGATGCTTCTTATGCTCCTGTTTGTTTGGTATCAAATCCTTTTTTTTTTTTTTTGAAACTTCTTACAAGTTTCTAGCAGAATCCAGCTCATCCACAACCTCCATTTTTCCATTTCGGGCAAGTATTAAGTTTTTCTTTAAAAACAATTTTGAACTTCTTGCGTTGGATTACTTGTGTATTGCAAACCTTTTATAAGCGGTTTATTTGTTTTAACCAGTTTTTCAAGCCATTCAACATCTTTTCTATTCTTATTTTCTTTTTTTTAATTTAAGTACCTCTGTAGTAGTGTTGCAAATTTATATTTTAATTTCTTCCAAATCAGCCTTGTTTGAAAAATATTTAAGCTTATCATCCAAATTTGTATTTATAATGTCCTATATTAATTAAATACAATAAGAACACAACCAGCGCCAGCGAACCTTCTGTCACAATCGCAATCCAGACCTTAAAACACAGGTACCAGAGACCTGCGTCGATTATTTTGAACGGTGGCGGCGGATGACTACCGAAAAGTGCGGCGGCGGCTGAAAGCCGGCTGTAAGCCAATAGCTGAACGATTAGCCATACTTTGTTCAGCTCATACAAAAAATCGGCTTAAAATATATGTATCGAATTTAATATATGTACATTTAAACATTAACACAAACATTTCAAAAATTTACTTAAAAAAATATTTACTTACTAAGATATATGTATGTATATTGTTCTCGTTTGTTTCGTCAAATAGTTTCCTATTCTGAACTGAACTGTACTGATACAATTTGTGTTTGCCGATTATAAAGTACTAAAATGCAATGAGAGTCAAATACACGACATATTTTTTTGTAATTCATTTTAAGCATGTCAATATATTTTATAATAGGAAGTAATTATGTATATATACATTTTTTTAAGCTAAACGTTTAATATATTTAAACATTATTATGATTGGAGCCAAAAAATTCAAGAAACAAACTGACTTTTTTACATTAAAAATTTATATAAAAAAATTGTTTTAATATATATAAAAAAGAATTAAAAAATATATCGGCGGCTTACTTTAAGCCGATTTTTAACCGAAATAATATCGTCGGCGGCGGCGGCTGCCACAAATGATCGGCGGCGTGACATAGCCGGATGTCAGCCGTTCGGCGCAGGGTCTGTCAGGTACTTCTTTAATTTTTTCGTCAAATATCAGGAGCCTTATAGAAAACGTACACTATCTCAAATTTCTTGTCTTCTTCTTTTATTTATTTTATAATACAACATACCTACATAACTTTAACCTTACACATTTTAAAAAATACATACATACATAGACAATTTACCGTTATTCTATTATATATTTGAAGTGTTTATAACAACAAGACTATTATTGTTTTAAGATTTTTGTTATTCCGGATTGAATAAATAAATGTGTTGTGTGTAGTGGTAAATGTTTTTCTTTTTGTATGTAACTGTTTAAGTTTCCAAATGCATTTTTTATTATTGTTTATTTTTGTTTGTTGTCTTGTTTTTTGGAAAGTCAACACCAACAACTAACAGTACAATTTATATATTCACTCCCCAGCATTTGACCATTACTTTTGGTCGTGATGTAAATGTTTTGGGTAAAGAAATATAAAGATAAATGTAGAAAATAAAGTAAGTAAGATATAAATAAAGGTTTATGATAGATTATCAGCTACCAGAAACAAAACGTTGTAATTTGTTTTTTAATGATTTGTTTAAAGATTTTATTTTACAAAATGAAAAAAGAAAACAAAAAACTAAATGTTAAACACTTGTGTAGTCCATTTAGAAAATTGAGTTATGCCTCTTACAAATTAACACCTAGTCGTTAATTTTCGCTTAAAAAATTTGGGTATGAGAAAAAGCGTTCGTGGAAAATATTCTAAAATGATTGTTGTAAATAAAGACTTAATAAAAATTATATAGAAACATGTCAAAAAAATTTAAATACATACATACACGTTTCAAAAGTTAAAATTTTTGTTTCAAAAATGTGTTAACAAAGTAAAAATGAATTTTAATTGTAGAAACAAAAAAAGAAAACTTTAGCAGAAATATTGTAAGAGAATGCAATACTATTACTATGCGAAAAACTCTTTACTTTATGGTACCTATGAAAGTCGTTCAAAAAAATTAGAAATAATAACACTGTGCTAGTTGAAAAAACAGACAAGCCGGGCACCTAGCGTTTTAACATAATTCGGGTACGCTGAATCCAGTGGTGCCCACGGTTTTTTAAGATTGGCTCTGGTTTTCGAGATATACCGTTATTTCGAAAATGGAGGAGGTTGCACAACATATGTTCGCGTAACTCAAAAACGCTTTAGTTTATTGAAAAAACTTAAAAACCCGAAATTCCGCAATAAAATTTCCTTTAAGAAAAGTAAAACTTCTTTCTAATATTCGCAGTCGTTTTAGAAAAATATTTTTTTTTTTTTGAAAAAAAAATTAATTTTTTTATCAAAATTTCGAAATTTTTATTTTTTTAAAATTCATAAAAAATTGAAAAATTCAGCTAGGCTTCTAATTTTTTGCACACATATAAAAAACAAAGCTGCAAACAAAACAAGCCATAAACAATTAAAATATGTTTGCAACTTTTGATTTTATTCACAAAAGTCGACAAATTTTAATTAATCTAAGAATTTCATAAAACGCAACATTTGTATTGGGGCCCCCCTAAGGGATGGTGATAAAGGGAAAGTATAATATAAGAAAATGTTAAGAACAAAAAACATTGGAGGTCGGTCATACATTTTATCCCCCTAGGAGTGAATCCTAGGCCTTAGAAACAAATGATGGGAATGAAAAATAAAGTTGCGCAGGTGCAAAATAAGCTATTTGTGATTAAAGTCTGTCTACAACTTTTGATTTTTTCAGAAAAGATGAAATTTTTGAATTTTTTATATAACCAAACTAAAAATTTTTTGTTGTTAAGTAGTTTTTATTTAGAAATTTATTCTTCTTCCTCCTGCAGATTCCAACAAATATCCCCTAATAGCGAATCAAGTTGTTTGCCGCTATACCAGTGTTCGAGCCTGGCTGTTACTTGGTGAAATCTCTCGCCATGTTCATCAGACTCAGCTGGTGATTGTTCATTAAATTTTTCGGCATGGCAATGCAAAAAATGTATTTTCAATGACATTCTAACGTTTAAGTTTTTAAATGCGGTTAGCATATTTTTGATTAAAATTCGCCAGTTTTCAGACCGATGATTTCCTAATACATTATCTATTAGTGATTTCACACAATTCCAGGCCAATAGCTCGATATCATTCAATGCAACCTCAAATTGATGGTCCTTCATAAGACGGCGAATGTCCGGTCCATTAAGAATTCCTGTAAAATAGAAACATTATGAAATGAAATATAAATCTAATTTAATAAAGTAGTTAGAGTTCATACTTTCTTTTACTTTCATGCCGCTTAATCGTGGAAAAATTCGGTGCAATTCGGTAAAAGCAACACCATCTGGGCTCAATGCTTTTATAAAATTTTTTACAATACCCAGTTTGATGTGGAGTGGAGGAAGCAAAATCTTTTCCATCGACACAAGTGGTAATTCAATAACATTGTTTCTATGCAATCTGCTTTCCTCACGTAAAGCCCAATCCCGTGTATTGTACTGGTCGCCATCGAAACGCGTATTCCATAAGCACATGAAGCACATATTTTTAGTATAGCCCAATTGCATGCCTCTTAAAAGAGCTACCACTTTTAAATCTGCGCATATTTTCCACTTGTGGTCTTCATATTTAATTAACTGTATTATTTTTTTCATTGATGCGTATGTCTCTTTAGTATTTGTGCTAAGTGCTATCGGAATAGGACTTTTTAAATTAGTGACATGTAGCAAAACTGCTTTTAAGCTACTTTTGGAAGAATCAATGAATAAGCGCCAATCTCCAGGATTATATTCATTTTGCATTGTTAAAACCAATCCGCGGATGTCAGTACAATACGCAATAGAATTATTCTCAATAGATTTAAAAAAAGTCGTAAATCGTCTATGGCGATTGATAGCCCCGTATGTTTGTACACCTGGTGCTAAAATATTAGCTCGTTTTAACTCTTTTGCCAAGAGAATGCTCTGTCTTTGAGATAATTTTAGACGCCGTACCATTATATCCAGACGATCTTGCGTGATTTCATTGTGACTGCATGGAACCGTGATGCATGACGGTTGATACATTGAAGTAGCTGGGCTATCCGCTATCAGAATGAATTATTGAGGGAATATGTTCTGTTGGTATATGGCTACCCGGAACAGTAATTTCATCAGAATGTGGCAGCGGAAATCGAGCATATGCTGTTTCAGTATAAGACATATAAGTCATTTTTCTTCTGTTTATACCCGCTGTATAATTTTTGCACGCATAACACTCATCTTCAACATGAACTATGGGATCTCTCCAAATCATTGGAACACCAAATGGCATGGCGTCTCCATTTTTTCCCCACTTATTTAAATGGTAAATGCAGTGTGTACACACTATTGATGGTGTCCAACTCTTACCATATATAACCCTTAAAGAAAAATATGATTCATACAAGGTACTTGTTTCAGTAGTGATTTTACGGCGACTTGGCATATTTTTATATTTCCCACACACATAACAAAAGTAATTAAACTTTTTACACGCCTCCATCTTAGATATTTCAGTATAACTGTTTAGATACAAGACTGTCAGAGGCTTTAAAATTCACTAATCACTTTCGCAAGCACTTTCCATATGACAGTGAAGGGGTTGAGGAACTCTTATTTATACTGTAATTGTTTTAATCAAAGTACCAGTCGAGACCTTCATGACCATGTTTTGTAAAAAAAAACCCAGGACGAATAATATTTCTAACTTTTCCAGGTGTAGATTTTATTGTCAATTTACCGCAGGTACCCAATAATTTGAAATCACAGGTAATTGAAAAATACTATGTTATAATTTTTAATTCTAAGAACCATACAAAATACCGTTGTACTTCAGTTCCATTACCTGCTCACCTAACGAAATGCTGTATCATATGTAAGGCTGGTTGCATTACAATATTGGGTACCTGCGGTAAATTGACAATAAAATCTACATTTTTTAACCGATTTTTATGGCTTGCGGCTTTTTTTATTTTTAAGATAAGTAGTTCTCAGAAAAAAGTGCAAAATGTTGAATATTTGCTTTATATTTTTTTTAATTATATTTTTAAATTGAAAAATATTACGAATTTGGCACGAAAAATTTTTTTTATCTCCATTAATTTTTAAATAATTCCAAAACGATAAGAGATAGAGAAAACACATCTTCTGGTGTTTTACTTTTGAAAACCGAAACCTAATTTAGGGGAAAAAATTTGGCACGCCCATAAAAAAATACCGATCTGATGGAAAAAAACCGATTACGGATTTGAGTTCAGCGCATCAAAATCCACATAGACCACATAGTTTTAATTAACGGGAAGAAAAAAAATTATTTTTTGTCGAGCAGTGTTATTTATGGCTTGTTTTGTTTGCAGCTTTGTTTTTTATATGTCTGCAAAAAATTAGAAGCCTAGCTGAATTTTTCAATTTTTTATGAATTTTAAAAAAATAAAAATTTCGAAATTTTGATAAAAAAATTAATTTAAAAAAAAAAAAAAAAAAATTATTTTTCTAAAAGAAAGAAAGAAAGAAGTTTAACTTTTCTTAAAGGAAATTTTATTGCAGAATTTCGGTTTTTTAAGTTTTTTCAATAAACTAAAGCGTTTTTGAGTTACGCGAACATATGTTGTGCAACCTCCTCCATTTTCGAAATAACGGTATATCTCGAAAACCAGAGCCAATCTTAAAAAACCGTGGGCACCACTGGATTCAGCGTACCCGAATTATGTTAAAACGCTAGGTGCCCAGCTTGTCACGAAAATTTAATGTTAATTTCATGCACAGTGTAATAAAACTAAAAAAGTATTTTAAAGGAAATGATTCATAATTATTTTTATAAAAAAAAGTTGTGGAGTTTAAGCTGTTCTATATGCATTCCACTGGTGCTTATGCCAGATCATCTAATGATTTGTTGGGAGCATATGCCGAATAATTAAGTAAAATATGTATAAATTTTTGTTGAAAAAAAAGACTGAAAACGCCCCCAGACTTAACAAGTAGGAGCACTATATTCGGCTGTGCCGAATCTTTTATACCCACCACCAATTTTGTGTACATTTAAAGCACAATATTTATTATTTTGTTAATCGCTATGGAATAATCTCTTTATAATAAAATATGTATCACTTTCTTTGTAGAGGGTGGTTAAATTTTAAGGGCCCATGTTGAAGGTGAACTACACCTAGTATTAAATTTTTTTTCTGCATTTCATTTGACATTTCTCAATCACAATCCGTAGAAAGATACGGAAATGAGCAACGCTTTAAAGTTATTCAGGTTTTTTATAAAAATGGGCGTTTAAATCAAAATGCATTTTGTGCACTTCGTAATTCTTTTGATCAACATAATCGTTCAAATTCGTCCACAATAGGGAGAATTGTAAAAAATATTTAAATTTCTGCAAAACAGGTCTGTATAAAATGTTAGAAAATCTGTGAATGCCTTCTTAGTTCGTTGAATGGGAACCACTGCTGGTTCTTGCGATAGTGTGACAAAAGAGCAGTCAACCTCGACTCATCATCATGCCCAACAATTGAGCATAAACATTATCATTGAAAATTTGGACCATCAGATAGAGGAGTAGCGCCAAGGATGGGGGGGGGGGGCATTTGGCCGATATTTTGTTAAATACATAATTGAACCATACAAATATTATAATTACAAAAAGAAATAATAATAATATCCTAAATAATTTGTGTTTTATTTAAATTCAACATCGGTCCTTAAAATTTAACCACCCTTTATAACTTCGATATGCTACTAAAATGCTTTTGTAAATGTAGTCTTTCAATGAAAGTGGGCGTTAAAGTAGGCGTGTCAATAAAGTTTCTGCTAATAAATACAACTTAGATATTTCAATATAGTCCTTTATTTTCCCAAAAACTTTGTCAATAGAGAAATTACATGAATTTAAGATAAATTGTTATATGGGAGGTAGGCGTTAAAGTGGGCGTGTCACCTAAACTTTTTGGCACAACAATTTCATTGATTAGAAGGATATACGTAGCAAATTTGATCATACCTCTAATTTTAGCGGTTTTATGAGCTTTTAAATTTCATTAACGGTAGATAACGTGAAAAGTGGGCGTTATAGTAGGCGTGTCAAAGTTATTTTTGCGAATGAGTACAACTTAGATGTTTCAATATAGTCCTTTATTATTCCAAAATCTTTATTAATAGAGAAATTATATGATTTTTAGTTAAAACGTTATATAGGAGGTGGGCGTTAAAGTGGGCGTGTCACCTTAATTTTCTGGCACAGTAATGACATTGCCTAGAAAGATATACGTAGCAAATTCGGTCATCATACCTCTAATTTTGGCGGTTTTATGAGCTTTTATATTTCATTAACGGTAGATAACGTGAAAAGTGGGCGTTATAGTAGGCGTGCCAGAGTTATTTTTGCGAATGAGTACAACTTAGATGTTTCAATATAGCTCTTTATTATTCCAAATCTTTATTAATAGAGAAATTATATGAATTTTAGGTAAAACGTTATATGGGAGGTGGGCGTAAAAATGGTCGTGGCACCTTAATTTTCTGGCGCAGTAATGACATTGCCTAGGGGGATATACGTTACAAATTTGATTATCATACCTCTAATTTTGGCGGTTTTATGAGCTTTTAAATTTCATTAACGGTAGATAACGTGAAAAGTGGGCGTTATAGTAGGCGTGTCAAAGTTTTTTTTGCGAATGAGTACAACTTAGGTGTTTCAATATAGCCCTTTATTATTCCAAAATCTTTATTAATAGAGAAATTATATGAATTTTAAGTAAAACGTTATATGGGAGGTGGGCGTAAAAGTGGGCGTGTCATATTGATTTTCCGTTACAAAAAAGCGTCTCACCAAAAAGCAAAGTGTGAAAAATTTCAGAGTCGTACATCAAATTTTGTTGCTTTTATGACGTTTTAGTTTTTAAATATACCGAAAAATACACTGTGCGGTATAAATTTTCGTACATTTTGATCGATAACTCCTCTCCTAATACATAGATTTAGATAATTTTTGGGGAAAAATATTGTTTTTACTCAGGAAATATATATTCGAAGTTTCATGAGACTACGTTAATGCGTTTGGACACAATTCCATTTTATTCGATGTTTGAAGGACACGGTTTTTTCGACCTACTCTTGCTTTTCGAGCTATAACTCTCTTCCTAATAATCCGATTTAGCCCATTTTCAATACCAAACCAACCTTGTCTATAAGAAAGATTCTGGAAAAATTTGAGTCACATAGCTTTTTCTGTGCGACCTCTATCGTGCTTTGAACAGACGGACAGACGGACGGACATAGCTAGATCGTCATCAAATCAAACCCTGATTCAGAATATATATACTTTATGGGGTCTAAAATGGATATTTCGATGTGTTACAAACGGAATGACAAAATGAATATACCCCCACCATTTTTTTGGTGGCGGGTATAAAAATGTACAGAAAATGTTCGACATTAACAACTTTGAATTTAAAAATTTCAATTGTTAAAGTTTTATTAAAAAAAAATCAATTGATGAACATTGGACACACTTAATATGTTCATATTTTTCTCAAATTAAAATATTCTATATAATAAATTTTAATGTGAATCATTTTTATTTTGGCTTAAGTTCATTTATTCTTCTAAAATTATTTCCGATATTAGCCGAGTGGAATGCATTTTCGAAATCAGCTACGATTTCATCATCAACACTCTTCATCGGTATACTACTATGTAATTGAAAATTCCTATTTATGTTACAATTATATGAAATTTGAATTAGTGAATCTTGTATTAATTTTCAAATTTCGTTGAATTTTTACTTCACCTATCAAATAACAATTCTTTATTCAATTGTATTCACTGCCACAGACAGATCATTGAAAGCGCCGGTTATTCGTTTAATTCGTAAAATCGTCAAATTTGGGGCTCAAAAAATGAAAAAGAAACAAATGCAGATTTTTTGTGTTTGTGTTTGGACAAATGCAGCGACTATGAATGACATTCGTTACAGGACATGATAACTGAGTTCTTGTGGCCTTAGCTGGACGGCATGGATCTGGATGACATGTAAATGAAACATACTATTTATTGCCGCAATAACTCTCAGAATAAATTATCTTAAGAAATTCTGATGTCAGCTGCCACCAAGATCATGGGATTAAACGCCGCACAGAGGCTGAAAAGCTGGCCAAAATTATTAAACGTGTTTTTTGAATAAAAAGTTCTAGTTTTTTGATAGTTTTAGGTGTAGTATGATATTAAAAGTCTTGTGGCAGATTTTGAAAAAATTACACTGCACAACAAAAGTACACTGCGCAACAAAAAAAAATTTTTTCTACCCTAGAAATAAAAATATGTGGACTATTTGGATTTTGATGCCCTTAATTCAAATCTGTTATCCATTTTTCTCTAGTACGTAAGGATTTTCTTTTAAAGACGTGGCATATTTCACCCCCCTAAATCGTTGTGTTGCCTAATATATTTTGTCATAACTTGAAAATGGGTTTTGCGATTTTAATAGCAGTAGGATCAGAAGATGTACCGGAAAATTCTGCTATCTATTACCATTTCGGAGTTATTAAAAATTTAATGGCGAAAAAAACAAATTTTCCTGCAAATTTCGTCAATTTTTTGTTTTCAAAATGCAATAAAAGAAATTAAAGAACCAAAAAGTTTAAATTTTTAAGATTTATTCAAAAGCAACATTCCTAAGGAATAAAAGTCGGTATAAATAGTAAAACTCAATTAACAAATGTTGATTTTAAAGATTTAAACTGCTGCAAAACCTCTTCAAGGTATATACATGTGTGGTCGAGAAGAGCTTGGAGCTTCACTTCCGCTAATGTTTTAGTAACGGTTATGGCATCTTCATTGGTATAACATTTTTTTTTCATTTTTTAGTAATGAGTAACATGGATACACATTTTTATTGGCATTGTATAAAATTTCATATTGCTTTTCGTGAGCTCTGCATTTACAAAGAGTGCTAAAGTTCCTTCCGCTGAAAGTTTATTCACAGCGTTGACTTCAGAAGTTGTTAATGATCGCTTGCAAATTCTTGCTTTTCTTGGGGATCTCGTTATATCCATTATTAACTTAGCCGCATCATTATGTCCCGCTGCTCTTTGACTCATGAATGCAGCAAATGTGATCTTCTCTGTTGTTAATTGGTGATGAACTTCTTCCATTTCTCTTCGCTTTGTTCTTTCACTAACTTCATTAAATTCTTTTCGTGGTCGCCCCAAAGACTAACTGCCAAATACTGGTATTGTTACAGTTCTTTCCAGCCATTTAGCGTTTGTGCTTAAAAAGCGGTCCTCTTCTCGTTGTGCCAAAAGCCAATATCTTTTAAAACAATTTTTGAAATTTTTTAAACACTGCTTCAGTGCTAATATGTCCCCATCCCCTTGACATTTTGAAATTTCGATCAATTTTCTGACCAAAAAATCCAATTTATCGTCAATGGTTCCAGCATTAGATTTTATCACTATTTGAAATAGCTGTAATCTTGTGTAAACTTGTTCCGTGTTGGCTCTCGAAGTTACAAAACGGTTTTGATAAAGATTGTGTGCAATAACCTTTTATAAGTATTTTCAAGCTCATGCTCTTATGGGTTAATTGGACGATAGCCTGATACCTGGGTGCCCATGTATTTTTTATGTACCTGTATTTATTTTTTGTAAACCTATTTTTGTGATTAATGCTTTTAATAATTATTCTTATTAGGTACGTACGTATATTTATTTTTTTAACATATAATGTTTTGTAGCGCAGATATAAAAAATATCTTTTATGGGGATGTGTTGGACATTCCCTTATAACTATTATCGATAATAAAGAATTTTTCAAATTTATAATTACAGGCAGGTATTAACACTGTGAAGTGTTAAAAGTGAACAGTTGAAATCGATAATAATTCAAAATATATTAAAGTTTATGACGATATAAATGTATTTGAAAAAGTACCTGATGAGCAAAAATAGAAGAAATGTAAAAATTTAAAAAATCGTCAAAAATAATGGCGCAAACTTGCGCACACTTTTTTTTTTGTTCCAAAAATTAGAGATTCCAAATTTTATTGTGGTATCAAACATATTTCGTAGAGATGCTAACCTCACTTTTAAAAATCTCTTGTTTTTCTTTTTTCGCAAAAAAAGTGTATAATTTTTTTTTTTTACTTTTCAGCGAATTGTTTCAACATGAATATTCAACATATTTTAAATTTTTTTTTACTTTTTTAAATAACTTTTGGTCAAGCCTTTCAGCGAAACATATAAACATCCAGACACCGAAAAAAAACATTTAAATCTCATATAATTTTCTTCACTTTTCTGATTTTAGCAGGGTCTCAGAGCTACAAATCGCAACTAAAAGTCTTAAAAATTTACATTATAATGTAAAATATTGTTGTCTGTCGAGCTGCGTTCTTAGTTTTTAAGATTTCTTAAAATTCAGTTTTGCCTTTTTGGCCAGCTTTTCAGGTCAAATACTCCTCTGTGCGCCGTGCGACTTTTTACTTTGGAGTTGTGTGAAATTTCGGTTTGCTGCCTGTCCTCAGAGCCGTGGGTGCTATAGGATGGATATATAATTCTATACTTCATCGAAACATGTCTTCAATCCAATAAAAAAATAGCAAAACTCTTAAAAAGTACGACTGTTAGTTTTAAAATGATAACGTGCATTTTTACTGCGACACTGTTTAGTTCTCTAAAACTACAGAGGTTAACTTAATCCCGAATCGTAAAGTATTTCCAACTTTTATAACAATAAGGTCATTGTTTATGAAATTCACATTGCCATTCTAAACTGAGCTGGCGCTTAAAATCTTTTATTTTCATCACTTTTCTCTGTTTGATCTCATGTTCAAAATATCAAGCACAACTATTATTATATTTTATCTAATTCCTAAAACTGTTTATTTTCGATAATCCTGAATAACATGAAATGTCTAAATGCTGATTGTTCACTTTTCAAAAAATATTATTCTGGGTTTGAAATAAATCATGAACTTAAGTGTGATTTTCGAATATTGAAAACATATTATTTTAATAATAATAATAATTTAATTTTTTTTTTTCAGAATAATGATTTCAAAATTCGGAAGGATTCAAGAAAAATTCGCAAAAATCTGCTCAAAAATAAAATCGTATTTAAGCTCGAATTATAGAATTATAGTGATTTTGTAGTCTACACCCAGAGAACAAAAAGTCAAATTCATTGTCAATTCAATGTTTCAGTTTTTGCAAACAAAGTTTTTTTTTAATTCATGTATGTATGTATATGTTTTGCAAGAATCATAATTTCATATGTATATTCCAAAACGAAATTCTGAAAATAGACCGTAAAATTGTATTACAACTAAACTATGCGATTGAAAACAATTGCGGTACTCACAACCGATACTGTTGTCTCTGCGTAGGCTTAGACAAAACATGTCAACCATTTGAAATGGATTTTGAATGTAAGAACGAAAAAAAATTCTTAATATGATATGTATGTATGTTGATCCTGTTCAAAAAGTCACTTTTTAAACGAGGCAGCAACATGTACATACATGTGGACGTAAATTTCACTTTTATTTAAATGTTGATAAAAATTGACACAAACAAATTTATCATTTCGAGGTAATGTCTGAAACTTGCTTGCCACTCTTTTAAGCCGATATAAGTGTCAGTGAAAACAAACGAGGTACATGTATTGTTTACCAAAACAACATCTGTGATAACAACACTAGAAAAATAAAAGAAATAATCAAAAACATACTTATATGTATACACACTTATATGTATACAAACATGCATATAAACAAAGCAATGTACAAGTAGATAAGTGCAAAGGAAATTATGTTCAATCAGGTAGTATTTGTTGTTTTTCGGAAAATTACGGTCTGTGTATGTGTTTGTAACACAAGTGGTAATACAAAAACAAAGCAAAAAAAAAAACACGAATTATAAATTATAATAAAATTAACCGTTAAGGTCATTCATTGTTAATATCACTGACCCAGTGAAAATAACAAACGAGAAAAAAACTTCCAGTTACAAAAGCAAATACCTACTTACTACATAGATAAGTATGTCTGTATATAATTATAAATTGGATATGTATTTGTTTTAAACAAATACAATGTAACAATATGTACCTATCTAGTATGTAATTGTACTGAAAAATCTGTTGTTTTCAACAGCAACAAAAGATGATCATTTTTCATTATCATGTAAAAAAAATAAAGAAGAGTGGAAGAAAACTTTCCTCCCAAAAGTTAAATAATTTTAAAGACAAATTTGTAACAGATAAAGATAAATATTTTAAATTTTTAAATAGACTGAAATTAAGAGTAATCCAAGTTTGAGATGCGAAAAACTGTTTCCCTCAATTCAAAAATATTATGTCGGTCAATAATAATTCGGCAGGCTCTCAATCGTTTAACAATATTCGCAATCACGTTTTTCAATAAACTTCTTCTCGATAACGTTGTTGTTTTTTTAAGCTACTGTGGGATTATAGCTGTACATTTTCGATTTAAAAAAAAACCCACAAAAGATAGTCTAAAGTATCAAAACACATGATCTCGGTTGCCAATTCGCTTGTCCTCTACCAGAAATAATACCACATATTCCCTACGTCTAAATTATCAATTTACCACCACAAAAAGCTTCAGATCATCTCCCTGTAGAGATTTCCATTTACCAGTAGTACTTAAAATTTTGACACCCTTTAAGAATCTGAAGCTTACATTTTCGAACATTATTTAAAATATTTATTTTCTGCTGTTTGCGGAGAATCATTAAAATTTTACAGCATTATTAATAAGAAATGGTATTATCTTCAGTGACACTGCTGATTTGAATTGAAACAAAAACAATGAACGAATGATGACGTTTCGAGTAGTGGGTGACATTAGAATTTATGTAAATTGTGAAATTTATGTCCGACTCACATTCAACAGACAATATTAATTATTTGTGTAATTTATTTTCTTCAAATTTATTTTAGTTGGTGGCGTAGCAACTAGGTATAGCTAGTATTTGAATCAATTTCTTATTAAAGAAGTTTATTTTTAAAATAATCCATGTTTGATGTTCTAAAATTCTTAGAATTTTGACAAAAAAAAAAAAATCAAGAAAACTTATTTAATGTTTACTTACATATCGCACTTGATCAACAAGAGGGTATTAACTCAAAATTTTTAAAATATCACTTTTTTCAAGAAATCAGCAAACAACATCAATATCTATCTACTGTAAAAATTTCAACGTATTCCGTTTACTCTTTCATCTCGAAAACCACTTTTGAGACCATATTCATGATAATGTAGTGATTACCTTTATTTCAACAAAAAGGTATTATTTCGAGTTAATACAAATGTTGAAATAGGTAAGAATCGTATATTTTCATAAAAAAGGTATTATTTTGATTTGAGCCTTTATTTATGTTAAAAATAATCAAACTGTTTTATTTATATTTGGTTGTATTTTGAGTTGATACTATTTTTTTGATAAAATTTATTTTATTCTATAATTTTAATTCGAAATGTGACTCTTTTTATGAAAAAATTGTTCAAATTATTTTTGAGTTGTGACCCTTTTCATGAAAAAATGGTGTTAACTCAAAAAATAGATTTTTTTGCAATGATTAGTAAAATTTAAAACAAAAACAATGTATATATATATTTTCAAATGGAATTGGCTTCCTATGGTATATTTGAATTTTTAAATTCTGTTAAAATGTGGCCACAAACAGTTTTTTGACTCTACTGAAAATTCAAAAATTTTGAGTTAATACCCTCTTGTTGATCAAGTGCGATATGTATATCATAATCATTAATTATTAAACATAAAAAACTTGCCACCATAGTTGGAAGTCTAGAGTTAAGGAATTTAAAAGAGCAACGCTTGAAGCTCTAGCTTCTAAGTATTAAAATAAAACTCATTTCCGTTTTAATGGCATTAAGTTAAATATAAAAAAGTCATATTTGTGTTATAACGACTTACTACCTTTGCCTCTTGACGGTACCATTAAACCATTAAGAGTTTTTATGGCCTGCCAGGGTGCAAATAAATGAATGGATGCAGTATGATTGATACAACCAGATAAATAAAGAATGAGAACCATTAACACACAAGTGAGTATAGTAGCGCACGTTATCCAAATAAACTTAGTCTGTGTATTTTTCTTCAGCTCTTAGACATTTCTTCTCAAATTCTATATATGTATGCACATACATACATACATATGTATATGAACGTACATTCATATGTAAGTGTAAATGAGAATAATAAACCCAGAGACACAGTTATGAATAAAGAGTTTTTTTTACTATTTTTTATTAAAAGTGTATAAAACATTTTTTAGATTTGGTTTTAACCTAAATTATTGGTCGGATGCTGCCGCCAAAGATCTGAAAATTTTAATAGCAAAACAGAAATTATTTACGTTTGTAAATTTATGTATGGCTCGGAGAGCAGTGCGTTCGGCTTTTGTACTTAACTTGGCCATAAAATTTAGTCATTTAAAAATGTACTGATTGTGTTTGGTTTTTAATGGAAAATTTGTTTACAATGCCGAAAAGAAGAAATATTAAAAAAATACTCGTATAAGAATTTATTAGTATTTAAAATTGACACCTTTTCAGTAAACCTAAAACAACTATGTTACTTGAGGCCTGTACATCTATTGTATCATCTATTGGTTAAGAGCAAAAGTCTTTTTTTTTTTATTTTAAATAAAAAAGTCTTTTTCTTATACTGAGATGATTTGAAAATTGTTTAAAAGCTAGAAGCTAAACTGCATGAGATAAAAAACAATACTATTCGAATATTATTTTCTGAAATACTAAAAAAAAAATTTTAGAAATTAGGCTCGATTGATTATTTTATTACTAATAATTAAAAATATAAAAAAATTATCTATTAAGTTCAACGACATTTTTTTTTTTTTTTTAATTTTAAGTGGGTGTGACAGCCACTATCCACACAGTACTGTAGTCTTCAAATTTCGTGTAGTGTCTATTTTAACAAGTGCACAAAACTCATGCATAAATGGCGAAAAGTATCCGCTGTTACATGAGTTAATTTTGTTTGTTTACATGAATTGTATAAGATACTAGCCAAGCTACGCCTCTTAATGAATAAAAATGCAATTTGAATTTTAATTGAATATCAAGTGCAAGAAGCAAAAAATTATAACTTTTTTATGGGCGTAGCACTCCCCACTTTTATAATCGCGAAATTATAAAGTCACGACAGCTCAATACGTGTTCAAAGTTTCAGAAAAATTGGTGAAGTTCAAATAGCTGAAAATGATACCTTTTTTATGGGCGTGGCCCTGCCCACTTTTCTAATCACAAAAATATATAGACATCGGTCAAGTGCAAGTAGATAAAAATGATAACACACACACACACACAGAGTTTCACTTTTATATATGTACTAGCCAAACCCGGCGCGCGTTGCTATGCCCCTTAATGAATCGAAATGCATTCTGAATTTTAATTGAATATCAAGTGCAAAAACCTAAAAATTATAATTTTTTATGGGCGTGGCATTGCCCACTTTTCTTGTCACGAAATTGTTAAGTCATAACAGCTCGATATGTGTGCAAAGTTTCAGAAAAATCGGTCTGGTGCAAGTACCTCAAAATTATAACTTTTTTTATGGGCGTGGTCCTGCCCACTTTTATAATCACGAAATTATAAAGTCACGACAGCTCAATACGTGTGCAAAGTTTCAGAAAAATTGGTGAAGTTCAAATAGCTGAAAATGATACCTTTTTTATGGGCGTGGCACTGCCCACTTTTCTAATCACAAAAATATATAGACATCGGTCAAGTGCAAGTAGATAAAAATGATAACACACACACATACACAGAGTTTCACTTTTATATATGTACTAGCCAAGCCCGGCGCGCGTTGCTACGCCCCTTAATGAATCGAAATGCATTCTGAATTTTAATTGAATATCAAGTGCAAAAACCTAAAAATTATAATTTTTTATGGGCGTGGCATTGCCCACTTTTCTTATCACGAAATTGTAAAGTCATAATAGCTCGATATGTGTGCAAAGTTTCAGAAAAATCTGTCTGGTGCAAGTACCTCAAAATTATAACCTTTTTTTATGGGCGTGGCCCTGCCCACTTTTCTAATCACGAAATTATATGGTTATTATAGCTTAGTATGTGTGCAAAGTTTCAGAAAAATCGGTCCAGTGCAAGTACTTCAAAATTAAAACTTTTTTAGGGGCGTGGCCCCGCCCACTTTTCTTATCACGAAATTAGTTAGTCATGACAGCTCGATATGGGTGCAAAGTTTCAGAAAAATCGGTCAAGTGCAAGTAGCTAAAACTGATAACTAATTTTTATGGGCGTGACCCCGCCCACTTTTTTCCACCCATAAACACTCCCTGGTATGTGTACAACAACTTGCCAAAGTTTGAGTCCGATCGGTTTTACAGTTTCGGAGTCTATAGCTAAAACACACACACACACAGAGTTTCACTTCTATATATATAGATATAGATTTTGCATGATGTTGCATTCATTTTTAAGCACATCATTTATAACAAATTGCTCTGCATTTAGTGAGTCATTTATAATTACTGATTTTACAGAAATAATTTAGAAGTCTTTAAAATGTAATTCGCTTTGCAATACTTTTTTTTGGGTTGTAAACTTTTATAGTTGAGCTTAAAATGTACTGGAAAATAACAATTAGAACGGTACCTTTAGTATAAAAAATAGATTTTACGAGTTATCTAGAAAACAACTACATCAATAATCTTAAAATTTGGTGTGTTATAATTTTATCTTATTTGTCTAATTCAAAGTAAAAATCGATACGATCGGAGCAGAGGAAATGATACTCTCCGTACAAAAATCCGTTAAAAATTTGTAATCCTGGTATGAAATTTTTATAAAAATTTTACAATTTATTTCAATAAATGGATAAGATTAAAAACGGGGCGTGTTAACTTCTATACAAAAAAAATATATATTTAAAAGCATATCTGCAGACTTATAAATATTATACTTTAACTTAAAATTTTTTAAATAGCAACAAAAATGATAAGGATCAGAGAAGGGGGAGTGATACATTCATACGAATTAGATACTATTTTACAGACATAAAAATGGTCGCAGGCAATATTAAAATCTATCGCCCAATGAATATAATGCAAAAACTTTAAGAGCAGCAAAGCGTTCCGGGTTCTGCTAGTTATTTAAAGATAGATATTTTAGATCCCGAAAAAATTACTTGTTACTCTGCCTACTTTAAGGAAAGTCCACATTATTTTGAAAAGCTTTTGACAATTTTTTAAGAAAGTTATTCATTAGGTTTGTCATTTTATTCACAAAACGAAATTAAAATTCATGTGGACAAATAATTTTAGTCGGAAATTTTCACATTGTGAAATTCATGATAACTTTTAATGATAATACAGTGGTACCTCGCTTAACGCAACCCTCGATAAGCGCAACTCCTCGATTATTGCAACTCGTAAATTGTTTGCATTGCTGACTTAGTTAACGCAACTTTAAAAAAAAAAACTCAGTTATCGCAACTTTTTTCCCGAAATGATCAATCTGTCATTTTTATTTACATATTTTTTATTACAATTTACCGCTATTCTAAGAATACTGAAATATGAGTGTTGCACTTGCTTTTTGTAGATATGTATGTACTCTGTTGAAAAAATCATTTTTCGTGAAAGGTTGTTCTATTTACATTGAATAAAATGCCAGTGATTACAAAATTTGTAAAACTTTCAATTGAACAAAAAAGTGATATTCGTAGTAAGTTTGAAAGGGGCATATGTATGTATCTGTAAAAGTGATTTGCGATAAATATAAAGTGCACAAATCAACAATATCCAAAATTAAAAAAAATATGCTGCATTCAAAAAATTCGTTGCAAAGGCTGAATTTGGACCAGGCAAGCGTGTTACAATAAGAGCTTGTAAATATCCAAAAATGGAAAATGATTTGTAGAAGTGGTTTATGAAGCCATATTAAACCATAAAAGTGAATTTGCGCCCTAAAAAATTGAGACTCGGTTATCGCAAAAACCTCAGTTTTCGCAACGGCCAAAATGTCTATTAGTTGCGTTAAGCGCATACATACATATGTATGTATTCAATTAAAATTTAAGAAGTGTTTGACACTTTTTATAAAAATATAATCAAAAAATAATTTATATGGGTTATTAGTTTCTATTAACGAAAAATACGATATTTTTGTACACGGCGTGTTTATTTATCAGGTAATCCTAGTTGCAATATCAAGGAAATAATGCAAAGCGAGAGATCTTTTTTGATGACAGCAAAATGTAAAACGGGTAATGAATCAAAACTACATAATGAATGCTTGTATAAAGATGTATTGAAATAAAGTAAAAAAATGTTCCTTAACAAATATTTTTCCTTATTGTTATCGACGCCATCCTTGATTTTGAATTTTTACGTAGTTATCTGTATTCTACTAGTCAAGGCCATTAATTTGATACCCATATTGATGGGGTTAAAAAAATTGCATCCGCCATTTTGTTTGAGACATCATGATTTTAGTTTTTTTAATAATTTACTGTATTCTACTGGTCAAGCCCTTTAATTTTATACCAATATTGAGTGTGTTCAAGAAGTTACATTTTAAAATACCAGATTTGACCCATATATATTTATATTGTCCGCCATTTCGTATTGCGCTAGTCAAGTCCTTTTAAATGATACCAATATTGACTTTCTCGGTTGTCTAAAAGCAGCAAAAAATTGATTTTCGTTTGTAATTTTTTTAAATATATATAAAAAAAGTTTTTGCCTATAACTTTACCGATTAGAGCCCGCTTTATCCAATATTTTTCACGAATATCTCTAGAGACATATTATATCTACAAATCGTAGCCAAGGTACCTTCAAACTATTCTATGGCTGAAAAATGTTAGTTTTAATGGCAAAAATAAGGGAAAAAAACAGAGGCAGTCGTGTTTATTTGCTCATATCTCAGAAAGTTGTGGGCGATATTGCTGAATTTCAATAGCGATTCATTTCCGGATATTTCCAAAAGATTGATACCATACACAGATCTGAGGAACATATAGTTGTTTTCAAAAGTTGATTTCAACCAACACACGGACAGACGGACATTTCTTAGTGGAATCCTCTATTCACAAGTTTTCAGGAAATATGTATTTTATGGGGTCGGAAATGAAAATTGTAGAAATTACAAACGTGCACCACAGGTGAATGGTATAATTAAATTTTTTTACTTCATTTTTATTTTTGTATATAAATTTTTTTTTTACAAAATCTACATATTTAAAAATGTTTTTACTGAAAAAATATAATTTTTTCAAAAAAATTTAAAAATCTTAAGAAAACTTACCCCCACTTTGTTCTTCTTGTTGTTGGCGCTGCTGTCTTTGTTGCTGTTGTTTAATTTTCTGCTCCCTTTTTTTACGCTCGGCTTCAGACCACGAACAATGAATTGTACCATCTTGGTGTAAACTGAGATTATCAACAGCATTGGGTACTTCTAAATCATTGAAAATGTGACGTTGACCAGCAGCCGCAATGCGACGATATAATGATATAGATTGATAGATTAAAGCCCAGGCTTGTTCTTCGGACAAAGGAGCCTTAAAGGATTCTAAAATATTCTTTACACTAACGCAGCCCATTGAATTATTACAGCTACAAATTGATAGGGGTGGTGGTGCCGCTTGTGTTGATGTATTGAGCGTTTCATTATCTCCCATTTTGGAAAGTAACTCTTCGTTGGCACTATCCGGTGAAGTGGAGAGAAACCCATCTTCAGCATCGGAATGTGACTGATGCTGATGACATTTGCCACTGCCAATAGGTTTAGCTTTGATAAAACATAATTTTGTCTGCTGTTGTTGTTGTACGTCGACATTGTTGTTATTGTTGCCGCTCGAGCATTCATGAGCGTCTGCGTCATTACAACTTGCTATGGATGACAAGTTGAGTTTATTGTGTTGGTTAGTGCTGCAATCTCCCCAACCCTCATCGACTGCACGATTATTGCTAGCCAACTCTTCGGATATTTTTGGTTTTGTGACCGAGATATGATCACCAAATGATTCTTGTAATTGGGTAGACATCTTACTGATATTCCACGACAATATCACCACATATATAAAGAAGTTTAAATTTTTGCTGCAAATTTCTTAGTTTCCACATTCAATTTGTTGTTATTTTGATCAATTATTAATTGTCAACATTTAATAATTTAGTTGGACACATATATGTAAATATACACAAAACATAAATTTCATTTTAATATTTCCAATATCAAATATTTTGACCTGCAGGATAAAAAAAAAACAGAAAATTTGATTATTAACTGAATGTGTTGCTGTTAATGAATTATATTTTAATTTTGAATTTTTTTCTGAATTAAAGTTGTTTCAAAACACCTACGTTTGCTATGTATTTTTTTTTTTTCTTATTAAACAAAAATGACAGTGATATCAATTATGCAAGAAGTATTTATGTATGAATTTTTATCAAAATAATATGACTTTGATAATTATCTTTGTTTTTGTTTATGTTTGTTTTAAGTTAGTGTTATCTAAAGGGTTGCCAGGGCCTATGAAATGGGTAAGTAAATATATGTACATATATAACGGCTTTACATAATAAGAAATTGTATTATTTTTTATTTCAAAAAATTTTTATTAATTCTTCTATTTAAATAGAATTATTAATAAAAGTAATTTACAAACTGAGGGGTGTGGAGGTGTTAAAATAAAAGGAAGTGAAACATTTCCAAATAATATTTTGGTTGAGAATGTTTTCTAGGACTCGAAGATTATAAAATTTTCTCTAAACAAATTTTATTATTGAAAAAATAATAAAATTTCTGTGCATAACAAATCTTCCAAATTATTTTCTATTAATTAATTCTATTTTTTATGCAATAAATATTTCCATAAATTCTCGAAAAAAAAAGTTTATTGAAAAACAAAAGTAGTCTCTGCTTCTGGAAAGCCTTTTATAAATTATCTGTTTATCTTTTAATTAAAGTAAATAAAAAATAATTATTAGAAGAGAAATGTCATTCATTGGTATTCGAATCACTTAGTAATGGCTACACTAAATTCTAAGGGCCGTATTCATAAAAAATATTTTAGGTTTATTAAAGGCTTATTTGACAAATTTCTCGACAACATCTGTCAAATAAGCCTTTAATAAGCCTAAAATATTTTTTATGAATACGGCCCTAATTTTTTAAATGTTTGGCATAACCCATACGGTGAGAAAAATGACCATGCCATTTTTAATTTTTCTGAAATCAAAGAATTTTTTTTAAATAATCTAGAAAGCACATTAATGGTTCTTACTGAAAGGTGGCACCCACCTTCCATACAGAATAATATAATAGCTAAAGTCTTAAAAACTCGTGTTGGGTTTTAATCAAGGCATATTTATTCATCAGATACTCTTGTTTCGTCAGCTTATTATAATTTTTTTTATTTATTTTAAGTTTAAGCTGTCAAAGTCTATAGATAAAAAGCAAATTTCTCTTCTCTCTCATTAATTTCAAATGTCAAACTTCATATATAAAAAATATAAACAAAACAGTTTTCTCCGAACTGCAATTACCTGATGAATAAATATGCCTTGGGTTTTAATATAAACTTGCATAGTTGACCTTAAAATGTTTTGAAAATCAACAATGGGCGTGACACCTTCAATATAAAGAAAATAAATTTCATATGATATCTAGAAAACTTTTACATCTAAAATCTTAAAACTTTATGTGTTTTTCTTTTATCTCATTTGTCTTATTTCAACCAAAAATCGATACGATCGGAGCATGATACCCTTATAAAAACAACTATTTGGCCAATTCACAAGGGTGTCCTAAGTATCATATTGTCATAAAGTCATAATATCAGAAACATTTTAAAATAATTAAAGAGTTTTGTACCGTATTGTACAATTTTTAGATTATTTTTTTTTTTAATTATGACAATACGGAATTTAAGACACCTTGCGAATTAGCCAAATATATTGTCTATGAATGTTAGAGTTTTCAATCCTGGTATTAGATATTTTAATAAAAATTTTTCAATTTATTCTAGTAATGAGATACATACGTTTAACTAAATACAGCACTCAATTTTGCAAAAAGAGAACTACAAATAAGTGATGAAAGCTATCATAAAAAAAACGTCAAGAAAATAAGAAATATTTTACGTAACAATAGCTTTTCAGATAAGATGAAAACAAATTTGATCAAGAGTGCTAAAATAAACAACAAAACATTGGTAACAAATTCCAAAAAAAAAATTTCAAGTAATTGACCCATGTCCCTCGTTTTTTTGAGAGAATTATACACTCAAATGCATTCAGCAACCAGAAGGTAAACATTGCATTCAAAACCAATAAAACGTTGAATAAAGTTTTTTCAAAAACCAAATCTGAAGTAGATATATTGGACAAATCAAACGTAGTCTACAAAATACCATGTAACGGAAACGGTTCTAATGTATTTTTTTTTACTTTAAAATTGATTGGCAGAGGTACGTAATCAAATAGCCAGGGTATTCCACGTTGGTTCCGGCTCTGTAAATCGACCTATACCTCTGTATAGGAAGTCGGAGACACTTGAACAATAATTAAAACTTGAGTTTTATGGTTCTCCTACACTTAAAAAATCGTTAGTTCAGTCACCGCAAGTCGACCTATACCATTGTATAGGAAGTCGGAGACATCTGAACAAATAATTATACTGAGTCTTATGGAACTCCTCTAGTTAGCATTGAGTTTAATTGGTACTCCTCCAGTTACGAAAATGAGTTTAGCTGGTACTCCTCCAGTTGTAAATTTTGAGTTTAGTTGTTACTCCTCCAGTTAATCCAATTAAAATATATGCACGTGGTTAATTGTAGAATAGTCTGGAAACTGTATCCAAAGCACAGTTACGCGACGCCACACAATTAACCACGCGAGAGTGAGACGTAAAACTCTCGAAGCCGAATAAAAAGGACGGCCTGATTGCCCTTAAGACATAATGGCAATGACGCGCGAGCTCTTGACCCAACCAGAGCTGTATTACGACTGGTTCTGATGTACATATGTAATAACAGATGTTGGAACAACAAAGTCAAAATTACGAACCAGATTAGCTGCACACAAATCAGATTACAAAACACGTAAAGGAACAACAGAACAAAAAACAGTATAAGCAGCCTATTGTGTGGCTAGCGGACACTCTCCTAACATAAATGGTACAACAATATTACAACAAGAACACAATTATAAGAAGAGATATATAATAGAGATGTTACATATAATTAATACTCCCGCGAATAAAAGGATAAATTACAAGGCAGACACTGAAAATTGTGCACATATGTACATACAGGCACATAATTGCCAAATTCAAATATAAACAAGTAAAAGTGCTATATTCGGCGGTGCCGAATCTTATATACCCTTCACAACGTGTAGTCATGCAATAACAATTGTTTGTATCACCATTCATCTCATATCAAATACGTACATATGTATATACTGGTTAGAATAAATGTGGCATCGAATCCCAGCTGAGCCAAAAAAATTTTATTTTATATAATATGTTATTTATATTTTGTTATTATTTTTTTTTTATATTTTTTTTTTAATTTTTTTTTTTAATTTTTTTGAAAAAATTTTTAAACAATTTTTTAAAATTTTTTTTAAATTATTTTAAAATTTTTTTTTTGCAATTTTTTTTATTATTTTTTTTTATTTTTAATATTTTTTCTTTTTGTAATTTTTTCTTTTTTTGTATGGTTTTTACATATATTTATGTATGTATGTTGTTGTTGTAATTGTGTAAAAAAACGAGGTGGTCGTGGTTTTTTGCTCATATCTCAGAAAGTTATTGGGCGATTATGCTGAATTTCAATAGCGATTCATTCCTGAATATTTCCAAGAGATTGATACCATATAGAGATCTGAGGAACATATAGTTGCTTCTAAAAGTTGATTTCAACCAACACACGGACAGACGGGCAGACGGATAGACGGACAGACGGTCAAGGCTTAATCGACTCCTCTATTCATAAGCTTTCAGAAAATATATACTTTATGGGGTCGGAAATGAAAATTGTAGAAATTACAAACGGAATGACAAAGCTATATATACCCTTGTGCACCACAGGTGAAGGGTATAAAAACATTAGTAAGCATTAAAGTTTTTTCGTTTACAGACGGCTTTACGGCTTTTAAAACCAAAAATCCTCATCACAGCGTCCTTCGTAATCGCCAGCATTTGTCTCAGATTGATTTCCCCCATAGCAATGACATCTAATGTGCCTGTCTACATTTTCAGGTTCGATGATTCCACCCATGGTAAGACCTTTGTAATGAGAATCCCTTTACCATGTAGTCAGTTTTTCAGCAGTAATAAATAAAAAACAATTTTTATAAACTCTATTTTTTAATATTTGATAAGTTGCTCATTTATAGATAATATCAGGGTACACTTATACGAGGTGGCGGTGCAAGCCCAGCTAACTATTTTTTTGTGTTCTGGAGAATGTCAAAATACATACTTAAAAAAATTATTTCAACTTCGGAAATTGTCAAACTCCATACATAAAAAAAGAGAGACAAAAATTGCTCTCCTTTACGCTATCACCATATGTAATTACACCATGGATAATATCACTTTTCTTACACTTATTCTTTTTCAACTTTTCTATTTTTCTATTTTCCCCTATTTTATTTTAAAAACTTATTCTTATAAATTTTCTTTTTAAAAGAAATCTTTTTCAGCAATTAGAGAAAATATCGTTTTATGTATTTTGTCATATGTTATGTTTCTATAGAATTTTCAATTTTCTGAAACAAAAGCTTTCATATGTTTCGTACTTTTACAAAACCAAATTTAGAAAAATTATTTTTGTTTATGGAATCCTTTGGTTACTATAAGTTTTTCCAATCGTTTCTATTCAATGCCAGGTTCTTGTTCTCGTTCCAGCGTCTACGCCAAGCGGGTGCTGGCCGTCCTCATGTTTTGCAGGTTTCAATCTATTAAATTATGGGTGATATCATTGTATGGTCTTCGTAGTGCGTTGCAATCTACCGCCACTTCCCCGTCATTATTTTGGCTTGTAATAGATTTTGATAAGTTTACACCCAGAGTTGTGTGTTCGATAACCTGTTGGGATAGACAATTCTTAATATCCTTCCAGACTTTACTTACATACGTCGGTCCTCATAGTGCCTATTTAGACGTAATCAGAAGATCCGTCAACTGATGTTAAAATGCCGGTCAGGTATGTAGTTAAATATGGGTGCATGTCCTGTAGTTAAATGTACTGGATATAGAATGATCTTCTGTATATAGCATTTATTCTCACTACTTTAATTTTAGGTATATTTATTTTAAGACTTTCTTTTGCAATTTCTTGCTCTACTGCTTTAATGCTTTCCGCAATGTCAAAGTAACTACTTATTCGTCAAAAGGCATAGTCAAGATTGGCCAGACGACTGTCTAGTTCCCACGTTATGAATATTAAAACCAAAAAGAAGGATAGAGTCGCTATTCAACTGGTTGCTTATAGTATGTTCACACACGCGCCTTAATTGTCAATTTGTAATATTCTCGCAATTAATTAATAATTAATATATTAATTAATTAATATACAAGAAATAAAAAGTTAGAAAATGGAAAATGGTTGATGAACATTTCAATAAAATGTTTGAACAAAGTCAAATATATATTTATATTATATATAAATATAATTGTAAATATATTTTATGAACAGGAAAAAACTGAAGAGAAGGCATTATTTGATTTGGTTTAAATACATCGTGTTTTTACAGCTATCAAATGCTAATGGAGTAAGATAAATTGAGTATGTGTGAACACTTATTTTAATTGCTCAATCAACACTAAATTGAAACTATTAAAAATATCTGTCTGAACAGGGTATTAGTTACAATAAAATGGCTGTTTATGTGATCCGTGGTTTCCAAACTCTGTTTTGTTCAATAATTAATTGTACAAAATTTTTGACAAATTCCCTATTTATAGAAAATAAACAGATTAACTAACTATTTATAGAAAATTTAAAATTAAATTGTCTTTTAGTAGAAAAATTGTAATTAAATAAAAAAAAAAATTTTCTCTTGCTTATAGGCAACAAGTTTTCAATAAATTATTGTATATTTATAGCGTCTTTTACGCTATCTGATTTGTCATTTGGGCTAAACATAAAACATTAGTGGAAAGTTCTCCTAGTATCCAAGAGTTCAAAAATTGATTAGATTTTACTTAAATATACTTGTGGAAAACTATTCGAATTTAAAAAAACTTTACATTATATTTCTGGATGTGAATTAGTTGTTAAACTTAGACGATAACTCAGATAGGATAAAGGATAGGATAACTCAGATAGGATAATTATCGGTTTTTAAAAATTTTTAAATCTTTAAATACAGTTAGTAAATTTGTTAATAATTTTTTCTATTTTATTATTTCTTTAATAAAAAGATTTCAAAGTACCAATTTTTTATGATTTTCCCATCAAATGCATTTATAAACAAGTAAGATTACATGCATTTAAACTTGTAAAAATTAACCAGACTTTTACAACCTGATTAGATAAAAACCCTTTGTATTCAGTATCTTTCAGTTTAACTTCAAAAGTTTTTGCTGTTTGAATAAGAGTGTCAAAAATTTTAAAACAGATGTTTTCTATTTTAATGACTAATCAAAGTTTTCTTCTAAAATGAAATACATATAAATAAATTAGAAAACAAGTAAGAGCGCTATATTCGGCCGTGCCGAATCTAATATACCCTTCACAACGTGTAGTCATGCAATAACAGTAGTTTGTATCACCATTCATCCCATATGAAATACGTACATACATATAAATAACATACATATATAAAAACATCTCATTGTAAAATTATAAATTTACGTATGTATGTTAAAAAAAAACAAATAAAAAAACAAATAAAAAAAAAATTAAAAAAAAAATTTAAAAAAAAATAATTAAAATATATATAATAAATGTAAAACAAAAAAATAAATAAAAAAATTAAAAAAAAAGAAATAAAAAAAAATAATAAAAATATAAATACAGTCAAAGCCCGGTATAGTGAATACTCGACTTAACGAAAACGCGATATAACGTACGACCAAAATTTTTAGATTGACTACCTTATATTACGAACATATCAAAAAACTTATACCCGATATAACGAATGCAGGGCAAAAACTCAAACAAAAAATAAACGCTAAAAATAAAACAAATAAAAAATGTGTGTAAATATTTACATGTAATTCAAAAACAATAGAAAAGAGAACCTAAAACGGTAAAATACCATTTGTTTTTCAATAAATATTCATTTGATATTTGCGTATGCCCTGATGCCAAAAGCATTTTATGCGTTTTTTATCAGGTTGTTAAAAGTTTCAGCGTAAAATAAGAATGGAAAACAGAAAAAGAATTTATTTAAGTGAAAAAATTAAGATTTGGGATGACTGTAAGAAGGCCTATGTGCAATTTTACAGGAATATGGGATTCCAAAATCTTCAATATGCACATGGTTTCTAAATCAAAGGAAGAAGTTTGTACCAGTAATTGGAATAGCACTAAAAGCAAAAGCCATTGAAATACAAAACAAGTTTTGTAATGGAGGGTTCAACACAGGTCATGGTTGGTTAGCTAGATTCAGAAAAAAACGGCATTAGACTTTTTAAGGAATCCGATGAAAACTTATCATCAAGAGAGATTTAGAAGAACCATTTAAACAAGAACCGTTTAACTTATGGTGTAATTTTCAATGGTGACGAAACGGGACTTTATTGGAAAATGATTCCTAACAAAGCATTAGAACATGCTGGGGAAACTACAGCTCCAGGAAGGAAGATATCAAAAAAAAGAGTTACTTTACTACTCTGTGCAAATGCTTCAGGCACAAAAAAAGATTAAATCTCTTCGTATTGGAAAGGCTGAAAAGCCGCGCTCATTTCGAAACAAAGTTTTAAGGTGAAAACTTTTTTAGAATCAAATAATCTGCAATGAAGACTCTGTTAATTCTTGATAACGCTCTAAGTCACCCTCCTCCAGAAATGCTTGTTAAATTGACAAACGGTGGAAAAATATGGACAATTTAAATGCCTCAAAATGTGACACTTCTTATTTAACCAATGGATCAAAATGCTATTCGTTTAGTAAAATTACAATAAAAGAATAGTCTTCTAGCCAAAACTGTGGCCTCTGAAGCTGAAAATTTTGTTTTTTTTCTTTTACTCTTTATAATTCAACATCTATGATTGCTTTGGCTTGGCATAATTTAAAGCAAGTTACATTAGCAAAGTGCTGGAATAAAATATTGTATCCCGGTAATTCGAAGTTTGACGAGAAAGATAAGATCCCACTGGCACAGATGATGCAACAAGAAGAATTTGTGTACATGAGACAGAGAATAAGACTCTTGAGTTTAATTTTTCTTAACGCAAGCTATTTTTAAACACTTTTTTTACATTTTTATCATTTTAACCTTTTTATGCTTTTTAACTAAGATATTTTTCATTATGGACGATTTAATAAACTGCAATCAAACTGGGGCATATATGTACAAATGTATATTCTCCACTTATTTCTGTATATCTTATGTTAATTTTAAAAAATAAAGAGTACAAAATAAAGTAAACATGTACAAACCTTATTTATTTTTTTAGTTTTGAAAATTTGATATTGCAAAAAATAATATTAATTAACATAATTTGATCTTTTTATGTTAACCTAATAAAATTACTTTAAAATAAATCTTTTCGATATAACGAATTATTCTATATAACAAAAGGGCCTGACAATATATCATTCGTTAAACCGAGCTTTGACTAATATAATATTAAATAATATATTAAATAAAAAATTAAAAAAAAATATAAAAACAAATAAAAAAAAAATATAAAAAAATAAAATAAATTTTTTTTGTGTGTATATTGAAATCAACTTTTTGAAGCCCCCCGATATCGCCTGGACCCGGGTCATGTATTAAAATATCAAAAATATTCAGGAGTAGATTGATATTGAAAACATCGGTACATAAACAACTGAGATATGAGCAAAAAACCACGACCCCCTCGATTTTTTTTCACAAAAACAACATTACAACAACAACATACATACATACAAACATGTATACTGCTTAGAGTAAACATGGCATCGAATCCCAGCTGAGCCAAAAAATTTTTTTAATGTTTTTTTTTTATATTTTTTTTTATATTTTTTTTTATTTTTATATATTATTATATTTTTATTATTTTTTTTTTTGTTTTTAAATGTTTTTTTATTTTTTTTGTTTTATATTTATTATTTATATTAATTATTTTTTTTTTAATTTTTTTTCTTAAATTTTTTTAAATTTTTAAAAAAAAATTTTTTTTTAACATACATACATACATACTTACGTAAATTTATAATTTTACAATAGGATGTTTTTATAAATGTATGTACGTATTTCATATGAGATTAATGGTGATACAAACTACTTATGTTGCATGACTACACGTTGTGAAGGGTATATAAGATTCGGCACGGCCGAATATAGCGCTCTTACTTGTTTATGTTATCAAATTGCTGGCCGTAATATATGTTCTCTTTTTGTTACATAAAGAACATTTTAATCAATCTAATATGAAATTAAACAAACAAAATTTTTTTAATTTCAAGGTACTTAATGTTGATTAATAACAAAATTGTATATTTTTTTAATACAAAAAACAAAAAAATAGAAAGTCATATTTCTTTTGTTTTTCTTTTTAGATTTAATCAATTTTTGTCCTTTTTTTAAAAAAAAAAAATATGTATATTAATATTAAAATTAGCATTGAGAAATGTTGCCATACATTTTTGTTATACTGGTTTTTGGCCTTAATAGCTTCAAAACTATGAATTGAATAAATTAGTAAATAAATAAGTAATTATTTTTGTTATTAAATTTAGTTTAGAAGCCCGAATATTTTTAAAATATGCTTTTTAAGGTTAATGACTTAATTTTATGGTTACAGCCATTTGATAGCTATAATTAATATGCCATAGGTGTTATCTACGTAAAAAATCTTGTTTGTTTATTTCACTACATCGCAAAATTTTTAACAATTTCGCCTTATTTTTTAAATACAAGTTAAATTTTTAACCTATTTAACCGAAAAAATTACTATTTTGTATTTGTACAGTTTATTATATGCATTTAACATTGCTTTCCATAATTTTGTGTTAATTTTATAAATAAACTTTTAATCTACATTTTATTTTTTTTTTTTTTCAAAAGAATAATAATATAATTTAATAATGTGTAAGTATTAATTTTTTTTTAAATTAAAATTCACATTTTCATATAAATTATTTTCTTAGGGTAGTTTAATGAAAACCTTGAATTTTTTTTAAATTGCTAATGGCAACACTGTTATTGTTAATTTGACACTTGTTTTGAAAACAACAAACACAAAAACACTAAACATTTAATAACGGTTCAATAGCTCACGTGCGCGCCAATTATTCATGTTTATATACATCAGGGCTGGAAAATTATAATTTTTTTATACTAAGCATTTTTATTTCGAAGAGCTAAAAATGTCCTGTTTTATTTACATCACAAAACTGTGCTAATTTATAAGCTGTTATTTGGAAATTTACAAATTGAAAAGTTAGCCGCTAGTTATTTAGCACACAGTTACTTGTTGTAAATTGTCTCATTAATTGTTATTTAATGTAAATCATTTATAATGGCTTAAGTTTATTTTCTTATTCAAACATTTTTAAGATTCAATTGTAAACATTCAAGAATATTGAAGAATCATTCCGATAGTAGTTGAGTGGAATTCATTTTCGTAACCAGCTACGATTTCATCATCAGCACTTTTTATCGGTAAACTCACAAGTAATTTGAAACTTTTATTTATTTAATCAAATTGAAAACCGTAGCATTTTATTTTTAAATTTTTCTTGCTTTCTTATTAAAATATATTTTCTTCTATACCCATCTTTCGGCTGGTATAGTTGTATTTAATTTTTAAGTGCTATCAAAGCGATAGACAGCGAATTCCTGAATAGCATGAACACCATGTGTGATTATTAAAAATATAAATTAATATTTATATGATAATCTTATTTTAAATTTATTTTATATAAATCACTTATTATCACTTATGAAATTAATAATATTTAATTGGAAATATTTAACTGAATATTCAACTTCAAGCTAGAACTATCAATCATGCAGTATCCTATTTAAAAAATATAGTTTTTCAAGGCACTAATAATAAATTTAAAAAAAGGACGTTGACAGTAGACTTGAAAGTGCTTTAGTTTGATGTAGTAGTGGAAGTAAGTAAATTATTTTTTTCAAATAATTCAATTACAATTGCAACCCTTCTTTCATTACTAATAAACATGTTTGTAAATGAGAAAATTTAAAACAGTCTATAAGAAAGGTTTTAATTAACTAAACTATATGCTTTAATTGTGAAAAATGCGCATTTTCGACTTAAAAAGTAATGCTTCAAAGATGGCCTTTAAGCGATAATTTAACATTTTCGTCTGAAACGCAATTTTTAATTGGAATGGATTACCATTAGCAAGTATGTATGGTCTACGTAAACTATTAAAGATGTTTAAAAACAGCTTCTCTGTTAAAAAACAATTATATACATATTATATAAAACAAACTTTATAAGTTTAACAAAAAACTATTTACAGTATTTTTCGGTTAATTGCACAACTTTTTGTTCAATTAACCGGGGAACCAATTAGCCGATACCCGTTTAATTGAACAATTTGTTCAATTACAAGAATCCCGTTTAATTGAACAGTTTGTTCAATTACAGAAATCACGCATAATTGGAACTACTAATGAATTAAAAGAAATCGCATATTTGCACTTTAAGTTTTTCCAAATAATTTTTTTTACCTTAAACGAAAAAAATTCAAGTAACAGAAAGAAATTTACATATGTTTATGTGTATACGCAGCAGGTATTTATTATTGTAGGTAAATACTATTAATTTATGTGCACAATAGTTTTACAAAAAAATAAAATTTATAAACTAAAAAACAATTCATATATTGATTTTACAAAAAAAAAAACATAAACTTAAAGAATAAAAACAATTCATATGCATATACATACAGCTCTTCCATTCACGTAAGTATTAAAATATTACATAGTGCTTAAAAAATAAAAAAAGGAACAAATAAATTCATGTTGTACATATTCACACTTTTCGAGATCATTATTTAAAAAAGAAAAATAAACATGTTGTTTACATTTTAAAAGAATTATGTACTTGAAAAAGTCTAAAAAAAGTGCCAGATTATTTTTCAATAATAATGCAATTAACCGGGTAAAAGTAAGAGGAAATTTATTTTTGATGACATGAATTTTGAACCAATTAAGCGGGAAAATCAATTAACCGGGTTCAATTATCCGAGGAAATTTACATGGTTTTCGTATGCAATATTTTTGACCGATCATGTGGTTCAATTAAGCGTGGAAACAAATTAACCGTAGGGTCAATTAACCGAAAAATACTGTATTTTCTGCACCTATTGTGTTAGAGGGTTATTGACTACTACCCAATCTAAGCTCAAACTGCAATTTTTTATTTAATACCTTTTTGCCTAACGTAAAATTATTATGTTCATATATAATATAAAAAATTTATTATATTTAAATATTTTTATATTAATTTCATAGTATCGACTTATCCAACCCTGAAATGTATATATGTATCTTATAAATAAATAAAAAATAAGAAAACGTGATGACAAAAGAACTTAATTGACAAAGAATAGAAACAAACAGATGAAAAAACGTAAAATCACATATTAGAGACCACTTAACGTTATAAAACAATCAACATATGTAAATGTTAAATTAATATTGTTAATTATTGGGTGCAGCACAGTGGTTCTTTATTATGAAGGTTTATTTCTTGCATTATTATTTTGTTTAAAGCCCACACAAAAGTTAAAAGATTGCGAGTTGGTTCCTGTAACAAACAATCGTTAGTTCTCACTGGAAGAGGGTTGCCGAAGCCAATTTAAATTATTTTTAAGTTAAGAATTTATATGTATGAATATGTATGTAAACTTTTGTCCAAACAGCCTTTATTGAAGACGTCGATTAGTGTAAACGAAGCGACGAAGCGAATTTTATTCTTATATATGGGCTAATCCGAAAAATTTTAAGCCAAAGGCAGAAATTTAAAGTTGCCAAAAATCCAAATGTATGTTAATGGAATAATAGGATACATATTCAAGCTTCAAAATATAGAAGCAATAAGGTTTTACGGTGGTTTGTTTGTTCTTGGCCAACCTAAACGCACCTCTTGCTTTCATTTATTTTTGTAAAAAAAGGGTATTTTCCATGGTCAAAAAAGTGGGCCAAAACAGTCATTTCAGTATTCAGCAAAACTTTAATTTGTTTAATTTTCTTTTATTTAAGATAAAAATCATATTTGTAAGTTATATAATATGTTTTCACAATTTGAACTAAAAATAGGTTCACTGTGTGTAACGTCTGTAACGGAAAATAGAATAGGAATAGGGGTTTCTAAATTTGACAGAATAAATTTTAATAATTTTGTTTTCAAAACTAGCTTCATAAACAAAGTTTTTTATGCACTTTTATCTGATGAAAAAAATAAATACATTTTTTACACTTTTTTAAATTTAAATGACAAATTTAAAAAATCACATTGTGACTGTTTTCGTGATATAAAGTGACTATCCTTATATTAAAAAACCAGCATTACTTTTTTAATCATTTTATTTAAATCAATAAGTTTAAGAATATTGGTAGTACACAATTAAAAAACAATTTTTTTTTACAATAATTCTGTGGTAAAAAGAAAAACGTCTTACGTCTGTTTCTTTTAAGAATTTCAGGAAAGCACTTTTAAATTCGTATGATGATTTTTATAAACTATTTCCCTTTAAGATTATGACTATTATAAGAATTCCGCTTTGGAATCAGCACTTCATTTAATTTATCTAATTACTAAGTTAAAATAAGTCAATATTCAAAATGATATTGTTCGTTTAAAAAATATAGGCAATAAGTTTTTACGATATAACTTAGTCTAAATTTGTCCAAAATAAATAAAAATTCGCTTGAGGGTAATAATTAAATTGCGGGAGTGCAATGCTGTGATTATCTCAACTTTAGCTTATATCGACTTAAGTATTTATGCCACAGAATCGTTAAAAAAATTAAGGAATAAAAACAAAGTTAAGTCTATTTTTTAATGGATTATATTTATCATAATTTATATTTGAAATTTTAAGTTCTTTTAAAATCTTTGTATTTTTGGCTCTACTGAAAATTTTAGAATTTGAGTTAATACTCTCTTCTTGATCAAGTTCAAAATATAAAAAACTATTCTAAATATTTTAAATCATAACAACAAGTTATATTTTTAACCTTCAATTACACTGCTCTGAAGCAAAATCCTCCATTTAATAAAACTATGTGGACTATATGGATTTTGACGCGCTGAACTTAAATCCGTTGTCGGGTTTTTTCCATCAGATCGGGATTTTTTTTTATGGGCGTGGCAAATTTTTCCCCCTAAATTAGTCAGGTACGGACACATATTTAATCCTAACTTGAGAACCAGTCATCCGATTTTCAAAAATAAAACACCAAAAAATGTGTAACAAAATTGTTTTTATTTCAATTACAATTAATTAATGAACAATTTTTCTCTATATCTTATCGTTTTGGAGTTATTTAGAAATTAATGGAGAAAAAAAATTTTTTTCGTGCAAAATTCGTAATATTTTTGAATTTAAAAATGGAATTAAAAAAAATATAAGGCAAATATTCAACATTTTAAACTTATCTTGGAAATAAAAAATGCCATAAACCATAAAAATCGGTTATAAAATGTGGATTTTATTGTCAATTTACCGCAGGTACCCAATATTGTAATGCAACCAGCCTTACTTATGATATATATAACATTTCGTTAAGTGAGCAGGTAATGGAACTGAAGTACAACGATATTTTGCATGGTTATTTGAATTAAAAATTATAACATAGTATTTTTCAATTACCTGTGATTTCAAATTAAGAACATTAGGGTAGATTCTGGTATTTATTGTAATGTATAGAAGCTAATAGGCAATAAGTTAGTCACTTTTAATTTGAATATCGTGCGGTTAAAATCGGCAACAGTCAGTAGATCTTATAGTGTACTTTGTTATTGTAAAGAAATAACGCAATCCACAAACGCTTTTATATTACAAAATGTCAAGGATTTGTAACAAATCTCCAAATTTCTTTTGTTACGTTTGTGGCAATCTAACTTTAAGTTCTCAACGGGAGACAATATCTTCCAAGCTTAGAGATGCTTATCGCCGTTATTTTGGGTTTCCTATCGATGACAGAGATGAAAATTGGCTGCCGAAAATATGCTGTAGTAGCTGTGGTAAGTCTTTAAGAGGTTGGTTAAAAGGAAGTCATAAGTCTTTATGAAGCCGTTTATGAAGCCAGCGATTTGGAGTGAACCACAAAATCATCAAAATGATTGCTACTTTTGCCATACTAAAACACGTGGGCTTACCAAAAAAACCAAAAATAAAGTTACATATCCAAATACTTCATGCGACAAACGACCAGTTTTCCAGTTTACAAGTAAATTTTTACCTCCATTGCCTCCTACAGACGATGAAGAAGATGGGCTTTCTGCAGCAACTGAATCCACTTACGTCAGCATGGGTGTTTCTTCGCATTCATTTGGAAGTCCAACGAGTAAACTTTATTTTCCGTATAAAACTGATATGAATAACTTAGTTCGTAAATTAGGGCTTTTAAAAAAAACAAGTCTGAGCTTATTGCATCCCAATGAAAAGAATGGAGTTGGGTGCAAACGGACGTTAATGTCTCCTACTTTCGAAATAAAAAACAACCTTTTTTAATATATTTCAGCAAAGAGGAAGGTTTGATATTTTGCGATAATGCTGATGAACTTTTGCGACAACTGTGTTTCAGTCATAAATCTCAGGATTGGCGGCTTGTTATTAATTCATCCAAGACAAGTTTGAAAGCCGTTTTACTTCACAATAGCAACAAATTTCCATTGGTCCCACTCGCGTATGCAAGAAATATGAAAGAAAACTATTGTAGCATGAAGATGATACTACAAAAAATTAAATATTCACATTACTCATGGAATCTGCAGATTTTAACGTCGTAGCAATGTTAAATGGATTGCAAAGTGGATATACCAAGTTTTATTGCTTCTTATGTAAATGGGATAGCCGCGCAAAAGAAAAACACTACAATGTTAAAATTTGACCGAAAAGAGTAAATTTTATTCCAGGAAAAAAAATGTAGCAGAAGAGCCTTCAAAACAAAAGGAACAAACTCTTCTCTTCATATAAAGCTAGACCTAATGAAAATTTTGTCAAAGCAATAAACAAGGATGGTGAAGCCTTTCTATACATGAAGAGCAAATTTCCTAGAACCAGAGATGCTAAAGCAAAAGAAGGCATATTTGTATGCCTTATGAAGGACGTGGTCTTCAGAACGAAATTGAATGATGTGGACAAAAGGGCATGGGCAGCTTAAGCTACTTTTTTATTTTAACAATGTTTCCTAAATAAAAATTAATAATTATTAACAAAAGTCTTGTGTTATTTTAAATAAAATAGTCTGTAAATATTTTAATTTTTTATTGTAATTTGAAGTTATCTACGGGTGACGACAGGGTGGGTGCTTTAAGCGAGGCGATGCTACAAAATTACAATCTAGCAAATTTTTTTTTTCTTGTATTTGTTTTTGTTGTACGAAAATAGATAGAAGTAAAAAGTTGCCATTCATTGTTGCTACAAGTCGCTATAGTGCGCTCACTCTGACGTTGTTTGCTGCATTACACATATTTGGTCAATATTGGGTACCTGCGGTAAATTGATAATAAAATCTACATTTTTTAACCGATTTTTATGGTTTATGGCCTTTTTTATTTCCAAGATAAGTAGCTCTTAGAAAAAAGTTTAAAATGTTGAATATATGCCTTATATTTTTTTAATTCCATTTTTAAATTGAAAAATATTACGAATTTTGCACGAAAAAAAAATTTTTTTCTCCATTAATTTCTAAATTAATAATAATTAATAATAATAAATAATTTCTAATAAATAATAATAAATACAATTTTGTTACACATTTTTTCGTGTTTTACTTTTGAAAATCGGATGACTGGTTATCGAGTTAGGATTAAATATGTGTCCGTACCTGACTAATTTAGGGGGAAAAATTTGCCACGCCCATAAAAAAAAATCCCGATCTGATGGAAAAAACCCGACAACGGATTTGAGTTCAGCGCGTCAAAATCCATATAGTCCACATAGTTTTATTAAATGGGAAGACAAAAAATTATTTTTTGCAGAGCAGTGTTATTAATAATTTCTAAATATAGAAATTAATTAATTATTATACATAAACAGAACTTGTGTTAAAAAATATTTCCTAAATAGGGAAATTATGATCATTTTATGGAAATTACACAGAAATCGGCAACACTTTTTATGCGAATAGTTTTATACTAAGAAAAAATAAACTGGTTTTATATGTTACTTAGAACCTGTTGGAGAAGAAAAGGTTTTTTTATTCATTGTTTTTAAACATTTGCAAGCACTTACAATCAATGAATGGAACAATTAGGAACTGGTATGAGAAAAAAATACACAAATCTTTATATTATATTCTGTTTTAACACAGTTAACTTTAAAGTTTTAGAAAAGAAGAAAATTAAAATGTTGCAATTTAAGTGTTAAATGCGTTTTAAAGACTCACTTGTTTTTTTAAATTTTTTAATGACATGTTTTTTAAGTAAAAATATTTATTTGCAAATTTGATTTTTTCCAACAATTTGTTTTAAAAGAAAACTTTCTGTTTGGTTTAAAATCAATTCTTTTTTATATTATATATGAAAACTGTCTCACTGCACCCTTTTTCGTTAGTTATAGCTATTTTTACTTTTTATTTGAAAAAAAAAAACTGTAGAGTTAGCCGTTAGAAATTCTGTTGTTTTTATGTAATTTCTACACTGCACTTTTTTAGTAGTATGTACATAATAATTTTATCAAATTATGTACCCACATTCGTTTAAAATATTTCTTTTATTTTCTTGCTTTTCACAATTAATTTAATCTTATTTAATTAATTACACCAACCGTAACAAAAAAATTATATTATTTTTCTTTTATATTGCCACTTCTTTTTAACAAAAACAAAACTTTATCTGCTCATTTATATAAATTGTAGCAGTAATCTATATATATATATATACTTATGTGCATAGATATGTATACATGAAAATTGTGTAAAACAACACCGGAATACGTTTTAAATTATGTTTATTTCCATAAATTTAGTTTTTCTTTTAACAACCGCTTTGAAACGTTTGTTATTTACTTGCAGAACTCGGACTGAATTATATCAATTTCAAAACAAACGCACACCATCGTCAGCCATCGGAAATTAAATATTTGTTCGTTAAGTGCATGAGAAAAAAATAAAACTTAACGAAACTCGTTCTCTTCATAACATCACTCTCTGCAACTAACTAACAGTGTTCTGCTATTGAAAAGTAAACAATGTTAGTTACACACTTGTTAAATTACTGCTAGTCGTTACATTTAAATTGCCGGTTGTTTCGCGTGTGTAAAAAAAGTCTATATTTTTAAGAGATCTATAAAACGAATAAGTAAAAAATATACATATTTATTTATTTTAAATAAATTATTTCATACATTTTGAGCTTAAAATATTATGATTTGTTGCAAGCAAAATGGCTTCATTATATGTTTGTTAATCAAGTGGTCACTATTGTCGCTATCTTTACACCATTCGCAAAAAGTGTATGGGGCAGCGATGTCAAAACGAAAATTTTACCTTAATTTTGAAGATCTTTAAGTGAAAATAAAATTTAAAGACCTTTTACTCAAAATTAGATTTTTGCAATTTAGTTGCTTAGTATGTACCTGCTACATACACACATACGTTTTTCGCTATATTAAGCCGAATTTTTGTTGTCAGCGCCTTTTTCGAAAACGCGCTAGGTTAATTTAAAAGCATAATTTTCGAAATGAAATAATACTTTTTTCAACTTTTAATAATTACAAAATAATTTAGAGAGTGATTTTAACAGGATGGTGATATCTTCCACACACACAACAAGAGAAACAATGTTTTTTTTTTTTAAATGTTCGAGAATCGCATGATTATTGGTAGACAGGTGAATTGGTCACTAAGATCGCACAATTTGACAGCTGTAGACTATTTTTTGTGAGGTTTTTTTAAATCAAAAGAGTACAGCAATCATCCCATAATAGTTTAAGATCTTAAAAACAATATTATCAAGCAGATATCAACCGTCAACAACGGTTTATTTAAAAATGTGATTCAGAGTTTTGATAAAATATTAGGTTCGTTCGAGTACTTTTACTGCACTTTGTAGTAAATGAGTAATTATTTAGTAAATTGAAAATTTTACTCTCAAAAAGAGAATTTGTCCAAAAAAGTACTCGAACAGACATTTGTAAAAATTCGTAAGATTGAAGCAACAGCTGATGGCAAATAAATATTGTGTTGTTTAATGGGAACTATGTACATACATATGTGCAAATATGTATTTAAGTATGTATACCTTCGCCAGATTCAGGGAGTTACATTCTTTCATCTGTAGACATTGTTAACTAACTTTATTTCACAAACAATTTAACAATTTAATAATATTTTGCATTTTTTTTTTTGATTTTCCTTTTTTTTAATATTTTTTTCGCAAATTGTATACTTTTTGTTTGCTTACTTTTGTTTGTTTACCTTTTAAATCATATGTTTTTTGGTTTTGCTAAATTTTACTGCAAGAAATTTCTGTAGTAAAAATTTGCAAATACTCAGTCACTTTTTGCTCTCTATTTGTGCTCTCATTTACTACAAATTTGTGTAAACGAACGCAATGTCGTAAAATGCAGTACAAATTTGTACAAATTCGTACAAATTTGTGAAGCTATAAACACAATCAAAGGCTACCGACTACAAAAGTAGCTGGTTACAAAAATAGCCAAGCCGCCAGCTACTTAATTCTTTTAACGACTACCGACCACTAACTACAAAAAATAAACATCTGTTTTGACATATGTATTAAAGTTAACCAATGGTGCCACTATAATAGTTTTTCGCGTTTTTAATAGCGATATGTAATGTATTGCGTTTTTAAAACCACCATTTCATGCATTTATTGTATTGGCAGCACTAATCTGTTTTTTGTAGCCAAGAAAAATAGAAAAAGTAGCCGTGTAGTCGGTAGTCGTGTAGCGGCTAAAAGAATTATTCTCATCAGCGTTGTCAACTCGGTGATTTTATCACCGTTTTTGGTGATTTTTAACATTTTGGAAGCGAAAAAATTGCGAGTTAGTGCTTGGTGATTTTTTTTTAAGTTTTTAGTGCTTTTATTTTTAATTCGGTGACACCAAATACTAAATTTGAAAATAATTTTTTTAATTGAAAACAATTTTTGTAAGGGTAAATATCTTAAATTACCCTTACGTATTTTGTATCTTAACAAAGCTAAAAAATATTTACTCATTGTAAAATGATATTATGTTGATAATACTTTCAGCTTATGATACTAAAACTAATAATTAAGAAGATTATAAGGATTGATAGTATACAATGTTTCTGTTATTTGAGTGTTTTGCTTGTTTATTATTAATTGAAACTTATTTCCGATACTGGTTTGTTGATATCCTGTATGGTTTATGAGACATAAACCACCTACTTTTTATAAAATGAAATTGTTACGAGAATTTATTTTGTAAGTAAAGTTTCAAGTTGATCAAACCTTGGTGAAAATAAAAAAAGAGAAATTAATATGCAAATACTTTTCATTTTAAAATTTTTTAGAGCACAAATTGACACCCTGATGAGGTTAATATTTGCATTGATAGTACATTTGGATGTTTTGGCCTAATAATATAAAGAACAGAATATCTTCAGACTTGTATTTCGATTATCGATATCAATCAAAACTCCAGTCTTATTGCCATTTGTAAAATAATTTATTTTAGGGGGCAACTGGCATCTAAAAGCTTTAATTTTTTTAAGTAATGATTATATTAGCAAATGTAAAGTTAAATTTGTACACATTTTAAACTCAGTGATTTTTTATGAAAATTACGCGCTTTTTTAGGGGTTTAGGTGCTTTTTGAAATTTTAAAGTTGACAACGCTGATTCTCATAAGCACGCATGTTTTCTTTTTTTGACATCTTGTAGTCGATGGTCGGTGGACTTGATTGTGTTTATAGCATGAGTTCTCGAACGAACCTATTAGTAGCCTGCCGACCCAATGGGAGGATACTTGACCAACATAATTTTTCGTAACCTACTAAAATAAAAATATTTTTAATATCTCAAAAAAATCTCTTTTTTTGTTAAAACAAAAATTCTAGCTCACATTTCGACACACTTTATCTACCTAATTTCTGAAAATTATCAGTGGCATGATTACAAAAAAAAAAAAACAAGTAAGAGTGCTATATTCGGCCGTGCTGAATCTTATATACCCTTCACAACGTGTAGTCATGCATTAAAAATTGTTCGTATCACCATTTATCTCATATGAAATACGTACATACTTACAAACATATATGTATGTTACTATGTCCGCTTAAAAACATCCCATTGTAAAATTATAAATTGAGTTTACGTATATATATGAGTCGCATTTCGCGAAAAATTGGTTTTTTGGTATTTTTATAATATTTAGGTTGAAATCTTGTACAAACAATCAAGTTTGCATTATTATTATTTTTTTTACAAAGTAAATGGGTTCTAAAAAATGTATGCTTAACAAAAGGTTCTTTTCCCATAATCTTTGTGTAGTTTCACTTTTTACTTTAATGATCAAACCAAACTACAGTTAAAGTAAAATTAATCAGATGTTAAAGTCTTTGTGGAAAGTCTTTTAATAAAACAGTTTGGTAAAGACTGGAGTGAAAATCAGTCATTATTTTGGTACAAGGACATTTTCTATAACCAGGATAAAGGTATGGAGGATTCAATAGACGAAAATGTTGGATGTTCTTGCATAGAAGAAGATGTTGGAACAAGAGTTTAACTATTTAACAAATTTCATATGTATTTAATTTAAGGCTAAGAAAGAAATGTTTAGGTTACAATTTTATTTAATAAAACGACAAAAAAAAGTATACTTAGCTTAACATTTTTTAATATATTAGATCAGGTTTAACCATATTCAGTCAAAATTTTATTGTCATATACATATGTGTATTTGCATTACAAAATGTACTATTGCTTTCTATTAACAAAACGTGCTTTTTTACTTTTTTTAACGAAAGGTGTTTTTATTTTATTCCTTAACAAAAGGTGCTTTTTTGCTTTATTTTTTGCAAATGGTGCTTTTTCCGAAATAAAAATGGAATTATATCAAACATCCTTAACATTTAATCGGGTGACTTACGACAGTTAGATGCATCTGTAGATAAGTAAAAATCTTGTAAGCATTTGCATGTTCTTGCTGTTTTTTAAAGGGGCGAAAAAAATAAATCTCGATTTCCCAAAAATTTGAAATGAGCCAAAAAGCACCTTTTGTTCTGCGGCTCCTCATATATGTATGTATGTTAAAAAAAAAATTAAAAAAAAATTATAAAAAAAATAAAAAAACTTATAAAAAAAATTAAATAAAAAATTATAAATAATACATATGTATATAAAATAAAAAAGAAAAAAAAAGTTTTTTTTGGCTAAGCTGGGATTCGATTTACTCTAACCAGTATACCACGTTTGTATGTATGTGTTGTATGGTGTTGTGGAAAAAAAACGAGGTGGTCGTGGTTTTTTGCTCATATCTCAGTTGTTTATATACTGATGTTTCTGATTTGCAATACCGATCTACTCCCGAATATTTCAATATTTTAATAATTCACGCGGGTCCAGGCGATGTCGGGAGGCATAAAAAAGTTTATTTCAACATACACACGGACAGACGGTCTGACTGACAGAGCTTAATCCCCTACTTATAAGCTTTCAGAAAATATATACTTTATGGGGTCGGAAATGAAAATTGTAGAAATTTCACACGGAATGATAAACCTATATATAGCCTTTTTCACTGTGTGCAGGGTATAAAAATTGGATTTCATTAATAAAATGTTAACGAAAATCAAAGCGAAATTCAGTTTTAGAGCTTTCTAGCACGTTTCGAGTTTATGCCTAGCGCCTTTTGAGTTTTAATAGTTGACATCGCTGGAATTCAGTCATTTCGTTGGGAAAATGTTGTTCAGAGCATGGTGTAATTACATAATGTGATACAGGGAAGGAAAATGGCTTTTATGATTTTGTACCAAGTATGAAAACAAAATGTATTTTTTAGGCCATGACGGTACCATTTTTTTAATATTTATTAATAAAAACATAAACTTAACAAAAAGGTTTATAAAAACTCAGAAGTATACAATAAAAAATATTAAATATTACATTTATAGGTACATACGTAGAGATCGGTTGTTTAACAAACTTTATTTATTAAATACTTAAGGCCATGACTGACTATCAGATTTAGTCGTTCGATATGTCAAAAATTGTATGTGTGTTCAGAAAGTGTGATAGTGTGGACACAAAGTGCACATGTGTGACAGATTTTTTGACATGTGTGTCCGATTTGATAATCTTTTGAAAATTTTCATAAAATAATAGAGTCTGTGCGATCAGAGTTGCTTTTTCTAAGCAAGTATGACAGTGTGGCATCCAATAACACATTTTGTTGCGATTTTTTCATGTAGGACAGAAAACTATCAGATTTTTATTTGACATAATCGCACGACTTTGTAGGATAGTCAGTCATGGCCTTTAGAGATAATTAATTTTCTGGTCTGGAGTAAACTTATCGAACCAATTTAGTACTTTTAAAGTCCACCTTACATGCTTACGAATCATAAGTAAATGTAATGTATTTTTATTGAGACTTTTTTCTTTTACCTACCGTTGCCACATGCAAGTGCAAGTGAAAAAAAACCAATGCACTAACACTTTTTTACTAACACAACTACACTTTGGCAACCTGCGACTCAGCTTGCGAAGAAATTTTTAATCACCCTACGTTGCCACAGGCAAGTATTTACTTGCAAGTAGTGTATACGTATTACTAACGAAAATCAGGAGAAATGCCAAAAAAAAAACACAAAAATTTTTTGAGTGGCTACACAGCACAGTGCAAGTTCATTTTTAAAATGTCATCAACAAATAAACTTCAAACAAATTTAAAACAAATGGCGCTGCTTCAATTGGTAATTAAGTGTTGTCAATAGCCACTATTGAACGTTACTTTTAGACATGTAACTTTTTAATATAATTTTTTTTATTAAATATTGATATTTATATCAAAACTTACATTTTAAATGAATATTTATATTTTTTCTTAATATTCTTCATATAAATATATACATATTTATTAAAAAAACTAGCTGAATTATTTACCACAACTGAATGATATATTAGTGAGTTAACAAAAAACTCAGTATTAGACAACACTGTTTTTCGGCTTGTCACTTTACTTGCCGTAACTGTAAAAATTTTACTTTTTTATTTGTTGACGACATTTTAAAAATGAACTTGCACTGTGCTGTGTAGCCACTCAAAAAATTTTTGTGTTTTTTTTTGGAATTTCTCCTGATATTCGTTACCCTACGTTGCCACAAGCAAGTATTTACTTGCAAGTAGTATACGTATTACTAACGAAAATCAGGAGAAATGCCAAAAAAACACAAAAATTTTTTTAAATACACAGTTTGTATATTCTGAAATACTATATAAATCATACCAAACAAAACACGGTATAACTTAAAATTATGTACAATAAAACATTAGCCTCTATGCGATCCTGGCATAGATTTCTCATAAAATTCTGGGATGCTACTCAGGATTTCACCATTTTCGCCATCGGAGTATTATGCCAATAGGAGATAGATATGCAACATCTGACCATGAAGTAGCTTTCTCATTCTCATACAACTCATTTATTAAGTGGTTCTTGTGAAACTCAAGATTTGTTATGAATTTTCTCTAGATCATGAAGGCGTATCTGCAGAACGGTGTAATATCTGCCTGAAAATTCTTATTTGTACATAATCTCAAAATCTTTCTGTCAAAAATTTCGAATTCTTTGGCGACTGTTGAGGAAATTGTGAACCAAATCGGGAAAGCGTATACAAGTACAGATCTAATGGCAACTTTATATAGAAGCAGTTTGGTTGCTTGCGACAAGTAATTGTTGTTCAGTAGAACAGTAAACATGGCAGCTATTCGTTTTGCTTTTGCCAGGACTATTCTACCATGGTGATTGGACTTCATTAGAATATTTAAATTTACTCCGAGGTATTTGATTGACGGTTTAAATGGTATATCTACACCATCTAGAGATAAATGTAAAATTTTGCTTTGAGGTACTAAGTACAAATCTGGGACATTTGCCTGAAGCATTTCTTAGACAGATGGCTTCTGATTTTGTGGCATTAATCTTAATACCCCATTTTTTATAGTAAACGTTGATAACCCCAAGATGGAAGGCTGCATTTTGTAGTGCTTGTATGGGTGATACATCTAGCGCAAAAATTAGGCAGTCATCAGCGTATAAAACTGCCTTTGAACTTTGTACTAAATGTGGAAAATCGTTAAGGGAAATATTGAACAAAAAAGGCGCCAGCACACTCCCTTGAGGAACACCGCTGTTCACACAATCTGTGGTTGAAAGGCAATGAAAAGTTAATTTTCACCCTAAAATTTCTATTGGCAAAGTAGCTTTGAAAGATTTTAACTAGAAATGGATCAGTTTCGAGTTCAATTAATTTGTATAAAATACCTTTATGCCAAGTAGAGCTAAACGCCTTTTCGATGTCTAATGCAATTGCAACTGTGCAGATTTTGTTACTTAAATTTTGGGTGATATCGGTGTGTAGTTTAAGCAGTGCATGATGGGATGGGTGAAAAAAGAAACTCATTTTTCAATTTTCCTTTTAATATTTATGCAAATATTTTGCCAATGTTAGAAAGAAGAGATATGGGACGAAAGTCTTCTAGACAAATGCTGTTTTCTTTCTTTTTCAATGGGATGATTTTTGCTGATTTTCAGACTAAGGGAAAATAATATTTATTAGGGCAGTTGTTCAAGATGGTAAGAAATTTTAAAGACGAATCTGGAAGTTTTTTGATTAAAAAGTTGGAAATTAGGTCAATTCCATATGATTTTTTGTTATTTACTTTTTTTATAATATCCTTTACTGTAGACAAATTGGTAAAATGGTACCTATCGTAATTGTCAAAAGAGCCAAAACTATCATTAAAGGTGTAAATGTGTCTTGGGACTGCATCTACATAAGATGAAATACGTGTATCAATATTTTCAATTGGCATCTCCGGAATATTTTCACTGTACACTAATGACTAGTGGTTTCTAAAGTGTTCTGAAATCTAAGAATCATTAGTTATTGTCGTGTTATTAATTTTTATTTTCTGACGAAATGGTGACTTCCTTTTTCCAATTATTTTATAGACATCCTTAAAGGCTGTAGGGCCTGGTTTAATTTTTTGCAATCTTGATTTGAATTGTTTGGCTTTCTCTATATTTATCAACTCTTTTATAATAATTTTTAAAAGCTGAATTTGCTTAGATAAGATATTATAGTCCAAACTATGCCTATTTCTCATGCGATGAAATATTTTCTTAAGGTTTTCTGCCATCTATGCTTGATCTTAAAAAATTGTTTAATATTATCTGACAGTTGCATTTTGTTATTTTTTATTTCCATCTTCTCTGTGTGCGCATTATGAATAGCGATTACACTATTATTAAATTCATTTATTAGTAAATCAATTTCACTATTTTGTATGTTACTGCTTTCAGGCGGCATCATACTGTGCGCCGAGTTTTCTAAGTCACGTTTAAAATGATTCCCATTGGTATTCCTATATGACGTAAATACTCTTGGATTGCACAAAACCAAATGGCCAGCATCCATTTCAATCCGAAGTTTTAAAGGATAGTGATCAGAAAACGTTGATAGCGACGAAATCTGAAAATTAGTTGTATTGATGTTGATTAACTGCAGACTGAGCAAAAAGTGGTCGAGGAAAGATGGCCCATTTGGGTAAGAAGGCCTGCTATCACAGATACGTATAATTTCCAAAGAATGGAAGAAATCTTTACAACTGGCTTTAAAGTTGTAAAGATTTCTTCCATTGAAATTCTCAGATAAGTCGCCCCACGAGATATTTTTTGGCATTCAGATCACCACCAAAAATAAAACCATCAAAACTGTCAGCAACTTGTAGGATTTTATTCAAACCTTCTATTATTAATGGGGATGGGTGATTACATGGAATATATAAGGAACCTACTAGATATTTCTTCCGCTGATTATCTATGTTGAACTCAATTTGTATAAAATTTTCATAGAGGCTGGAGTCATCGATATTTATACGGGTATAACTAATTGTATCTTTTATAACTAATGCGACGCCAATTGACGAATAATCGTACATAAAATTGTACCCTATTGTTTCCCCGGAGATGATACTCTTGAATAAATGCTATGTCTATTTTGTTGTAAAGTAAAGTGTTATAAAGGTCGATTTGACGACTTGTGTCAATTAATAACCGAACGTTGAAGGTTAGAAAATTAATATATCTAAGGCCCATAAATACATTTGACTTTGTTCAGAGGGCGTAAAAATTCAGGTTTAGCCTCTATCTTTGACATATTTTTTTAACTTATTAAGAAATTGTTTATTCCTTCCTCCAGCGACAATTCTTCAGGTTCCATGAAATAATTGGCCAGGTTTATAAAATCCTCAATTATGGAGGGTTTGTTTTCCTTTTTGAGGGGTTGACCTAGGAATGGGGTGTGTATTAAATAATCTTGCAAATGATTTGCCTGGAGAAGTTTTGAAGCTGTTCATTAATCTAATAACGTTGCCTTTCGCTTCATTTGCTATATTGCGAGCCTTATTGATACGATTAGAATCCGCATTCTTAGTTCGAGAACATACTTCTGGATCATGTGATTCGTTACATTTGACACATTTGAAGGTGGAGTTACAATTCTTAGAAATGTGTCCCCAATTCTGGCACCTATGGCACTGTATTTCCATTTCTTTCTTTTTCGGCTTTTCCCACACGATTATTTGACTTAGCAAAACTTTAATATTTGCAACATCTCCTAATTTTTTCCCAGCCACAAGAGTAACAAGGAACAAACCTGTGTCAAGATTATTCCTTTTAGTAAATGCCGTACTAAATTTCGACACTTTTGAGACGGTGCCAGGAGCTACTATATCCAAGACTTCCTTAACTTCATCTTTTTGGATTTGTGGTGAAGACCACGAAGTATTATGGAAATCTGTTTAAATTCCATGGGTGTGAACGAATAAGAGTTAATCTTCTTTTCTCTAAGAAGAGCCATCATTTCAGCATGTACGTTTGCATCAGAAAGATAAAGCTATGATTTATTTTTATTGACGCTTTAAACCATAAAAATATTTTGGGTGACTTTGCCTCGAGTTGTTCGCAAAGAAGTCTAACGTTTACATTATATAAGAAAATGGGTGGACATAAGATTTTCCCAGCTGAGCCCGATAGATTTTTCGTTCCTGCTGGTTTATCATTAGCTAAATTCTTGTTGATATGTTTTGTGGAATTCGCATTGTCCTCATTGTTAATTATTTCCAAGTCAGCAAGGGCAGAATATTTGTTTTGCTGATTAGGATCAAAAGAAGTAGAAGGTCTTACTTGTAAATGTGATACAGCCACATTGGCAAGAAAATTCGAACCATCGAGTCTTGGGCGTTTTGTATTTTTTCCTTTGCCAACATCAGCCAGCTGCAGAGAGGCTGAGGCATCGTTGTCGTCATCTTCAATACCTGCCATTACGGGTCAAAAAAGAAAAAAATCAATCCAGCACACAGAGACAGTTCATTAATGCGGTTGCAAATAATTGTCTCCAGATAAAATTTAGAAAGAACAAAATTATAGTATTAAATTAAATAAATTTCTCCGTCAGATGTTGACTCGTCTAAAGTTACCGCCTTTTTTCCGAATCATAAGTAAAATAAAATACATATAACAACAGCCAAGGCGAATTCATGTATCAGGTGGTGCCAAATAAACAGGTTATTTTTGTTAGAAGTTTGAAATAAAGTACTAGACAGATTTTGTTGTTGCAGACTTGACACCACCTGGTACATGAATTCGCTTTGACAACAGCATTGCAACAAAAACAGAGAAGTTGACAGTATAAAATAAGACACACACAAACAAAATTAAAGAACTCTCTTTTTTAATATTTGGAGTTTGACAATTGCTGCGGGTGATATTGATCTCTAGGCCAGATAGTTTGGTATAGTGATGGGCAAATGAAAAAATGTATCGTATCGACATTTTTTAACACTATCGATATATCGAAACGTATTTACCTTACAATGTTGTTAATATATTCCAAGTTTAAAAATTAAATACACATAATACATACATATATACAATGTTATTATATGATTTTAAATATTTATTTCCGCAAACAATTCAATAAAAACCATACAATAATAGAAAAAAACAAGTAAGAGCACTATATGTTGTTCCGAATTTTTGATACCCACCACCAATTTTGTGTACTTTTATAGCACAAAATGTAATCGCTATGGAATAATCTTTATATACTAAAATATGTATCACTTTCTTTGTATAACATCATTATGCTAGTAAAATGTTTTCGTAAATTTAGTCTTTCAATGAAAGTTGGCGTTAAAGAAGGCGTGTCAAAGTTGTTTTTGCGAATGAGTACAACTTAGATATTTCAATATTGTCCTTTATTCTTCCAAAAACTTTGTCCATAAAGAAATTATATGAATTTAAGATAAATCGTTATATGGTAGGTAGGCGTTAAAGAGAGCGTGTCACCTTTATTTTCTGGCACGTAACAGTAGGTAAACTCTCCAAGAGAAGAATTTTGAAAAGAAATAAGGTTAAGCTGTTATTAGAAAAATTTAAATTTTAAGCCAAAGAAAAAACAGATAAGAAAAAAGTAACGGACAACCGAGTTTCGTTCCGATTGTTACAGTATTAAAAGGGTAAATTTTTCCGGGAAAAAATACATAATACAAAAATCAAAGTTTGTTTTTAAATTTATTTAATTTATGTATATTAAATATATATTTTTTTACTTGTTTCTTTATGTGTTAATGTTGTGTACTATTAAAATATAGTAACCCGCGGTATAATATAAATAAAAATATAGAATTAAAGTCTTTTTGTTGCGTCTAGAAATTGCTGATTATTGTGAAAGAGGAATTTATTGAGAACATTTAGCATGAATAAGGAGTGTTTTTTTTCTTTCTGATTAAAAGAGAAACAAAGAAATAAACAACCTAAGTGAGCTCCTTTAGGTAGGGTGTAATATTTAAAAGGAAAAAATAGAACCACAGATTCTCCTTTACATGTTTTCTTGAATAATAAGGAAGTAGAAATTTTAAGTTTTTTTTTTGTTTGCGTCGTAAAAATTAATAATGATAAGTTTATTTGATATTCAGGCGATAACAATATAACTTTATTATAAATTAGAGTAAGGCCTTTCATTTTGTAAGTGTTAGAGTAAGTTTAGGTGTAATGCAATAAGATATATTATATACACATTTTTGTTTTTTTTTTTGTTATTTATATTATATAATACTAGAAAAGCCCGGCGCGCGTTGCTACGCCCTTTAATAAATAAAAAATGCATCCTGAATTTAAATTTAATATCAAGTGCCAAAAGCTAAAAATTAAAAAAATTTTTTAATGGGCGTGGCACTGCCCACTTTTCTAATCAAGAAATTGTATAATCATGAGACCTCAATATGTGTGTGAAAGGTTTTAGAAAAATCGGTGAAGTTTAAGTAGCTGAAAAAGATAACTTTTTTTATGGGCGTGGCACTGCCCACTTTTCTAATCACGAAATTGTAAAGTCATGACAGCTTAATAAGGGTGCAAAGTTTCAGAAAAATCGGTCCAGTGCAAGTACCTCAAAATTATAACTTTTTTTATGGGCGTGGCCCTGCCCACTTTTATAATCACGAGATTATAAAGTCATGACAGCTCAATATGTGTGCAAAGTTTCAGAAAAATCGGTCAAGTGCAAGTAGCTAAAAATGATGACTAATTTTTTAATGGCTCTTTATGTTACAATTCAATGAAATTGAAATTTGAATCATAGTATTAATTTTCAAATTTGTTGAATTTGTATTTCACCTATCAAATGACATTTTTCTATTCATAAACAAATAGCGGATGCAATCTATACTGACTTTAGTTAGGCTTTTGATCAAGTTAATCATGATCTGCTTCTACACAAGCTTTCTCTTATGGGATTCACGATAAACCATTTGATTTGGATAAAGTCTTATCTAGCAGGTCGTAAACCGTGTGTTCTTGTTAACAACGTTACTTCTTATTATATTGCAGTAAAATCTAGTGTCCCTCAAGGTAGCCATTTGGGTCCTGTTATATTTTCGCTCTTTATAAATGATTTGCCAGGTGCAATCAAACTTTGCAACGTTTTAATGCATACTGATGACGTTGAGATTTTTCTTAGTTACAAAAATATGGTGGAATTCAATTACAACATGATTTGAATAAATTTTTCGAATGGTGCAATATTAATTTAATGACTCTCAACATAAAAAAATGCAAGAATTTGGAATGCTGGTTGGTTCCTTTTTTTAACAACTTGAAGTGGTTTCAGAGTTTCTGGATCTAGGCGTTCTTTTGATCCTAAACTAGGTGAAGTTAGGTTGAAAAGGAGGGGCACTAAAGCCCAACTCCACGACAGGTATACACTTATGCCTAATTGGCATGATGTGCGCTCCATATGAATAGAATAGTTAGAATAGAAGAGAAAGAGAAGAAGACCCATCCAGAGTCTCTGGCAGGAATCGAACCCGCAAACCCCCAAACTAGTAGACCTGCACACTACTGACTAGTCCACCGGGGACCCAAAACTAAATTTCAACAACCATATTGTTATGATGGCAAATAAATCTCGTGGCATTCAAAATCGAGTTTACAGAACCACAAATAACTGTACGGTTGTACTCCTCATTAGTAAGACCTATTCTTGAATTCGGTCTATTATTTGGGACCCTTATACCAGTTTTCAAAAAAATCAAATTGAATCTGTTCAGAAAAAATTTCTTCTATTTTGGTTAGGTCATACAACATGGGAAACATTCTGCCGTACACAACTAGACTTGCTAAGTACAATTAAGTTGCTTAATGTAACTTTTATGGTGAATTTATTAAATGGTTCTGTTAATTTTGAATTTTTGCTGAGTAATATCGACTTAAATTTTCCAGTTAGAGCTACTCGGAATTTTACTTCTCTTTATCTTATATGTCTTTAAACTAACTACGCTAATGCTGACCCACTAAGAAGAATATCGAATACCTATAATGATCTTTATAATTTCATTGATTTTTCTGTCAAAGTTAATATAATTAACCCTAATATTACCCTGTTCTTAAATGTTTGGAATTAGTTAAGTTTATTTTCTGCATGTATTATTGCTGGTATGTAAGGATTTATAATCTATAGACTTTTATAAATACATACATATCTATCTATATATATAAAAGTGAAACTCTGTGTGTGTGTGTGTGTTAGCTATAGACTCCCAAAATGTAAAACCGATCGGACTCAAACTTTGGCAAGTTATTGTACACATACCAGGGAGTGTTTATGGGTGGAAAAAAGTTGGCGGTGCCACGCCCATAAAAATTAGTTATCAGTTTTAGCTACTTGCACTTGACCGATTTTTCTGAAACTTTGCACCCATATCGAGCTGTTATGACTAAATAATATCGTGATAAGAAAAGTGGGCGGGGCCACGCCCCTAAAAAAGTTTTAATTTTGAGGTGCTTGCACTGGACCTATTTTTCTGAAACTTTGCACACATATTGAGCTATCATGACTTTACAATTCTGTCATTAGAAAAGTGGGCAGTGCCACGCCCATAAAAAAAAGTTATAATTTTTAGCTACTTGCACTAGATCGATTTTTCTAAAAATTTGCACACACATATTGAGCTGTCATGACTACATAGTTTCGTGACTAGAAAAGTGGGCAGGACCACGCCCATAAAAAAAAGTTATAATTTTGAGGTACTTGCACTGGACCGATTCTTCTGAAAGTTTTCACACATATTGAGCTATTATGACTTTACAATTTCGTGATTAGAAAAGTGGGCAGTGCCACGCTCATAAAAAAAATTCTAATTTTTAGGTTTTTGCACTTGATATTCAATTAAAATTCAGAATGCATTTTGATTCATTAAGGGGCGTAGCAACGCGCGCCGGGTTTGGCTAGTAAATAAATAAAAAACATTTATGACCCAAATAACAGAAGCAAATTAAAATTTAAATTTCCTTAAGAAAGGCAATTTGACTTACAAAAGTGTTATTGCTACTCTTCTGGGAAAATTCTTTGTCCTGGATTTATTAATTCATCACGAATCAAAGTAAGAAGCAAATCAAAAACGGCACGAGACATCCTTGTGTGCTTTAAAAATTGTTTTTCGTCAAATTTTTTCTTATTAACAACAACTTTTTTATTATAACCAGAGATTTTGTAGTCTCTATTTATGGGCCGAACACCTCACCAAAATTTACAATAATGTTTGTACAATTTATTTAATTTATATTTCTTTTCCTATGTCAAAAACATATGACACGTTGTAAAATGCTCTATAACTGCACGGGACGCTTACAGTAACGTTCCGCTAACCAGAGGTGCGATTAACTAACTTTTAACGATCCGACAATCGTTAAATTTGTCGACACTTGTAATTGTTTGCACTATCGACTTTGCGATTCAGTAAATACTGTTAAACGATACTCAACAACAGTAACATTAAAGTGGCATCTTTTTCATAAAAAGTGTCTAAATAAATTTACCACTAACATCCCTCATACAGGTAGTAGCGCCATGGCCGAGACTAAAACAAGTGGTTTTTGAGTCGGGTATAAAGTTAAACTTTTTGTCGATAAAATAAACTACCAAAAAATTATTGTCGTTTAGATAACAATAACAACTGTCGTTAAAATATGTTACTGAATACCGAAATCGATAAAATTGTTTTTAACTGTTTTTATCGATACGATTATCGTTAAAACAAGTTAGTGAATCGCATTACTGATGATGCTTGTGAGCTGGCTGGCATCACAACACAGCGTCCTTATAGCGACACGTAACAATATGGCGCCCAAGCAAAATGTAGTATACAGGTCATCTAAGTATACTACGCAGTAAAACAAGAAATGCAATAGACCAATGATTTGAAATATGTTACTCTATAGGTACTAACTTGTAGATCACAGATCTTAATTTTTTTTTATAGGATTTGTAGTTCGATTTCAAATTCTCACAGTTATGATTTGTTATGATTTCAATGATACTTTAGTAAATACTATGGTGTGAGAGTTAAAGCGTACAAAAGTTTTAAAGTTTTTACTCAATTGATTTTTTTTTCCTAGGAGGTCTTACGATAGCCGCTCTAATGTCACATTGGAGGTCTGTAGTATAAAAGGCTTTATGGGATGGTGCCGTGTATAGGTACCAGAGGTTATAAATTTATATGTTCACGTTGCTGTTCTGAACTTTAATTCATCCAAGATGTACTTAAGCAGGTGGCATCGTTACGCCAATAAAAGTAATATAAAAAGTCCTAAAGGCCAATGAAGCTACTTATATTACAAATAAATATTCTTGAATAAAGCTAAACTAAATGCAAAAGCATATAAGTAATAACAAAAAAAAATTTTTTTTAATAATTTAAGAATTGGCTCCCTATCCGAAAGAAAGAAACAAGTATCCCATAAGTAGTACTCAATCAACAAAAATATCCGGTGAGGCAAACATTATACCAAAAGAGTTGTTTAACAGTAAGTTTGTTCGACGTACGTTACCGCGGGAACCCGCGGGTTCCCAATTTTACCGAAAAGCGTTTCTTGTGTTAAAAATTGGGTAAATGAGAACGTTCATGAGAGAGTAATTTGTGTTTCTCTTTTTACCAGACTTTACCCGTACTTTTTTTGCGGGTAAAATGGTAAAGCTGTCAAATCAAAAACTAAATCAGCTGTTTTAAATTTGTGAAAATAAAATAAAAGTAAAATTTTTTGTAAACAATGGAAAATATATCTAAAAATGTAAGTAGAAATTTTGTTATTTAAATAATTGTAATTAATAACAAAAAAACATGTGTATATACATTTCAAATTAGTGTTATACTGAAAGTGTTTGCTCGGATTTTACTACAGTAACTGGAGCCTGTATTAACAACGAAGTAAGTTGTAATGTTACAATTTGCTGTAATAAGAATCTAACAATTTTTTTTCCAGGTAAATAACGTAGCTAGTGGCAATGGTTTTAAAGATTTAACAGATGATACTGCCTTTAAAATGCTCGTTGATGGGCTAATGGAATCGTCAAGTGAATCGGACGGCGATTATGATGAACTTTTGGACTTAATTGATCAAAATTCTGATGAAGAGTTGCTTATAGTGGATATGCTAACAGAATTGGTAGGACAAAGAAGAAATAGTATAAAGAATTACTTTGACGAAGTGGTACCAACATATACGGACGAGGAATTTAGACAGCACTTCCGAATCTCCAGGGAATTGTTTGTAAATTTATCAAACAGGTTCAAGGAGTCAAATCATTTTAAAAATATTCGAGCCGACATTCGAATTTCTCCAACAATGCATTTGGCAGTATTTTTTATGGTTTGCTGGACATGAGGCCTGTAGTTTTCGTGACCTTTCGGACCGTTTTAATTTGTCAATATCAACAATTAGCCGAATTATAGAGAAAACATGTATATTCATAAGCAGTTTGAGTCCAGAGGTGATAAAATGGCCGACTGAAGATAAGAAACGAGAATCTGCATGTTTTTTTAACAATAAGTGTGGCTTTTCAATGGCAATAGGTAAGTATACTGTTAGAAATGTTTCACCATTAAAATCTGCGTAAGCTATGTAGACTATACGCACAATTTAAAAAGCTTTTGAAATAATAGTTTTAACTTTCATATGCATAGGCAGTATTGATGGCACTCATATTGTCATTGATCCCCCTAAGAAATGCAAAGACGAATACATAGATAGAAAAGGAAATATTTCTATTTGTGGTCAAGCAGTTTGTGATGAAAGTAAGAAGTTTATAAACCTTTTTATTGGATTCCCGGGTTCATGTCATGATAGTTGGGTTTTAAAAAATTCACCCTTATATCAAAAGATGCCAACCCTATGCGGAGGTATAGTATGGGACAAATGCCCACATAATTTATATTTGTTATTTGCAAATAATTAAAAATTTGTATATTTGATTAAATGTATTTTAGATTACTACATATTAGGGGACTCAGCATATCCTTGTACTCAATATCTGATTACTCCATATAAGGACAATGGCCACTTGACAAGAGCTCAGAAAAATTACAATTTCAAATTAAGCCAAAGCCGCGTTGGGATAGAGCATGCTTTTGGAATGTTGAAGCAGAGATTTAGGCAACTATACTATTGCAAACTTAAAGGCAATAAAAAGTTATGCCATTTTATAAGGGCGTGTTGTGTCCTTCACAATATTGCGAAAGAAACTGACATACAGTTTTTTCCAGAAGAAAATGCCGATGAAGTTTTGTGTAATGAACAACCTGGGGAAACATCAAAAGGCAGCGCTGTAAGAGACTTAATTTGTAGGGAGCTTCAGTCTAAATAAAATACAACATTTCACAATATTTAGAATTCAAGTTTTTTATTATTTTTATTATTTTTTTTATTTTTTATTTTTTTAATATATATATTACTTAACAATTAAGCCTAAGTATAACAATATTAAAAGCTAAATTGACTTTTTAATAAAAAATAATAAAAAAAAAATTTGTTATGGCTGAGTATTTTTTTTAACTAGCATCTCGAGCAGTTCCATTTTCCTTTGTGATCTTTTTTTCTCTATTTTCTTCTCTTTCATCTTTTTTTTTAAATAAATTTAACACAGCTGTGTGAAATTCTTTTTTTTCTTCCTTTATTTCTTCTAATTTTTCCATCAGCTGCTCTTTTACTCCTGTTTGTCTCCTCTTTCTGGAAGCTGAATTGAAGCAACTTGGGCCATCTTCTGCAATAAGATATTTACTATGTTAATATGTTAAATTTATTTAAAACTTAGTTAACTTAAAAATCAATTAAAAAATTTAGTACAAACGATGCAAAAAAGTAATACCTTTTTGTGAATTCTCCGTTTCCGAGCTTATATCATCAACTTCTACGCTTCGAGCTATCCCTTCATCATCACCACTGTCTAAAACAAATTCGGGAATTATTGAACGTTTTTCTCCCAGTATATTGGATAATTCACTACAAAAGACAATAAAATAGTGGATTTTTTATAAACATAAAAAATGTTTTTCTCATACCTTTCAAACGAACAGGTTTGCCTATTGCGGCCAGTTTGTTTGTTGTGTAGAGTCACCTTTTTGAATTGACGTTCAAGTCCTCTGAATTTATTTTCAATCTGTGAGGCAGAAAAAGTATATCCTTTTTTTGCCATCTCCTCAGAAGCAATCTTATACATTTTATTTTTTTGGCCGCAGATCCTCTATTAACGAGAGCATATATTTAGTTGCAGCATCACACCAATATTGCTTATCCTCGCTTATAGGGAAAGGCGTACTTTCATCTAATTTTTCTGCTGTCTGTTCATCTAAAATATGAAAAGAACATCATTAATTTTATTTCAACACTGTTTCTTTTACTTACTAGTGTCTTGATTATCCAACGGTACAAAAATAATTTCATTAAAACTGGTATCTTGCTCAGCCAATACCTGGCTTGCAATCTCTTGCCTGTAGTTTTCATCTTAAAAAGTGAAAAATTAAGTAAAAAACAAATCATTTACTTAATTCCTCTTACCATTTTCAATAAGTCGATAAGTTTCTGGAGAACAATTTACATTTAATTTTCCATCCATTTTTCTTATTTAATTAAAAACAAAAATTAAACCGTTTCGACTTTTTATTTATAAACAACAGGCAGTGTTGTCACTTCGTTGGGAATTATCTAAATTAGGTGTTAAATGTGGGTAATTTCATTCAATATGTAAAAATTTTAATGAAGTGCAATAAGTTAATAAGTAATTTAATATTTTCTTCTTATTTTTAAATTTTTTATTATCTATAATTTTCTATTTTGTATTTGAAATCTTAATCTATACCCTGCATATTTTTATTTAAATTGGGTATTTTTCATTCATTAGGAGGGTAATTTTAAATATCTGTGGTGACAACACTAACAACACCTGTTATTGGTATGTACAATTTGACATTTTTTTCGGGCTTGAAATGTGGTTTTTTGCGTTCCAGCAAATTGTGGTAAATTTATCGTTTTATGAGAGAATTTTTTGTTTACTCTCATTTTACCGGACTTTACCCGGATTTACTTCGAACAAACCTAGTATAAACGAGTTTCGTGACGTGCTAATTGCAAAAAGACACTGTAACAGGAAAAAAATTTTATTATAGCGTTGTAAAGAAATAAATATGTTTTCCAGATGTTAACAAAATTTAATTATACTCACACTCGGATACGTTGCTGATTAGCTTGTTAAAACCATTTCATCCCAGCAAACTCTGAACTTAACTCAGTTGCTTTTGCTGACCAACTTGCACCTTGGGTATACGAGAACGTGAGCGTGCACTAACCACATCCAATATTTTTATACATAACGCGAGTTGCCGCATATCTATTTTTACTTAAAATAGGAAAATTAATTAATTACCTAATATTATTTTACTAAAAATGTATTACTTACATTTCTTTTTAACTCGCTTGTAGGTCGTCATTTTGATTTTTGTTTACAAATAACTTTTGACATACTCGAGCACATTACACAAACAAAAATTATTTTCTTGTTGTAATGTTGTATTTGTTACAGTAGTACTGCCACCTGTTCATTTCATCATGGATTCATCTTGATATCATGGTACAATTATAGCAGGTAGTCTCGGAAAGCCAGCTGATTATTTTTTTATTTGCTTATTTTGTGATACGAACTGTCAAATGTGGTTTATGTTTTTTTCAACACGTGTTAAATTTCTAGCTTAAAAGTAAACAAGTTTTTTTAATCAAATTAAAAAGTGATAAATTTCCAAAGAAAATCAAAGTGATTTATAAAAAATAACAATTTTAGATAGACTTAAATATATAATTAGAAAAAAGACTAATTTAAAGAAAAAAAATGAGAAAGTGTAGTGTATGCAAAAAAAAAACAAAAAAATGGAAATGGAACTTTTTTCTCTGTTTCACAAGGTGTTTTATGTTTGATGTTCATATGTATAGATATTAAATACAAAACATATTTTGTTACAAAATGAACACACATCACAAATTTTTCTTACAAACTTTAAAAGTAAGTTTATTAAATGATAAACAAAATGAATCTATTTTAGTTTAATGGCGTTTTTTCTTGTTTGTTTTTCATTTGTCTTTTATCAACCCCTTTGCTGTTTGACAGTTCTTATCACATTACAACAATAAAAAGGCCTGTTGTTTGTTTTATTGTTCAATTGTTGTAATCTCGCGGTTACCTGCTATAAATGTACCTTGCTTGATATACTGCAGATATATTTGTAGACTCTGGGTTCTGAAAACACATATTCATAAAACTTTTGTTTTTTTCTTAATTGTATAGGAAACACATAAAACCCCTCTTAAAGGGGGAAAATAAAAAAAGTTAGACAAGTAAGGTTAGCCACACACTGATACCAAGCTCGGAAAAATATTTGTGAATTAATTGTTGTATAATATGCGAAGAATTGCAGCTGTATTCCCTATTATCTTGATTTTATTATTATTTTATTTTTATAGCCTTCACCTGTGGTGCACAAGGGTATATATAGCTTCATCATTCCGTTTGTAATTTCTACAATTTTCATTTCCGACAGCGTAAAGTATATATTTTCTGAAAGCTTATGAATAGAGGAGTCGATTAAGCCCTGACCGTCTGCCCGTCTGTCCGTGTGTTGGTTGAAATCAAATTTTAGAAGCAACTATATGTTCCTCAGATCTCTATATGGTATCAATCTCTTGGAAATATCCAGGAATGAATCGCTATTGAAATTCAACACAATCGCCCCATAACTTTCTGAGATATGAGCAAAAAACCACGACTACCTCGTTTTTTTCACAATTACAACAACAACCTACATACATACTGGTTAAAGTAAACGTGGCATTGTATTCCAGCTGAGCCAAAAAAAAATTATTATACCCTTCACCTGTGGTGCACAAGGGTATATATAGCTTTGTCATTCCGTTTGTAATTTCTACAATTTTGATTTCCAATCCCATAAAGTATATATTTTCTGAAAGCTTATGAATAGAGGAGTCGATTAAGCCCTGACCGTCTGTCCGTGTGTATGTTGAAATCAACTTTTTGAAGCCCCCCGACATCGTTTGGACTCGGGTGAGGTATTAAAATATCAGAAATATTCGGGAGTAGATCGGTATTGAAAATCAGAAACATCGGTACATAAACAACTGAGATATGAGCAAAAAAGCACGACCACCTCGTTTTTTTCACAATTACAACAACAACATACATACATACATACATGTAAAAAACATACCAAACAAAAAAAATTAAAAAAAAAAATATTAAAAATAAGAAAAAAATAATAAAAAAAACTACAAAAAAAAATTTTAAAAAAATTTAAAAAAAAATTTAAAACAATTTTTTAAAAAAATTTTAAAAAAATATAAAAAAACAAGTAAGAGCGCTATATTCGGCCGTGCCGAATCTTATATACCCTTCACAACGTGTAGTCATGCAATAACAGTAGTTTGTATCACCATTCATCCCATATGAAATACGTACATACATATAAAAAACATACATATATAAAAACATCCCATTGTATAATTAAAAACTAACGTTTGTAAGTAAAAAAAAAAATTAAAAAAAAAAAATTTGTTTTTTTTAATAATTAAAATACAGTCGAAGCCCGGTATAACGAATTATATAATGTCAGCCGCATTCGTTAAACTGGGAGATTCGCTATACCGAACAAATTTTTTTTGATAAAAACTAGAGTCATTTGGCATTAAATTCAAATTTTTAGTTTCATTTTACTTATTATTTAGATTTACCTTTAAATTAATACATATCAGTTATTTAAAAAATCTGTAATAAATGACTGTTTATACTTTTTTGAATTGCTTCTTCCTGCAATTCTCTTAGCACAGAAGATTTTGAGTAATCAATTTTATTTTGATCACACCATAAGATGCATGTTTCAAACCCTTTAATAGCGTCTATATTCTTAATAGTAGACATTTCTGGTTCTGCTGAGGGACCATTATTTTCGTTTTTTTTTCATCCTCAACGTTAGTATAGTCAATAGCATCTTCATTACAATTGTTTACATCTTCTACATTAAATGTTACCTGAATTTGTATAATGAACTAAAATACTATAAAGAAAGTTAAATATGTAAATAAAAGGCCTACACACATGTGGAAAAACAGCGCTTAATAGACGAACACCACGTCTCATACACTCAACGTCATCTTGTTGTAATAAATTTGACAGTGGAATATCATCCTCCTCATCAAAATCTTCATTGAATGGGTTCATAATTTTTTTCCAACATTTCTCTAAATTTTTTCCTTCACTTTCTTCCATGCTAGATCTATGATATTAACTGCTTCATATAAACTAAGGGTTTTTAGATATTCGATAATATTTTCAGTCTTTGAGTATATAATTTTTGAAAGAAGATGGTTTCTGTAGTAAATTTTAAGTATGCGAATGGCATTTTGATCCATTGGTTGTATTGAAGGCGTGACGTTAGGCGGCAAATAAAGGGTCCATATTTTTCCATCTTTTGTTATTTTAACAAGTTCTTCGGCGGCGGGATGACTTGGAGCATTGTCAAGGATTAATAATGCATTAATAGGTAACTTTTTATTTCTCAAAAATTCTTCCACCTAAAATATGTAAAGCGAAACAAAATTAAGGACAAAATTTCTTTAAAATTACATATGCATATGTATGTTTATATTCTTACCTCCGGAACAAACATCTCAAAAAACCAAATTTTTAAAATTTCTGCATTCATCCATGCATTTTTTGAATGGGTGTAATTCACAGGAAGAACTTTGTTTCTACATGAACGAGGTTTTTTAGCTTTTCCTATCAACAGTGGCTTAATTTTCATGGTGCCAGAGGCATTGGCACATAGAAGAACTGTAACTCTCTCCTTAGACAACTTCCTGCCAGGAGCATTGGATTCCCCAGCATGTACAAAGTTTTTGTCTGCCAATAATTTCCAGTAGAGCCCAAATTCATCTGCGTTAAATACTGTGTCATCTGACAATTTGTTTTCCTTCAATACACTTTGGAGTTTATTTTTAAAGTCATCCACCAAATCATGGCGAGCGGAGAGTTTTTCGCCAGAAAGTTTTAGCAGTCTTATGCCAAGTCGTTTTTTGAAACGTGATAGCCACCCATCACTTGCATGAAATCCGGAGCCACAAACTCGTTTTTTGATTTCTAATGCTTTTGTTTTTAACACAGTTCCATTTACCGGAACATGACTGTTTCTTTGACTAAGAAACCAGCTATACAAATCTTTTTCCATTATGGGATATTCACCTTTTTTAAGAGATCGTCGATTTTTAGTTCCATTGTTTGTATACTTTAAGTTTTCGACAATTTTATTTTCCATCTTTTTTAAGGTACATATTGAGGATTTTGGTATCCCACGCTTTTGAGATACTACTGAAAGGCTTAACCCTTTCTTATAATCCTCCAAAATTTTAAGTTTTTCACTGAATGATATTCTTTTTCTATTCATCATTCTGTTCTCGCAACACATCAAACACAACTACTATTTAAGTTTGAAAATATGCAATCTACATGCTCTTGCACTTAAACGTAAACAACAAAAACCAAAAAAAAAAAAAAAACAAACGGCATTGTAACGACTTTTTGGTTTTATTTTTATTTTTTTCTGTACCATTCGCTAAACCGGGCGAAAAATAAATTGACCATTCGTAATACAAGGTAGCTAATGGAGAAATTTTGTCATTCGTTATATCGGATTTTCGTTAAAGCGCGTATTTGTTATACCGGGCTTCGACTGTATATACAATGAATATAAAACAAAAAAAATTAAAAAAAAATATTTAAAAAAAAATAATAATAAAAATATAAATAATATATTAAATAAAAAATAAAAAAAAAAAAAATTATAAAAAAAATATAAAAAAATAAAAAATTTTTTTTTTTGGCTCAGCTGGAATTCGATGCCACGTTTTCTCTAACCAGTATACACGTTTGATTGTATGTATGTTGTTGTTGTAATGTTGTTTTTGTGAAAAAAAAATCGAGGTGGTCGTGGGTTTTTGCTCATATCTCAGTTGTTTATGTACCGATGTTTCTGATTTTCAATACCGATCTACTCCCGAATATTTCTGATATTTTAATACCCGAGTCCAAACGATGTCGGGGGGCTTCAAAAAGTTGATTTCAACATACACACGGACAGACTGGCAGGGCTTAATCGACTCCCCTATTCAAAAGCTTTCAGAAAATATATACTTTTTGGGGTCGGAAATCAAAATTGTAGAAATTCACACGGAATGACATACCTATATATACCCTTTTTCACTGTGTGAAGGGTATAATAATAAAATATAAATAATATATAAAATAAAATAAAATTTTTTTGGCTCAGCTGGGATTCGATGCCACATTTATTCTAGCGTGTACGTATGTACGTATTTCATATGGGATGAATGGTGATACAAACAATTGTTATTGCATGACTACACGTTTTGAAGGGTATATAAGATTCGGCACGGCCGAATATAGCACTGTTACTTGTTTATTTGTTTAGTTGTTTTGTCGCTTTTGCATGTATTAATTATAGAATACTTAGGTTTTTGTATGAAGTAGTTATAAAAAGTTTATTTTGTATTTTTTTGTGTTTTGGTTTGAATGAGTAGTAATCTGTATACATAGGTACAAATCCAGATGCATTGTCAGTACATAATCTGAAATTTTAGTTTAAGTAAAGAAGAGAATACTGTTTATGGCTGATTCTGCGGTTTATAAGGAAAAGGAATCTGTGAGAAAATTAGATAAATTGAAAAAAGGTAGACTCAGAAATAGTTCCTTTAATTTTAACCGGTCATTACTACAGGTTTGAGCTAATTATAGAAAAAGCAATAAATCAGGCAGAATGACTTTTAGATCACCTTAAATAGAAGACAGGTCAGCGACAATTGCCGTTACGGCTGGAGGCCAAGGTGCAGTACCGAAAAACATAATGGGTAGAGGCAATTTTTGTAGAAATGAAAGAGGTTCAAGGACAATTAACACAAACCGTTAGGAATTTGTCATTGAGAGGTCAAATTCGTGACAATGTTAATAAAAATAAAAATTTTGCGCAGGGACAGAGATTTGACTTTCCGTCACCTGCTCTAAATCCATATTATGATGGATGTTATACATAAATTTGGCCTAGAACTTAAAGGAAACCAGGGTGGACGTGACCAACTGTCGCTTGAAGAATTTGTATTTATGCTGGAACATATGCAAATACAATATAGAATCCCGTGGGAGGAAATATTAAGGCACTTTCATCTTTCGGTTTCGGTTTCTGTACAGCAATGGTACTGGGCCCTTTTGCAGACTACGGTTATCACCGACTGGAGTACTCTACGCTTGGCATTATTGAATCGTTACAAAACACAGAGGTCAAACTGGGAGCTGATGCATGAACTTGTAGAAAGAAAGCAGATGCCTGCGGAGTCGATTGATGACTATTTTCATTGTCTAAACTTGTTTAAGGCAAAATTGGAAATTCCACTAGCGGATGGCGAAATGATTAGGATTGCAAAAAGAAATATAAAAGAAATTATTGCGAATATTGTTTACGCGATGGCAGTATCCTCTATAGAACATTTACGGATGGAATGTTTAGAAGCAGAAAGAACATTTTCGCGGAAGCATTTTCGTAATGTGATAGGGACAATATCATGCTTTGATATTATTCGGAATGGATGAATGTTCAAGTTTAATTTTACTATCTAATTTATTTGGGTGTAGTTAAATTCTACATAAAAAAAAATAACAAATAAGAGCGCTATATTCGGCCGTGACGAATCTTATATACCCTTCACAACGTGTAGTCATGCAATAACAGTAGTTTATATCACCATTCATTTATATGAAATACGTTGTAACATATAAAAAACACACATATATAAAAACATCCCATTGTAAAATTATAAATTTACGTATATATGTTAAAAAAAAAAGTTAAAAAAAAATTAATATAAATAATAAATATAAAACAAAAAAAAAATAAATAAAAACAAATTAAAAAAATATATAAAAAACAATAAAAAAAAATTTATAAAAATAAAAATAATATTTAATATATTAAAAAATAAAAAAAAAATATAAAAAAAAATAAAAAAATTTTTTTTTTTTACCTCAGCTGGGATTCGATGCCACGGTTACTCTAACCAGTATAGACGTTTGTTTGTATGTATGTTGTTGTTGTATTGTTGTTTTTGTGAAAAAAAAATCGAGGTTGTCGTGGGTTTTTGCTCATATCTCAGTTGTTTAAGTACCGATGTTTCTGATTTTAAATACCGATCTACTCCCGAATATTTCTGATATTTTAATACCTCACCCGGGTCCAAGCGATGTCTAGGGGCTTCAAAAAGTTGATGCATAAGCTTTCAGAAAATATATACTTTATGGGGTCGGAAATGAAAATTGTAGATATTTCACACGGAATGACAAACCTATATATAACCTTTTTCACTGTGTGAAGGGTATAAAAACTTTCATATAATAAATTTGGGGAAAAATTTATGTATGTTTATCACTGATGGAAATCATGGTACAATTGTACTTTTTATGGTACATTTTTGACCTTGTTGGTACCGTGGTACTACCGCGAGCTACTTGGTTCAATTTAAGAATTTGTCCTCTTCTCTGTTCTCTTTAATTTTGTTTGTGTGTGTTTCATTTTATACTGTCAGCTTCTCTGTTTTTGTTGCAATGCTGTTATCAAAGCGAATTAATGTACCAGGTGGTTTCAAGTCTGCAGCAACAAAATCTGCCTAGTACTTTATTGCAAATTTCTTACAAAAATCACCTGTTAATTTGGCACAACCTGGTACATAAATTCGATTTGGCTGTTGTTACATATATTCTATTTTACTTATGATTCGTAATCATGTAAGGTGGACTTCAATAATGAAGTACCAAAATGGTTCGATAAGTTTACTCCAGAAAAAGTTATTACGGGAGAAACAAATTCAACACTACCTCTTTTGGTGAAAATGTTTCCACACGAACAAACAAACTTTAAAGCAACAAATAATCAGTACAGAGCACTAGCCAATGTGATTGAACTTAGATCACACAAAGATTTCCTATTTTTGGTCTAAAGTATCGCAGATGAAATATGAATTAAATGAGTTTATGTTCAAAGATATCTCAAGAATAGTAAGAGGAGTTCTGTCTATTCCACATTCCTCGGCCAACGCTGAACGAGTTTTTTCTTTTCAAAACCTAATTAAAACAAAGGAAAGAAATAGACTAACGTTTCTACTGTTTTAAATTTGATACCAACAAAAGATTTATTGAAGTCAAAAAATTATTTTTGCTTTAATTTTAATATAACAGAAAATTTATTATCTAAAAGTATTTTATAAATAAAATTTGTTAAATAACCAATCTCTACGTATGTACCTATGAATGTAATATTAAATATTTTTTATTGTATACTGGATATTTATACACATTTTTGTTAAGTTTCTGTTTTTTTATTGTGTACTTCTGAATTTTTATAAACATTTTTGTTAAATTTATGTTTTCAATAATAATTATTAAAAAAATAGTACCGTCTAGCCTAAAAAGTACATTTTGTTTTTATACTTGGTACAAAATTAAAAAGTCATTTTCCTTCCCTGATGTTTATATAAGTTGGCCTTGGGTTTAGTCTTATGAAATTATCTATCAATTTGTATCATCTTGAATTGTAAATTTTGAACCGAGTCAATCGGCAACCGGATATTAATTTACATATATTACAACTTGGAATGATTAAGAAAGTATTGAGAAAGAGATTTATTGAACAGAATTTGAGAAAATAAATTTAAATTACATAAGAGGTAAGGGCATCACTGCGAATTTGGTTGAAAATGTATGTGTGTTAATATATATATATGTGTGTGTTATTCAATTTAGCGTTTGATTTTCCGATTCAAAGGGTAAAAGTGGTGTTATCGTGCGTAATAGGAATTCTGGATTAGTTAAAGAAAAAAGAAGACAACAAATTATCGACCAATATAAAAAAGAGGTTCAGATAAATTGAAAAAGGCTTAGTCCTTAGGATAGGAAAAAATCAGATCCTGTTATTAACACTAATGAAGCCATAGACATTTCCATTGTGGTTAGATAAAAATCGTTGAACTGGATCTAACTGGAACTGGTGCAGTCGTGAGTATAAGGAGAGAACATTGATAAATTTGGCTAAGCTGTCTAAGGTCAGGGCTTAATCAACTCCTCTATTCATAAGCTTTCAGAAAATATATACTTTATGGGGTCGGAAATAAAAATTGTAGAAATTACAAACGGAATGACAAAGCTATATACATATATCCATGTGCACCACAGGCAGAGACCTGCGCCAGCCGGCTGACAGCCGATTTTGAGCCGCCGCCGAACAAATATCCGGCTCGTAACGGCTTAAAATAAGCCACCGTGCATTCTTTTTTGTTATTTTTTTCTTTAAGCCATTCGTGCATAGAGGTGTCCCAGTTTTGGAAATTTATCCCTTAATTTGAATTTTTTTAAATTTGGTGGATTTTCTAAGTATATTTTAGGAACAAAATTGCTTGGGATTAGTTTAACTGTGTCGACCAGACCAACAAAACTTTTATAAATACAAATTAATATGATGCCATATTAATAATTATTTATTTAGTATTTTATTGAATTAGAGGAGTTTACATCGTATTCGCTGGCAAACTTTCTATAATTACAAGCTTATAACACCCACTTCAGACGATGATTTAAAAACGTGTTTTTTTTAATTTAATCTCTTTTATAGAATCTACCAAAATCTTTTTTCAGTTATACTTTGATGTTTTTTATAATTTTTTTTTTTTGTGATTATTTTTTACTTATAATCGGTTTCTTTTCATTACTTGCTCGCTTGTATTTAGAAAAATATAAAAAAAATTTAATACAAGTATAAATAATTGTAATGAAAAATATTTGTCCAAAAAATTCTCTATTTTTATAAAAAATTTAACTTTTTTTAATTTTTTTTTTAGTAGATTTTCCACATTTCTTCACGTCCACAAAAAAAAATCGTGACTTATAAATCATCGTGTAAATGTTTTTTACCGAGTGATGACTGCAGCACAAAATGGTTTGTTAGATTTTTGACTATAAGTAAAATTTGAGGCATTCAAAATTTAAGTGATTTTGCATTTTTTTCGGGATCTTATCTCTATCTTATCTCTAATTTCGTAAAACAGGAAGGTTAATTTGTAATTCGAAAAGAAAGAAAATATTTCCTAATTTCTATGTTTTAGGCATACAAATAAATTCTAAAAGCTGATCATTGTTTGCTGCTCATAATAACAACTATTTTTGTTATTATTCTAATTTAAATCAATTCCGAATGTTCTGATTTCACTTGGAATACAACATAAGGAAAATAGAGATTATTTGTGACTACATAACACAAATGTTGTTACAAAATTTTATTTATCTGATATTGTACCATGACTTAAGTAAAAATAAAATAATGTGGCTGTTTTTCTTTACGATTCCAAAAGAAATTGTCCAATCTTGTCGTTGGACTTAAATAATTTTTATATATTTCTTATCATTTAATGTTATCTTTAATTTTTACATTGATTATGATTTATTATTAATATATTTTGTTTCTTCATTATATACATATAAATTTATACCTACCATTTTTAAATGTACCATTTTTATATTAATTTTTTACTATACTTACCACTTTTAAGTGAACCATTGAATACTTACCATTATATACCAATCGTTTTATAGCTCTCACACTGATATTTAAAAACATAAATTTTACTCTTTTCATAACTCTCGCACGATCAACTTGTTGTTCAAACTATTGTTTTTTGTTTAAAAGTGATACATTAAATAATGTTTTATTTAAGTACATAATTACAGTATAATACAAAATAAAACGTTGCCTAAAATAATAATAACAAGTAAGAGCACTATATTCGGCTGTGCCGAATCTTTTATTCCCACCACCAATTTTGTGTACATTTAAAGCACAATGTTTATTATTTTGTTAATCATTATGGAATAATCTCTTTATAATAAATTATGTATCACTTTCTTTGTAGAGGATGGTTAAATTTTAAGGGCCCATGTTGAAGGTGAACTACACCTAGTCTTTAAATTTGTTTTCTGCATTTCACTTGACATTTCTCAATCTCAAACTTACTCAAGTTGATCCGTGGAAAGATACGCAAATGAGCAACGCTTTAAAGTTATTAAAGATTTTTATAAAAATGGGCGTTCAAATCAAAATGCATTTTGTGCATTTCGTAATTCTTTTCATCAATATAATCGTTCAAATTCGTCCACAATCGAGAGAATTGTAAAAAATATTTAAATTTCTGCAAAACAGTTCTGTATAAAATGTTAGAAAATCTGTGAATGCCTTCTTAGTTCGTTGAATGGGAACCATTGCGGTTTTTTGCGATAGTGTGGCAAAAGAGCAGTCAACCTCGACTCATCATCATGCCCAACAATTGAGCATCAACATTGTCATTGAAAATTTGGACCATCAGATAGAGGAGTGGCGCCAAGGATGGGGGGGGGGCCATTTGGCCGATATTTTGTTAAATACATAATTGAACCATACAAATATAATTACAAAAAAAAAATAATAATAATATCCTAAATAATTTGTGTTTTATTTAAATTCAACATCGGTCCTTAAAATTCAACCACCCTTTATAACTTCGATATGCTACTAAAATGCTTTTGTAAATGTAGTCTTTCAATGAAAGTGGGCGTTAAAGAAGGCGTGTCAATAAAGTTTCTACTATCAAAAACAACTTAGATATTTCAATATAGTCCTTTATTTTCCCAAAAACTTTGTCAATAGAGAAATTACATGAATTTAAGATAAACCGTTATATGGGAGGTGGGCGTTAAAGTGGAAGTGTCACCTAAACTTTTTGGCAAAACAATTACATTGATTAGAAGGATATACGTAGCAAATTTGATCATCATACCTCTAATTTTGGCGGTTTTATGAGCTTTTAAATTTCATTAACGGTAGATAACGTGAAAAGTGGGCGTTATAGTAGGCGTGTCAAAGTTATTTTTGTGAATGAGTACAACTTAGGTGCTTCAATATAGCCCTTTATTATTCCAAAATCTTTATTAATAGAGAAATTATATGAATTTTAGGTAAAACGTTATATGGGAGGTGGGCGTAAAAATGAGCGTGGCACCTTAATTTTCTGGCACAGTAATGAAATTGCTTAGGGGGATATACCTAGCAAATTTGATCATCATACCTCTAATTTTGGCGGTTTTATGAGCTTTTAAATTTCATTAAGGGTAGATAACGTGAAAAGTGGGCGTTATAGTAGGCGTGTCAAAGTTATTTTTGTGAATGAGTACAACTTAGGTGTTTCAATATAGCCCTTTATTATTCCAAAATCTTTATTAATAGAGAAATTATATGAATTTTAGGTAAAACGTTATATGGGAGGTGGGTGTAAAAATGAGCGTGGCACCTTAATTTTCTGGCACAGTAATGAAATTGCTTAGGGGGATATACCTAGCAAATTTGATCATCATACCTCTAATTTTGGCGGTTTTATGAGCTTTTAAATTTCATTAAGGGTAGATAACGTGAAAAGTGGGCGTTATAGTAGGCGTGTCAAAGTTATTTTTGTGAATGAGTACAACTTAGGTGTTTCAATATAGCCCTTTATTATTCCAAAATCTTTATTAATAGAGAAATTATATGAATTTTAGGTAAAACGTTATATGGGAGGTGGGCGTTAAAGTGGAAGTGTCACCTAAACTTTTTGGCAAAACAATTACATTGATTAGAAGGATATACGTAGCAAATTTGATCATCATACCTCTAATTTTGGCGGTTTTATGAGCTTTTAAATTTCATTAACGGTAGATAACGTGAAAAGTGGGCGTTATAGTAGGCGTGTCAAAGTTATTTTTGTGAATGAGTACAACTTAGGTGTTTCAATATAGCCCTTTATTATTCCAAAATCTTTATTAATAGAGAAATTATATGAATTTTAGGTAAAACGTTATATGGGAGGTGGGCGTAAAAATGAGCGTGGCACCTTAATTTTCTGGCACAGTAATGAAATTGCTTAGGGGGATATACCTAGCGAATTTGATCATCATACCTCTAATTTTGGCGGTTTTATGAGCTTTTAAATTTCATTAAGGGTAGATAACGTGAAAAGTGGGCGTTATAGTAGGCGTATCAAAGTTATTTTTGTGAATGAGTACAACTTAGGTGTTTCAATATAGCCCTTTATTATTCCAAAATCTTTATTAATAGAGAAATTATATGAATTTAAGATAAACCGTTATATGGGAGGTGGGCGTTAAAGTGGAAGTGTCACCTAAACTTTTTGGCAAAACAAATTCATTGATTAGAAGGATATACGTAGCAAATTTGATCATCATACCTCTAATTTTGGCGGTTTTATGAGCTTTTAAATTTCATTAACGGTAGATAACGTGAAAAGTGGGCGTTATAGTAGGCGTGTCAAAGTTATTTTTGTGAATGAGTACAACTTAGGTGTTTCAATATAGCCCTTTATTATTCCAAAATCTTTATTAATAGAGAAATTATATGAATTTTAGGTAAAACGTTATATGGGAGGTGGGCGTAAAAATGAGCGTGGCACCTTAATTTTCTGGCACAGTAATGAAATTGCTTAGGGGGATATACCTAGCAAATTTGATCATCATACCTCTAATTTTGGCGGTTTTATGAGCTTTTAAATTTCATTAAGGGTAGATAACGTGAAAAGTGGGCGTTATAGTAGGCGTGTCAAAGTTATTTTTGTGAATGAGTACAACTTAGGTGTTTCAATATAGTCCTTTATTATTCCAAAATCTTTAGGAGGTGGGCGTAAAAGTAGGCGTGGAACCTTAATTTTCTGACACAGTAATGACATTGCCTAGGGGGATATACGTAGCAAATTTTATCAAAATACCTCTAATTTTGGCGGTTTTATGAGCTTTTAAATTTCATTAACGGTAGATAACGTGAAAAGTGGGCGTTATAGTAGGCGTGTCAAAGTTATTTTTGTGAATGAGTACAACTTAGGTGTTTCAATATAGTCCTTTATTATTCCAAAATCTTTATTAATAGAGAAATTATATGAATTTTAGATAAAACGTTATATGGGAGGTGGGCGTAAAAGTGGGCGTGGCACATTGATTTTCCGTTACAAAAAAGCATCTCACCAAAAAGCAAAGTGTGCTAAATTTCAGAGTCGTACATCAAATTTTATTGCTTTTATGACGTTTTTGTTTTTAAATATACCGAAAAATACACTGTGCGGTATAAATTTTCGTACATTTTGATCGATAACTCCTCTCCTAATGCATAGATTTAAATAATTTTAGGGCAAAACTATTTTTTTAGTCAGGAAATATATATTGGAGTTTCATGAGTCTACGTTAATGCGTTTGGACACAATTCTATTTTATTCGATGTTCGAAGGACACGGTTTTTTCGACCTACTCTTGCTTTTCGAGCTATAACTCTCTTACTGATATTCCGATTTAGCCCATTTTCAATACCAAACAAACTTTGTCTATAAGAAAGATTCTGGCAAAATTTGAGCCCCCTAGCTTTTTCGGTGCGACCTCTATTGTGCTTTCAAGAGACGGACGGACATAGCTAGATCGTCATCAAATCAAACCCTGATTCAGAATATATATACTTTATGGGGTCTAAAATGGATTTTTCGATGTGTTACAAACGGAGTGACAAAACGAATATACCCCCACCATTTTTTTGGTGGCGGGTATAAAAATAACTCGTCTTAACTTATTTCATTTTAACCCAAAATTATTTTTACTTCATGAGTAAAAATAATTTATAATATGTTGTAGATGATCACCCAATTCTCTAACTAGTTTTGGTTATTTACAACAAATTATTTATTATTTTTGTGTGTGCCCCAAACACACAAAAATACAGAAATAATAGAACCTTCACACATCTTCGGTGTATTTATGTTACATTCATACGTGTACTCTCAGCCGGCTCACAGCCGAAATTAAGCCGCCGCCGACAATTTCTTCGCTAGCCGCCGCCGCTTACAAAAATGCTCGGCGCAGGTCTCTGACCACAGGTGAAGGGTATAAAAATTAATGCAATTCGAGTGAATAAATTTTATAAACATTGCACTCTTATTTTTGGTTACTAAAGCAGCAATAAAATAAAACAAATTAGTTTATATTGTGTGTTATTGCATTAAAGAAGGAGATTCGTTAATATACGTTAATAATTAATTAATTAAACTAAACATAAATAATTAAAATTAATGAAAGGGTTTATTAATTTTCTTAATTATCATAAAGACATATTAAAACTTTAACGGCCCCTTTCACAAAGTGCGATTATAATTTAACATGAACTTTAACCGTAAGTTAGGCAAAATTGAATTTCACAAAGTACGGTTAGCATATAACCGGCAGAGATTAATCAAAAAGTCTTTGTTAAATTTAACCGAACAAAATCTTCCGGTTAAAGGCTTTTATTTAAATAAAAATAAACAAGTAAGAGCACTATATTCGGCTGTGCCGAATCTTTTATACCCACCATCAATTTTAATTATTTTGTTTTTCACAATAATCGCTATGCAATAATATCTTTATACTAAAATATGTATCACTTTCTTTTTATAACTTCGATATGCTAGTAAAATGTTTTCGTAAATTTAGTCTTTCAAAGTGGACGTTAAAGTAGGCGTGTCAATAAAGTTTCTGCTGATAAATACAACTTAGATATTTCTATATAGTCCTTTATTCTTCCAACATCTTTATTAATAGAGAAATTATATTTTCAACAACCTACTCTAAAAAAGTATATAATAACATAACATCTTACCCGTTTAATATACCTCAATCATCTGGTGTACAATTCTCTTTTATTACTTATAAAACGACTCTTTCAAATTTATTATCACTAAATAATTCATTTAATGCTGGTCCAGATGAAATACCAAATTGCGTTCTAAAAAATTGTGCAGAAAATTTATGTTACCCGCTTACTGCTATCTTTAACAAATCCATTAAATTAACAAATCCATTGATTTGGAAATTATCGTATATAATTCCGTTGTTTAAAAATGCAAGCAAAATTGAGATATCAAATTATCGTGGCATTGCTAAGGTGAGTGATATTCCCAAACTTTTTGAAAAAATTTTAACTGATAATTTATACTATCAAATTTCTTCGATTTTGTCACCGTGCCAACATGGTTTTTGTAAACATCGCTCTACAACGACTAATATTTTGGAGCTAACTACTACAATAAATGATGGTTTTATAAATAATATGCAAACTGATGCTATCTACACAGATTTTAGTAAAGCTTTTGATAAGGTAAACCATGATCTCTTGCTTAACAAATTGTCATTAATGGGATTTACGGATATGACAATAAAATGGTTAAGATCATACTTGTCTTTAAGAACTCAACAAGTTAAGTATGGAAGTGCTACGTCTAATGCTATCAAAGTTCCTTCTGGTGTTCCCCAAGGTAGCCACCTTGGTCCTATTTTATTTACCTTATTCATAAACGATCTACCTTCAGTTATTCAGCACTCTAAAGTTTTGATGTATGCCGATAATGTCAAAATTTTTCGTTCTTAATAATCCCGAAGATCAACTTTTCCTTCAATCAGATATTGGCAAATTGGTAAATTGGTGTGAAATCAACTTAATGGAGCTGAATATAAAAAAATGTAAGCATATGTCCTTTTTCAGAATTAAGAAATTGGATTTATTTTATTGCATAAATGAGTGTAAACTTGATAAAGTTCTGAATTTTCTTGATCTTGGTATTTTGCTTGATCACCAATTAAATTTTCGTGACCATATTTCTTTAGTTGTTAACAAAGCAAATGGTGTACTTGGATTTATGAAGAGGTGGTGCAAGGATCCTAGATCCTTATATTACGAAACAATTATATTCATCGTTAGTTCGACCTATTCTTGAATATGGATCGATTATTTGGGATCCTTGCTTTAATATTCATATTGATAGTATCGAGTCTGTACAAAAGAAGTTTTTAATATTTTGTCTTCGTGGCCTTGGATGGAATTCGTTTTTACTACCTTCATACGAAAGCAGACTCTGTCTTATAAAATTACCAACTTTAAAAAGTCGTCGTTCAATGCTGAGTTTTTCTTTTGTGCTGGGCCTAATTCAAGGCGATATCGACTCAGAATTCCTGCTAAGTAAAATATCTTTTAATGTTCCAACCAGACCAACTCGAAATTTCCGTTTTATTAACTTAAAATACTATAGAACCAACTATGCTAATAATGACCCTCTTCGTCGTATATGTGAAAACTTTAATAATTATTATCACCTTATTGGCCTCAATGAAAGTAAAGAAATTGTTAAAAGAACTATCATTTTATATTTAAATCGTTGAATTATTATAGAATATTATTTTATATATAACCTTAATTTTGTTTTGTTATTTTACATACTTTAGTCTGTAAGGATTATTATCTATAGACAATAAATTAAATAAATAAATAAAGATAAAAATTTACGTTACAAACGGTACGACAAAATGAATATACCTCCACCATTTTTTTGGTGGCGGTTATAATAAGAATATTATAATAAAATAACATATAACAATTTATACTTACCAAGGAACTGTATTTAAACTATTTTAAGTAAAAAATTTATTTTAAATATATATTTGTCTTTCATCAAAAAATTGCTAACAATTTTTTTATAATATTTTTTGATTCTTTTCTTTCATTCCACTATTTTTCTTAAATAATAAAAACCAGTATTACCATACCTTTTCTATAATGTTAGTGTTAACTAACCGAAAGATGGTGAAACGCAAAACACTAACCGTATGTTAAATAGTTTCGGTTAACGATATCGGCGGTTTGTTAATGTTCCTGTTAAATAAATATAATCACAGATTGTGAAAAGGGCCGTAAATTGTTTAATTCTTTCTAATTAATACTGTTGATTATTTTGAAACAAAAAAAGGAAAAGCAACAATAATACATTAATTAATTGATTTCAAGAATGGAATTTTAATTGTCACATAAAGAATTACGAAAGGAGAAGTGGACGGCATGGGAATAAATATGTAGATTCATTTATATCGATTTTCTTATATAGGACTGACAACCGAAATCAATATTTTTAGTCAGCATGCAGGGTGGGCATGGGAAAAGAGTATTGAATACCATCTGCAACTACACTTCATTCCAATCATCAATTGTTTATTATTCTACATTTCATTTAAAACCTTGTCATATGTGATTCATTTTTTTTATTTATTCTTTGTTCTTTAAAATAGCTACCTAAAATTAATTCAGAAAATGTTTTAGGAAATTAAAATAATAGAATAAATGAACTTCATCCAAAATAAAAATGATTTACAGTAAAAAATTGAATATATAAAAAAGTTCAAATGAAATATTAATGTATTATTATAACACACTTGGCACGGTGTTTATCACATTAATGAATTCACTGTTAAGTGTCTATCACCTAGGTAGACTTATAAAAATTTCTAGCCAAAAGATGAATATTGAAAACATAACAAAAATTCATAATACATTAAAAAATGCATTTCACTTGGCTAATATCGGAATAGTTCTGCAAGATTCTCAAATGATTACAATTTTATTTAATTATTTAAGAAAATGTTTGAGGAAATTAAAAAAATAATTATTTAATGTTTTGTGATGCTGTTCACACAAAATATCGTGATAACATACAACAAAAGATTTTATCGCTAATGGTTTAATTTAAGAAAATATATGTATATGTAATTAAATAAACATTTGTTCAAGTTAAGAGTTTTTCAAAAAAGATTAGTTTTCTCTCTTAAAAAGAAAGACGTCGAATTTTTTTCGGACATGGGTTAATCCACCTTTATTTATAAAGTATATAAAGTTATCTTTATCATAAAAAACAGATACGACAATTTTGTTAATATAAGTATGTCTGTTTGTAAGTAGGAATTTTCAATTTGAAGGAGATTTTTAAAATAAAGAAAGGCCTTAATTTAAGAAATAATGTCGTCATGAGAAGAAACTTAGGCTGCCAGATGACGTGGATTGATTTGTTTTTTGGGCCTTGTCCAGTTACCAGTTAAAATGTAATTTATTCAGTTAAAAAATAATTTTTTTGTTAATTATATTTTTTTTTTATTAATTTAATTAATAATTTTGTACAGAAAATAATTTAACGCAGTTGTAATTGACAACGACATGTTATACACTGACTTCTGCCGCCTGCGAGGAGCTTTTATTAAGTTGTCAAAAGATGTTCCAATTGATAAGATATTGTAAATATTTTTTTCGAAAATGCGATAAAAATAAAGTAGAAAATCTACATAAATTGATCTCGTTTGTTTTTTCCATACCAATGAGCAATGCTTTTAGTGAAATAACTTTAAGTATTTTAAATAATCTACACGCAAAGAATAAATATGGTTGTGGTAACCATAATCGAAGAGCAACATACTATGATTGAATTGTATGATTATGGTTAGAAATAATTATGGTTACCAGTTTAATTAAATTATCATTCAATAATCATATATGACTACAATTGAAATCGATAATCTTTGCTGTAACATACACATATTGATTGCACTTACCAATTTAATTTCAATTTTTATACCAATATTTTTTTACATTTTTTCGTTTATTTTTAAATTTTCTTTAATTTTTCAAAATTTTTGTTCATATTTTTGACATCTCAAACTTTTAAAAAAATAAAAATTTATTCAGCAAGAAGAGGAACAGTTGAAATCAACTTAATATTAAAAAAGTCATAGTTTGATTAATTTGTAATCATACTGTTGTCTCACCTATTATTGAATGATTATTTGTAATTTTTAATGCTTTCGAATATAATGTTATTTTTGTCGCATTATTTTTTTTTTTAATAATACTATTTTTAAATGATAACCATTTTGAAATTTTTACGAAAAGTAAACATTAAGTGATACAATTCAAACAAATGCTTGATTATCGTGACAAAATATATAATGAAATGAAACAAAAATAACTATTACTTGTTTTCGACAACCAAATATTGTTAAAGCAAATATAATATGACTGTCGTGATCATGTTGTAACCATGGTATTTCTTTGCGTGTACTCTCTCAAAAAAAAAATAATAAAATGTCCTTCGATCTTATACAAAAAAAGATTTGTATACTTTATTTGTGATTGAAATTAATATATACGCACATATGTATGTAAAATTACGTAAGACTGAATTTTAATTGTTACGTTTTCTTGTTTTTATGTTTTTATGTTATTTTTTATTTATTTTTGTAAAGAAATACTGAAATGAAATTTTGCTTCTTTTCACTATAAATACAATTTTAAATTGTTCAGTTATTTTTCCAAAATCCAGGTGAAATTTACTATTTGGACTTTGGTATCTGGCAACCCTAGGTTTCTTATCTTGACCCGCTATACATAATTACCAACAAGTTTTTGCTAGGTGGTCAAATAAAACTTTTTCCGAGTTTAATTAATGAGGATTACAATTTTCTTTGCATACAATTTTAAATATCACGGAATAAATTGCTATTGAAATTCAGTACAATCGCCCGAGGTATTAGCACCCAAATACAAATTTCTCAATGTTTTTTTCTTCTAAAACTAACAAACGAAAACCGATCTGCGAGAAGAGCAGTATTACTATTAAATGATAGTGCTTGACTATCAAAATATAATACACTGCAAGAAAATTAAAAATCTATAATAAATTTATGTATGGGTAATATCTAGTCATTAAAAATACACTTTGAATATTGATATGAAACAAAAGATTTTTAACAGTAGAATATAGTAAACTATAAAAAAATTAAAATTCAAGATGGCGTCCCTTCAACCTCGACAATGTTGAAACCAAATAAAAGTCTTAACGAGTAGAATACTGTGAACTATGAAAAAGTTAAAATTCAATATTGCCCATCAATATGGTTATCAAATAAAAGGGAGTGACTACTTAAATACAACGAACTATGCAAAAATTTTAAATCAAAGATGGCTTTAAAAAATAATGAAGCAAAATATCATACAACTTCAAATCTTAAGTCTAGGCGTAGCTGAGCTACGATATAAAGCTTATTTGCAGATTCATGGCATGGCCAAATATAATATTCCTGCTTGTTCTTTTAACTTGGCACTAAACGTTTTCCTATAATATGAACATTTTTAGAAATTGATTATCAATGCATAACGCGATTAGTTTGAATATAAGGCTCTTCTTTTTTTTAATTTTGTTAACATTTGGTACGTGAATAAAAAAAAAATCAAAAAACATAATAATATTTTAGGGCAGTTTTTACTTAAAAAGCAAAAACAATTTTTTTAAACTATTGTGAAATCCTAGAACATTTTGATGGTTAGGTTATGTAAGGTTTGGCAGCCGCCCGAGAGCATAGCCTACTTGGGTCCTCCGAGGGTCCCGTTGTGATACTGTAGACACCAACGCCCGTTTGTCCTCTGGCTTTCCCAGATCCCCTGTGGAAAGCCAAGTTTAGTTATCAAGTATTCGCTGACCTAGAATCTTGTGTCTCATGTCCTCGAATGCAAAACAATTACAGAGAGGATGTTCAGTTGTCTCCTCCTCTTCATCGTTGTCGGAACTTCTGCAGAAGTCGTTGTAAGGGATACTTAACCTTTTCGCATGTGTTCCTATAGGCCAGTGTCTGGTTATGACCGCTATGAGGCATCTAAAATGGTTTCGGGGCATTTTCACCACATATTGGTAAATATGCCTGTAGTTCAGAGATTTTTTAATATGACAAACCAGCGCGTGTATTGCCGTTTCGGTAGATTTACCCTTCGTAATGGCATGCTGTGCTCAAGGTTATGATACTTAGGACACCCTTGTGAATTATCCAATTGTATTGTTTTTTGGAAAATTTTAAAATATTATGACGATATGACAGATAGCATCACACCTTGTGAATTTACCAAACTGCCCATAAAATGTTATTTTATTAAAAATATTTTCTTAAATATTCTTAAAATAGATCATAATCTGTAAAGTCAATTAATTTGTTTTTCTTTACACACTATCTTTATTAAGTCCAAACCGAAAGTTTTAAAAATTATATATTCAACAACAATAGCATTTATAAATACAAATGTATTTTGTTAATATAACCCAAAATCCTACTGTTATTAGGGCCGTATTTGTAATCAAGATAAAACACTCAACTTCCCAAACAAGAAAAAAACAAGTAACAGTGCTATATTCGGCCGTACCGAATCTTATATACCCTTCACAACGTGTAGTCATGCAATAACAGTAGTTTGTATCACCATTCATCCCATATAAAATACGTGCATACGTACACGTTAGAATAAATGTGGCATCGAATCCCAGCTGAGCCAAAAAAATTTTATTTTATTTTATTTAATATATTATATATATTTTATTATTTTTTATTATTATTATTTTGTTAAAAAATTTTTTTTTAAAAATTTTTAAAAAATTTTTTTAATATTTTTTTTAAATTTTTTTAAAATTTTTTTTTTGTAGTTTTTTTTATTATTTTTTTCTTATTTTTAATATTTTTTTTTTGTAATTTTTTTTGTTTGGTATGTTTTTTACATGTATGTATGTATGTTGTTGTTGTAATTGTGAAAAAAAACGAGGTGGTCGTGGTTTTTTGCTCATATCTCAGAAAGGTATGGGGCGATTGTGCTGAATTTCAATAGCGATTCATTCCTGGATATTTCCAAGAGATTGATACCATATACAGATCTGAGGAACATATAGTTGCTTCTAAAAGTTGATTTCAACCAACACACGGACAGACGGACAGACGGTCAGCGCTTAATCGACTCCTCTATTCATAAGCTTTCAGAAAATATATACTTTATGGGGTCGGAAATGAAAATTGTAGAAATTACAAACGGAATGACAAAGCTATATATACCCTTGTGCACCACAGGTGAAGGGTATAATAATTTAATGAAAGTGAAAAGCAATAAATAACGAAAAACTATTGTTGATTAGCATAATTTTTTTAAGGGTTATTTTCAAAGAATTCATATACAAATAGTAAATTTTTCTATGAACAAAATTTAATTTAAATTTCCGTTAATAAAAACAAACAAACAAAAAAAGAAAAAGAAAAATTAATTAGAAATATAAATAAATAAAAACAAAGCTGCTTAAAAGTTCAAATGCGTTATTGTAAAAGGTGAAGAAAAAGATCATGATAATGTTACAAACATGACTGCTTCTTTTTATACCCGCCACCACAAAAATGGTGGGGGTATATTTATTTTGTCATTCCGTTTGTAACAAAATATTCATTTTAGACCTCATAGCTATGTCCGTCCGTCTGTCCGTCTGTTGAAAGCACGATAGAGGTCGCACCAAAAAAGCTAGGGGGCTCAAATTTTGCCAGAATCTTTCTTATACACAAGGTTTGTTTGGTATTGAAAATGGGCTAAATCGGAATATTATAAAGTAAGTTATAGCTCGTAATGCAAGAGTAGGTCGAAAACATCAAATAAAATGCAATTGTGTCCAAACGCATTAACATAGAGTCATGAGACTTCGAACATATATTTCCTGAGTAAAAACCATATTTTTCCCCGAAAATTGCTTAAATCTATTTATTAGGAAAGGAGTTATAGATCAAAATGTACGAGAACTTATACCGCACTGACAAAATTCGATGTACGATTCTGAAATTTTGCCAACATTGCTTTTTGGTCAAAGGCTTTGCTTTAACGGAAAATAAATGTGACACGCCAACTTTTACGCCCACCTCCCATATAACGCTTTATCTCAAATTCATATAATTTCTCTATGAATAAATATTTTGGAAGAATAATGGACTCAATTGAAATATCGAAGTTGATATTTAAGTTGTATTCAGTAACAGGAAGAACTTCGACACGCCTACTATAACGCCCACTTTTCACGTTATCTACTGTTTATGAAATTTAAATGCTCATAAAACCGACAAAATGAGAGGTATGATGATGAAATTTGCTACATATATCCTTTACGTCATTGCAATTGTTATGCCAGAAAATTAAGGTGACTCGCCCACTTCAACGAATACCTCCCATATAACGGTTTATCTTAAATTCATATAATTTTTCTATGGCAAAGTTTTTGGAAAAATAAAGGACTATATTGAAATATCTCAGTTTTGTTTATTATCAGAAACTATATTGACAAGCCTACTTTAACGCCCACTTTCATTGAAAAACTAAATTTAGGAAAAAAATTTACTAGCATATCGAAGTTATACAAAGAAAGTGATACATATTTTAGTATAAAGAGAATATTCCATAGCGATTACTGTTAATAACAAAATAATAAATTCTATGCTATTAAAGTACATCAAATTGGTCGTGGGTATAAAAGATTCGGCAAAGCCAAATATAGTGTTCCTACTTGATTTTTCCTTAAACTTTATGGTTAAAGATAAAATGAATGCAAGCAAGCAACTTAACAAACATCTTTAGACAAACATACTTTAACATATTTTAAATATTTAATCACAGCTCATTAACAGATAAATTGCCATTTATGTAACTTGTGTTTTATTTGGTTGAATTTTTAAGGTTTTATTTTGGAACTTCTAATAGCCAAATTATAAAAACGGCAAATAGCAGTTTTTCATTTAAATTTCAATAGTCTTCTTTTTCATAGCGACCTAAAAAGCAGAAGAAGAAGTAGAAAAAAACTCATATTTTAGACTTGACATTTTCCATAAAAAGTGCTCTAGACGAAAATTTTCGTTTGTTTTTTATTTTTTTTTATATTTCTATTTGCAAATCTTTCAATAAAAAAAGCGAAATACGTATTTATCATTGTTTTTGGTTTTTCCTTTTTATTAAAAGATTTGAAAAAAAAAAATAAAAAATAAACGAAAAGTGTGTGTGAAAGTGAAACTGGTTAATACAAATAATCACCATGCATTTTTGAAAAGATGAACAAGAAACAACTTAAAAATAAAAGATTATTTAAATCTTGGCTTAAACTCCTCATACCAATTTATACAAGATGTTTTTGGGACAACAACAAACCGACGATACTAAAAGCAAACCAAACCATCGCCGGCACCAACCACCTCGTGGCAAATGAAATGAAAAGTTTTATTTATTAAGCATCCCAGCACAGCATTTTTTTGTAACACATAATGTAATTTTTATTATTTACGTGGATCAAAATAACAAAATAGGCCAGTCATTGGTACTTTTTACATCTCTTTCTCTGAAACTTTGATTACTGATAAAAAAATAAGTAAAAAACGAAATACCGTTACTTAAAGACGTGTTTTCTTCTTACTTTTAGAGATGTGTTTTTGGTGTATGTATGTACACTTTTTTGGGCACCAAATTACAAGTACTTACATTTTGGTACAATAAATGTGTTTGTATCACCATTCATCTCATATAAAATACGTACATACAGTTGCCCAACAAAGTCTACATACAGCACCATAAATATGATTTTAACGAAATTTACTGAAGATTTAACACATTTTTTTATGTTAAGTCCTATAAATTAGTTAAATTTAAAAATGAGATTCAAAACATCTATAATTGTGCTATGTTCGGCCGTGTCAAATCTTATATACCCTTCACAACGTGTAGTCATGCATTAACAATTGTTCGTATCACCATTCGTCTCATATGAAATACGTGCATACATACATATAAAAAACAAACATATATAAAAACATCCCTTTGTAAAATTATAAATTAAGTTTATGTATGTATGTTTAAAAAAACATATTAAAAAAAAATTTTTTTTGGCTCAGCTGGTATTCGATACTACCCTGCAGATAACGCGACTAGTCAATACACGCATGTAAAGTATACTCTGTAATGGACTAGGACTAATCCAAAGATCACCCAAATGTATGAAGAAAACATGGTCGATTTAACATTACGATGTCCTAGGGCTGGACCATATAACCCATCGGAGTAGTCTCAAAACTACTCTTTGTCTCTACTCGATGTAGCACCTACACGACCATTATACACACAAACACTTGTCGTTTAACTACAGTCTATTGTTTAAAAATGATACGGTCCATGACTGCATAACATAGGACCATGTTGTAAGTATTCCATTTAGCTAAAATGGACCACGAAGTCCAATATTAGCTGTAGGGTACTTTCACTCTGACCAGTATACCACGTTTGTATGTATGTATGTGTTGCATGTTTTTGTTGTGAAAAAACGAGGTGATTGTGTTTTTTTCCTCATATCTCAGCGGTTATGTAACGATTTTTCTGATTTCCAATATCGATCAGCTCCCGAATATTTCTCATTGGGTTCAGGAGATGTCAGGCGGCTTTAAAAAGTTAATTTTAACATACACGCGGACAGACTGAAAATGCTTAATTGATTCCCCTTTTCATAAGCTTTCAGAAAATATACACTTTAAGGGACCGGAAATGAAAATTGTAGAAATTTCAGACGGAATGACAAATCTATATATTCACATATATCATTTTTTACTTGTGTGTGAAGGGTATATAAAGAGATCTAAGCACTGAGCAATCAGTTCAAAATTCAATGATATTTTTAGGTGGAAAATTTTTTGGCTTTTATTTTTGCCTTCCAGCCATATAAAAAGTGTCTCAGTAAGAATGTACTTTATCATTTTAGAATTAAACAAGTATTTTTTGAAATAGTTGTAATTTTTTGATTGCATTATAAAGAAGGCATATTACGATTAAATATCAAATTTAACATTTGTCAAATGGCCTGCACCGCTCTGATGACGAGTCATTACCCTTTTAATGAAATTTTCCATGACTTTTTAACAGAGATATGGTTAGATTCCTACATCACAGAAAATTCCGATATATTTCTTATAAACAGCAAAATGACAGATTTCGTCATTCGACTCGTAATATCCATTAGAATGCTTCTTACTAAGCCATTACTATACATAAACGACACAGATTCCACAAATTTGTGTACTACTCTTAGAATGGTTGCCATATTAGGTGAACTTTCTCAATTGAAAATTCTTTAAAGTTTGCGAGCGGCCATAGCATAACTGTTCAAACTTTTGCAATAACTTTTCTTTATTAAAAAGTACATTCCAACTGAGACACCCTTTAGATGACACAATACTTATACTTATCAAATAAATTAAATTAAAGGGTTAATCAATGATTATTGTTAGGTGATTTGTGAAGATGGTTAGTCCTTAGCCTTTATTTCAGATTGTTATTGCAAAATGAAAGAACTTAAATTTCATCGGAATAATTTCCTAGTTCATAATCTGGTAAGTTTAGAATTTATACAAAATGGCACTTAAGTAGCTAGATATTGTTGTATTCAGATTACAATTTAAAAGTATAGACTTTTATGATGAAGTTAAATCATCAACATTGCTAATTACTAGTTTGCTGGGTTATGCCCTGCTGGGGCGTTTGTGTTGGCCATTTTTGCTTACTGTTTGCGCCTTTTTGCTGTTCAGTTGCGTTCAGTGAGCGCCAATTATTTTGAACATTTGCATGTTGCATACAACTAAAATTTAACGTTCAATCAACTGAACACAAATGTACATTTAACTTTGAAAAATATGCTCGCTCGTCTGTCTGTCTTCATATACATTTGAATAATATTTGGATATGCTAAATAATTTATAGAAAAAGTTTTGTTGTCGCTCCCGCTGCGGTAGTCTGTTGAAATTAAAAGTCTTACGAACCTTTTCACAAAGGGCGATTATAATTTAACATGAATTTTAACCGTAAGTTAGGCAAAATTGCATTTCACAAAGTACGGTTAGCATTTAACCGGCGGAGATTAATCAAAAAGTCTCTGTTAAATTTAACCGAACAAGATGTTCCGGTTAAAGGGTTTTATTAAAATAAAAATAAACAAGTAAGAGCACTATATTTGGCTGTGCCGAATCTTTTATACCCACCACCAATTTGATGTTCTTTTATAGCTCAAAATTTATTATTTTATTTTTAACAGCAATCGCTTTGGAATAATATCTTTATACTAAAATATGTATCACTTTCTTTATATAACTTCGATATGCTAGTAAAATGTTTTCGTAAATTTAGTCTTTCAATAAAAGTTGACGTTAAAGTAGGCGTGTCAATAAAGTTTCTGCTAATAAATATAACTTAGATGTTTCTATATAGTCCTTTATTCTTCAAAAATCTTTATTCATGGAGAAATTATATGAGTTCGAGATAAAGATATAAATTTCCGTTACAAACGAAATGACAAAATGAATATACCCCCACCATTTTTTTGGTGGCGTGTATAATAAGAATATTATAATAAAATAAAATATAAAAATTTATGCTTTCCAAGGAACTGTATGTAAACTATTTTAAGTAAAAAAATTATTTTAAATATATGTATGTATATTTGTCTTTCATAAAAAAATTGCTAAGAATTTTTGTATAATTTTTTTTGATTATTTTCTTTCATTCCACGTTTTGTCGCAAATAATCCGCCTTATTGTCAGTGGCGTTGTCGTGCCGTTTTTGTTTCGAAAACGACAGAATAACGACAAGCTCTCATTAATTTTACATTGTCGTAAATATTACACGGTACCAAAAAATACGACAACGCCACTGACAATAAGGCTGAATAAAAACCAGTATTACCATACTTTTTCTATAATGTTAGTGTTAACTAACCGAAAGATGGTAAAACGCAAAACACTAACCGTATGTTAAACAGTTTCGGTTAATGATATCGGCGGTTTGTTAATGTTCTTGTTAAATAAATATAATCACAGATTGTGAAAAGGGCCGCTAAACATATAAACCAGAGCTGTTAAATTTGGATTACGATTAGTAATCAATTAGATAAAATTTTAAAAAAAATTCTCTTTTTAACAATTCCTGATTATTAATTAATTATGATTACAAATAATCCAAAAATAGTTAAGATTAGTTAGGATTACGAGAAAATAATCAAAAATAGTCAAAAGTAATCAAAAAAATAATTGACTACTTTCAAAGATTATTTTTGATTATATTCGATTATATTTTTAAAATGCAGAATGCGCAACATTTTATACAAACATTTTATTTTGAAAAATTTGCATTTAAAACCTTAAAAAAATTCGGAACAAAGAAACCCAAATTAGATAGTTTTTGTATACAAAATATAGGTTTATTCACTTCAATAACAAAACAACCGATAACAATTTAAGTACTGACTTAATCAATATTTGCCACAGGCTTTAACATGAAATATGGTTGGAACCTTTCTCTTAACCTCTGTTCCATTTTTAAAATAAGAGATGATAACTGTTACAATTCCTGGGATCTGCTTAGCTTATGCAGCCTATTGCTCAGTGTCACAAGAGTTGGTATTAAAAATCCTGTAAAAATATTAATAAAAATTTATATATTAAAGAAACAAAATATAAAAATACCATAATTAATGTTGCTTTCTCCTTGAAGAAAGTCCAGGACCTTTGCAATTGGTTCCATTACCAAATTATACATTTTCAGGTACTGTATGTCTCTTGCAGAAAAATGTGGCAAAGTCAACTTATCGCACAGATTATTTATTATTAAAAGTTTATAACAATTATGTTTAATGCTCATAATTACAATATTTCACAAATAATGTTTTCCTTTTGCTATTTAAACAATTTGTTTTTAAAATATTTCAAAGCTCACTACAATTTATACACAAATATACACTTAAAGAAATGTTTGAAAAGTTCTTCAAACTGTATGTAAATACGCAAAAAAGGAATTCGGCAAAAAAAAAGTATGACATACATATTATCATAAAATCTATTAAGTTTTCAATAACGGTAAAGAATATACTTATAAATACAAATAGTCACCTAAAATCGAAAAGGTCGTAAGTTACAACTTCAAAATAAATTTTTTGATTGATTATGTTGTAATTAACCAATATATATTACTAGCCAAACCCGGCGCGCGTTGCTACGCCCCTTAATGAATCAAAATGCATTCTGAATTTTTTTTGAATATCAAGTGCGAAAACCTAAAAATTATAATTTTTTTTATGGGCGTGGCCCTGCCCACATTTCTAATAACGAAATTGTAAAGTCATAGCAGCTCAATATGTGTGCAAAGTTTCAGAAAAATCGGTCCAGTGCAAGTACCTTAAAATGATAACTTTTTTTATGGGCGTGGCACTGCCCATTTTTCTAATCACGAAAATATATGGTTATGACAGCTTAGTATGTGTGCAAAGTTTCAGAAAAATCCGTCCAGTGCAAGTACCACAAAATTAAAACCTTTTTTTATGGGCGTGGCCCTGCCCACTTTTATAATTACGAAAATATATGGTTATGACAGCTTAGTATGTGTGCAAAGTTTCAAAAAAATCGGTCCAGTGCAAGTAAATCAAAATTAAAACTTTTTTAGGGGCGTGGCTCCGCCCACTTTTCTTATCACGAAATTATTAAGTCATGACAGCTCAATATGTGTGCAAAGTTTCAGAAAAATCGGTCAAGTGCAAGTAGCTAAAACTGGTAACTAACTTTTATGGGCGTGGCCCCGCCCACTTTTTTTCACCCATAAACACTCCCTGGTATGTGTCCAACAACTTGCCAAAGTTTGAGTCTGATCGGTTTTACAGTTTCGGAGTCTATAGCTAACACACACACACACACACACACACACACACAGAGTTTCACTTTTATATATATAGATAGATATACCTATACGAAAGAAAGAAATACCTATACGAAAGATTTTTTAATACAAGCTAAAAAAAATTATACATAAACACAGCTTCATCTCAACACAATTAATATTTTACCAGTGTACCACAACAAAACAAACTACTAACATTAAACAGTATTGCCATAATTTCGCAAAATAAAAAAAAAATAATCAAAAACAATCAAAATTAATCTTCGAAAGTAGTCGAATTATTTTTCGATTACTTTTTATTATTTTTGATTATTTTTTCGTAATTTTTAATAATCTTGATTATTTTTCGATTATCTGTAATCGTAATCAATTAGTAATCTTGCGAATCTGAAAATAATCGTAATATAATCATTACTTCACCTTTCTAAAAATAAATAATCTAATTACTATGATTAGTAATCATTACTTAACAGCTATGATATAAACATGATGTGTACGAATTCGGTATGAACGAGTATTATTTGATTTTTAGCATAATGCTTTGATGTGGAATCATTTATTTTTGTAACTAAATAATATGGTTCATACGCTTTTCTATTAGATACACAGCAAGCCAAATTTGCGATTATATCGTTAGCGACAATTAATCGAATTTAAATTTTCTGTTACGTATAGGTTACGACTACTAGTAACAACGTACTACAGACTCACAGAGTGTGAAATTGTGATGTTTGTTTTGTTTATATTTTTCATACTGGCAATTTTATTGTTAGCAAGACTGTGTATAAAGGGACTATCGAATTTTAGGTCCTGTTTCGATTTCTTTTGGTCCCCAGTAGTTTTATGGATATCGATCAGCATACTTTCCGTTACTTAATCTAGCGACACCACCTACCTTCACTTTAGTTTATAAGCAGGTTTCTAAAGTTAAGACATTGAATGATTGTTGCCCGCACCAACACATCACCGAGAGCAATTTTGGATTCTGGTTCTCAGAATATTACCACAGATCTCATTTTCGCAAGTTCGTCACTTAATTCCCAGCTATGTCCAAATTTATTCGAGAAAGAGCACCTAATGTGTCAACCATTCGAAAATTGGTGGAAAAATGTAAACAAAACTATATCGATTATGGACAGTAAGGCTTCTGTGCGTTAACGTAACGGTCGGTCTTGTGAAAACATCTATTTGACATCGTTGTCAACCACTTAAAATTTCACACAGAACTACTGAGCGAATGTAGACAAAAGACCTTCACCTTTGAGCGTACAAAATAGCTTACTCAGGAGCTCAAATAAGCAGACCATGAAAAGCGCCGGCAATTCATTCAATGGGTAATAGAGCAATGTTAAGATAAACAAAGTTGTCCAATTTGGAGCTCAAAAAATCCTCATGCACTTCATAAGAAATAAATTCACCTACAACGAGCAACTGTCTGTTGCAGATTTTGGTCAGCCGGGTCTGTTGAACCTTACTTTTTTAAACAAGAGGTCGAAATTGCAGTGACTGTGAACGGTATTTATTACTGGAAAATGATAATAGAGTTCTTCAACTGGATGGCGTAGATCTGAACGATATGTAGCCCTGGCAGGACTGTATCAGTTGCCATGCTGCGCATGAAACAATCTATTTATTGCAGCAACGATTTCCAAAACAAATAATAAGCAGTTTCAAGAAAATAATAGTCAAACAGAATTGTTTTTGTTGACAATAAATAATTTTTGAAATGTTTAAGTTTTGTTACTAACACAAACACATTCAAATTCTTATTGCGTGGGCACATCAGAATAACAATTGATTTGGTTCATAGTACAAATGAATTGTTTATTAAAAGAAGAACCATATGGTCAACTTTTATTATGGACATATTTCATATGTATCGCACGCACAAGTTCAACATAGTACGAAGTTAAATGTATACAATGTTCAGCCTTCTATAAATAAAATAAGTTAGAAATCTTAGCAGTTCGGCAAATTATTACGCTACAGCTGATTCGAAAATATTGAAACTCATGTAAAGCTCTGTACAGACGGTTGTCAGATTTTACTTAATTGCTACACCTAAACATATGCTAACAATGGAATGACAATGAAGAATTGCTTCCATAAGGTAAATTGTCAGTTCTGACGGTTGTAAGACTTTTGTCAGAAAAGCTGACAATTTCATTGGCATATGTTGTTCTGACAATAACATTATCTGACGATGTTGTCCGACAAAAAATTGTAAGTTTAGACGGTTGTCAGATGACGGTATAAAAAAATTGGCAGATCTGTTGTCAGAAATTGCTTTGGTCATGTTTTTTTTTACAATCTTAGATTCCGATAGCGTCTGGGGATCTAGAAAAGCTTTCACAAATTTAAAAATGGAATACTCTGTACCGTCCTCTTCATATTTACAATAATTTTTATTATTTTCATTTTGTTCTCCACTTATTGACATAAATCTAAACTGAAACAAGAAACACGCAAGAAAATTAACAATTTTTTTTTGCACAACAGCTGTTGCATTGAAAGAGCGTTTTGCAGTGATGCCATATGAAGTTACATACTTAAAATTCCCACGTTTTTAAAAAAATCTCCTAAATTTTTCTTAGTATACAATTTATGTAAAAAAATTATGAAAAAGGTTCAAATTCAAGATGGCCGTCATGACAGAATGGCGAACAAATTTGTATAATGAGTGAATTTTAGTTATTAAAAATTTATCTAATTTACCCCCTGCAATATTGGGATCAAATTAAAGGAACTGACAAGTAGAATACAGAATATCATGTATAACCTATAAAAATCAAGATGAACGCCATGACAAAATATCGAACAAATTTGTATACATAAGATGATTTTTGTAATTAAAAACTTACCGCCATCAATAGTGGTATCAAATGAAAGGGCTTGACCTGTAAAATACAGTAGGCTTAACAAAAATTCTTTATTTAAGATGGCGTCCAATACAAAAGGGCGAATTACATATTTGTAATTCAATATGGGTATTAAATAAAAGGGCTTGAATAGTAAAATAGATTACGCTATAAATCAATAAATATAATTATATTTTGATAATTAAAATTTTACTCTGTACAATATTGGTATCAAATGAAAAGGCATAGTTAGCATGTATTATTTCGTATATGCAAGTATGTATGAACGTATAGAAGTCCGAGATTATGTAGTTTGTATATGTATGTATAGACGTCTATGATTATAGTGTATATATATATTTTTATGCATATACTACAAACATATGTATGTATATTTTTGCTATCAACTTTTCTTTGTAAATTATGATAAAGTTAATATCTGCATAATTCAAGCGAGTGCTGGTGACATATATAGTAGATTAGTCATGGTCGAATAAATATAACGTTCTTAATTGTTTTTATGTATAAATATAATAGAAAGTACAAGAAAATTCCTAAAAACAACATTCTATTCAACAATACTAAAAGCAACATTTTATACATCTGACATCACTAACTTGTATGACAATGACGCCATTGTCATATGCACAAAACTTGTACATCTGCCAATATAAAATTATCTGACAACATGTTTCAATGGTCTGACAATAACGATGAAGGTTGTTCAGACGATTACAATATATCTGACAATATTGTTGTCAGGTTGCCGTCTAGCAATGGTATGACAATGACTTTTCTGCCAACATTGTTATGCAAACATTGCCAGTTCACACGGTTGTAAGGTATTTGCTACCAATTTTTCACACAATATTGTACGATCTGACAACCGTGTGTACTAAGCTTAACACTGGTCCCTGAACATAAAAATGTGAAATGTAGTGATCTCAACTCGTTAAATTCAAATCTGCTTTTAGTTATCGCGTATCACGTACAGATTTTTTATGGGCATGGCTTTGAACAAGACAACACGCTGAATTATTTCACTATTTATACTTCGGGATAAAATAGCCTTTAAGTCAACCATACATATTTTTTTTTAAATTTCAACTGTTTCGGTGTTATTCAGAAATTGGTGGCGAAGAAAACATATTTTTTTTTAATGAAACTACGTCCAATGAAATTAATATTACTGACAATGATTTTCCAATTGGACTAATTTATCGATTTTTTAATCATTTTAATGAATGAAGGGAAAATAACTCTGGGAATATAGTTGAACCGAAAATTTATAAATCTTAAACGTATGTGCCAGGGATGCCAAAAAGGTTAAAGAATTCGAAAGTTTTTGATAATAACAGAGTACGAAAACAAACAAAAGGAAACGTTTCCAATAGTTTTGGTTCGATCATTTCAGAGAGGGAAAACAAAACGAAACAAAACCCAGGATAACGGTACATGCATTTTGTTTTGTATTGTTTTGTACTATGAGTGCAAACAAAACCAGAATCGAAAAGTACTCAGCTTCAATATGTAACATGCAAAACAATACAGTACAATTCTTTCTGCAAACGTTTCAAAACGTTTGCTGATTGATTTGCTCTTTACATGAAAAAATCTACATGTTTATTGCTGCTTGTTGTTGGGAATTTTTTAACATTTTACCTACCTACATTAATTTTATGATCCTAATAACGATATGAAGTCACTGACTATAGTTTGCGAATTGGTAATGGTGCATTGTTATTATGATTGTTATAATCTTTTTGTTCTGCAAACGTTTGCAAACGTTTCATTCTTGTTTCGTACTCAAACCAAACATACCGTCAAAGCAAAGCCTAAGTACAAAACCCGAATTGTTTTGTTTATGCTCTTTTGCAGCGTTGTCAACTTTAAAATTTCAAAAAGCACCATAACCCAGGAAAAAACGCGTCATTCTCAAAAAAAAGCACTAAATTTTTAATTTGTAAATTATTTTTTTATTTATTTAATAAAATTATACATTTATATAAATTTCTTTACAAATAAGACATTTTTAAATGAATATCAGAATAAATAACAAAAAAATTTACAAAAATCAAACAACGAATATCTTTTAGTCAGTCAGTACAGATTTACATAGATACATATATTTATATGTAAATAAAAATAAACAAAAACATTGGAAAAAAGAACAAAAATATTTAATTATTAAAGTAGTTATCAATTCACAATATATCACAGGAGTGATGTATTGTAAGAAATTTATTTCAACACTTAGAAAAAATTACGACATGATTAATTTTTCCATACCTGATGCATTTATACGACGTTTAATAAACATATGTGAATTTGTTGTACAAAATATTAAAGAAATTATTCACCAAATAAGTACAACTATTATTTAATATTTAAATATTTTTATATTACATATTACAGTAATTAAATAGAACTATTTCTAACTAAAAATTATGAAAAATTTTAATAAACTTGCAGTTTAATAATTCGATTAGGGTTTAAGCTTTTCTCTGTGTAAATAATATCAAATATCAATGTTAAAGTCTATTATTTCTTCATTATTATCACTATCATCTGGCCACAACATAGTCTTAATTTCAAATTGTGATGCTTTATAAACATCATTGCTATTAATCAGAATATTTACTTCATCAGCTATTTGGTAGGTTTCACAACAGGAATTTTCCCGTTTAAGCCCATTTTTAATGTGAAGTAAGGCATTAACTGAATTTAAAGACATTCGTTTGCGAATTTTAGATTTAAACACATTCATGGGAGCGACAAAAGTTTAACGTTTAAGTTTAATGCTTTAAAGGGATTTAAGTTAACTGCATCTTTGTACGATTTAACTTCAATCCAAAAATCGACTGGATTCAATATTTTGCCATTGGTAACGGTAAAATATCTTCTTTTGTATGTGATAAAACATTTCTAACATTAATTATGTTAATTTTACTCAAAATTTCAAGGTTTTCTGGTAAAATTTTTAAACGTTTAAAGTTGTGGGACGCTAAAAGTTTGCTTTAAGGTTTAATCATTTATAAGATGATCTCAAAAGAAAGAGAAATTTCTTTTATTCACATTCACCTCAAATGCATATATGTATAAAGTTAGACATTTTGAAACAAAAACTTTCTGGGCGATCAATTATCTTATAAATAATTAAATTTTTAGTGTAATATTATTTTCTTGCCGAGTTGCATGTAATTATACTATAAGTTACATTTTGGTAGTATGTATATAAATTTACACTTACAAAAAATTTTTTTCAATTAATTAATTTGAATTTTAGTGTTTGGTGTCACCGAAATAAAAAGAAAATCACTAAAAACTAAAAAAAAAATCACCAAGCACTGACTCACAATTTTTCCGCTTTCTAAATGTTAAAAATCACCAAAAACGGTGATAAAATCACCGAGTTGACAACGCTGCTCTTTTGCATTGAAAAGTTTGTGGTTTTGTTTTGCTCGCAAACAAAACGATTCATGAAAATTGAAAAGTTTCTGACTTAGATGATTTGTACTGTGTTTCGTTTCGTTTCTTTTCGTTCACTGGATAATAATAAGTATGGGATGACTTATAGAATGAACAATACAATAGGTAGATTATTTAGTAATACTAAAGACAAAATACGGAAATGGGATATGTATGTATGTCTGTAAGGATTTATAATCTATGGACTTTTATTAAATAAATAAATAAATAAATACATAAATAAAAAATAATCAAATAAAAAATGTTAGAAATGTTACAAATAATTAATGTACCAACTACACAAAGAATTCATTATAAAGCAGATGCAGAGAATGTTGTACATGTTTTTTTATAAAAAATTAATTTTAAATTAATTTTTTAATACATGAAGTTTAAATATTATTACAACAAATTTTTTTGTCAATACATTTACACATACATATGTATATATGTATGTAAGTAGTTATTGTTTCATACTTACGTATTTAACATAACATTTTCAGTTAACAATTCCATATAATATTTGTAATATTCTGTTATACCACATTTACACCTAAGCGAAATCTAGTAGATTTGATTTAAAATCTTTATTAATATCTAAACCTTTTATATCACTGTTTTTTGACATTTTGCAAGATTTCGTTTTCAGAACAATATATTTATTTACAAGGTGGTCTGAGATGCTCTCTATGCTCTACTTCTTCAAAATTCAAACTCCATATAAAAAAATGTAAGCAATAAAGTACTTGTGCAACTGCAACCACCTTATTAATTATGATTGAATTTTTCTGTGTGCAGCGTAGTATATTTTAGTACAATTTAATAAAAACCACAGTTGCATCACGAAGTAGTACTAGATTTTAAGTAGATTTTGCCAAAATCTAGTGGCGAAGTAGATTTCATTTTGTATGGGAAATCTGGTAGATTTCGCTCAAAATCCCTTAAGTACTAGATTTTGTGTAGGTGTAAATGTAATATTATAAAACCAACATATTTTTATGTTAAAGCATAGACAATCTATATATATATATATATATATATCTATATATATATATATATATATATATATATATATATATATATAAATCAATGACACTTTTCTTTGTAATTTTATAACTTAAGAACGGGTTCACCTATCCGAACCAAATGTTTCGGACTATTTAGTAGATGGTTTATGTGAAGTTTGCACAAAATTCGTTGAGTGGCTTACGGGTAAAATCAGTAACTCAAAATTTCCGGGCTTAATAAAGATATCACAAAAATTCAGAAAGAACCAAAGAGCCTGTTAAAAATAATTGAATAGGCGTCTGGTACTTTTTGAAAATTTTGAGTTTTAATGGGATAAAATGGGTAAAAACTGAATTTTGGTACATTTTTGAACAGAATTTGTCTTTTAGAGGGATAGCAATAAGAAAAAAGTAAAAACGTAATTTTACTCTCCCTGAAACAATGTATAATGATAAGTTGCGAAGCACGTACCGGGCGGCTAGTAATTTATATAATTCTTGTTAATACTTTGTTATACATTTTTCTATTATTACACATATTCTTATAATACATACTATATATAAACATTTTTTCAACAATTTTTGTTATAAAACATTTTTGTTAATATTTGTATATAAATTAAAATTTTTGTTATACTACATTTTTGTAAAATTTTTTATATATGCATGACAAAATTTTATGTTATTTTTAATTTGTTAATCAAACTATAAATTTATAAAAAAAAAACAAATATCATGACACTAAACCAACAAAAAAAACAAATATATTATAAAAACTCGTATCCTGATGATGCTAAAGAAACAGATAGCGAAATACTGAGCAAATAATATAAAATAGAATATCGGAATATTAGGAACAGAGTTATAGCTCGAAAAGCAAGAGTAGGTCGAAAAATCCGTGTCCTTCGAACATCGAATAAAATGGAATTGTGTCCAAACGCATTAACATAGACTCATGAAACTCCAAATATATATATCGTGAGTAAAAACAATATTTTTCTCCGAAAATTATCTAAATCTATGCATTAGTTGAGGAGTTATCGATCAAAATGTACGAAAATTTATACCGCACAGTGTATTTTTCGGTATATTTAAAAACAAAAACGTCATAAAAGCAACAAAATTGGATGTACGACTCTGAAATTTTGCACACTTTGCTTTTTGGTGAGACGCTTTTTTGACACGGAAAATCAATGTTCCACGCCCACTTTTACGCCCACCTCCCATGTAACGTTTTACCTAAAATTCATATAATTTCTCTATTAATAAAGATTTTGGAATAACAGAGGGCTATATTGAAACACCTAAGTTGTACTCATTCGCAAAACAACTTTAACACGCCTACTATAACGCCCACTTTTTCCGTTATCTACCGTTAATGAAATTTAAAAGCTCATAAAACCGCCAAAATTAGAGGTATGATGATAAAATTTGCTAGGTATATCCTTCTAATCAATGCAATTGTTGTGCTAAAAAGTTTAGGTGACACTACCACTTTAACGCCTACCTCCCATATAACGGTTTATCTAAAATTCATGTAATTTCTCTATTGACAAAGTTGTTGGGAAAATAAAGGACTGTATGGAAATATCTAAGTTGTGTTTATTAGCAGAAACTTTATTGACACGCCTACTTTAACGTCAACTTTTATTGTAAGACCAAATTTACGAAAGCATTTTAGTAGCATATCGAAATTATAAAGGGTGGTTAAATTTTAAGGACCGATGTTGAATTTAATTAAAACACAAATTATTTAGGATATTATAAAATTTTTTTTTGTAATTATAATATTTGTATGGTTTAATTATGTATTTAACAAAATATTGGCCAAATGCCCCCCCCCCCCCATCCTTGGCCCCACTCCTCTATCTGATGGTCCAAATTTTCAATGACAATGTTGATGCTCAATTGTTGGGCATGATGATGAGGCGACGTTGACTGCTCTTTTGCCACACTATCGCAAAAACCAGCAGTGGTTCCCATTCAACGAACTAAGAAGGCATTCACAGATTTTCTAACATTTTATACAGACCTGTTTTGCAGAAATTTTAATATTTTTTACAATTCTCCCGATTTTGGACGAATTTGAACGATTATGTTGATCAAAAGAATTACGAAGTGCGCAAAATGCATTTTGATTTTAACGCCCATTTTTAAAAAACCTGAATAACTTTAAAGCGTTGCTCACTTGCGTATCTTTCCACGGATCAAATTGAGTAAGTTTGAGGTTGAGAAATGTCAAATGAAATGCAGAAAATATATTTAAAGACTAAGTTTAGTTCACCTTCAACATGGGCCCTTAAAATTTAACCCTCTACAAAGAAAGTGATACATATTTTATTATAAAGAGATTATTCCATAGCGATTAACAAAATAATAAATATTGTGCTTCAAATGTACACAAAATTGGTGGTGGGTATAAAAGATTCGGCACAGCCGAATATAGTGCTCTTACTTGATTATTATTAAAAAGACCTTAAGCTTAAAAAAAAACTATTACATATTAATAAAAAAAGGTCAGAGAAACTAATAATTAAAAATAATTTTTAATGTTATATTTATTAATTCAATTTCATTTAAGATTTTAGTTTATAAAATATAATGATGTAATGAGGTGTAAGATTATTTACTTTTGTTATGATAAACGCATTAACTATTTTAATATCAGTATTTTATTTAAATAAGAATATCTCAAAAACTAGATAGAAAAAATCTTTGAACAGATTTAAATTCAGTACACAAAAGTCCATTAATATAACATAAGAATGTTCAAGTTTCCGCCTTTTTTTTTTGATGACCAGTGTAATTAATACTTTAGTACTTTATTTTTGAGAAAAAGGCAGCTTTATATTTTGAACTTAAGCAAGTATGCAAAGAAAAACTTAAACTTCCTGATGTGCACTATCAGGAGCTGTGAAAAAGGTATAATTAATGTTCAAGACAAATTGGCATGGAGGTGAAACTAATATTTATATATATTTTTAAAAGAGTTCATCATTACAGTAATAAAGGGTGAGCCAAAAGTCACCATGGGACTAAAAAATTGAATAAGTTTTTCGTTTATATATGTTTTGTATTAATTAATTTTTTTCAGATTATACAAGGTGGTCAAACCAAAAATCACTATGGTAATTGCAAATAAAACAAAAAGAGTATTATCATAATATGTTTTATTGTGATAGGAGGATCTATGAGACTTATGTATGTATGTGTGAAACAAAATATAGGCCAATTGCTCGCCATGGTTTTGGTGGCATACTTCTATCTAATGGTCTATATTTTCAATCACACTGAGACATAATTGAGGTTTATTATATCATCCTTTACTTCTTAAATTGTTCTTGACTTATTGACGTACACTTTTCTTTTAAAAAGAAGTCCAGGGGTATCGAATCACAGTATGGTGGCAGCCAATTAACATCTACGGCCGGTAGGCCAGGTTTAATTCGCATTGCGGCAAAAATATATAATCTTATTTTAAATAAAGCACTTAATATTGTTGCACTTTTAAATTGAAAAAAATAGCACTTTTTGAGAAAAAAAAAACAAGTAAGAGTGCTATATTCGGCCGTGCCGAATCTTACAGACCCTTCACAACGTGTAGTCATGCAATAACAATTATTGTATCACCATTTATCTCATATGAAATACGTACATACATATAAAATCATCGCACTGTAAAATTATAAATTGTGTTTACGTATGTATGTTAAAAAAAAAAAATATTAAAAAATATAAAAAAATATATAAAAAAAATATTAAAGAAACAGTATATCTATATATATAAAAATCAATGTGTGTTTGTATGTTTGTTTGTGCTTTATAGACGGTTAAACGGCTGGACCGATTTCCTTGAAATTTTCACAGAATCTTTCTGTATGTCTGGAAGGAATTATAGGCTATACTCTGGTTTAAAATTTTTAGTGGGCGGGGTGCCACGCCCTATTAAAGAATAAGTATTAAATATTATATATCACGAAAGTTAATGCAGCTAGAGCCTTCAAATTAAGTACGGTAAACTTTGACATCCACACGAACATTTGGGTAAAAAATGGGCGGACAATAGTTGGCAATAGTAGGCGTGGCCACATGAATTAAATACTAAAAAAAGGGTACATTACCAATAGTAGGCGTGGAAAACGATATCGATTAGAGTAGTAAAATTTTGCAAGAGTAACTTTGACACCCAAATAAACATTTAGGCAAGAAATAGGTGCATTAACAATAGCGGGCGTGGCACCTGCCATATGAATTAAATACTAAAATTTGGGGTGGCGAAGCACACCGGGTATTAGCTAGTATAATATATAAAATAAAAAAAAAATTTTATGTATGTATGTAGAAAATTCAAACGAAATGTCAAACCTATATATACCCGTTTTTACTGTGTGAAGGGTATAAAAAGAACAAGTAAGAGCGCTATATTCGGCTATGCCGAATCTTATATACCCTTCACAACGTGTAGTCATGCAATAACAGTAGTTTGTATCACCATTCATCCCATATGAAGTACGTACATACATATAAAAAACATATATATATGAAAACATCCCATTGTAAAAAAAATTATAAATTTACATATGTAAGTTAAAAAAAAAATTAAAAAAAAATTTAAAAAAAAAATTAAAAAAAAAAAATAAATAAAATATATATAATTAATTTAAAACAAAAAAAAAATATAAAAAAAAATAAAAATAAAAATAATATATTAATTAAAAAATTAAAAAAAAAAAAAAAATAAAAAAAAAAAAAAAATTTTTTTGGCTCAGCTGGGATTCGATGCCTCGTTTTCTCTAACCAGTATACACGTTTGTATGTATGCATGTTGTTGTTGTAATGTTGTTTTTGTGGAAAAAAAATCGAGGTGGTCGTGGGTTTTTGCTCATATCTCAGTTGTTTATGTACCGATATTTCTGATTTTCAATACCGATCTACTCCCGAATATTTCTGATATTTTAATACCTTACCCGGGTCCAACCTATGTTGGGGGGCTTCAAAAAGTTTATTTCAACATATACACGGACAGACGGACAGACTGACAGAGCTTAATCGACTCCCCTATTCACAAGCTTTCAGAAAATATATACTTTATGGGGTAGGGTATAAAAACAAAGTGCTATGATGTGACTTAATTTTATCTGAACTTTTTATACCCTTCACCTGTGGTGCACAAGGGTATATATAGCTTTGTCATTCCGTTTATAATTTCTAAAATTTTTCTTTCCGACCCCATAAAGTATATATTTTCTGAAAGCTTATGAATAGAGGAGTCGATTAAGCCCTGACCGTCTGTCCGTGTGTTGGTTGAAATCAACTTTTAGAAGCAACTATATGTTCCTCAGATCTTTATATGGTATCAATCTCTTGGAAATATCCAGGAATGAATCGCTATTGAAATTCAGCACAATCGCCCCATAACTTTCTGAGATATGAGCAAAAAACCACGACCAACTCGTTTTTTTACACAATTACAACATACATTCATAAATACATGTAAAAAACATACCAAAAACAAGTAAGAGCGCTATATTCGGCCGTGCCGAATCTTATATACCCTTCACAACGTGTAGTCATGCAATAACAGTAGTTTGTGTCACCATTCATCCCATATGAAATACGTACATACATATAAAAACATACATATATAAAAACATCCCATTGTAAAATTATAAATTCACGTATGTATGTTAAGAAAACAAAAAAAAAATAAATAAAAAAAAAATTAAAAAAAAAAAAATTTTAAAAACAAAATTAAAAAAAAAATTAAAAAAAAAATAATAAAAATAAAAATAATAAAATATTAAATAAAAAATAAAAAAAAATAAAAAAAAATATAAAAAAAAAATTTTTTAAAAATTAAAAAAAAAATTTTTTGGCTCAGCTGGTATTCGATGCCACGTTTTGTCTAACCGTATACACGTTTGTATGTATGTATGTTGTTGTTGTAATGTTGTTTTTGTGAAAAAAAACTCGAGGTGGTCGTGGGTTTTTGCTCATATCTCAGTTGTTTATGTACCGATGTTTCTGATTTTCAATACCGATCTACTCCCGAATATTTCTGATATTTTAATACCTTACCCGGGTCCAACCTATGTCGGGGGCTTCAAAAAGTTGATTTCAACATACACACGGACAGACGGTCAGACGGACAGACTGACAGGGCTTAATCGACTCCCCTATTCATAAGCTTTCAGAAAATATATACTTTATGGGGTCGGAAATGAAAATTGTAGAAATTTCACACGGAATGACAAACCTATTATACCCTTTTTCACTGTGTGAAGGGTATAAAAAAAAAATTACAAAAAAATATATATTAATAATAAAAAAAAAATTACAAAAAAAAATGTTTAAAAATATTAAAAAAAAAAAATTTTTTAAAAATTTAAACAAAATTTTAAAAAATTTGTTAAAAATTTTTTTTACAAAATTTTTAAAAAAAATTAAAAAAAAATAATAAAATATAAATAATATATTAAATAAAATAAATTTTTTTTGGCTCAGCTGGGATTCGATGCCACATTTATTCTAACCAATATATATTTACATACATATTTACGTACGTATTTTATATGAGATGAATGGTGATACAAACAATTGTTATTGCCTGACTACACGTTGTGAAGGGAATATAAGATTCGGCACGGCCGAATATAGCACTGTTACTTGTTGATGGTTTTTATAAAAAAACACATCTCTTGGTATATGTGTATGTTTATATGTATGTTTTTAAAAATCAATTATTACAAGATTAAAACAATTTAGTTATATCTACCAAAAACAATATTAAGACTGTATTTCACTTGATGATGGTATGGTATCTTTAGAATATTCTTAACCGCTCATAAGTTAAATGTTGTGTAGACTTCTTTGGAATAAAAGAACATTGTGTTTTAAAAGACTGAACACAATAAATATTATTAATATGGATTGTTTTTATATACTAAAGGGTGTTTTTTTAAGCCCGATAGAACTTGAAATTGTAAAAAATAACACAAAAAATTAAATTGTAATCAAAATTTTTTTTTTATTCGAAAGATCAATACGTGACATTAACATTTGAAAATGATTTCGGGCATATGGGCACCGCGGCTGTTCTTGACGAAGCGCATTCTGGACGTCCAATTTTGGGCCACTTTTTCCAGCACTGCTGGCCGTATGTCACGAATAACACGAACAATGCTGGCCTCCAAGGCGTCAATTGTTGCTGGTTTATCAGCATAAACCAGTGACTTCACGTAGCCCCACAGGAAATAATCGAGAGGTGTCAAATCGCACGACCTTGGAGGCCAATTGACAGGTCCATTTCTCGAAATCAACTTATCGCCAAATTTTGATTTCAATAAGTCGATGGTTGCGTTCGCCGTATGGCACGTAGCGCCATCCTGTTGAAACCACATCTCCTCCGGATCAATGTCATCCATATTTTCAAACAAAAAATTATTGATCATGGTGCGGTAACGATCTCCATTGACCGTAACGCGAGCTCCGGCCTCATTTTTGAAGAAATAAGGTCCGATGATGCCACCAGCGTGAAAACCGCACCAAACGGTGCATTTTTCTGGATGTAATGGAGTCTGTAGGGTCTCTTGTGGATTGGTCTCGCTCCATATGCGGCAATTTTGCTTATTAACAAACCCGTTAAGCCAAAAATGCGCCTTATCGCTGAACACAATTTTGCGATAAAATTGGACGTCCAGAATGCGCTTCGTCAAGAACAGCCGCGGTGCCCATATGCCCGAAATCTTTTTCAAATGTTAATGTCACGTATTGATCTTTCGAATAAAAAAAAAATTTTGATTACAATTTAATTTTTTGTGTTATTTTTTACAATTTCAAGTTCTATCGGGTTAAAAAAAACACCCTTTACATATGTATGTACACAATAAATGCATGTATGCTTAAAATCAAAGCAAATGATTGAAAAAAAGTATTTTAATTAAAAGGTTGTGTGAGAATTTCCTGTATTAAATACACTGAAAGAAATTAAAATTTTGTTTAAAAAGTCAAAATTTAACAACTGAAATAGCATTATACTGATAGTTCTTTTCGTGGACCCCTCATATGAGCAAACATTTTACTTGTGAGGACAATTGATTTACACTTGGAATAGATGCTCCAGTCAGCAAATAGTTATTCGGATTATTATAGTAAAAAACAAATTTTTTTTTCTTAAAGCGATACGTCCTTTCAAGAATTTAAAAATACTGGCATTATGGATGATGCAATGTTCTATAATTAATGTATCTTCCTGAACATAAAGAGATTATTTACTCCTTTAACCCCTTCACTCCTTTAACAAAACCATAAAATGGTCATTCCAATATATACGGCCTTTCGCTGACTGCCTGGGCTTATTTAATTGTCTTCTTAACCTAGTTTAACACTGGACGGTGTTACTTCCCGCAAACCGGTGTTGGATATTGCTGTGGACCAGAATATGTGTAGAATTATCCGTTAGAATTGGTTGACAAAAACTTAAATAGATTGAAAATCACGTAAGTATTTCACTAGCGTGGATATGACGTTAATTTATTTTATTCTGATTCAATATGGATTCAATATGGATATGCTGTCTAAATAACAAAAATTAATTTCGTCAATGTGATTTTGGTCTTGTAGCGTGAAATTTTGTAAACGTTTGAACTTATTCGAATTGGTTTTCTTTTGCAGATGTTTATCTTACTTAGCATTTACACATGAAAGTAATTTCATGAAATTCGCCATACACTCACACTTCTTCACTAACACACTCACATTTATTTTAATTTCCACTCAGATTTCAACGATTTTTTAAGAAAGTAAATTTTGACGTTTTCATGAAAGTAAAGTGACAAATGGTAAACACTGTTGCCTACTAATAAAACTTGTACAAATTTACAGGATTGTGATAAAATAATAATTGTAAATATAACTTATTTTTGTGTAAATGAAAATATTTATAATATTTATTCTTCAAATATACATCAAGAATAATATGAATGTAATTTTAAAACAATAATTTTATTAAAAATTAACAAAAATTATTTTTTTTTCAACTATGGCCTTTTAAATTTGTGTATGAAATATTCTTGGTAACTCTAAAGGTAGTAAAAACAAGTAAGAGCACTATATTCGGCTGTGCCGAATCTTTTATACCCACCACCAATTTTGTGTACATTTGAAGCACAATATTTATTATTTTGTTAATCGCTATGGAATAATCTCTTTATAATAAAATATGTATCACTTTCTTTGTAGAGGGTTAAATTTTAAGGGCCCATGTTGAAGGTGAACTAAACCTAGTCTTTAAATTTATTTTCTGCATTTCATTTGACATTTCTCAACCTCAAACTTACTCAATTTGATCCGTGGAAAGATACGCAAGTGAGCAACGCTTTAAAGTTATTCAGGTTTTTAAAAAATGGGCGTTAAAATCAAAATGCATTTTGTGCACTTCGTAATTCTCTTGATCAACATAATCGTTCAAATTCGTCCAAAATCGGGAGAATTGTAAAAAATATTTAAATTTCTGCAAAACAGGTCTGTATAAAATGTTAGAAAATCTGTGAATGCCTTCTTAGTTCGTTGAATGGGAACCACTGCTGGTTTTTGCGATAGTGTGGCAAAAGAGCAGTCAACGTCGCCTCATCATCATGCCCAACAATTGAGCATCAACATTGTCATTGAAAATTTGGACCATCAGATAGAGGAGTGGCGCCAAGGATGGGGGGGGCATTTGGCCAATATTTTGTTAAATACATAATTAAACCATACAAATATTATAATTACAAAAAAAAATTTTATAATATCCTAAATCCTTAAAATTTAACCACCCTTTATAACTTTGATATGCTACTAAAATGCTTTTGTAAATGTAGTCTTTCAATGAAAGTGGGCGTTAAAGTAGGCGTGTCAATAAAGTTTCTGCTAATAAACACAACTTAGATATTTCCATACAGTCCTTTATTTTCCCAACAACTTTGTCAATAGAGAAATTACATGAATTTTAGATAAACCGTTATATGGGAGGTAGGCGTTAAAGTGGTAGTGTCACCTAAACTTTTTAGCACAACAATTGCATTGATTAGAAGGATATACCTAGCAAATTTTATCATCATACCTCTAATTTTGGCGGTTTTATGAGCTTTTAAATTTCATTAACGGTAGATAACGGGAAAAGTGGGCGTTATAGTAGGCGTGTTAAAGTTGTTTTGCGAATGAGTACAACTTAGGTGTTTCAATATAGCCCTCTGTTATTCCAAAATCTTTATTAATAGAGAAATTATATGAATTTTAGGTAAAACGTTACATGGGAGGTGGGCGTAAAAGTGGGCGTGGAACATTGATTTTCCGTGTCAAAAAAGCATCTCACCAAAAAGCAAAGTGTGCAAAATTTCAGAGTCGTACATCCAATTTTGTTGCTTTTATGACGTTTTTGTTTTTAAATATACCGAAAAATACACTGTGCGGTATAAATTTTCGTACATTTTGATCGATAACTCCTCTCCTAATGCATAGATTTAGATAATTTTCGGGGAAAAATATTGTTTGTACTCACGATATATATATTTGGAGTTTCATGAGTCTACGTTAATGCGTTTGGACACAATTCCATTTTATTCGATGTTCGAAGGACACGGTTTTTTCGACCTACTCTTGCTTTTCGAGCTATAACTCTATTCCTAATATTCCGATTTAGCCCATTTTCAATACCAAACAAACCTTGTCTATAAGAAAGATTCTGGCAAAATTTGAGCCCCCTAGCTTTTTCGGTGCGACCTCTATCGTGCTTTCAACAGACGGACAGATGGACAGACGGACGGACATAGCTATATCGTCATCAAATCAAACCCTGATTCAGAATATGTATACTTTATGGGGTCTAAAATGGATATTTCGATGTGTTACAAACGGAATGACAAAATGAATATACCCATTACCATTTTTTTGGTGGCGGGTATAAAAATGGAGCCAAATTAAGCGCATCAATGTAAAATGTATAGCAATTATTGCGACTCTTCGCTTCGACGACATTTTTAAAATGAAATTTCACTTTCCTGTGTAAACGCAAAAGAAATTTAGTTCAAAGTAGTCTATTTCATAGAAATTTTTATTTATAATACGTATACAGAAATCTCATGAAATCACTTTCATGTGTAAATGCAGAGTTAAGTTTCACAGAAAAGCTCATTACACTAACACTAACAGATTTCAGTTTCAGATTGCATATTGGGCTATAAATGACTGAGAAGGGAGCTATCGTCGGCATAATCAAGATATTCACTTATTCACGTAGATTTTTTCATTACCATGATACGACAAGATAACACATCTTATGAATCCACTAATATAGTTGTTGTAATTATCCATTTCGGATCTCTATATTTTCGAATTACCTTAAAATTGTTTCTGGGTAAAATACTGAGTGATTTTTTAACCGTAGTAAGAGCTCCATATTCACCACCAATTTTGTGTACTTTTATAGCTCAAAATTTATTATTTTGTTATTAACAGGAATCGCTATGGAATAATCTCTTTATACTAGAATATGTATCACTTTCTTTGTATAACTTCGATATGCTAGTAAAATGTTTTCGTAAATTTAGTCTTTCAATAAAGTAGGTTAAAGTTAAGTAGGCGTGTCAATATAGTTTTTGCCTATAAATACAACTCAGATATTTCAATGTAGTTCTTTATTATTCCAAAAACGTGTCACATTTATTTTACAATAAAAAAGCCTTTGACCAAGAAGCGATGTTTACAAAATTTCAGAATCGTACATTTAATTTTGTCAGTTTTATATTTTTTTTTTGTCAGGAAGAATATATTCGAAGTTTCGTGACTCTACGTTAATGCGTTTGGACACAATTTTGTTTTATTCGATGTTGGAAGGACATGGTTTCTTTGACCTACTCTTGTATTACGAGCTATAACTCTCTTCCTAAGATTCCGAATTAGCTCATTTTCAATACCAAACAAACCTTGTGTATAAGAAATATTCTGGCTATATTTGTGCCCCTAGCTTTTTCGGTCCGACCGACCTCTATCGTGCTTTCAACAGACGGTCGGACATAGCTAGATCGTCATAAAATGAAACCCCTATTTAGAATATTTATACTTTATGGGGTCTAAAATGGATATTTCGATGTGTTACAAACGAAATGACAAAATGAATATACCCCCACCATTTTCTTGGTGGCGGTTACAAAAAAAAAAACATTTTAAAAAGTGAATGAAGTAAAAGTTTCCTGCGTCTACGTCATAGATAGTCAATCCGTGAAACCTGCTTTTAATTGGCCGCATGTAAGATTAATTAATCACTAAATTCATTCTCCATAGATTCATAGTATCGCTTTCCGAGAAACTGTCTTGTTAAAACTACATATCAGCCAATTTAAATTTTTTTCCATTTTGGGCAAGAAAGCCCATCATTCCATGGTACCTTTCAAATGATCGAATAACATACTTTTGCCGATTATGTTCCTTAAAATGACAATAAAATACAATTGTCTTGTTAAGTTGTTCGATAGTTGAATGTTCCATATACAATTTTCTAAGCCTTAATAGTGACTTAATTAAATAATTTCTTTCTATTTATCTCTGTGTATAGTCTAGGGTTAAATATAATTTGCTTTGTTTAGTTTTTTTCCAAGGTATTGCTGTTTCTTTATACACATAATCACATACCTTTATAAAATACAATGGAATCTTTTAAGATTCTAATTTTTGCAAATATTAAATATTCACTTGTAAAATAAACGTATGCACGAGAATGTGTTTATTATGCAGCGAACCATAACCATGCTATTTTATTGTATGTTTCTACTTCTTTATTATAATAAAATACACACATTTGAAAAAAAATCGTAAATTATTACAAATAGATGTGATTTATCAAGGCAGGTTGAATGCAGAGAGAAAAATTATTTTTGGAAAGCGAAATTGACATCGACGTCCTGGTTGGTTGGTTACCGTGGTAGTTCGCTGCACGCAAACAGTCAAGTAGAGTCTGTATGACTCCGTTTTGACAGGACCACATCACTCGTCAGCTCCAATGTATCTCAGAATAAATCCAAGAGGAGGTAAGATACTAGATCCACCCCGTGTCCGTGAGGTATCTCAGTTGATAATTGAGTCTAACTTCAGATATCGCAGAAAGGCCCAGAAATCTGTGTCTTTTAGCCGCCAGTATAGGAAATTCGCAGAAAAGGTGGACGTACTATTTGTTATTATATTATAAATAAGCGTCTCTGAACGTTAGATTCAACAAAATGTATTTTTCTTGCTAATATCTAAGCAGGTAAAATATACTTATATTTCGCCTAAGTTAAGGTTCTCACTTTAGAACTAACTTAACTCACCAATAAATGTAAAGGGTGTCTTTTTACCATTTGATTTTTCTACGTATATTTCTTTCAAGATCGTGACATGTAGCAATACCAAAAATGCTTAGTAAGGTTGCCATTTCACCGTGTATAGACAAAAAAAAGAACAACGCGTGTAAACCATCGAATTTTATTATTAAGAAATTTCGTGCTGTGTGAGAAAAGTGTTTTGGTAATTACATATGTAAGTTTTTTTTTTTATCAGTTTCACTTAGACACTATCTAACCCGGTGCGCTTTGCTTGCATGGTAGTTTTTGTTTTTTCTACGTTTATGAAGGTAGGATTGTACAATTAAGGACTATTGATTCCAGGTGAGACTAAAAATGTTATGGGCGACCAAAAAGGTATTTTTTTAATTTTTATGGTACTTTTTGTATTTTTAACGTTCGCGAAGCTAGGATTTTGAAATTAGTGACTATAAATACAAGGTGAGACTAAAAATTTTATGCGCGACCAAAAAGGTACTTTTTTGAATTTTAATTGTAATTTTTTTTAACGTTAATGAAGGTAGGATTGTACAGCCAAGGACTTTTGATTCCAGGTGAGACTGAAAATGTTAGCTAGAATTTCGAAATTAGTGACTATTAATACGAGGTGAGACTGAAAATGTTATGGGAGACCACAAAAGTGTTTTTCTGAAATTTTATGGAACTCTTTGTATTTTCTACGTTTATGAAGCTAAAATTGTAAAATAAATGATTACTTTTTCATGTTGAGAATTAAAATGATATTGGCGACACAAAAAAGCCTTTTTGCATTTTTATTGAACCATTTGTATTTTTACGTTTGTGAACATAGATTCTTAAAATTAGTGCTTATTGATGCGAGATCTAACTCCTAATATTATGGACGACCAAAATTACTTTTTCTCTTTTTATATATTTTGTATACATAGAATTCTGAATGTAGGTAATAGTAAACCAAGTGGAAGTTTTAGTGAAGGAAAAAATTTTACTTTTATTATTTTTAGGGTCACTTTTGCAAATTATGAGTCTTAATTTTTAAAACTCAGTAGCATTGATCTTGCTCTTAGTTAGGAAATATATGCCCGATATATTCTTTTCGACTTTTTATTTTTCTAAGTAAATTGAATCAGAGATACAAATTTTCATAAATTGAACCAAAAATATTTAATAACTAAAAATAGAACTTGAGTATTCAATAAATAGTAAGAACTGCGCTATCGAAGTAGCGGGTTAAATGCTTGTTTATATAAATACTTAGTTGTTTTATATATGCATGTGTAATTTTAATGTTTATAAAATAGATTTTTTTATTGATTGATTGATGATTATAACACTACTTCTGCTCCGATTGTAATCATTTTTGTCTGTAATAAGGAAATTGTCGTCAAAATTGCTCGTACAAAGTTTCATTTAAATTTCGTTTATAATTTCCTGTATATGACATAAAATGTGCCGAATCTGAAAACACCCTTCACCATCATGTACATAGCTATAATCCCACATCGTAGCTTAGCCTAGATTTCAATTAAATAATACGCAATTTTTCTTTATTATTTCTGACGCCATCCATGATTTTGAATTTTAAATAATTAACTGTATTCTACTAGTCAAGCTCTTTCAATTAGTACCCATATTGTTGGGGTGAAAAAAAATTCGCTCCGCCATTTTGTTTCAGACGTCATCTTCGATTTTACACTTTTTTATGGTTTACTACATTGTACTGGTCGACCGTATTTTTATATGCTTCACCTGTTGTGCACAAGAGTATGTATAGCTTTGTGATTCCGTTTGTAATTTCTACAATTTACATTTTCAACCCCATAAAGAATATATATCTTCTGAAAGCTTGTGAATAGAGAAGTCGATTAAGCCTAATTCGTCTGTCCGTGGGTTGTTTAAAATCAACTATTAGAAGAAACTATATGTTCCGTAGACCTGTGTATGATATCAATCTCTTGAAAATATCCGGGAATGAATTGCTATTTAAATTAGCACAATCGCCTCATAATTTTCTGAGATATGAACAAATAAACACGACTGCCTCTGTTTTTTTTTTCCATATTTTTACCACCAAAATTAAAAATTTTCAGCCATACAATAATTTTTAGATACCTTTGCTACTATTTATAGATATAATATACGTCTAGAAGTGTTCAAGAAAAATTTTGGATAAAGCGTGTTCTAATCGGTAAAGTTATAGGCAAAAAAATTTTATATATATATATGTATGTATTTCAAAAATTTACAAACTAAAATCAAATTCTTTCAGCTTCCAGACAACCGAGAGAGTCAATATTGGAATCATCTAAAAGGACTTGAATAGCGCAATATAAGCACTATAAAAAAATTAAAATTTATGTTGGCCGTCACTACAAAATGGCGGACAATAAATTTATATATGAGCCAAATCTGGTATTTTTAAATCTAACTTCTTGAACCCCCACAATATTGGTATCAAATGAGAGGGCTTGACCAGTAGAATACAGTAAATTTAAAAAAAAATGTAAAATCCAAGATGGTGTCTAAAACAAAATGTCGGAAAAATTTTTTTTAACCCCTTCAATATGGGTATTAAATGAAAGCGCTTGACTAGTAAAATACAGATAACTACGTACAAATTCAAAATCGAGGATGGCGTCGGAAATAAAGAAAAATGGCTTATAAAATGAAATATAGGTTAAGCTTCAATGTGGGATTATACCCATGTACATGATGATGAAGGCTATTATCAAATTCGGCACGGCCGAATATAGCACCCTTACTTGTTTTATATTAATATCGTGGGGGTTAAAGAGGGCAAAGTCGTAACTACTCTGTTTGAAAAATATATTCTATTCATATCTAACTATATTTTAATACTCAAGCCCTTTCATTTGATTCCAATATTACTCTTTTGGTTGTATTGAAACTAAAAAATATCTATTTTTGTTTGCAAATTTAAAGGGAAAACACCGAAGCAGTTGTACTTTGGTTCTTATATCTCAGTTGGTTTCAAAGCGATTCGCTACTTTTTCTTAGAAATATTTTCCGATATTACAACTTATGATTTGCCAATAAATTTGCTGATAAGTGACCAATTTCTCCAAAATTTTTCATGAGTATCTCTAGAGACATACCAAATTTATAAATAGTCACAACCTGGCCGTGTTAGACGGATAGTGCTTAATCGACTACCCTATTCATAAGCTTTCAGAAAATATATACTTTATGGAGTCGGAAATGAATATTGTAGAAATTTCACACAGAATGACAAACCTATATATACCCTTTTACAACGTCGTCTGAAGGGTATACAAATTTTGGCCCACGTATTTGTTTGCAGATTTAATTAATAATAGTTTAAGGAATGCATATTTAGTTTTTTTATTAGTCTCAACTGGGATTCGAACATACGTTCATCCAGTTTGTATGAATGTGTTTTGAGAAGATAGTTTCTTCATCATAACTCAGTTACGGAACGATTTTCTGTTTTTCAATATCGATCTGCTTCAGAATATTTCTGATATTTTAATACCACATAAATGATGTTAGGGGCCTTCAAAAAACTAATTTCAACATAAACACAGACAAACGAATATTGCTTAATCGACTTCACTAGTAATAAGCTTTCAGATAATATATACTTTATACTTTATGTCATACGGAATGACCCTGTGAAGGTTAAAAAACATGCAGTGTATTAGAGGCTTTAACTAAGTTGCAACGGCATGCTTAAACAGTATGTTTGAGTTGGCATAACATGGTATAACAACTTGTTTGTATTTTTACAAAAATTGTTGAATTGTTTAGAACTGCTTTTCAATTCGAAATATCAGTAAGTAGTATTGATTAGGAACGAGTGTCTAAATAAAAAGATGTGAATAGTATGAGTAAATAAAGGTAGTAGTAAGTAGTGGAGTTATTCTTTTTAAATGCGTAACATGTAAAGAAGACAATAATTAGCTAAGCAACTGGGACTACCTTATAAAGCAATATTGCTGGAGCTTTATTATAAAAAAAACAAAGCTTTAAAGAAATTCATATCATTATTAATTTTTAATGAATATTTAGCGTTAGACTTTAGCGTCTGACATTAATCAATACATAAGTATGTATGTATGTACACATCTTTAAGACATAAGAGGTATTAAAATATCAGAAATATTCGGGAGTAGATCGGTATTGAAAATCAGAAACATCGGTACATAAACAACTGAGATATGAGCAAAAACCCACGACCACCTCGATTTTCTTTTCATAAAAACAACATTACAACAACAACATACATACATACAAACGTGTATACTGGTTAGAGAAAACGTGGCATCGAATCCCAGCTGAGGCAAAAAAATTTTTTTTTAAATTTTTTTAAAACTTTTTTTTTAATTTTTTTTTTATTTTTTTTTTATTTTTTATTTAATATATTATATATATTTTTATTATTATTTTTTTTTATTTTTTTTTTTTAATTTTTTTTTTATTTTTTTTTTGTTTTATATATATTATATATGTATATAATAATTTTTTTTTTTTTTAATTTTTTTTTTTTTAAATTTTTTTTTTATTTTTTATTTTTTTTTTTTGTTTTTTTTAACATACATACGTGAATTTACTGTTATTGCATGACTACACGTTGTGAAGGGTATATACGATTCGGCACGGCCGAATATAGCGCTTTTACTTGTTATATGTATGTACGTATTTCATATGGGATGAATGGTGACACAAACTACTGTTATTGCATGACTACACGTTGTGAAGGGTATATAAGATTCGGCGCGGCCGAATATAGCGCTCTTACTTGTTTTTGTTCGTTTTGTATTCGTATCCCATTAACAACTTTTTATTTATTTGTAATGAAAATGACTATAATGTTTTACATAGAGTCGATCAATAACCTTTTTATACCCGCCACCAAAAAAATGGTGGGGGTATATTCATTTTGTCATTCCGTTTGTAACACATCGAAATATCCATTTTAGACCCCATAAAGTATATATATTCTGAATCAGGGTTTGATTTGATGACGATCTAGCTATGTCCGTCCGTCTGTTGAAAGCACGATAGAGGTCGCACCAAAAAAGCTAGGGGGCTCAAATTTTGCCAGAATCTTTCTTATACACAAGGTTTGTTTGGTGAGCTAAATCGGAATATCAGAAAGAGAGTTATAGCTCGTAAAGCAAGAGTAGGTGGAAAAAACCGTGTCCGTCGAACATCGAATAAAATCGAATTGTGTCCAAACGCATTAACGTAGACTCATGAAACTTCGAATAAATATTTCCTGAATACAAGGAATATTTCTCACCGAAAATTATCTAAATCTATGCATTAGGAAAGGAGTTATCGATCAAAATGTACGAAAATTTATACCGCACAGTGTATTTTTCGGTATATTTAAAAACAAAAACGTCATAAAAACAACAAAATTGGATGTACGAACCTGAAATTTTGCACACTTTGTTTTTTGGCGAAAGGCTTTTCTGTAACGGAAAATCAATGTGCCACGCCCACTTTAACGCTCACCTCCCATGTAACGTTTTACCTAAAATTCATATAATTTCTCTATTAATAAAGATTTTGGAATAATAAAAGACTATATTGAAACACCTGAGTTGTGCTCATTAGCAAGAACAATTTTGACACGCCTACCATAACGCCCACTTTTCACGTTATCTACCGTTAATGAAATTTAAAAGCTCATAAAACCGCCAAAATTAGAGGTATGATGATAAAATTTGCTACTTTTATCCTTCTAGTAAATTTTATTACTGTGCCAGAAAATTAGTGTGCCACGCCCACTTTTACGCCCACCTCCCATATAACGTTTTAACTGAAATTCATATAATTTCTCTATAAATAAAGATTTGGAAATAATAAAGGACTATATTGAAGCATCTAAGTTGTACTCATTAGCAAAAACAACTTTGACACGCCTACTATAACGCCCACTTTTCACGTTATGTACCGTTAATGAAATTTAAAAGCTCATAAAACCGCCAAAATTAGAGGTATGATGATAAAATTTGCTACGTATATCCCCCTAGGTAATGTCGTTACTGTGCCAGAAAATTAAGGTGCCACGCCCACTTTTACACCCACCTCCCATATAACGTTTTACCTAAAATTCATATAATTTCTCTATTAATAAAGATTTTGGAATAATAAAGGGCTATATTGAAACACCTAAGTTGTACTCATTCACAAAAATAACTTTGACACACCTACTATAACGCCCACTTTTCACGTTATCTACCGTTAATGAAATTTAAAAGCTCATAAAACCGCCAAAATTAGAGGTATGATGATCAAATTTGCTAGGTATATCCCCCTAAGCAATTTCATTACTGTGCCAGAAAATTAAGGTGCCACGCTCATTTTTACGCCCACCTTCCATATAACGTTTTACCTAATATTCATATAATTTCTCTATTAATAAAGATTTTGGAATAATAAAGGGCTATATTGAAACACCTAAGTTGTACTCATTCGCAAAAACAACTTTGACACGCCTACTATAACGCCCACTTTTCACGTTATCTACCGTTAATGAAATTTAAAAGGTCATAAAACCGCCAAAATTAGAGGTATGATGATCAAATTTGCTACGTATATCCTTCTAATCAATGTAATTGTTTTGCCAAAAAGTTTAGGTGACACGGCCACTTTAACGCCTACCTCCCATATAACGGTTTATCTTAAATTCATGTAATTTCTTTATTGACAAAGTTTTTGGGAAAATAAAGGACTATATTGAAATATCTAAGTTGTTTTTGATAGTAGAAACTTTATTGACACGCCTTCTTTAACGCCCACTTTCATTGAAAGACTAAATTTACAAAAGCATTTTAGTAGCATATCGAAGTTATAAAGGGTAGTTAAATTTTAAGGACCGATGTTGAATTTAAATAAAACACAAATTATTTAGGATATTATTATTATTTTTTTTTGTAATTATAATATTTGTATGGTTCAATTATGTATTTAACAAAATATCGGCCAAATGGCCCCCCCACATCCTTGGCGCCACTCCTCTATCTGATGGTCCAAATTTTCAATGACAATGTTGATGCTCAATTGTTGGGCATGATGATGAGTCGAGGTTGACTGCTCGTTTGCCACACTATCGCAAAAAACCGCAATGGTTCCCATTCAACGAACTAAGAAGGCATTCACAGATTTTCTAACATTTTATACAGAACTGTTTTGCAGAAATTTAAATATTTCTTACAATTCTCCCGATTATGGACGAATTTGAACAATTATGTTGATCAAAAGAATTACGAAATGCATTTTGATTTGAAAGCCCATTTTTATAAAAAACCTGAATAACTTTAAAGCGTTGCTCATTTTCGTATCTTTCCACGATTCAAATTGAGTAAGTTTGAGATTGAGAAATGTCAAATGAAATGCAGAAAACAAATTTAAAGACTAGGTGTAGTTCACCTTTAACATGGGCCCTTAAAATTTAACCACCCTCTACAAAGAAAGTGATACATATTTTATTATAAAGAGATCATTCCATAGCGATTAACAAAATAATAAGTATTGTGCTTTAAATGTACACAAAATTGGTGGTGGGTATAAAAGATTCGGCACAGCCGAATATAGTGCTCTTACTTGTTTGGTTTTTGCTTCGTTGCTGTGAATTGGATTGTACCAGAACAGAATAGAAGAAAACAAAAAGTGATTTTTTGTGTGTGTTTTGAGCGAATGAGTATTTGTTTGATTGCAGCATGAATGGGCGTAGAACGGAAATACTGCAACAACGTATTAATCGTTGCACAGAGGAGTATTTGACCTGAAAAGCTGGCCAAAATTATTTTTTTGTTTTTTGAATTAAAAGTTCTAGTTTTTTGATAGTTTTAGGTGAAGTATGATATTAGAAATCTAGTGGCAGATTTTGAAAAAATTACACTGCGCAACAAAAGTACACTGCGCAAAAAAAATTTTGTGTCTCTGCTAGAAAAAAAAGTATGTGGACGATATTGATTTTGATGCCCTTAATTCAAATCTGTTTTCCGTTTTTCTCTAGTACGTAAGGATTTTCTGTTAAAGGCGTCGCATATTTCACTCTCTAAGTCGTTGGGTTGCCTAATATATTTTGTCATAACTTTAAAACGGATTCTACGATTTTAATAGCAGGAAGATCAGAAGATGCACCGGAAAATTCTGCTTAAACTAACCAAACACATTTCTTTTCTATCTATTACTATTTTGGAGTTATTAAAAATTTAATGGCGAAAAAAAAATTTTTCCTGCAAAATTTGTCAAATTTTTTGTTTAAAATTTATATTTTTAAGATTTTTCCAAAAGCCACATTCCTAAGGAATAAAAGTCGGTATAAATAGTAAAACTCAATTAACAAATGTTGATTTCAAAGGTTTAAACTCATTCTTAACAGACTGTATGTACATGCATACATATGATTTACGGTCTAATTAAAAAAAAAAATTTTTTTTTGAAAATTGTAAGGCTCTTATGAAACAGTATTTTTTTATGAAAAAAGGCTTTATTATATTTATATTATTTAATACTTAATATACGGAAAAGTTAAACTAATAAAAATTCCTTAATAATTATTATGTCGTTTGTATTATATCCTCGTTAGCTGCATCACCGGTGTCAGGAAGAAGAAGTGTGATGGTTTCTGATGAAAAAGCTTTTTTTATTAATCCGTTCTCTTTGCGTACTGCAGCTTATAAAAGGGTCACTGCCCATAAATAGCCTATTCAAGACATCTCGATTCGTATCGCTTCTGCTGAATTTCCTCGAATAATTCGTAAGATTTAATCGTAAGTGCTTATTTCTGGCCTCGGCAGCTTCTTCTGACAATTGGATGGTAGCCTGATACCTGGGTGCCCATGTATTTTTTATGTACCTGTATTTATTCTTTGTAAACTTATTTTTGTGATAAATGCTTTTAATAATTATTCGTATTAGGTACGTATATTTATTTTTTTAAACATATAATGTTTTGTAGAGCAGGTATATAAAAATATCTTGTATGGGGATTTGTGGGACATTCCCTTATAACTATTATCGATAATAAAGAATTTGTGAAATTTATAATTATTTATAGGCAGGTATTAACATTGTGAAGTGTTAAAAGTGATGTGAATAACAGTTGAATAATAATTCAATAATAATTCAAAATATATTAAAGTTTATGACGACATAAATGTGCCTGATGAGCAAAAATAGAAGAAATGTGAACATTTAAAAAAATCGTCAAAAATAATGGCGCAAACTTGCGCAAACTTTTTTTGTTTCTAAAATTAGAGATTCCGAGTTTTATTGTGGTATCAAACATAATTCGTAGAGATGCTAACCTCGCTTTCAAAAACCTCTTCTTTTTCTTTTTTTTGCAAAAAAAAGTGTATAATTTTTTTTTTTAGCTTTTGAACGAATTGTTCCAACATGAATATTCAACATATTTAAAATTTTTTTTCTTTTTTTAATAACTTTTGATCAAACCTTTCAGCGAAAAAAAAAATCATTGTTAAACCTTTATTCGTTTAGCCGTAAAAAAATATCATAAAAACATCCAGAAACCGAAAAAAACATTTAAATCTCATATAATTTTCTTCACTTTCCTGACTTTAGCAGGGTCTCAGAGCTACAAATCGCAACTAAAAGTCTTAAAAATTTGCAATAAAATGTAAAATATTTTTGTCTGTCGAGCTGCGTACTTAGTTCTTAAGAATTCTTAAAATTCAGTTTTGCCTTTTTGGCCAGCTTTTCAGGTCAAATACTCCTCTGTGCGTTGCTACAATATTTTGTTTAATTTTTTGTTTTTGTAAATTCTTAAAAATCTGCTTTTAAATATAAATATTTAATCATATAATGCCAATACGAATTATCACTTTTATATGGTGGTGGCCTTTATGACAACAAAAGAAACTGAAAGAAACCGTGTGAATGCGAGATACCTACCTCAAATAAATAAAACCTTTTATTATACCCTTCACACAGTGAAAAAGGGTATATATAGCTTTGTCATTCCGTGTGAAATTTCTACAATTTTCATTTCCGCCCCATAAAGTATATATATTCTGAAAGCTTATGAATAGGAGAGTCGATTAAGCTCCGTCAGTCTGTCCGTGTGTATGTTGAAATCAACTTTTTGAAAGCCCCCGACATCAACAAGACCTGCGTGAGGTAGTAAAATATCAATAATATTTGGGAGCAGATCGGTATTGAAAATCAGAAAAATCTGTACATAAACAAGTGAGATATGAGCAAAAACCCACGACCACCTCGTTTTATTTTTACAACAACACACACCGGATGAACGTAGGTTCGAATCCCAGTTGAGACAAAAAAATTTTTTTTTTATTTAAATATTTTTATTTATTTTTCTTTTAATACATACATACATAAACTTAATTTATAGTTTTACAATGGTACGTTTTTGAGCGGATAAAATCATTATAAAGAAAAAGAATAATAAAACATATATGGCTGTATGCAAAATAAAAATTTAATAGCTACTTATACATCGCACACAACGAGCTATTAACTAGAATGTTTTTTTGGCCTAATAGCTTGTTAGCAGGAACCTTATTCATAATGAATTCATATCTGTCAAACAAGATGTATAAAGTCAACTCTGAATTTGAATGATGCCACTCGAAATAATTGTTTTATTCCGTAGATGGCATCATTTTTTGTAAAAAATTAACTTTGAAAGCTATTATTTTTGTATTTTCCCTATCAAATAAAAATAAGTGAAATAAACAAATTTGGAAATGAATAATACAAAGTTAAGCAAAAGATTACCAAATTGGGAGCAGGATGATAAGGTAATAAGTATATTTTGTTTTGTTCTATACTAACATACATACATATGTATGTACTTGCAGAATTTGTTATCACAGCTTGTGTTGGAAAAACTGGAGATAATAGAAAACGCAAAGATAGACACGAACACTAATAAAAAGAAAAGGGATGCTTGGAACAGCATTGGCGACCTTTTTAATAAAGTTTCAAAAACCACTAGGAACATAGATCAACTACAAAATCAGTGGCGCAAAACCAAAACGCAAACTAGATCAAGAAACTCAGCTTATATGAAACAAATAAAACAGACAGGCGGTGGGCCGCAACCTAAAGCTTTGAGCAGTTTTGATGAGGAGTTAACATCCCGTCTGCCTAAGCAATTTGAGCAGGATTATAATATATTCGACAGTAATTCATCAGCAGTTGATAAATTATCACCAAACCTGCCAAGCAACGAAACGTATTCATTGATAAGTGACGATGAAATACTAGAAGAACCTGATGGACAACCTTCAAATGAAACTTCTAAATCAAACGTAGTTAAAAATAAAAGGAACGACAAGTGTAATGAAACCTCTAAACGAATCAAACTCCTTGATGTGAGCATAAAACAAAAAGAGTTAGAAATGGAGTATACGAAAAAAGAGTTCAAAACAAAAATAATTACCTTACAAGAAAAAGAGAAAGCAATGAAACTACAAATGGAACAGATGAAGGAAGAACATGAATTAAAAATTGAAAAGCTTAAACTAGAAATGCATAATGTAAAGAAAAGTGGTTTTTTTACTTAAAAAGTCCCCTCATATTTTCAACTGGAGTATAACCAAAAATGTTCCAAGATTAAAGTACAAAGTTTTTTTAACAGCAAATGCTTGACTATTAACTTAAACTTGTATTTTGCACTTAAAAGTCTGATGTAAATTTTAAAATAATATATGTATTTATATTTTTTATATTATTTTAAATGTCAATATAAAATGCCTTAAATATCTACGCGAAAATTTGTTATTTTTTATATTATTTCTTTTTAATTATTCTATAAAAACAATTTTTAATTTTTTTAATTTCTGTTCATTTATTTATTTTTAACAAATTAAAGAAAATTAATGAAATAAAAAATTAATAAAAACAAAAAACTGTAAATCACTAATTAATAATTTTGGGTTTTTAAAAATGTTGGTCGATGTAGGTGGAACGTGAAATAGTTTCATTAACAAAATCGTTTTGTAAACTTTCATTAGGCATATTTGAATGATTTAGATCTTCAAAATTTTCATCTGTAAAAAGAACAGGTTAAAGCATTTTTTAAATTTAAATCTTTAAATTTACCAAAATCGTCCTCTTTAAACATAATAGATAAGTTATGGAGAACTGCTAATGCAACTATTAAAACCTTAGCGTTTTTTCTGGAAAGACGAATTTTTTCTAGGAGTATACGAAAGCGGCTTTTCCAAACTCCAAAAAGTCTTTCTATCACGTTTCTAGTTAGTATGTGGACTTTGTTGTACATCTCTTCTTTTCTGTCTTTTGGATTACGTACTGGTGTGAACAAGTAATGGGTACACTTGTATCCACCGTCTCCAGCCAGGCGTCCCATAAAATTGCCATTTTCAAATTTTTCCTTTATCTTACACTCATTAAAAATTCTGGAGTCGTGAGTGCTACCTCTGCAACAATCAACAATATCTGCTATTTTCAACGATGCATCACAAATCACCTGGAGAGAAAACACAAAAGTGATAAAGTAATAAAATTTTTAACAACCCACCTGAACGTTGTATGAAAAATAGCCTTTCCTGTTTACATAAAGTTGGGCATCGTCTCCTCCTGTTGCTTGTAGCCGAATGTGAGTGCAATCAATTGCACCTATAATCTTTTTAAATCCAGCTATTTTTTCAAATTCATTCATGACAATGATTTGACTCTCGGCTGTAGTTGGCATTTGAATTATTCTGTGGGATTTTTTAGCAAATGCTATTGAAACTTTCTTGCATATTCGACTCATTGTAGATTGGCTAAAGCCATGTAACTCGCCACAATCTTCTTGAATCTTGTTGCGACCCCAACATCTTAGAGCGGAAAGGACTTGAAGATATACCGGGATATGTCCACCTTTTTTTTTGCCACGCAAATCTTCCTTTACCATTTTAATTAATTTTTTGGCATTTGTTTTTGTAAATCGATATTTTTTACGAAATTCACTTTCCGTGTAGATTAAAAATGGGTTTTTTCTTTTTTTGTAACTTTTATTCAAACTAAAACGGCTCCGATCTCTTAAAAAGGCCAACGAGTCTAAATTATCAAGCGTTTCCATAATTTAGATGAAAAATTAAGTTTTGCTGCGAAAAAAACTTTTTAATTTTATTTACATAACCACTTTGACACAAAACAGCTGTTTTTCAACAGTTAATATGTCGATGTGTGTGATGTATACGTAGTTTAATAAATACGTGTGTTAATGTATTATGAATAAAACTAATGCTAGCAACTTGCTGCAAATCCTTATTGCATACGGCTAATAGTATATATGTATGTATGTACGCATTTATTTAAAGAAAACAAAATGTCACCGCGGCTTTCGCTGCCAACGTAGTCTGCGTGTGTGTAAAATACCTATGTACAGTGTTGCCACGACCAAAAAAAATTTACAACAAAAATTACTTCAAAAAGTAACCAAATAAAAAAAAAAGTAACCAAAATTAAAATATATTTGATTTATTTTAAATTTGTTTTACATTTTAATATAAAAAATATTTGTACTCTTTGAATGAATTATGAACTTAAAATAAACCAAAAATTCAAGTCTTACGTATCAAGTAACATTAAAAAACTTAAAGGTAATTTTATTACAAATAACGATAAATAAATAAAATTTTTATTTATTTTAAATTTTAATACAATATAAAAATATTTGTACTTGTATTTGTTTTTTAAAACAGTCATGTATTTTTTCGTACTCCAGAGTTGATCATTTGCTAAAAGAAATAGGGTTTCAAGTGCTAACAATGTTGTCTAAACATTGTCACTTAAACGAGACAATATGTTAAACGTACATATAAGAACATGATTTATAAATAAAACGTATTAAACACTACTGAATTTTGGGCTTTAAAAAAGTACCCAAAAAGGAAAAAAATACACATCTACACATTGGCAAAAAAATAACCAATTTTGGTTATAAATAACCAAAAATGGCAACGCTGCCTATGTACGCATATTCGTTCATACGTATGTTAATATTTCAATAGTGTTGGCTACTGCGTAACAACAGCTATAACTTTTATTCAACTTAGTGTGAGTGGTAGATACTTAAATAGTATTTGTTTTTATACCCTTCACACAGTGAACAAGTAAGAGTGCTATATTCGGCCGTGCCGAATCTTATATACCCTTCACAACGTGTAGTCATGCAATAACAGTAGTTTGTGTCACCATTCATCCCATATGAAATACGTACATACATATTAAAACATACATATATAAAAACATTCCATTGTAAAATTATAAATTCACGTATGTATGTTAAAAAAACAAAAAAAAAAAAAAAATTAAAAAAAAAATTTAAAAAAAAAAATTTAAAAAAAAATTTTTTTTAAAAAATTATTATATATATAACATATATAAAACAAAAAAAAAAATTAAAAAAAAATTAAAAAAAAAAATTCAAAAAAAAATAATAAAAATAAAATAATATATTAAATAAAAAATAAAAAAACAAATAAAAAAAAAATTTAAAAAAAATTTTTAAAAAATTGAAAAAAAATTTTTTTTGGCTCAGCTGGGATTCGATGCCACGTTTTCTCTAACCAGTATACACGTTTGTATGTATGTATGTTGTTGTTGTAATGTTATTTTTGTGAAAAAAAAACCGAGGTGGTCGTGGGTTTTTACTCATATCTCAGTTGTTTATGTACCGATGTTTCTGATTTTCAATACCGATCTACTCCCGAATATTTCTGATATTTTAATACATCATCCGAGTCCAAGCGATGTCGGGGGGCTTCAAAAAGTTGATTTCAACATACACACGGACAGACGGTCAGACGGACAGACTGACAGGGCTTAATCGACTTCCCTATTCATAAGCTTTCAGAAAATATATACTTTATGGGGTCGGAGATCAAAATTGTAGAAATTTCACACGGAATGATAAACCTATATATACCATTTTTCACTGTGTGAAAGGTATAAAAAGGGTATATATCGGTTTGTCATTCCGTGTGAAATTTCTACAATTTTTATTTCCGACCACATAAAGTATATATTTTCTGCAAGCTTATGAATAGGGGAGTCGATTAAGCTCTGTCAGTCTGTCCGTCTGTCCGTGTGTATGTTGAAATCAACTTTTTGAAGCCCCCCGACATAGGTTGGACCCGGGTAAGGTATTAAAATATCAGAAATATTCGGGAGTAGATCGGTATTGAAAATCAGAAACATCGGTACATAAACAACTGAGATATAAGCAAAAACCCACGACCACCTCGATTTTTTTTCACAAAAACAACATTACAACAACATACATACATACAAACGTGTATACTGGTTAGAGAAAACGTGGCATCGAATCCCAGCTGAGCCCAAAAAATTTTTTTTTTAATTTTTTTTTTTAATACTTTTTTTTATTTTTTATTTAATATATTATTTATATTTTTATTATTATTATACCCTTCACACAGTGAAAAAGGGTATATATAGGTTTGTCATTCCGTGTGATATTTCTACAATTTTGATTTCCGACCCCATAAAGTATATATTTTCTGAAAGCTTATGAATAGGGGAGTCGATTAAGCCCTGTCAGTCTGTCCGTCTGTCCGTGTGTATGTTGAAATCAACTTTTTGAAGCCCCCCGACATAGGTTGGACCCGGGTAAGGTATTAGAATATCAGAAATATTCGGGAGTAGATCGGTATTAAAAATCAGCAACATCGGAACATAAACAACTGAGATATGAGCAAAAACCCACGACCACCTCGATTTTTTTTTCACAAAAACAACATTACAACAACAACATACATACATACAAACGTGGATACTGGTTAGAGAAAACGTGGCATCGAATCCCAGCTGAGCCAAAAAAAAATTTTTTTAATATTTTTAAAAATTTTTTTTGTAATTTTTTTTTTATTTTTTATTTAATATATATTATTTATATTTTTATTATTTTTTTTTTTTAATTTTTTTTTTTATTTATTTTTTGTTTTATATATAATAATTATAATTATATATAATATTTTTTTTTACATTTTTTTTAAAAATTTATTTTTTTTATTTTTTTGTAAATTTTTTTTTTCTTTTTTTCGTTTTTTTTAACATACATACGTGAATTTATAATTTTACCATGGGATGTTTTTATATATGTATGTACGTATTTCATATGGGATGAATGGTGACACAAACTACTGTTATTTCATGACTACACGTTGTGAAGGGTATATAAGATTCGGCACGGCCGAATATAGCGCTCTTACTTGTTTTTTATTATTTTTTTTTGTTTTATATATATTATATACATAATAATTTTTTTTTAAATTTTTTTTTAAATTTTTTTTTTAAATTTTTTAAAAAAATTTTTTTTTTTTTTGTTTTTTTAACATACATACGTGAATTTTTAATTTTACAATGGGACGTTTTTATATATGTATGTTTTTATATGTATGTACGTATATTATATGGGAATGGTGACACAAACCACTGTTAGTGCATGACTACACGTTGTGAAGGGTATATAAGATTCGGCACGGCCGAATATAGCGCTCTTACTTGTTATTTATTATTCACCTCATACAGATTGCAATTATCTCTGTTTAAGTTACAAAATAATTGATAGGTTTGTAGTATAGCGGGTGCACCACTGAACTATAAAAGCTGAAGGTTCGCCGTTCGATACTACTTCATTTTGTTTTTGCTACAATTTTTATTTTTTCTTTGTTTTTTTTAACATTCCATTGTACTAAGGTCGATATGAGCATTAAATGAAATATCAATACTGTATGCCCTTTACTTCTTCTTCTTTATTTTTTTTAATTAAACTTGCAAACAAATGCAAGAAATTACATGCCATTGGGAGATTAGCGGTTATATCATTAGAGTTCAAGACCGTTGTTTTGTAAAAAATTAATTATATATTTTCTTAAAAGTTTCCTTTAATATTCCTGCTTTAAATATACATATATACATAAATACATTCATACAAATGTCCATATAAATTACATTTATTTATTTGCATTAAGAAATAATTTTAAATGCAATACCCTATGCTAAATGTAACAACTCTTAAGGAAAATAATAGCTTTTTTCAATCTTCCTCTGGTAACTCTGCTCACAATATTTAAAGAAAACAAAATGTCACCGTGGCTTTCAGAAATACTTATAAACACGTATGCCGTATTGTGAATACTTAAATAAATAGTATGTATGTATATGTTTTTTTTATTTTTTATGCACCTCATATATATTGCAATTACTTTTGTATATTTAAGTTGCAGAAAAATTCATAGGATTGCAGTTTAGTGGGTACACCACTGAACTATGAAACTGGAGGTTCGCTGTTCGATACCACTTTCTTTAGTATTTGCTGAAATTTTTTATTTTTTTTAAACATTTCAAAATTCCATGGTCAGTATGAGTAGTATATGAAATATCATGACTAGCAAAATACGATGCACTATGAAAAAAAAAACTAAACTAAATACATATCTATTTATATGTATTTTTCCCATTGAGTACCTAGTATTTTTTAATTAAACTACTTACGTAAATTTATTATTTTACAATGGGATGTTTTTATATATGTATGTTTTTTTAAGTATGTATGTATTTCATATGAGATAAATGGTGATACAAACTATTGTTATTGCATGACTACACATTGTGAAGGGTATATAAGATTCGGCACGGCCGAATGTAGCACTCTTACTTGTTAACTCCGATGTTATTTTCTAAAATTGTATATTATTTTCTATTAAAAAGTTGAAGTTTTTTCCAATTATTGTTTTTCAATTATAGAATTGTATTATCTTCAATTACACAAGAAATGAACTTATGAACAATTACACAATAAATGAACTTATGTATGTATGTTTGTATATCATAAACTCCAACTTGATTGGTACTGACATTTATTTCATAATGCTCAGCTAATCAAATCAAATGGATAGACATCTTTTTTTTTATAAATATTGTTAAGATTTTGTTTATAACAAATAATCGACAAATAAACGTGATCCACTTTGCCGGACATTGCCTATACAAAGAAGGTTTAGTCAATATAATGATGTTGAGATTAAATAAAAAAAAAAACATTATTGAAACTAATCTAGGTTTCTGTTGATCATTATGATGGTCGTACTTGCTTGCAAACAGTATTTGTTGTCTCTGCTTGTCAGTTGTTGTGTCAATTTAAAATCACTTCTTTTGTTTACAGTCCCCAGCCTGGCTGTCAGTCAATCATAATTGGTTTTATACTTCGTCGTTATGACCTAAAGAGTATTACGGTGGCCTACACGTTTAAAGTTATATTTCCTCAATATAATTGATTAATTTTTATTCCTATTTTCTTTGATCTAACTACAGCTTTTGTTATTTAATACATATTGTTAAAGGGCTTTATTCATTATCTCCTGCATTCGTATTTGTTAATAAGTTTTTGTTTTATTTTGTTTTGATTTTTAAATTGAGTAATAATAATTTTTTTATTAAATTTTAATTGAATTCAAGTTGAACTAAAACGTGCAAATGCATACAAATAAATTGTAATTAACTCAGAAAGTTTTCTTCAATTTCTTGTCCCGATCTTGAGCGGTTCTTAAAGAAGTAATAATTAATTTAAAATAGTTAAATTACATTTAATGAAATTTATATTAAATATCCTACCTACCAATATAATAAATGTGAATGTTTGGATCTTTGCTACTCAATCAAGCCAAAACGGCTGAACGGCATACATATACGTAGATAACAATTTAGATTTACATATAGTATAAACCATTTATCATGATATTTAGGCAAAGTCGTGGGCACATGCAACTGACTGATTCATTCTTGGACAACCAAAAAGATACGCTTGTGTAACTATGATTGAGTTGTATGATTGTGGTGAAACCATATAATGGTCGAAAGTTATCATTATTATGTTTATTTAAAATATCATTCAATAATCATATTATGACTATCAATGAACACTCTAAGGCCCATACCTAAACAAGAGCGTTGAGCATCAAGCGTTGCAATTTTGCATGTATTTTGTTATTGTAACAAAAACAAAACACATGTAAAACTCCAACGCTTGACGCTCAACGCTCTTGTTTAGGTATGGGGGTAAGTATACGGAAATTTCAACAAAGTACTTTCATGTAAAAATGCAGGGTAAAATTGTTTAGAAAGAAATGCTTGGAAGTTTTGCCTCACTCGCCTTATAATCCAGACCATGTCAACTCCGACTCTTATTTGTTTTAAAAAATTTAAAACAGTGAACCCTACGTTCGCCCAAAATAATATTTTTTAAATTTGCTACCAAAAATATTTTATATTCAAAAGTGTTTGACGCACTTTTTTTGCTTGTTAGGTAGTAGGATGAAAAGCATATGCTTCGACAATTGCTTAGTTTTATTGTCCTTTTTCTCACTAAAATACGTGCGCGTTATGTGTCTGCGAAACGATAACTGATGTATGCGATCTTCTAGGTTCGCAACGCAGTATAATCGCCATGCATTTGACATAGTCATGTCTATTCCGTACGTAAATAGAACCCACCATCACTTCATTCCTTTTATAGCAATTCGGTAAAGACCTATAGACTGATCCATTTGATCTACTCCTCCCATCCTTTTATTATAATTTTGAAAAACCTCAGGTAGTATGTCTACATCGACTTTTTGTTTTCTTATAGAACTCCATCTTTTTACTTTTCCTAATGGCTTTACAGTATCGAAATTTGTTCCAATCGTTCAAACATTATTGTCTTTCCATACAACTATTAGAATTTTGTTTGTTTTGTCAAACCTATGGTCATATTCAGCTCTGGGCTTTTTACGCATATCCTTTGATGAAATTAATGGTCATCGTTTTATTCTGTTTTCGCGCAAGGTTCCAGTAGCTCTTTATCCAAGGTTCTTGAGGTCTACAAGTAGATTGCAGTTCGTAAAAAAATTATCAAAATATACGATGTGTTCTTTTGGATTTATTGGAGCTCTCGATAATAAGCCCTTCACAACGCGAGAGCCAAGAGGATCAGTGGTAGCCTCAGAGGTTTTTCCACAATAAATATCAAATGTATAACAACAGCCATCAAAGCTAGTCAATACCCAATTACGATATCCGTGTCTCACAGGTTTACCCATTATAAATTGTTTGGCTGAATGGTGACCAAAGTACTTAACCATGGATTCATCAATCAATAAATTTTCATGGAAGATTCCAAATTGGCAAAACTTCACAAATTGGACGTAATTTGAACATTTTGTCACTGGAGTTCACCGCAAGATTTAAAACAAACAGAAACATTTTTTTTAGACTTTTAATTGTTATTAATATTATTAATAGAAAAACACATCGTGAAAACGACCCTTACAGCTTTGCAAGCACATACGTATTCATTTGTCGATAGATCATTATTTCTAGCCCATGACGCCGAATTAAGGTTTCTGGATTGTCACCAATACTCTCACACACTGCTTCAATCTATATATATAAAAGTGAAACTCTGTGTGTGTGTGTGTGTGTGTGTTAGCTATAGACTCTGAAACTGTAAGACCGATCGGGCTCAAACTTTGGTAAGTTGTTGTACACATACCAGGGAGTGTTTATGGGTGAAAAAAAGTGGGCGGGGCCACGCCCATAAAAAATTAGTTATCAGTTTTAGCTACTTCCACTTGACCGATTTTTCTGAAACTTTGCACACATATCGAGCTGTCATGACTTAATAATTTCGTGATAAGAAAAGTGGGCGGGGCCACGCCCCTAAAAAAGTTTTAATTTTGAGGTACTTGCACTGGACCGATTTTTCTGAAACTTTGCACACATATTAAGCTGTCGTGACTTTATAATTTCGTGATTAAAAAAGTGGGCGGGGCCACGCCCATAAAAAATTAGTTATTAGTTTTAGCTACTTGCACTGGACCGAATTTTCTGAAACTTTGCAAGCATACTGAGCTATCATGACTTTACACTTTCGTCATTAGAAAAGTGGGCAGTGCCACGCCCATTAAAAAAGGTATCATTTTGAGGTACTTGCACTGGACCGATTTTTCTGAAACTTTGCACACATATTGAGTTGTCATGACTATACAGTTTCGTATTTAGAAAAGTGGGCAGTGCCACGCCCATAAAAAAGGTATTATTTTGAGTTACTTGCACTGGACCGATTTTTCTGAAACTTTGCACACATATTGAGCTGTAATGACTATATAATTTCGTGATTAGAAAAGTGGGCAGGGCTAGGCCCATTAAAAAAGTTATAATTTTAAGATACTTTCACTGGACGGACATTTCTGAAACTTTGCACACTTATTGAGCTGTCATTACTATACAGTTTCGTAATTAGAAAAGTGGGCAGTGCCACGCTCATAAAGAAAAAGTTATAGTTTTTAGCTTTGCACTTGATATTTGATTAAAATTTAGAATGCGATTAAAATTCGTGAAGGGGCGTAGCAACGCGCGCCGGGTTTGGCTAGTATATACATAAATTTAAACGGCTTGTTTTTGGATGATCAGTGTACGAAGTTGACGAAATTGAAACACTATTGCTACTATATTTTGTATGAAATTTTTGAGCTGTGATACTTTTTAAATATTTTACTAAAGTCTGTAGTACACGAAATGTAAAAAGCCACATACGCATGTGGCTGTGACGTAATTTTGACGTTATCATGAAGCATAAATGTATATGCTTCGGTCACATGTGTTTCATTTGTATTTTTGGACTAAAATACATTTCGTGTAATAGTCTTACCAAGTACAAAGTCTTACCAAATGCAACCACTATGACTATTTTAAAAAATTTTACCAAAGTGCTGAACATTTTAGTGACGCCAAACCCACATGTATATGTGGCTTTTTACATTTCGTGTACTATAATAGGCTTATCCCTTAACTGTCAGCTTTCAAATTGCTTTAGAGCAAACATCGGTAAATTGACTTATCAGAATGACCCAAATATTTGATTGTTAAGTATTTACTTCTGATAGCATATATACAAATAATTCTCACAAATATTATTAACGCGATAAACACATATTTACCGTAGATGGAGGCTCACAGATCTTTAAACAAATGTTTATAAACATCTCAATTAAATATTAAATTTTGAAGGCTTTTAAAAGAAGTAATTAGAGGTTATTAAATCAACTTAATGGTTATACAAACATTTTAAAAAACTTAAAACAACAACGACCCCATAAAGAAATATTTTAGTTAACAGTTTTTCTATCTGTTATTTTTTTTTAAAGATCTTAAATTATTTTCCAAACACTGCTAAAAGAAATTTTTAAAACACACAAATAACAAGTAAGAGTGCTATATTCGGATGTGCCGAATCTTATATACCCTTTACCACGTGTAGTCATGCAATAACAATTGCTTCTATCACCTTTAATCTCACGTACGTACATATAAAAAACATAAGTATGTACATATATAAAAACATCCCATTGTAAAATAATAAATTGAGTTTATGTACATATGTGTTTAAAATAAATACAAATATAAAATGTATGTATGTATGTATGTATGTATGTATGTATGTATGTATGTATGTATGTGTTGTAAGTTGTTGTTGTGAAAATAAAACGAGGTGATTGTCGTTTTTTCCTCATTTCTCAGTTGTTTATGTACCGATTTTTATGATTCAATACCGATTTGCTCCCGATTATTTATAATATTTTAATACCTCGTGCGACTCCAAGCGATGTCGGGGGGCTTCAAAAAGTTTCAAAATACACGGACAGACTGACACATTGACAATGATTAATCGACTCCCCTATTCATAAACTTTCAGAAAATATATACTTTATGGGGTCGAAAATTAAAATTGTAAAAATTTCATAGGGAATGAGAAACCTATATACACCCTTTTCCCCTTTTGTGTAAAGGGTATAAAAAGAATTTAAAAATCTCATGATCATCACGATGCACATACATACTACAAGTAGGAATGGCATTTACGGAAAGCAACCAACAAAATCTAAACAAAATGAAGAAAATTAATTTGTGTCATGCTTAGGTGATTTTGTAGCATGAACAAAACAGAATAAAACATTCTAAACGGCAACTCATCATTTACAGAAAACGGAACAGCGACTACAACATATATTTTTGAAATAAAAACACATATCAAATAATATTTATAAACATTAAAAACTAAAACACAAAAAACAAGTAACAGTGCTATATTCGGTCGTTCCGAATCTTATATACCCTTCACAACGTGTAGTCATTAGACTCCTGCACAATTCAACGTTTTCTGTAAAAATGTAATTTTCAAAGATTTCATGCTTTGCTATGCCATGAGAATTTAAACAAGGTGTTATAACAGTGCTATTCAACCTATTGTACGCGTACCACTTGGTGGTACGCGAAAAATTTCCAGTTGGTACGCGAATTCTTTTAAAATTTTAACGATTTCTATTTTGCAATTGGAAACAAAAAGAAAAATCATCATAAAAGTATACCTTTAATGTACATGTTCTTATGTTTTTTGTAATTTTTATTATTTTTTTTTAATTTTATTGTTTTTTATTATTAACAAATAAAATAGATTAAAAATTTTAAAATTGTTTACATTATATTTTTTTTGGTGGTACGCGAAAAGTTTGTAGTGAATTTAGTGGTACACGAGCCAAAAAGATTGAATAGCACTGTGTTATAACATGTTCTAACCAGTATATACATATGTACGTATTTTATATGAGATGAATGGTGATACAAACAATTGTTATTGGCAGGGGTGCAGTGAAGATACTCGGTTTTAATCGGAGTATGATGAGCTGGATCACTGCGTTGATTACAGGACATGGTAACTTCAAATATTATCTGAAGAGGATGCAGATCGTGGATGATGATATTTGTAGAATGTGCCTGGAGGATGCCGAGACGGCAGCGCATGTAGTATGCGAGTGTCCGGCGTTGGCGAGCGGAAGATTAAGGATCACAGGCAAGCACACTTTAAGTGTGAGTGCGATGGGCGACCTTAGTCTGAGGGAGATGCTGGCGATTACAAAGGACTTTGCGATGAGGATTGTCGACAATCACCAGTCGGCAGTGTGAAATCGTTTTTCTAGTCCAGAGCAAACGCCGGTTGTGGCGCGGGACTCAGTGATTGAAGGTATACTGATCGGTAGACACGAAATCACTGAGGAGCGAAGGGGGTCGAAAACGGACCCGTGATAGTAGTGGTCTGCTTCGATATTCCCCCTACATGTGCATGTATAACATGTTATGCCAACTCAAACATACTGTCTTAGCATGTCATTGCAACTTAGGCAAGCTGTTGTACGCTGTTGTGTTTAATACCATGTCTTTCTTTGAATTTTTTTTAAACCATTTCAAAAATAGCCACTCACAGCGAAAAATAGTTGAAATGGTTAACATGAATTCTTCTACAGTTCAAAAAATCATTGAGCGTTTCATACATGAAAATCGGGTTCATAAAATATTCAATGAGCAGGACAAGCGTTATATTTTGTGAAAAATAAAGGCAAACCCAAAACCCAAAAAAAAAAAAAAACAGCCAAACCCGACACAAAACAAATTGACTTTATTTAAATATTTTCTAAATAAATCCTTAAAAGAAATTTCCTTAAAGTATGTAACTATAATTCTATTAAATAAATTTCTGATTTAATTGCATATAATGTTCTATTGCAATGATTAAAATGCACTATAAAAAACATGTGCTGCATTTGTCACACGTGTCGCATGTGTTGACTTTCTCATTTTCTATGCTCATGTATGCAATATCACTGTTAGAACTATGTACATATTTAATTAAACAAATTATACACTGTCTTTATATGTCTTTGTCAAACATGCATTTTCGGCATTGCATGAATTAGCAGTTGCATTATGTGACACATGTTGCTATGTTGTATAGTGCAACAGTTGCAGGCCTTTAGTAGTCATGCAATAACAATTGTTTGTATCACCATTCATCTCATATAAAATACGTACATATGTATATACTGGTTAGAATAAATATGGCTTCGAATCCCAGCTGAGCCAAACAAATTTTATTTTATTTAATATATTATTTTTATTTCAAATTTTTTTTTAAATTTTTTTTTTGTAATTTTTTTTATTTTTATTTTCAATATATTTTTTTTGTAATTTTTTTTTTGGTATGTTTTTTAAATGTCTGTATGTATGTATGTTGTTGTTGTAATTGTGTAAAAAAACGAGGTGGTCGTAGTTATGGGGCGATTGTGCTTAATTTCAATAGCGATTCATTCCTGGATATTTCCAAGAGATTGATACCATATACAGATCTGAGGAACATATAGTTGCTTCTAAAAGTTGATTTCAACCAACAGACGGGCGGTCGGACAGACGGTCAGGGCTTAATCGACTCCTCTATTCATAAGCTTTCAGAAAATATATACTTTATGGGATCGGAAATGAAAATTGTAGAAATTACAAACGGAATGATAAAGCTTTGTGCACCACAGGTGAAGGGTATAAAAAGAACAAAAAAATATAACATAATTAAAAAAAATTTGATGAATGTGTGCCAGCCATCCATTTAGTCTGTCAGTCGGCCAACCAACCCAACACCTTTGCTACAGAAAATTATTTCTGTCTCTCCTTCAAAAACCACACGCACATACTCATTTAATTTGTTAACAAAATTCACGCTAAGAAAAGGAATTTAAAATTACATAAGTATATTCAAAGCAAAAAAATATTTACATACAAAAATAATATCTATGCTCTAGAATGTGTCCAAAATAGATAAGACATAATAACAGATACTCATTTGAAACACAAACAAAATTTCTTATTAGAATTTCGTATGTACATATATACTGAATTTCATTCAGTTAATAACGGAAGAGGCACCTGGGGCCGAATTACGGCATTCGAACGTGATCGAAATTTGAAAATTCTTATTAGAATCTCTATACCTAAAGCACAGCGAACTCGATCGTTCGAGTAAAATTTCGTTCGATATCGAATGCCGTAATTCGGCACCAGGTTGTAAGAATTCAGACAATTTAAGGCATACAAATTAAATGCAGTGCAGTGTCATTTGCATTAGCACACACAAATTATTGAAAAACTAAAGTGAGAAGATAAAATCGGAACACGATTATTAGTATTAAATTAAATTTTGTAAAGTTACGATCAGCTAAATATTAAAATGTTTTACAGAACATTTAGTTGTATTATTGTAATAAAAAAAACGTGGTCTCATAAAAATTTGCTAAAAAAAATGGTGCAACGAGCAAAAATTCCCAGAATAACCACTATATTTTTTTTAACCCCCAATAGTCACCTAACTGCAAAAATCATCATAATTTCAGATTCTATGGTAAATTTTTTTTAAAAAATTAGAGATTTTTGAATAGGCTGCTCCATACATCTTGTCGTAACTTTGGAACGACGCACTCGATTTTGTTTAGCAATCCATCCGAAAACTTTAAATTACGCCAGCTTTAAGTTTTTCTAGCATCATTTTCTGATCTAGCCATCAGTTGTGGAGTTATCGAGGAACAAGTCAGAAAAAAATTTTTTTTAGTAAAACTATAAAATTTTTGAAATAAAAAAATTTATAAAAAATAGAACGCCACACATAATTACTAGTTTTGGTACTTAGTCTTAAAAGTGCATTTATTAAAAATAAAATATAATTTACTACATGAAACTCCATGGATAAATTCGTGTTTTATTTCCTATAAACTGAATGAACCTAGTTTTTATCACAAATTAGTGTAAACTAAAAATTTTGTGATTTTTTTATTTTTATTTTAAACTAGCCAAACCCGGCGCGCGTTGCTATGCCCCTTAATGAATCGAAATGCATTCTGAATTTTAATTGAATATCAAGTGCAAGAACCTAAAAATTATAATTTTTATTTATGGGCGTGGCCCTGCCCACTCTTCTAATCACGAAATTGTAAAGTCAGTATGTGTGCAAAGTTTCAGAAAAATCGGTCCAGTGCAAGTACTTTAAAATGATACCTTTTTTTTATAGGCGTGGCACTGCCCACTTGTCTAATCACAAAATTATAAAGTCATGACAGCTCAGTATGTGTGCAAAGTTTCAGAAAAATCGGTCCAGTGCAAGTACCTCAAAATTGTACCCTTTTTTTATGGGCGTGGCCCCGCCCACTTTTTTAATCACAAAATTATAAAGTCACGACAGCTTAATATGTGTGCAAAGTTTCAGAAAAATCGGTCTAGTGCAAGTACCTCAATATTAAAACTTTTTTAGGGGCGTGGCCCCGCCCACTTTTCTTATCACGAAATTATTTAGTCATGACAGCTCGATATGTGTGCAAAGTTTCAGAAAAATCGGTCAAGTGCAAGTAGCTAAAACTGATAACTAATTTTTTATGGGCGTGGCCCCGCCCACTTTTTTCACCCATAAACACTCCCTGGTATGTGTACAACAACTTACCAAAGTTTGAGCCCGATCGGTGTTACAGTTTCGGAGTCTATAGCTAACACACACACACACACACACACAGAGTTTCACTTTTATATATATAGATAAAAAATTAACATTTTTAAATTTTTAATCAGGCTTGAGTTCATATTTAATATTCTTTATTTTTACAAAGAATTTTTTTTTAATTGTGATAAATGAAAGAAAAAATCTTGAAAAATTATATTTTTACCGACACTAGCCGAGTGGAATGCAGTGCTGATGATGAAATCGTAGCTGGTTTCGAAAATGCATTCCACTCGGCTAGTGTCGGTAAAAATATAATTTTTCAAGATTTATGCTCGGCGCACAATTGGGACGAACGACGAATTTCGCCCAACACGACGAACTCTTCGGTAAAAATTCGTTGTGTGAAGCACAACAACGACGAAAAAGTAACATCTTTTATAGTTGATAAAATTGTTTAGTGTTTGTGCAAAAAAAAAAAAAACAAAAATAATCTAAGAATTAAATTTTTTGTGAAACTCAACAAAACAATAAATATTAATTTCTGTAATAATAAAAACTTGTTTACGTATAAGCAAACGTTTGCAAAGAATGTCGTGGTTACGTGCATTAAACAATAATAAAAATGTTGTTTGTGTATAACAGCTAATAGTGTGACCACATGAAAAAAAGAAAAGACAAAATAAACTTAAACATTTGAAAAACACAAATAAAAACAAATTTTTGTAATTAACTTTTTACATTAATTTTAAATGTTTAAAAATAAAAAATAAAGCAATTATTAAAGTAAAAACTAACTTTATTTTCTTAAAAAGTTGACAAGTCAACCCAAATTTAATAAAAAATGGTCACCTTGTATCAATTTGTTAGTCGTTCGCCGGCGTAAGAAATAGAAATAAATCTAATGCAGAATTCGCCGCGTATAGCGAACTTCGACTGACGCCACAATTGTATGCATTCTCATATACACAAATGTGTTTTATTTTTGATGACGAATAATCGCGACGAAAAATTCGTCATTCGTCCCAATTGTGCGCTTAGCATTATTCTTTCATTTATCACAATTAAAAAAAAATTCTTTGTAAAAATAAAGAACTCAAGCCTGATTAAAAATTTAAAAATATTAGTTTAAACAGAAAAGTTCAACTTCAAAAAAAAAATTAATTTCAAATTATTTTCCGACGTTAATTAGTGTATAATTTAGATGAGATCTTCAAAAGTACCAAAGATAAAGTTTTTACCGGTTTTTGCCCCTTAGCCTTTCGATTTAAAAAAAAAATTCCAGACTTATTTTATTTCTGTTTTTTAAAAAAATCATTTTTCTATTCAATTGAAAACATAAAATAAAATACACCAACATTGTCATGGTGGCTTCGCTTCTCGTTCATTTCTTATTTGGGTTAAGATTCTTGCCTTCCTTCATATTTCCCTCTAACGCTTATCAAATGGTAATATACTTCAAAGTATAATCCAATTTGTAGGACCAATCACAAAACTCGTTTAACGTGAATTCAGTGTTCTGCAATCTCAGGTAGTATATTTTAAGCTCTAATTACTGCACAAGCATATTCCAAAAACTGCATGCTTATCGCTTTCTAGATGTCCCGTAATTACACTTCAATATTGCCTGGGTATTTACATTTTTCTTGCTGTCCAAAATAATATTGGGATTTTTTTTAAGCAAATTTCAAGAATTATTTTTTAAATACTTTTTCTTTTTATAGTTCCTGTTCAATTGTGGACTCTACGTTCATTGTGGACTCCAGATTCAGCTTACATCTATAAAGCACTAATACTGATGCGTTTACCGCGGACGTATAAACCGCAAACGCAAAAATGTTGTGATTTTAAAAGTCATATAAAGGCAGCACTTTGTACAATCAGTATTACTCAAAAAGTGATTGTGGACAAGACAAGTGTTTAAAAAAACTGGACACCCAGTTAAATATGCGATAACTGCCGAGCTATTTAAGGAAATCCACTTTCATCGAACTCTCATTAAGTACTTTCAAATAAAGTTAAAAATAAATGTATCCTTTTTCTCAATGCAACCTTTTTTCTACTTACAGAACACACAAAAAAACTGTGCAACCTATGCTCTGGAGAGAAACATCGAGCCATGAATCTGATTGCTATTTTGGTTTAAGTACTAAAAATGGTCTTGGAAAACATATGCAGTCTTACCCCACTATTTCAGCCGGTGGATTTAAACTTCAGGTTTTAAAACAAAATAGAAAGACGCTCCTTGAAAGTCTGTGTAAAATTCCACGTAGTAATGTTTTATCATCACCACAACCATCGTCTTAAAGAATGTGTAGTACATCAGATGATCTAAGACCAAAACTTTACAATCAACTTGATCTAAATGATCTCATAACAGATCTCGAGCTAACAAAAGAAAAAGCAGAGCTTTTAGCATCTTGCTTAAGAGAGCGAAATTTCTAATAAATCGACATCAAGTCAACGGAATACCGGAACCGACATAAATCATATGCTAATTTTTATACATAAATGGTCTTTTCGAGAAGCTCGGCCAAAAGTATGTTCCAAGCAGTGTTGCCAATTTAGCTATTTTATGGCAAGATTTAGCCATTTTTGTACACGCTTAGCTAGGAAAATCTGCGTTTAGCTATAAGCCATTTTTTAGCCATTCCTAGATATTTTTTTAGCCTTTTTTAGCCATCTTTTGTTTTAAGCTTTTAAGTTTTGTTGTTGTATCGTTTCCTAAATAGTGAAAAACGTTTTTATAAAATAATGTTTTTCTAACTACGAAAAGTTGCATCGATGGGAACCTCTTTAAAATAGTAGATAAACAAACAATCAGTAAAAAATCAATCAAACATGTGTATATAATAAAATAAATAACAAAAGAAATTTAAGAAAAATAAACAAAATATTGCCAGAAGCTTACGAGGGAATGGTTATCCTACCCATAAATAAAATAATAGATTACAGAAGTTAAAAAGTTTTTGTAAATATTGTAAATGTGAAATTAATACAAAATTATATGAAAAACACATAAATGGTATTGGATATACATATTATCGAGACCAAGCCTTTACCTTTTAATCCAATGAATTTAAAGCTACAACAGCAGGAGAATACATTAGCTATGTAAAAGGTTTTCCAATAAGACTGATGAGATTTCTTTAAAAAAAACACACTTATTGTTAAGACAATCGATACAATTAAGTTCTAAATAAAACGTCATTCATATGGCCTCCACGAATTCTTCTGTAGGAACGAATTCGATGAACGCAATTTTCGAGCATTTTTTCCACTAACTCAAGTCGTATGTCATGTATGGCATGTTCAATATTGACTTATAAAGATTGTAGAGAGTTTGGTTTATTTCGAAAGACCAATATTTTATTTTTTCTATATTCTTTTTTATACCCTTCACCTGTGGTGCACAAGGGTATATATAGCTTTGTCATTGCGTTTGTAATTTCTACAATTTTCATTTCCGACCCCATAAAGTATATATTTTCTGAAAGCTTATGAATAGAGGAGTCGATTAAACCCTGACCGTCTGTCCGTCTATCCGTCTGCCCGTCTGTCCGTGTGTTGGTTGAAATCAACTTTTAGAAGCAACTATATGTTTCTCAGATCTGTACATGGTATCAATCTCTTGGAAATATCCAGGAATGAATCGCTATTGAAATTCAGAACAAACGCCCCATAACTTTCTGAGATATGAGCAAAAAACCACGACCACCTCGTTTTTTTCACAATTACAACAACAACATACATACATACATACATGTAAAAAACATACCAAACAAAAAAAATTACAAAAAAAAAAATACTAAAAATAAGAAAAAAATAATAGAAGAAACTACAAAAAAAAAAATTTTAAAAAAATTAAAAAAAAATTTAAAAAAATTTTTCAAAAAAAGTTTTTTAAAAAAATTTAAAAAAAATATAAAAAAAAATAATAAAATATAAATAATATATTAAATAAAATAAAATTTTTTTTGGCTCAGCTGGGATTCGATGCCACATATATTCTAACCAGTATATACATATGCACGTATTTTATATGGGATGAATGGTGATACAAACAATTGTTATTGCATGACTACACGTTGTGAAGGGTTTATAAGATTCGGCACGGCCGAATATAGCATTGTTACTTGTTTAAATTACAACTTAAAAAGTATTGATAAATGCTGTTATCAATATAAAGTAGCACATAATTATCTTAAATTGATGCTAATGATAATTGGTCATTTTAACACCATTATAACAATTATTGTACTTATAACTAGTCAAAGATGTATTGAGTATATTACAAACGGTCTTAGATTTTATTATTTTTCTTTTAAAACAAATTTTTCTACAATTTTTATTTCCGACCCCATAAAGTATATATTTTCTGAAAGCTTATGAATAGGGAAGTTGATTAAGCTCTGTCAGTCTGTCCGTGTGAAATCAATTTTTTGAAGCCCCCCGTCGTTTGGACCCGGGTGAGATATTAAAATATCAGAAATATTCGGGAGTAGATCGGTATTGAAAATCAGAAACATCGGTACATAAACAACTGAGATATGAGCAAAAACCTACGACCACCTCGATTTTTTTTCACAAAAACAACATTACAACAACAACATACATACATACAAACGTGTATACTGGTTAGAGAAAACGTGGCATCGAATCCCAGCTGACCCAAAATTTTTTTTTTTATTTTTTTTATATATTTTTTTTATTTTTTATTTAATATATTATTTATATTTTTATAATTTTTTTTTTTAATTTTTTTTTTATTTTTTTTTTGTTTATATTTATTATATATATTTTAATTATTTTTTTTTAATATTTTTTTAATATTTTTTTAATTTTTTTTTTTAATTTTTTTTTTATTTTTTTTAATATACATACATACATAAAGTTATAATTTTACAATGGGTTGTTTTTATATATGTATGTTTTTTATATGTATGTACGTATTTCATATGGGATGAATGGTGATACAAACTACTGTTATTGCATGACTACACGTTGTGAAGGGTATATAAGATTCGGCACGGCCGAATATAGCGCTCTTACTTGTTTTTATTCAAATATTGTAAACTTTCTATTTGAAACATTTAGCCATTTTTTTAGCTAGTTTTCAGCCATTTTACATATTTATACTGAAATCCGTATAAATAATAAAAACAGCAATTATATGTTGAAATTCAAAGTTACTAAATTTATTTGTATTAATTCAAATGAATTGGAAATGAATTACAATTCATTTTCGAATGCATTTGAATTATTTCATTTTTAATTCAAATGAATTTGAAATGAATTGCAATTAATTTTTTCTAACTCATTTGAATTAATTCAAAGTCAATTCAATTCAAATGAATTGGAAATGAATTGCAATTCATTTTACCAATTCATTTGAATTAAAAATTAATTGCAATTCATGTTTGATAAATTAAATTGAATTGATTCAAATTTCATTCAATTCTTTTTTTTTTTTGGTGAAATGAATTAATTCAAAATGTGGCTAATTCGTATTGAATTGAATTCAAGAATGAATGATTCGTTTACAACTCTGATCAGTATTTAACATGTTTCTTATTTTGCTTTTGTTTAGATATATTTTTGAAAAAATGGGTTCTACAGTAGCCGAACTATGTGGCAATGAAAATGAATAAACCAACAATTTTTTAAAACAGGAGAAATTATGGAATCGTCACCTGTCTTTATATTGATGGCGTTTTTGTAAAACTGAAGGATGTCAGTTTTATCAACATCTTTAATGAATTCGCCTTGCATTTATGGCAAAAACGTAAAGAATTTAACAAGGCATATTCATACAGGTATATGCAACGGCGAATTCGCTGTGATGTTCGCTGTCAGACGCCACATATAAAAAATACACAATAATTTTTTATACATGGAGTTTGACTGTAGCATTCCCCATCAGCTGGGCTGATAATTTCACCTGTATGAATTCGCCTTGGAATTTGACTTCAATAATTTGCATAGTTGTAATGAAACCGTACTTTTTATGGTATGTTTTTATGAGAAATATGTATGTCATAGGTCTAACACATAAAAATAAAAACTTTTTAAAATTACCGTACAAATATCAAAATTACCTACCTACCGTTTGAGACTCTAAATTACCGTACAATACGGTAATTACTGTACGGTTAACAACACTGTTTGTGTGTGTTTTATTTTATTCTATCAGCTTCTCTTTTTGTTGCAATGCTGTTGTCAAAGCGAATTCATGTACCAGGTGGTGTCAAGTCTGCAACAACAAAATCTGCCTAGTACTTTATTGCAAACTTCTTACAAAAATCACCTGTTAATTTGGCACCACCTGGTACATGAATTCGACTTGGATGTTGTTAAATGTATTTTATTTTACTTATGATTCGTAAGCATGTAAGGTGGACTTTAATAATGAAGTACTAAAATGGTTCGATAAGTTTACTTCAGAAAAAGTTATTATGAAAAAAACAAATTTAATAGTACCTCTACTGGTGAAAAATTGTAAGAGGAATTCTGTCTATTCCACATTCCTCGGCCAACGTCGAACGAGTTTTTTCTTTTCAAAACCTAAATAATACAAAGGAAAGAAATATACTACACGTTTCTTCTGTTTCAAATTTGATACAAACAAAAGATATACTGAAGTCAACAAATTCTTGTTGCTTTAATTTTAAAATAACAGAAAATTTATTATCTAAAAGTATTTTATAAATAAAATTTGTTAAATAACCAATCTCTACGTATGTATCTATGAATGTAATATTTAATATTTTTTATTGTGTACTGGATCACATTTTTGTTAAGTTTCTGTTTTTTTATTGTATACTTCTGAATTTTTATAAACATTTGTGTTAAGTTTACGTTTTTATTAAAAAATACCGTACCGTCATGGCCTTAAAAGTACATTTTGTTTTCATACTTGGTACAAAATCATAAAAGCCATTTTCCTTCCCTGCATCGATTACCAATTTGCTTCCTTCGTTCTATTACATATTGTTTCAAATTATCTTAGGTTTTTTCACACTAATAAAAATTTGTTTATCAAATATTAAAATAGAGAAATGTTACTGTTTTATAAAAAATATTTATAAAAACAGTACCATGTGTGAAAAACAGTACATTTGCGTGCTGTTTAGGGTGTTGTGCATAAAAAAGTACAATTAAGAAAAAAACAGTACGTGCGGCACCCCCACATCCAAGGTGGCTATACAAAGTATTGTTGTCTCCTATGCCTCTGGGAAAGCTGATATCGCGAAAATCACTACATAAAAAAGAATTGGAAAACGATATCCATAATGTAAATTATTCTGCATTGATTAAAAAGGACAATGTAATCTTACCACCACTTCATATTAAGCTAGGCTTCGTTAAAAATTTTGTAAAAGCACTAGACAAAGAGAGCCTTTGCTTATTTAAAAAGACCTGCGGAAATTGGTCAAGGAGTTTTGGATGGTCCTCAAGTTTTAAAATTGCTTCTAAGCACTACCTTTTTTTAAATTTGTTATTTTCAGATTGTTTCTAACTTTCTAGGGCACATCAGGAGTTCAAATATTAAGGCTTGGTTAGCCGACTGTTGATGGAATGTAACCGCACCGTTTACTTAACGTATGACTTTTTTTTAAATCAATTGTGACGTTTAAGTGGATGCGTATGGATGTCGTATTTTTTTTTGTGACACGCGTGGTCGTAATAAAATGAAAAAAAAATCAAGCACAAGTATGCGTGATTAAAAACTGTCGCAAAGCTCAGGATTAAATGTTTAATGACTGTGCTTCAAACAAAAAGAAATTAAGTAACTTTGTTTATCTACGTCATAATCAAAGAAGTTTCGGCATATAATAATTTTTCATGAGCGCTCGAGAAAAAAATTATGAGAGAATGTGCGTAATTAAAAAATATTCTTCGTGACCATGCGTGATTAAAGGGATTGAAAATTACTCCGTGCGTGAACGTTTATTATATTTTTTGTTTGAAATGTACATGATGATCGTAAATATTAATTTTTTGGATCTGTTGTAAAATATAAACCACGTATAAAACCAATTGTAACGTTTCTATAAGCCCGTGTTACAGCGTTTTGATTTATGTAAATAAAAAAACATACATATATGTATATATTTATTTTTGTATTAAAAATTAAAAATTTCTTTCTTGATTTAACAAGATTTATTAACTAGATTTTATTTTTAAAATAAAATTTGATCGCTCTTCTTCTTTAAAACTTAGGTATGGCTAAAAACATTTTGTAGGCAAAAAATTGATTGACCGTTTTCATTATGAAATTTTCAAAAAACTTTCTACAGAATATTATGTACACACTTTATTTATATATGTATGTATATGTACATTAGAGTGGTTTTAGTGAATAGGGATGGATTTTTTTTCTTGAAATTTGTATGTGCTCAGATCAGATTTTAAAGTTAAAACTGATTTTTTGAAGGAAGACCCAAAAAACTGGTTAAAAAAATAAAGATTTTCTGAAACTTCAAAGTTTTGTAAGAGGTATGAAGGTAGTAAACGACACGGCCGAAAGAGGGGTTAAGCTTATTCAGGACTTCAATAGCACTATTTCAAGAGATGAGGAACTAAATTCCTACTTCAGATGGTAATACCGTCGGCTGTATTCTGACACTTCCAAAAGTACCCTTGGTCTACCGTTGCCATATTAGTGATAATGAAAATACTAATATTTATTAATACATATATGAATTAAAACGTTTACATACATATATATATATAGTATACATTTTATTTAAAAAAGTTTATTTTGAAATATGAATTCTGAAATTCGTCATATATATAAGTATATTTTTTTAAATTAATATTGTAACACTTCATTAAAATAAAAACGAAAATAGACTTTAAAAATTTAAAACATTGTGTTTATTTCTTGTTTTCTTTTCGAAAATTGGAGAATCTCAATCATAGCTTCGAAATGCTTACTAGAGCAATATAAACTGTCTTGACCCGTTAAATGTTAAATATAGTCTTAACCGCATATTTTTAAAGAAAATGTGTTAAAACTAAATGTGAAGTCAATAAAGTAACCTTTCATTTGATATAAAATTTATTGTAATAAATTTTGTTAGTCATCACCTATAGCAAAAAAAATGGCGATATATCTTGAAAAACGGTACATTTTTAAAAGTTCAGGGCCCTTTTGGCACGGGAAATCACAGTCCGATTGTGCTAAAACTTTTACAATAGTATTTTTACACTAAATGGCATAATTCAAGATTTGAGCACTTATGAAAATCGAAAATCGATTTTATAAAACCACCCTAATGTACATACATATGGGTTAATCCGAAAAATTTTAAACCAAAGACAGAAAATTAACGTTGCCCAAAATCCAAATGTTTGTTAATGGAATAATAGGATACATCTTCAAGCTTCAAAATATATAAGCAATAAGGTATTACGGTGGTTTGTTTGTTCTTGGCAGAGGCTAAACTAAACGTACCTCTTGCTTTCATTTATTTTTGTAAAAAAAGGGTATTTTAAATTGTCAAAAAAGTGGGTAAAACAGTCGTTTCAGTATTTAGCGTTTCAAAATGGGTACACTGTGTGTAACGTCCGTAACGGAAAATAGGGTTTTTAAGTTTAACAGAATGAATTTTAATAATTTTGTTTTCCAGACTAGCTTTATAAACAGAGTTTTTTATGCACTTTAATCTGATGGAAAAAAAGAAATACCTTTATTACACTTTTTTTTAAATATAAATGACAAAGTGTGTAACGTCCGTAACGGCATGAAAATACCCAAAAATTTTATTTTACTATTATGAAGTGGAAGTAAGTGTTTATAATGGATTTTCACCTACTGAATCTGAATCTTAAAATTGCTCTAGGTTGCCGAAAACCCGAAAAACTTCACCTCAAAGTAACAAAAAGTGTGTTTAAATAACATGCGATCCCCCAATCTGCAACTTAAATTGAGATGAATTTCAAATTCTTCTGAAACTTAAAATAATTCCTAAAAATCAATAATTATTAATTAATAACCATGTTGTAAAGCACAACCCCCATGTCCCCCTTCAAATATTTAACGGTACGCCCATGCATGCAATGTTTACGTACTGGATTTTCCGTTACAAATTAGGAATTTTTTTGTTATTTTGCATGGAAAAGGAGCGGTGGACGGTATTGGCGCTATTGTTAAGCGAAAAGTTTGGCAACTAGTAAAAGCCCAAAATCTCATCTTCGAAAACGCTTGAGATTTTCACAAATTAGCAATTTTACGCTGATAAAAATTATGTCAAAACTATATCTGACGAAATATCAAAAACATGGATAAATGTCAAAAATATCCAGCTCTTAAGTCATATCATTATTTTTCACGCTTTTCTAATGACAATATGTACTATAAAAGTAGCTCGAACAGCTGGGTCTATTAAGCATAAGATACAATGTAAAACAGTTAAATAAACAAATAAATGCATGAATATAAGCTAATATAAGAGTAATGGAATATTCTGTAATTTTTTTGTAACTTATAAATAATTAATTACAAGGTTAAAAAGATTTTTAAATACATAAATGTTTTTTATATACACAATTTGGTTTAATGGAAAAAGTGTAACGTCCGTAACGTAACGTCCGTAACAGACAAAAATTAAGATTTTTGTTTAACGGGACTTCTTAGACTTTTTTTCTAAGCAGGATTGATATCGTCATAAATTCCATTTAATTTTTTGTATCTGGAATTTTTTTTGTTTATTATGCAAAATTAGCTAAAAAATGTGCAAATTCACATAAGCCTTAAAATCGACTTCCATTTTTTGTAACGTCCGTAACGGAACTTTAAGCTAGCATAACTTTTTTTCAAAAACAGTTAACCTATAAGTTTAAAACAAGTTTTAAAGTACTCCCAAAGAACTGCGTTTTGCAAAAAATTTCATGAAAATATTCCAATGTGAACGCCAGCCGTGTCCATCTTAACAAGCAAATTTGCGTGCAAATGTAACGTCCGTAACGCAGGATTAGCCCATATGTATATGTAATTCCAAATTTTTAGAAAATGTTTAATATTAATTTCTTATTTGTTTTTTACAAAGTATTTTCCATTTAAGTTACTTTAAGAATCAATATGTTGACATCACTCTTAATAAATGTCACGTAGAAACGTTACGATTTTCTATCTTTAACAGGTTCGGACGTAACAAAACATTACTATAACTGCTTGAACGACGAACGATCTATTGTATATGAGAGACGACTATAAAACAAATTTTAATTTCGACGATTATTGAAAATATTTCTAAAAAATATTTAGATGCTTGACGATCATTCAAAAATTATCTGAAAATTTTTCTATAAAAAAAATTGTTGATGATCGATGATAACTTCAAAATATTCTATAGAAAATCCTAAATGATCATTAATTCAAATTTTGTTAAAAAGTCCTAGATTATCGAACATCATTGAAAGTATTCTTTAGAAAATCAATTATCAAGAGATAATCGACGATCACTGAAGAATTTGAATTGGAAATATTAGGTGATTAACGATCACTAAAAATTGTTCCTTAAAAAATTGTTGATGAGGAATGAGTATTAAAAATTTTCTATTTAAAAAAATTTTATCAATAACGATCATTAAAAAATTTTCTAAAAATAAAAAATTATGATATCATCATCCAATATTAATCGACAAATATTAATTGAAAATATCGACGAACGACGAACACTGATCATTTTTATTTAAAAGAACATTAATGAGAGTCGATTTTTCAAGCGAATTTTGATGACCGACGATTATTGGAAAAATTTTTTATTAAAAAAAATTAATAATTGACGATTATTGAAACATTTTATTAAAAATTGTTGGCGACTGACGATCATCAAATATATTCTATAGAAATTCCTAGGGTATCGAAGATCGTTGAAAAGTTGTCTATAGAGAATTTTTTGAACAACGATTACTATAATCTTTAGAAGCCTAAATAAATTGAACAGTTCTTATATAAATTAAAAAACTATCTGCAGAAAATTTGTGATGGTGGATTATCATCTGAAATTTTCTTTAGAAACATTTTAATAAGGAACAATATTGATGGGTGATCATTGAAATATTTTATAATTATTCTTCAGTCATTCTTTGATAATCGTCGACCACTGAAACATTTTTCAATCAAAAATAAAAGGCCACTACAGAATTTATATGACAAATTCTTATAGGTTTTGCGTAGACATTTTTTCTGATCCATAATATTTGAACAATTTTATATATGAAACCGTTGATGATCGCTGATCAATAAAATGTTTTATTAAAAATAGTTCTTGAGGACCAACGATTGTTAATTGTGTAGAGCCGCTGAGCGAAAAAAAAATTTAATGATTTATGATCTTATAAATTGCTTTCTTATAAAATATTTTACTAAGTTTAAAATATTTCTTGTTTCACTGTAGATGTATTTCGGTATTAAAAAAATCAACTTTAAATATTTAAATGTTTAGCTGGTATTAATATGAGTTTCTGTTGATTTGCTTGAAATCACGTAATAATTATTTCAAAGTTTGCAATACTTTATCAACTTTATTTTCAATGTTGTCACAATCATTTTTTCTGCTAACATTTATTTAACACATGTTTAATGACATCGCATGGCAATAGAACAAGGCGAATTCAATATCAGGTGATATCATCCCTGCAACAAAAACAAAAAGGCCAAGAGAATGTCAAAACACAAAAAAACAAATCTTTTGTTTACTTTTAATGAAAATTTTATTTTTATAAATTTACGCGAAAATTAAAAAAAAATAAGTATTTTTAATTTATAGCATAAATTTGTGCCAGTTTATATCACATATTTGTGTTTTATATCACATTTTTCACAATTTTCACAACTTTAAATCACAAGGACAAAAACATTACAAATGTTGTTTATTCAAATTATAAAATGTGTTTTACTTATTTTCCAAATATTATTATATTATTGCACAAATATTAGTATTTTTTAATTTTTTTCCCACAAATTTTACCACTTTTATAAAAAAATTTCAATCAACGCACATAGAAATTAATTTAAATGTTAACAAACTTTGACATTGAGCCGTAAAAATAAAACGAGCAAAAAACAATCAGCTGGCTTCTTAACATCACCTAATATTGAATTCGCCTTGGCAATAGAATTTAACTTTATACCAAGGCATATTTATTCATCAGGTACTCTTGATTCGCCAGCTGATTATTTTTTTCAACACTTATTTTAAATTTCAGCTGTCAAAATGCATAAATAAAAAACAATTTACTCTCTTTTCTAATTTATTTCAAATGTCAAACTTCATATATAAAAAATATAAAAAAAAATTCTCTGCGAACTGCAATTACCTGATGAATAAATATGCCTTGCCTTATACATTAAAATAAAAACAAAATTACTGCAGTGAGGAATTGTTAACGAAAATTGTGTCACTTTTTTCAAATTTATTCATTAACTAAAAATGTTTAAAAATTTTTTTTTATCTAAATAAAAGTTTGATTTGTACAACTTATGCCGTTCCACTCATTTTATTGTATGCCATTGTATGGTTTGTATGTGTTTCCGTTCTGTAGGCATTTTACAGAAACCAGAAAGAATATTTCGAAAATGATCCAATCTGTTTGTTGCACTAAATTTCCATTTGTTTGTTGTTAATGCAACCGCAATCAGTGGCAGCGCCAGCAACCTTTAACTGCCGCATAACAAAAACAAACAAAAAAGTATGACGTGATTTAGTATTTTAAATTTTAGTATCTTGTTTATTTTTAGTATAAATACACAAATTTATTTGTTTGTTTATACACCATGCTCGTACGAATATAAATTTTATGTTGTCTTTATTATTTTTGGGTGCGCCTTTAACAATTTCCCAGATTTTCACAATTCAATCGACAACAAGTGGTGCAATATGCCTTTAATTTGCTGTACGGTTGTTGTTGGGTGGGTGGATATTTTCAATTTAGTTCTTTTGTTTTACTCAATATTAAAAACGAAAACAAAAAACATTTTTTATTGTTCACCTTTAATATTTGGACATTCATACATGAATGAAATTCTATAAGTTCTTCAACATGTTGCGGTTGTTGCTTGACAAACATAATGCCAATAAATATCTCAGTTTAGTATCTGAGTCGAAACCTTTTGTTAAGATTTTTTCTTTTTTAGATAAAATATTATGGGCAAGAGACTAATAAACATATTTTATCTTGTAACTATTCTACAAGACTGTACTTAATTAGATTTTTGTGTTTTGTTGGTAATGTCTACTGGTTTTTTGGTATGCGATGCCGTCATCCAAATGAACGCTTTTAAACTACAAAGGTAGCAGGCAGACTGTATAATAAGACCGCTAATAACCAACTTATTGTTAAAAGAACATTTTATAAACATTAATAAAATTCCTACAAGGACAATCTTTAAGAATGTAACAATTAAGGCATTACATTCTTTAAAACATTGCGAACAAAATAATTCTTCACTTACTACTCATCCACATTTATGGAGCTCTCAAACCGTAATTAAGAAAAAATCAAGCTGGCTTCAAGCCAAACATGTCATGCACAGATCACAGTATAACAGTCGCTGTGAAACAGTGTGCCGCTTGCACTTAACCTTGCTCTTCGTTAACTTTAAGCGAGCATTCGAAATCTGAAAACACTTAGGAATTTGTATAACTCTAGTTGATAAAGGGTGCCAGTTTAGATAGTAAAGCTTATTAAAGTGCTATAAAAATAGCGCATATTGCTGTAGACTATAAAAAGCCGAAACTAATAGCTCCACAGAAATGAATTTTGAAATTCGACAAGGCTATGTATTGTCGCCCCTACTATTTTATATAGTACTTGAAGTTGTTATGAGTCAGTCAGTCATGACATAACAATTTGGTATAACATGGGGTTAGATGAACGACCTTGGCAATGCTGCCTATGTGTGTCTTTTATTTCGCCATTTTTCAAGTATGCAAGCCAAAAATTCTCCGATCTTCTGCAAAACTGATCTATAAATACATTAGCAATACCAAATCAATGCGTAAAAACTTGTCTAGTAAATAGTACGGACTTTGAACCTATGAACCAGCCTATCAAAGACATAGAAAGCTTACTTTATTTTGGAATTGTCATCACATGTACTTTAACAGGAGACAGTAAAGCAGTCGTAATTCAGATCTGGTCAAGTCAAGAGCTCGCACGCGTCATTGTCATTATCGTTGTCGAATAAGGACAATCAGGCCGTACCTTCTTATCTGACCTCGAGAGTTTTAGGTCTCACTTTCGCGTGGTTAATTGTGTGGCGTCGCGTAACTGTGCTTTGGATACAGTTTCCAGATTATTCTACAATTAACAGCGTGCATATATTTTAATTGGAATAACTGGAGGAGTAACAACTTAACTCATTTTTTTAACTGTAGGAGTTCCAATGAAACTCAATTAACTCTAACTGGAGAAGTTCCATAAAAATCATTATAATTATTTGTTCAGATGTTTCCGACTTCCTATAAAATGGTATAGATCGACTTGCGGTGCCTAATTCAACGTTTTTTCATTAACTGAAGAAGAACCATAAAACTCAGCTTTAATTATTGTTCACGTGTCCCCGACTTCCTATACAGAGGTATAGGTCGATTTACGGAGCCGAAACCAACGTGGGAAGCCCTGGCTATTTGGTAATGTACCTCTGCCCATCAATTTTAGAATCAAAAAAAAGGGAGGCAGTTAAGAAGACATCCATTATGGGTTTTGTAAAGCTCAGAAAGAGTTCGCCACCCTTAATAAATTTTTATATCATACAAAAAGTAAATGTATTTAACACGAAAATAAAATCAGTGTTTTTTATGGCTGCGAAATGTGAACATAAACGCAAGCATTTATAAAATGGTGCCTCGGACGTTTAGTACAAATATTTTGACAGACTACTATTTGCAATGAGGATCAATAGAATCAAGCTTGTCGAAAGCCACTAAAATCAGGTATTTAATCTTGGAAAAACAAATGGCTGGTCCACATGATGAGAAAAGATTTCAATCACCTTGCGTGACAGTTCATCGAATACAACCTCCAAGATTCAATACACTATTGTACTTATTGCTATTCGTGGTGTCGATACGGTTCACTATCTAATTTTAGCGAAGGTTAGAACAAGCTGAGCGAAAAGAGTTATCAGAGGTAGCAACAGTCAACGAATATGAACTCGCTTAACAAGTAGCGCAGCATCCGTCACCTTACAGTGATGATAATTGTTTGTTCCATTTGTCATCTAAATAGTAGAGTTTATAATGCAATGAGCTTTGAGTCTCTCAATCATTTAGCGTTATTTCTTATTAGTATGGCGTCAGATCGGTAATGCGATTCACTAACTTGTTTTAACGATAAAAACTTTATCGGTTAACGATATTCAGTAATATATGTTAATAACACTTGTTATTGTCGCTTAAATAGACAATAATTTTTATTGTTATTTATTTTATCGACAAAAAGTTAAACTTTATACCCGCCTCAAAAACCACTTGTTTAAGTCTCGGCTATGAAGCGACTTCCTATGGGAGTGACGTTGGTGACAAATATATCATCAGCAATTGTTAAGTTCTATTGCCAACTCAATTTAGTCTTTTAATGAAAGTGGGTGTTAAAGTAGGCGTGTCAATATAGTTTCTGTTAATAAATTAATCTTAGATATTTCAATATAGTTTTTTATTCTTCCAAAATCTTTATTCATAGAGAAATTATATGAATTTGAGATAAAGTGTTGTATGGAAGGTGTGCGTAAAAGTGAGCATGTCACATTTATATACCGTTAGTATAACACCTTTGACCAAAAAGCAATGTTTGCAAAATTTCAGAGCCTTTCATATAATTTTGTCAGTTTTATTAGTACAAATATACCGAAAAATACACTGTGCGGTGTAAATTTTCGTAAATTTTTTATCTATAACTCCTTTTCTAATGCATAGTAGATTTAACCAATTTTCAGGAAGAAATAATTTTTTTACTCAGGAAATATACATTCTAAACTTAATAGTTCTAAGCTAATGCGCTTGAGCACAGTTGCAGTTTATTCGATGTTGGAATGACACGGTGTACCTACTCTTGCATTATGAGCTATAACTCTTTTCCTAATATTCCGGCTTAGACCATTTCCCCAAAATATTCTAGCAAAATTTGAGCCCCTGGCTTTTTTCGGCTCGAGGTCTATCTATAGTGCTTTTAACAGACGGTCAGACGGACGGACATAGCTAGATCATTATAAAATTAAACCAGAGCTCAGAAAATATGTACTTTATATTCCGAGTTCATCACCTAAATAGAGATATAAGCTTGAACATTAGCAATTTGACGCCGTTATTTTACAGGCGTTATTTCTTATATTAGGACATAAGTAATCGCGAGAGTAGTCGGGGATTAATTGTCACAGATGTCGAGTATCGTCAAAATATATTTAGTGAATCGCATAATCGTTAGTACAAGCAACGATAAGTGTCGACAAGTTGAACAATTGTCGGATCGCTTAAAGTTAGTGATTCGCACGACTGATGTGATGTTTTAAGTTACTTTCATTAAAACACAAGCCTTGCATATTTTAATTTTTTTTAATTAAAAATATTTGTTCTTATTTACTACTACTACTACGAAAAGCAGCCCATAATGTTAAATGCTCTCATTATTTTGTGCGTAGAGGCAAAAGTATTGCTGGGTCAAAGTCGTATAAAGGTGAAAAAATTCTAGACCGAAATGTGGAAAAGAACTTAGTAGAAAAACAACGAACAAACAACAAAATTTGTAAAAACAAATACACCTTTTGTCTGACGGATTATGTACTGGCAGACGTTTCACAACTTCCAGTTTAAGATTTTTATGTGGCTGATAAACAAGGCATTGTAAACAATAACGGCTAAAACAAACAAGTTTTCTTGTGTGGCAAGTTATTTGCAGTTGGGAAAAAGAAACCAATCATTTGCGTCATCAGTCATGATAAACACAGAAATATAAATTACAAAGGGTTTACAAAAACGACTTTTACTATTCTTAAAACAGCACAGAGTGCCTTCATATTTCTGATGATTTGCCACTATGGAAAGAAGACCCTTGAGTGATATTCAAAGCATATTGTCAATAATGTACCGCGAGAGGCAAAACCACCCAACAACCACAACTTCGGCCTGTGAAAAGGTATTGGGCTTTTGTGAAAATTTAAAAACACAGGGAAGGCATCCCAGTTTTTTCTGACTCACCCGTCAGGTTTGCATTGATTGAAAAGAACTTCTTCGTTTCTTAAATTAAAAGACGACTTGTGCTTACGAATATGTATTATTACGGGCCACTCTCTTTAATATATTTTGTTACGAGGCACGCTGGAAACCACAATAACAATGCTTTCAAAAGGCTAAATCGAAAGTGGTTTTTGAGATTGTTTAAGCCATTATCAAAAAGTCATAACTATAGTACTAATACATTTTTGAGCACGTTAAATACTGTCTCCTCAAGTGTCTATTCTACGCTCTTATATAGTAAATCCTGGTATACTATGGGAAACGAGTGAACTGCTGAGAAAGTTGTAATCTTTAATTTGGATTGAAATCGCGGTATGAAAATTACACTGAATACCCAATATTGTAAGAAAAATGTATACGGCATGTATACGGATGAGAAGTTAAATAACTATTGTAGATTTCGGAGCAACTCAGCAGAATTGACCTCATCTTAAGTAAACATATATGTAAGTCATGGCAAAATAATGTGAATAAACTGTGAACTATTGAATATACTTGTATCTCATTTTAAACAATGTTTTTCCCCGTTTATCTACATAAATATTTTAATCTAAATGTTTTTTTCCATCTTTTGATGGTATTTCGTAACTTATTTCAATATACTGGCACTGCCATCTGCTGTTTCCTAGCAACATCGCCTCCATTTAATAAAAAATTAAAAAAAAAAATATTGGCTCATCTCTGTATACAACGTTTGCATGTACGTATGTATGTATGTTTTTTTTTTTTGCTTTCGAGTCGGTGGTGTGGAATCTTCATATATACTAGTGGCCCGTGCCACAAGCATGTACGATTCGCCGTAGCGCCTACGTAATAAACCGCACCCCCTCGATCATCAACGGACATCACCACGGGACTGCCGCTAGGTATTACTTCGCGGGGATCGTTGGCATTCACGCCTCCTCCTTGTCGGACCGTCTAGCCCTTTCCAGACTTCTTAGGTCCTTAATTATTCGGGAGCACACTCCACTAAAGACCTCGCAGTTTTCTACATTCTGACATATATGCCGAAAAAACTCCGATGGATTCGTCATACCCGAAGTCCACCCCATGTATCTAGGGCATCGGAATATGACACGTTCCGCATTTTCCGCCACTTCTGGGCAGGGTTGAGAATTTTCATGGCCAACCCTGTGCAGATATTGCCTAAAAGCGCCATGGTCTGTCATGTACTTTAGTCGATGTATCCCACCTTCTCTGCCATTTTCTGATTGAAAACGATGTTTCCTCTCTCTTAACTGCAGCTAAATTTAATACTGCCTGGCCTGTTGTTCGCCTATTCTATATTCTCTAGATTTCCGTTACCAGTGTGTCTATTGGAATCATTGCCGGTATGACACAAGCCGCGTCGTCCGATACCGTCCTAAAGGCTCTCATTGTCGTGAGCGCTCATAGTCTATGAACCGAAAACATTTTCCTTTTATATTCCTTTATGTATTTTCAGAGCCTGTGCCCAAACAGGGGCTGCGTAAAGCAATGTGGAATTGGTAACCGTAGCCAGAAGCCTCCTTCTTGGACCCGTTGGTCCTCCAAAATTAGGTAGTATTCTAGCAATACTCCTTTGAATCATTGCGGCCTTCGCGCACGCGTATTCAATATGAGGCCCGAATTTAAGTCTGTTATCCATCATGACTCCAAGATATTTGATTGCCGGTGTATTTAGAACATATCTCCTGGTTTCCCACCTTCATCTTCATAAATTCAACTTTTTTCCTACTTGTAATTAGTACTGCTTCAGTCTTCTGTTCTGCCAGGTTAAAATTCGCCGAATCTAGCCATCTCTGGATCCTCACAATTGCATCGTTTATAGCCGATTCTAATTCCACAATATGTTTCGCTACACTGACAATCACTATGTCATCTGCGAACCCGATTATCCTTGTCGAGCTCGGTAGTTGTGTTCTAAGGACTCCGTCATATATGATATTCCATAGTAGTGGACCAAGAACCGATCCCTGTAGAACACCCGAACTAACATCATACATCCGTGGCCCATCGTTCGTTGTGTAGATTAGTTTCCTATTAGAAAAGTAACCATTCACTATTCTAATTAGGTACTTCGGTGTGTTCAGTCTCTCTAGAGCTGCCATTATGAAATCCCAACTGGCAGAGTTAAACGCGTTTCTAATGTCAAGGGTGACAACACTACAGTATTCTTTTGTCCCCCATCTCCAACGTTCTCCTGCTATTGCGCCCGCAGCTATATCTACTACCCTTTTCATGGCGTCAATCGTGGAGCGTGATTTTCTGAATCCGAATTTTTGTCTCGGAGAGTCCATTCTCGTTCTCGACGATGTCCATGAGTCTGTTGTAGATCACCTTTTCCAGTACTTAGCCTAGCGTATCAAGAAGGCAGATAGGGCAATAAGATGATGGGTCGCCAGCTGGTTTGTTCCATTTCGGAAGCAAAACTAGTCTCTGTCTCTTCTATTGGTCCGGGAAAATACCCTCGCTTAGGCAACTTTGCATAATTCTCCTGAACAAGCACGGTCGTCGATGTATTGCGGCTTTAATGGCTTTGTTAGAAACTCCGTCCGGACCAGGTGCCCTATTATCCCCAATTTCCCTACCTATACTTAGAATCTCTTCCTTCGTGACAGGGGGAATATTGCAGTCCGTGAATCTGCTGTCGACGTATACCCAATTGTTCTCCCGCTGAGGAAACAGGTGGGATACAATGCCCAGTAGGAGTGTTGGGCATGTTATCTGAGGAGCCGCTTGACATTTAAGCTTCTTCATTACCACCTTATATGCTGTACCCCAAGGGTTTGCATCTGCCTCCTCGCAGAGGCGCTTGAAGCTTTCTCTTTTGCTCTTCTTAATTGCGATTTTGAGTTGCTTTCTAAGTTCTCTGAATTCCTCAATCCTCTGAGTGTGGTAGCTTTTTCCTCTTGATCGCTGTGCCTTGCGCCTCGATCTAAGACATTCCAATCTGAGACTTCGTATCTCCTCATTCCACCAATAGCATGGAGAACCAAATCTGTTCGGCTTACGTTGTGGCATTGACGCATCGCAAGCTCGTTCTATTAACCGGCATAGTTGCACTGACGCTATCTGCACTGAACCTTCCTCGATCTCCTCCTCCATTATTGAATCATTGAATGTTTCAACGTCGAAACGTGAATCCTTCCACTTTGGGCTTAGTATGTCGGCCACGGCATCCTGAGAGTACAAACATTACCGCCTGGTGATCACTGTAAGTGAAATATTCGCTGACTAACCACTTCGTCCTTGGAGTTAGCGAGCTGCTAACAAACGTAATGTCGATGATAGAGCTCCGACCGGATTTCTTGAAGGTCTGGCTCCTTCCATTGTTAGCCACGTCTACATCCAGAGGTGCAAATGCCTCCACGAAGCTGCGTCCTCTTCTGTTTGTCGATTGGCTACCCCATTCCGTCGCCCATGCATTGAAGTCACCAGCTATTACAAGTGGGGACTTTCCAACTGCATCATTCACAAGTTCCTACAACACAGATTTATATTCTTCCTGCGACCAGCTCGGTGGAGCATAACAGCTGTAGAAGAATATGCCCTTTATCCTTGCTCGAGTAAAGCCTTTTCTTTTATCTCCAATGTTCTGAATAGCATGTTTGCCACATGCCAATATTGCAGCCTTCGAACTTTGATCGCTTGTCCAAACATTGCTATTTCCTACACCATATGGCTCGCTTATTATCGCAACATCTATTTGCTTATCCCTTACTGATTGTGACAGTAGGTCGTTTGCCAATTCGCAATTGTTGAGGTTTATCTGCATGATCCTTAGCTCCATATTTATTTCCTAGTTTCGAGAGCTCTCCTGAATACCGGACATCTACTGCTTCCAGCAATGTGGGCTGAGTCGCCTGTATTATTGTTCTTGCAGAACATGCATACGGTATTTTGTTCACATGTCTTAGCCATGTGCCCTTCCTTACCACATCTCCTACTCATCTTCGATCTATCCATAGCATTTTCATACTTGGCCGCCACATGCCCAAATTCAAGGCATCTAAAACATTTTAGGAGGCTCTTCTCCTCCCTTATACGCCATATTGCCCAATTTGTAGCGACTTTTTCCATTTTCAGAAGCATTTCGTATGCACTTCGAAGTTTAAGCATCTCTACCGGGTCTGCGTCTCTTGGATTTAGTTGCGCCCTAATTGTCCTAACTACCTCCTCCTTCGTCGTTACTTCATCGATATATTTGATCTCTATAACTTTTCTCGGTTTCAGACTCCTTACAGATGCCTGTCCATTTAAACTCTGACCGATCGCCTCTTTATACTCGTCTGTCCGCTCGCCCATATTTCGCAGTTGGAGTAATAGGTTACCATTATTTGTCCTCCTAATCCTGGATACTGCCTGACCTAGTTTGTTGAGATTCAGATCAGCCTTCACTTTACGCAGGATGTCGGCGTAGGAACTTTTCCCTACTACCTCTATTACAATAGCGTCGGGTTTCGTCCTTACCCTATTGCGATTCCCGTTTGACTTTCTCGTCTTCGCCTTAGACGTTACCACTTTTCAACCATCATTTTCCTGTATAATGACGGTTTCTTCCGGTTTTGCATCCTCGAATTTCTTGCCTTCGTAGACTTTCTTTGCCATAGGTTCCTTTGGTACTCCTTCCGGTTTCCCTTCTGGTTTCCTTTTGGACTCTTTTCTCCTTAGCCATGGCGAGGTTTGAGAGGATTTGGAGCTTCTGGTGACCTCTTTCGCCTTTTCGTCATGGTTTTCTATCGCCCATAGCTCGTACAAGGCCTTAATGCTCTCTATAGCATCTTGCATAGGTTGATGAATCGAACGCCTTTTCCCATCGTCCAGCATGTCCACTAAATTCCGGATGCAGACGCCGAGTCTACAGAATGCGGTGGTTTCCATATTCGGGTTTACTGCCGTCTCATAGAATCCAGTCTTCTCGTGCTGAGGTGATCTGCGCATTTTCGAATTTCGGGCAAAGGGGTTGACAGTTACCAAATGGTCACCATTGCCGCCATCCAGTCCCCTTCCATTAAAACCGTTGTTGTTTATGCTTGTAGCATTATCTGCCAATCCAACCAAGCCTACCAGAATAGCATTGCAGTCGCTTGATATCGACGCCCGGGAGCCTGATTGCCAACCCCTCGCGGCCGTCGACACTGGGGTATTAGTCCCCTGTGTAGTAACTTCATTTACTTTCATCAACTTTTCCATCTTTGTTTTATTATTCGGGGTTCCTACCCCTAGCCTTCCGCCAGGACAAAAAGAATAGCCGCTCCTAACATATAGACAGACGCTGACCAGGAAGCCGCCCAATGTGGGTCAGACGCTCCTGGATTTGAATAACCTACCATTCAGTCATAGTGCTAGATTTTGGTCACCCCCAGGTATTTTATTTCCCTGGTACCCTTCACGCCCTGAGAAGGGCATGATGAGCGCTCCCAATTCGCTGAATTAGAGGGTTCCGATGGAGGATCTAGCCAACCCCACACGGTATGTATGTATGTATGTATGTATGTATGTATGCATGTATGTATGTATGCATGCATGTATGTATGTATGTATGCATGTATGTATGTATATATGCACGTATGTATGTATGAATGTATGAATTAATGTATGTATGTTTGTATGTAGGTTGTCGTGGTTTTTCCTCAATCTCAGTTGTTTATGTAACGATTTTTATACCCGCCACCAAAAAAATGGTGTGGGTATATTCATTTTGTCATTCCGTTTGTAACACATCGAAATATCCATTTTAGACCCCATAAAGTATATATATTCTAAATCAGGGTTTGATTTGATGACGATCTAGCTATGTCCGTCCGTATTTCCGTCTGTTGAAAGCACGATAGAGGTCGCACCGAAAAAGCTAGGGGGCTCAAATTTTGCCAGAATCTTTCTTATAGACAAGGTTTGTTTGGTGTTGAAAATGGGCTAAATCGGAATATTAGGAAGAGAGTTAGTAGGTCGAAAAAACCGAATAAAATGGAATTGTGTCCAAGCGCATTAACGTAGGCTCATGAAACTATATATATTTCCTGAGTAAAAACAATATTTGTCCCCAAAAATTATCTAAATCTATGCATTAGGAGAGAAGTTATCGATCAAAATGTACGAAAATTTATACCGCACAGTGTATTTTTCGGTATATTTAAAAACAAAAACGTCATAAAAGGAACAAAATTGGATGTACGACTCTGAAATTTTGCACACTTTGCTTCTTGGTGAGACGCTTTTTTGTAACGGGAAATCAATGTGCCACGCCCACTTTTACGCCCACAACCCATATAACGTTTTACCGAAAATTCATATAATTTCTCCATTAATAAAGATTTTGGAATAATAAATGGCTATATTGAAACACCTAAGTCGTACTCATTCGCAAAAATAACTTTGACACGCCTACTTTAACGCCCACTTTTCACGTCATCTACCGTTAATGAAATTTAAAAGCTCATAAAACCGCCAAAATTAGAGGTATGATGATAAAATTCGCTACGTATATCCCCCTAGGCAATGTCATTACTGTGCCAGAAAATTAAAGTGCCACGCCCACTTTTACGCCCACCTCCCATAAACGTTTTACCTAAAATTCATATAATTTCTCTATTAGTAAATATTTTGGAATAATAAAGGGCTATATTTAAACACCTCAGTTGCACTCATTCGCAAAAACAACTTTGACACGCCTACTATAACGCCCACTTTTCACGCTATCTACCGTTAATGAAATTTAAATGCTCATTAAACCGACAAAATTAGCGGTATGATGATGAAATTTGCTACATATATCTTTCTTATCAGTGTATTTGTTGTGCCAAAAAGTTTAGGTGACCCGTCTTCTTTAACGCCTACCTTCCATATAACGGTTTATCTTATGTAATTCATGTAATTTCTCTATTGACAAAGTTTTTGGAAAAATTAAGGACTATATTTAAATATCTAAGTTGTATTTATTAGCAGAAACTTTATTGGCACGCCTAATTTAACGCCCACTTTCACTAAAAGACTAAATTTACGAAAACATTTTACTATCATATCGAAGTTATTAAGGTTGGTTAAATTTTAGGGCCGATGTTTATTTTAAATAAAACACAAATTATTTAAGAAATTATTATCATTTCTTTTTAAAATGATAATATTTGTATGGTTCACTTATGTATTTAACAAAATCTCGGCCAAATAGCCCCCCCATCCTTGGCGCCACTCACCTATTTTATGGTCCAAATTTTCAATGACTCTCTTTTGCCACACTATCGCAAAAAACAGCAATGGCTTCCATTCAACAAACTAAGAAGGCATTCACAGATTTTCTAACATTTTATACAGACCTGTTTTGCAGAAATTTAAATATTTTTTACAATTCTCCCGATTGTGGACGAATTTGAACGATTATGTTGACCAAAAGAATCACAAAGTACACAAAATGCATTTTGATTTGAACGCCCATTTTTATAAAAAACCTGAATAACTTTAAAGCGTTGTTCATTTGCGTATCTTTCCACGGATCAAATTGAGTATGTTTGAGATTGGGAAATCTCAAATGAAATGCAGAAAACAAATTTAAAGTCTAAGTGTAGTTCACCTTCAACATGGGCCCTTAAGATTTAACCACCCTCTACAAAGAAAGTAATACATATTTTATTATAAAGAGATTATTCCATAGCGATTAACAAAATAATAAATATTGTGCTTTAAATGTACACAAAATTGGTGGTGGGTATAAAAGATTCGGCACAGCCGAATATAGTGCTCTTACTTGTTCTGATTTGCAATACCGATTCTCTCCCGAATATTGGATATTTTAATACCTCACCCAGGTTCAGGCATTGTCGGGGGACAGACGGACAGACTGACAAAGCTTTATCGAATCCCCTATTCATAAGCTTTCAGGAAATATATACTTTATGGGGTCGGAAATGACAATTGTAGAAATTTCACACGGAATGACAAACCTATATATACCCTTTTTCACTGCGTGAAGGGTATTAAAACACTACACCAAGCCATCCCCACAAACAAAGTTATTAAGTAAATTCTTTTGTTATTCTTTTATTTAATTGACTTTTTTGATATTTAAGAATACAAATAACAGCATACGTTTATATAAATACATGATACATAATAACACTAGGAGAGTTGTATTGTTGTTGAGTTCAATTCCTGTGAAACTTAAGTGACTTATTGTTTTTCATTTTTCTAGGTGGGCTGTGCTAACGTATGCAGGTTTTTTTTTCTTCTTAATTTCTTGTACATTGTAACAGAACACTGTTTCTCCCATGAACATTTCTCAAGATAAAGTATAAATTGTAAAGGTTTTCTTTTTTAGTTAAAAACTAACGTACTTGCCACTTGCTTTAGTTTTTTGCTGCTGAGAGTAGCAGTAAAGGGAGTACTTAAATCCCATAATACTTGTACTTCACTCGTTTCTTTACTTATTTATAGAAAACATTGTTAACGTTTAATGCAGTATACGCCGGCAAGATTTGTGTTTTTTTTCTTTTGCAACAAAAATCAACTTGTTGCAAAGTAAAGATAAAACAAAAAATAAGAATAGTTTAAAGAAGAAAATAAAAAAAGCAATAAGCAAACAAACCCAAAGTAATGAATGATGCTCCAGGACATAAAAACCTGTGAAAATGTATGAGTGCACTATATTCAAACCTCGTATGAGTAGAGCTTACCACTATAACTGGCAATACTGGAACAAGCTAAAGTGCTACATAATAGTTGAGATATATACATATTTAATGATAAAATATGTACTAAATAACACACACATGCATATATGTAAATAAAACATCAATATCATTTTCCTTTTCTATATTTCTTAAATTTTTATTTCATTTGCTTTTTGTAAAGTAATCCACGTTAAAATGTGGGTCAAGCTTTATTTAAAGAACAAGTAAAATTTATTTTTAAGTAAAAATATTTGTTGTTGGAAAATGCATTAAACAAATAAAATCGATAAAAAATGTTTGTTAGAGCAACCGCACCCACACCTTAGAAGCTAGTTAATAAAATTCGACCATGTCAAGTTGAATTACGACTATTATTGCAGCAAAAACAACAACAACAACAACAACCGATAAAAAGGTAACACTTTTTTTCTAGTTGAAATGGAAAGCCAAAATATGTTAAATGTTTGTAAGTGAAAAAAGGCAATTTGGAAATTTAACCATTAATTGGACAACGGTTTATTCAAGCTTTTGTATAAAACAAAATAACAAATCAGGATCTTGAAGTCAGTTTTTATTCTTTTTCAACCAAAAAATAATACAAAAAGCTTCACATAATAAGACAACAGATGGCGCTGTCAAATTGACACCGCTTGCTATTTTTTGGAGCAATGCTTTTTATCACTTCAATCTTTTATCTCGTGATAAAAAAAGTTAGAATACTGTATTCGGCCGTGCCGAACCTGATAAAGAGTATCATCACCATCATGTACATATAATACCTACATATATCGTAGCATAGCTTAGCTTTCATATTTAATGTTATTCGCAATTTTACTTTATTATTTCTGACGCCATCTTCGGTTTTGAACTTCTACATAGTAAGCTGTATTCTACTGGTAAAGCACTTTTATTTGATACAAACATTGTGGGGGCTGAAGGAGACAAAGTCGTAAATACTATATTTAATCCATAATTTTAATTATAACGCCATCTTGAATTTTAATTTTTTAAAGCTATTTGTATTCTAGTGATCAAGGCTTTTCATTTGATACCAAGATTTTGGAGAAAGGCCACAAAGCTAGTATAACTGTATTCGATCCATACATCCACAGAAAAAAATAAATATGAACCTCAATTACGAAATTAATATCAATAATTAAAAAATTGTTTAATTTTGCTCCAATCATCAAAATGATACTATTAATTAAATGAAAATTAATAGTTTTAATTGAACAAATGTTGAGAAAAACAACAATTAAAACAGTATTAAAAAATTAATTAAAATTTAAATTTTTTTCCAAAATGATTTTAATTAATTTAATCATGTCTATAATTGAAATTTGGTAGTTATATAATAAAATTATTTATTATATCAATAACAAAAATTATTTAACCTGTTTAGAAAAAAAATTAAAAAAAATAAATATTTTTTTTGATATTTATATATTACTTGCATTTAACCCGCTACTTCGTAAGCGCAGTTCTTACTATTTATTGAATACTCAAGTTCTATTTATAATTATTAAATATTTTTGGTTCAATTTATGAACATTTGTATCTTTGATTCAATTTACTTAGAAATATAAAAAGTAGAGTAAGGATATATCGGGCATATATTTCCTAACTAAAAGCAAGATCAATGCTACTGAGTTTCAAAAATTAAGATTCATATTTTGAAAAAATTACCTTAAAAATAATAAAAGTAACATTTTTTCCTTCACTAAAACTTTCACTTGGTTTATTATTACCTTTTTTCAGAATTCTATGTATACAAAATATAAAAAAAGAGAAAAAGTAATTTTGGTCGTCCATAATATTAGGAGTTAGACCTCGGATCAAATAACACTAATTTTAAGAATCTATGTTTACAAACGTAAAAATTCAAAGAGTACAATAAAAATGCGAAAAGGCTTTTTTGTGTCTCCAATATAATTTTAATTTTCAAATTGAATCAACAATCCTTTATTTCACTATTTTAGCTTTATAAACGTAGGAAATACAAAAATTCCCATTAAAATTCAGAAAAGTACCTTTTTGATCGCCTATAACATATTTAACCTTACCTTTTATCACTTATTTCGAAATTCTTGCTTCGCAAACGTTAAAAATACAAAAAGTACCATACAAATTCAAAAAGTACCTTTGTGGTCGCCCATAACATTTTCAGTTTCACCTGGAATCAAAAGTCCTTGATTGTACAATCCCACCTTCATAAACGTAGAAAATACCAAAAGTATCATAAAAATCAAAAAAGTACTTTTTTGGTTGCCCATGACATTTTCAGTCTCACCTGGAATCAATAGTCCTTGATTGTACAATCCTACCTTCATAAACGTAGAAAATACCAAACGTACCACAAAAATTCAAAAAAGTACCTTTTTGGTCGCCCATAACATTTTTAGTCTCACCTTGTATCAATTGTCACTAATTTCAAAATTCTAGCTTCGCAAACGTTGAAAATATAAAAAGTACCATAAAAATTCAAAAAAGTACCTTTTTGGTCGCCCATAACATTTTTAGTCTCACCTGGAATCAATAGTCCTTGATTGTACATTCCTACCTTCATAAATGTAGAAAATACCAAAAGTACCACAAAAATTCAAAAAAGTACCTTTTTGGTCGCCCATAACATTTTTAGTCTCACCTTGTATCAATTGTGACTAATTTCAAAATTCTAGCTTCGCAAACGTTGAAAATACAAAAAGTATCATAAAAATTCAAAAAGTACCTTTTTGGTCGCCTATAACATTTTTAGTCTCACCTGGAATCAATAGTCCTTGATTGTACATTCCTACAATCATAAATGTAGAAAATACCAAAAGTACCACAAAAATTCAAAAAAGTACCTTTTTGGTCGACCATAACATTTTCGGTCTCACCTTGTATCAATAGCCACTAATTTTAAAATTCTAGCTTCGCAAACGTAGAATATATAAAAAGTACCATAAAAATTCAAAAAAGTACCTTTTTGTTCGCCCATAACATTTTTAGTCTCACCTGGAATCAATAGTCCTTGATTGTACAATCATACCGTCATAAATGTAAAAAATACCAAAAGTACCACAAAAATTCAAAAAAGTACCTTTTTGGTCGCCCATAACATTTTTAGTCTCACCTTGTATCAATTGTGACTAATTTCAAAATTCTAGCTTCGCAAACGTTGAAAATACAAAAAGTATCATAAAAATTCAAAAAGTACCTTTTTGGTCGCCCATAACATTTTTAGTCTCACCTGGAATCAATAGTCCTTGATTGTACATTCCTACAATCATAAATGTAGAAAATACCAAAAGTACCACAAAAATTCAAAAAAGTACCTTTTTGGTCGACCATAACATTTTCGGTCTCACCTTGTATCAATAGCCACTAATTTTAAAATTCTAGCTTCGCAAACGTAGAATATATAAAAAGTACCATAAAAATTCAAAAAAGTACCTTTTTGGTCACCCATAACATTTTTAGTCTTACCTGGAATCAATAGTCCTTTATTTTACAATTCTACCTTTATAAACGTAGAAAATACAAAAAGTACCATAGAAAAGCGAAAAAGTAAATTTTTGGTCCAAATTCCAAGTTTAAAATGTTCAAATATCTGTGTAACAAAATATTTTAATAGACATGATTTAAAGTCATTAAATCTACTCTTTTTTGCATAAAAGTAATTATGTTGTAAAAAGTACGAAACTCTTCTCGATTTTTCCCTTTTCTACACTGTTTCAATTTGTGTTTAAATTTTTACTAAATTACATAATTTTTTATGTCTAGTAAAATCCCAATTAAAAATGTTGTGAAAATTGGCCGTCTAGTTAGAAATTACATACATTTTCCGGAATTTTCCCCTTTTTGGTACCTTTTTTGTCCCCAAAAAAGTTTCCAAAAATTTCACCTAAATACTTGTCCATATTCTACTAGGAAATAATAATTGTCAAGTTTTGTCCCATTGAATAATATAAGAAAAGTTTATTTTAAAAAAAGTACAAAAAAGGGAAAATTTTTACCCCTTATACATATGAATTTGAAAAAAGTGCCGAATTCTTATTAATATACCCCTTTCGCATTGGGCAAGTCACTTGCTTAAGTTAGTTTTTTATTTTCTTTTATTTTTCTTTGAACTTGCTTTCATGTTCAGACTCAGCAACTGACTTGCCCAAGTTTCGTTCTCTTTTACTTATTATACTCTTCACACAGTGAAAAAGGGTGTATATAGGTTTGTCATTCCGTTTGAAATTTCTACAATTATCAATTATCTACACATACATACAAACGTGGTATACTGGTTAGAGTGAGCCAAAACATTTTTTTTATTTTATATTTTATTAAAATTTTTATTGTTTTATTTTTAATTTTTCTTTTAATTTATTTTTTTTAAGCACATAATTAAACTTAATGTATAATATTACAATGGGATGTTTTTATATATGTATGTTTTGTATGTACGTATTTCATATGAGATAAATGGTGACATAAACAATTGTTGTTGCATGACAACACGTTGTGAAGGGTATATAAGATTCGGCATGGCCGAATATAGCACTCTTGTTTGTTTTTATTACTCTTTTGTTTTTGGTTTCTCAACAAAAACTTGCTCGTACTTGCCGAGTACAGGCAAGTGTGTACTCAAAAATTAACAAGTTTCTTCCTCTTAACCCGACCTTACCCCTTTTTGCCTATAAACACAACACTTGCGCAAGTCACTTGCGCAAGTGACTTGCCTAGTCTGAAAGCCGTGATATTTTTTTGCGGACTACTTAATACAGTTTAAATTTTTTTCCTAGCTTTATGCGTTTGGTAGTTACATAGGGTACCAAAAAAGTACCAAATTATAGTTTTTATCCGTTTTTTCCCCTTAGGGGTTGAAAATTCTAAAAAAGGCCAGACACCTGTCAGCTTATTTTTTGTGCAAATTACAATACTTTTTCAATTTAATTTGTATCATTTTTATTTTAGCAGATATAAGATTACCGATTTTACCCATTTTTACCCTTTTTTACCCCCTTAAAGTACGAATTTCCAAAAATCCCTTCTTATTGGAGCTATACATCGAAAGAGGAACCGATTGTCCCAATTGCATGTCTCTAGCTCTTAGCGTTTGGGCTGTGCGATGATGAATCAGTCAGTCACGTTACTCTTTTATATATATAGATTAATATTCATATATGGTACATATGAATCCATGTTTTTAATTACATTTCGTTATTTATATAAAAATAATTTAGCATAAGAAGTAGGGTTCCATAAGTAGACATACTATACCATATCGAAAGCCGGAGATCCAAAAATAACTGGTAGCATCAACAACCTAGATATAAAGGAATATTAACCGGTAAAAAGGCTAGATCAGATAGAGTGAAGAAATTCAACAAACTTACCTACTAAAATGAGAATTCTGAGGAATATAAGGGGATACAATAATTATTGAATTTGGGCACATCTACAATGAAACTGAAACCATTTATTATATTTAAAACTGAAAATATTTTTATATATTTTCACTTACCATAACTTTTTCTTGCATATTGTCTACTATTTTTTATTATTCTGCTCATTGAATAATAATTATATTAAATTAATTCTAAGAAATTAAATTTTCAAAAAATTTCTTTTAAAATAACATTTTTTATTTTTTATTTATTTTATTCAACTGACAGAAATCTCTTTGTTTTTTGAAAATATTTAATATCAATTAAAAAAATTAATTCAGTAAATGAAAAATACAAATCAAAAAGTCAATTAATTAAACAAATTTAAGGGATATTTTTTTCTGTGCCTGCCATTTTATTTAAGACCTCATATCGGTTTTATGTTTTTATGGTTTACTGTATCCTTTTTATTTGTTACTAATATTGAGTTCCATATTTTTAGATACTAGTTTTGACACTGATAAAAATTTCTTGTACTCCATTTTTTACTGGTGGCCATCATGAATTCTTTAGAGTGTTTATTTTCTGCTAGTCAAGCTCTTTTATTTTATACTCATACTTACGCTCTCGGTTGCTACAAAATTGATTTTCGTTTAGAAATGTTGGGAAAAATACCGAAGTAGTTGTATTTTGTCTCAACTAGTTGCAAACAGATTTGTTAGTTTTGTGCGGGAATAATTTTTAATTCTACGGCTTGCAACTTGGTGTCAATAGCGTGTATGAACAATTTACGAACTTGAGTAACTTGATATATAAAGAATATTTATTTATTTTATTTTATTAAAAACTTTGCTAATTAGTAACCGATTTTCAACACTTTCTACGAATAACTCCAAAGATACATCCATATGTATAAAAAGTAACAAGCGTATATATACATAAATGATCAAAGGACTGAAAAAGGTTAGAATAAAGGGTCCGCCAAAAAATGCTATGAAAAAGTGTAGCTTTGGCTGTGTGGCACGTAGCGCCGTCTTGTTGAAACCAAATGTTGCCAATATCCTCTTCTTTAATTTTTGTGAACAAAAATTCGTTCAACATGGCGATCGCAATTGACTACGGCCACTGCTTGCTCATTTTTAAAGAAAAATTGCCTAATTACGCCTATGGACTAAAATCCGCACCAAACAGTCACTCGTTTTGGGTGTATCGGCTTTTTAATGTATGCGTGCGGGTTTTCTGTGCCCCAAATGCGACAATTTTGCTTGTTTACATACCCGCCAAGATCAAAATGAGCTTCATCTGAAAGGATGATTTTTTTTTTGGCAAAATCGGCCAAAGTAATGTCGCAATATTTCCCAGCGTTGTTCAAGCGTTCAGCGGAAGGACTAATTATCTGTCAAATCGGACATGAGCTACCATTCCCGAAATAAGCACTAGTTGAAAAAAAACGTTAGATGGCGTACCCTTTATGAAGAAAAAAAGAACAGAAACAGTAGTGTTTATTCACTTACATGACGATCGATCGTCGTGCGAGTTAAACGTGTTTTTAATTACGCTCTGTCCTAAATCGTTTTATTTTCTGTAAGACTCATAAAACTAAAAATCTTAAATATAACATTCATATACATACATACATACATAAGTACATTTGAACTTGTTTCTTTTGCTTGTAAATAAAAATAAAAATCGAAAGTAAAAATAATAAAAACAAACATAACAGTTCATCAATATTTACAATAATAAAATTGCAAGTGTTTTTATTTCTCTCGTTTACAATAACAACTACTTTTTTATTTTTAATACAATAAATTACACTTATGCCTCAATTTACGCGCTCAAATAAAATTAAATAAAAATTAAATCAATTTTTGTACAATTTATTAACTGTGCTGATACGTATATTCTTTTTCAATATGAGTTGTTCTAAACCAAAGTGCAGAAATAAGGCGGATGATCCAATGATTTCCTGTTGGCTGTGCAACGCAGTTTATCATGCAAAATGTGTTGACTTGGCAGCACGAACTGCAGACAACCTTCGTGAAGATAAAGGCTTACGTTGGTGCTGTAAAAAATGTAAATGTAATGATGTTGAATTTTATTCATTTTTTAAAAATGCGCGAGATGAATTTGTCGGCATAAATAACGATCTAAGATGTTTATCCCAAAGATTTTTAAAATTCAAAGCATTATTTGATAATGCGTCATTCTCGCCCAAAAGAAAGAAAACAACTCCAACTTTAAACTCTTCACCTCCTGTTATGTCTACTAACAACTCTTCTGTTGATCAAAACACTTCCGATAATTTACCACGTCCGAGTCCGTCTACTATTTCTTCCATAGTTAATGTACCTGTAAAACCATCTCAAAATCCGAAAACTAATCCCTCGTTATGCTCCAGTGATGTTCTCCATGAAACAAACAAATTTTCATCGTCTCTCCCTCATAACACCGAAATATTACAACCTATTTAATACTAATCGTATTCAACAGATTGCAAGTAATATAAATTTTCAAAACGACATTCAACAAATTAATTCACATCCTCCGGCTGTGATTTCTAGTCCGTTAAATAATCCTGCAATACTTAAAGTAATTTCTCCAAAGAAAACAATTTTTGCTGCTCGTTTTTCATCTGATACTACTTCTAACGCTGTTGCTGACTACATTAAATTAAAGCTTGGTTACGATTGTGAATTATCTGTTTTTAAATTCAATTATTCGGAAAAACGGAGTAAATCTTCTTTTAAAATCATCGTACCAGAGGAATATTTTAATATTATTGTCAATCTTGAGTTTTGGCCACCCAATGCTATAATACGCGAATATGAATATAGAAATGCTTCTCGTTCTGATATCGTTTATTTACTTACTCGAAATAATACCCAAAAAAACTAAACAATTTTTCTACCGATAATCTTATTAATATTGTTTACCAAAATGTCCGTGGCCTTAATACGAAATTAACCACTCTTTATGCAAATAGCTTTGATTTTTCCTACCACATCATTGTCTTTACTGAAACCTGGTTAAACGATAAGAAATGTATTAATAACAACGAAATATTATCTTCAAAATACCAAATGTTCAGACATGATCGATCACATAAGTTGGGTGGAGGTGTGCTCATTGCCGCACATAACAATTTTCGTTGTGAAGAAATCAATGTTATACTTAACGATGACATCGAATTTGTCGCTGTAAAAATTCGACTGAGAAATATAAATTTTTATATTACGTGCTCATACATTCCTCCAAACTCTTCTCTGGTTATATACAATAATCTCATCTTTGCCATTGATTTTGTTTTGCAACAATCTATTCCATCTGATTTATTTATTGTATTGGGAGATTTTAATCTACCTAACATATCGTGGAATAAATCTTCAGAAATAAACTATCTAATTCCTGCAGTTTCAAATGAATTTATTCACTCACTCACAAGCTATGGACTTTTTCAAATTAACTATGCAAACAATATTAATGGAAAACATCTTGATCTTGCATTTGTCAACCAGCCGATGGATATATTTTTACATAAAACACTTCCCGTTACTTACCCTGAAGATCGTTATCATCCTACATAAAAATTGGAAATATTTAATTTTTTAAGCTTACCTGTTTTGCTTCCTAACAAAATTGCTTCTATCGTGCAAACTATCAGAAGCTTAACTCTTTGTTATCAAACGTTAACTGGGATAGTATAATCTCTATCGAAAACTTAGATGATGTTGTTTCTCTCTTCTATTCAACACTACGCCGCTGCATTTCTGAAATAATATAGAAATAACAATATTGGGCCACCCTGGAATAATAAGTATCTCCGAACCAGGGTACACTTATACAAGGTGGCGGTGCAAGCCCAGCTGACTATTTTTTTGTGTTCTTGAGAATGTCAAAATACATACTTAAAAAAATTATTTCAACTTCGGAAATTGTCAAACTCCATACATAAAAAAAGAGAGACAAAAATTACTCTCCTTTACGCTATCACCTTATGTAATTACACCATGCTCCGAACTATTAAAAACAGGAAAAACAAGTTATATAAGAAATATAAAAGGACCGGATCATCTGTAGAATATACCAAATACTGTATTGCTCGTTCTTACTACAATTTGGCTAATAAATCTGCATACGACAACTATATAATCCGTATGAAGTCGAAAATGAGATCAAATCCTTAATCGTTTTATAAATTTGTGAACTCTAAACGGCGATCGTGCGTTAATCCTAAATACTATAAATATGGATCAAATGACGCTGATGATGACGTTTCTATTTCCAATTTGTTTACTGATTTTTTTTTTCAACTACCTACTCTAAAAAAGTATATAATAACAGGACATCTTACCCATTTAATATACCTCAATCAATTCTCTTTTATTACTTATAAAACGACTCTTTCAAATTTATTATTACTAAATAATTCATTTAATGCTAGTCCAGATGAAATACCAAATTGCGTTCTAAAAAATTGTGCAAAAATTTATGTTACCCGCTTACTGCTATGTTTAACAAATCCATTAAATTAGGATACGTACCATTGATTTGAAAATTATCGTATATAATTCCGTTGTTTAAAAATGCAAGCAAAATTTGTAAACATCGCTCTACAACGACTAATATTTTGGAGGTAACTACTACAATAAATGATGGTTTTATAAATAATATGCAAACTGATGCTATCTACACAGATTTTAGTAAAGCTTTTGATAAGGTAAACCATGATCTCTTGCTTAACAAATTGTCATTAATGGGATTTACGGATATGACAATAAAATGGTTAAGATCATACTTGTCTTTAAGAACTCAACAAGTTAAGTATGGAAGTGCTACGTCTAATGCTATCAAAGTTCCTTCTGGTGTTCCGCAAGGTAGCCACCTTGGCCTATTTTATTTACCTTATTCATAAACGATCTACCTTCAGTTATTCAGCACTCTAAAGTTTTGATGTATGCCGATAATGTCAAAATTTTTCGTTCTTAATAATCCCGAAGATCAACTTTTCCTTCAATCAGATATTGGCAAATTGGTAAATTGGTGTGAAATCAACTTAATGGAGCTGAATATAAAAAATGTAAGCATATGTCCTTTTTCAGAATTAAGAAATTGGATTTATTTTATTGCATTAATGAGTGTAAACTTGATAAAGTTCTGAATTTTCTTGATCTTGGTATTTTGCTTGATCACCAATTAAATTTTCGTGACCATATTTCTTTAGTTGTTAACAAAGCAAATGGTGTACTTGGATTTATGAAGAGGTGGTGCAAGGATCCTAGATCCTTATATTACGAAACAATTATATTCATCGTTAGTTCGACCTATTCTAGAATATGGATCGATTATTTGGGATCCTTGCTATAATATTCATATTGATAGTATCGAGTCTGTACAAAAGAAGTTTTTAATATTTTGTCTTCGTGGCCTTGGATGGAATTCGTTTTTACTACCTTCATACGAAAGCAGACTCTGTCTTATAAAATTACCAACTTTTAAAAGTCGTCGTTCAATGCTGAGTTTTTCTTTTGTGCTGGGCCTAATTCAAGGCGATATCGATTCTGAATTCCTGCTAAGTAAAATATCTTTTAATGTTCCAACCAGACCAACTCGAAATTTCCGTTTTATTAACTTAAAATACTATATATCCAACTATGCTAATAATGATCCTCTTCGTCGTACATGTGAAAACTTTAATAATTATTATCACCTTATTGGCCTTATCGAAAGTAAAGAAATTGTTAAAAGAAATATCATTTTATATTTAAATCGTTGAATTGTATAGAATATTATTTTATATATAACATTAATTTTGTTTTGTTATTTTACATACTTTAGTCTGTAAGGATTTATAATCTATAGACAACAAGTAAGAGTGCTACATTTGGCCGTGCCAACGTGTGTCATGCAATAACAATAGTTTGTATCACCATTCATCTCATATAAAATACGTACATACTTAAAAAAACATACATATATAAAAACATCCCATTGTAAAATAATAAATTTACGTAAGTAGTTTAATTAAAAAATACTAGGTACTCAATGGGAAAAATACATAAAAATAGATATGTATTTAGTTTAGTTTTTTTTTTCATAGTGCATCGTATTTTGCTAGTCATGATATTTCATATACTACTCATATTGACCATGGAATTTTGAAATGTTTAAAAAAAATAAAAAAAAATAAAAAATTTCAGCAAACACTAAAGAAAGTGGTATCGAACAGCGAACCTCCAGTTACATAGTTCAGTGGTGTATCCACAAAACTGCAATCCTATAAATTTTTCTGCAACTTAAATATACAAAAGTAATTGCAATCTATATGAGGTGCATTAAAAATAAAAAAAACATATACATACTATTTAAGTATTAACAATACATACGTATGAATGCATACGTGTTTATAAGTATTTCTAAAAGCCACGGTGACATTTTGTTTTCTTTAAATATTGTGAGCAGAGTTACCAGAGGAAGATTGAAAAAAGCTATTATTTTCCTTAAGAGTTGTTACATTTAGCATAGGGTATTGCATTTAAGATTATTTCTTAATGCAAATAAATAAATGTAATTTATATGGACATTTGTATGAATGTATTTATGTATATTTAAAGCAGGAATATTAGAGGAAACTTTTAAGAAAATAAATAATTAATTTTTTACAAAACGACGGTCTTGAAGTCTAATGATATAACCGCTAATCTCCCAATGGCATGTAATTTCTTGCATTTGTTTGCAAGTTTAATTAAAAACAAGTAAGAGCGCTATATTCGGCCGTGCCGAATCTTATATAACCTTCACAACGTGTTGTCATGCAATAACAGTAGTTTGTATCACCATTCCATATGATATACGTACAACAATATAAAAAACATACATATATAAAAACAACCCATTTTTAAATTATAACTTTACGTATGTATGTTAAAAGAAAAAAAAAAGAAAAAAAAACAAGTAAGAGCACTATATTCGGCTGTGCCGAATCTTTTATACCCACCACCAATTTTGTGTACATTTAAAGCACAATAATTATTATTTTGTTAATCGCTTGGAATAATCTCTTTATAATAAAATATACATCACTTTCTTTGTAGAGGGTGGTTAAATTTTAAATTTAAAACAGAGGCCGAATTACGGCACTCAAACGTGATCGAAATTTGAAAACTCCTATTAGAATCTATATACCTAAAGCACAGCATACTCGATCGTTCGAGTAAAATTTCGATCGATATCGAATGCCGTAATTCGGCCCCAGGTCTGTATAAAATGTTAGAACATCTATAAATGCCTTCTAAATTCGTTAAATGAGAAGCATTGCTGTTTATCGCGATAGTGTGGCAAAAAAACAGTCAACTTCGACTCATCATCGTGGCAAACAATTGAGCATCAGCAATGTTATTTAAAATTTGGACTATCGGATCGAGGTGTGCCGTTGAGGTCGCGGGGGCCGATATTTTGTTCCATACATAATTGAACCATACAAATATTATCATTAAAAAAGAAATGATAATAATTTCCTAAATAATTTGTGTTTTATTCAAAATCAACATCGGCCCTTAAAATGTAACCACCCTTTATAACTTGGATATGCTGGTAAAATGTTTTCGTAAATTAAGTGTTTCAGTGAAAATGGGCGTTAAAGTAAGCGTGTCAATAAAATTTCTGCTAATAAATACAACTTAGATATTTCAATATAGTCCGTAATTCTTCCAAAATATTTATTCATTGAGAAATTATATGAATTTGGAATAACATTGACTAGAAGGATTTCCGTAGCAAATTTTATCATCATACCTCTAATTTTGTCGGTTTTATAAATTTAAATTTCATTAACAGTAGATATTGTGAAAAGTGGGCGTTATAGTAGGTATGTCGAAGTTATTTATGCTAATAAATACAACTTAGATATTTCAATAAAGTCCTTTATTATTCGATTTATAGAGAAATTATAAGAATTTGAGAGAAAACGTTGTATGGGAACGTTGTTGTTGGCGTGTCACATTTATTTTCCGTCAGAAGAAAGCCTTTGACCAAAAAGCAATTCCTGCAAAATTTCAGAATCGTAGATTTAATTTTGTCACTCTTATTAGGTTTAAAATTTTGAACATATTGGAAAATACACTGTGCGATATAAATTTTTGTACATTTTGATCTCTAACTCCCTTCCTCATATATGCATTTAGGCAATTTTTGGGTAGATATATTGTTTTTGCTCAGGTAGTTTATATTTGGAGTCTCATGACTCATACGTTGATGCTGGTGGACACAACTCCATTTTATTCGATGTTGGAAGGAAACGGTTCTTTCGACCTAATCTTGCATTACGAGCTATAACTTTCTTTCTTATATTCCGATTTAGCCAATTTTTTATTCCAAACAAACCTTGTGTATAAGACATATTCTGGCAAAATTTGAGCCCACTAGCTTTTTCGATGGGACCTCTAACGTGCTTTTAACAGACGGACGGACATAGCTAGATCGTCATCAAATAAAACCCCGATTAAGAATATATATATATATATATACCATTTTTTTGGTTGCGGGTATAAAAACTAAAATACTTAAAAAGAACACATTCCAAAAAAATTTGTATAGCTCTTTTACTAAAATTTTGCAAAAAATATTTGACCTTGCGTCACAAAAATTGGTCTGGTGATCACGGTCGGATCGTATAAAATGGGGTATAGGGGTATAGAGGAGAGTTTTATCTACTAAATGGTGCTAATTTCTTTTTGTTATCTTATGTTTTCTAGAAGATATGGTGTATTTAAAATGGGAATTTAGGAAAATTTTGACCTAAGTAAAAAAAAATGATCTCTAACATTATAAACAATATATTTTCATGTACTAATGGCTAACAAATTTTAAAATTATACAAAACTTATTTCGTTTGAAAATCTTTTAAAAAGTAAAATGTTATAGAACTTTAAAAATCAAAATCTTACTAATAAGTTTCCCGTTTTAGCAAAATGCTGAGCATGTCTATTTTGAATCACCCTGTGGCCCTTAAAATTTAACCACCCTTTACAAAAGAATAGATAGATAAAAAAATTTAGTTAAAATATGTATTTTAAATATTCAAATAATTATTTTTAATCTACTGATGCACATTTTTTTTTAATATTTTTAAATCTTAAACCTCATAAGACTGTGTGTACAACTATATGTAAAGTTGGGCACAAATCATTACTCTAGTTAATTTTTGTCAACAAACTTCGGTCATTTTCGTTTTCACAAACCCCTATAAAATTCCTTTGTAGTTTGTGCAAAAAAATGTTACTAGAGTCATCTAGTGTTCTACGTGATGTTTAGCAAATACATCATCCTCAGTGTTTGCAAAATGTAGTGGCGCCTTCAACAGATGTTGCCATCTGCAATGAATAAATGCTAATGCATATGACTAATATATTTTTATAAAAATTTAAAAAAGAAGTGGGCGTGGCACATTTATTTTCCGTTATAACGAAGACTTTGACCAAAAATCCATGTTTGCAACATTTCAGAACCGTACATATAGTTTTGTCAGTTTTATTACGTTTTAAATTTCAAATATACACTGAGCGGTATAAATTTTCGTACATTTTGACCTATAACTCCTTTTCTAATGCATAGATTTAAGCAATTTTTGGGGAGAACTCTACGTTTATGCGTTTGGACACAATTCCATTTTATTCGATGTTAGCAGGACACGGTTTTTTCGACCTATTCTTGCTTTACGAGCTATAACTCTCTTCCTAATATTCCGATTTAGCCCATTTTCAATACCAAACAAACCTTGTCTATTAGAAAGATTCTGGCAAAATTTGAGCCCTTTAGCTTTTTCGGTGCGACCTCTATCGTGCTTTCAACAGACGGACAGACGGACGGACATAGCTAGATCGTCATCAAATCAAACCCTGATTCAGAATATATATACTTTATGGGGTCTAAAATGGATATTTCGATGTGTTACAAACGGAATGACAAAATGAATATACCCCCACCATTTTTTTGGTGGCGGGTATAAAAATAAAAAGAATTTAAAAAAAAAATTTAAAAAAAAATTAAAACAAGTAAGAGCGCTATATTCGGCCGTGCCGAATCTTATATACCCTTCACAACGTGTAGTCATGCAATAACAGTGGTTTGTGTCACCATTCATCCCATATGAAATACGTACAACAATATAAAAAACATACATATATAAAAACGTCCCATTGTAAAATTATAAATTCACGTATGTATGTTAAAAAAACAAAAAAATAAAAAAAAAATTAAAAAAAAAATTAAAAAAAAAAATTAAAAAAAAAATTTAAAAAAATTTAAAAAAAAAATTATTACGTTTATAATATATATAAAACAACAAAAAAAATTAAAAAATAAAATAATAATAAAAAAAAATAATAAAAATATAAATAATATATTAAATAAAAAATAAAAAAAAATTAAAAAAAAAATTAAAAAAAAAATTTTAAAAAAATTAAAAAAAAAATTTTTTTGGCTCAGCTGGGATTCGATGCCACGTTTTCTCTAACCAGTATACACGTTTGTATGTATGTATGTTGTTGTTGTAATGTTGTTTTTGTGAAAAAAAAAAATCAAGGTGGTCGTGGGTTTTTGCTCATATCTCAGTTGTTTATGTACCGATGTTTCTGATTTTCAATACCGATCTACTCCCGAATATTTCTGATATATTAATACCTTACCCGGGTCCAACCTATGTCGGGGGGCTTCAAAAAGTTAATTTGAACATACACACGGTCAGACGGACAGACTGACAGAGCTTAATCGACTCCCCTATTCATAAGCTTTCAGAAAATATATACTTTATGGGGTCGGAAATGAAAATTGTAGAAATTTCACACGGAATGACAAACCTATATATACCCTTTTTCACTGTGTGAAGGGTATAATAAATTAAATTAAATTAAAAAATATCTTCGAAAGTTATGTTGCGATTTTGCTGGATTTTAGTAGCGATATATTCACGGAAAATAACTGATACTTACATACAGATCTGTGTATTACGTGGAGCTGTTAAAAGCTGATTTCAACTAACAGACGGACAGATGGACATTGCTTAATCATCTTTATGGGATCTTAATTGAATTATTTGCTTTCTCAACGTCAGACTGTGTTAGGTACCAGTGCATTGTGGAGTTGTCGGCAACGAAATTCCTGACGAACTTGCGCTCAATAGATCGGTAGACATATGAAGAGAGCATGGTAAGGCCACCGATTTGGACGAACTAGGTCGTAAATATCTGACAGGACTAATATGACATGAGAGGACAGAAAGAACAGGGTGTCAAGGGCTTTAGGGTCAGTGGTAAACTAGGCGGACTCTATGATACTCTAGGCCCTAAAAAGGGGATGTATGGAAGCCACTGTTGGAGTTATAATGGGACATTATCCAGTAAGGGCTAGGATCAGTTGATGGGATTTCTATACTCTGGAATACTCTAAGATCTATAAGAAATAGGAAGATATAAAAACTGTGAAGCATGTTGCCTGCCACTCCCGAGACTAGAGGCCCGTGTAAGGTAGTAAGTAAAGCGATTCCACAATAAGTTGAGTAATGTATCGAAACCGAAAACTGGAGAACATCATTGGATTCATCACGAAAGACGGGCGGTTTGTAGATAGATAATGAAGGCTAGAAAGAACTTTTTTTCGCCGTTTTTCAAAGAAACACAAAAACTACATAGGTTTTCGAAAATGGGTGTTTGAAGTGTTTCATGATTCCGGCACTCCCATTTATTAGCTACCAACTTACCGACGATCGGAAATAAATATTGGATGAAATGACAAACGGAATAACAAAGCTTTATATACACTTGCCACTACAGGCGAAGGGTGTAATAAATAGCATTGAAAATGCAATCAAACAAACATATATAGTTGTCCGACATATGTCAGATGTCTGTAAAATATGTCTACAATCAAGTGAGAAGGCCATACGAATTCTGTAAGACTTTTGAGATTTTTAAAGACATGTCGTGAAATCGAATAGAAAAACCCGGTGAAATTTTGATTTCTTAAACGAAATTCTTATACCTGATAAATATTGATCAATCGCACAGAATTCTTACAGAAATTTGAAAGACAATATTGTGTAAAACCATATTCTGTGTTAAAAACATCTCAATATAAAAAAAAAATCCAAAGTTAAATGAAATAACTTAACTAAATGTAATTTTTATCGATTAATCGTAAAGATTTCTTATAGCATTCTGAAAGACCATACATAAGTATGTATGTAATAAAATTATAAAATTCCTAAAAAAATCTCGTGTGAAACCATCTTAAGTATTAAAAAATTCAATCTAAAAATATTTTCCCAACGAAATTGCAATTTACAACCAAACTTCCTTTATGTGCATTTTAATTTAATATACACTATGCAAACTGATCCCCTCCCAACAATAGAAGAAGGATTTCGTTTAAGAAACAGGAAGTAGAATACAAGCCAAAGATTTTCATGCAAATTTAATTTGAATTGCTGCATCTATCTCTCGGTTGATTTTAATGCGGAGGTTTGTGTGCTTAACTTTTTACAATGTTTTGAAAAAAAAAACATGCTTGCTGATTCTGAAATCAATTAATGATTACAATTTACAACTTGTTGGTAATTGCTATACTACAACTAATGCGCAGACGCAAATCCAACATATTGCAACGCATGTACATAAATATGTACATGCGCTAATGAATTGTGGTAAATAGACTAATAAGTGTGCAAATATTAATTTAAATAGCATTTACTATGTGAAGAGATTTAAAAGAAAGTTTTTAGTTCAATTAAATACGTTGTATGACAACTATTGCGGTGTTATAACTTCAAATTTGACTGCATTTGTTCTTGTTGCCATTATTATCAATGCAATTAAGTATATTAATAATGGTTTTAATTCATTATAGCAACAGTATTGATGACCATTACAATACCACCTATTTACTTTCCACTTTTAACCTCTTTAACATTCTACTCTTATAATGCGTATCATGTGTTCCCAGGAAATTTACTCAAGCCTGTTTCAAATCAAACTAAGTATCAAGGCTTCAGACACAAACTTAAGTATAATAAAGGCTTTAGACACTTGTGTAAGTTTCTTATACAATTTTCTTAACTGCATTAACATTTTATTTCTGTTTTTTTATTATACCCTTCACACAGTGAAAAAGGGTATATATAGGTTTGTCATTCCGTGTGAAATTTCTACAATTTTTATTTCCGACCCCATAAAGTATATATTTTCTGAAAGCTTATGAATAGGGGAGTCGATTAAGCTCTGTCAGTCTGTCCGTCTGACCGTCTGTCCCTGTGTATGTTGAAATCAACTTTTTGAAGCCCCCCAAAATCGCTTGGACCCGGGTGAGGTATTAAAATATCAGAAATATTCGGGAGTAGAACGGTATTGAAATCCAGAAACATCGGTACATAAAAAAAACAACATTACGACAACAACATACATACATACAAACGTGTATACTGGTTAGAGAAAACGTGGCATCGAATCCCAGCTGAGCCAAAAAAAAAAAAATTTTTTATTTTTTTTATATTTTTTTTTTATTATTTTTTTTTATTTTTTATTTAATATATTATTTATATTTTTATTATTTATTTTTAAATTTAAAAAAATTTTTTTTTGTTTTATATTTATTATTATTATCTTTTAAAAAATTTTTTTTTTTTTTTAATTTTTTTTTTTAATTTTTTTTTAAATTTTTTTTTTAAATTTTTTTTTTAAATTTTTTTTTTTTTTTCTTTTAACATACATGCGTAAAGTTATAATTTTAAAATGGGTTGTTTTTATATATGTATGTTTTTTATATTGTTGTACGTATTTGATATGGGATGAATGGTGATACAAACTACTGTTATTGCATGACTACACGTTGTGAAGGGTATATAAGATTCGGCACGGCCGAATATAGCGCTCTTACTGGTTTTTCAATAGACCTGGTGAGTGGGTGTATTTGTTGAATGGCTGGGTACAATAAATATATTTCGTTTTTGGCTGATTGGCTGCATTTATTTTTATTGTTTATTCTAGCTGCCACTTTGCCAACAATTTAAAAATATTATGCAGTAGATTTACACAGTACAACATTTTTCAGTTAATTGATTGCCAACTCAATTCTGTGAACTGTATGTGAAATTAGACCCAAAAAGAAGAATTTCTGCATCATTCGTTTTGTCTTCTTACCTGCGATTTGAAGTTAGTATCGATTTGAAGTTAGTACTATCGTATAGGGGAATTTATCACGTTTAAGGCCCTGTTGTTTGACATAGCTCGACAACCACTAGCCCAATTTAGTTGAAATAAATTTTAAAAAATTAAGAATTACAATTCCCTTAATCTGTTCATATATTGTTTTCCTATACAAGTAACACTTTCGAAGTTAAAAATGAATGTATGAAGGGAAAAAATTATTTTTTGCCTGAAAATTAAAATTTTTTTTTTTTTAAATACATAAAAAATCCAAAATGGAAAAAAGTTTCAAGTCTAGTTATTTTTTCGCAAAGTCACATAACCTATGAGCAAAATGAGACAAAGATCATAAAAATCGATGCACGCGTTTCGCTTTTATTCGCAATTGAGTAAATGTATGAATTTCAAAAATCAGTTATAGCCACCACCCTTAAAATAAAAATAAAAATATAAATTAAAAAATTATCATGAAAAAAAAACTTTATTTATAAAAACTTAATGAAAATAAAATAATATGCAATTAATACGCAATTATAATATGCATAAAAACAAAATTTAGAACATTTTTTCAATTATTGGCAATATCCATCCTTGTAGAAGTTGACGCTTGTGGTTCTGATGATCTTGTTTTCTTCGTAGGTTGTTCATATTCATGGTCTGAGTCTGTATCGTCATCCGAGATACACATACTATTCAAGGGCGTGTTTCTTTCACTGTGTTGCGAGAAAAGATACAGCAACGAGTGGACAGGTTGCTGTTTTATTTCGAAAAAATCGGTGCATCCATGACGCTGAAATTGCATTTCTTGCACCACCACCTCGAAACTTTTTTGGCACAATCACCTCAGGAATCAGACGAACAAGGAGAGAGGTTCCACCAGGTGACCATGCCATTTGAAAAGCGGTTCAAAAGCAAAAAATTGGATGCATTGCTTGCGGAGGTTTATTGGTGGAGTTCCACAATTATGCAGTTTGAAGAAAGCACCGAAGATGAAGACATTGAAATTGGTGGACACTGAAAGAAACACGCCCTCGAATAGTATGTGTATCTCGGATGACGACACAGACTCAGACCATGAATATGAACAACCTACGAAGAAAACAAGATCATCAGAACCACAAGCGTCAACTTCTACAAGGACGGATATTGCCAATAATTGAAAAAATGTTCTAAATTTTGTTTTTATGCATATTATAATTGCGTATTAATTGCATATTATTTTATTTTCATTAAGTTTTTATAAATAAAGTTTTTTTTTGCATGATAATTTTTTTATTTATATTTTTATTTTAAGGGTGGTGTCTATAACTGATTTTTGAAATTCATACATTTACTCAATTGCGAATAAAAGCGAAACGCGTGCATCGATTTTATGATCTTTATCTCATTTTGCTCATAGGTTATGTGACTTTGCGAAAAAATAACTAGACTTGAAACTTTTTTCCATTTTGGATTTTTTATGTATTTAAAAAAAAAAAAATTAAATTTTTAGGCAAAAAATAATTTTTTCCCTTCATACATTCATTTTTAACTTCGAAAGTGTTACTTGTATAGGAAAACAATATATGAACAGATTAAGGGAATTGTAATTCTTAATTTTTTAAAATTTATTTCAACTAAATTGGGCTAGTGGTTGTCGAGCTATGTCAAACAACAGGGCCTAAAACGTGATAAATTCCCCTATACGATAGTACTAACTTCAAATCGATACTAACTTCAAATCGCAGGTAAGAAGACAAAACGAATGATGCAGAAATTCTTCTTTTTGGGTCTAATTTCACATACAGTTAACAGAATTGAGTTGGCAAATCATGTGTTGTACTGTGTTATGTAAAAGGAATGTTTTAATGTAGGTTAATGACATTATTTGCGAGTAATCTATGTTTAAAGAAAAAAATATCTTTAAAGAAAATAATATATTAAGAGAGAGAAAGGTTGTCATTCCGTGTACCCCGTGTCGACTAAACTATATCCTTTTTCCTCAAAGAGCCAAACAATAAAATTTAACAACAAGTAAGAGCACTATATTCGGCTGTGCCGACTCTTTTATACCCACCACCAATTTTCCGTTCTTCTATAGCTAGGGTTTTTTTCCGGAAAATTTTTGTTTCCCGGGAATGCGAGGTTTGTTTTTAATTAATAAAAAACTGTTTTATTAAAAACCATAATATAGTTTATAATGTACAAGAAACACTTCAAAACTATAAAAATTAATAAAGAAACTTGAAGTTAAAATGTAAATTGAGTAAAAATATTTTTTATTGAAAAAAATATTATTCTCTAGATACGAGATCAATTATGAGCACAAAAAGAAAAATACAGGTACTTCAGCTATGAGATCAAAAATAAAATCATTAGAATTCAATTTCAATATAAACATATGCTTTCAAATCGTAGCCACCCGGGAAATAACCCAATTTATAGCACAAAATGTATTTGTTTGTTATTAACAGTAAACGCTATGCAATAATCTCTTTATACTAAAATATGTATCACTTTCTTTGTATAACTTCGATATGCTAGTAAAATGTTTTCGTAAATGTAGTATTTCAATGAAAGTGGGCGTTAAAGTAGGCGTGTTGAAGTTGTTTCTTCTAATAAATGCAACTTAGATAATTCACTATAGTCGTTTATTATTCCAAAATCTTTATTCATAGAGAAATTATATGAATTTAAGATAAACCGTTATATGGGAGGTAGGCGTTAAAGTGGGCGTGTAACCTAAATTTTCCGGCATAACAATGACATTAATATCTTTGGAAAATTCATCATCGTAGCTCTAATTTTGTCGGTTTTATGAGCTTTTAAATTTCATTAACAGTATATAACGTGAAAAGTGGGCGTAATATTAGGCGTGTCGAAATTATTTTTAATGATGAATACAACTTAGATGTTTCAATATAGTCCTTTATTATTCTAAAATCTTTATTCGTAGAGAAATTATATGAATTTGAGTTAAGACGTTATATGGGAGGTGGGCGTAAAAGTGGGCGTGTCACATTTATTTTCCGTTCGAACAAAGCATTTGACTAAAAAGCCGCGTGTTCAAAATTTCAGAGTCGTACATCCAATTTTGTTGCTTTTATAACGTTTTTGTTTTTAAATTTACCGAAAAATACACTGTGCGGTATAAATTTTCGTACGTTTTGATCTATAACTCCTTTCCTAATTCATAGATTTTGGAAATTTTTTAAGGAAAAGTATTTTTTTTTACTCAGGTAATATACATTCGAATTTTCACGACTCTACGTCAATGCGTTTGGACACAATTGCATTTTATTCGATGTTGGAAGGACACGGTTTTTTCGACCTACTCTTGCTTTTCGAGCTATAACTCTCTTACTGATATTCCGATTTAGCCCATTTTCAATACCAAACAAACTTTGTCTATAAGAAAGATTCTGGCAAAATTTGAGCCCCCTAGCTTTTTCGGTGCGACCTCTATTGTGCTTTCAACAGACGGACGGACATGGCTAGATCATCATAAAATCAAACCCCGATTCAGAATATATATACTTTATGGGGTCTAAAATGGATATTTCGATGTGTTAAAAACGGAATGACAAAATGAATATACCCCCACCATTTTTTTGGTGGCGGGTATAAAAATACTTATATTATGTTGATTTTAGGAGGCAAAGTCGTAATTACTATAAAATTCAATGGGCGTGTTATCTCACGTCGTGGCGATGTTAATTGGACGCCACAATTATATGATTTGACACCCTTGGGCTTCTTTCCTTGAGAAAATTTAAAAGAAAAGGTGTACGTTAATAAGAAAAGAATAAATCAAAAACTGTCTTTTAAAATATGAACGATATGATAGAAGTATGCTACCGAAGCAGCTACAATCATTTGATCAATATTTTGATTCACACATAATTGTCATGGATCCTTTTATCATAATAAAAAATATTTAGATAATGCTCTGAAAATGTTTTGTTTTATTTACAATTAGCCTCTTGCATTTTAATTTGAACCAGCCTGTATAATTTAAGCGAAAACTGTGTTACAAGAAATCCACTAGTCTATTATTAGAAGAAATACAATTTATTATTTATTTAAGAGAGTTTCAAAAGTATTTACCAGCGGAATTTTATGTAAATCTGTTTGAAATTTGTCAAATAAGCCTTCAATAAATTTAAATATTTTTTATGAATACGGCAGTTACTCTTACAATGATCAAACATATCATCAAAAACTCGATATTTACTGTTAAATAATTAAACACAAAAACTTTGAATATATAACCAATTAAATAGTCAATTTTGTCGATTTTTAAAAATAGCTTGTGCCCGCGACTTCGTCTGCGTAGTTATCGGGATAAAAGGTAGACTTAGTATTAACAACAAATATAAAAATATGAACAACACAAACAACCCGTTTATGATGTGTTATGATGAGTTTGCCAACGATTTCGCGTTATTATCGCGACAAAAAGTAGCCTATGTGTTAATCTAGGTTGTTATCTATCTATGTGCTAAATTTCATTAAGTTCCGTTTAGCCGTTATTGCGTGATTGAGTAACAAATATCCAATCATACAAACATACAAACATTCACATTTATTATATTAGCAGGATGTATTTAATTGTGTTTTTAGCATCTGGCACTCCTTTTTATACCCGCCACCAAAAAAATGGTGGGGGTATATTCATTTTGTCATTTCGTTTGTAACAAATCAAAATATCCATTTAAGACCCCATAAAGTATATATTTTCCGATTGGGGGTTTCATTTAATTATGATCTAGCTATGTCCGTCCATCTGTACTTCTGTTGAAAGCACGATAGAGGTCGGACAGAAAAAGCTAGATGGCTCAAATTTTGCCAGAATATTTCTTATACACAAGATTTAAGAAGAGAGTTATAGCTCGTAATGCAAGAGTAGGTTAAAAAAATCGTGTCCTTCCAACATCGAATAAAATGCAATTGTGACCAAACGCATTGACGTAGAGTCGTGAAAATTCGAATGTATATTTCCTGAGTAAAAAAAAATACTTTTCCTCAAAAATTTCCAAAATCTATGAATTAGGAAAGGAGTTATAGATCAAAACGTACGAAATATTATACCGCAAGGTGTATTTTTCGGTATATGCAAAATTAAAAAAGTAATAAAACTGATAACATTAGGTGTATGATTCTGAAATTTTGTAACCATTGCTTTTTGGTCAAAGGCTTTGAAAATAAATGTGAAACGCCTACTATAACGCCTACCTCCCATATAACGGTTTATCTTAAATTCATATAATTTCTCTATGAATAAAAATGTTGGCAGAATAATGGACTATATTAAAATATATAAGTGTATTTATGAACAGAAACAACTTCAATACGCTTTCTATAACCGACACTTTGACGCTATATACTATTACTAGCATTTAACCCGCTACTTCGTAAGCGCAGTTCTTACTATTTATTGAATACTCAAGTTGTATTTATAATTATTAAATATTTTTGGTTCAATTTATGAACATTTGTATCTTTGATTCAATTTACTTAGAAATATAAAAAGTAGAGTAAGGATATATCGGGCATATATTTCCTAACTAAAAGCAAGATCAATGCTACTGAGTTTCAAAAATTAAGATTCATATTTTGCAAAAATTACCTTAAAAATAATAAAAGTAACATTTTTTCCTTCACTAAAACTTCCACTTGGTTTATAATTACCTTTTTTCAGAATTCTATGTATACAAAATATATAAAAAGAGAAAAAGTAATTTTGGTCGTCCATAATATTAGGAGTTAGACCTCGGATCAAATAACACTAATTTTAAGAATCTATGTTTACAAACGTAAAAATTCAAAGAGTACAATAACAAGTAAGAGCGCTATATTCGGCCGTGCCGAATCTTATATACCCTTCACAACGTGTAGTCATGCAATAACAGTAGTTTGTATCACCATTCATCTCATATGAAATACGTACATACATATAAAAAATATACATATATAAAAAACATCCCATTGTAAAATTATAAATTTACGTATGTATGTTAAAAAAAAATAAAAAAAAAATTTAAAAAAAAAAATTTTAAAAAAAAATTTAAAAAAAAATTAAAAAAAAAATTTTAAAAAAGTAATTAAAATATATAAAATTAATATAAAACAAAAAAAAAATAAAAAAAAAAAATTAAAAAAAAAAAAAAAAAAAAATATAAATAATATATTAAATAAAAAATAAAAAAAAAAATAAAAAAAAAATTAAAAAAAAAAATTAAAAAAAAAATTTTTAAAATATAAAAAAATTTTTTTTTTGGCTCAGCTGGGATTCGATCCCACGTTTACTTTAGCCAATATACAAGTTTGTATGTATGTATGTTGTTGTTGTAATGTTGTTTTTGTGAAAAAAAAAATCGAGGTGGTCGTGGGTTTTTGCTCATATCTCAGTTGTTTATGTACCGATGTTTCTGATTTTCAATAGCGATATACTCCCGAATATTTCTGATATTTTAATACCTCACCCGGGTCCGAGTGATGTCGGAGTTGATTTCAACATACACACGGACAGACGGTCAGACGGACAGACTGACAGAGCTTAATCGACTTCCCTGATCATAAGCTTTCAGAAAATATATACTTTATGGGGTCGGAAATGAAAATTGTAGAAATTTCACACGGAATGACAAACCTATATATACCCTTTTTCACTGTGTGAAGGGTATAAAAATGCGAAAAGGCTATTTTGTGTCTCCAATATAATTTTAATTTTCAAATTCAATCAACAATCCTTTATTTCACTATTTTAGCTTTATAAACGTAGGAAATACAAAAATTCCCATTAAAATTCAGAAAAGTACCTTTTTGATCGCCTATAACATATTTAACCTTACCTTTTATCACTTATTTCGAAATTCTTGCTTCGCAAACGTTAAAAATACAAAAAGTACCATACAAATTCAAAAAGTGCCTTTGTGGTCGCCCATAACATTTTCAGTTTCACCTGGAATCAAAAGTCCTTGATTGTAAGATCCTACCTTCATAAACGTAGAAAATACAAAAAGTACGATAAAAATTTAAAAAAGTACCATCTTGGTCGCCCATAACACTTTCAGTTTCACCTGGAATTAAAAGTCCTTCATTGTACAATCCCACCTTCATAAACGTAGAAAATACCAAAAGTATCATAAAAATCAAAAAAGTACTTTTTTGGTTGCCCATAACATATTCAGTCTCACCTTGTATAAATAGCCACTAATTTCAAAATTCTAGCTTCGCAAACGTTGAAAATACAAAAAGTATCATAATAATTCAAAAAAGTACCTTTTTGTTCGCCCATAACATTTTTAGTCTCACCTGGAATTAATAGTCCTTGATTGTACAATCCTACTTTCATAAACGTAGAAAATACCAAAAGTACCACAAAAATTCAAAAAAGTACTTTTTTGGTCGACCGTAACATTTTCAGTCTCACCTTGTATCAATAGCCACTAATTTTAAAATTCTAGCTTCGCAAACGTTGAAAATACAAAAAGTACCATACAAATTCAAAAAAATACCTTTTTGGTCGCCCATAACATTTTTAGTCTCACCTTGTATCAATAGCCACTAATTTTAAAATTCTAGCTTCGCAAACGTTGAATATACAAAAAGTACTATAAAAATTCAAAAAAGTACCTTTTTGTTCGCCCATAACATTTTAGTCTCACCTGGAATCAATAGTCCTTGATTGTACAATCCTACCTTCATAAACGTAGCAAATACAAAAAGTACCATAAAAATTCAGAAAAGTACTTTTTTGGTCGACCATAACATTTTCAGTCTCACCTTGTATCAATAGCCACTAATTTTAAAATACTAGCTTCGCAAACGTTGAAAATACAAAAAGTACTATAAAAATTCAAAAAAGTACGTTTTTCGTCGCCCATAACATTTTTTGTCTTACCTGGAATCAATAGTCCTTGATTGTACAATCCTACCTTCATAAATGTAAAAAATACCAAAAGTACCACAAAAATTCAAAAAAGTACTTTTTTGGTCGACCGTAACATTTTCAGTCTCACCTTGTATCAATAGCCACTAATTTTAAAATTCTAGCTTCGCAAACGTTGAAAATACAAAAAGTACCATACAAATTCAAAAAAATACCTTTTTGGTCGCCCATAACATTTTTAGTCTCACCTGGAATCAATAGTCCTTGATTGTACAATCCTACCTTCATAAACGTAGCAAATACAAAAAGTACCATAAAAATTCAGAAAAGTACTTTTTTGGTCGACCATAACATTTTCAGTCTCACCTTGTATCACTAGCCACTAATTTTAAAATACTAGCTTCGCAAACGTTGAAAATACAAAAAGTACTATAAAAATTCAAAAAAGTACGTTTTTCGTCGCCCATAACATTTTTTGTCTTACCTGGAATCAATAGTCCTTGATTGTACAATCCTACCTTCATAAATGTAAAAAATACCAAAAGTACCACAAAAATTCAAAAAAGTACTTTTTTGGTCGACCGTAACATTTTCAGTCTCACCTTGTATCAATAGCCACTAATTTTAAAATTCTAGCTTCGCAAACGTTGAAAATACAAAAAGTACCATACAAATTCAAAAAAATACCTTTTTGGTCGCCCATAACATTTTTAGTCTCACCTTGTATCAATTGCCACTAATTTTAAAATTCTAGCTTCGCAAACGCTGAATATACAAAAAGTACTATAAAAATTCAAAAAAGTACCTTTTTGTTCGCCCATAACATTTTAGTCTCACCTGGAATCAATAGTCCTTGATTGTACAATCCTACCTTCGTAAACGTAGAAAATACCAAAAGTACCACAAAAATTCAAAAAAGTACCTTTTTGGTCGCCCCTAACATTTTTAGTCTCACCTGGAATCTATAGTCCTTGATTGTACAATCCTACCTTCATAAATGTAGAAAATACCAAAAGTACTACAAAAATTCAAAAAAGTACCTTTTTGGTCGCCCATAACATTTTTAGTCTCACCTTGTATCAATAGCCACTAATTTTAAAATACTAGCTTCGCAAACGTTGAAAATACAAAAAGTACTATAAAAATTCAAAAAAGTACGTTTTTCGTCGCCCATAACATTTTTTGTCTTACCTGGAATCAATAGTCCTTGATTGTACAATCCTACCTTCATAAATTTAAAAAATACCAAAAGTACCACAAAAATTCAAAAAAGTACTTTTTTGGTCGACCGTAACATTTTCAGTCTCACCTTGTATCAATAGCCACTAATTTTAAAATTCTAGCTTCGCAAACGTTGAAAATACAAAAAGTACCATACAAATTCAAAAAAATACCTTTTTGGTCGCCCATAACATTTTTAGTCTCACCTTGTATCAATTGCCACTAATTTTAAAATTCTAGCTTCGCAAACGCTGAATATACAAAAAGTACTATAAAAATTCAAAAAAGTACCTTTTTGTTCGCCCATAACATTTTAGTCTCACCTGGAATCAATAGTCCTTGATTGTACAATCCTACCTTCGTAAACGTAGAAAATACCAAAAGTACCACAAAAATTCAAAAAAGTACCTTTTTGGTCGCCCCTAACATTTTTAGTCTCACCTGGAATCTATAGTCCTTGATTGTACAATCCTACCTTCATAAATGTAGAAAATACCAAAAGTACTACAAAAATTCAAAAAAGTACCTTTTTGGTCGCCCATAACATTTTTAGTCTCACCTTGTATCAATAGCCACTAATTTTAAAATACTAGCTTCGCAAACGTTGAAAATACAAAAAGTACTATAAAAATTCAAAAAAGTACCTTTTTCGTCGCCCCTAACATTTTTAGTCTCACCTGGAATCAATAGTCCTTGATTGTACAATCCTACCTTCATAAACGTAGAAAATACCAATAGTACCACAAAAATTCAAAAAAGTACCTTTTTGGTCGCCCATAACATTTTTAGTCTCACCTTGTATCAATAGCCACTAATTTTAAAATTCTAGCTTCGCAAACGTTGAATATACAAAAAGTACTATAAAAATTCAAAAAAGTACCTTTTTGTTCGCCCATAACAATTTAGTCTCACCTGGAATCAATAGTCCTTGATTGTACAATCCTACCTTCATAAACGTAGAAAATACCAAAAGTACCACAAAAATTCAAAAAAGTACCTTTTTGGTCGCCCATAACATTTTTAGTCTCACCTGGAATCTATAGTCCTTTATTGTACAATCCTACCTTCATAAATGTAGAAAATACCAAAAGTACTACAAAAATTACAAAAAGTACCTTTTTGGTCGCCCATAACATTTTTAGTCTCACCTTGTATCAATTGTCACTAATTTCAAAATTCTAGCTTCGCAAACGTTGAAAATATAAAAAGTACCATAAAAATTCAAAAAAGTACCTTTTTGGTCGCCCATAACATTTTTAGTCTCACCTGGAATCAATAGTCCTTGATTGTACATTCCTACCTTCATAAATGTAGAAAATACCAAAAGTACCACAAAAATTCAAAAAAGTACCTTTTTGGTCGACCATAACATTTTCGGTCTCACCTTGTATCAATAGCCACTAATTTTAAAATTCTAGCTTCGCAAACGTAGAATATATAAAAAGTACCATAAAAATTCAAAAAAGTACGTTTTTGGTCACCCATAACATTTTTAGTCTTACCTGGAATCAATAGTCCTTTATTTTACAATTCTACCTTTATAAACGTAGAAAATACAAAAAGTACCATAGAGAAGCGAAAAAGTAAATTTTTGGTCCAAGTTCCAAATTCCAAGTTTAAAATGTTCAAATATCTGTGTAACAAAATATTTTAATAGACATGATTTAAAGTCAGTAAATCTACTCTTTTTTGCATAAAAGTAATTATGTTGTAAAAAGTACCAAACTCTTCTCGATTTTTCCCTTTTCTACCCTGTTTCAATTTGTGTTTCAATTTTTACTAAATTACATAATTTTTTATGTCTAGTAAAATCCCAATTAAAAATGTTGTGAAAATTGGCCGTCTAATTAGGAATTACATAAATTTTCCGGAATTTTGACCTTTTTGTCCCCCGAAAAGTTTCCAAAAATTTCACCTAAATAGTTGTCCATATTCTATTAGGAAATAATAATTGTCAAATTTTGTCCCATTGAATAATATAAGAATATTTATTTTAAAAAAAGGGACAATTTTTACCCCTTATACATATGAATTTGAAAAAAGTGCCGAATTCCTATTAATATTTTTTCGCGGATTACTTAATACAGTTTAAATCTTTTTCCTAGGTTTATGCGTTTGGAAGTTACATAGGGTACCAAAAAAGTACCAAATTATAGTTTTTACCCGTTTTTTCCCCTTAGGGGTTGAAAATTCAAAAAAAGGTCAGACACCTGTCAGCTTATTTTTTGTGCAAATTACAATACTTTTTCAATTTAATTTGTATCATTTTTATTTTAGCAGATATAAGATTACCGATTTTACCCATTTTTACCCCCTTAAAGTACGAATTTCCAAAAATCCCTTCTTATTGGAGCTATACATCGAAAGAGGAACCGATTGTTTAAATTTCATTTCTCTAGCTCTTAGCGTTTGGGCTGTGCGATGATGAATCTGTCAGTCAGTCAGTCACGTTACTCTTTTATATATATAGATTGAAATGTAAAAGCTCATAATAACGACAAAATTAGTGGCATGCTGATGAAATTTCGTATATATAGCTTTCAGTCATGAATGAAGGTGACACGCCTACTTAAACGCCTACCTCCCATATAACGGTTTATCTTAAATTCGTGTAATTTATATATGGACTAAGCTTTTGGAATAATAAAGGACTATATGGAAATATCTAAGTTGTATTTAGTAATGAAACCTACATTGATACGCCTACTTTAACGCCCACTTTCTTTGAAATACTAAATTTAGAAAAATCTTTAACTAGCACATAGAAGTTATACAAAGAAAGTGATACACATTTTTGTATAAAGAGATTATTCCATAGCAATTACTATTAATAACAAAATTATAAATTTTGTGCTATAGAAGAGCAGTCGGGCCTCGATTATCCGTGATGGTCGGGACCAGAAGCATTACGGATAGTCGATTTTCACGGTTAATCGAATAACAATTTTGAATTTACAGTTTTTTTTTTAATATTTTCATTATTTATTGTGTACATACATATTTACATTTAAGAAAATTAATTCAAGAAGTTTATGTACATTTTTAAATTAAATAAGTATGTATCACAGAAAAAAATAAATATGGATTTTAATTACGAAATTAATATTATTAATTAAAAAATTGTTTAATTTTGCTCCAATCATTAAAATGATACTATTAATTAAATGAAAATTAATAGTTGTAATTGAAAAAATATGGAGAAAAATATCAATTAAAACAGTATTAAAAAATTAATTAAAATTTTCAATAAATTTCAAAACTGATTTTAATTAATTTAATCATGTCTTTATTTGAGATTTGGGTTTTATAATATTAAATCATTTATTATATCAATAATATAATTTATTAAACCTGTATAAAAAAATACAAAAAAAAAATATTTTTTTTTATATTTGTTTATTCTTATTATACTACATTTATATTACAAAGGAATCTATATTTTTAATTATATTTCGTTACTTATATGTATAATAAAATTAATGATAAGAAATAGTGTTCCACACACATACACATACTATACCATATCAAAAGCCGGATTTCCAAAAATAATTTTTAGCATCAACGACCTAGATATAAAGGAACATTAACCGGTAAAAAGGCTTGATCAGGCAGAGTGAAGAAAATCAACTAACTTACCTATTAAAATGATAATTCTGAGGAATATAAAGGCACACAATAAATATGTAATGAATTTTGGCATACCTACAATGAAACCGAAACCATTTATTATATTTAAAGCAGAACATATTGTTATATATGTATGTACGTATGTGCACTTACCAGAACTTTCTCTTGCAGATTGGCGACAATTTTTCATTATTTCGCTCCTTGAGTAACAATTGTATTAAATTTATTCTTAAAATTAAATTTTCAAGTAAATGTCATTTAAAATAATATATTTTATTTTTTAAAATTTTTTTCAACTGACAGAAATCTCTTTGTTTTTTGAAAATATTTAATATCAATTAAAAAATTTAATTAAATTAATGAAAAATATAATTAGAATTCAAAAACAAATTAAAAATTCAATTAATTAAACAAATTTAAGCAATATTTTTTTCTGTGTATACATTAAATTTTCTACTGAAAACACTAGGCAAAAAAAGGACATTAAGCAAAAAATAAGACATTTTTTTTAAATTAAGTCGAGTAATGTTGTTTGTCTAATATTTTCCAACTTTTAATTTTCTTTTATAAGTTTTTCTTGGATGTGATAAACTTGAATTTTATCCTGATCTGTAATTCCGGAACAACCAGGGCTATCCAGGAAATTCAGCAATGTGCTGGATGCCTCTATCGCTTCTTTTAAAGTTGTTTCTGAAACAATTACATTGTCTTCATCAGTGTCTTCCCATCCATTGTCTCGCTTAGGTTCATCTGAGTTACTGTTTGCCTTGCTTATAATTTCTTCATCTGACAAAACAGCAAATTGGAAGGAATTTTCATCACATTGGAGCCATGTCTCTATATCCTCTGTGATAAAGACATCCGTAATATTGATTATTTGTGCCACATTCTCGAGCGTATTTTATATTTCCATACCTATAACAAAAATCAATGAATTTATGCATGAAAATATTGTATAAAATTATAAAAATATATATGCATACACACCTTAATTTTCTAAGCAGAGCAAATTATTCCAAGCGTTTTTCAAAACTTCAGAAGTAACAGCGTCCCAAGCGTTATCAATAGACCACAGGGCTTTCTTTGTTAAATTGTTCTCTATTTGTATATGACAAGACTAGTTTTTGTATTATAGTTTTACGATTATGGCATTTAAAACTCCATTTTACACCCTGATCCATCGGTTGGATCAAGGACGTACAATTCGGTGGAAAATATTTTAAAATAACGTTTTTGGCTTAAAAATCGTGAACGTCTGGATGTGTCGGGCAGTTGTCCAATAACAGCAGGATTTTGCTATCATCCGTAAGACCGATTTTCTTAAAATGCTCTCTTACCTCTGGCACAAAGTTTTTGTTAAACCATTCTAAAAATATTTGCTGCGTACCCATGCTTTTGAATTGGCCTTTTAAATTACGGGAAGCTCGTATACATTTTTTAAAGCCCTTGGACGAGCACTTTTAAAAATAACTAAAGCTTTGCACTTGTGTGTATCAGCAGCACTAGCGCAAACTAAAGTGGTTAGCCTTTTCTTTGACACCTTATGTCCATTTATGTCTTTTATTATGACAAACCAAACTGCTCTCGGGCAAACACTTCCAAAAAAGGCCTGTCTCGTCCCCATTATAAATTTGCTCACTGATAAGATTTTCCGTTGAATCAATTCATTTAATTGTTCTACAAACATTGTGGCACTTACTTACATAGTCTGCTTAAGATTTTTCTCCTTCAGCATTAAGTCATTTTATTCCATTTCTATTCTTAAAGTTCTGCAACCACCTGTTGGAGTATTCACACTCAGAATGAATGTTTAGTTTTGTGTGGTATATTTTAACCTTTTCTCGTGTCATCAGTCCTGTAATTGAAGTGCTTTTAAAACGCTCTTGTCTGAACCATTCGTAAAGTGCCAAATCTACTTTTCGCTCTTCGGCTGTCTTTAAAGTTTTTCGGTTTCAAAATTCAAACAAACAATTTGAACAATTTGAAAACATTGCAAACAAAAACAATAGACTAATCTTTGGCCATCACGATTAATCGGGGTTACCGGTTAACAGGATCACGGATAATCGAGGCCCGGCTTTACATCAAATTGGTGGTGGGTGTAACAAATTCAGCACAGCCGAATATAGTGCTCTTACTTGTTCTGTTTGAAAGCGGTCTTATTGTATAAACAGTAAACTTAATTAATATTTTAGTTGGAAATAAAAACTTAAAACTAAATTATTTCTTAAATTGTAAAAGGTGTATAAAAAATGTTAAAAGCCTTTTCCTATAACCCTCGTATTTGAGATGTTTGATCTCATCTTAATTTTAACAGTTTTTCAACTTTCATTGCAACAATTTCCAACACCCCAAAATTTTTAACAACAACGACCAACAAACGTACAAAACAACAGCTACGCCAACAAAAGAAAAATCGAAAATCTTTATTATTGTTGTATTTAATACCGTGATCTGTATTGACCTTCTTTAATGTACATTTTGCCCAAAAACACATTGCAACGACAAAAGCTAAATGCACAACAACATACCAAAACACCGATAAAACAAATGTTCGTCCGTCTTTAGCAACATGATCATAATGTCGCTAACAATCATCATTATAATGCTTATTAATATTAAACAATGGTTGCAGCAGCACCAACAACAACAAAAGCAACTAAAATAAAGAAAATATTTACAAATAATACAAACGAAATATTAAAACAAAACATCCTCAAGACACAACAGCATTTTTGGTCGGTCAGCAGCAACATCTGTATGTGAGTGTGTACAAGATTCGGAGGAAGAAAGTGAACCTGCAATTGATGCTGCTGCTGATGATGCTGTGCTGCTGTGGCATAGTAAACCCACAATCATATCCAATACTTAATTGCAAGTTCAATGTGTTCAATAATTTTTTGTTTTCTTATATTTTTTTGTCTTTCTTTTTTGAAAAAAAAAATAAAAAATAATAAATAAAAGATATTTAAGTAAAAGTTATTGAGAAAATGAAAACAAATTTATGTAAAGCTAAAGTATTTAAAAAGCAGGGTGTATAATATAAAAATATGTTAGTGCCTTCAATCTTTCTGGCAACAGATGGATATTGCCCCAAGAGAAAGCTCATCTTTTAAGGCCAAGGAAGAATACAGCCAATCAGATACATTGGTTTTAAGTGTATCCCAGAGATAGTGTTTTTCATCGATCGAAGTAAATATTTGTAAGACGGGCAAGGTTTGCTCCATAAGACGGGTGAGGCAGACCTTCTCAACCGCGTATTTTTAAATTGTTTTTAACAGTTTTTGCAATATGAGATCAAGCGTTGTCATGTTGGAATATTACGCATATTCTGGGCGTTTTTTGGTTAATGCTCGCTTTAAACGAATTAGTTGTATTGGGTACAGTTTCCCTGTAACAGTCTGGCCAAATTTTTACCATATTATAATAGATGGAATCGTTTTGGTCTCACATAATACAGAGCATTACTTAACATTCAAAAATTTTGAAAGGAGGAGAGAATGTAGCAAAAGCTTCAACTTCCAAACAGATAAAGGTGTTATCTAAATTCTCAAGTGAAAGTGGAAAGGTCGAAAGAAAAACTCCACTATCACGGAAAAGGAAGCCGGATGAAGAATTGGCTAAAGAGCGGCCCCATGTGCGAAAATCACGAAGAGAAGAATGACAGAGAAGCTATGCTAGGCTACCATTGACTCGAGTAGCGCACCGGGTAAAGTCCCAATGGCACACCAGAAAGTAGGAAGCATACCACCCCAGTGGAATAATGGAAAACTTGCCATGTTGCCTAACCAATGTTTGAAAGGTTGGGGCAGCAAGCTGAATAGCAAAGCTATGCTAGAAATCATTGGCAAACAGAATAAAGGTCTGGAACTAGATAAGCGGGAAGTCTTTCATTGAGAGAAGACTGAAGGCGGTACCCTTATAGTAGAGGGGTTGGATTAAACATCCATGATCTACTTTGAGGAACAAAAGCGAAAGGTCTACTTTAATAGTACGGCCATCTTTTTTAAGGTTGGGAAGACGCCCATTGGTTAGATGACTAAACCAACAAAGGAAAAGAACCCTAAAGGTGAGGTAAAGCAGGCAAACTAGGAAAGCAATCCCTTGCCACTGAAGCAGAAAGAGTTGGAGATCACTCAGTCCCAAGAGGAATCTCTATTAGCCGAACAACTATGATACTGATCCTGCAGATCAATCTCCATCGTAGCAAAACGGTTACTCAAGCTTTGATGGTAAACATAACAGAAGGTAAGATACATATATATCTTGTACAGGAACCCTAGACTATCAAGGACAAAGTAACTGGTTTAAATGATTGTGATTACCAACTCTTTTATGCCAAAACTGGATCTAGACCCAGAATATGCATACTGTCTCAAAAGGGATTAAACTTTATTTTTTCCCCAAATTTATCTACAGCGGATACCACCACATCAATACATGGCACACGCAATTTACTGTTGGCATCTGTATACCTACCTTCTGACGCCCCGACACTAAAACCAACTTAGGAAGTATCATAACGTCAGCCAGGAGAACAGGCAGGAATTTTTTAATTGGCTGTGATGCGAACTCTCATCATCTCTCTTGGGGCAGCTCCAACTATAACGGGAGAGCTGATACTCAATGGGAATTCCTAAATGCGAATGACTTATTCATCTTAACTCTGGTATTAAACCTATTTTTATTAACAGAATTAGGGAAGAGGTAATTGATGTAACCAACAGACTGATTTATGAATTTTGCGATTGGGACGTATCTGATTTACGCTCTAATTCGGACCATCGCTATATTTTCATGACCTTAACACATCCACCACTGAAACCCCTAACGTTTAGAAATAAGGCCAAGACAACAGATCTTATCGCAGGAAATACTTGGAATACTGGGATGATTATAATGAACGAATCAGAAAATAAAATAAGGCAATAAGAACCGCTAAACGAAAATCCTGGAGACTGTTTTGTGACCCGGTTAAATGACGTTTCTAAAATTAAGAATTTGCTATCTAAAACCCATACAAAACCGGATACACTCGTTGATGGAAAAAAGTCGGAGACAATGGAAGAGATACTACTAGGTACACTAATTAAAGCACACTTCCAAACGGAAATGATGACGGACACGGAAAGCCACCATTCCTATGTAGGAAATGTCACAACAGATACAATATTAACCGCCAGAATGGTAAAAGAGGCGGTAAAAAATATCACCGGGATCGGATGGTATTTTTCCGGCACTCCTACAGAGAAGCATTGACCTAATTGAATATAGGCTGGCAAACATTTTCACAACTTGCCTAAGGTATACGTACACCTTGATGGCATGGAGATAGGCGAGAGTCGTCTTCATACCTAAACCGGGGAAAAATCAAAAGGCAAATACCGGACGGCGTAGTGAAATTTTAACAGCACGCCTATATTAAGGGCCGATCCATAAAGACAGCTTTACAGGAAGTTGTTTATCACTGTCTTTAGAGACATGAGTTAATTGCATGGATTAACAATATGTTAAGGAACAGGTAAAGGAACAAAGTATATCGAGGAACCCCGCAGGGAGGTATCTTATCTCCGCTGCTATGAGTAACCACCATGCACAGTCTACTGAAGACTCTATCGAATGAGGACTTTAAGCCCGTTTGTTACACAGATGATATTACGATTCTGATAAGAGGAGCTATGCAATTATGGAAGGTATTAAATGGATAAAGGAAACTGCTAACGTGGCTCCGATTCGTATCTTTACGAATAGTCAGGCAGTTATAAGGACAGTAATGAATGAAAAGGTCGAATCTCGAAAACTCCTACAATGCAAGAATAAGGTAAATTCGCATACAATTTAAAAACTTATAGAGATAATATAGATTCCAGAAGCCGATAAATTATTAAAAATAGGATCATATTTAAATGATATAATCTTGGAAAATTCTAACCTCTTTTAGCAGTTCAAAAATGAACTTAAAGCTTAGGCGATAAAAGAAAGGCGTCAGGAAATTGCGAAATACAAATCTCTGTAAAGTGACGAACATACTATAGGGCGACCTAAATCTTGGGAAGTCCCAGAAAATTCTGAGACTGAGTTGACCGAGACTAAGGAGACTAATTATTGTGATAACACGTCACACGGAAATGAGATCTCATCTAGCTCGCATGGGACTGTCGAACAAATTGACATGAAGAGCAAGCGAGGAGGAGGAAGAGACTTTGGGACAATTTCTTTGTTAATGCCCTGCATTTGGGCGTATTAGGCGTGAACACTTTAAGGCGGATACAATGCCGAACTTGGAATGCCTGAGAGATTCAAATTTGTGATCGATATGGAATTACATTGAAGGAACTGGGTTTTTGACCTAGTCAACATTTTTACGTTGACGAAATTAGGATCAGCACTTTTCGTACCTATAGAGCGCACAACATGCCAATAGGTCATACGTGCATACCTGTTATCGGTTTGGGCTTTTAGTGCCCCTCATTTTCAACCTAACCTATCCGCCAGTACTATCGGCTGTATAGTCGATTCGGCTGGTTCGCTGGCTTTTACGCTTCGAGTTATCTTACTGGATCCATTTTCCATTGCGTGAAATAATTTGGTTGACAATTTTTTTTTTATTTTCAGCAGCATTTCGGACTGTCAAAATTGTGTTTAAAGTTCTTTAGCGTGCAATTCGTATGGTAATGAATCCCTCCTTTTGGGTGAATGCTGCTACTCGCAAATGTTTTAAAATTATTGTATGACTAGCTCCCAATGAATTTGCAAGCTATTATAGAGTTTGACAGCAATCACTATAGGTTAATGCTTTTAACTTTAAAATTTTTGGATAGCCTGGACAATCTTTGTCTTCCATATCAAAGACACCTCTTCCTAACTGCGCAAAGAATCTCTCGGTCTTAAAAACCGATTGACCAGATTCACCAAGAGCTTTAGTGATTTTCAGTGACACGTTAAAGAAGTAAAGCAAAATTTCTACATGTAAAATTTTTTAGGAACAAAATACGTCACTTAATCCATTTTTCATAACAAAAAAAAAAAGACTTTTTCATCAACTAAACGAGCATAAGTTACAGATATGTTACCTCTAAATGACATACAAGTTATTAAAAATTAAAATGACAATAAAAGATGCTGTGTATTGTGATTTCCACATACATACATATTTAAGTTAAACACCCAATTTGTAAGAATATTTGGATACTTCTGGATGTAAAAGTCAAAATGGGTACTTGTTGGTCGGTGAATTGGTTTAAATAAGATTTTTTGAATCCCTCATTTTACTCAAGAACTCATGGTATTACTTAGTTATTTTTTCAATAGTTAAAATAAATCGAAAATTTCTGATTATGCCCAATTCGGATTTGCAAAAACTCATTTATTAACTTCTGTCATTAATCAATGTTACAACTTAAGATTTTTTTCTTGACGTTGTAGCACGATTACAAATATATGTGCATATATGAAACCGATGTGCAAGTACACCAACTACTTTTATTTAATTTATTTATTTAGCTATTTTTGTTTTTATTTATTTTTTATATTGACGGTGAAATTGTGTTTCTCTTTTTCTCTCCGTCAAGCAGGTTCAGTTCGAGTGAAGAATTTTTATTTTGCGGCCTTTTTATCCTTTTAAGCAGCAACAACAGTAAAAAGCAATCAAACAAACATCACACAATTATTGTGTGTGAACTTTAATAACACATACTGCTAGGCGCACAATTGCGACGAACGACAAATTTTTCGTCGCGAATATTCGTCGTCAAAAATAAAACACATTTGTGAATATGAGAATGCGTACAATTATGGCGTCGAACTCTACAATAGATTTATTTCTATTTCTTACGCCGGCGAACGACGAACGATTTGGTACAAGGTGAACATTTTTTATTATATTTTGTTTTACTTTTCAACTTTTAAGGAAAATCAATATTAATAATTGTTTTACTTTTTATTTTAGAACATTTAAAAAAATATAAAATAGTTAACTATAAAAATTTATTTTTATTTGTGTTTTTGCAAGTGTTTAAGTTTTTAAGTGATCCTTTTCCATATGCTCACACTATTAGCTGTTACTATTGTTTACTGCACGTATTGTTTACTGCACGTACCCACGACATTCTTTGCAAACGTTTACTTATACGTAAAATAGTTTTTACTATGACAGAAATTATATTTATTATTTTGTTGATTTTAACAAAAATTTAAATTCATCGTTTATTTTTGTCCTTTCTTTATACAAACAGTAAACAATTTTATCAGCTTTAAAAGATGTAACTTTTTCGTCGTTCTTGTGCTTCATACGACGAATTTACACATTGAATTTTTACCGACAAATTCGTCGTGTTGGGCGAAATTCGTCGTTCGTCCTAATTGTGCGCCGAGCATACTGGTGGGCATTAAAGGTGTAGTCTACAGCAAGTCAAACAGTCGGGCTGTCAGACAGCAGCCAAAAACAACAACATAACCGAAAATGGCAAAAATAATATTGTTTAGTCATTGCTGTTATTTTATATATTTTTTTTATATATATTTTTTTTATTAAATTTATTATCACTGATGACCTAGAATCTATATATATAAAAGTGAAACTCTGTGTGTGTGTGTGTGTGTGTGTTAGCTATAGACTCCGAAACTGTAAAACCGATCGGGCTCAAACTTTGGTAAGTTGTTGTACACATACCAGGGAGTGTTTATGGGTGAAAAAAAGTGGGCGGGGCCACGCCCATAAAAAATTAGTTATCAGTTTTAGCTACTTACACTTGACCGATTTTTCTGAAACTTTGCACACATATCGAGCTGCCATGACTAAATAATTTCGAGATAAGAAAAGTGGGCGGGGCCACGCCCCTAAAAAAGTTTTAATTTTGAGGTACTTGCACTGGACCGATTTTTCTGAAACTTTGCACACATTCTAAGGTGTCATAACCATATAATTTTGTGATTAGAAAAGTGGGCAGGCCCACGCCCATAAAAAAAGGTTATAATTTTGAGGTACTTGCACCAGACCGATTATTCTGAAACTTTGCACACATATCGAGCTGTTTTGACTTTACAATTTCGTGATTAGAAATGTGGGCAGGGCCACGCCCATAAAAAAAGGTTATAATTTTGAGGTACTTGAACCAGACCGATTTTTCTGAAACTTTGCACACATATCGAGCTGTCATGACTAAATAATTTCGTGATTAGAAAAGTGGGCACTGCCACGCCCATAAAAAAAGGTATCATTTTGAGGTACTTGCACTGGACCGATTCTTCTGAAACTTTGCACACATATTGAGCTGTTATGACTTTACAATTTCGTGATTAGAAAAGTGGGCAATGCCACGCCCATAAAAAAAATTATAATTTTTAGGTTTTTGCACTTGAAATTCAATTAAAATTCAGAATGCATTTCGATTCATTAAGGGGCGTAGCGACGCGCGCCGGGTTTGGCTAGTATCTTATAAAAACCAGCGTGTGCAACGACAGCAACAGCATTTAAAAGCTAAAACAATTGCATGAGCAGCAAGTTGTTGTTGATGTGACTGCCGCTGCTTTTTTATGTGTTTGTTGGCTCATTGTATCCAATGAACCGGAGACGGTATTAAAAACAATGATCTTGTCACTATTGCTTAATCACTATCAACAATAAATAAGTTTGCTCCTTTACTCATTTAAAGTTACATTCCATGGCACATTGGCTAGCACGAGGATCGTTTGCAAAGTTCAAATTTCATTAAAAGAAAATAAGAAAAATTTGCACAATCGCCATAAAAGTAATGATTTTTTATAGGATTACTTCAAAAATAACGTTTCTATATTCTATATTCTGCTTTAAATTTTGTTGGCTTATTATTATTTTGTTTCACATATATGTATACATATCTCGTTACTTTAAAATACGAATGTAGTTTGCAGTAAAAGTAAACTTTTCAGCAGACGGGTTTGAATGTTTAACATTAAATTTTTTCAAAACGGCCGTATAGATTCTCTTTGGATTAAATATATGTAATTCAAATATTTTATTTTCATAAGCTTAACTCCAATTTGCTGTAAATGTAATAACAAAGGAGTTATTAGCCCCTTTGCTTCAAAATACATTTGTCGTATGGTAAATGTTTTCACAATAAGTGATTCTCTTCGAACTTCTAACATAAAGCCTACTGGAAATATATAATTTCCAAAGAAAAATCTAAAAATCTTAATGGAAACCATTGTACAGCTGTTTTAAAAAAAACTTAACTAAAACAAGGATATCAATTCAACAAAAATTCTTTATTAAACAAAAAATCAATGAAGAATTTTTCAAAAATTCTTTCAGAAAATTTATGCGAAAAATATTATCTACATATCTTTCCATTTTACAAAATATAATAGAGGCTGTGATAATGATATTTAAGTGGAAAGGCAGGGATACATCTTCAAAAGCTTTATTACTAAGAGATTCATTAAGCACATACAAATTTTTGTGTAGATTTTATATTCTAAGTGATGTACTTACTCTCACACAACCGCTTAGTGTAATGCTAGAAAAACAGGACATAGATTTAAAAAGCAGTTCAGATCTCATACAAAATTTAATAATGTGTTTGAAAACAACTAAGAGAACTATATTCGGCTGTATGATGATGTACTTCTTAGCACAAAATTTAAAATTTTGTTATTAACAGTAATTGCTATGGAATAATCTCTTTATACAAATATGTGTATCACGTTCTTTTTATAACTTCGATATGCTAGTAAAATGTTTTCGTAAATTTAGTCTTTCAATGAAACTGGACGTTAAAGTAGGAGTGTCAATAAATTTTCTGCTAATAAATAGAACTTAGATCACTCAATATAGTCCTTTATTCTTCCAAAAACTTTATTCATAGAGAAATTATATGAATATGAGATAAAGCGTTATATGGTAGGATGGCATAAAAGTGGGCGTGTCACATTAATTTTGCGTAAGAACAAAGCCTTTGACTAAAAAGCAAAGTTTGCAAAATTTCAGAATCGTACATCTAATTTTGTCAGTTTTATTAGGTTTTAGTTTTTAAATATACCGAAAAATACACTGTGCGGTATAAATTTTTTTACGTTTTGATCTATAATATATATTCGAAGTGTCATGACTCTAAGTTAATGCGTTTGGACACAATTCCATTTTATGCTATGTTGGAGGGACACGGTTTTTTACCTACTCTTGTATTACGAGCTATAACTCTCTTCCTAATATTCCGATTTAGCCCATTTTCAATACCAAACAAACCTTGTGTATAGAAAATATTCTGGCCCCCTAGCTTTTTCGGTCCGACCTCTATCGTGCTTTTAACAGACGGACGGACATAGCTAGATCGTCATAAAATTAAACCTCGAATCAGAATATTTATGGTGTCTAATGCTAGGCGCACAATTGTGACGAACGACGGAATTTTCGAATTTCATTAAAAATATAACACATTTGTGTATAAGAGAATGCATACAATTGTGGCGTCATTTTAAATTCGCTATACGCGGCGAACTCTGCAATAGATTTATTTATATTTTATTATATTTGGTTATACTTCTTAACTTTTTAAGAAAATAAAGTTAGTTTTTACTTTTATTTTTGTCTTTTCTTTGCACAAACAGTAAACAATTTTATCAGCTTTAAAATATGTTACTTTTTCGTCGTTCTTGTGGTTCACACGACGAATTTAAACATTGAATTTTTAACGACGAATTCGTCGTGTTGGGCGAAGTTCAACGTTCGTCCCAATTGTGCGCCGAGCAAAAAGTGGATATTTCGATGTGTTACAAACGGAATGACAAAATAAATATACCCCCACCATTTTTTGAGAAAAATTTAAAATAATTTACAAAGAACAAGTAAGAGTGCTATATTCGGCCGCGCCGAATCTGATAATGCCCTTCAACATTATGTACATACATTCGTATAATCTCACATCGTAGCTTAGCCTAGATTTTATGTTATATGCCATTTTTCTTATTATTTCCGACGCCATCCTTGGTTTATTTATTTTTACGTAGTTAACTGTATTCTACTAGTCAAGCCCTTTCATTTGATACCCATTTTGTTCCGCCATTTTGTTTTAGACGCCATCTTGGATTTTAAATTTTTTAATAATTAACTATATTTTTTTGATACCAATATTGAGGGGGTTCTAGATGTAACATTTTAAAATACCAGATTTGATACATATTTTAATTTATTTTCCGCCATTTTGTAGTGGCAGCCAACATAAATTAACATTTTTTATATTGCTTATATTGCGCTAGTCAAGGTATTTTAGATGATACCAATATTAACTGTCTTGGTTGTCTAGAAGCTGAAAAATTTGATTTTCGTTTGTAAATTTTTGGAATATATATTTAAAAAAAAATTTTTTTTCTATAACTTTACCGATTAGGGTCCGCTGTATCCAAAATTGTTGACAAATATCTCTAGAGGCATATTATATCTGCAAATATTAGCAAAGGTACCTATAAATTATTCTATGGCTGAAAAATTTTAATTTTGGTGGTAAAAATATAAGAAAAAACAGAGGCAGTCTTGTTTATTTGCCCATGTCTCAGAAATTTATGGCGCGATTGTGCTGAATTTCAATAGCGATTCATTCCCGGATATTTCCAAAAGATTGACACTACACACAGATCTGAGGAACTTATGGTTGCTTCTAAAAGTTGATTTCAACCAACGCACGCACAGACGGTCAGAGCTTAATCGACTGCTCTATTCATAAGCTTTCAGAAAATATATACTTTATGGGGTCGGAAATGAAAATTGTAGAAATTACAAACGGAATGTCAAAGCTATATATACCTTTGCGCACCACAGGTGAATGGTATAACAACTCAGAAGTTTTCCTTTGGTATGGAAATTCCAGTTGAAAAGCCAATATTTGAACGCAATCATCTTATAAAAGGTGTAGAAGAGTACTACCGCATAGAGGGATATATCTCCCTTATTGATTCTGTTCTCCAGGACTTAAAAATACTTTTTTCAAAAGACCTTATTAAATTTATTTAACATCCAAAAAGAATTCAACATTATTCATTAGACTTAACCAATTTAATTCCACTCCTTGTAGACGATTTGATTAAGTACGAAGAAACAGATAAAAAAAACTACTAAAATCTAAACTTGAAGCTGAACTTTTGCATTGGCAGCAGAAATGGAAGATCTGTCAAGAACTTCCAGAAAATGTAACAGATGTTTTAATTATGTGTGACCCAGATATGTTCCAAATTTAAGAAATATTTATAAAAAATAAGTGACAATCCTCTATAGATTGAATATGCCTTACACAATATTCGTAAATAATTTCAATAACGTTATAGGTAAATATTATTTCGAAAAATGTATATTTGTTTAAATATATAAAAATTGTTAAAACTCCTAAATAATTTATGGACACGTTATCGACACCAAATTAAAAATTCGTGGTCTCAAAAATTTTATTTGAGAAAATTTAAAATCGGTTTAAAATTAACTGAGATATAAGCACAAAAATACAACTGCTTCGGAATTCTACACAACCGAGAGAGCAAATGTTGGCATCAAATGAAAGGACTTGACTAGCGCAATATTATACTATAAAGAGATAATAAAAATCTTTGATGGCCGCTACTACAAAATGGTGGTAAAAAAATTTATATATGAATCATATCTGGCATTTAAAATTTTACCTCATTGATTCTCCACCATATTGAACGAAATGTTTTGACTAGTAGAATACAATTTACTATTAAAAAAGTGTGAAATCCAAGATGGTGTCTGATGGACTTGACTAGTAGTATACATTTAACTATGTAAAAATTCAATATCAAAGATGGCGTCAGAAATCATAAATACAAATGCGTATAACATGCAATCTAAAATCTAGGCTATACCATGGAACAATAATTTACAGGTGGCAACGCGACTACTACAATTACAACAACAACAGAGATTTTTGTTTGCGTAAAACTCTGTTGGCTGTCAAAAACATTTGGCATAAAATAAACAAAACAAACAAGTTGCAAATAAATTTTGTAATTAAAATTGCATCAATAACGTTCATTAAAATGATGCCAGCACCTTTAGTGATCAATCATTTAGAAATTTTAGTAATTCTTGGTATTTGGTTATATCTTTTTTATTTGTATATATTAATTTTTTTCGTTGGGGGAGTTTTATGCTAGCAAAATGCCAGGGTATCCCACGATGGTTCAGTATCCACAAATCGACCTATACCTTCATATAGGAAGTCGGAGCTGAACGCAAATATTATTCTTCTTATCAAAAGTTTTGCATGTGGTCAATTGAGACTCCGGGCAACTGTATCTCGGTACAGTTAACCGACGCCACGCAATTAACCAATGCGAGAGTGAGACGTAAAACTCTCGAAGCCGGATAAAAAGGACGGCCTGATTGTCCTTAAGAGATAATGACAATGGCGCGCGAGCTATTGACCCGACCAGAGCTGAATCACGACTGATATTAACTTTTTACTGTATTTGATATGAAATGTCTTTCAGCTACACTGAAAACAAAAATCAAGTAATCCGTACTTGAATCAAGCCGTAGCGGTGTCAGAAGTACGGTAAGTACGGATTTTCTTAAACCATGTACAAAAAGCTTGATTCAAGTACGAATTCGTCAAGCGCGAATTTCTTGATTTTAGTCACATTTAAGCCCAAAAAAGATTTATTTCAAGAAATCTTGGCTTGATTTAATCCCGAATTCGTACTTGATGTAATCCAAAAATGGATTGATTTAAGAAAAATGGAGATTGAATCAATCCCCAAAAGTTCTTGTTTTAAGAACTTTAAACTTGATTTAATCCCGAATTCGTACTTGATGTAATCCAAAAATGGATTCATTTAAGAAAAATGGAGATTGAATCAATCCCCAAAAGTTCTTGTTTTAAGAACTTTAAACTTGATTCAATTCCGAATTCGTACTTGGTGTAATCCAAAAATGGATTCATTTAAGAAAAATATTTATTTTCATATAATTATATTATAATATAAAATACAATTACAATTAAATATTAACTAAAATTATTCAAGCTCAAGGTCTTTTTATAATCCAAATAATATCCTTAATATTCATTATTATTAATTCTTCCAATATTTCGCTACTCCATTGTGTAGCATCTTCAGGAAATATTTATTTTGATTTTTGTAAAAATTTTTTAAAAAATTTTTTAAGACTAAAGAATGTATTTTTTTCATTATTTTTTAATATTTAATACATTTTTATTTTAAAATTTTTTTATTTATAAAATAAACAATACTTTATTAAGATTTAAAAATGTGTTTTATTTTTACTTTAAATACATATTTCTATAAAATAAAAAACTTCATTAATAGTATTAAAAAATATTTTTAGTCAAACATTCGTATAAAATATGAAAATGGTGTTAATATATTCCTAAGAATAATTAATAAAAACATATTATTATAAACTTATTGGTCTACATAAGTTTTCCCATTATTAAGTGGATATAAATGAAAGGGTGGTGTGCTAAACTCTGTTATATTTTGTACAAGTGTTATATTTGTATCAAAACCGATTTCAATACGAAAGCAATATTAATAATTTAATTTCAGTTTTACCTTGTTAAGTATCTGCTTTCCTTTAAACTCATCTTTTTCGATCAACCAATTATGGACTTTTGAATGCACGGAAATTGTATGATCGTCAATACCAAACTATGTGAAAAAATATGAAATTTATAAATATGTAAACATATTTTCTTAAATTACCTTAAGCTTTTTCCATTTGAAAAGCTTCTCGCGAAACTCCATACGCAGACCAAGAGGAGGTATTGCTTCCTTTAAATCGCTCCGTTGCATGTATTGCAAGCTGTCATAAGTAACCTGAGCCGCTGAGTAAAAAAATATATCAATACGTAAAATATTTATATAAAGTTTTTGTGTCTACAGAGAAAATTATCAATTTAGTTCACTTTATGACATCCTTTATTAGATTAAAAAAACGCACAAATGAAAAAAGTATCATTGCGTCCACCTATACCATTTTCAATCTAAACTTTGAGCAATAGCTCCTACTTTTAAGAGTAGAGTTCCACTCATTTTTATTAAGTGCTTTAAATACTTTTTTATGGTTTTTTTCCTAAATTATTTTATTTTAATACACAAACACACATAGAATGTATGTATATAGAAACATTTCTTGCAAAAAACCAATTGAATTTAGTAGAAAAATACAATGCAATCACCTTGTTAAATGTACTTGAGAACAACTTAAATTTTTTTTATTACTGAGAGGAATAGAATTTAATCTCAACGTTTTTATTCTTTTTCCCTAAGCTAAAGAGAAATAAAACTTGTTTCAAGTGAAGTAAAACTTAATTTAAGAATTTCTGCGCTTAGTTTGTCAAAACAATCCCGCTTGGGCTTGTTTTAAGTAAACCCAGTACTTAAATTTTCAAGTACGATTTCGGCTAAATTCAAGAATTTTATTCTTAAATTTAGTACGGCATTTTTCTTTCTGTGTATGGTTAAGGATACTAAACGTTATTGTCCAATTCAAATTGGTTACTTATTAAAAAAACTCTGCAAACGTTTTATCGCTGACCAATTAACTAGATTTGTGCCCGGCGATGATGAAATTACTCTTCGCAGACTTAACAAGTAAGAGTGCTATATTCGGCAGTGCCGCATCTTATATACCCTTCACAACGTGTAGTCATGCAATAACAGTAGTTTGTATCACCATTCATCTCATATGAAAAACGTACATACATATATAAAAAACATACATATATAAAAACATCCCATTGTAAAATTAAAAATTTATGTATGTAAAAAAATAAAAAACAAAATTTAAAAAAAAAATAATTAAAATATAAATAATAAATATAAAACAAAAAAATTAAAAAAAAGTAATAATAAAAATATAAATAATATATTAAATAAGAAATAAAAAAAAAATTAAAAAAAGTTAAAAAAAAGATAAAAAATATATAAAAAAAAATTTTGTTGGCTCAGTTGGGATTCGATGCCACGTTTACTCTAACCAGTATACACGTTTGTATATATGTATTTTGTTGTTGTAATGTTGTTTTTGTGAAAAAAAATCGAGGTGGTCGTGGGTTTTTGTTCATATCCCAGTTGTTTATGTACCGATGTTTCTGATTTTCAATACCGATCTACTCTACTCTGATATTTTAATATCTCACCCGGGTCCAAGCGATGTCGGGGGGCTTCAAAAAGTTGATTTCAACATACAGACGGACAGACTGACATAGCTTAATCGACTCCTCTATTCATAAGCTTTCAGAAAATATATACTTTATGGGGTCGGAAATGAAAATTGTATAAATTTTACACGGAATGACAAACCTATAAATACTCTTTTTCACTGTGTGAAGGGTATAAAAAGATACGAAAGCAATTAAGACGTGATACTCGTATGAAACAATCCGAAGATAAGATCAACGACAGTGATGGTGAGGGTTCAGATAAAGAATTTGTGCTGGGTTTGGAAAAGTGCCACGCAATACATTTATACGTGAAGATCCAGAAGATATTGTAGACTTAGCTGACGTTTAATCAATAGGACATGTTTTAAGTATGTTGCTAAAAAAATTTTGTTATTTTGTGGATTTTTTTTAAATTATATTTTGTAGACAAGTCTGGTCTTAAAACAGAATTCAATGATCCCAATCGTGGCTTCGAATCCGCAAATGATGGCCGCCTTCGTATTAGTATGTGAAAGGCATGGTTCCAAATCGCACACGGAAAACAGCTGGTGTTGCGAATAGAAATGTTTGAGCTACTTCAGATGCAATGTCCAAATCGAATAAATCTGGTTATTTTGCCAAAACGGAAAAACTGACAGAACAGGACTCAGGAAATTAGTTTTTATAAATAAATATTGTAAACTTCTAACAACTAATTTCTTGACGATGCTACACAACGGCGTACCGAAATATTGAAAATAGAAAAGAATTACAAACATTGTTTTCTTTATAAAAAAGACCTATAGCTTGAATAACACTGCTCTGCAGCATAATATTCCATTTTATAAAACTATGTGGACTATATGGATTTTGACGCGCTGAACTCAAATCCATTGTCGGTTTTTTTCCATCAGATCTAGATTTTTTTAATGGGCGTGGCAAATTTTTCCCCCTAAATTAGTCAGGTACGGACACATTTTTAATCCTAACTGGAGAACCAGTCATCCGATTTTTAAAAATAAAACACCAAAAAATGTGTAATAAAATTGTATTTATTTTAGTGCAATACAATTTTTCTCTATCTTTTATCGTTTTGGAGTTATTTAAAAATTAATGGAGAAAAAAAAATTTTTCGTGCAAAATTCGTTATATTTTTCAAATTAAAAATGGAATTCAAAAAAATATAACGCAAATATTCAACATTTTAAACTTTTTTCTGAGAGCTAATTATCTTAAAATAAAAAAAAGCCATAAACTATAAAAATCGGTTAAGAAATGTAGATTTTATTATCAATTTACCGCAGGTACCCAATATTTTAATGCAACCAGCCTTGCATATGATATAGCATTTCGTTAGGTGAGCAGGTAATGGAAATGAAGTACAACGGTATTTTGCATGGTTCTGGGAATTAAAAATTAAAACATAGTATTTTTGAATTACCTGTGATTTCAGATTAAGAACATTAGGGTTGATTCTGGTATTAATTTTAATGTATAGAAGCTAATGGGCAATAAGTAAGTCACTTTTAATTTGAATATCGTGCGGTTAAAATCGGCAACAGTCAATAGATATTATAGTGTACTTTGTTATTGTGTAAAGAAATAAAGCAATTAAGAATCCACAAACGCTTTCATATTACAAAATGTCAAGGCTTTGTAACAAATCTCCAAATTTATTTTGTTACGTATGTGGCGATCTAACTTCAAGTTCTCAACGGGAAACAATATCTTCCAAGGTTAAAGATACTTATAGCCGTTATTTTGTGTTTCCTATCGATGATAGAGATAAAAATTAGCTGCCGAAAATATATTGTAGTAGCTGTGGTAAGTCTTTAAGAGGTTGGTTAAAAGGAAGTCATAAGTCTTTGCCGTTTTTGAAGCCAGCAATTTGGAGTGAACCACAAAATCATCAAAATGATTGCTACTTTTGCCAAACTAAAACAGGTGGGTTTACGAAAAAACAAAAAATAAAGTTGCATATCCAAATACTTCATGCGTCAAACGACCAGTTTTCCAATTTACAAGTAAATTTTTACCTCCATTGCCTCCTACAGACGATGAAGAAGATGGGCTTTCTGCAGCAACTGAATCCACTTACGCCAGCATGGGTGTTTCTTCGCATTCATTTGGAAGTCCAACGAGTAAACTTTATTTTCCGTATTAAACTGATATGAATAACTTAGTTCGTAAATTAGGGCTTTTAGAAAAACAAGTCTGAGCATCTTGCATCCCAATAAAAAGAATGGAGTTTGGTGCAAACGGACGTTAACGTCTCGTACTTTCGAAATAAAGAACAACCTTTTTTGATATATTTCAGCAAAGAGGAAGGTTTGATATTTTGCGATAATGCTGATGGACTTTTGCGACAACTGTGTTTCAGTCATAAATCTGAGGACTGGCGGCTTGTTATTGATTCATCCAAGACAAGTTTGAAAGCCGTTTTACTTCACAATGACAACAAATTTCCATCGGTTCCACTCGCGTATGCAAGAAATACGAAAGAAAACTATTGTAGCATGAAGATGATACTACAAAAAATTAAATATTCTTATTACTCATGGAACGTATGTGCAGATTTTAAAGTCGTATCATTGCAAAGTGAATATACTAAGTTTTATTGCTTCTTATGTGAATGGGATAGCCGCGCAAAAGAAAAACACTACAATGTTAAAATTTGACCGAAAAAGTAAATTTTATTCCAGGAGAAAAAAAGGCGGCAGAAGAGCCTTTAAATCAAAAAGGACAAACTCTTCTGCCTTCTCTTCATATAAAGCTAGGCCTAATGGTAGACTCGAAACTGTTATGATCAACAGACGTGTATCGGCGATTGAATTTCTTCACAGTTTGCTTCTTACTATTTTTTTAAACACTTATATTCTTGTGTACAGAGAAATAGACTCTAAACAGAAAAAAAAAACAAAAAAAAACATTTAATTATGAGTGAGCATAACGCTCTTTACTCATTAAAAAACGACAACAATCAAACAAATAATATGTCTATTGACACACCAACAACAGAAAATGTAAGAAAAAGAAAAAGTGTTTCAAAACTCGAATCAATGCCAAAACATTTAAAAAATAATTACTGGGCACTTCTTGCCGACGGCAAAAATTGCAATAACGAAATAATACAGAAATTTAAAAAGCATGTGCAAGGGAGAGAAGAACCCACGTCATCAAAAAGAATTCGTAAAAACAGGGGCCGAATTACGGCATTCGATATCGAACGAAATTTAACTCGAACGATCGAGTTTGCTGTGCTTTAGGTATAGAGATTCTAATAAGAATTTTCAAATTTCGATCACGTTCGAATGCCGTAATTCGGCCTCAGGTCTAAACGTAAATGAATTTAAGATAAGAGAATTTAATAATAATAAAATTCAATTACTTACGTTGCGATAGAAGACTACTCTAAAATAAGAGCATATTTACTTGAAACCCTAACAAAATTTTCTCTTTTACACCTAAAAATTTAAAAACAAAAACCTATTTACTGAAGGGCTTAACTGCCAATATAGATCTTAATGAAATATTAAAAGAATTAAAAAAGTTTGAAAACGATAACTTGAAATTTTTAAAAATAAGTCACTTTACAACTAAAAGAGCGGATTCTAACGGTTATAAGTTACCAATTTACATGGTTCAAATAAGTGGAGACAGCAAAGTTAATGAGCTTAAATCCATTAAGGGACTTTTATATCGTTGTATCTACTGAAAAGGACTTAAAAAATCCGAAATAATATAATGTAGAAATTGTCAAAGCTTTCTACATAGTGCATCAAATTGTTATCTACCGCGAAGATGCGTTAAATGTAAAGACCATCATAATATCGGAGAATGTTCTCTAAAAGAGGTTTCTGAAAACGAAAGAGAAAAACTTTTTTGTGTTTTATGTAATAACTACGGGCATCCAGCATCATATAAAGGTTGTCCAAAATACAAGGAACTACAACAAAAGCTACGTGCCAAAAAACAGTTGTTGTCTGGTAAAAAAATTCAAAATCCTACAGTTATTGTTAATGATAGTTTAAGTTATGCCAATATGGTAAAGAACAAGTCCACATTACAGAGCGTTAACACGAATAATACAATTAATGATATCTTAGAACAACTTAATAATTCTGTACAAGCCTTAGCTTAAATTTAAACAAACAATTACAATTACAATTACAATCATCTAGAATAGATACACTATTTTCTATGATAGAAGCTTAATTTCTTCATAATGGCTGAGACAATTGTGAAAGAACTTAATATTATACAAATAAATGTTAACTCATTAATTAAATTAAATAGAAGATACAATCTCAGTATATTTTTAAATAATCATAATCCAGACTTAGTTTTAATTAACGAAACGAAACTTAACTCAAAACATAAAATAAATTTTAAAAATTACGCACTTATACGTAATGATAGAAAAGATGCAAAAATGGGAGGAGGGACAGCTATTCTGGTTAGAAACGGAATAAAATATAGCATTCATGAAAACAGAAGAATCGGTTTAGTTAAACACTTGGAAACTACAGTTGTAAAAATACCACTGTTTCCAAATAGGTTACTTTATGTTATTGCTGCCTATCACCCATCAGGAAATAATTGTGGTTCTTTTAAGTCGGACCTCTTAAAACTTTTTCAATCTTTAAGTCTCGAGAACACCGAAAATTATTACATCCTTGCTGAAGACCTTAATTGCAAACATACTGACTGGAGAAATTTAATAGCAAACACTAAAGGGAATTATTTGAAAGAATGGATTGAAGACTACGAAATAAGATATAGATGTAAACTATATTCGACACGTACACCCTCATATCCACGATGCAATTCGTACTTAGACTTATGTATAATTGATTCAAGACTGCAAATTCATAAACTTGATAACTCCATAAATTGCTTAGAAACAATTGACTATGATAGCGACCACAACGCGGTGAAAATAAAACTATTAGGTGCTGAGAATGACCACCCACTTGCATTCTTTAATGAATCTAATAAAACGAAACTAAATTTTAAGAAAACGAAATGGAAAAAATTCCAAAAATTCTTATTAGGCGAGACGAACAGGAATATAATTATTCCGAACGATAGAAATCTAAATAATAGTGAAATAAATTTTAATTTACTTGAATTGAATGATTATATTATAAAGGCCATGGACATATCAATTCCGAGATATAAATCATATGATTCTATAGAAAAATTCACCAATCCCATCAATAAGAAACTACAGTGTGAGAAGAGTAAAATTGTTACAATGATTAAACGTTTTAACAGGCTGGAAATATATTTAACACATTCTGAACTCAATTTGCTTAAAGTAAAATTAAAACTAATTAGGAAACTTTTGAACGATAATTTCGCCATTTCGGTAAACAGACATTTTCAAGACAGGCTTATGCGAATCTCTCCATCGGAATCTTCGAATATGTTTAATGAAGTTAAAAAACAGTTTATGTTAACACAGCCTTTCAATTTAAATACCCTCAAAATTCCTTTAGAAAACGAAAGCATAATAAGAAACGCAGGAATTGATCTTAAAGATTTAGAAAAGGAAAGTGGAAATACTAATTACCTGATTACTGAAGAAATACAAAAGTTAAACGTAATTGGTTCGTTTCTTGAATCGGTTCACTCTTGCAAAGAGTTTGATCATGATAATATAGTACATATTGAAGTAAATCATTGTTTCTCTGAATTTTTAGAAAGAAAAAATCAGTATGAAGGCAATGACTCAACGATAACGACATTCTCAGCATCAAAAAGGGCAGACGACTTAAAAGAATCTCAGTTAGATGATTTCTTTATATCGCAGGATAAAGTTCTATACATTTTTAGAAAATTAAGACCAAAACATTCATCTGGGGTTGATAATATTCCAAACGTTGTATTACGTAATATACCAGATTTGATAATCTCTCAATATACGGTACTTTTTAACAACATGTTGAATAATGCCTACTTTCCTCGTGCTTGGAAGCAAGCTAAGGTGATAATTTTACCCAAAAGAGATAAAGATACAAGCAATCCAAAAAATCTTAGGGCAATTGGCTTATTACCAAATATTAGCAAATTATTCGAAGTTTGCATCAATACTAACATCGTACAGTTCTGCAAAGTCAAAAATATAGTAAGTGAAAGACAGTTTGGCTTTAAATACAAACACTCGGCGATACATGCAATCCATATGCTTGTTTCAAATATCCAGTGGAATTTAAACAAATCGTTATATACTGGTGACTGTTTAGTAGACTTCGAAAAAGCATTCGATAGTATTTGGATACCTGGCCTAATATGCAAATTATTAAAGTTTGAATTCCCACTACATTTTGTAATTCTTATACACAATATGTTGAATAACAAAACCTTTTCCGTTTACAATAAAGAAATAGTCGGTACGAAAAAATTTACAATTGTAAATGGCTTACAACAAGGTACCGTTAATTCGCCAATATTATTCAATTTATACTTATTTGATTTACTAGAGAAAATGGACAACATTATTGCTTTCGCAGATGGCATAACTATCTACCACGCAGATAGTACGATTGAGAAAATCAATAACAATTTGCAAGATAAGTTCTTAACGATTGAAAAATATACCACAGATTGGAATATGAAAATAAATTTAAAAAAATGCGAGTGTATTCTTTTTAGACCACCTGTAGGGAAATGTAACAGTAACATAAGAAGAAAGTGGAAATCTTTTGGTATTAGATCTAAGTATAATATAAATATTCCAGTTAAACAAACAGTTAAACTATTAGGTATTCAGTTAGATAAATTCTTGTATTTTAACAACCACATAAATCAACAACTTATAAAAGCTAGAAATGCGTTCTTCATATATAGGAATTGATTTTTTTCAAAATATATACAAGCAAGGGTTAAAACTATCATGTACCAATCTTTAATAAGACCAATCTTATCATATGGCTGCCAAATATGGTTTAATATATCCCCATCTTATATGGAGAGAATACGTAAATTCGAAAGAAAATGCCTCAGGTGTTGCAGTTCATTATACAGATCCCAAAGTAGTAATTACAAAAAATATATATCAAACAAAAGTCTTTATGAACAAATTAAAATACCTAGATTTGATAATTTCATTATTCATATCATAAGAAATCACATCCTAAACAAAGGATAATAACTTAATTATGGCTCCCTACTATGTTTCCGAAGAGTACATTTCAAAAACGTTACAAAATGGATACGTTCCACCTGAGGCTTTTCTTTTTCTTGATAAATATGGTTTCATTCAAAATGACGATGGCATTCCTATACTTTATCACATTTATAGACGTGCAAATATTAAGGCAATTAAGTGTAACGAATTAACGTCAGAAAATTGTCGTTTTGACACAAGCATTTTTATTGATAAAAATTCCAAACCTAATTTAAATCTTAAAAAATATTGGTGGCTCACTTAATAATTAAAATTTGTATTTTAACCCCTGACCTTATTATTTTAACCTTGTCTATATAAAAGTAAGATTTTTGGCATCCTTTTTGCTTACATTTAAATAATAATGAAAATTTTCTTGTATTTATGTATATATGTATATATAGCTAGTTTAATTATAAAAATAAATTTATTACTAAATATATATTATACCTGAGAGCTCGTTAAAATGGGACTTTGTATAAAATTATTTATCATTATATGTACTTTTTGTTTATTTGGAGTTTGTAATTATATTTGAAATATTATTAAATAAACAATTAAAAAAAGCTAGGCCTAATGGAAATTTTGTCAAAGCAATGAACAAGGACGGTGAAGGCTTTCTATACATTAAGAGCGAATTTCCTAGAATCAGAGATGCTAAAGTAAAAGAAGGCATTTTTGTAGGTCCACAAATACGACAGCTTATGAAGGACGAGGTCTTCAGAACGAAATTGAATGATGTAGAAGAAAGAGCATGGAGAGCTTAAGCTTTATTTTTATTTTAACAATGTTTCCTAAATAAAAATTAATAATTATTACCAAAAATTGTGTGTTATTTTAAATAAAATAGTCTGTAAATATTTTGATTTTTTATTGTAATTTGAAGTTATCTACGGGTGAGGACAGGGTGGGTGCTGTAAGCGAGGCGCTGCTACAAAATTACAATCTGGCAAATTTTTTTGCTTGTATTTGTTTTTGTTGTACGAAAATAGATAGAAGTAAAAAGTTGCCATTCATTGATGCTTCAAGGCGCGTTAGTGCGTCCACTCTGACCTTGTTTGTTGCATTACACATATTTGGTCAATGTTGGGTACCTGCGGTAAATTTACAATAAAATCCACATTTTTTAACCGATTTTTATGATTTATGGCTTTTTTATTTCCAAGACAAGTAGCTCTCAAAAAAAGTTTAAAATGTAGAATATTTGCCTTATATTTTTTTTAATTCCATTTTTAAATTGAAAAATATTACGAATTTTGCACGAAAATTTTTTTTCTTCATTAATTTCTAAATAACTCCAAAACGATAAGAGATAGAGCAAAATTGTATTCCACTAAAATAAATACAATTTTGTTACACATTTTTTGGTGTTTTGAAATCGGATGACTGGTTCTCGAGTTAGGAGGAAATAAGTCTCCGTACCTGACTAATTTAGGGGGAAAAATTTGACACGCCCATAAAAAAAAATCCCGATCTAATGGAAAAAAAACCGACAACGGATTTGAGTTCAGCGCGTCAAAATCCATATAGTCCACATAGTTTTATTAAATGGGAAGACAAAAAATTATTTTTTGCAGAGCAGTGTAATTTGTGTTAATATTTATATTAAAAAAGATCAAAAAACTAATAATTTACATGTATGTATTTATATTTTTGTTGTTAATTTGATGCAAGAATGTAAAAAGCTTTTTATAATTAAATACTTTTGAGCTTTTGGCTCACTTAATTATAACGATGATAAAAATTAATTTTAATAAAACAATTGTACGTTTTCAGTATTTCTTTACAGCAAAAAAGTTATTTTATTTAATTTTAAACGGATAGACGTAATCACCCCTATTATGAACAGCAACGAGCGGTTGATAAGAGAAATTTTTACAACAAAGTTGATAAATCAGTATTACGAAATGCCAGCGGTTGAAAACAGGTAGCAACCCTATTTTTTCAACTAGCAACTATAAAATCACTATTGTGAATAGCTATTAACGAAAATTCAGTTCTGTTTTTTGCAACTTCAAAATAGTAAAAGAAAAATATTTACTGCAAATGTAAGTAGAAAATAAATATAAATATATAAATAAATATCGCAAAAAACAAACAAAATAATTGATTTCATGCACAGGACGCATATTATGAGCAACAAAAAGCAAATTGCCAGGCTTGTAAGCAAACCCGGACATCGCAAAGGGACTCTGCTCAAAAGCGGTTAGTGAAAAAAAATGGGATGAGTATACGGCAGAATTAAATAGTTTAGGTCCACCTGCGAGAAATACCAAAGCGTGGCAGCGTGTTTCGAAGAATCTGAAATGCAAAACAAAGAAAAAAAATTCTGAAAACAGAAGAGAACTACAGGAGGTTGCCCCTGCAACTTAAATACTTTAAATGAAACCGAGGAAGCAGTGACAGCATTGCTAAATATGACCGCTTGCACGGAGGCCCCAGGTGACGAAGTCGGCACGCCAGGTGGCAACCAGCTTGTTTCTGAACGAGATAATGTTCCTGAAACTAGCCATCAGTTGCACATTCCGTCCACCGCAAAACGCCAGCAAAGAGTGCCATCAGATGAGCGCTTAGATTTACTAAAGAAGCAAACGGAGGGCCAACAACGGTATTATGAGAGTGTAACGAAACAACTCAAAAATATAGAATATTATACAAGAAAGAAATATGAAGTTCAAAAGGAAATGCTTAAAGTAGAAAAAGAAAAAGTAAAATTGTTTAAAAAAGAAATGATCGCCAAAGCAGAAGCAAGACATGCCAAATTACAATTAAAAACACAATTGTTGGAGTTGAAGAGGGATATGTATAACCAAATGTAATAATATATTATGACCGACATTTCTGAATTAGTTTAGTTTAATACTTTTAAGACATCGTTTAGTTTTATTTATTTAGTAAGTACGACATGCTGCCTTAATATACCAAAATATTGGGTACGTTCGTAAATGCAGTTGTTGCGCATCACTTGCGCATTAGTAAAGTTGAATGTTCATAAAAGCATCACCTATAAAAAACTTGGCATCACTCTCACACGTCAAAAGTTTTTTTATGCAGTGATGCCACAGTACTGCAGCAAATATTGGCAATTTTTGCATCAGTTAATTTTCTGATGCAATAACAAGTGTATGGTAATAAATTTTGACAATACAATTTTTAATTTCAATTGTGCGCCGAATATTTATTTAATAGCAAATGGAAGAGTAAGTAGAAGAAAATTAAACATTTTGTTTATAATTCTAAAGAAATTGTTCTTAGTTTTGACGACTTCAGTTTTAATATTCAAAAATTGTTAATCCGGACAAGATTAGATCTTGAGCCTGAGTTCAAGGAGGGAAAAAAGAAGAAATCGTTTTTGTGGGGAAAAGTTATAACTAAAATAAAAGAAATAAAACCAGATTTTGAATTGTCCAGGGAGCAAGCTAGCAGAAAATTCCTAAATCTTCAAACAACATACAGACGAATCAAAAATCGAAACAACTCGACAGGAAGGAATGCAACATCGTGGGAGTTTTATGATTTGTTCGATGAAGTTTATGGAACAAAACACTCCATCAATCCGCCCTCAAAAAATTTGCAGTCATCAGACTTTAAATTTTATAAATAAAGATTAGTTCGTTTTTAAAACTTCAAGCGAATAAATCGCGAATCGAGAAGTTCTGATTACAGATTCGGATTCAGCGCAACTCAAAGAAAATTATACTCTGGTCCATGGGTCCATGGGAGCTTGTTTAAATATTTTTTCAAAAAACTGTCATTTCTTTTTTATGAACAGAATAAAGATGTTAAATTTCTTCTTATTGCAGCACCATCCATGTCACCTTCATTTCCTCCTATGTGATCTGAAACATTTATTTGAGCATCTTCAGCACTGAAGCTGTTGCCATTATCCGTACCTCCTGTATTACATGCGGCGAGATTTTCTCTATTTATAATAAAATTGTGCAATATCGTACAGGCATAAATTACTTTAGAAGCTTTGTCTACTGATCCCAAATTTATATACTTTAAAATTTAAAATTTTTTTTTTAAAATTCCGTAGGCTTGCTCTATAAAAACTCTTGTTGAACTAAGGTAATAATTGAATTGTTTTTCTTCACATGTCAAATGGCCATTATCCCGATAAGGTGTCATTAAAAACTTTGATAAAGGATAAGCCGAATCTCCAAGAATGAGTGCATTTTCAGCTACTTCCACTTGACTAGATATAATTGCTTTGAAAATTGGGCTTATTTTCCATACGTGTGCATCATGACAACTGCCTGGGCATCCAATAAACACATCTAAAAACCGAAACTTGCTATCACAAATAGCCTAAAAAATTAAGTTTTTAAAATTATACGTACAATAAATTCAGTGCATACGTACTTGCATTATTACTGTATAATTGCCTTTGCGGTTATGGTAGCTGGTTGCATCCTGTCTAGGCATGGATATGTTAAAATGTGTCCCATCAACACAACCGATTACAAATGGAAAAGGGTTGTGTCTGCTGTTTTGAAAATGTTCCATTATGATTTTTTGATGAGAAGCAGAAGGCCAGATTATTTCATTTTTAAGCATACAAATAAGCTCTACAGTTTTATAAAAAATGTTATGAACAGTCCCCTTTGCTATATTAAACCGATCACTTAGCTCTCTAAAGGTCTGGTCGCTATTGCAAAGCTTCCATAGTGTTACATAAAGACATTTCTCTAGTGAATATCCAAGCCAGCCATGAATTTTTCTTGTCCAGAATGGTTTCAATGAATCTTGCAATATCTATATATAAAAGAGGAATGTTAGCAAATAATTTTAAGGACCCATTTAAGAATTTTACCACAAAAGTAGAGTGCAGCATCCGAAAATGACTATGAAATACATCACGTTGGTATTTTTTTAATAATTTTAAAATAATTATTAATTTTGGGAACTTGTCTTCTCTTTTCTTTCAACTTTTTTTGTAACACAAGAAATCTTTGCATTTTTCTTTTTTGTTGCCGTTTCTTGTAATTCATAAGAAAACTGTCACTTTTTGGTTCAATATTTCCAATAAAATTTGTTAACGCTATTGTTGATAACATTTTTATTATTATTTTAGGTTCACTTGTGAAAATTTTGAAGTTGTTTAGCGTGTTCAAAAATGCAAACTTTGCACAGCTGTTGTGCAGTAAAAAAGCATCAGCATCATAACTGCAACAGATGATCACGCATCAGCAACAAAATTTGGCATCACTGCAGCAGTGATGCGCAGTTTTGATGCATTTACGAACGTACCCATTATTTCCAAGAAAACGACTGCTGTGAGTTCTTATACATAAAAAATTTTTGATATCTTGTAATGATACATACATACATAGTTCGTAAGTTTTTAGATATTTTCCTAATATTTAATTTTATTTTTAGTAGCTTATGAGAAATGGAGAAATATGTTGTTTTAGTTTTTATTTTAACTTTTTTTATATTTTATTACAAATGAAGTGCAAGTAAAGAACAATTTTATAACTATTCAAAAACGCAATATGTATGTTTATTTATAGACTACTAGCGATTGAATCTCTCAGAAAATTACCCGTTTCTGAATGCTCTGGTACGGGTGTAGAATCTACATATCCCCTTAAGCCTTCTTCCATATCGGCTTCATATGTCGTCTAAATTTCTTAATTTTTTTATTGATTATATATGATTTTTTCCAAGCTTGAGATCAACTTTTTTGTTTTTTTTATAAACAATTATTTATTATTAACCAATGTTTTGCTACCAAACAATGGGTAGCTTCTTCAGGGTAATATGTATGTGCACAAATTTTATGAAAACAAAAAACAAATTCAAAACAATTTCAAATTGAGAAAACTATTTTGTAAAAAGGCGGAAAAATATTTTTTCAATATAAACAATTTTTGAAATATACAAACAAACAAACAAACAAAAATAATTCATTCAGATATTATATATGTAGTAATAATTTACAAAAATAACAAATACTATTAGACTACCGTTTTCAGATCTTATTAACTAAAAATCTATAATTTTGGGCAACATTTACAGTATGAGTCTTATAGTTAATTCTCTGTGTAGGTGGTACTTTAATCATTTGTAACATTTCTAACATATTTCTGCGTCTGTAATTGTTTTCTTTGGTTAAAATTAATGTTTTATTGAAATCTGGATAATGATTCGAACTAGCGCAATGTAATGATAATGCTGTTTTTTGTGTCAATGTAGTGTTCCTGTATTTCTGATCAGATCTACATATGTCCAGCGATTCTAGTTTTTAATTTATTTTTTGTTGTTCCTACATAAACCTTGTCACAACTCTCAGTATCATTACCATTACCTGGTATTTTATACACTAAATTAGACATTTCAAATTTATCTTATCTTTTGTTTTACCTACTGTGTTAAATATATGTTTTGTGGGCCATTATATATTTTTTATAGTCGTAAATTTTTGAGTTTTTCAGTCTTTCAGAATGGGAAATTATTGAAGAACATACTAAGATGGGAAAGGACCTTTTTCTAAGTATTTTAAAATTTTGTATAATAGATAACAGATATTTTAAATATGAAGACAGAGTATATATACAACAAAAAGGACCCCCAATGGGATCTCCAGCCTCTCCAATTATAGCAGATATTGTTATGGAGAAGTTATTAGATTGTTGCATTGGAAAATTAAATGTAAAGCCAAAAATAATAACAAAATATGTTGATGACTTGTTTTGTTATTGTCCCGAATCATTCATAATATTTTGGAAACATTAATTTCATTTCATGATGATATAAAATTCACAATTGAGATGGAATGTGACTCTAAAATTCCATATTTAGATACATTAGTGATAAGAAGGGGTAATAATTTGTTAATAGATTGGCACCAGAAACCTACTTCATTTGGAAGAATCATAAATTATTATTCGAAACACCTAAAGGGAATTGTTATTAATACGGCAAAGAATTTAATTGTGAGGGTTTTAAAGATTAGTGATACAAAATTTCATAGAAATGATATAGAGAGAATCAAAAATATTTTAGATGAAAATAATTATCCTATCCAGGTAATTTGTAATTTGATAAGACAATATAAAAAAAATAAGAAAAATTTTAGCACAAAATTTCAACCCAAAATTTTTAGATCATTAAATTATGTCCCTCTTTTATCTGAAAAATTGAAAAACTCAAAAATTTACGACTATAAAAAATATACAGTCTAGGAAAAAACTCTACATACACTCAACTATTTTGAACTTTTAGAGAACTAAAGATAATATTTAACATAATTTTGATGTCAATGTTTACGACATTAATAGCTAAGAATGTTGAAAGGATAAAAAGTTTAGAAATTATGATAATTTATAAACTATTAACGATAAACATAGAAATCGGTGGGAAAAAAGTCTACATACAGCATTGGCATCTCTTAAAATGAGTAAGAAAATGAAGAAGACAAAGAGAAAAAACCCGTTAGTTTTCTTGAATTGCTTTATTTCTCAAATATTATAATCATTTAAATTCAGAAAGCGATTTGTAAAACACGTTTTAACTTTAAAAATGGTAAAGAGAAGAGAAATACAGCAATCAGTTCGAAATTTGGTGGATAACCTTCGAAAAGAAAACAAATCTTACGGAGAAATTGCTAAAATAGTAAAATAAGGTCGCTCAACAGTGCAAACTATTGTCAAAAACTATCAAAACACCAACAGTACCGAAAACAAGCCAAGATCTGGAAAACCGAAGAAGCCTTCGAGACGCGATATTAGTAGTGTCCTTAAAGAAGTCCAAAAAGATCCGAAAATAAGTTCTCCAAAATTAGCCGAATACCTTGCAAGATGTTCAAATATTACTGTTTCATCAAGAACAGTAATAAACGTTTTGCATGATAGCAGCTTTAAAAGTAGAACAGCACGCAAAAAGCCATTTAATTTAGCCAAGAATCGTCAACTTCGCTTGGACTTTGCTAAGGCACATTTACAGAAAGGAATGGATTTTTGGAACAAAGTTTTATTTACCGATGAAAGTAAGTATAATATTTTCGGGAATGATGGCCCAAACAAGGTTTGGCGAAAACCGAATACTGCACTTGTATATGCACTTGATTCCAAAAATATTATACCAACTGTAAAATATGGTGAGGGCAGTGTTATGGTGTGGGGAGCTATGGCGGCATCTGGAGTTGGTCGATGGGTTTTTTTTTGAAGGTGTTATGGACAGATATCAGTATAAGACAATATTGGAACAAAATCTGAAGACATCTGTGGAAAGCTTGGGCCTGGGAAACCAATGGATTTTCCAACAAGACAACGATCCCAAGCATACTGCGCTTATTGTTCGATACTGGCTTCTTTATCATGCACCAAGACAGCTCAATACACCTCCCCAGTCACCAGACCTCAATCCAATTGAGCATATTTGGGACGTTTTGGAAAAAACTGCGTGTAAATACGTTATCAGAAATCGTGAAACCCTGAAAAGTGCCCTAAATAGCGCGTGGTCGGAAATTGCGCCCAATATTACAGAGAATTTAGTGATGTCTATGCCACGCCGTCTTCAGGCGGTTATTGAAGCCCCAGGTGATCTTAAAAAATATTAAAGATATATTGTTTTCTTTTATTTATTTAAAAGAAATAAGATATTGTGTTCGATTTTTAAGACTGTATGCAGACTTTTTTCTCATCAATTTTTATTTATTTTTGTTATTTCTGTTATTGTTATCCTTTTGAATTGGTTTTTTGTTTTGTAAATAAACTTAGTTTTTGGTACTTTAAATATTAATGTAAACGCTTTATTTATTCGCCTTACAAATACACAAAATAAGGGGGTGTATGTAGAGTTTTTTTCTAGACTGTATAATGGCGTTAGGCAGGCTATTTAGTAAAACAAAGGATAAAATAGATAAATTTGAAAGGTCTAAGTTAGTGTATAAAATACCATTTAATGGTAATGATACTGAGAGTTGTGGCAAGGTTTATGTAGGAACAACAAAAAATAAATTAAAAACTAGAATCGCTGGACATAGATCTGATCAGAAATACAGGAACACTACATTGACACAAAAAACAGCATTATCATTACATTGCGCTAGTTCGAATCATTATCCAGATTTCAATAAAACATTAATTTTAAACAAAGAAAACAATTACAGACGCATAAATATGTTAGAAATGTTACAAATTATTAAAGTACCACCTAAATACACAGAGAATTAGCTATAAAGCTCTAAACACATAGACGCCAGCAGACTTCACAACTTCAAGGCTTCAAATGCTGCTCTGAAGTCAGCTTCATAATTATTTTGAAGACAGCAACAACATAATAATCAGCTGATGTGCATTTTAGCAATACAAATTTCAGGGATGCCGCATATATATTTTATAATGAATAATATTAAGTTATTGATAAAAAAAATGTAATAATATCACGAAAAACTATAAAAACACATACACTTATTTCTTTATTGTATTTTTGTAATGTTCTTTTATGTTTAATATCAAAAATAAGTTTTTTCTTTTTTTCCAATTTAATATTTATAATGGCAACACTATATTTGTTCTTGCTGCCCGTCAAAATAGAAAATAGCCTAAGTTGGCAGCAGCAGCAAATGCTGTTGAGCAGTCGTGCTGCCGTCAAAATAATCGTTTTCATTTAAACACATGGATTTTATTTTTGACATATTGCTGCTTGCTGTCTGCTGTCGTCTATGTGTTTAGAGCATAAGACTGATACTGTAAATGTTGCCCAAAATTATAGATTTTTAGTTAAAAAGATCTGAAAACGGTAGTCTAATAGTATTTGTTATTTTTGTAAATTAAATTTTAATGTGAACCATTTGTTATTTTGGCTTAAGTTCATTTATTCTTTTTATTTAATTTTATAATTCAAATTACATTAATTTGTAACCATTTTTTAGGAATATTCTTTCTAAAAATTATTTCCGATATTAGCCGAGTGGAATGCATTTTCGAAATCAGCTACGATTTCATCATCAGCACTCTTTATTGATATACTACTATGTAACTTAAAATTCCTGTTTATGTTACAATTCAATGAAATTTGAATTAGTGAATCTTAGTATTAATTTTCATATTTTGTTGAATATTTAATTTCACCTATCAAATGACAATTCATAATTCAACATGTTCATATTCTTCTATATTCCATCCAAAGGATGGATATTGAAAGCATAACAAAAATGTATTACGAATATAGAAGAATATGAACATGTTGAATTATGAATTGTCATTTGATAGGTGAAATTAAATATTCAACAAAATATGAAAATTAATACTAAGATTCACTAATTCAAATTTCATTGAATTGTAACATAAACAGGAATTTTAAGTTACATAGTAGTATACCGATAAAGAGTGCTGATGATGAAATCGTAGCTGATTTCGAAAATGCATTCCACTCGGCTAATATCGGAAATAATTTTTAGAAAGAATATTCCTAAAAAATGGTTACAAATTAATGTAATTTGAATTATAAAATTAAATAAAAAGAATAAATGAACTTAAAATATGAAAATTAATACTAAGATTCACTAATTCAAATTTCATTGAATTGTAACATAAATAGGAATTTTAAGTTACATAGTAGTATACCGATAAAGAGTGCTGATGATGAAATCGTAGCTGATTTCAAAAATGCATTCCACTCGGCTAATATCGGAAATAATTTTTAGAAAGAATATTCCTAAAAAATGGTTACAATTTAATTTAATTTGAATTATAAAATTAAATAAAAAGAATAAATAAACTTAAGCCAAAATAAACAAGTAAGAGCGCTATATTCGGCCGTGCCGAATCTTATATACCCTTCACAACGTTTAGTCATGCAATAAAAAAAAAATAAAAAATAAATGAAAAAAAAATTTAAAAAAAAAATTAAAAAAAAAATTTTTTTTAAAAATAATTAAAATATATATAATATAAAACAAAAAAAATTTAAAAAAAAAATATAAAAAAAAAACAAAAAAATTTTTTTTTGGCTCAGCTGGGATTCGATGCCATGTTTACCCTAAACAGTATACACGTTTGTATGTATGTATGTTGTTTTTGTGAAAAAAAAATCGAGGTGGTCGTGGGTTCTTGCTCATATCTCAGTTGTTTATGTACCGATGTTTCTGATTTTCAATACCGATCTACTCCCGAATATTTCTGATATTTTAATACCTCACCCGGGTCCAAGCGATGTCGGGGGGCTTCAAAAAGTTGATTTCAACATACACACGGACAGACTGACAGGGCTTAATCGACTCCCCTATTCATAAGCTTTCAGAAAATATATACTTTATGGGGTCGGAAATGAAAATTGTAGAAATTTCACACGGAATGACAAACCTATATATACCCTTTTTCACTGTGTGAAGGGTATAAAAATGGTTCACATTAAAATTTAATATATAGAGAAAAGTTCGAATAAAATATAAATATATAATTATTTTTGTAAATTATTACTACATATATAATATGTGAATGAATTATTTTTGTTTGTTTGTATATTTCAAAAATTGTTTATATTGAAAACATATTTTCCCGCCTTTTTACAAAATACTAGACTTAATATATGTATATATGTTATATTATACATATACATATGTTTAAGAACATAATAATAGTTTTTATTCAAGCTTAAGGTCTTCAAATAATAAAAAATTTATTTGTTATTTTTCTTGATATTGGAGCAAGGCATATTTATTCATCAGGTAATTGCAGTTCGGAGAGAATTTTGTTGTTTATATTTTTTATATATGAAGTTTGACATTTGAAATAAATTAGAAAAGAGAGAAAACTAATTTTTATTTAGTCATTGTGACAACTGAAATTTAAAATAAGTGTTGAAAAACAAGAGTACCTGATGAATAAATATGCCTTGATATTGAGCTAAGTTTTATAACATTATTTTGAGCGTTTTATTTTTTCGAATTCGGAAGTATATTCTACATTTAAAGAAAAATTGCCTTACATTCTCTGGCAAGTCAATAGATGCGCTTTCCTCGATCAGGTGCCTGCGAATATTCCGAAAGTGATAAATATTTTACCCGTTTACTTTGTAGAATATCGACTCCATTTGCTTTAGCTTAGCAACAAATTCATTTTTCGGCTTTTTATACCCTTCACATAGTGAAAAAGGGTATATATAGGTTTGTCATTCCGTGTGAAATTTCTACAATTTTCATTTCCGACCCCATAAAGTATATATTTTCTGAAAGCTAATGAATAGGGGAGTCGATTAAGCCCTGTCAGTATGTCAGTCTGTCCGTGTGTATGTTGAAATCAACTTTTTGAAGCCCCCCGACATAGGTTGGACCCGGATAAGGTACTAAAATATCAGAAATATTCGGGAGTAAATCGGTATTGAAAATCAGAAACATCGGTACATAAACAACTGAGATATGAGCAAAAACCCACGACCACCTCGATTTTTTTTCACAAAAACAACATTACAACAACAACATACATACATACAAACGTGTATACTGGTTAGAGAAAACGTGGCATCGAATCCCAGCTGAGCCAAAAAAAAATTTTTTTTTAATTTTTTTTTTTATTTTTTTTTTTTTTTTATTTAATATATTATTTTTATTATTATTTTTTTTTTTAAATTTTTTTTTTAATTTTTTTTTATTTTTTTTGTTTTATATATAATAATTATAATTATATATAATATTTTTTTTTTAAATTTTTTTAAAATTTTTTTTTTAATTTTTTTTTAAATTTTTTTTTAAATTTTTTTTTAAATTTTTTTTTAAATTTTTTTTTTAATTTTTTTTTTTTTTTTCGTTTTTTTAACATACATACGTGAATTTATAATTTTACAATGGGATGTTTTTATATATGTATCAACGTATTTCATATGGGATGAATGGTGACACAAACTACTGTTATTTCATGACTACACGTTGTGAAGGGTTTATAAGATTCGGCACGGCCGAATATAGCGCTCTTACTTGTTTAAAAATCCTTTGGACAGCTGGTCAACCCACGTAAAAGAATCTTGATGACATTCGTACTCCACTAGCTTCAGCTTTCGAATAATATAGCCTGCTATGTATTCTAATGCATCTTCTTGAAGAATACCAATGTCATCAAGATTCGAAACGTTTAGGTCATTTATTACACCGCCCGCATCATTCGACTCTTTAAAAGTTTCCTCTTCAAAGCCACTTTCACGCAAAAATTCTTCACTTAAGATGTTTTTATTTTCAATGAAGAGGTCGCCATCTTCAGGCAGCTTTTCAGCCCGTCCCGAATTTATTATATCGGCCTTGGAGAAGTGGTCAATGCATACGCGGCTGCTTGGAGTAAGCTCCTTCATGCATATTTTACTCCACTTTTCTTTTCTTTTTGGCTTCCTGTGATACATTAAAGAAGGAACCACTTCCAGCTTCTCCTTTTTTGCGGCATAAAATGCCGTAACGCATTTTTAAAATTCCAAAATTAGGCACTTTTTTTTATAATAAAACAAAACTCACTTACGCGATACAAAAATGAATTTTACAATGAAAAGTTGTTTTAAACACTTCACACAAAATTTTTATTGTAAAAAAACACAACAATTCAAAGTTTTTAATTTAAAATTCTTTTTTACAATTCTTACAGTATTTTCATACACAATTTATAAACATAAATAAAAACAAATTTTGACATTTCCTATGGTTTTCATAGATAAGCAAAAAATAATCATCTGACAAAACGACGCCACCTGGGGCTAAATTCTTGTTCTGTGAAAAGCTAAAATGAAAAGTTTTTACACATTATCATGAAGCTTTTGATTGGCGTTTAGTGAAAATGAAAAGCAAATGTCAAAAAGTTTACATATGAGAAAAAAAGAGCGGAACGAAACAAAAATTTTTCATATTTGCACAGTCTTGCTGATTCTCGTTTTTTGTAACAGTGTAAACCACTGTCAAAAATGTTCATTTGATAAAATATTATACACACAAAATTTATTAGTGAAAAGCCATGGATAAGGTTCCCAGAGGAAAACGCGCAAGCGAAAACCAAAAATAATATTTAGTTAATTATTTGGAGGAGAATATATTTAGATCTGATATTTAGAAATGATAAGTAAGTAGTATTATTTACACAAAAAACTTGTATTAAACGGTTATTTGCAGATGTGTAAATATAGACGGTGCCAAATATAGGGACGAAAAATTAAGGGAATTATCGGCAAACCTCAATGCTCTTGGTGGAACCCAAAAGGATGGTCCAAAATGGAACAAATATTGGAGTGACCTAAGGTATACCTATTTATTAATTATTAATATGTATGTACATATATTTGAATGAAATATCTTTTCTTACAAATGTTAAGCGGCCCATAGGCACATACTGCATAGGTTCATGCAACATGTATGTGTTAGTAAAAATTAGTTACCTTATAAATGTGTGCGTCACACAGACAATGCAGTATGAAAAATCAAAACCGTTTTAATATTATAATGAACTCATACTGCTGACAGTTGTGTTAATGAGCTTTAAAATGAATTTATTCATTTTTTCTGTCAATTATTTGAACTTAAATTTGACATTTTTTAATTATTTTATTGAATCAAACTAAAAAACAAAACAACTAACAAAAATAGAAAAATGTAAAGAACAATGGCAAAAGAATCTCTGATCAATTTAGCGTTTACAGCTGCATTTCTTGATTTATAAGATTATAAATTCGTTAACTCCACATTACTTCTCCATGACCCGGAGTTCAATTCTCCACATGTAATATCTTCATTATCAACAAGCCCATTACTTATATACATAGCTCTTTCCAGGCCTGGGCAGTATTTGAAATACAGATACAAGATACAAATACGTATTTTGTATCTGTATTTGAAATACATGGCTTGAAAGTATTTTGTATTTCAAATACACAACTGAAAAGTATTTTGTATTTCAAATACATGTGGCTCAAAAATACATTTATACAAAATACATTTATTTTTTACAATAAATTTGAAAATAAGTTGTATCAGACAAAACGAAAATCGCTAGAAACTATGACCATTCAAGTTTCACATTTGACAAAACTACTATTCAGTTTTGAATTGTTTCGTCTAAAGCATATTCATTTACACTATTCAAATGAAAATCTAGAGAGTTATATTTACCGAGGCATCTGAGATGTTTCAGCCATACACTAAGTCTTTTAGCCACAACAGATATGAATAATTTCATAAAAAATTCTCGTGCCAGTAGGCAATTGCTAAATGAACTTTGTTATGAGCTGAAGTTATAAAAGATTGGTTCGTACATCAGTTAGTATACCCATGTCCCACAAGATGGAACTCACTTTTCGATTCCATATTACAGCTAATGAAAAGAAAATCAAAATTTAATGAATTATTTGTTAAGTTAGATAAGGCTAACACGTTCTATGCTGTAGAACTAGAGTATTTTGAGAAATTCATTGAAACATTGAAACCAATAGCTACGGCGTTGGGTTACATACAGGGAAATAATTGCGATTATGGAAAAGTTTTGCCTTCTTTAATGTCTTTAAAAACAAGATAAGATCGGCTGCAATGTTATAATTTGAGGCATTTCAGTTGTATTTTACCAAAACTAAGGGAGAGCGTTGAGAGAAGATATGTTAAGTTTTTCATGCTGGTACCTGAAGCAAATAGAGCCATATTGGCTTTATGTTTCCACACAAGTTTTAAAATGCGTTGGCTGCCAAAAAACATAACTAGAAAACATCAATAGATACCTTAGAGAGAAAAAAATAACAAAAATCGTGAAGCAATGCTTGGATGCAGCAGAAGTAGTAGTAGTTGCAGTAAAGACGATGAAGATTTTATTGTTTTTGCCGAAAAGAACATTGATCAACCTCGCACATTAAATTTCGAATAAGAGTTCATCAGTTTCCTAAATGATAAGAGGAAGGAGATTTCCGTTTTGGAAAGCTATCCAAATATTTAAAATGCATTAAGAGGATTTAACAGTAGCTTGTGTTCCTCAGGGCCTGTAGAAAGATTATTTTCCTTAGCAGGTTTTATACATTCCCCAACAAGAGGCTGTTACCTCATGATTCTTTAAAAAATCTAGTTTTTATTAAAGGAAATACCTGTTTTATTAAATAAATTTTTTATTTACTAACTATTAAATTCTAAATATGCTTGTTTTACTTACTTCCCCCACTTGACGCGAGAAAATTAACGCAAATTTACAAAATAAATCTTTTAAATGCAAAAAAGTAAATGAAATCTTTACTAATGAGAATTTAACACTTTAACAGTTTTATTGTTTAAATTGTGTATCATATGTACGTACCATAGCTGTTAAGTAATGATTACTTATCATAATAATTAGTAATTAAATTATTTATTTTTTTAAAGTTGAAGTAATGATTATATTACGACTATTTTCCGATTCGCACGATTACTAATTGATTATAATTACAGATATCCAAAAGTAATCAAGATTATTTAGGATTACGAGAAAATAATCAATAGTAATCCAAAAATTAAATTGACTACTTTCAAGGATTATTTTCGATTCTTTTTGATTATTATACCCGCCACCAGAAAAATGGTGGGGGTATATTCATTTTGTCATTCCGTTTGTAACACATCGAAAAATCCATTTTAGACCCCATAAAGTATATATATTCTGAATCGAAGTTTGATTTTATGACGATCTAGCTATGTCCATCCGTCTGTCCGTCTGTTGAAAGCACGATAGAGGTCGCACCGAAAAAGCTAGGGGGCTCAAATTTTGCCCCCTAATCTTTCTTATAGACATGTTTGTTTGGTACTGAAAATGGGCTCAGTCGAAAATTACCTAAATCTATACATTAGGAAAGGAGTTATCGATCAAAATGTACGAAAATTTATACCGCACAGAATATTTTTCGGTATATTTAAAAACAAAAACGTCATAAAAGCAACAAAATTGGATGTACCACTCTGAAATTTTGCACACATGGCTTTTTGGTTAAATGCTTTGTTCCAACGGAGAATAAATGTGACACGCCCACTGTTACGCCCACCTCCCATATAACGTCTTACCTCAAATACATATAATTTCTCTACGAATAAGGATTTTAGAATAATAAAGGGCTATATTGAAACATCTAAGTTGCGTTCATTATTAAAAATAATTTCGACACGCCTACTAAAGGGTGTTTTTTTAAGCCCGATAGAACTTGAAATTGTAAAAAATAACACAAAAAATTAAATTGTAATCAAAATTTTTTTTTATTCGAAAGACCAATACGTGACATTAACATTTGAAAATGATTTCGGGCATATGGGCACCGCGGCTGTTCTTGACGAAGCGCATTCTGGACGTCCAATTTTGGGCCACTTTTTCGAGCACTGCTGGCCGTATGTCACGAATAACACGAACAATGCTGGCCTCCAAGGCGTCAATTGTTGCTGGTTTATCAGCATAAACCAGTGACTTCACGTAGCCCCACAGGAAATAATCGAGAGGTGTCAAATCGCACGACTTTGGAGGCCAATTGTCAGGTCCATTTCAAACGAAATCAACTTATCGCCAAATTTTGATTTCAAAAAGTCGATGGTTGCGTTCGCCGTATGGCACGTAGCGCCATCCTGTTGAAACCACATCTCCTCCGGATCAATGTCATCCATATTTTCAAACAAAAAATCATTGATCATGGTGCGGTAACGATCTCCATTGACCGTAACGCGAGCTCCGGCCTCATTTTTGAAGAAATAAGGTCCGATGATGCCACCAGCGTGAAAACCGCACCAAACGGTGCATTTTTCTGGATGTAATGGAGTCTGTAGGGTCTCTTGTGGATTGGTCTCGCTCCATATGCGGCAATTTTGCTTATTAACAAACCCGTTAAGCCAAAAATGCGCCTTATCGCTGAACACAATTTTGCGATAAAATTGGACGTCCAGAATGCGCTTCGTCAAGAACAGCCGCGGTGCCCATATGCCCGAAATCATTTTCAAATGTTAATGTCACGTATTGATCTTTCGAATAAAAAAAAAATTTTGATTACAATTTAATTTTTTGTGTTATTTTTTACAATTTCAAGTTCTATCGGGCTTAAAAAAACACCCTTTATTACGCCCACTTTTCACGTTATCCACTGTTAATAAAATTTAAAAGCTCATAAAACCGACAAAATTGGAGGTATGATGATGAAATTTGCAACAGATATCCCTCTAGTCAATGTCATTGTTATGCCGGAAAATTTAGGTGGCACGCTCACTTTAACGCCTACCTCCCATTTAACGGTTTATCTCAAATTCATATAATTTCTCTATGAATAAATGTTTTGGAATAATAAAGGACTATATTGAAACATCCAAAAGCGCATTCGTTAGTAGAAAGAGCTTCAACATGCCTTCTTTAACGCCAACTTTCATTGAAAGGCCACAACAACTTCGACACGCCTACTATTACAACCACTTTTCACGTTATCTACTGTTAATGAAATCATAAAACCGACAAAATTGGAGGTATGATGATGAAATTTGCAACAGATATCCCTCTAGTCAATGTCATTGTTATGCCGGAAAATTAAGGTGACACGCTCACTTTAACGCCTACCTCCCATTTAACGGTTTATCTCAAATTCATATAATTCGTCTATGAATAAAGATTTTGGAATAATAAAGGACTGTAGTAAAACATCTAAGTTGCATTCATTAGTAAAAACAACTTCAACACGCCTACTTTAACGCCCACTTTCTTTGAAAGCCTAAATTTACGAAAACATTTTACTAACATATCGAAGTTATATAAAGAAAATGATACATATTTTTAGTATAAAGAGATTATTGCATAGCGATTACTGTTAATAACAAACAAATACATTTTGTGCTATAAATTGGGTTATATCCCGGGAATTTGAGTTATTTAATCTTCCCGATTTCCCGGGATTATTTTTCGGGATCCCGGGAAATAAACAAGATGACTACGATTCGAAAGCAGATGTTTATATTGAAATTGAATTCTAATAATTTTATTTTTGATCTCATAGCTGAAGTACCTGTATTTTTGTTTTTTTGTGCTCATATTTGATCTCGTATCTAGAGAATAATATTTTTTTCAATCAAAAATATTTTTACTCAATTTACATTTTAACTTCAAGTTTCTTTATTAATTTTTATAGTTTTGAAGTGTTTCTTTTACATTATAAATTATTTTATGCTTTTTAATAAAAAGTTTTTTTTAATTAAAAACAAATTTAGGTTTTTGCTGCGGGATCCCGGGATATTAAAAAATAAATCTCGCATTTCCGGGAAACAAAAATTTTCGGGAAAAAAACCCTAGCTACAAAAGAACGGAAAACTGGTGGTGGGTATAAAAGATTCGGCACAGCCGAATATAGTGCTGTTACTTGTTTTATTTGGCGAAATTATGGCAATACTGTCACATATACATTTTTCTTCATGATATTCTACCATTATTTAATTAGTTGTTGGTTTTTTTTATTTTTTGTTATTATTTTAGTTGGCAAAAAAATGATTTACTAAGGGATGCATTTATTTTTTTTAACACGTCTTAACGTCTTCAATTCCAGTTGAACGACTGTTTTCTTTTGCCGGGATCGCAACAGTCCAAGGCGGCAATCATTGTCTGATTTTTCTTTTGAAAAATACATATATGTAAATTATAAAACTTTTTTCTTTGGGAAGTGAATGTATTCTGAATGAATTTGTTTCTCATTATTATTTTTTTCACGTATTTTTCCTTTTTTTTTGTTGATTTAAAAAAAAAATGTATATATATATAACATGCTGTAAATTCAAAATTTTTAAAAAATAATTAAATTTAATCAAAAGTATTCTGAAAGTAGTCAATTCTTGTTTTGATTACTTTTAATTGTTTTTGATTTTTTTTCTCGTTATCCTAAAAAATCTTGATTACTTTTGGATTATTTGTAATCATAATCAATTAGTAATCAAGAATTGTTCAAAAGGGAATTATGTAATCAATACCATTATTTTTAAAATGTAATCTAATTGATTACTAATCGTAATCCAAAAAAAAGTAAATAAAATATTGGGTGGGCGACTAAGTAAATGCGGAATACTTTTATATACATATAACTTAGTTTTATTAAACTTATGTGAAAAAAAATATTTAAACAGAACTAAGAAAAGATACATATGTATGTATGTATGCATATATATAAATTTTTATGAGATCGAAATTCAAAAAGTATTTGTATTTTGTATCTGTATTTTGCATTTTACATAGAGATCTTAAAAGTATTTTGTATTTTTTATTTGAAATACACAACTTGAAAGTATTTGTATTTTGTATTTGAAATACACAACTTGAATGTATTTGTAGTTTGTATTTGAAATACATCAAGGCATGTATTTTGCCCAGCCCTGGCTCTTTCCTATTTTTATACCCGCCAACAAAAAAATGGTGGGGGTATATTCATTTTGTCATTCCGTTTCTAACACATCGAAATATCCATTTTAGACCCCATAAAGTATATTCCGAATCAGGGTTTGATTTGATGACGATCTAGCCATGTCCGTCCGTCTGTTGAAAGCATGATAGAGCTCGCACCAAAAAAGCTAGGGGGCTCAAATCTTGCCGGAATCTTTCTTATAGACAAGGTTTGTTTGGTATTGAAAATGGGCTAAATCGGAATATTAGGAAGAGAGTTATATCTCGAAAAGCAAGAGTAGGTCGAAAAAACCGTGTCCTTCGAACATTGAATAAAATGGAATTGTGTCCAAACACATTAACGTAGACTCATGAAACTTCGAATATATATTTCCTGAGTAAAAACAATATTTTTCCCCGAAAATTATCTAAATCTATAAATAAGGAAAGGAGTTATCGATCAAAATGTACGAAAATTTATACCGCACAGTCTATTTTTCGGTATATTTAAAAACAAAAACGTCATAAAAGCAACAAAAAAACACTTTGCTTTTTAGTGAGAGGCTTTTTTGTACCGGAAAATCAATGAGCGACGTCCACTTTTACGTCCACCTCCCATAAAACGTTTTACCCAAAATTCATCTAATTTCTCTATTAATATAGATTTTGGAATAATAAAGGACTATAGGAAACATCTAGGTTGTACTCAAGCAAAAACAACTTTGACACGCTCACTATAACGCCTACTTTTCACGTTATCTACCGTTAATGAAATTTAAAAGCTCATAAAACCGCCAAAATTAGAGGTATGATGATGAAATTTGCTACATATATCCTTCTAATCAATGTAATTGTTGTGCCAAAAAGTTTAGGTCACACGCCCACTTTAACGCATACCTCCCATATAACGGTTTATCTAAAATCATGTAATTTCTCTATTGACAAAGTTTTTGGAAAAATAAAGGACTATATTGAAATTTATTAGCAGAAACTTTATTGACACGCCTACTTTAACGCCCACTTTCATTGAAAGACTACATTTACAAAAGCATTTTAGTAGCATATCGAAGTTATAAAGGGTGGTTAAATTTTAAGGACCGATGTTGAATTTAAATAAAACACAAATTATTTAAGAAATTATTATCATTTCTTTTTATAATGATAATATTTGTATGGTTCAATTATGTATTTAACAAAATATCGGCCAAATGGCCCCCGCATCCTTGGCGCCACTCCTCTATCTGATGGTCCAAATTTTCAATGACAATGTTGATGCTCATTTGTTGGGCATGATGATGAGTCGAGCTTGACTGCTCTTTTGCCACACTATCGCAAAAAACAGCAATGGTTCCCATTCAACGAACTAAGAAGGCATTCACAGATTTTCTAATACTTTATACAGACCTGTTTTGCAGAAATTTAAATATTTTTTACAATTCTCCCGATTGTGGACGAATTTGAACGATTATGTTGATCAAAAGAATTACGAAGAGCGCAAAATGCATTTTGATTTGAATAAAAAACCTGAATAACTTTAACGCGTTGCTCATTTGCGTATCTTTCCACGGATCAAATTGAGTAAGTTTAAGATTGAGAAATGTCAAATGAAATGCAGAAAACAAATTAAAAGACTAGGTGTAGTTCACCTTCAACATGGGCCCTTGAAATTTAACCACCCTCTACAAAGAAAGTGATACATATTTTATTATAAATTGATTATTCCATAGCGACTAACAAAATAATAAATCTTGTGCTTTAAATGTAAACAAAATTGGTGGTGGGTATAAAAGATTCGGCACAGCCGAATGTAGTGCTCTTACTTGTTATTTCTCAAAAAATTGTGCAAATGGCAGCATGCCAGTACCACTATTTCTACCTTTTCTGGTGCTAAACCTAGATGAGTAGAGCATAATGTTTTATTTTATGTTTTCATATCTGTTTATTTTTATATATACTAATGGAGCTTTGAAGTACACCAAATCTTGCAACAACAATCCCAAAAACATTTTCTACAATTCTTCTTGCTGTACTTAAGCGGTAATTATATATACTTTCTTGTGTTGACAAAGATGTATAGGGGTAAGGCTTTATAAAATTTTCTGTTAACTGAAATGCGTCATCTCCAACTAGAACATACGGTAATTCTTCGCTACCGAAAGGTGGCTTTGCTGCTTGAGGAAGTTTCAAAGAACATTCTTTTAAAGTTTTTCCAAAAGAGGAGTTACTGAAAACTCCACCATCCGAAACTTTTCCGTTGGTTCCTACATCAACTGCAATAAATTCATAGTTTGCGTTAACGACTGCCATAAGCACAATGCTTGGAAAACGTTTATAATTAAAGTAGTATGAGCCACTACCAGCTGGTTTTTTAATTGCAATGTGCTTTCCGTCTACTGCACCTATGCATTTCGGGAAATTCCACTTTTCCCGAAATCCAGAAGCAATCGTTTTCCAATTACTTTCTTTCGTTGGTAGCTGAAATATAAAAGTTATTTAACGTTAAATATACTCCTACAATGATAATTTATGCATATTTTTATACGCTTCACATAGTGAAAAAGGGTATATATAGGTTTGTCATTCCGTGTGAAATTTTTTTACACTTTTCATTTCCGACCCCATAAAGTATATATTTTCTGAAAGCTTATGAATAGGGGAGTCAATTAAGCTCTGTCAGTCTGTCCGTGTGTATGTTGAAATCAACTTTTTGTAGCCCCCCGACCTCGCTTGGACCCGGGTAAGGTATTAAAATATCAAAAATATTCGGGAGTAGATCGGTATTGAAAATCAGAAACATTGGTACATAAATAACTGAGATATGAGCAAAAACCCACGACCACCTCGATTTTTTTTTTCACAAAAATAACATTACAACAACAAAATACATAGATACAAACGTGTATACTGGTTAGAGAAAACGTGGCATCGAATCCCAGCTGAGCGAAAAAATTTTTTTTTTATTTTTTTTATATATTTTTTTAAAATTTTTTTTTATTTTTTGTTATTTTTTATTTAATATATTATTTATATTTTTATCATAATTTTTTTTTATTTTTTGTTTTATATTTATTACTAGCCAATCCCGGCGCGCGTTGCTACGCCCTTCATGAATTTTAATCGCATTCTAAATTTTAATCGAATATCAAGTGCAAGGCTAAAAACTATATTTTTTTCTATATGAGCGTGGCACTGCCCACTTTTCTAATTACGAAACTGTATAGTCATGACAGCTCAATAAGTGTGCAAAGTTTCAGAAGAATCGGTCCAGTATAACTACCTCAAAATGATACCTTTTTTATGGGCGTGGCACTGCCCGCTTTTCTAAATACGAAACTGTATAGCCATGACAACTCAATATGTGTGTAAAGTTTCAGAAAAATCGGTCCAGTGCAAGTACCTCAAAATGATAAATTTTTTTTAATGGGCGTGGCACATCCCACTTTTCTAATCACGAAATTGTAAAGTCATAACAGCTCAATATGTGTGCAAAGTTTCAGAATAATCGGTCAAGTGCAAGTACCTCAAAATGATACCTTTTTTTTATAGGCGTGGCACTGCCCACTTTTCTAAAGACGAAATTATTTAGCCATGACAGCTCAATATGTGTGCAAAGTTTCAGAAAAATCGGTCTGGTGCAAGTACCTCAAAATTGTAGCCTTTTTTTATGGGCGTGGCCCCGCCCACTTTTTTAATCACAAAATTATAAAGTCACGACAGCTTAATATGTGTGCAAGGTTTCAGAAAAATCGGTCCAGTGCAAGTACCTCAAAATTAAAACTTCTTTAGGGGCGTGGCCCCGCCCACTTTTCTTATCACGAAATTATTTAGTCATGACAGCTCGATATGTGTGCAAAAATTCAGAAAAATCGGTCAAGTGCAAGTAGCTAAAACTGATAACTAATTTTTTATGGGCGTGGCCCCGCCCACTTTTTTTCACCCATAAACACTCCCCGGTATGTGTACAACAACTTACCAAAGTTTGAGCCCGATCGGTTTTGCAGTTTCGGAGTCTATAGCTAACACACACACACACACACACACACACACACACACACACACACACACACACACAGAGTTTCACTTTTATATATATAGATATATATATTAATTTTTTTTTTAAATTTTTTTTTATTTTTTTTAACATTTACAATGGGATGTTTTTATACATGTATGTTTTTTATATGTATCAGTGATGTTCACGAGTTGATTCACTTTTTTTCTATATGTATGAACTCACTGCTTTTGTTTTGTTTTCAATCATCAATATGTACTAATAACATTGCTTGCATTGTTTGTACTCTCACAATTGCTTGTCTTTTTCTCAATCACTTTTTGAATGCCGTTAGCAATAACAACTCAAAAATTATAACTGTCTTTTGATTTGTATACGAACCATTCAAATGATTCATAAAAGCTCAGTGATAAGTTGATTGCATAGTGCAAAATTAGTGCCTTAATTTGCTTAATAGGTGTTTAAGATGAACTCTGAAATAAAAAAAAATATTGAAAATTATGTTTTTCGTCCTGTTATCTGATGAAATAAACCGTTACAGCTATCTAAAAATACGAGTTGATGTTAATTTTGATGTTATGCAGTGGTGGGAAAGTCATAAATCAGAATACCCTCGGTTATATTAGTTTGCCCATAAAATGTTGGCTATACCTGCAAGCAGCGCAGCTTCAGAACGAGTTTTTTCTGCCGCAGGTAACATAATAATTGAAAAACGTAACCGTATTGGGCCAAAAACTGTAAACAATTTGATTTTCTTGAATTCAGTGTACAAATATGAGTAAAATATAGTTTCATTTCCAATTACAATAATTAATAAAAACAACAAATACAATATGTAATAAATATAATATGATGTAATAAAATGTAATAAATATCACCTTAAATGCAGTCTTAAATTACTTACCGCATCGTCATATAGGAAAATGTATATTAACTCTAAAAGCTCTGCGTATATTCAAAACACTCAAACTGATTCAATGCTTTTGTGAATGGAAAGAGCTTACAGAATAAGCAAGCAATAACAAGCATTTTGTAACAAACCAATTGCTCTTATGAATCATGCAATGGCAGCTATATTTTAAATTATGTTAAGTGATAACTCAGGCTTGACTTTTGCAAAATAAAAAATATATCATTTGAATGGTATTCATGCACTTCACTGTTATGTATGTACGTATTTCATATGGGATGAATGGTGATACAAACTACTGTTATTGCATAATTACACGCTGTGAAGGGTATATAAGATTCGGCACGGGCGAATATAGCGCTCTTACTTGTTGTTTTTAGATTGAATATGAAACTCCACAGAAGCGTCGAAGAAGCCTTGGCTAAAAAAGAACTAAGTAAACCGTCGGATGATTACGATCGGTTTGGTTAAACTTGCGCTTCAAAAATAAGTCAAATGGAGAGAACACAACAACTTTGGGCAGAAAAATTTATTAATGAAATCTTTTTAAGAAATCTTCATCGTCATAGTGTACAAATTTTGCATAGCCAAGTGTCATCCACTCGTATATCTAATACTGACTATGAATCAAATTCTAATGGGCCAACTTCCGAAAATTGTGCCGCATTTTTTTCCTCTTTTAAATAAATTATATTTTTATCCTTTGAAAAACTTAAAAATTAATCTATTGGAAATAAAAAATTTATACAAGTTAAGAAACGAATTTATCATTTTCTAATTAAAACATAAAAATTCTTTCCCACAAATTATGCTGACACTATGTCTGCTAAATTTGTACAGTTTTATATTTCTTCGTGTGAACCAAATAAAATAGTCATATTACAATCATACTTTTTGCTAAAACTTAATCATAAGCATAAGTGAATAATTAGTTCTAGTTTAGAATTAAAAGAGAAAAGTCAACTTAATGTTGAAATAAATAAATTTTTTTAATAAAATCTTAATTTAAAAATTTAATTGGCGCCCAACGTGGGGCTAGCCAAAGTAATATATCCTGAAAAAACAAAGTAAGGATCCGCGGCTAGCGAATAAAAATTAAAAATAAGTATCCCAGTGAGAAGGGAGAAAAAACAAACATTTATCCTGAAAGGACAAAGTAAGGATTCGTGGCTAGTGAACAAAAATTAAAAATAAGTATCCCAGTGAGAAGGGAGAAGAAAAACAAATTTTGTTACAAGTATCCTTGGAAAAAGGAGAAAGCAAAAATTTAAGTGACTAAATATTATTTTAAAAATAAATTTATGAGAATTTAAAAATAAATTTATTATGAGTGACTAAAGTAAGGTATAAGTTATTTACTAAAAACAGTGACAGAAATTTGAAAATATTCGTAAAAGAAAAAAAGTGTAAATTTTAATACGCAAAACACGAATATACTGAACAATTTGTCTTTGATAACTCAAAGAATATTTTGAAAAGATTGATAAAATTTTTATCATAAACTAAAATAAAATATTATCCTGCTGGCCAGCCAAAACCCAGCAGACGTGAAGGAAGAAGAGTCCCATCATCATCAACTGCAGACGTGAAGGAAGAACAGTCCCATCACCATCAACAGAAACAGCAAGAATAACTATTATTTTAATTTTATTGTAAGTAATTTTATTATTGTTACCAATATTACGAAATAAAAAGTGTAAAAAAAGGGAATTCTGTTTTAGACCAAATAAGAAATTTTTGAAAAAAATACATTGTAATTACATTCAAGGAAAAATTAAAATATAAAAATTTAAATAATTGTAAATTAAATAAGTGTGAATTTAAAATCTCCCTCATAGTTGTATTGAATTTGGAAAATTTATCACAATAATCTATCTAAACTTCTGTAAAAGATCTATATAAAATAAAATTATATTTTACTCAGGATAACTATATAGTACATAAAATATCTTTTTTTAATGCCGGACGAGACCATCGATAGTTTAACAGACAGACTGAGTAGATCCCTTACCATGGCACAAAATACAGTACCAGTAATAGGATTGACAGGACTAACTGAGCTACAGAAGAGACAAATAAAGGACTTAATAAGGGAGACACTTGGTACGAGTCCCTTGCCTAGGAGAGTAGAGGAATTAAATAGAAACATTCAACAATTAAGCGGTGTTAATTATGTTGAAGAATACAGGGCTCAAGACATAGATGAGAGAATTAGTTGTGAGGAATCACTTGATGTAATCAAGTCCTTGCCTACATTTAGTGGCAAATGTTCATACGTAAGTTGGCGGGAAGCTGCCAACAATTCTATTAGCTTATATAAAAGGGGAAGTCGTAGGTACTACGCCGCCCTCACAATTTTAAGAAACAAAATAGTTGATGAAGCGAACGACATTCTTACCAATCATGGTACAGTCTTAAATTTAGAGGCCATTCTAAGCCGTTTAGATTTCGCTTATTCGGATAAAAGGAAAATGAGCATAATGAGACAGGGCTCATTGGCAATTCTTGACTATTATAACGAAGTCAACAAAAAACTCACTGCTCTGATCAACAAAACTATTATGACACACTGATCGAGTTCGGAGTTAAAAACCGACAGCACGCTTTACGAGTTTTTATTACAGGATTAAATGCCCCTTTGGCAAACATTTTATTTTCATTGGCCCCTACTGATCTTCCAAACGCTCTTGCGAAGGCTCAGGAATTGGAGTCTAATAATATAAGAGCTAATTTCGCTCTACAATTTAATAGAAATTCCCAAAACTCTAACCAAAGACCTCAAAATGCATTGCGTTTCCCTCATCGTAACGAAAGGAACTTTCCAAAGAATAGTTTCTTCCAAGACAGATATACCCAACCAAGACCAGTACCAATGGAGTTGGGCAGTTCAGCAAACATTGCGCAAAGAACACAACCATTAAATAATGGATATAATTTTAGGGCAAACGCTAATACTAATTTTGCAAATGCTAATTTTGCCAATAGAAATCCAACCAATTTTCAAAATTACGAACAGAATCGGTATCCCCAAGGCATTAAACGCCAACAACAAAGCGCTCAAGTCAGCTATCAGCCTCAGCATAAGGCTTAAAGGGTAAATAACTTGAACGAGGACGCTTTTTTAGAAGTCGAGCCGGATTGCCCTATATTAGAAAAAAAAGAACATCCGGACGAATTTATACAATATTAATAGACAGTTGTGCTACTAGCTGCTACTGTAGCCCAAATGTATTTAGAATTTTTATGAGATTCCGAATCTCAAAGCTGATATTTTAATTGGATACAATTTTATGAAAAAAGCGAATATTATACTAGATTTCGAAAAAGAAACACTCTCAAGCGGAGAGCATTGCGAAAAGTTCCTAAACTTTCAAGAACCTGCAACGGAAAAAGAAGATTATAATAAAAAAACCACATCCGAAGATGTGGAACAAATTGAAAATATTAATTATTTGAACCAAAACGAAAAAATTGAGTATTTAAGACATAAAATTAATGGGGAAATTTTAAAACTTCATTCTAGAATAAATATGAGATTGCCTTTTAGAACTGACGTAAGAGCAGAAATTAACACAATTGCTGAAACTCCTATATGGAGTAAGCAATATCCATACCCTATGTCAGTTAATGAATTTGTAAACAGGGAAATAAGGAATTTATTAGACGATGGCATTATACGTCCAAGTAGAAGTCCGTACAATTCACCAATTTGGATTGTACCTAAAAAGGGAACAAATGAAGACGGATCCTCAAAATTGAGGATGGTTATTGATTTTAAGAAACTAAACGAACAAACAATTGCAGTAAATTATCCAATTCCAGACTGCAATGTTATTTTATCGAATTTGGGAAAGGCTAAATACTTTTCCACCATTGATTTGGAATCTGGTTTCCATCAAATATTAATGAAGGAATCAGATATTATTAAAACGGCTTTTTCCGTGAATAACGGAAAATACGAGTTCTTAAGAATGCCATTTGGGCTAAAGAATGCTCCAGGCATTTTCCAGGCCGCAATGGATGATATCCTTAGAGATTTTATCGGAAAATTTTGTCATGTCTACATAGACGACATAATTGTGTTCTCATCTTCACTAGAAGAACACAACAATCACCTTGCTAAGATAATAGAAACTCTTAAGGAAGCAAATATGAAAATTTCTGTGGAAAAATCCGAATTTTATAAGGATGAAGTTGAATTTTTGGGATACGTTGTAGGATATAATGTGATTAAAACCGATCCAAAAAAAATTGAAACTATACAAAATTATCCTTTACCCGCTACTTTGCGACAACTTAGAAGCTTTTTAGGAATGTCAGGGTATTACAGAAAATTTATTAAAAATTATGCCCTTGTTACAAAGCCACTAACGGTTTACCTATCAGGGGAAAATGGTAGGATATCACAAAACATGTCGAAAAAAACTGAGATTCTATTAAACAGAGATGCAATCGAAGCATTTAATAAGGTAAAAGCTTTATTAATATACCAGGTGGAATTAGTGCAACCTGATTTTAACAGCAAATTTATTTTAACAACAGACGCATCGAACGTTGCCATAGGAGCTATATTAAGTCAAAAAGCTAAACCTATTACATTCATTTCAAAAACTCTTAATTCTACTGAAAGGAATTACGCAACAAATGAAAAGGAATTATATGCTATAGTGTGGGCGTTAAGAACACTTAGAACACTTTATATGGTGTAAAGGATTTAGAGATCCATACTGATCATCAGCCATTAACATTTGCTGTTTCAGCCAGAAATCCAAATGCGAAAATGAAAAGGTGGCATGCCTTTATTGAAGAATTTGCCCCAAAGATTATTTATAAACCAGGTACAGCGAATGTAGTCGCTGATGCCCTCTCTAGACAAATTTTGAACCAAATTTCAGATAATGATAGTATCCATAGTACACAGCATTCAACAGAAAGTAGCGACAATTTAGATATATCTGAGACTAATAAACCTCTTAATGAATTTAAACAGCAAATCGTTTTGTTAAAAAATAGATTCACAATTCATGAATCTATTACAGTTTTTGTCAGAACTCGTCATATAATAGAATTTGATACTAGGAAAAATCTATTAACTATTCTAAAGGAATTTTTAAAACCAAATTTAGTTACAGCCATACATTGTACACCAGAGGATCTACATGAATTTAAGGAAACAGTTAGGAACGTATTTACAAATAAGTTTGTTTTTACAAGAATATTCCCAAATGACATCACTAATTTAGATGACCAGCAAAACATAGTAAAGCAAACACACATTCGTGCCCATAGAAACTTTAAGGAGAATTATAAACAGATTTACAAACAATATTACTGGCCCAAAATGTTAAACAACTTTAAGGAATTTATAAGACACTGCAAAATCTGTAATAAACCCAAATACAACAGACATCCACAAAGGGTAAAAATTGGAGAGGCTCCAATTCCCAACAGGGAGGGGGAGTGTCTCAACTTTGATATTTTTTATGCTCAGAACCTTAAATTTATAACTTGCATTGATTCATACTCAACGTTTTTAATTATAAAATCTATGGAAGATAAAACTAATTTAGGAGAAAAAGTATTGGATGTTTTACAGAATTTTCCTAATGCAAAAAAACTCACTCTCGATAACGAACCGGGATTCACGTCTCCTCAGTTTAAGGCACTAATGCAGCGACTGAGAATAGAACTTTATTATTGCACCCGTCGCCATAGTATAACTAATGGACAAGTTGAAAGGGTCCATTCTACCATTATTGAGATAGCCAGATGTATTAGGGAAGAATTTAATTTAATTAATGATACAGAGGCTTTCTATAGAGCAGCCCAACAATATAACCAAACAATACACTCCGTTATAGGAAATAAACCATCAGACATATTTTTCAGTAAAACCCCACATAATCTGTGTGACCTATTAAAGAAAGCACAGGAAAAAATGCTTAAAAGAAACAACTCTAATGGAAAAAAGACATACCAACCAGGAGATGTTGTTTATGAGAAAAAAATTGGACAGCGTAATAAGCTTTCACCCAGATTTAGAAAACAGAAAATTCAGGAAGACTTAGGAAATAAGGTTAGAATACAGTCTCGAAACAGAATCGTTCATAAAGATAATATAAAGACATAAAAACTTATTATTATGATATATACCTTTACTCTATATTTCATACAGAAAATGATTTTTACTATTGTAATACTCCTTGCACTCTTTGCTACTTGTCAGCCCGAGGTACAAATACTGGACTATACAAACTCACAATTAATTTCGATCCATTTAGGACAAACTAAACTAGAAAACGGAAATTTTAAACTTATCCACGTTTTAAATTTGACCGACTATGAACGAATAGCTCACGATTTAAACTTTGAAATAGAACACAAATTATTGAAAAACAGTACAAACCTACCATTCATGCTTCATGATATCAATTAAATAAAAACCCTGTTGTTGTTGTTGTTGGTCAGCTTAATGCGGTCTATGATACCATACCTCGTGGTGATATTATATGCGTATTGGGGGACCTTAATGCAAAGGTTGGTTCTGATAATGCCTCACTTAAGCACATAATGAGTACTCATGGCTGGGGCACTCGCAATGATAATGGTGAACGTTTTGTAGAATTCTGCAACGCAAGGAGAATGGTTATAGGTGGAACACTCTTTCAGCACAAGGACTGCCACAAGGTGACTTGGCGATCCACTGATCAATATGGAACTGCCAATCAGATTGATCATTTTGCCATAAGTAGAAGATTTCAGAAATGTCTGTTAGACGTCCGAAGCAAAACTGGTGCTGATATTGGTCAAGCTAAAGGCCATTTCTTAGTAATAGCAAAAATCCGCCAAGCACATCTGCTATTCTTAAGAAAGCAAAGGCAGTTCGCCCAGCAAAACTTGCTGTTGAACGCCTAAAGAACGCCACCATTAGGTCAAACTTTGGTTTTCAGCTACGTGAAGCAGTTAACCAAAATGAAATAACAGCTCAGGTCTCCGTCGCTGCCAAGTGGAATGCTTTAAAAGACACCATTTTAAATTGTGCAAATAACGCTATAGGACCGGAACCAAAAGGCAGACAGATAACACATGGGATGCTATACAGGAGCGTATTGATATTAAATCAAAATTGTCTGCAACTGAACATCTTACGCCCGAAACTAAGACGTTCTTGGAGGCAAAATATAAATCCATGCACAAAATTGTGCAGCGTGCTGTCCGAAGAGACAAACGACGACATATCGATCTATTGGCTAGTGAAGCTGAAAATGCTGCCCAGGTTGGGGACACCCGTACATTCTTTAAGATCACCAAACAACTAATCGACAGAAACATGACCATACAACATCCTGTCAAAGACAAAAATGGAAATCTTCTTAACACCGATGAAGAACAGTTGGCCCGATGGCGGCAACACTTCTCTGAACTGCTTAATACCGTGATTGATCCCACACAACATCAACAACATCAAGATCATCTACAAAACCACCAGACAAATGCTAGAATCCGAACATCAACACCAAACATCTCAGAAATAAGCGCTGCTATCAAACAGTTACCCAATGGGAAAGCTGCCGGAATCGATGGTATTCCTTCCGAAATATACGAGGCCGATTCTACTCTTAGTGCTGAAATTCTTTTGCCATTGATTACCCAGGTGTGGGAGCAGGAGTCTTTTCCGAGCGAATGGAAGGACGGCATAATGGTGAAGATTGCAAAAAAAGGAAATTTGAAAGATTGCAACAATTGGCGTGGCATATGTGTTTTACCAGCAATTTCAAAGATTATAGCAAAACTAATACTCAATCGCATAAAGGAACACCTTGAAAACACAATTACCTCGGCCCAAGCTGGCTTCCGTAGTGGTTTCTCATGCGCAGATCACATAAACACCATTCGAATTATCATTGAACAGTGTGTCGAACATAATTCAACTCTTAACTTTCTCTACTTTTCATTGATTTTGAAAAAGCGTTCGACAGCATCAATCGTAATTGCATTTGGAACGCTCTTCGTAAGAGAGGTATCCCGTCAAAACTAATAGCATTAATAAAGGGGAGCTATAATGATGCTAACTGCTATGTATTACATAAGGGGAAGTTGTCTGAACCTTTCCAGGTACTAAGTGGAGTGCGGCAAGGATGCATACTATCGCCACTTCTGTTCTTGCTTGTCATTGAGGACGTACTGACATCAACCTCATTTCAGCGAAGGGGTGTTCAATGGCGTATAGATAACTCCTTTTTAAACTACCTTGCATATGCCGATGACATATGCCTTCTTTTGCATAGAGTTCGTGACCTAGAGATGTCGATGGTTGACCTCCAGTCAAAGTTGGATGGTACAGGTCTAAAAATAAACACAACAAAAACAAAAGGTCTCTCCATACAAGATAACTCTCCGGCATCTATTAATGTAGGTGATAACAACTATGCCATTGTTAACGAGTTTTGTTATTTGGGTAGCATGATTACCGCTGATGGAGGTACTGAGATTGACGTGGAGGCAAAAATCAGTAGAGCTAGAGCAGCATTTGGAATTCTAGCACCAATATGGCAAAACAACAACATTAGTCTTCGAACAAAACTACGATTTTTTTAATCCAATGTAAAATCAGTTCTACTGTACGGATGCATAACATGGAAGGTGACCAGTATAACTACAAGTCGTTTGCAAACATTCGTCAATCGCTGCCTCAGACGAATACTTCGAATCTTTTGGCCAAATGTTATATCAAATATTGAGCTACTTCGTAAATCAAATCAGACAGATGTGGCAACTGAGATTCTAAAACGAAAATGGCAATGGATTGGTCACACACTTCGACGGCCAGATGAAAATATCGCCAAGCATGCGTTACGTTGGAACCCGTTTCATCAATCAGGACGAAGAGTTGGAAGGCCTAGAATAACTTGGAGACGTTCCACCGAAGCTGAAATGAGATATGTGGGTTTAACATGGAACGAAGCTAGAAATGTAGCCCAAAACCGAGTACGGTGGAGATCGACTATTGTTGGCGCCCTATGCTCCAGTGGGAGTTAAAGGAACATATATATATAAACGTTCAATAGATGCTATAGGAACAATATGGAAATGGATAGCAGGTACATCGGACGATGAGGATCACCAAATAGTGGTAGACAAAATGAACGGACTTCTTAGTAACAATGAATGACAGAGGATTATCAATAGAGACTCCATTGACAGAATTAACTTATTGACAAGTGAATCGCTAGAACAAGTTCGGAAAACAGTGGAAGATACCATTATGAACATATTGAAAATCGTAAGAGAAGAACTGACGAACATTGAATATGCCTTACAATGGGCGAGAGTAGGAGTAATTAACTCATTTATACTTTCGGAAAAGGAAATTTTTGAAGCAAAGACATTTTTAGACTCTGAAAAGTTTCCATACAATAATTTAGAGGAAGCCTTAGGGTTTTCCACCATTAGAATAGCAACAGACGACTCAACTATACTATACATTATAAACCTACCGGCAATAGATAAAGATATTTGTGAAAAAATACTTATAAAACCAGTAAAAAAACACCAAACTATTGTAAAAGTCAATTCCGAAGAAATAATTAAATGCAAGATTAAATTTTATGAAACTATAAACAATTGTAATCAATTTAATGATTTGTCTATTTGTAATAAAAACAATTTACTAGATATAAGTGAAACAAATTGTATACCACCACTTTTGAATAGCAAAAAGCATGATTGCATAATAATAAATAACCAACACGTACCATCAGTACAAGAACTTTCTAAAGGAATGTTATTTTTAAATCAATTCGAAGGATTTTTGGAAATATCAGGAAACAAATCTTATCAATTATCTGGAACTTATATAATAAATTTTCATAATGACACAATCACCGTAGAAAATAAAACCTTTATATCAAGAGAATTAACAACGTTAAATCCACTTCCAGCTGTATTACAGCTTTCCAATATTAATTCCACTACCCAAGAGGTCCTTTCGCTAGAAATGATAAAGGAACTACAAACCAACAATTTTGATGAAATCGACTTAATAGCAACAAAAGGGAACATAAGGTTTCATTAAATTTAGTCCTGTCCGTAATTTTAATCTTCAGTCTCTTTTTCATAATTTACATTTTAAAAAACAAAAATCAAAATACCGATCTCAATCTGACAGCAATAATTAATGAAACAACTGAAAGGAAAGATTCAAACTTTGAAGAACCGCTTCCTGTCAGCTCAGGACGAGAATTTCGAAGCGTCAATGACCTTCCTGCCTTTTAACAATCGGGACGATTAATTTTACAGGGGGAGGAGTTAAGAAACGAATTTATCATTTTCTAATTAAAACATAAAAATTCTTTCCCACAAATTATGCTGACACTATGTCTGCTAAATTTGTACAGTTTTATATATCTACGTGTGAACCAAATAATATAGTCATATTACAATCATACTTTTTGCTAAAACTTAATCATAAGCAAAAGTGAATAATAAAAATATTCTTTTGTGAATAATTAGTTCTAGTTTAGAATTAAAAGAGAAAAGTCAACTTAATGTTGACAAAAATAGATTTTTTTAATAAAATCTTAATTTAAAAATTTAATTTACATATGTGTATATAAATCAGTTTTTTATGTGGGTAATTTCATAAAAAATATTGATGTATTTATATGGATTAGTAATACTTTTATATAGCCTTTGAGAACTTCAATAATTGTCAAGCAGGTCTCAAGAACTATTTTACCAATAGCCTGTGCAGAAATTGCGGTACAAAACTTCAAATCTTCAAATTTATTACCCGTTGCCAAATATCGTAACGTAACTGAAAGCCGTTGATAAGCTGGGATAGCTTTTCTCATTTGGGTATCAGTTTTTTCTATAAATGGGGTCACAAGAGCCAATAATTCATCATAGCATGCAGTGTTCATGCGCATAAAATTTCGAAAATCTAATGGCGATGTGTCCCGAAGCTCCTTCAAAAGATTTTAAATTGAAAACTTTTCCCGTTTTTTGTTCCATTCCTTCATCCATAAACAAATTTTTCTTTTTTTCACTCTTCGTATTTAATGCCATAACGACGGCAATTATTTTTTTGTTTTTGAGCGTATTTGTTTTCGTTTCGAAAGAAAAACTAAAATAATGATTGATAAGTGTATGGTAAAATCGTCAAGCACACACGTATACAAAGTCTTCATCGGCAGTATCTGTCAGCAGTATGTGTCTATGGGCACCTTTAGACTTCATACCCGCGCCAAATATTGTGCCATAAAGCAGGCTGAACAGAGCCGTTATGTGTTACAAATTTGTTTTTGTAACACATTACAGCAAAACGTGCACTTAAAGCGATCGCTTGGATTGTGAAAACATCACATTAAGATGTAATTAAACAATTACATTATGTATTTAATAGGTATTTTTTAAATAAAATGTTAAAATGTTCTGAAATACAAATGAAAAATTTCGAAATACAAATAGAAATATTTAAAATTTAATAAGAAACTAATTAATATAAATGACATTTTATAAGAAAAACAATTAAAACTTTTTAAAATATAAATACAAATTTTTGAAATACAATTGCAAATTTCTGAAATACAGTTGTAAATTGTCTTTTTTTTTAATTATTATTTTATAAAATACATATTAAAAAATGTGATAATGATTTTAGTTTTTAATTTTAAGCAGTCTTAAGGACTTATGAATTAAAATAATTTACATTAATTAAAAAGTGATAATAAGTATTTATTTAGTATACTTATATATTTATAATTTTAGGTTAAGTCTTCAACATAAACTCGAAAATTATCCAGAACCGGATGAAAATCTGGACACGATAGATTCGATGGTGGGAAGACTGACTGCCGATTTTAGGGAAACTTTTGAGGAGCATTGTCCACTCCGACAAAGGCGAACCCCAAGGGAAAAGCCCTGGATGACAGGTGAACTGATTAATCTCAGGAAAGAAACCCGAAGGCTATTTAACAGAGCCTATCGAAAGAAACAATCAGTATACTGGGACGATTACAGTGAGAAGCTCAGAATATACAACAAGGCAATAAGAATCGCCAAACGCAGATCCTGGAGGCTTTTTTGCAATCAGGTGGACAGCGTGAATGACGTTTCTAGAATTAAGAAATTCCTATCGAAAACCCACAGCCAACCGGAAACCCTCGATGACTCAAACGGGAAAAGGTCGGAGACGATGGAGGAGACGCTAGGAATACTGATAGAGGCACACTTCCAAACGGAAATGGCGGATGACGGAGAAATTCCACACCCCCATGACGGTAGTGCCACGACGGACATAATTATAACCACAAAGATGGTAAGAGAGGCGGTAAATAGTTTCTTGCCATATAAGGCACCAGGGCCGGACGGTATTTTTCCGGCTCTCCTACAAAGAAGCATTGACCTAATCGATATAAGGCTGGCGAATATTTTTACTACTTGCCTGAAATATGCGTATACCCCTGTGGAATGGAGGGAGGCGAGAGTCGTTTTCATACCTAAACCAGGGAAGGAAAATTACGCGAATCCTAAAGCTTATAGACCCATAAGCTTAACATCATTCTTATTGAAAACCATGGAGCGTATCGTCGATGGAATGGTCAGAAGACGATTACCAGGCGATTCAATGAGATTTGGACAACACGCCTATATCAAGGGCAGATCTACTGAGACTGCTCTTCAGGAGGTTGTTTATCATATAGAAAGATCCTTCGACCTGGGTGTGTATACCATGGGCGTATTCATAGACATAGTAGGAGCTTTCAATAACGTAATGACCTCGAGTCTTATCGGTTCCTTGGAAAACTTAGGGTTAAGCCATGTCTTAATTGCATGGATTAGCAATATGTTAAGGAACAGATGGATAAATTGTGAGGCGAATGGAGTAAGAAGAGGGGACAAAGTATGTCGAGGAACCCCGCAGGGAGGTATTTTATCTCCATTATTATGGGTAAGTACCATACATAGTCTACTGAGGATTCTATCGAACGAGGGATTCAAGCCTATCTGTTACGCAGATGATGTTGCGATACTGATCAGGGGGACGAATCCAAATTCTTTATGTATGAGAGCAATGGAGGCTTTGAATATATCCTATAACTGGGCGAAGGAGCGAGGGCTCAATGTCAACCCGGAAAAGACTGAAATCTGTTTGTTTACGAGAAAGAGGAGGATACCGGTGCATAGCTATCTCATCTTTCGGAATAAGACAATTAAGATTGATAAGAAGGTCAAATACCTAGGAGTAGTACTTGATTGGAGACTACCCTGGAAGGACCACATTGAATGTAAAGTGGAGAGAGCTCAAAGAATATGGGCCCTCTGCAGAAGAGTGATTGGCTCAAAATGGGGCTTAAGCCCAAGGATGACACATTGGCTATATACGAGTGTACTGCGGCCTACAATTACATACGCTTCGCTAGTGTGGTGGACATCCTTAGAGAAGAAGGTGAATATAAAACCTCTTCAAAAGATTCAGAGACAGTGCTGCATTAGTATTTGCGGCGCCATGAGGACCACATCGACAATGGCCATTGAGAATATATTATCCATTTGGCCTATTGAGATACAGGTAAAATATGAAGCGGCCTTAGCTGCCACAAGATTAATGGCAATAGATGAGTGGCTTATAAGAGAACATAAGACCAGATACCAAAGAATAACGGATATCTTACCGATGGGAAATATTACGGAATTAACATGTGATAAAATCCCGATGAGATATGAGAATATTAACTGCATCACCATTATACCGGAAGAGGGAGAATGGGATGAGATAATCAGGATGGGAAACACCCACGGAATCGATCTTTACACAGACGGTTCAAAGATTGGGGACCAAACTGGAATGGGCTTATACGACATAAGCCGAAATAGAAGCAAATACTTCCGTCTACCAGATCACAACACTATTTTTCAGGCTGAGATCATGGCGATTACGGAAGGAATTAAATGGATAAAGGAAACGAATAGCGAAACTCCGATTCGTATCTTTACGGATAGCCAATCAGTGATTAAGACATTGAGAAAGGAGAAAGTTGAATCCCGGAACGTTTTGCAATGCAAGAGTGAGATAAACTCATATGCAAATTGTGAACATCTGGAGATAATATGGATACCAAGCCATCACGGGCTGATCGGAAACGAGAAAGCCGACAAATTATCCACAATGGGAGCTCTTCTGAGTACTATAACTTTGGAGAACGCCAAACCCCTTAAACGATTTAAGGATGAACTTAGACGTTGGGCAATGGAAGAACATGTCAGAAAATGGCAAAGCACTGATGTCGGTGACAAGAACACTCTGGGGCGACCCAAATCTTGGGAAGTCAAAGGAGATTCTGAGACTAAGTAGACCTACAATTAGGAAATTAACCGGTGTAATTACAGGTCATACGGAGTTGAGAATTCATCTAGCTCGCATGAGATTATCTGAGGAGACGACATGTAGAGCCTGCGAGGAAGAGGATGAGACTATGGTACACTACCTCTGTCATTGTCCTGCGTTTGGGCATATTAGGCGCGAAAATTTTACAGTGGATACTATGCCAAACTTGGAATACCTGGGGAACTCGAACTGGAGATCCATAAGGCGTTACATTGAGGGGACTGGTTTCTTGGACTAGTCCGTTATTTATGGGAAATTATGTTTATGGTTTTTTGTTTGGGAATTCCGTTTTCCACATGGAGCGCACAACATGCCAACTGGGCATAGGTGTATACCTGTCATGGGTTTGGGCTTTTATACCCCTCCTTTTCAACCTAACCTAACCTAACTATATATTTTTATGTTGGCTGTTATATGATTGATTTTGCAAAACTTTTATTAAATAAAATTAAGTACCTTAATACTTGAGGTAACTTTCGATGTTTAACACAAATAAAGACAGTCTGTGATAATGAATTAAGTTTTAAATTTTAAGCAATCTCAAGAAATTATGAAATTACATTATTACATAAATTTAAATGTGACAATTAGTAATTAACTAGTATATATTTTTATTTAAGCTGTTGAAACTTTTATACTGCAAAAATGTTAATAAATAAAATTAAATACTTAAAAGATGTTTAAAAATTATTAGTAAAAGTATCTTGAACAATTTGCAGTCGTTGTCTTTTTGCTATGTTTAATATATTTGATGACGAAATATTGGTAGGGGAGGTAACATACTCTTCAGATTCTTCAGGTTCATCCAAATAAATTTCAGGAAATGGCACTCTTCTACGAACTAAATAGTTATGTAATACAAAATAAGCGTTAATTATTAGACCAGCTTTTGGAGGACTGTAAAAAAGGGCTCTTTCCTTTGAGAGACATCGAAATCTACTTTTTAATATACTAATGCATCTTTCTACAAGAGCTCTAGTGGATTTGTGTGCTATGTTGTAACGCTCTTCAGGTGTATTATTTGTTGTGCTAATTAGTCTCATCAACCAAGGCTGTATTTAAATAAATGAAATATAAGTCAATACCGAATTTGAGAATACCCTTTACCATTATTTACATAGATAAAATGCCCTTAACGTAGCAATTTTACTTTATTATTTCAGACGCCATATTTGATTTTTAATTGTTACTTAGTTAGCTGTATTCTAATAAACAAGCCCTTTCATATGATAACCATATTGATGGGGTTAAGGAAAAAGTTATTTGCTATTTTGTTTAGGTCGCCATCTTGGACTTCAACTTTTTCATAATTTATAAAATTCTATTGTTCAAGCTCTTTAATTTAGTACCAATATTTAGTCGGTACAACATTATTTTAACCCAAATAGAAATTTATTATTCGCCATTTCGTAGTGGCAGGCATCTTGGCTTTTGCCTTTTTTAATAATGTAGTATATTTCGCTATTCAAGTTTTTTTATTTAAGGCCAGTATCGTATGTGGTCAAAATATAGGAAAAAAATATTGGCAGTAATGTTTTTTTGCTCATGTCACAGAAAAATATGGGGTAACTGTGCTGAATTTCAATAACAATTCATTTCTAAATATGTCCAAAGGATTCATACCACATACACAACTGTACAAAATGTTGGGGCTTTTAAGATTTAATTTCAACCAACACACAGACAGGCAGACGATCGACTTCCCTATTTATAAGCTTTCAGAAAATATATACTTTATGTGTTCTGAAAAAAATATTGTAGAAATAACAAACGAAATGACAAAGCTAAATATACTCTTACTACCATAGGTGAAGGGTATAATTACTATTGTTTTTTTAGTTAAGAATAACACTGCTCAGCAGCAAAATCCTCCATTAAATCAAACTATGTGGACTATATGGATTTTGATGCTCTGAACTCAAATCCGTTGTCGGTTTTTTCCCATCACATCGGGATTTTTTTTTTTATGGGCGTGGCAAATTTTTTCCCCTAAATTAGTCAGGCACGGAGACATATTTAATCCTAACTCGAGAACCAGTCATCCGATTTTCAAAAATTTGCTACAAAATTGTATTTATTTCAGTGGAATGCAATTTTTCTCTATCTCTTATCGTTTTGGAATTATTCAAAAATTAATGGAGAAAAAAATTTTTTTTTTCGTGCAAAATTCGTAGTATTTTTCAAATTAAAAATGGAATTAAAAAAAGTATAAGACACATATTCAACATTTTAAACTTTTTTCTGAGAGCTACTTAACTTGTAAATAAAAAAAGCCATAAACCATAAAGATCGGTTAAAAAATGTAGATTTTATTATCAATTTACCGCAGGTATCCAATATTGTAATGCAACCAGCCTTGCATATGATATAGCATTTCGTTAGGTGAGCAGGTAATGGAACTAAAGTCTTTATGAAGCCAGCGATTTGGAGTGAACCACAAAATCATCAAAATGATTGCTACTTTTGCCATACTAAAACACGTGGGTTTACGAAAAAAACAAAATATAAAGTTCCATATCCAAATACTTCATGCGTCAAACGACCAGTTTACCAGTTTTCAAATAAATTTTTACCTCCATTGCCTCCTACAGACGATGAAGAAGATGGGCTTTCTGCAGCAACTGAATCCACTTACGTCAGCATGGGTGTTTCTTCGCATTCATTTGGAAGTCCAACGAGTAAACTTTATTTTCCGTATTAAACTGATATGAATAACTTAGTTCGTAAATTAGGGCTTTTAGAAAAACAAGTCTGAGCATCTTGCATCCCAATAAAAAGAATGGAGTTTGGTGCAAACGGACGTTAACGTCTCGAGCTTTCGAAATAAAGAACAACCTTTTTTGATATATTTCAGCAAAAAAGAAGGTTTGATATTTTGCGATAATGCTGATGGACTTTTGCGACAACTGTGTTTCAGACATAAATCTGAGGATTGGCGGCTTTTTATTGATTCATCCAAGACAAGTGTGAAAGCCGTTTTACTTCACAATGGCAACAAATTTCCATCAGTCCCACTCGCGTATGCAAGAAATATGAAAGAAAACTATTGTAGCATGAAGATGATACTACCAAAAAATTAAATATTCACATTACTCATGGAACGTATGTGCAGATTTGAAAGTCTTAGCAATGTTAAATGGATTGCAAAGTGGATATACTAAGTTGTTGCTTCTTATTTGAATGGGATAGCCGCGCGAAAGAAAAACACTACAATGTTAAAATTTGTCCGAAAAAGGGTAAATTTTATTCCAGGAGAAAAAAATGCAGCAGAAGAGCCTTTAAATTAAAAAGAACAAACTCTTCTGCCTTCTCTTCATATAAAGCTGGGCCTAATGAAAAATTTTGTCATATCAATGAACAAGGATGGTGAAGGCTTTTTATACATCAAGAGCAAATTTCCTATAATCAGAGATGCTAAGGTAAAAGAAGGCATATTTGTAGGTTCACAAATACGACAGCTTATGAAGGACTAGGTCTTCAGAACGAAATTGAATGATGTGGACAAAAGGGCATGGGCAGCTTAAGCTACTTTTTTATTTTAACAATGTTTCCTAAATAAAAATTAATAATTATTAACAAAAATTTTGTGTCATTTTAAATAAAATAGATTGTAGATTTAATAATGAACTATCTTCGTTAAATATTCAAGATAACCAAAACTTTACTTCGCTTGATTCTGTTCTTGAGGTTTCTAATTCTATTAATAACAAAAAATCATTTGGTCTGGATAACATTTCCAATTATTTGATTAAAAAACTTCCATCAAACGCTTTCAAATATCTAACCAAGGCGAATTCATACAGGTGAAATTATCAGCCCAGCTGATGAGGAGACTTTATGTCAAAACTAGCATTTAACCCGCTACTTCGTTAGCGCAGTTCTTACTATTTATTGAATGCTCAAGTTCTATTTATAATTATTAAATATTTTTGGTTCAATTAATGAAAATTTGTATCTCGGATTCAATTTACTTAGGAATATAAAAAGTAGAGTAAGGATATATCGGGCATATATTTCCTTACTAAAAGCAAGATCAATGCTACTGAGTTTAAAAAATTAAGATTCATATTTTGCAAAAATTACCCTAAAATAATAAAAGAAACATTTTTTCCTTCAATAAAACTTCCACTTGGTTTATTATTTCCTTTTTTTAGAATTCTATGTATACAAAATATATAAAAAGAGAAAAAGTAATTTTGGTCGTCCATAATATTAGGACTTAGACCTCGCATCAAAAAACACTAATTTTAACAATCTATGTTTACAAACGTAAAACTACAAAGAGTACAATAAAAATGCGAAAAGGCTTTTTTGTGTCTTTAATATCATTTTAATTCTAAACTTGAATAAATAATCCTTTATTTCACAATTTTAACTTTTTAAACGTAGGAAATTCAAAAAGTCCCATTATAATGCATAAAACTACCCTTTTGATCGCTCATAACATATTTAGCCTTACCTTGTATCAATAGTCACTAATTTCGAAATTCTAGCTTCTAATTTTAAAATTTTAGCTTCGCAAACGTAGAATATATAAAAAGTACCATAAAAATTCAAAAAAGTACCTTTTTGGTCACCCATAACATTTTTAGTCTTACCTGGAATCAATAGTCCTTTATTTTACAATTCTACCTTTATAAACGTAGAAAATACAAAAAGTACCATAGAAAAGCGAAAAAGTTAATTTTTAGTCCAAGTTCCAAATTCCAAGTTTAAAATGTTCAAATATCTATGTAACAAAATATTTTAATACACATGATTAAAACTCAGTAAATCTACTCTTTTTTGCATAAAAATAATTATGTTCTAAAAAGTACCAAACTCTTCCCGATTTTTCCCTTTTCTACCCTGTTATGAATGTGTTTAAATTTTTACTAAATTACATAATTTTTTATGTCTAGTGAAATCCCAATTAAAAATTTTGTGAAAATTGGCCGTCTAATTAGGAATTACATACATTTTCCGGAATTTTCCACTTTTTGGTACCTTTTTTGTCCCCAAAAAAGTTTCCAAAAATTTCACCTTAATAGTTGTCCATATTCTATTAGGAAATAATAATTGTCAAATTTTGTCCCATTGAATAATATAAGAAAAGTTTATTTTAAAAAAAGTACCAAAAAAAGGGACAATTTTTACCCCTTATACATATGAATACAGTTTAAATTTTTTTCCTAGCTGTATGCGTTTGGTAGTTACATAGGGTACCAAAAAAGTACCAAATTATAGTTTTCACCCGTTTTTTCCCCTTAGGGGTTGAAAATTCTAAAAAAGGCCAGACACCTGTCAGCTTATTTTTTGTGCAAATTACAATACTTTTTTAATTTAATTTGTATCATTTTTAGTTTAGCAGATATAAGATAACCGATTTTACCCGTTTTTACCCTTTTTTACCCCCTTAAAGTACGAATTTCCAAAAATCCCTTCTTATTGGAGCTATACATTGAAAGAGGAAACGATTGTCCAAATTTCATGTCTCTAGCTCTTTGCGTTTGGGCTGTGCGATGATGAATCAGTCAGTCATTCAGTCAGTCAGTCAGTCACGTTACTCTTTTATATATATAGATTGGTTGAATTTGCCTTATAATGCAGGGAAGGGAAATGTGATTTTAAAATCTGTATAAACAATTAACTTACGTGTACTTTTTTGATAATAAATGTGCTAAGTTTATGTATATATGTTGCTTTTGCGTCATTAATAATGTGTTTCAAACAATTATATCCTTTTTTTAATCAAATTTTATTATATTTAATATGTAAAAACAACTTTTCCATCCCTGATATACGAATTGGCCTTGACATAAAACATCCCATGAAAAGTTGCTTTGTTGTATCAATTCGCCGTTGCATATACCTTATGGATATGCCTTGGAATTGGCCTTGACATAAAACATCACATGAAAAGTTGCTTTGTTGTATCAATTCGCCGTTGCATATACCTTATGGATATGCCTTGTCTCTTACAATAGTTTTTAACAATTGCATTAATAATTGTTATTTTCCTAAAGAAAATAGCGAAAATTATTACAATTCCTAAGCTAAAAAATAATAATGATATTAATAACCTAAGACCAATATCCCTTTTATCTAATTTAGGAAAGTTTTTTGAAGCAATAATTGGGAAAAAAATAGATTTAGATGTGTCAGAACCATATATCTCACAATATCAATTTGGATTTAAAAAAGGTAGCTCTACTTCTCATGCTCTTTTAAAATTTCATAACGACGTAATTCAACATCTTCGGAAATGTCAATGCACAGTTGCAGTTTCCCTTGATATTGAAAAAGCTTTTGACAGAGCATGTTATAATGGTATATTATATAAAATGATTTTAATAGGCTTTAAAGCTTCTATAGTAAGGCTGTTAAAAAGTTTTTTTAGTGATAGAAAGTTTTACATTGAAATTGACAATACTATTTCACAACAGGGAACTGTAACTTGTGGAGTTCCACAAGGTTTAATTCTGGCTCCCCATTTACATATATAATATTCTTATATCTGATTTTCCACGTATTTTTAATAACTCTTTGGGCATTCTTTATGCAGATGACTCCCTTTTATATGCTCATGATGAATCGCCATTAAAAGCACTAGATCGTGTCGCATCACATCTTAATCATGTTAATGATTTCTTGGGGAATCAAAATAAATATTGGAAAAAGTCACGCAATGTGCTTACGAAATGCCTCTGGAAAATGCAATTACAAAGTCGTTCCAGAGAGCAAAAAATTAAAATTGTTCTTAAACGGATCTCAAATTTTGTTTAAGGACAGTTTTAAGTATCTGGGTGTTAATTTCAACAAACTAGTGAAATTTAATAAACACGTTTTATATAATATCGAAAAAGCTACCAGAATTAAAGGATCTTTTTCAAACTTATTTAATAATAAATCATTACCTACTAAAACTAAATTACTTTTATACAAAGTCAGTATCAGACCAATTTTAATTTATGCTTTTCCAGTCTGGTTTAGTATTTCGAATTCATTTATGAAAAAATTAGAAATTTTTGAAAGACACATATTACGCAAATGTGTAGGAAGAAATTATAGGTAGGTAGGTAGGTAGGTAAGTAAGGCCGGCGTGAAAGTAACCTTCACACCATCACCCAGAGACCAATACGGTCCATTGTGATGCCTTAAAGTAATAAGAGATAGAGGAGAGAAGAAGAGAAAGGGGAAGAAAGAAAGAAGACAGAAAAAAGGTGAGAAGTGGACAACAAACTAAAGCCAAAAAAGAGAGCCAAAACCCTACAAACGACCCATTCCCGGTCTCATGTCACGAAGCCAGGTCATTCCCATTACGAATCCTATCAGATTCTCGAGTCCACAGCTCGAGACATCACCCAATTCGCGGAGAAATCTACTACCTAGCCATCTCAATCTGCCAATTTGCAGTCTGGGACATTGGCACAGAATGTGCTCAACTGACTCCAACTCCTCCGGATCCTCACACAGTCTACACATATCCGAGAGGCTCCGCCCCATTCTTACCGCCACCCTACCCAACATGCAGTGGCCCGTAATAATCCCTATCATGGTCCTCACGCAGACCCTATCCCTGACCAGAAGCAAATCCGAATCAGATTTGCTGAGTATCGGCCACAGCGTCCGTGATACTCTGCAATCCGTTCGGTTATTCCAGTCCCGATTAGTCTCGCCCAGAACCCATTCCCTTATCCTACCGAAATAGAAACCTAATGGAGGCCTAACCGCCTCCATCCTATCAGGATCCACTATTACCGAGCCCAGTCTCGCCAACTCATCAGCTATCTCATTCCCGCCAATGTTCGAGTGACCTGGCACCCAGCATAGTCTCAACCTGTACTCCATCAAGATCCCCCGTAGAGCTCTCCTACAGTCATCAACCAGACCGGAATTCACATGATAGCCCCTCACGGCACTAAGAGCCGCCTGGCTATCCACATATATAGTGACCTCCGAGCCCGCGTTGATGTTACCCCTAACCAGTTCCACGGCCTTCATGATCCCTAGAACCTCCGCCTGAAACACACTACAGTCGTCAGGGAGTCTATATGATTTCCTGATATCCAGATCCTCAATATAGACCCCCGCACCAGTGCCACCCATCTTCGAGCCATCAGTAAAGACAGCAACGCCACCAAACAGTCTGCTCTTGCCTACCCAGTCCCCTCTAACTGGCATGACCACTCTTGGCAGACTCCCAAAATCGACCCTAGCACCCACATAGTCTGTGGAGCCGGGCAAACCCAGGCAAAAACCCCCTCCACTAATTTCACCCAAGATCCGTGAATGACCCTGCCTGAAATTCCCCAACAATCCTAACTCCCTCAGTCTAAGAATGCCCCTGGCTGCCATTCCCCTTACATACTGCTCAATAGGCAGAAAGTGAAGAATAACATCCAGGGCAGCCTGAGGAGTACTTCTCATGGCACCTGTCATGCCGATCGAGACACACCTCTGAGCCTTAGACAGAAGGTTCCTACGACTAGCAAGCCCCAATGCCTCCCACCAAACACAGCATCCATATGTAAGAATTGGTCTGACCACCGAAGTATAAAGCCATCCCACCACTGACGGCCGAAGTCCCCAACTCCTACCTATCGATGATCTGCAAGTATAGTAGGCATTGAGACCCCTTTTCAGCCTGAATGTTTCTCCCCCAGGACAGCTTGCTGTCCAGAAAAACTCCCAAATACTTAGCACTATCAGATAGTCTAAGCTCTACACCTCCTAACACCGGTAGTTTCAATCCCACCACCTTATATCTCCTAGTAAAAAGAACCAACTCCGTCTTTCCCGGATTGACTCCCAAACCCTTATCAGTAGCCCAAGATGACAGATCGTCCAACGCCCTTTGCATGACTTCGCCAATTGTCGGCAGAAACTTGCCCGATACCAATAAAACTACATCATCCGCATAGGCCACGACCTTCTGTCCTATCCTGTCAAAGTGCCTTAACACAACATTGACAGCCAAAAGCCATAATAAAGGAGATAATACCCCCCCCCTGTGGGGTTCCCCTGGTCACCAGTTTCCTTAGGTGTTCGTTTCCCCAGTCCGAATGAATAACTCTGCCTCTGAGCATCAGGGTTATCCATTCCACCAAGAATGACGGAACCCCTAGATCAACCAGTGCCTGTCCTATAGCCTCTATTCTCAAATTATTAAAGGCGCCCTCTATATCCAGGAATGCCGCCAGGGTGTATTCCCTGTTCAGCAACCCTTTCTCAATGCAGCCAACCACATCATGCAGCGCACTCTCGACAGACCTACCCCTACGATAGGCATGTTGAGCGCTGCTGATTACGCCAGAATCAAACCTAGCCCTTAAATGTAGATCAATCAGTCTTTCCAAGGTCTTCAAAAGAAAAGACGAAAGACTAATTGGTCTAAAGTCCCTGGGTTTCGAGTGACCAGTCCTACCCGATTTGGGTATAAAGATAACCCTGACCTCCCTCCACCCCCTAGGAACATAACCATTCAACACACAAGTCCTAAATAGTTCAACCAGCAGCAGGAGCGATGAGCCCTGAATATTCTGTAACATTGCCGGAAAAATACCATCCGGCCCTGCCGATCTGTAAGGCCCAAAAGTATTAACCGCCCATGTCACCTTATCCAAGGTTATCATATCCCACACCGCCTCCCTGACTTCAGATCCTGAGTGTAGACCCAGGAAACGTTCATCACCCAACAATCCTACTGCCCCAGGGTTAACACACCCCGGGAAGTGAGTCTCCATTAGCAATTCGAGGGTCTCAGAGCTGGATTCTGTCCACGAATCATCCGGTCTCTGAATAAATCCAGGGACTGCAGGGTCCTTAGATAAGGTCCGTCTAAACCTGGATAATTCATTTACAGAATCCACTGACTCGCTAAACCTAATCCACGAGTCCCTTTTCGCCCTTCTGATGTCCCCCTTATATCTATTATAACCTAGTCTATAGTTATTCCAATCAACTTCCCTACGCGTATACTTCGCCCTATTGAACAGCCTTCTGACAGTGGCTCGCTGAGCCCCTAGCTCCGCCGTCCACCATCTCGGCTGCATGCGTTTGCCCGGAAAGTTCAGGGGGCAAGATCGCTCAAAGCTATCAGTCAAAACCCCCGTGAAGGTGTTCACAAAGCGCTCCACACCTGACGGGGACGACTCCAATTCACGCATAACCCTAAGATTATCCTCCACTAGTCCCGAAAAAGAGACCCAATCCGTCCTTCTCGGATTCCTATACGGACGCCTTTTCGACCCTTCAAAGACAAGACTAAAGGATAGACGACTGTGATCAGAGAAGGAACAACCTAAATCTACCCTCCAATCCTCTACTAAATCCCTATGGTTCGTCAGCGTTATATCTATTACTGCCTCCCTATCCCTAGTTCTGAATGTTGGCGTATTCCCCCTATTACAGATATAGAGATTATTAGCAATAATAAAATCAAACGCAGACTCACCTCTTTTGTTGATGTCAGCACTACCCAATTGGGTATGGTGAGCGTTCGCGTCACAACCCAATATCAGTCTCAAGCCTTTCCTGCCTGAGTATTCCACCAACTCCTTAACTTTCTCACCAGGTGGGTCTAAAGCCTCATATGGTAAGCATACCGATGCAAGTGCCAGGACCGTTCTGTCCATGGCCTCTCCTGTCACGACCGTCAGATCACTATTGCTGAAAGAATGAGAAAACATAAATTTGTATTCATTCTTTGCCATTATACATGTTCGTACCTTCTCACCGGAGTGGGGTACGAATAACGTATACCCCGTGACCTTTAATCCAGCAACCCGGTTTTTACTCAACCAGGGCTCCTGAATTAAGGCCACGTCCACGGCTTTGTCAATGAGATGGGTTGCTAATTCGGTTGAGGCTGCTTCACAGTGATGCAAGTTTATCTGCACCACTTTCAACCTCTTAGGATCTATCATTTTTAGAAAATCTAAACCTGATAGATCCTAACCCGAAAATAGCAACCCCTTTCATCGACTCCAGCTTTTTAAGGGACTCTTGGTCTACTGCGAACCGAAAGTCCCTCCCCTGGTTCTCTTTACAGCCCATAGATGCTATCAGCTTCCACTGGCTCGTATCAAGACCCTCGTTCTGATTGGTCAGCACTCCCAGTATGACCTCCACCGTTTTAAGAGGAGGAGGGATCCACACTGTGACCACTGGCCTCAATGGCAGTTCCGACGCTGGTATAACATCCAGACTGGCGTCAGGACAAGCACTGCCGCACCTGACAATTGCAGCCTTCAAAAACTCAAAGGTCTTTTGATTACCGCAACTGACGGTCTTGACACCCCTTGCCCAATCGGCCCCTCTGAACGCTACCTCGTCATGCCGTTCCTTCACGCTGAAGATTTCGTCGAGAAGTTTGTTTTCTACCACCTGCCATCTCTCAACACTGATCTTACCATCCGGATCAGTGCGATCAATAACAGCTGCCAGAATACCGTCCTTACCCGACGATGCCTTCAGCTTCTTCGATGTCGAGGGCTGATCCTCTCTGGAGCCAGCTCTCCTGCTTATCTCCTTGCGGTGATCAACAAGAGAGCCGCTTACAGACTGACCAACCCTCTTAGCCGCAGGGGGTTTCTGTTCATCACTAGACCTTACCCTCTTTACGCCCCCTGTTCTGGAGCTTTTCGTAGGGTTTGGACAGGGATTAACAGATTTCCCTGCAGATGAAGACTGATTAGACCCAGTTGATGCTCCTTTGGCGAGTCCCTTTTGAACATCACCTCCGGAGATCACTAAGACCTTTCCAGCCCTCATCGCGCGGCTAGTAGAGGGTAAATTGTCACCAGGCCTAGCTCCCTTAATTGTAACCAAACTGTCGCTATTAAGAGGACCAGGTGGTATACTCTTTACCCCCTTCTTCAACTCATCCACAGAGGAGACAGCAGCGGAGGATGCTGAGGATCTGTTGTCCTTGCTGACAACAGTTGACTCCCCAGCAGCCCTGGCCGTATATCCCGCAGGATAGGGAACCCCCAAGATAGCCTCGACAGAGCCATAGATTCGTTCGAATCTAGACAAGCTCTTCCGGTGCTTCCTGAGGAGATACCTATCCCGCCCGTCGTGCAGTGTATAGTCCTTCTTAGCTATCTCTTCCAGAAAGGCTAAGGAGATCTTTACACCACTTTTGGCTCTCTCAAATCGTCCTACAGAAGCGACCTGTTCTGTCGCGTCCTGTCGAACAATACCATTCGATTCACTCGCCAAACCACTCACTGTCCCGAGTGAGACCCCCGAAACCGGCGCTATTGTTTCCTGGTCCTGGCAATCAGCCGAGATCATAGTTATCTCATGCTCATCCCCAGATCCCAAGTCCAGATCGCCAAGCTTTTCAGAGGCCCCAGTACGCGACCGGGAGTCGATTGGGGGGCCAATCTCCTCTAACATTGTCAGTTCAGTGACCAACTGACTCTCCTGTAGCAGAATATCACTGTGGATACCCAAAAGGTCCGAGTCCGAATCCGACACTGAACCTCCTGAGTAGTCAGTGATATCCGCTACACCAACTTCTTCTCTTACATCATTTTTTTCTTTAAGTTCTTCCAGATTTTGTTCCCACGAGTAGTCCGTAATGAAAAGGACCGTACCGCACAGTGACGGATTGCGCGGACTAGGCTAAAGTACAACTGACCTTTGCCATCGGCGTCAGAGGGAAGCCGTTAACGACTAGTTTGTTTTACCACTAACTAGCCATTCAGGTCCTTGGCACAGCTCTCAACCACCTTGACCTTAAAAGTGGGGGAGAAGGAAGAGGATTATAGACGGGATTATAACAAAGGAAAGGATGAAGGGATGGGATCGGATGACCTTTCGTTGTGCAACCTTTAATAATATATCTTAGAGAATGACTGTCCATAGAGGGGCTGTAATGACCCAACTATCAGCAGCCAAACCCCAAGATATATCCACAGTTGACACTTAAGCCACCACATCGCGGCAAGGTAGTCATCCAGGTGGTGGAGGAAGAAATTATAAAACACGTTTAAAAAGATTTTCTAATTCTTTTATATATGAAAAGGCCTCTATAATGCCGTTATCTGAATATGCTCTTAATATTATGAAACGGTTTGTTGAAAAATTAAATTTTTTTGAGGGGGTATAATGCAGGAATTGCTTTCCAGTGAAACAGAATTCAACTGGTCGAATACCAGTTATCTTTCGGCCGTAGGCGTTTTGCGCGAACAATTGGAGAATATTTTTGGACAACATTTTTATAAAAGAAATATTCCCGGTATCCACAGAGGGGTAATATGTAACTTGGAATAGTTTAGTTTTTAAGGCTTGTTTTAAAGTTTAGTTTTAAGTGTACCTTTTATAGATTTTACTCTATGCGTTATCGTAAATGTCGGGAGCAAACATTGAACAGTTCTTATATTACATTTATTTACATTTTTCTGTTTATAATTACACAATAATTGTTTAAGCAAGTTACATTTTTCTATGTTATGTAATTAGAACAATACTTTATAATTTTAAGTCATTTCCAGAATGTTAAAAAGAAAAAAAAAATCCACTTTTATAATGAAATTTTTAAAAGCCTCAATATATAAATAATAATAATAGATTGTAAATATTTTAGTTTTTTATTGTAATTTGAAGTTATCTACGGGTGACGACAGGGTGGTTGCTTTAAGCGAGGCGTTGCTACAAAATTACAATCTGGCAAATTTTTTTGCTTGTATTTGTTTTTGTTGTACGAAAATATATAGAAGTAAATAGTTGTCATTCATTGATGCTACAAGGCGCTTTAGTGCGCCCACTCTGACGTTGTTTGCTGCATTACACATATTTGGTCAATATTGGGTACCTGCGGTAAATTGACAATAAAATCTTAATTTTTTAACCGATTTTTATGATTTATGGCTTTTTTAATTTCCAAGATAAGTAGCTCTCAGACAAAAGTTTAAAATGTTGAATATGTGTCTTATACTTTTTTTAATTCCTATTTTAAATTGAAAAATATTACGAATTTTGCACAAAAAAAATTTTTTTTTCTCAATTAAATAACTCCAAAACTATAAGAGATAGAGAAAAATTGTATTGCACAAAAATAAATACAATTTTGTGAAAAATTTTTTTTAATATATTTTTGAAAATCGGATAACTGGTTCTCGAGTTAGGATGAAATAAGTCTCCGTACCTGACTAATTTAGGGGGAAAAATTTGCCACGCCCATAAAAAAAAAATCCCGATCTGATCGAAAAAAACCGACAATGAATTTGAGTTCAGCTCGTCGAAATCCATATGGTTCACATAGTTTTATTAAATGGGAAGACAAAAAATGATTTTTTGCAGAGCAGTGTAATTGCTCCATATTTGAACAAAATTTTTCTTTGTGTTTGATATTAAATACTTTACCTGCAAGGGATAACCGCTATCGCCTAAAAGCCAAAAATTACGTTCGCCCGCTTCATACAGCTCTTCCAAATTTCTGCAAGCTCGGGATCTACGCCAAACATACGAGTCACGAGAAGTTCCACCGAACCTTGCATTAGCTGCCAAAATAATATAATCAGCATCGCATATTGTCATTAAATTTTTGGAATGTCCACCCATTCGACAATAGTAAACGTACTCTATTTCTCTTTTTAGTGCTGAAATTTTGATGTGAGTTCCGTCTATCCGACCAATTATTCCCGGAAATTGATAATTGGTCATAAATTTTATTTTCAATGCTGGAAACTTAATATGCTTATGCGATATTTTATTTAAAGCAGTAGCAACTAATTGCACACATCTGCTTACAGATGTTTGAGACAATGCAGAAAAACTGTCTTGTCCCACACTTCGTTGAAAGCTACCAGTAGCAAAAAAACGAAGGGCACTTAAAACCATTACATGACTTACAATAGCATGTTTGCGACGTGAATTTGGCAAAAATGGAGATAATTCGTCTATTAATTCCAAACACAATGCTTTGGGGAACCGATATAAATCTATAAAGTGGTCGTCAGTTGTCATCTCAAATGGATTTTGGCCATCGCGAAGATTGCGCCTTAGCACTCTCAAATGATTCCTATTAAATATTAAGTACTAGTCAAACCCGGCGCGCGTTGCTACGCCCCTTAATGAATCGAAATGCATTCTGAATTTTAATTAAATATCAAGTGCAAAAACCTAAAAATTATAATTTTTTTATAGGCGTGGGTGGCATTGCCCACTTTTCTAATCACGAAATTGTAAAGTCATAACAGCTCAATATGTGTGCAAAGTTTCAGAATAATCGGTCCAGTGCAAGTACCTCAAAATGATACCTTTTTTTATGGGCGTGGCACTGCCCACTTTTCTAATCACGAAATTATTAAGTCATGACAGCTCGATATGTGTGCAAAGTTTCAGAAAAATCGGTCTGGTGCAAGTACCTCAAAATTAAAATTTTTTTTAGGGGCGTGGTCCCGCCCACTTTTCTTATCACGAAATTATTTAGTCATGACAGCTCGATATGTGTGCAAAGTTTCAGAAAAATCGGTCAAGTGCGTAGCTAAAACTGATAACTAATTTTTTATGGGCGTGGCTCCGCCCACTTTTTTTCACCCATAAACACTTCCTGGTATGTGTACAACAACTTACTAAACTTTGAGCCCGATCGGTTTTACAGTTTCGGAGTCTATAGCTAACACACACACACACACAGAGTTTCACTTTTATATATATAGATATTATATTGTAATAAAAAGTTTGTAACAACAATTTCTTACCTTTGTTCATCCCTAATTATTTCCGATAAAATAATTTAAATAATTGTGCTAGACATAGTATGTAGTATGTATTTGTTTGCTTTTTTATTCAATTTGACATTTGCTTTAAAATTGTAATAACATAGTTACAAAAGTTTCATCACTACAGTCGGAATAGAACAATGTTTTCACAAAACGTACTAGAATCGCTAAATAAGTATTTGTGAAGTGATAAAGTGCAAAATGCAAATGATAACATAAATAATTTTTTATTTTTCATTTCATATTATCACTGAACAATAATTGAGCCCCTGGTTAGATATGTCATGGGCTAAACTACGATGTTGTCATTAAACCTAAATATGTGATGGTGAAGTGTTGAAGCTTTTACTTCTCTTTTATTGTATTTTTCCCTTTTCAAAATCAACATGTTAAACCGAGGGATCGTGTGCAAATAATGAGATTTTATATATAAAAATGGAATACAGGAACTTTTTCACCACCCTCGCATGTTTTATGGTCGTTGTGTATAATTTTTATTTTTATAAAATTTTCTTAAATTTTGTTTTCTTTTGCATGTAATTTTTTTGGTTGATTGGATACATGGGGCGTTTTTGTATTGACACTTGGCTTCACTCTCTTTGGACAGTCGTTGTCTTTCACTTTTCTTTTTTTCTCTCTGGCTTATTTTTGTTGGCTTTCAATTAGGCAATAAATCACCTGAATTTTTTCAGCAACGTTACTTCGACTAATCACAGTTATTGTGTGTATAAAGTCGTCTGTCCGCATCTTTGTCTGTTTTTCGAAACATACATATGTATGTGGAGTATAGTGCGTGTACACATGCAACAACTCGAGATCAATGGAAAAAAAAATTAATGTACAAGTTCATACATACGTACCAGAGAACTGCAACGAGCACCCGTTTTTATGATTTATGACACTCGCCTTAAAACGAGTTGCGGTGTAGTTAATACAGCCTATTGCTTTTGCATGTACTCGCCAGGACAGTGATGGTATTTAAGAATTTTAGTCTTGTGCCAAAATATATTAAAAAGTGCCATAACAAATATATACACATGTCTACTTAAAAAAAAATCCATTTATTCAGTTTTTTTATTAATACGTTTTATTAAGACGAATTGATTATATATGTACATAAAAAAAATTTCAGGCTTCAATATTTAAAAAATTTATACAGTTAAATTTTATATAAATATTATTATTTACTAAATACATACCTATGTATGAAACAAATGGACATAGCTAGATCGTCATAAAATTAAGCCCTGACTTAGAAAATATATATTTTATGGGGTCTAAAATGGATATTTCAATGTGTTGCAAACGGAATGATAAAGTAAATACAACCCCACCATTTTTTTTGGTGGTGGGTCTCAAAAACAGAGTTAAAAATTATCTTCCTATGCAGTCATCTATTAAATCCACCCTGAACATGTAGGATGTCATTAATTTTGAACTAATACTTTCAGAAAGGGGATTTTGTGTCATTGTTGCAGTTTTTAGTAGTATTTACAACCGGAAGAAAAAGCATGTATTTCTTTTAAATTAAAAATATATACATATAGGGTCCGCCATCTAACGTTTTTTTTTTCAACTAGTGCTTATTACGTGAATGGTAACACTTAGCTCATGTCTGATTTGACAGATTATTAGTTTTAATTCGCTGAACGAATATGGTTGTGTATACGCTTGAACAACGCTGGGGAATATTACGACATTACTTTGGCCGATTTTCCAAAGAAATCATCGTTTCAGATGAAGCTCATTTTGATCTTGACGGGTATGTAAACAAGCAAAATTGGGGCACAGAAAACTCTCACGCATACATTGAAAAAACGAGCCACTGTTTGGTTCGGATTTTGGTCCAGAGGCATAATTGGGCCATTTTTTTCGAAAATGATCAAAGAGTGGCCGTAGTCAATGGCGATCGTTATTGGGCCATGTTGAACGAGTTTTTGTTCACAAAAATTTAAGAGGAGGATATTGGCAACATTTGGTTTCAACAGGACGGCGCTACGTGCCATACAGCCGAAGCTACACTTTATTTATAGCTTTTTTTTGAAAAGTGCCAAAATTTTTATTGAGCGTGCCATGGTGCCATTAAACAACTAATAGTGCCAAAAATGGCACGATTGTGCCACTTTTGCCAACAGTGCGCCAGGCTCGTAAGAAATTGTGTTTGCAACATACGAGCCTTAAGCAAACACAATGAAATTTATATGAGTTCTGTATTGTATTGTTTCGTAAATATACTACAACTAATTTACTCTCTTTTATTCAACGTTCTCTATCTACCCTTCACTGACCTAGAGTTATAATTGTCTGAGTGCACAAGTGCTTACTCGCAGCCAGGGCATATTTATTCATCAGGTAATTGCAGTTCTACAACAAATACAACAATGTAACAAGTAAGAGCGCTATATTCGGCCGTGCCGAATCTTATATACCCTTCACAACGTGTAGTCATGAAATAACAGTAGTTTGTGTCACCATTCATCCCATATGAAATACGTACATACATATATAAAAACATCCCATTGTAAAATTATAAATTCACGTATGTATGTTACAAAAACGAAAAAAAAAATTAAAAAAAAAAAATTAAAAAAAATTAAAAAAAAATTTTTTTTAAAAATTAAAAAAAAATTATTATATATAATTATAATTATTATATATAAAACAAAAAAAAAATAAAAAAAAAAATAATAAAAATATAAATAATATATTAAATAAAAAATAAAAAAAAATAAAAAAATAATTAAAAAAAATTTTTAAAAAAATTAAAAAAAAAATTTTTTAAAAATTTAAAAAAAAATTTTTTTCGCTCAGCTGGGATTCGATGCCACGTTTTCTCTAACCAGTATACACGTTTGTATGTATGTATGTTGTTGTTGTAATGTTGTTTTTGTGAAAAAAAAATCGAGGTGGTCGTGGGTTTTTGCTCATATCTCAGTTGTTAATGTAGCGATGTTTCTGATTTTCAATACCGTTCTACTCCCGAATATTTCCGATATTTTAATACCTTACCCGGGTCCAACCTATGTCGGGGGGCTTCAAAAAGTTGATTTCAACATACACACGGACATACGGACAGACTGACAGGGCTTAATCGACTCCCCTATTCATAAGCTTTCAGAAAATATATACTTTATGGGGTCGGAAATGAAAATTGTAGAAATTTCACACGGAATGACAAACCTATATATGTATACCCTTTTTCACTGTGTGAAGAAAATTAAATATATTTTTTGAAATACTTTTCGGCAGCTTTATGATAAGGTAGGGTAAAATAATAGAATTTTAAGAAACAATAAAATGATTTATTTAAATATTAACTAAAATTATTTAAGCTCGAGGTCTTTTAATTAATTCAAATAATATATTTAATTTTTATTAATTCTTCCAATATTTCGCTACTCCGTTGTGTAGCATCGTCAGGAAATATTTGTTTTTATTTTTTTTGTACAAATTTTTTTGTGTGAAAAAATAAATTTGAAATGAAACTTTTGAAAACATTTAACATATAAATTTCAACAGTTTGTCATATGAAAAAATTGTGTAAAAAAGGGGGAGGTGCTTTAATACCATGTGAGATAAGGCCATGATGGCTTTATCTCTCATTCAATAGAGAGATAAAACCTTTTTTATTTTTTTTAATTTGAATGAGAGGTAAAGCCATCATGGCCTTATCTCACATTAGCAATATTAGAAAATGGCTTTATCTTTCATTTCAGTTTTGAAGAACTTTTGCTTTTTACATTGATTAATACTTTTTATATTTTTATAATTAATTAATTTTTATTCTTGTGACGCACGCAGGAAAACTTTATTCAGCGAAGCCACCTGCCGCGTCCAACTGGAGGAGAAAACCCGTTAGCACGGCCGCAGGCCGCCACGCGGAAAAACTTTAGTATGCGAGGCCAGATTTCAATACTTAACTTTACTTTTTCCGGGAAAGACATTTTTTTATTCTTGTGACGAACGCAGGAAAACTTTATTCAGCGAAGCCACCTGCCGCGTCTAACTGGAGGAGAAAACCCGTAAGCACGGCCGCAACGTAGAAAAACTTTAGTATGAGAAGCCAGATTCCAATACTTTACTTTAGTGTTTCCGGGAAAAGACATTTTTTTATTCTTGTGAATAAAGTTTTTCCGCGTGGCGGCCTGCGGCCGTGCTTACGGGTTTTCTCCTTCAGTTGGACGCGGCAGGTGGCTTCGCTGAATAAAGTTTTCCTGCGTGCGTCACAAGAATAAAAATTAATTAATTATAAAAATAATTATAACAATATTCTGAAAAAATATGGCTTTATCTCTCATTTGCGAAAAAAAATATGGCTTTATCTCTCATTTCGCAAAATTTAAAATATGGCCTTACCTCTCAATGATTGGGCAATAAGGCCATTATGGCTTTATCTCCCATTCAATTGAGCATTAAAGCCATCATGGCCTTATCTCACATGGTATTAGAGCACAACTTAGTTGTATCAATAATCTCATTATCGTGCTTAGTTGGCGCACAATAATGAGATTGTTCCAATCAAATACTTTGTAATCACACGATTGCCTCACTTTATACAAATTTGATTGTTGCAAGATGGCGTAAAATGCTATAGTGACAAAAATCGCCGCATTCCCGTCACACGATTGTTCCTGCTTGTAGCAACGCTAGCTTTTTTTGTTGTGTTTGTTTTGTTTTTTTGTGCATTAAAATGGTTTGTTTGTTAAAAAGAAAGAAAATTGCATCTTCTTTGTACATTGTGTGTTTATTTGGTATAAAAAAATTTATTTATGGTTGTGTAGAAATATACCTACAAAAAGAAATGTGCATACTTAATAAGGAAAAATAGATATGCTGGGGATAGGGTGAGTTCTTCAGTAGTCGGCACTTTAACTTTTTTTCATTTTTAAACGGATGCTCTTATGAGTGCGGACATGATATTGGGTTGTCAACGGATTTTTGTTGCTAAGTGATTGGTATAGTTTTAGACTCAATTAACTATTTTTAAGAATGTTTTTATTTAATTTGAGCAATTTACGTTTTTTTTAAATGTACCATGTTTGCCAATAGTCGGCACCCGTTTGCCTAATTTCGGCACTTTTTGACCCAATTGTTGGCATTGCATTTTTACTAAGGAAATAATAGGATCTTACAAGAATTTAAGTTGTTTTTTATTCAAAAAGTAAGCCATTTGAAATTTTGTATGTTTAATATGTTAATAAACATATAAAGAAACAATTTAAAGCGCTATATTTGGCTGTGAAGAATTTTATATACCCTTTACACAGCTTGTACCATCATATATACATATGCACATAATAATCTGAACTTTTAATTTACATTTTTTTCAAAAATGTCTGTCGTTAATTGACTCATTAAACCAAGATTTTCAACTTACGTTGCAAAGGTACATATGTATTTTATATATATGTGGCAACACGGCCACAACTGACAAATGTCATAAATGGAGAATCGACAAAAATGATCTGGCAACTCTTTTTGATTATTCTCTCTCTGTTGCTTCAGCTTCGATTGATATCGGCACCACGTTTTGCAAATTAACTTTTAATAAAATTAATATAAAAATAATATAAAGAAAACATAAAATATAGTGGCTATTTATTTTTCCCTATATTATTGGTGACCCCGACGTTGTGGCCGTGTTGCCACATATACGTAACAAACGCTTTAAGAACTTCCCTAGGAGCTGCAAAATTTGGGTAAAATTGTTTGAAAATTGTGTTATTTCAGCTCGTAATGTGCTCACATAACTGATTTTCAATAGCAAATTTCTCGAAAGCATAGGTATATGATAAACTTGTACCTTATAAGTAGCTTCAAAAAATTTGATGTCAACATACATACAGACAAACGGACTTAGCTAAATCAATTCCTGTATCTATAAGGATTCAGAATATATATACTTTATAGGGCCAAAAATTTATATTAAAGAAATTACAAAAGGAATGACAACATACCACGATAAAACATACAATGATTGCAAGTAATCATTATAAGTTTAATGAAAGTATCATGTAATAATCATGTTGGCATCGCAAATGATAATTAAACAATTCCATATAATCATAAATTTATAATTTAATTTTATATGATCATACTGACTAAAAATTAAGGAAAAACTTAAACATGATTAGAAATAAAACAAAAATTCTTAAATCTTAAACTACAAATATCACAGTTTTAGGATAAAGTTGTTCATAAAAAACCTCGTATCAACTTAGAAGATATAAACAAATTTAAATAAATCATTAAAATGTGTCTTTTAAACAAAAGATCCTCAAGTTGTTCAGCAAATTTCTTATTAATTCAAAATTTAACATTCTGCAGTTTTGATTAAATGACAGAGTCAGTTAGTTCCCTTGTCAATGGATTAAACATTTCTAAGTCTTCAGTTTCTACGTAGAAGATAATTGGAATATCTAAAAGGTAGATGTTTATTATTATTGTTTAATCTATATTTTGAATAATTCGCAATTTTCAGTCTTTTGGGACCAGACTTGATAATCATAGGTGATAATCTTTTTATTAACTTAGATCTTCCGTTAATTAAGGAATATAAGGCACGGCTACACTTAATTGCCTTTTCACAAATGTAATTAACATAATAAAAGTTTTTTTCAAGGATTACTCTTAAATTTTTAATTTCGTCCTTCAATAGGATAATTATTCTCCTAGACGATAAACATCTAGTAGGAAAGCGTTTTCGTGATTTGTTGATGGAAATATAATAGCTTGAGTTTTATTTTCACTGACTTAAATTTTCCATTTGTAGTAGTATTTATGGGTTAATCTAAGATAATTTTCAAGCGCTACAATTCGCGTAAAAAGTTGCGTGTTTTCAGTCTGCTAAAACTTTAAGTGGACTTAAGACTTAATTTTTCGCGTATATTTTAAAAGTTGAACGATCTCCTATTCGTCTTTGTATCGTATGCGTTAAACCTTCTCTAAATTTAAGATTCATAGCGTGTTTTTCAATGATGTTTTCTGTTTCTGCAGACTGTTTCTGCGACTGGTTTTTTAAGAATTGAACTATCTATAATTTCGGTTGTCACCTTCTTTTCTAATGAATCTTAAAAAATAACTTTATTTTGCTATATCCAGACAAATAAAAATGCTGCCGACTTTAGGATTCTACATTCTAATACTCGGCATTCCATAAGAGACTCAATATAAATTGTGCCGACTATTAGGTAAATTTATTTTAAACTCATTTTCTTTATAACTATTGTAAAGAGAGGTGAGTATTAAACAATTTTCTATAATTTGAGCTTAATATGCGAAAACATCAATTTTCCTGAAGTCGGCATTATAGGCCGACTATTAAAAATCTTAAAAATTATTGTTCCTAATGTCGGCAGCCATCAAAATAAGCCAAAAAATTATTTTTTATAAAAATTTTCATATCTGAAGCAATATTTAAATAAACTTTTACCTTTTAAACCCACTTTGGTAAAAAAAATAATTTAAATTATTTATATGATTTAATACTTGTTTACGATGACGCTATCACTAACAAATTTTTAAAAAACAGGCTCTATCGCACGTGTTGAGAGATAGTCACAGAACGAGGTAAAAAATAGGTTGAAATACTCATCTCAATCAAATTTAAAAATTACATAAAGAAAAATGAGTGTATTTTAAACTAAATCTGTATCTTACTTATATATAAAATTATCGTTATTCTTATTTATTAAACTTTAAAGTCAAAACTGCCGACTATTGGTGCATGCCGAACTTAGGAAAACTCACCCTACGCAAAGCTTAACTGGGTTAAATTTATGTATGTAATTAAAAAGTATAATCATGCAAAGAAAAACTTTTTGATCACAAACCACAAATAATTGAAGCACGCAAAAAAAATTAAAATGTTGGCGCGTATTGTAAACTTTGATTTCCGCTAAAGAACACAATAAATATTGGCCCACTTTTGACATTTTTATTGCCGCGCTGTTGTATTTAAAGTGGTCACACGGTTGCCCCACCAGAGTTGCATTTGATTGGTTAAAACAAGCACAATATTATCCGCGATTGTCACATGAACCAATTTATTGTGCAATCACACAATTGGGATACAAAAAATTTTGGAAATTGGTGCATTACGGCAATCGTGTGATCCTACCTTAAGTGTTGATGTACATTAATAATTTGTAACATTTCTAACATAAATCTACGCTTATAATTAACTTCTGTGTTTAAAACTGAAACATTTTCAAAGTTTGGAAAGTGATTTAATTTAGAACAATGAGAGGATAATGCTGTCTTTTGTGAATTTATATTATCCCTATGCCTTTGGTCAGACTTATGTCCAGAAATTCTTGTTTTCAGTTTATTTTTAGTCGTACCTATATACACTTTACTACATTTCTCACTATCATTACCACCACAAGGTATCTTATATACTAAATTCGATCTATCCCATTTCTGCATTAAAAAAGGTCAAAAAACTAGATAATTATTATAAATAAAGTGAGCACGAAAAACTTAAGCAAATCAAGAATGGGTTACAATAAATTTAAGAAGAATCAACAAGTTATAAGAATCATCAATAAATTCAAAACTACTAGGGATAAAACTATCAAGATAAAATCAACAATTACTTTCCTTATTAGATGCAGAAACGCAGGGATAATTCCAAAATTTATTGCCAATTCAACAAAAAATTTAACAAGTATTTTTGGTTCAAAGGGGCTACCTGGAATTCAGCAGAATATCAAAAAATATACGGCAGATTTCCAAAACAAAATTTTAAGATTAACGTTGAGAGAAAAACATGAATTACTGAAGCATTTTCAAAGTGAGTTAGCGATAATAAAAATAAATTTGAAATATTATTTTACTTCAGATGAGATGGAAGAATTTTTACAGTTTGAAGACAGATTATCAGCTTCATTTAATAATAAGGTTAAGAATATACATATTAAGAAATTTAATTGTTTGCAAAATTTACAAATTAAGGAGTTTGGAATTAAGTTAAATAGTAAATGGTTTGTAAATAAGACAAATATAGATATTCCTGATAGTGTAAAATGGACATTATCACTAGGACATAAACACGCTTTACCTATTAGGAGGGAGGAATTTCCGACTTTAAGAATTATAACTGAAGGGGAGGATTTTATACAGACTATACAGGATAAAGAAGAACAGGAAATAGCTAGAACAAAACTAACGACAATTATTGATAACCATTTGAATAAAACGAGTTTGACTAATAGGGATAAGTTTATATTAAACAGAGTTGATGAAACGAATAGATTTTTCAAAGTGAATAAAGATTTACTTATTTTAAGGGCTGATAAAGGTAACACCACTGTAGCTTTAAAGAGACAATATTATGACATTAGGATGGAAAATATTGTGAATGATAGGAAATATAAATTGATAATTAAGGATCCTACGAGTAGATTGCTAAAGATAAATAATGTTTTAGTTGAGGAACTTTTTAAAGGTAGGTTTATCACAATTAATGAAAGGAATACACTTAAGACAAATGTTGCAAATGCACCTAGAATATATGGACTTCCGAAAATTCACAAGGATGATTTTCCTTTAAGACCGATTTGTTGTTTTGTAGATTCTCCTAGTTATGGATTGTGTAAATATATAACGAATATTTTGAATAGGATAACTGAAAATTCGAATTATAACGTAAAAAACTCAGTAGAGTTTAAGAACCCAGCAAAAAAATCTATGACAAAAAAGTGATTTTGCAGAGGTTCAACTGGCGACGAAGTGATTAAATTTAGGTGAAAACACTAATGATTTTAACATTAGCGTGTCATTGGAGATCATATGTTTACATGAATATTTTCATGAACTGCACTCCATTCTAATAAGTGCATGGAACTCATGCATATTTGGTGACAATTATCGGATATTTCATGTGTTAATTTGTTTGTTTACATGAATTCTTTAAGATATTTTGCATGATGTTGCATTCATTTTTAAGCACATCATTTATGACAAATTATTTTGTAGTTAAGAAGTCATTTAGAATTAATGCTTTTACATAATTGATTTAGAAGTCTTGTAAATGTAATTCGCTTTGCACTACTTCCAATTTTTTTTGCTGGGAATAGGATTAAAGATCGGAAAACACAGGATGATGAGTTATTGATTTCATTTGATGTAGTATCGTTATTTCCTAGTATAACTGTACAGTTAGCATTGCAAGTTATAGAAGAGAAATGGGATGTTATTGGGAAATACATTAGGATTGAAAAGACTTTATTTTTACGTATTCTTAAATTTTGTATAGAAGATAATAGATACTTTCAATATAATGAAAAGATATTTCAACAGCAAGAGGGACTTCCAATGGGTTCACCAGCTTCTTCTATTGTTGCTGATATAGTGATGGAGAAACTATTGGACAATTGTATTGGTAAATTAAGTGTAAAACCTAGATTAATGATAAAATATGTAGATGATTTATTTTGTGTCATCTCTAAATTTTCTGTTGATGAAATGTTAGATTCTATGAATAGTTTTAATTCTTGCATTAAATTTACTATAGAGAGATAGAGAAGGATTTTAAACTCCCATATTTAGATACACTAGTAATAAGAATAAGTGGAAATTTAATAACAAATTGGTATCAAAAACCAACTGCTTCAGAGAGACTTATTAATTATTTTTCTAGGCATAGTAAGAAAGTTATTATTAATACGGCGAAAAACTTTATAGATAGAGTACTTACGATAAGTCACAGGTATTTTCATAGGAAGAATCGAAAAATTGTTATGAATATTCTTAAGGATAATGATTTTCCTATTAGATTAATTTATAAATTAATTGCTAAATTTGACTATAGAAATGATAATAATTCAAGGAATATTGTTGAGCCAAAAATCTATAAGTCATTGACTTATGTACCGGGAGTATCGGAAAGGATAAGGAAATTTAAAGTTTTTGACACAAATAGATATGGGATGGCCTATAAAACATTTAATACAATAGATAATTTATTTAGTAAGACAAAAGACAGAATGCAGAAATGGGATAGATCGAATTTAGTATATAAGATACCTTGTGGTGGTAATGATAGTGAGAAATGTAGTAAAGTGTATATAGGTACGACTAAAAATAAACTGAAAACAAGAATTTCTGGACATAAGTCTGACCAAAGGCATAGGGATAATATAAATTCACAAAAGACAGCATTATCCTCTCATTGTTCTTAATTAAATCACTTTCCAAACTTTGAAAATGTTTCAGTTTTAAACACAGAAGTTAATTATAAGCGCAGATTTATGTTAGAAATGTTACAAATTATTAATGTACCATCAACACTTAGAATTAACTATAAGGCAGACACTGATAATGTTGCTCAGAGCTACAGACATTTAATACATAAAAAAATAACACATTACATATATGCACATATAATTTCTTATTATATACATATTATTGAACTGTTTGTTAATTTTTAAGTTAGTACTTTTTTACACAATTTTTTCATATGACAAAATGTTGAAATTTATATGTTAAATGTTTTCAAAAGTTTGTTATTTCAAATTTATTTTTTCACACAAAAAAATTTTTACAAAAAAAATAAAAACAAATATTTCCCGACGATGCTACTCAACGGAGTAGCGAAATATTGGAAGAATTAATAAAAATTAAATATATTATTTGAATTAATTAAAATACCTCGAGCTTAAATAATTTTAGTTAATATTTAAATTAAAAAAGGTCAAAAAACTAGATAATTATTATTAAAATGATTTATTGTTATAGTTTCCAAAATAGTGTGACCATATTTAATTATTATACTTAAAAAAAAAAAAATTATTGCACATTTTATGAAGTGGTATTATATAATTTTATACCATTATTTTATTTTTAGTAAAAGTTCTTTGAATTTTGTAAGAAATTTTTTTTTTATAAATAAAAATTTTATAAAAAAAAAACAAATGGTTAACTAGAAGTACGTACTATATAAAACAAGATTTAGTTCAAACACACGAATCATATTGTTAATGTAAGAATTATGAAAAACTAATTAATATAAACAAACATAACTTGAGAAACAAATTAAGGCACGGTTAACAATTGGTCAAAAGACAGTTGGGATTCGGTTTTTACAGTGGCTGTTGCTAAAATTAGTTTAACTGCTTATTTGGCAGTTTGTATTTGAAATAGGACAAGTTGTTTCACGGAGAAAAGAACAATTAAAAAGTAAGAATAATGCAAATAAAATAAATTTTAAATAATACATACTAAGTCATCGTCAATATTAAAGAGCTTTTGTTGCAAAATTTTTGAGCTTATAGATAAAAGAGGAAAGAAGAATAGTAAAGGGTGCAATGCTTTATGAAAATGCAATTCTCTTTTGTTTTCTAATTCAATAATATTGCTTTATGTTTCATTTTTATAACTTGCATTGGTAAAAAAATATCCTCACATAACAATGCGTTTGACGAAAATTTTGTGTGACATATCTCACTCCACTTTTTCCTCTTACCAACATCCTTTGGAACTTTAAAAAAAGTCCCTGTTCCACTTATCCTACTTTTATTGCATATATAACATTTTGCCATGACTTAATAATAGGTTTAAGTTTTATTTTTATCACAAATTTAATTTTTATAAAATATTTTCAATATATCACTTTAAACACTATTGAAATTTAATTAACATTTTGTAGTGATCTGCGATTTGGCAACACTGATGCATTACATCTGTTTGCATAAGTGCAGCAAAATGCGTATATGTATAACAGACAGATGATTTGAAAAGTGCAACCAAATCAAGGAACTCAATTTCCGGCACATTCTGAGTAGAGTAAGTTCTTAAAGAAGAAATAAAAAAAACACGTTTGTAAAAACCCAATAAATAAATATTATATATCTATTATAAAATCAGGTGTGGGGTACACCTTTGGAAAATCAAAAAAAAAGTGTTTTTACTGAAGGATTGGTAACTTATCAACAGATTAAAATGGATTTGCGTCCCAACCGATCGGTGCTCATGATGGCTCTCGCTGACGCTGGCATTGCTTTTCCAGAATCTGCCACTTTAGTTCAGCTTCGTATGTTATATGACGAAGTTTGCAAAAATGAAAAATCTGGAAAAAATTTGAGTAACGCTATTCAAACAAATGAAACACCTGATGCATCAACAGAAAATAAGGAAAAATTTAAAGACGTTAACCCCTTGGCCATGACACCTGCTGATAACAATATGACGGCCATATTGTCTGATGCCGAAGAATCTGATGGTGAAAACTTTGAAGTACGCGCTGCAAAAGATCTGCTGCCCAAATTACTGCTGTCCTTAATGCTAAAGTTCCTGCTGTCAAGATTTACGCCGCCAAAAACCCTGATGATCAAGAACATGCTGCTAGAGTCCCTGTTGCCCAAATTTTTGATACGCCACACGGCAAAAATTCTGCTGCTGCAGGTCCTGTTGGAGTTGGTGCACATGCTGTTAATGTACCATCTGCAGGCGCTTCAGTATTTACTAATGCCTCAAACAACGTCCCCGATGCCACTGTTCATCTTTCAAATACATCTGAAGAAGAAGAATTAAAAAAATTGGGAATTCGTCTAGAAATGCTGAAGTTACAGCAGCAAATACGTTTGTTGGAGGAAGGTGATCATCGTCTCTCCAACGTCCGACGCATTGATCTGGCAGAACTAGATGTGGCCATACCATTATTCAACGGAGACGACCACTACGACATAACAAAGTGGTTTGTAGAATTTGAAGATTATTCAAACATGTGCGGCTATTCTGATAAGAAGAAATGTGTGGCTGTCCGACGTCGGTTAGATGGAACCACAAAAAATATGTCACCAATCTGGGCCTGTTAGATTATGAGAATCTTAAGTTGAAGATGATAAAGACGTTCAAACGATCGGTGTCTCGTCAACAGGTGTATCAACAGCTGCGTTCACGTTCATTGAAACCATACGAATCGTGCTTGAGTTATGTGGTTTCAATGCAATCAATTGCCAGTAAGACAGACATTGATGAACAGGAAATGGTGGATATTATTATCGACGGCATACCAGACAACAGCAATGCAGTAACCTATCTATACGGTGCTAACAATATCGATGAATTAATAAAGCATATGGATAGATATGAACAACGACGTCAACAGCTTCGAGTGGGCTCTGTAAGAACAGTCAACACAAATGATGTAAACAAGCCAAGAAGTGCTGCTGCAATTTCAAACAACACTGCTAAGACAACTGGTGGGGAAATTCGATGCTTCAACTGTTCTCAATTTGGACACTTCCAAAGCTGGTGCCCAAAACCAAACCGGCCCCCCAATTCATGCTTTGTGTGCGCAGAGGTGGGGCACTTCCATCAGGATTGTCCCAGAAAGAAGAGTGCCACTGCTGCTTTAGTTGATGTACAACAGGATGAGTCTCTCGATGCATTCCAAATGGTAAGTGTTGCCTTTATTAAACCTTATAAGCGCACTGAGGTAATGGAATATTTTCTCTCTTTGACACTGGAAGCCCATTAGTTGTGTAAAAGAATCGTTAGTACCTTTTGCAATCGAAGAAGAAAAGAAATTGACGTGTTATCGCGGTGTTGGAAACAAAAACCATTAGTATGGTCGGTCATATCGAATGTGAAATTTTTTTCGGAGGCCAAAAAGTATTACACAATTTTATTATTTTACCAGATGAAGAATCTGTTATGCCTTTTTTGATTGGACGTGATCTTTTACAAAAACTAAATATTCGTTTATGTCAAATAATATTACAATATGATAAAATTGAACTTTTGAAACTGAATTTAAAAAATGAAAATAATAATAATAAATAAATAAAAATATTGCCAGTGCGCTTATGACGTTTAATTTGTACAGAGATTCCCAAACAGTAGTTGAAGTCCCAACCTATGAAAATGAAATCAAATTATTTAGTGAGTTGCCTTTTTATATATGTAATAGCGAAAATGAAATTGTGAAAACTGAAGCATATAACAAATGTGTTCAGAAAACAGTAGAATATTCAAAAGAGAGTGATACGATTGCTTCTGATTTAGAAAGGTCTAACAGCGATTGCGACAATTCTTTAGAAATTGTTGAGGATAATGAAGAATGTGGGGAATTGATGCAAATATTGTGTGCAATTGGGACTGAAGATAAAATCGATGTTGACGGTAAATTAAATTCAACAGAAGCTTTTTCTATTAAATCGGTCATAGGGAAAAATTATTTTAATAATACAGTTAATAGTCCAAAATTAACTGATTATTGTATGAAGATCAGATTGTTAAATTACACTCCAATATATAGTGGACCTCGTCGTCTCTCATATCGTGAAAAGTGTGAAGTAAAGGCTAAACTTGAGGAGCTATTACAAAAGAAGATAATTCGACCAAGTGAGTCTCCCTATGCTTCACCAATCGTATTAGTTAAAAGAAAAGATGGGAATTTGAGAATGTGTATCGATTACCGTTCGTTAAATAAAATTACTTTGAAAGATAATTACCCACTGCCTATTATTGAAGACTGTCTAGACTATTTAGGCAACAAAAATTTTTTTTCGGCACTCGACCTTGAGAACAGTTTCCACCAAGTGCCAATACATGAGGACTCAATTAAATATACAGCTTTTGTTACACCATTGGGGCAATTTGAATACTGTTACATGCCATTTGGCCTCAAAAACGCGGGAGCGGTATTTCAGCGTTTTATCAATATGGTATTAAGAAAATTTATAGATGCAGGAAAAATCGTTGTTTATTTGGACGATATAAGTATAGCTACAGTGACGCTCGAAGAGCATTTACAGATTCTTACTGAAGTTTTATGCACACTAAAGGAGGCCGGTTTGAAGCTGAATTTAAAGAAATGTAAATTCGCATATCGTGAAATGGATTATTTAAGTTATAGGGTAAACGAAGATAGCATACGCCCCAACAACGACCATATTAAAACAATTCAGGAATACCCGATGCCAACCAATCATGAGGAAGTAGAACGATGCTTAGGATTGTTTTCATTTTTTCGTCGGTTTGTTTCAGATTTTTCAAGAATGGCAAGACCCTTAACCAGTTTAAGAAAAAAGAATTTTAATTGGACAAATGAATGTACAGACGCTTTTCAAAATCTAAAATTAAAATTAGTTAACGCTCCAGTTTTAGCGGTATATAATCCCTCTAGTGAAAAAGAGTTGCATACGGATGCCAGTTCAAAAGGTTTTGGCACAGTGCTTTTGCAGAAACAGACAGACAATAAGTTTCACCCAGTGGCTTACTATTCAAAATGCACTTCAACGACAGAATCAAGATATCACAGTTTTGAACTGGAAACTCTCGCTATTATATACGCCTTGAGGCGTTTCCGTGTATATTTAGAAGGAATCCCATTCACAATAGTGACCGACTGTAGTTCGCTTACGCTGACTTTAAGTAGGAAATTGATAAATCCTAGAATAGCCAGATGGGCTTTGGAGTTAGAAAATTTTGATTATCGGATTCTTCATCGTAGGGGAGAATTAATGGCACACGTTGATGCACTTAGTCGCGCACCAGTTATTGCGGTTATCGATAGTAATGATGTTGATTTAAATATACAAATTGCTCAGAATAGAGACGAGTCAATTCTAGCTATTCGAAGTAAGTTAGAAGAGGAAAACCTGGAAGGGTATGTACTAGAAAATGGTTTAGTTTTTCGGTGTGGTGTCCGTGGACGTAGACAGTTATACGTACCTGCCGAATTGGAAGATAGTGTAATGCGACTGATCCATGAAAAATATGGTCATGTAGGAATTGAGAAGTCTATGAATCAGATTCAAAAGTGTTATTGGTTTCCGAACATGAGGGACAAATTAACCAAATTCATAAAAAACTATCTTTAGTGCATTTATTATTCGGCCCCCATAGAAAGAATGAGAGAAATTTATAGAATATTAAGAAAAACCCAATTCCCTTTGATACGTTACATATCGACCATTTTGGTCCCCTCCCATCGATAAAATCTAAGCGAAAGCATGTATTAGTAGTGGTAGATGCATTCACAAAATTTACAAAACTTTTTGCTGTGAATTCGACAGGGTCAAAAGAAGCATGCTGCGTGTTACAGAAATATTTTCAAAACTACAGCCGTCCGAGAAGAATTATAAGTGATCGAGGTACATGCTTCACCTCAAATGAGTTTGAAAAATTTATAACTGAGCGCAATATTATCCATGTAAAAGTGTCAGTGGCATCGCCACAATCAAATGGACAAGTAGAAAGAGTGAATAGAGAATTAAAAACTATTTTAGCTAAATTGACTGAGCCTATTGAACATTCCGATTGGGTTAGCAAGTTGATTCAAGTAGAATTTGCTATTAACAACACAATTCAGTGCACCACAAGACAGACACCGAGCCATATGTTATTCGGAATCGAACAGAGGGGTGAAATAGTGGACGAAATGACTGAACATCTACAAGATGCTTCTGCTGAAATGGTTGATTTAAATTCAGTAAGAGAAAAGGCTTCAGAAGCTATCGGAAAATCTCAATCGTACAATTTAAAGTATTTCAATGATCATCACAAACCTGCCAAGACTTCTAATAAAGGAGACTTGGTAGTTTTGAGAAACGTTGACACAACTACAGGTGTAAATAAAAAACTAATTGCGAAATATCGTGGACCGTATATTATTCAGAAGCAATTGGGTAACGATCGATATTTAATAAAAGATGTAGATAATTGTCAAATCACACAAATGCCGTATAATGGCATAGTTGATTCTAGTCGTTTAAGAAAGTGGTTGGAACTTAAAAATGTAGAAGATAGTTTTGCGGACTCTGAAGGCAACACAAGCGAATATGAAGATTATGAATTTTTAGAGGATGAATTCTTAGTAGATAAATAACAATCGAGGTCGATTGTATTGTCAGGTTGGCCGAGATTGTAGTGATCTGCGATTTGGCAACACTGATGCACTACATCTGTTTGCATAAGTGCAGCAAAATGCGTATATGTATAACAGACAGATGATTTGAAAAGTGCAACCAAATCAAGGAACTCAATTTCCGTCACATTCTAAATTCATTATAAAATAAAATGAATTTAAAAGTTATTACAAGAAAAATTTTCGTGAAAAATTTTAATTAAAGTATATAATGAATGCAACAGGCGTATGAATCACTATTTTTTTATACGTCATTTTCATTTACATATATGTAAATAATTCTACAAAAATATTGACCAATGGCAACGCAGTGCAGTCCATTATTTCATTGTGCGACGTAGACACAGAATTTACTTTTTATGTATATATTTATACATTTTTGAAAACAAATTTTACAACAAACACGTAAAAGCGAGTGCTTAAAAGTATTCGAGACAAAAAATGATTTAGTAAACAGCAAGTGCGCTCGCAAGTATTATGTATTGTTGCATTTCTCTGATACGTACATATGTAGTTATAAGAATGCGTTCATAAAGACGACATTAGCATAAATTCGCATGTTTCAATATTGCCGGTGAATTTCTTAATTACACAAACTACGTCTATAACGGTAAACAAGATTCAAGCTATAACTTCCGTAGTAGTTGTTTTTGTTTGTATAAGCAAAAAGAAAACAAAAACTCATTAACTATTAGCACTTGTTACACTTTCAGAGAAGGGATTTTTAGAATAAATTACCATGGCTTGCCTGCAAATATTAAAAACTTTTAATGTATGTAAATATCGATGGCCTCTTCTAGAAAGGCCCTAACTCATTTTTGCCACGAAATTGAGTTTTTCAGTAAATCTAATACAGCTTTACACAAAAGTTTAATAAAATAGTATTAAAAATATCAGAGTGCAAGCAATTTTATAAAACAGGTTACATTACCTCCACCTGTAAAGTTACCATAATTTGAATTAGGTCCAACCTTTCTACTTGAGACGAACGTTATGTACATACATATGTATGCATGTATGTAGTAAGAAATAGTTTATTTTATTAACGTAAATACAATTTTTCTATGTACATTTAAACAAAATTATTCAGCTGTTAGTCCTTCCAATTTATTAATATCCTTACGTGCCTTACCCAGATTTTGATGCTTTCTAGACCATGATGGTAAGCTTAACAAGCCCCATATTGGAATCACCATCATCAGTAACATGCTGCCACCACAGATGATAATTTTTTGTGCTGTAGACATTGGATAACTAGGTGGTCCACATATAGGTGGAATATTACGTTTTGGAATTTTGTGCATCATATAATAGATATCCTTAAACCACGATTTTTTCTGTATAAGCGACAGCATTGTTTTCTAGGAAATCGATTAAACTGGTTTTGTTGAATTTTTATTTTTATTTGACAAACTGATACTATTTTGTCAAATTTAAATTTCTCAAGGCAGGGTTCAAAATCAAAGCATATTCATAAAGGTATACACTCAAAAAACAAATCAAGTAATCCGTATCAGTGATGGTAGGTATATGGGAATTTTAGTCTTGTGCTAAAATTTTAGCTCGAAAGTGCCAAGATATATTAAAAAGTGTCATAGCAAATATGTACATACATATATGTATACACATGTCTATTTAACAAAATTAAATCCATTTATTCATTTTGTGTTATTTTAATACATTTAATTAAGATGAATTGAATTTACACAAAACAAAATTCAAACTTCAATATTTAAACAAAATATACAGATAAATCTTACTAATATACTAATAATACTAATGTGAATGTTTGTATGTTTGGATATTTGATACTCAATCACGTAAAAACGACTGAAAGGAACTAAATGAAATTCGGCACATAAATAGATAACAACCTAGATTAACACATAGGCTACTATTTATCACGATAACCAGGCGAAGTCGTTGGCAAACTCATCATCACAGCCTAAACGGGTTGTTTGTTTTGTAAAATTTTTATTTTTGTTGCAAGTTTTGACTTTTCTTTTTTATTTTCAAATTCAAATTTTTAAATTCAAATAGGTATAATAAATGTGAATGCTTAGATAAATTTGACAAACATATAAATAACAATCTAGGTTAATACTAAATCTTCCTTTTAGCCCTATAACTACGCAGACGAAGTCGCAGGCACAAGCTAGTTATATATAAATATTATTTATTAAATACATAGTTATGTATTTAATATGTAATGTTTTTTGAGAATGAGAAACAAACGGACAGGCACACGGACATAGCTAGATCGTCATAAAATGAAACTCCGATTCAGAATATATATACTTTATGGGGTCTTAAATGGATATCTCGATGTGTTACAAACGTAATGATAAAATAAATATACCTCCACTATATTTTTGGTGGTGGGTATAAAAAAGATAGTTCAAAATTATCTTTTATGTGCAGTCGTCTGATTAAATCCACCCCGAATATGTAGGATGTCATTTATTTCAAACTTATACTTTCAGAAAGGTGATTTTGTGTCATCGTAACAGTTTTTAGTAGTATTTACAACATGGATAAAAAGCATTAATTTCTTTTTAATTAAAAATATATTACTTCAAAAGTAAGTCAAATTATATTTTTATAATTTTTTGAAAAAGTGCCACTGTACCACTTTTACCAACAGTGATCCGTATACTTAAATCAATCCGTAGCGGTGTCAAAAGTATGGTAATTAAGAATTTTCTTAAACCAATTACAAAATGCTTGATATAAGAACGAATGTGTCAAATACGAATTCCTTGATTTTAGGAATAGTTAAGCCGAAAAAAGTTTCATTTTAAGAATTATTAGCCCGAAACCGTCCGTGACGTAAGTTAATAATGGATCAATTCAAGTACAAATGAGATTTAATAAATCAAAAGATGCGCTTGTTTCAAGAATTCCTAACTTGGTTTGGTCGTTGTATAATACAGTATCTTCAATACTTATGCTTTGACATTTTCTTAGCGATACGTTTAATAAAAACTTAACAAATAAAACTAACGGACAAATGTTGAAAGCTAAGTTAACTCGGAAACTGCTACAGCTTTGTTGTCGTAAGTATTGTTACTTATAGCTAAAGTATGATAAACAAAATGAGAAATTTAAAAACAAACTTGAAATTTTATAGAGTGTGTTTATCTAAGCAAATGTCTAAAAAAATAAGTTTGTTTTTAATTTAAGAGAAATAAAGACTTAATTTAAAAAATTAATTCTTATTTTAATAGTCTTGTACTTAATTTTGTAAAACAATCCCGTGCATATATATTTGGTACATTTATTACTAAAAACCTTTTAGACCTGGGTATCAATTCTCGTTCTATGAAACTATGAAATGAAAAGTTTTTGTGTGTCATATCATATGGTGTCACCATACCCTTTGTTATACAAACATTTTTTCATTTCACAGTTTCACAAAACGAGAATTGAGCCCCTGAATATTATTTTATGCATAAATTTTTAAGAATCATAGATATTGAAATAATTATTTTATATTTATTCCAAATCTTTCTTAAAAAATATTTTCAAACGTCTTTTTTTGTGAACAGGACATCGCACGATTGCGTTATTCGGTAAAATATAATAAAAATTAAAGTAAGTTAAGTTTTTGTTCAATATTTTGTTTTCTAATATGCTTCTTTCAATTTAAAAATATCAATTTACTTCATTGCATAAGAAAGTTAATAAAAAATTATGTTAAAAATTTGATTTAGTTTTAAATTAATGAAAATGGATTAATAAGATATAAAAATTCAACATTTTGGTTGATATTTCAGAAGCAGTATTTGTTTTTTGCTAAGAAAAATGTTACATTACATTTTTGGCATGGTCCTCTTGATCGACTGCAACAATTATTGCGCCATTATTGGACAGTCAGAAAATTCAGGCTGATCGTAGCAATATATTATATCATCTATAGAAAGCTGAAATTTTTCAACATTAACGGGAGCTTCTGAAGATGACACTAATAGAATGTCCTAGTTGCTTGCATTTTGTTTTATGTAAAAATTTTAGATCACTAGGTCGATAAAGTGGAAAAAAGCTTTGATAGGCCATTTCTTAGTATTCATTTTAATTCTGTAATATTTTAGCATTTAGTCGCACAAATCAACCCCACCCATAAAAGCGTTATAGTTGTTAATAACTGCGAGTACGATTTCACCAACACGATCTCTGGCATACATATTTAAGTCAACTTCAATAGCTTTTGTGTCTTTCCGCTTAACAACAGCTACGTGCTCATTTACAAATTGGCAAATAATAAAGGCAGATAAGTTTACAAAAAAAAAAAATAAAAAAAATACAATAAACTTTATTATATATTTTTCTCATCATCTATATATATAAAAATCAATGTGTGTTTGTATGTTTGTTTGTGCTTTATAGACGGCTAAACGGCTGGACCGATTTCCTTGAAATTTTCACAGAATCTTTCTGTATGTCTGGAAGGAACTATAGGCTATACTTTCGTTTGAAATTGTAAGTGGGCGGGGTGCCACGCCCTATTAAAGAATAAGTATTAAATATTATATATCACGAAAGTTAATGCAGGTAGAGTCTTCAAATTAAGTACGGTAAGCTTTGACATCCACACGAACATTTGGGTAAAAAATGGGCGGACTTGGAATAGTAGGCGTGGCCACATGAATTAAATACTAAAATTCGTATATTTTGAAAACGAAATCAATTAGAGTAGTAAAATTTCGCAAGAGCAACTTTGACATCCAAATAAACATTTCTGGAAAAAATGGGTACATTAGCAATAGTGGGCGTGGCACCTGCCATATGAATTAAATACTAAAATTTGTATATCTGGAAAACGATATCGATTAGAGTACTAAAATTTTGCAAGAGGAACTTTGACATCCAAATAAACATTTCTGGAAAAAATGGGTACATTAGCAGTAGTGGGCATGGCACCTGCCATATGAATTAAATACTAAAATTTGTATATCTGGAAAACGATATCGATTAGAGTACCAATATTCTACAAATGCAACTTTGACACCCAAGTGAACATTTTTGGAAAAAATGGGTACATTAGATATAGTGGGCGTGGCACCTGCAATATTAATTAAATACTAAAATTTTTATATCTGGAAAACGATATCGATTAGAGTACTAAAATTTTGCCAGTGCAACTTTGACACCTAAATAAACATTTCTGGAATAAAATTGGTACATTAGAAATAGTGGGCGTGGCAGCTCTCATAGCAATTGAATACTAAAATTCGTATATTCGGGAAGCGATAATAGTTAGAGTACCCAAATTTTTGCACGAAAAGCTTTGACATCTATATGACTATTTTGTTAAGAAACGAATGCTTTAGTGATAGTGGGCGTGGCACTTTTCATATGAATTAAATACAAAAAATCGTATATAAAGGAAGCGATAATAGTTAAAGTACCCAAATTTTTCAAGAGAAAATTTTATGTCTATATGATTATTTGAATAAGAAATGTTTGATTTAGTAATAGTAGGCGTGACACTTGCCAGATCTGTGATCCCCGCAAACGTTTTTAAATTTTATCACCTGTAATTTTTTCGGTATAAGAAATTGTTTGACCTGAAAAAAAATTTGTTACCTAATATTCCAAAAATATAAATTTGTAACCCATTAAATTTTGCAACGCAGGTGAATAATTTTTTTACCTGTGATCGGTCCAAAAAATCATTTTTAAAGATTTATTATCTGTAATTACCAAATCTGTGATTCCCGGAAACGTTTTTACATTTTATTACCTGTAATTTTTTCGGTATAAGAAATTGTTTGACCTGAAATAAAATTTGTTACCCAATATTCCAAAAATATAAATTTGTAACCCATTAAATTTTGCAACGCAGGTGAATAATTTTTTGACCTGTGATCGGTTCAAAAAATCATTTTTAAAGATTTATCTATTTATATAAAAATCAATGTGTGTTTGTATGTTTATATGTTTGTATGTTTGTTTGTGCTTTATAGACGGTTAAAGGGCTAGACCGATTTATATGTCTGGAAGGAACTATAGGCTATACTTTGGTTTGAAATTGTAAGTGGGCGGGGTGCCACGCCCTATTAAAGAATAAGTATTAAATATTATATATCACGAAAGTTAATGTAGCTAGAGTCTTCAAATTAAGTACGGTAAGCTTTGACATACACACGAACATTTGGGTAAAAAATGGGCGTACTTGCAATTGTAGGCGCGGCCACATGAATTAAATACTAAAATTCGTATATTTGGAAAACGATATCGATTAGAGTAGTAAAATTTTGCAAGAGCAACTTTGACACCCAAATTATCAATAGTGGGCATGGCACCTACCATATGAACTAAATACTAAAATTCGATAGATTCGATATCGATTAGAGTACTAAAATTTTGCAAAAGCAACTTTGATATTCAAATAAACATTCATCGAATAAATGGGTGCATTAACAATAGTGGGCGTAGCACCTGCCATATGAGTTAAATACTAAAATTTGGGGTGGCGAAGCACACCGGGTATTAGCTAGTAGTTTATACATAAAAAATAATTTTGAAGTGTCAGACTTCATCTATGAGCAAAGAGAGTCTCTCTATTGCAGCCAGCTTTAAAATAAAGCATGGTTGCAGTGTTGCCAGAATATTCAGGGGTAAAATCTGCAAATCTTAACTATATTTTCATAAAAAATCTGCAGAATCTGCATATTATTTTTAAAAATCTGCATCTTGTTTTCAAAAATCTTCAAACATGTTTTTTATAGTTTATTTTTTTTTTTAATTATATCTTAACAAGTAAATAACAAAACAAATAAATTCAGATTTCAATATTTTTTACTTATAAAGTCTTTTACGTAAATCATACTTATAAATATAACAAAAAGTACAATACAAAGAGATCAAGTTTTAGGTATTTAAATCGATATTTATTATTATGCATAACTATCATTTGACATCATTGTGAGCAATTATGGAGATATCAATGTGTTAAACCAGTAAGAATTGTTAAGTTTTAAATAATCTTTTGTGAACAAAATCCCTACTAAATAATTCATTTTCCAAACGATTTCAAATTTTTGTTTTGCTTAAGTTAACCTGACTGAGTATTCTCTCGACATTTGCAGGGGAATGTGGTAAAACAAACAAATTTAGTTAGCGATGGAACCAAGGCAGTAGAATCACCATCATCCGTGGTTTTATTATTGTCTACATAAAAATAAAAATATTCGTATTATTCTTTTAAAATAATCAGAAATTATTTACCAACCATATTTTTTTTAAACATTTAAGCATAGTTAATAATAATTTATTGCTAAATTTGCCTTTTAAATTATATTGTTTTGTATTAAATTTAAGAATATTAAGAATTGTTGTTTTTTTATTTTTTTTTTGTTTTCAATTATGAATGGTTGCTTTTTTTTTGTTTGACCACGAAAGGAAAAAATCAAAAAAAAAAAAAAAATCATCACCAGGGATGGCCACCAGGGAAAATATATTTAAAATTAAAGAAATTGCGAAATATTTATTGCTTTTAAAAAATTTGCATTTTGCTGACTAAAATCTTCACATCTGCATTTGGACATTTTGAGGGCATAAAATCTGCAAAATGCAGATATATCTGCACTTCTGGCAACAGTGCATGGATGTTCAAAAATGTTTTGCAGCCGTATTAGTGTTCTTCAAAAGAAGAACAGTGACACGAAAAAGTAAGCCGACAGATTATTATTAAAATTTTCTCACAAAAAGTTTTTTTGTTTGAAAAAAATTTTATTAAAAATTCAAATACAAGAAATTGTTTTAAGCGTTAAAATGAAAAATACTGTAGTAAAAACTAAATTAAATGTTTATTTTAGCATTTTTATCACTTTTTTAAAAATTTTACTTGTTATATCAATCACTTGTTTGCTTATGTGACGTCACGCACGAGATAGCATAATTAAAACAAACATGCGCAATGCGTAACTTTGTTCTTATCATTCGTGGATGTGCCGTACATGCGCAGAAGGAAAACATTTTTTAGAGTCTGAATGCGTAATCTTATTGTTAAAATTCACAAAAAAAAACTTATTCAGGCAATAAATTTCTTTGAGGTTAATTTTTTACATACAACCACGCATACAAGTATGCAGTAAAAATGATTAAATTTGCATAGAAGATGCCATAACCCCTTACATATAAATATATATACAAATTTTATTTCTTTATAATAAACACGAAATACAGACAATAAAACGTTTAAATATTTTTTTTATATATATTTTATACATGTATTTTTTTGTTGTTAATATGTTTATAAATACATACTTACACCTCTAGTTCATTGGTGATTTTCACTGAGAAACGAAAATTAAAATGAATTGAAAAAAAAAACTCATTGCATATAAACCGTTAATTAAATAATGATTTACTGAAAAATGAAGACATTAGTTTTGGAAAACCTAATGTTTTGACTGCATTGGTTTTGCATATTCATAATAATTAAATAATAAAAAACAGTAGCCAGCCGGTGGCCAATGAATATGGTGAGTGAACCGTCAGACAGATTATAACTTTCAATTACCACATAAAGATGTAACAAAGTTTTTCTTATTTTTTATTATTTTCTATGAAAAACCACCGACAGTAAAAAAACAACTTTTTAACAGACATGCAACAAACAATAATAAATAATCGAAACAACAAAAAAACTTAAACTCTTACTACAATCAAAATTAATGGATGGTCGTAAAGTGCGTTTTTTAATTTTAAATGCTTAAAATATTTTTTAGCCCACGCAGGACTTGGATTATAGTAAATACATGCGTGTGGATTAATTTAGCGAGGAACAGTTGGAAATTGAAGATATTTATTGCATAAACCCAAGATTCCCATAAATTTACTTGGCGTCATATGATGAAAGTTATGTCACCCTTTGTAAGTTTTAATGAAGAAATAAACAAAAATTTCAATTAAGAGATATTTGGTTTGATGGTCGGATTTCTTTTTAAATAATCGGGTTTTTAGATAAATGTTTAATGTACATATACATATGTACACTAAGTGCGGTAATCATAAAAAATATTGTAGGTTTATTAAAGGCTTATATTTGACAGATGTTGTACAGAAATTTGTTAAATAAGCCATCAGTAAACCTTTAATATTTTTTGTGAATACGGCAGTAAAAATATAAGACACACATACATACATACTAATTAAAGTTTATGAACTGGCTTAGAAACTACATTTTCATTGGTTACGTGGGTATATATTTTCTGCTGTTCCCAACAAACACAACAATTAAAAAATACATGCAGTTTGTTTTTGTATATATCGTCACCTCAAATGCAAATCAACGTATCAACGAAAAATTCAAAATTTTGCAAAAGCTAATATTTGAACGTTTTTGGCAGATGTCTTCGTACCAAAAGAAACTTTATGCAATTCATCTGCTACACTGTTATAATGTCTCCCATTATTCCCTCAACACGAGTTAATGTAATATAAATATATAAATATATATACTTAAATAAATATACACATTTACCTACTTTATTTTAAACCAATTCCAAGAATTGTTTATGCATTTATTTAGTTCATCCACACTAAATGCAACTCCAAACACAGACAAATTTATTAGGAATTGTTTTGCAATAAAGCAGGAATTATTTTTTAACAATTAATATTATTAATAAATTTATTTAGTTCATTCACATTTTAATTTACCTAAAAACAATTCCAAGAACTGTTTATGCATTTATTTAGTTCATCCACACTAAATAAATGCAACTCCAAAAACAGACAAATTTATTAGGAATTGTTTTGCATTAAAACATTCATTAACTTTTCTTTATTAATTTCTCGGAATTGTTTTTCAACAATTAATATTATTAATAATCGATATTTTAATTATAAGAAAAAATTGTAAAACTAAGTATAAAAAGAAGTATCAGAAGAAAAATAAAGTGAGTTGGATTTTGATTTCAAGAAAGTGAAGGTGGTTGTGTTTTTTTTAAGACTTATATTTTTAAGTTTGTTTTTGGCGCAGTCGGTAGGATACCGCAAGTCCTACCCAACATAGAAGTAGTAGAACGTGAATTTTTATTCTTAGTGCGGTCCTTTCAAAAAACAAACAAAAGGATAAAATAACATCCTTAAACACTCCTTTAAAAGATTAAAGGATAAAAACTTTTTTTCCGAAATTTTTTTATAAAAATTTTTAAAATAATCCTTTATAAGATTAAAGGATATAAAAACTTTTTTTCGAAATTTTTTTATAAAAATTTTAAAACACTCCTTTATAAGATTAAAGGATATAAAAACTTTTTTTTTTTCGAAATTTTTTTTATAAAAATTTTAAAACACTCCTTTATAAGATTAAAGGATATAAAAACTTTTTTCGAAATTTTTTTATAAAAATTTTAAAATAAAAAAAGGAAAAGAGACCCTTTTTTCAACAACCAAACGAAGAAACAGAACCAACCCCATCAACAAAAACTGAATCAACAAACCCATCAAACAACATTGAACCAACAACCAACCAAACGAAGAAACCAAAACTAAATCAACAACCAGAACCAACCCCATCAACAAAAACTGAATCAACAAACCCATCAAACAACATTGAACCAACAACCAACCAAACGAAGAAACCAAAACTAAACCAACAACCAGAACCAACCCCATCAACAAAAACTGAACCAACAAACCCATCAAACAACATTGAACCAACAACCAACCAAACGAAGAAACCAAAACTAAATCAACAACCAGAACCAACCCCATCAACAAAAACTGGATCAACAAACCCATCAAACAACATTGAACCAACCAAGCGAAGAATCCAGAATCAACAATAAACCCATCAACGAATTCCCTAAGGTAATTTAAGTAATATTTAAAGTATAAGTAAGTTTTTTATTATCTAAAAAAGTGAATTTCAAGAAAAAAAAGAAGCTTTATATTTTCCCTTCTCAAAGTGATCAAAGTTTGTTTAATGAGTGATACTGATTCATTGTCTGATTATCCTTCAGATATAGATTTTATCGAAGACAATATAGATACTTACCCAGACTATAATTTGGACTCAGGGATCGAATCGAACGACGGGTATCTAACGGACATTAACATAGAGCAAGATAGGAATAGAAGAGTTACTAGAAATACACGCCATTTCAGAAAAAGACTAAGATATATTTACAGAGGAATATTAGAAGGATAAAACATAGTTGACAAGATGACCGAACAAGCCCAACCACTCTCTATTAGTATTAACCCTTTAAAATATTTAAATCAACTCCCAGAATTTAACGGCGATTACCGCGATCTACAGACTTTCGTCAATTTAATAGATAGGGTTCACCCTCTATTAACAGCGTACGACCTACCATCACAACTATTATTTTCTGACATTATTAAGGGTAGACTTACTGGGAAGGCAAGAGAGGTTATGGAAATTAACTGCCAGGCTCGATCATGGACAGACATAAAGAACGTATTAAATAATAATTTCGGTGATAGATGCAGTTTAGAGGAACTTTTTGACAGGCTTAAAAGTACAACTTTCAAAACGAATAGTGTAGAATTTTATAATGAAATTAAACAGAGACTCAGAAATCTCAACAACAAAACCATTGTGTCAATTGGTTCTGGCCCAGCAGCCAACGAATGTGCCAAGAACAATATGAAGACGGCCCTAAATATATTTAAGGAAAAAGTACCGGAACCCATGCGAACTATTCTAATATGCAGAAATCCTGACAGCCTAGAAACAGCAATGGAAATCCTATTCCAGTCCGGCTATGCATATGTGACTTCACCAAACACGACATTTTCCAATCATAGACGACCGCCAAACCAAGAATACAAAAATCTACGGACTCAGAAGCATAACAACAGATCTTATAATAACCAAAATTAAGCAAGAACAAATAATCGCGATACACAAAGGAACCTCTCGTACCAACAACCTAATTTCCACAACCACCATCGGAATAATCCAAATAACCCCCATAATTGGCGGGGAAATCACGAAAATTCTGGCCACAATGGTCAACCGTTCCAAAGACAGAACAATTGGAATCCATTCCGACAACGGGAAATACCACATACAAATAATTTTCCAAGACCAGAACCTATGGACGTTAATAAGTTCGAAAGACAGACTAAACCAACTGAGGACGAAAATTTTCATTGTTCAGCCTCAGGGAACTTCCATATATGAAAGTTAAAACAAAATTAGGACACCTAAAGTTAATCATAGATACGGGCGCAACTAATTCCATTTTGAACCCAAATATATGTCATCCTAGATGGATACAGAAAATCGAACCAACTACCATTAAAACTTTACAACACAGGATAACCCTTTACGAAAAAGCCATAATCCCTACATTTGAAGAATTCGGCACAAACCTAGAAAGAATAGAATTTTACATAATAAAATTTCATGAATTTTATGACGGTCTTATCGGTAATGATTTACTTAGGGCAATGAAGGCAAGAATCTGCTTCGAAACCAATACAATTAGATTAGGAGAAAATGAAATTCCCCTTTATATTAAAAGTGATGAAGAAAAACTAGACGACGAAAATAACTATATCAAAGGATTACACAAGAATGGAATAATGAACACAGAAATTAATAGTATGGAGTTTAACTTTGTATCAAATTCTAAACCAATAAATGATCAGATTAGAACAGAACATTTGAATTCTGAAGAAAGATCACAATTACTACGCGTAATAAACGAATACCGTGACATCTTTTACCACGAAAATGAAAAACTTTCATTCACCTCTGCTATAAAGCATAGAATACGAACAACCAATAATGCACCTATATTCTCAAAATCGTATAGATACCCATACGTTCATAAAAAGGAAGTAGAAGACCAAATTAGAGACATGTTGGAAAATAAAATAATTAGAAATAGTAGTTCACCATATTCAGCCCCGATTTGGATAGTACCAAAGAAGGCAGACGCTAGCGGAAAACAAAAATGGAGACTAGTTGTTGACTATCGTAAACTAAATGAAGCTACGATCGACGACAAATTTCCTATTCCCAATATAGACGAGATACTGGAAAAATTGGGAAGGAGCCAATATTTTACTACTCTTGATCTAGCGAAGGGTTTCCACCAAATCGAAATAGAAAAAGAGGATATTCACAAAACTGCATTCAGTGTCGAAGGAGGACACTATGAGTTTTTGCGTATGCCATTCGGACTGAAGACAGCCCCGGCAACATTTCAGAGACTTATGAATAATATACTACATGATTTCATTAACAAGATTTGCTTAGTGTACTTAGACGACATAATTATATTTTCGACATCCTTACAGGAGCACATAAATTCACTTGCACTCATATTTGAAAGACTGCGAGAAGCAAACCTAAAGATTCAATTAGACAAATCAGAATTTTTAAAAAAAGAAACTGAATTTCTTGGACACATAGTTACTACGGAGGGAGTTAAGCCTAATCCTAAAAAGATAGAATGCGTCGTTAATTTTCCAATACCCAAAACTACAAAACAAATTAAACAATTCCTAGGATTAACCGGCTATTATAGGAAATTTATTAAGGACTATTCATTGATAGCTAAACCCATGACTAAATACTTAAAGAAGGATTGCAAGCTGAACATAGATGACCCAGAATACCAAAAGAGCTTTAATACTCTTAAGACATTATTAACACACGATCCAATATTAACATATCCAGATTTTACAAAGACATTTACACTAACAACTGATGCCAGCAACTATGCCTTGGGAGCAGTACTTTCCCAAAATAATCACCCAATATGTTATGCCAGTCGTACCCTCAACTCACATGAAATAAACTACAGCACAATAGAAAAAGAGTTATTGGCAATAATATGGGTCACAAAATATTTTAGGCCTTATCTTTTTGGTCGTAAGTTCACAATAGAAACTGATCACAAGCCTTTAACATGGCTTTTCTCTATTAAAGAACCTAACTCAAAACTTGTAAGGTGGAGGCTAAAACTATCGGAGTTTGATTACGAAATAAAGTACAAGAAGGGAACTAAGAACACTAATGCTGACGCCTTGTCCAGGATCGAGACCGAACCTGTTACTGTAAATATATTAGAATCCGACAGTAGAATAATAAAGACAAAATCACCAATAAATATGTTCAAAAACCAGGTCATCATAATAAAAACCACCTCCGGATCGCTAAAGATAAAAAATAAATGTATTTTTGGTAATAAAAGAAAAATTGTTTACATGAAAGAAATGGACAGGGAAACTGCTATCACTCTACTTAAAAATCAATTTAACCCCACACAGCTAAACGCTATTTTAATGGAAGAAGAATTTTATACAACTTTTAGTAATACTTATGAAGAATTGTTTGCTGACAACGAAAAATTTAGGATAATAAGATGTACACTCCAAACAGTAGATGTAGAGGATGAAAACCGGTTAGCCGAAATTATAAAAAGCGAACACCTTGATAAAAACCATCGCGGAATAGACGCAGTATATAGAGAGTTAGTCACACGCATATACAATCCAAAGCTCAAACTTAGGATAACGCAATTTATAAACAACTGCGAAGTTTGCAACCTTGAGAAGTACGACAGAAAACCTCCAAAGATACCTTATAAAATCACAGAGACTCCAAATAAACCACTCGAAGTACTACACATAGACGTCTTTTATACTCTTAATAAAAACTTGTTTATGACAGCAATTGATAAATTTTCAAAATTCGCTTTAGCATTTCATATAAATGGAAGAAGTTGGACAGAGTTCAAAACAAAACTATTACAGATAATTAATACGTATGGAAAAATAAATAAAATCATTGTAGACAACGAACTGGGATTCAAAGCCATACCGATGCAAGAGTTCTTAAAAAAGGAAAATATTGACATTCATTATACTTCGAATAGTAACCATACGTCTAATGCGGACATTGAAAGACTACATAATACTATTAACGAACACATAAGGCTACTAAGACATGATAGGGAAAACCAGGGCGAAACTATTGAAGACAAGATGATGAGAATAATAGGCTTTTATAATAATACGGTACATAGCACTACAGGTATTAAACCAATTGACTTTGTAAACGGCAAAGTACACGAAGACAGATACAAGGAAATTCATGACTTAATAGAATTGAAAAAGGGAAAATATATACGGAAATTAAACGAAAATAGAAAAGATATAGAACTGGAAAATGGGACAAATTTTATTAAGGAAATAAGAGGTGGTAAAAACCACAATAAATATAGGAAAATTAATGCAGTTAAAATAGACGACGACCATTTGCAGACAGTTAGGACTGGACACAAATATTATAAGACACATGTGAAACCTAAAAGGAAATACCAAGACAGAGACAACCCAACTGTAGTATCTACAAAATAATATCTTTTTCGGAAGACGATTTTGACTTTGGTATATACTCTCATTATGGCTACTAGTGCACAATACATGGATGTCCAGGATCTAACGAACAATAATGGATATATTCCAATAAAACTGGACGAAATCAGGCCTATAGAAAATTACTCCAAGATAATACACATTGTTAATACGACCATGTACAAGGAAACCCTCGAAATAATTTCAGACAATGTAGCAACATTAAAACAAACCACCAGCGACACAACGACACTATTAGACACAGTTGAAAAGAATTTTGCGATACTCAGAGCAAAAGTGGATAATTTATACCCACAATTCAGGCAAAAACGAGGACACATTAATAACACATTAATAATTCTTTGGGATCACTCTATGAAGACAACGGACTGTTGACAAATACAGTACATAACCTTACCCAGGTCAACACTCTCTTGACAATACAGATAAATAACATAACTAAACATATTAACACACAACAAAAACGAGTAGAAAGATATTTAAATCAGTTCAAAAACACTTTCCAGAATAAAATAGCGACATTAGAAGACGAAGTTACATTCATGCAACATATTTATCAGATTGATAATGATATAATGCTCTTACGTAACCACATTGACGACATAGGACAAGTAATCTTCTCCAGTAAATTAGGAATCATTCCAACAGATATTTTAACCCCAAAGGAAATGGATCTAATAACAGACTTTAACAGTTACATGAACATAAAAACCTCTGTAGCATTGCATGACGAAACTATACTATTAATATTCAAGATACCCTCGTATTCCAAAAACACTCTTAGCAAAATCACCTTCGAACCAATCCCAGATATTAAGAACATGACATTAGCATTAAACTCACACACAATATTCACCGATCACAACGGGAAAATGTATAAACCATTTCTCCAAGACAATTTAGAGAAGAACCTAATTGAAATTAAAAGTGATTGTATGCAAAATATTTTAGAATATAAAGATGCAAATTGCCCTATGAAAAATTCAGAAACAGAAGAAATAGTAGAAATATTTCCTGGATTACTCATATTAAAAAATTATTACCAAAATTTTAAACACAACTGCAATAAAGCGGAAATTAATATTAAAGGAACTTTTCTTATAAAATTTGAAAATTGTAAAATTATGACAAAAAACAGAAATTTTACAAATGTTAATTTAAAAATTAAAGACAAAATAATACTACCAAATATTGTAACAAAAATCAAAAGCAATGAAAATATTAGTCTAAGCGATCTAAAACTAGAAACTTTATACCTTAAACAAATAAAATATGAAGAAAACTTAAATAACATATTATACCACGATAAAGAAACAAAAACTATTAGCATTAGTATCAATATTGTAATTATTTTATGCGTAATAATTTTTGGAATTGTGTATAGTATAAGATCAAAACAGATTTTTCATGTTTCGTCGGAGCCTCAAACAAACGGTGGGGGTGTTATAATGTCTCCCATTATTCCCTCAACACGAGTTAATGTAATATAAATATATATACATATATACTTAAATAAATATACACATTTACCTACTTTATTTTAAACCAATTCCAAGAAGTGTTTATGCATTTATTTAGTTCATCCACACTAAATGCAACTCCAAACACAGACAAATTTATTAGGAATTGTTTTGCAATAAAGCAGGAATTATTTTTTAACAATTAATATTATTAATAAATTTATTTAGTTCATTCACATTTTAATTTACCTAAAAACAATTCCAAGAACTGTTTATGCATTTATTTAGTTCATGCACACTAAATAAATGCAACTCCAAAAACAGACAAATTTATTAGGAATTGTTTTGCATTAAAACATTCATTAACTTTTCTTTATTAATTTCTCGGAATTGTTTTTCAACAATTAATATTATTAATAATCGATATTTTAATTATAAGAAAAAATTGTAAAACTAAGTATAAAAAGAAGTATCAGAAGAAAAATAAAGTGAGTTGGATTTTGATTTCAAGAAAGTGAAGGTGGTTGTGTTTTTTTTAAGACTTATATTTTTAAGTTTGTTTTTCTACACCTTAAATTATTGCTTCCAGCAGACTCCCATTTTTTTTTTTTTTGATGTATGAGTAAGCATATGTATGTATACCTTTTGAAATAAATTTGTATATGTATGTTTTAATTTTTTTTTATTTTATTTAATTACTTAAAGGTAATTTACATTAAAACAATTATTGTTGTTTAGTAACTTATAGATAAATAAGATAGTTCATCAACTTTATATAAAATTATATCAAAAAATATTTTTCAATATCCTTTATGATAAAATTTGGAATGGTTATTGGAATTAAATAAATAAAGAAATTAAAGATCTTTTCTGTAAAAATGAAACAACAACCTAAAGGCAAACCAAAATCTACAACAATTATAATATCTTTAATAATATGTTATAACATTTTTCCAGTACTGCCTATACTGCATCAGAATAGCAAACATGCTTGACCATGAAGCAAACAGGTTTGACCAAGTTGAATTAAGCAAATCTAATGATACTATTTATTGTGTGCTGATTATTTTTATTGATACTTTCAACATACTTTCATTGACGATACGTATTTTTGTTTCAGAAAATTACAAATCAAAACAACGTAACAAACATAAGTATGTAAGTAAAAGAATAACAATTAAATATTTTTTCTTCAAAAATAGATAAATTATTGCCTTTTTAGCTGATATATTTTAAAAATTATATTTCAAATACATTTCATTTAAGAATATCTTTGGTTTCTCCTGTAAACTTATGAAAAGTGATGTTACATTGTATTGCATTTTAGATGACGATATGCATTATGTCTGCATATGTCACACAATTTTTTTCCTTAATTTTTAAGAATTTTCAAAATAAAAGCTGATAAATTGATTAAAAAAAAAACAAAACGACGCACAGACGAGTATTTCGCCTGAAAGCTGGCCAAAAAGGCAAAACTAAATTTTAAGAAATCTTAAGAACTACGTACGCAGCTCGACAGACAACAATATTTTCATTATATTGTTAATTTTTAAGAGTTTTAGTTGCGATTTGTAGCTGTGAGACCCTGCTAAAGTCAGGAAAGTGAAGAAATTTATATGAGATTTAAATGTTTTTTTCGGTTTCTGGATGTTTATATGATATTTTTTTGCGCCTAACGAATAAAGGTTTAACAATGATTTTTTTTCGCTGAAAGGTTTCATCAAAAGTTATATAAAAAAGAATAAAAATTTTCAATATGTTCAAACAATTCGTTCAAAAGCTAAAAAAATTATACACTTTTTTTGCAAAAAAAGAAAACGAAGAGGTTTTTAAAAGTGAGGCTAGCATCTCTACGAATTATGTTTGATACCGCACAAGGCATATTAATTCATCAGGTAATTGCAGTTCGGAGAGAATTTTTTTGTTTAATTTTTTATGTATGAAGTTTGACATATGAAACTAATTAGAAAATTATTTTTTATCCATCGACTTTGACAGCTGAAATTTAAAATAAGTGAAGAAAAAAATAATCAGCTGACGAAACAAGACTACCTGATGAATAAATGTGCCTTGGATACCGCAATAAAATTTGGAATCTCTAATAATAACAAAAAAGTGTGCGCAAGTTTGCGTTATTATTTTTGGCGATTTTTTTTAAATTTTCACATTTCTTCTATTTTTGCTCATCAGGCACTTTTTCTTATATATTTATATCGTCATAAACTTCTATGTATTTTTTGGATTATTGATTTCAACTGTTATTCACATCACTTTTAACACCTCACAATGTTAATACCTGCCTATAAATAATTATAAATTTAAAAAATTCTTTATTATCGATAACAGTTATAAGGGAATGTCCCACACGTCCCAATAAAAGATTTTTTTATATACCTGTGCCCATGTTCTGTAACTCTCGCTACGAGAAACTTTTCACTTGAAACATGTAAATTGGTATTGAAATACAACAAATCGAAACAAACAGCTGTTTTTTCTCACTGTACTGTTTCTGTAACTATTCATGCGAGAAATACCTGTCACGTAAGAAAAATACTCGTAAGCCATAAAAAAAGTGTTTCTGTAAAGTTTTCAGGCGAGAACTTCTCACTTTGAACTGTCAAAATAAGTCACAAACAAAAAGACCGCGAGATTGCAAAAACTTTGAGCCAAAAAATATAAAAAGTCAAAAATCAGTGACAAAAACATGGAATATGTAAAGTTTAAATGTTTTTTTTTTATTATTAATGCATACATATGTATGTATTAATATTATAAATTTGTTAACGTTAAGAAAAATATGCGGGTTTCAAAGCAACAAAAAGGAAAATTAGATATCGAGTTTAAACTATCGAACCTTCTATAAAATATTTTGTAATTGAAAAAATGTTTTTTTTGTGCTTTAAACTTTTATGTATGTAAAAGAAAGAAATTAGGAAATGAAAAATTAATTACTTTAAATTTGAGGTTATAAATTTTCTTACTACGGGAAATAATTTATGGTAACTATCTTTGTTTAATTTACAAAAGTTTTTATATTTCTAAAAAAGATAGATTTTATTTTATATTGATTATATTTTTACAATCATCAAAGTCATTTAAAGTTTAAAAAAACTAACTAACTAAATAAAATTGCTAAATTCTTTTCATTTATTTTTTTTTTTATTTCAATTTCGAAATAATTTTTATAATTTTTTTATTCCTTTTTTATTTCGACCTTAAATATTTACAAAAAGTGTTTATTGTTGAACCAAATTGTTTAATTTGTATGTCGTGTGTCCTAAACAAAAATCCTAAATACACCATCATCATTATTATGTTTATCATCAAAAGGAAACAATGTTACCAATGTCTTAGAAAGTGAAGGCAAATTTGTATTCCTTACACCTTTTCTCATAAAAGGTGCCTTCAAGCAGAACCATTGCTGATGATCTGCTTAAGCGATATAGTTCCTTAAATCAATTCTCCGGCATTTCAAAAGAGTCTGTTGAATCGCACAACCTTTTGCGATGAATCCGCAACATATTCCTTTCATCATCCCCAACCGCTCTAACTAAAGCTGCATTGTACATTTTATTTCTTTCTTCTGCACTTATTTTTTTAAACACTTTTATTTTCTAAATTTTATATGTATTATTATTTCCGCACTTCAAAAGTTTATTTTTTTTTTTCTTCTTCTTCTTCTTCTTCTTATAATTAAGTATAATTTTTGATAGCTCTAACGTAACAACGTAATCATAAATGGTATTTTTCGCCATGAGTTACAGATACACTTTTTTCTCACACATCGAGAAACGGTGGGATATTTTGTTTCAAGACTTTTCGATGCGAGAAGTTCTCACTAAAGTTACAGAACATGGGTACTGCTCTACAAAACATAATATGTTAAAAAAAAAATAAATAAATATACATACGTACCTAATAAGAATAATTATTAAAAGCATTAATCACAAAAATAAGTTTACAAAAAATAAATACAGGTACATAAAAAATACATGGGCACCCAGGTATCAGGCTACCATCCAATTGTCAGAAGAAGGTGCCGAGGCCAGAAATAAGCACTTACGATTATATCGTACGAATTATTCGAGGAAGTTCAGCAGAAGCGACACAAATCGAGATGTCTTGAATAGGGTATTTCTGAGCAGTGACCCTTTTAAAAGCTGCAGTTCGCAAAGAGAACGGATTATTAAAAAAGCTTTTTCATCAGAAACCATCACACTTCTTCTTCCTGACACCGATGATGCAGCTAATAAGGATATACATACGGCATAATTATTATTAAGTAATTTAAATTAAGTCAATTAAAACGAGCTAATTTACAGTTTCCAGGTATTAAGAATGCTTTTGTTAAAAACCATAAAAGTAGACCCATAGCTGACTCTTTCTTTTTTGCCAATTTTTCTTAAAAAAGTTTGTCATTTCACTATAAAGAGACTAACAAATGAACAACGCTCGGATATGATTAAATTCAAATGTCAATATGCGTGCTGTGTGATACATTTTTTTTGCGAATAGTTATTTTTTTTTTAACTCCATCAATTTGGGTATTCTATAAAAGGCAGAGCTGTGTCAAATCGGTATCACTTTCATTGATCGCTTATTATCGTTCGATTTGACAGTTCACCCTTGAACGACAATACGGCAACATGTAATTTTTAAACGATATATTCAAGTAAAAAAATCGGTTGTAAATATTTTTATTTAAACTTGAGTATGTTATTTATTTTTATAGCATTTATTAGCTAAAAAAATGGCATTTAAATCATTTATAAACAATTGTTGTTGTTGTTTTTTTTTTTTTTTTTTTTACTAGAATATTATATTTTAGCTTAATACACTAAGGATCATTATTATCACTTGGCATTTGTGATGATAGGACTTTGTCGAAGGCATAAACAGTTTGTGATTATTACAAATTAACTGTAACGCACCTCTTATCAATACATAAATATGTAACTGAAACAAAAGAACATAACTATGGTGTAATAAGTGTACTCATTTTACTTGTTATACCCTTCATCTGTGGCACCAAAGGTATGTAAATATAGCCTTTTCATTTCAATTGTAATTTCTCCCATATTCATTTTCGACTCCATAAAGTATATATTTTCTGAAAACTTATGACGCGAGTTGATTGCCCAATATCATTCTGTCCGTATGCTAGTTGAAATCAAACCACGTACATATCTGTATGTGGTATTAATTAATCTTTTGGAAATATTAGCGAATGAATCGAATGAAAAATAGACATGGTTTCTGTTTTCATGGTTTTTTTTTACACTTCGCTTTACACTTTTTCTGTTCTTTCTGTTACGTTTTATTTTTATATTCTCATCAACTGGATTGTGCTTTTTGACTGATAAAACAAAATATTAAACACTTTTTTCGACATTCAAAATAAAGAATATTAAAAATATAAATTTAATAGTCTACAATACAAATTAGAAATTAGACGTCAAAAAAAACCATCGCATAAATTTGAGTAGTTTTTGGTAACAACTTCAAAAGGGAATTAAGAAAATTGGAAGTCATAAAATTCATCATGTAAATTGGGTGTTAGAGTTTTTTTTTATTTTATATATTATTTAAATTTTTATTGTTTTATTTTTAATTTTTCTTTTAATTTATTTTTTTTTTAACACACAAGTAAACTAAATTTATAATATTACAATGGGATGTTTTTATATATGTGTGTTTTTTTTATGTATGTACGTATTTCATATGAGATAAATGGTGATATAAACAATTGTTGTTGCATGACTACACGTTGTGAAGGGTATATAAAATTCGGCATGGCTGAATATAGCACGCTTGTTTGTTTTTATTTCTTTTTTGTTTTTGGTTTCTCAATAAAAACTTGCTCGTACTTGCCGAGTACAGGCAAGTGTGTACTTAAATATGAGCAAGTTTCTTCCTCTTAACCCGACCTTACCCCTTTTGACTAAAAACACAAGACTTGCGCAAGTCTCTTGCGCAAGTGACTTGCCTAGTCAGAAAGGGGTCATGCATTTGTTCAAGGCTTATATTCATACAGGTATGTACTAATATGCAACGGCGAATTGATACAACAAAGAAACTTTTTAGGCAATATTTGCTGTGAAAGCCGATTCGTATATCAAGGTTGGAAAAGTTGTTCTGATGTGTTTAATTTAAGAAAATTTGATTAAAATTTGTATTTGTAAAATACATTATAAATTGTGCAATAGCAACAAATATAAATAAATGTGGTATATTAATTATCAAAAAGTACACTTGAGTAAATTGTTTAATACCGAAACGAGAATCTTATTTTCCATTCTTGCAAAAATAAATTAAATCAAGGCGAGTTCAACAAGTTTTGACGGGATGTTTCTCAATCAGCTGACTTGGTAATTTTACCAGTATGAATTCGCCTTGGCATTTGTTTATACATAATACCAATTCACAACTTCGAAAATTTTTTATTCGTGATAACCGTAATTATTTGTCTATAGGTCTATTCGAAAGAATTTTTGGATAAATTAGCCACTAATCGGCAAAGTTAGAGACACGATAGTGGTCCTTTGTCCCTTTCAACCCCCATAGTATTGATATCAAATGAAAGGGCTTTACTTACCAGTAGAATATGGTAAATTATGCAAGAGTGTAAAATCTAAGATGGCATTTGAAACAAAATGGCGAATTTTGTTATAACCCCAACAATTTGGGTATCAAATAAAAAGGTTTGACTAGTATAATACAGATAACTATGTACAAATTCACAATCATAGATGGCGTTAGAAATAATAAAGCAAAATTTCGTGCAACAGTAAATATAAAATCTAGGCTACGCTGTGATGACGTCATTATACCTATGTTAATGGTGGTGTAGGTTAGTACGAGATTTGGAACGGTGGAATATAGCACTTTTGCTTTCTAAGTATCTCTAAAAAAATAATTATAAGTGAATATATTGTTCATGACACGTTTACGTTTTTATTAACGTATGCTTGACGCACAGGTTTAGGATGGTTTATTAAAAGTAGTCGGCATTAGACCTGGTGCTGCCATATTATACAAGTTGTTAAATAAAAGTTGTTAAGGATCACTTTGGCCAAACTGTTTTATGCAGCTAATGAGTATTACCTTATTTTTTTTAACACATTTTGATATTAGAATTTTAAGTGAAATATTAAGTCATAGTTATTAAGCTGATTCAGTTCCTGAACTTTTTTTAAACTGCAGCTGTTGCTCAGCATAGACAAGAAAGAATTTTTTTCTTTTCTCGCTTTTATTAAATGTAAATTTTTGCATCAAATTATAAAAAAATTATTTCAGAACTGCAATTTCAGTAGTGTAATTGTGGTGATTCTAACACCCCGTCCACAACAGACATGAATTGTTGTTAAAACATGATGTTATAACTTAGTTTTAAATTTTTTATGTTATACTGTGGAGTACATGTACTTATGTTAATGTTAAGATTTTTCATTATTTTTCGATTGTCGGCGAAGCAATACAGATAAGTTTTTAAAGTTATTTTAACGTTTTTGCATGTGCTGTGATTTTTAGCCCTTTTTGTGTTTTGAATTTGTAAAGGAACTTATAAAATTATAATTTAGAAAAAAATTGTTAAGTTAAAATTTTGTTTTTTGACGGTAGTGATTTTCCACGTTTAATTTGCTGAATAAAATAACCTTAAAAATAAAAAATATCCAGTTTTTTTACAAATAAAGCAAATTTGTTGTGGTTTAAAAGGAAATGTCGTTGAAGTATCAAAATCTGCCCTAAAGGAGTTAAAAGATTTAATGGACCTTTCCGATAACTATGAGCGCTGTAAGCGAAGATATTGGGTAAATCCTTTTCTTGCGAATAGAGAGGAACACAGCGTAGAGGCTCATTTGTTAAAAGACATACTATGGGAGGGTTCCGAGTATACAAATTTTTGTCGGATGAATATAAATGATTTTGAAGAAATCTTAAGCTTGGTAAGTACACTTTTTTATGCATTCAAGAAATTATTCTTATCAAATATCATATTTGAGATACATTTTTTTTGTGAGAATAACTGACAATTGTCATGTCAGTTTTTTTTTCTTTTCCAATGTGCTTACAAAAATTTCATAAAAAACATAAATACTTTTAGATCGATCTGAAGATAAGAAAACAAGATACGGTTATGAGATTTGCCATAACACCAAGAGTGCGTTTAGCAATTACTTTACGTTTCATTGCGACAGGTGACTTTTATCGTTCCTTAGAGTACCTTTCTCGAGTTTCGAGAAAAACTATAAGCAAATTTGTTCCTGAAGTGCTAGAAGCGATTATTGATGCTTTACAAGAAAATCATTTAAAGGTAAGAGTTCATTATAATGAAATATTATTATGAAATATATTTTTGTGTTGTGACAGTTACCTTCTACATCCGACGAATGGAAAGGTGTAACCAAGGGTTTTCAAGACCAAGGGCAGTTTCCGCACACATTGGGTGCCATAGACGGAAAACATATCCGTATAAAAGCTCCTCCACATTCTGGAAGCGACTACTTCAATTATAAAGGTTTTTTTAGCATTGTGCTTTTAGCTGTGGTCGACTGCTATAGCAGATTTATTTATATTGATGTAGGAGGTAATGGTAGAGCCTCCGATGTAGTACTTTGGAAAAACTGCAGTCTATATGAAAGACTTAAAAAGGGGTCGTTAAACCTACCGCCTGATGAAGCACTCCCAGGTCAAACTTTAAAAACATCACATTTCTTCATCGGGGACGATATTTTTGGTCTTGATCGAAATATGATGAAAGCGTACAACAGAAACACCAGCCTAACAACATGCCAAGAAATTTTTAATTATCGTTTGAGTCGAGCAAGGCTGACGGTTGAAATGGCATTTGGAAGAATGGCGGGTAGGTTTCGAATCTTTCAACGTCCAATGGAAGTTAATATTGAAACGTGCGACTTAATTGTAAAAGCTTGTTGCATTTTACACAATTTTCTTACGAAACCCAGTACAGTTGTGATTGGTGAAGAGTTATCACCACCATTGCTACCAGAAACGTTTATTGACTTACCTCAACAGAGCCATGAAACTATTAGATTTGCCAACGAAATTCGAGAAAATATTAAGCAATATTTAGTATCCAATGGAAATGTTTCGTTTCAATGGCAGAAGATAAAAAAACAAGTTGCAAAAACGGTAACAGTTACATTAGATTAAAAACTGTACCTTAAATTATATTTTAAAAAACATTTCTATTTCCCTAGCCACCAAACTGCTTTAGGCAACCGGCCCTTCTAAGGGCCATCAAAATAATTAAAAGAGAGATGTTTGTTTTAAAATTTATATTCTTTTTGTGAAAATTTAATTTCTTAATTCCTTGTATATTTAAAAACATAAAAATAAAAAAGTACCATAAAAACGAGAAAAAGTACCTTTTAAGTCGCCCATATCACTTTCAATCTCAAGTTGGAAGAATAGTCACTAATTTAGAGAATCTAGTATGTTCATAAACGAAGAAAATATAAAAAGTACCATAAAAATCTAATATGTATCTTTTGGGTCGCGCGAGTTACGGAAACCACCGCAACCACAACAACAACAACACAACCACCCATCAAACCACCTAGGCAGAATAGCTGTATTAGCATGTAAGAAATTAATAACATAAAGAATACAAAATTATTTGGAAATTCAAATAACACAATTTAATTTATAAAATAAGAAATTAATAAAATTAAGATTATGCAATTAACAGGAAATTCATTTGACATAATTTAAAAATACTAAACTACATTTAAAATTATTAAGAATATAAAACCAGATTATTAGGCACTTTTGTAATTCAATAGAAATATAATATTAAGCATTTTTGTAATTAGGCAATAAGTTTTCATTATGAAAAGATTTATTAAATAAAATCAATTGTTATTCAGTGGTGCAAGAAACAAGTTGTGTTTTTTTTAAGAAGTATTTACAGTGATATCGTAATTGGCGCAGTCGGTTTAGGCCTGAGTGAACGATTTCTGTGAAGTGTTAACCTACAAAACTGTGAGGGAATATCACAGAAAAAGGTATAAATCAACCAAAACAACTTCGAGAGAATATCGAAGGAAGTCTGGAACAAGTAAACAACACGAAATCGGCGAGTTTCAACTCCTCATCACCAGGGACCAAAGGAAAATGCTCTTCACAATAATCTTGATTTGGTAAGCGAAAATTGTAATGTGTGTTTAATATAAATAAATAATAAGTAATGCTTGCACATATGTATGCATAGCTAAAATAAATACAAAAAATTATACGAATAAATAATAGGCTTGTACAGCCTTAACATACTAAACGTAAACTGCGATTCCTACCGAAGGATCCTCCAGTTATAAATAAAACTCAAATCTGCGATTCTGTAGCAAAAAGCCAGACCCTCCAGGTTAAAAGAGTAAATAATAAAAAAAAAGAAAAGATAACAAATTACGAAGGAATAGTGGAAAAGCTTATGCAAATTTTTAATATACAAATAGTTACTCCTTTATTTAGAGAAAATTTATTATATGAAAATTAGAAACAAAAAGTTTTATGCGACTAGATTGAAGTTGGAAGTCCATCCTTGTTAAAGACCTTGACGGCATATCACTGGTCTATTTGACAGGAGTATAGAGGGAATATCTACACAGCGACATATCCCGATCAATCTAGCCAATAATAGACATAAAACATTATAGGCAGAATTAGAAAATATTACGGAATATATATATATATATGAAAGGAAATAATAGGAACTTTTACCTTACATATACATAAACACATATTAGTTAATTAAATAAAATTCAAGAAAACGAGAGAAAAGAATAAAGATAAATAAAATAGAAAAAAAAAATTGAATCTATCTATTGTGTTATATATTTTAATTATTGTCTGCTTTAATCAAATTATAAAGACCTGACTCAAGTGATTGATTTTCAATATATACAAAAATGAGAAATAAATTAACCAATAGTTTACCGTGTGGTGCTTGTAGATGAGCAAACAAAAACCAACTAGAAATATCTCATTTAAACCGTATCCAAGCGCTTTAAGTGGATTATTTAAAAGCAGAAGCTTAAATTCAATACCTGAAGATTCTACATTAGCGGGTATATCACTTCAAACCAATATGTCCAATCCACCAAACGAACAACCTCCATTGAATATCATTCCAAATTTTCCGTCATTTGAATCACTTCGAATCCCCGATGCAATCAAGGATCTGCCGACATATGAAGGCAATCCGCGGTTACTAAACGAATTCATTAATAATGTTGAAGAAATTTTACTTCACATTAGAGCTTACGATGCGACACCACAGGGTCAGATCCTGTTGCGTGCTATCCGCAACAAAATTGTTGGACAAGCCAATGAGGTCCTTAATATGTACGGGACTTCCCTTAATTGGGATGACATTAAACAAAACCTCATTTTACACTATTCAGATAAGAGGACAGAAACATCTTTAATTAGAGATCTCCACAGTATTCGCCAGAAATTTGGTAGTGTAGAAAAATTTTACAGCGAAATAATAGAGATTCAAGCGTCCCTTTTCAATAATATTCAAATACACGAACGCGACGAAAGGGTAGTTAAGGCAAAAAGAGACCTTTACTCTGAAATGTGTCTGAACAGTTTCCTAATTGGTTTAAGAGAACCTCTAGGCTCTACCATAAGAGCATCCAAACCAGACTCCCTAGCGGAAGCATTCTCCTTATGCATTAAAGAACAAAATATATTTTATATGAAAGCAAATCCCGGTAGAAATGAACTTAATTGGCAACCCAGACCAAATAATTATCCTTCTTATAGTGGAAACAGGTACAATAATAGATTCACACCTTTTCCACCCCAAAATCAGATAGCTTACAACAGACAATATACACGGCCCCAACAATCGAGGGAATTAGTTAGTTATAATCCCCATCCTTTTCAGCATAGAACTAACGATAACCCTTCAAACCAGAACTATGGTCAAAATCCATTTAGGCGAAATACATTTAGGGCCTATAACAAGCCTGAACCTATGGATGTAAGTTCTGGATATATAAAACCCCAAGTACCCACCGTAACCCAGAGGTCGTTCAAAACAGACCAAACAATGAGAACAGCCGGAGACCAATATAAGAAAGGAGAATTATTCAACTTCCACAATGATAATACTCTAGAGCCATTTCCACCAACTTCAGGTCACCAGAATTTGGATCGGTATCTCGAATTAGAACGGGACCGCTTAAACATTGATGACAGCCCAAATTTTCACAACTCTGCCTCGAACCACCGACAGGATACTTAGACATCAATAAACATGGAATTGAGTTAGGATACATTAGTATTTCGTCCCCATTTGGAAGATCCCTAAAATTTCTAATTGACACCGGAGCCTCCTCATCGTTTATAAACCCAAAATATATAAATCCATTAGACCAAATGTCGTGTAAGCCAATTATAATATCAACAATTCTGAATAAATACGAATTAAACAAGGAAGTAAAACTTCAAACTTTTGTGGAATTTAATCAACCAGGGGAATTAAGATTTCTTTTATTTAACTTTCACAATTATTTTGATGGACTTATTGGCCTTGACATCTTGTCACATTTAGAAGCTAAGATAGATTTAGAGAACAATAAGGTAGTGACGAAGAATGCAGTAATCCCTCTAGAGTTTAAGCCTAATTTTTCTTCGGGGAAACATGTTATACCTAATAATTCTAAGGTTATAGAAAAAATCCCGGTGGATGTTCAGAATGGAGATATCTATGTGAAAAGAACCCATATTACTGATTCTCTTTATATACCAGAAGGTATATACTTCGCAGAGAATTGGAAGAGTCTTCTTGAGGTCATTAACACTTCAGACGAAAACCAAATTTTATTCATAGAACAGCCATTAAAAGTCACTGCATATAACACTCGAGATTACGTGGAAGCCTTTAATTTAGAGACAAACCCAATGGCAAACTGTGAGGACATCGATATTTCAGAAGTACTTAGAACCGAACACTTAAATAACGAGGAAAAATTACAACTAATTAGACTTTGCCGTAGTTACAAGGACATATTTTTTAGGGAAAACGCAAAATTAACATTCACTAACCAAATAAAACACAAGATAACAACAACGGACGACATCCCCATACATACTAAATCATATAGATACCCACATGTACATAAGGCTGAGGTCCAACGCCAAATAACAGATATGCTAGATCAGGGAATAATTCGCCCAAGTTACTCTCCGTGGAGTGCCCCAGTTTGGATTGTACCCAAAAAACTAGATGCCACTGGCAGACAAAAATGGCGTCTAGTAATAGACTATAGGAAATTAAACGAGAAGACAATATCTGACAGGTATCCTCTACCTAATATAAGCGAAATCCTGGACAAATTAGGAAAATGCATGTATTTCACTACACTCGATTTGGCGAGCGGTTTTCACCAAATCGAAATGCATGACAGGGATATTCCAAAAACCGCATTTACGGTAGAAGGTGGACATTACGAATACGTAAGAATGCCCTTCGGCCTTAAAAATGCACCATCGACCTTTCAAAGGGTCATGGATAATGTTCTAGGTGAACTTATAGGCAAAATATGCCTAGTTTACCTAGACGATATAATTATCTTTTCCACATCGTTGCAGGAACATATACAAAGCCTTCAACTGGTCTTCGATAAACTTCGACTAGCCAACTTTAAGATACAACCCGATAAGTCGGAATTCCTCCACAAGGAGACAAATTTTCTCGGTCATATTATTTCCACAGATGGCATAAAGCCTAATCCCGCGAAGATCAGGGTAATACAAAATTTTCCAATACCTCAAACGCAAAAAGAAATTAAAAGCTTTATTGGCCTAGTAGGTTATTATCGAAAATTTATTAAAGACTTCTCTAAATTAACCAAACCTCTTACAGAATGCCTAAAGAAAGGCAGGAAAATAGATTTTAATGACAAATATATAAGTGCATTTGAGACATGTAAATCAATTTTAACCAACGACCCTATTTTGCAATACCCCGACTTCTCGAAGCCTTTTATTTTAACTACAGATGCAAGTAACTTTGCACTCGGGGCAATACTTTCACAGGGACGTATTGGGAATGATAAGCCCATTTGCTATGCCAGTCGAACACTATCAGACTCCGAATGCAATTACTCGACAATAGAGAAGGAATTACTAGCAATAGTATGGGCTACTAAATACTTTCGCCCTTACCTGTTTGGACGAAAATTTTTTATTGTAACTGACCACAGACCTCTTACGTGGATAATGAGTTTAAAGGAGCCAAATTCGAAATTAATTAGATGGCGTCTTAAACTTGAGGAATTCGATTACGAGATAATTTATAAAAAAGGGAAATTGAATACGAATGCTGACGCTTTGAGTAGAATAAGGATAGATACACCCGAATTAGTAGACGTAAACTTGAACGATACAGCTTCAATCCGAGGTACTTCTGGTAGCACCGTACATTCAACGGAGGAAAACTTGAATGACGGTATACACATTTCAGAAAAACCCTTGAATGAATTTAATTTGCAACTTGTTTTTGAGAAATCATCAAATACCCCAGAAATGTTGGTAGTAATGCCATTTAAAAATAAACAACGTCGCACATTTCGGAAACCTTTATACACAGAAGAAATAATAACAGATATTTTCAAAAAATTTCTTAATCCGAATAAATTGTCCGCTATATTCGCTGACGAAGACACTTTTCGCATAATCCAATCTGTTTATTCAAATTTCTTTTCCAACAGCAAAATGTTCCGTTTAATACGATGTACGGAAATTTTGGAAGATATAACAGACATAGATAAACAGGAGGAACTAATTAAAACCTATCATCAAAATAACAACCACCGCGGTATCACCGAAACACTACTTCACCTCAAAAGAGAATTTTATTTCCCGTATATGAAAAATAAAATTACACAGATAATAAACAACTGTGACAAATGCCAAACCCTGAAATATGACAGGACCCCCCCAAGACCAATATTCGAAAAACCAGAAACCCCTTTGAAACCACTGGATATCTTACACATAGACATTTACAGCATAAATAACAGACAAATTTTAACGATAATTGACAAATTCTCGAAATTTGCGGCAGCATACACTCTGTCATCTAGAAATACCGTTTGTATACTAAAATCTCTGAAAAATTTTATTAACCTTTACGGTATCCCAAGAAAAATTGTTGCTGACCAGGGCTCCGAGTTTACAGCTAATATTTTTAAGGACTTTTGTAGACAGTTCCAAATTGACCTACACATTACCTCATTTCAACAGAGTACGAGCAACGCTCCTGTTGAAAGACTACACTCCACTTTAACCGAAATATACAGAATCGTAACAACTACCAGGAAAGAGAACCACCTTAGTGAGGACCATGACGATATACTAACGGAAACCCTGATAACTTACAATAATTCAATACATTCTGCTACTAAATTAACTCCTTTCGAACTATTTTTCGGTAGAACCTTCAAATTTAATAACACAGTCACATTCAATAATGAACACGAATACTTGACAAAACTTAACGAATTTCAGAACACCTTGTACCCACTTATTAGAGAGAAAATGCGGAACGAGACAAGTTTTCGAGTAGATAAACTCAACAAAAACCGTACAGAACCCGAAGACTTGGAGAATCAGACAATATTTAGAAAAGAAGCGAAACGTAATAAAATTACACCTAGATTCACGAAACACAAAGTCAAAAATAATAACAAAGTAACGATAATTACGGATAGAAACAAAAAATTTCACAAATCAAAATTAAGAAAAATACACAAAATACCAAAAATATCTAACTAATATACCCCTTTATACGCAGGATACCAATAACATTTTCTCAAACGGTAGACATACAGAAAATAAATGAACAACAGAAAGTAGTTAGATTCCGACTAGGCCCTACAAGGATTATTACAAATTACAACAATCTTATACACATTATTAACCTCGAGGAATACGAAAACAACGCTAACAATATAAGAAATACTATCTCGACGTTTGAGCAAACCCACAAATTTACGAGCTACACAAAGGTAACTCGGTTAAAGCTCCAGGAACTAGAAGGTAAAATACAAACACTCATGCCATATAAACGGCATAAACGCGGATTATTAAATGGACTTGGTACCGCCATCAAATTTATAACAGGCAACATGGACAGCAACGACGCACTTTTTATTAACAAGCAAATACAAGACATTAGATCGAATACAACACATATCGAGACAGTACTGACAAATCAGAACCAATTGAACTCAATTATGCAGAATAGGTTACGGAATGTCACTGAGCATATAAACAGGGAACAAGACAGAATAGAGGACTATATTAACAAACTGGCAAATAACATATTGAGGGAAGACGACCAACTTTTTGAACTTCAATACATTAGTCAAATCAATTATAACATAGATCTTTTAAATAATCACTTGGCTAACATTGCTGAGGCAGTTATCTTAGCAAAATTAAATGTGATATCTAAGTTCATACTAGGCACCACAGAACTAGAGGAAATTCATAAATATATGGAAGATCAATCAATAAAGATCAGCTCTAAAGAGCAAATATATGAACTTCTTGGACTACAAGCATACTACAATAATTCAAATATTATATTCAATATACGAATACCCAACATATCGAAAGAAAATTATGAGCTATTCCACATTATTCCACTTCCTATAAATAACACAAAGAAAATTAAAATAGAACCATATATAACATACAATAAAAACCACATTCAATTTTTCGACGAGCCTTGCCCAAGAGTAGAAGACTCCTATTACTGTAAAAAATCAATTCATACCGAAATCACAACTAATTCCACCTGCATCGCAAGAATAATGAACAACACAGACGCTTTGTGTGATCTAGAAGATGTTGGCAACATAAACATAATTATACAACCTGAACCGAACTACATTCTTTTCATCAATGCAAACAAAACTGTTGTCACAACAAGTTGCAGCAACGATCCATACGAAGTAGATGGTACAACACTTATCTACTACAACAACTGTACAGTCAACATCAACGGTGAAAACTACAGAGATATGCCCATGATATACAGAGATGAGTCCTCCCTACCATTTACAACCTATTCCGAAATCAAGGCAAAAACAATAACTGACAAGCTAAGCCTCGACAAATTAAGAAGCTACCAAATAGAAAACTTTAAGCTAACATCAAAGAAAAGCAACAGTATACTCCTTACAATCTGTTTATTGAGCATCATATTTATTACCATCATCATTTACATCATAAAAAAGCCTAACATCAGATACATCCCAAATTACTATTTTGACGTTCCAGCCCCTACGTTTTCCTTGTGGCCGTCACTTTACTCTAAGGGGGGAGGAGTTACGGAAACCACCGCAACCACAACAACAACAACACAACCACCCATCAAACCACCTAGGCAGAATAGCTGTATTAGCATGTAAGAAATTAATAACATAAAGAATACAAAATTATTTGGAAATTCAAATAACACAATTTAATTTATAAAATAAGAAATTAATAAAATTAAGATTATGCAATTAACAGGAAATTCATTTGACATAATTTAAAAATACTAAACTACATTTAAAATTATTAAGAATATAAAACCAGATTATTAGGCACTTTTGTAATTCAATAGAAATATAATATTAAGCATTTTTGTAATTAGGCAATAAGTTTTCATTATGAAAAGATTTATTAAATAAAATCAATTGTTATTCAGTGGTGCAAGAAACAAGTTGTGTTTTTTTTAAGAAGTATTTACAGTGATATCGTAATTCGCGTACCATTTTTAACCTCAACTTGAAATAAAGTTCCTAATTTCAAATTTTTAGTAGATAACAATACATTTTAAAGATAATCTGTATCAGTTTTAATTTAGAAGATATAATGTTAACGATTTCACCGGCTGTTACCCTTTTTTACCCCTTAAAGTTCGAATTTCCAAAACTTTTTTCTAAATGGATTAGACATCAGAATAGGAACCCAATGTACATATATGTATCTATAAAAAACACACACTTTTTTCTATACACAGCAAATTTATTAATGTATACAAATAACAAAACGCAAAATATAAATAATAAAGAAACGTATAAACTAAAAAGAATAATTCACAAATTTTTTGATCAATCACTTTAAGTAATTATTTATCTGGTAGTAATATTCACTTTTCATATCAACAGTAATTTATGAGTTATTAATAACACATTTTCTGTAATTGGTATTACAAATATGTACCTATTCTCCAACTGCTGTGATAAAATAAAAGCTTGTTTTTGGAGGCGCTGGAATTGCAAATATATTTTAATAATTTTGTTTGTTATTTAAAACTAACAGAAATTCGGTATTTTTGAAACTTGGTTAGCGATTCGAATAAAATCACAAAAACTTTAGTAATTATAAAAACCTTTTTCAAATTTAAACTCGTATTGCTAAGCACCTTGTGAATCCAGTAAGTATGAATGTCTGACCACGGAATCCCATGACTGAAAATTTCTGAAACAGGCCACTAAAAATCGACATTAACATATTTTGGTGACTTTATAAGGTTAAAATAATACCCTATAACGGTTTTAAAAATTTTAATTTAAAATTTAGTCATTAAGGGCCGTATTAATAAAAAATATTTTAGATTTGTTGAAAGCATATTTGACAAATTTCTCTACAACATCTCTCAAATAAGCCTTTAGTAAACCTAAAATATTTTTTATGAATACGGCCCTTAGTTTATAGTATTACGAATATTTTTTGTAATTTTCTCTTATAGTATGGAGAAGTTAAATCAATTACCTTTTGTTTATTGTAAAATTATTTATTTATAAACAAAAAGTTACTGAATTTCAATAAAAATTGAATTGTTTGTTAAGAAGTAGTAAAGGAACAATAAAAAAATTATATGCTCATAAATAATTAATTTTACAATAAACAAAAGGTAATTGATTTAATTCTCCATACCATAAGAGAAAATTACAAAAAATATTCGTAATACTATAAACTAAATGACTAATGGTCAGACATTCATACTTACTGGATTCACAAGGTGCTTAGCAATTCGAATTTAAATTTGAAAAGGTTTTTATAATTACTAAGGTTTTTGTGATTTTTAGTCTATATTAAGTTCATTTAATTATATTAAAATCAAAAAAGTAATACTTATTTATTGTACTTATATTAAAATTAATTATAATTATATTAAGGTCACTTTTATTTGTACCTTTGCTAAGTTAGATATGTAATTATACTTTAATGCAGAATGTAATTTGAAAAGGAAACAAACTAATATACAGAGATCCGGCGGTCATTTGGTAGGAGTAAAACTCTTTGCAGACTAATGATTTTAAAATTAGCTTAAATAAAATATACGTTTATGTATGTTCTTGTAACACGTAACATCTATAAGTAACCTGGTTAATTTGTTGAAAAACTTATAATAAAAACGAAATATTAAGTGTGTTTATAGAATACACTATTATAGACGACGGAATATTGTGTATTAATACACAAAATACCAAAAAACTTTGATATTTTAGAATCCAAGTTACATTCCACATTAAAATAAAAATCCATATTACTGTGTATTTTTTTAATACAAAAATATAACTATCAAACTTTTTAACAGGTGAATTCGCTTATGTCTGCATCTGTCATAGCAGCTCGCAACACATCTTGCTTAGAACATCTTTCCATGCTAGTAGCTATAAACTTTTGAATTTCAGCCATTGCATTAATTGCAGTTAATAGCGGTAGCTCCTTCAGTTGCAGTCCAACTGACTTTCCAAACGTAGAAAACATTGTTTCGTTTTCAACGTTTTCGTCGCTTGCTTTTTTTACTATAACATCCAAAGCTTTTTTGAATTGTTCATCCCTCTCAATTTTTAATTTTTTAAGTGATGTGGATGCAACAGGAGTACTACATGTTTCAAATGTTGAAGACGAAAATGTACTGCTGTCTTGGCTCTCGCTTGCATTCTCAACACCAAACTCGATGAGCTTATCAAGCTCATCTTCCTGCATATTGATATAATTATATATAAGCATATACATATTATTGTGAAAAGTTTACTATATAATGCCTTACTTCCTCAACCTCGTAACTAAAAAATACGGTTTTGACTTTTTCATATCAAACGATTGTTTTATGCTTTAACTAAAAAAGATAAGTATATTATTACTACTACTATACATAAAGACAATCAATTCCTTAATAATTGCATTTAAAATTTAAACCAAATACCGAAGTATAAAGAGATGAACCGTTTTTGTTTTCTCTCCTGAAAAATTTTATTTTTTAAGATACGAGGTTGAGGAAGTAAGGCATCGATATATCATATGTGATTGATTATTCCAAACTTACCGGTTTAAGATTACTTATAGTTTTTCTTACAACTACAATCGGAGCCAAAAAATTTAAGTTCTCATAATAATAGAGATGTGGTTGATAAATGGAATCTGCTGAAGTTCCAGATTTTTTTGATGCGTCAAACTTTTTCTTTTCTGCAACATATGCAGACCTTAGATGCTTTATTTTTCTTTTCGACTCCTCAACAGATTTCCCCATTGCCTTTGCAATCTCTATCCAAGCATTATTTTTGGCACTTGTGTTTTTGTAGGACGAGCTTCTGTAATCCCACAAGCATGAAAACTGTTCATACAAAGAAATTATTTTAAACGTTTCCTCCACATTAGCATCCATTTTATTTCTTTTTAATTTTATATAAATTTTAACTTTCTCCACAAACTGTTTTTCACTTTATTTCGTTTAAATTTAATTGCTTTTTAATTTAATTTCTTTTTGATTAATTTTTTTTTTAATTTAATGCAAATTGTTCCTATTTTCACAAACTTTTTTACACTTTTAACTTTGCCGAAGAAAAAGAAAAGAAGAATAAAAGAAAAAAAAAGCAAAAAAAGTACTTCTGTCAAGCTTAAACGTCATTCCATGGTATAAAAGCGTTGTTAAAACAAATGTTTTAACAACCGTGTTAAAACACGAAGAAAACTCTAACATGAGCAGTCCACACTTAACACTAACATAATATTAGTGTTAATGTTAAGCATTTCATGTCTGTTGTGGACGGGGTGTAACTCACTTGTTTCATATAAAACGATGTGCATGCCAGTAGGGGTGTTCACAAAAATTGTGGAAAAATAATGTTGTAGTATTAAAATGAGAAATATTTATATTTATCTGCACCCCCTAATGTAAGATCGTCTATATTTATACAAACGTGCACATCATACATGGGCGTAGTCCTGGTTTAGTTTTGTGGGGGTTGGAGGCTTATACGTCTTTGGTAGTAAATGACATCAAAAGAGTTACTTACCAAAAGAAACACATATAATATAAATCGTTTTTTTTTGGGGGGGAGGGGGGAGAAATTTCCCTTTTTTCCTCCTTATGTATACGCGTGCGAAAATTGAGTAATGAAGTATGTTTTTAAAATATATAACGTAAACAAACAAACGGACTGAAAAAAGACAGACGGACTGACAGATAGACAGAAGGGTAGAGAGATGAATAAATTGATTACTATAATTCCTTGTTGTTAGGGTATATTTTGTTCATTTGTTTGTTTGTTTTAGTGATCGTCTTACACTAGCATGTATTTATTTTTGTAAGTCTTACAAATGCGTGTGTTTATAATACATATATGTATGCCTATATGTTAATCTAGGTTGCTATCTATCTATGTGCTAAATTTCATTAAGTTCCGTTTAGCCGTTTTTGGGTCATTGAGTAACAAATATCCAAACATCCAAACATTCACATATATTATATTAAGTAAGATACGATTATGAGAATATAATATTTCAAACACAAACGAATGTTCATTTGTATGTAGTAGTTACATGTTGTATATTACAAAATTAATAAATTCCTAATAGAGGGATATCATGAAGATTGCCCGTGTTTTTAATTTGTTATAAAAATATATTGTTAGAAGAGAAAAAAAAACATTTGATCTACCTAAAAATGTATAGAAACTATTTACAAAGTCCTAGAAAAATATACAAGTGAATATAAAATGACTTAAAATAAAAACAATTAGATCTAAAGTGGTTCCGCGTTTGCTTTGAACGCTGTGCTTGAATCGCCGTATTTCAGAGCAGTTGCTTCTTCGCTCTTTAGCGAGGAACTTTGTTCCGCAACGCGTTGTGTTGTGCGGCGTATAATTTCCAAACGTTCGAAGATCTAATATGACGAAAAGAGAACAATCTTGATGATGATGTCTTTTTAAATTTTTTCATATTCCTAGTGCCACTTACCGATCTTTCAGATGTATTAGGCAGGCTATTAAAATTTGAAAAACTACAGATAAAATTATTAACGTACAAAGAAATAATGTTAAATTTGTATCGACCCACCTAAGTGAGCACACTTTTAAACGATCAAGTTCATTCTGCAGCAGACTATATTCTTTGCAAAGATTATGATATTTTTCCGTATGTTTTTGTTTCTCTTCAATCATGGAATGCAAAACATTTTCGTAATACTTAAGATAATCACGAGTTGCTTGTTCGGCTTTATGCTGTTGTTCCTTCCATTTACGAAAGTTATCGAGAAGTTTCAGCTGTTGCAAGTTGATACGTTTCTGCTTGCTGCAATGTATTCAAATAAACATCTGTATTAGTTTGAATGTGTTGTTGCCACCAACCTATAATAAAGTTTTTGTCAAATAAACAAACTCACTCGTGTTCATCCTGTAATTTTTTGAACTCTTGTACCAAGTCCGACAATTTTCCTTTAAGTTCAGCGTTGGCTTCTTGTAGTCTATGTAGGCTTTCGTTTCGATCGAATTCTTTGCGTTGCATAATTGTTTTCTGTTCGTTGATGACATCGTGAGCTGTGTAAAGTTCTTTTTCGGCTTTGAGCAGTTGTTCTTCTATACTCTTTTGTCGTCCTATTGCACAGGCGTGTTTCTCTTTAAGCGAAAGCACTTCTTCGCGGAGCAAATTATTCTGAAATTGAAGAAATGAGTTAACATTGCATTTCCAATAAGCGTTTTTATTTTAATGGAAAACTCTTTATCAACCGTTTTATTTTTAAATAATTAATTTAGGTCAATTTGTTGCAACCGTATCATATCATTTGGTGTCACAACATCTTTACTGTACAATAAACAGAACGAGCATTGAACCCCTGGTTCTAAATTCTAAACATGCCCACTTCAACCCCCTCAATACTGATACCAAATGAAAAATACAGTGAAATATCAAAAAGTTAAAATTCAAGAACGCGCCAGAAATAAAATGCCAGATATAAAGGAATATAGTGATATAGTGATTACGGCTTTGTCACCTTCAATGAATTAGTGTAAAATCTAATATGGCGTCTGAAACAATATGGAGGATGTTTTTTCTTAACCCCATCAATATCGGTATCAAATAAAAGGACTTGACTAGTAGAATACACTTAACTATGCATAAATTCAAAATAAACAAGTAACAGTGCTATATTCGGCCGTGCCGAATCTTATATACCCTTCACAACGTGTAGTCATGCAATAACAATTGTTTGTATGTATCACCATTCATCTCATATGAAATAAAAACATACATAAATAAAAACATCCCATTGCAAAATTATAATTATACGTTTCTAAAAAAAAATAAAATAAAAATATATATTAAAAACAAAAAAAAAATAATAAAAAAATTGCAAAAAAAATTTAAAAAAATATTTCAACAAAAATTTTAAAATAATATACATATAAAAAAGCAATAAAAATAATATATAAAATAAAAAAAAATTGTTTTGGTTCAGATGGACCGATTGTGCTAAATTTCAATAGCGATTCATTCCCGGATATTTCCAAGAGATACACAGATCTGAGGAACATATAGTTGCTTCTAAAAGTTGATTTCAACCAACACACGGACCGACGGGCAGACGGACAGACGGTAAGGGCTTAATCGACTCCTCTATTCATAAGCTTTCAGAAAATATATACTTTATGGGGTTGGAAATAAAAATTGTAGAAATTACAAACAGAATGACAAAGCTTTATATGTATACCCTTGTGCACCACAGGTGAAGGGTATAAAATGGCATCGGAAATAGTAAAACAAAATTATGTATACAATTAAATCTGAAAATCTGGCTGCTATATGATACGCGTTGGTACATTATACCAATGCATATGATATCAGATTCGAAATGGACAAATATAGCGATCTAACTTGTTTTTTTATTTTAGCGGGGTTTATGCCTACAAAATGCTAGTTTATACCACATTGGTTCAGTTTACCTTCATACGGAAAGTCAGAGCTGAACGGTAAATTTTAAGGTAAATGAGTTTAATTGGTACTATTGCAGTTGAAATTAATGAGTTTAATCAGTATCCCCCAGTTTATCCATGTAAAACGCACGCAGTTAATTATAAAATAGTCTGGAAACTGTATTACAGCACAGTTACGCGACTTCACACTACATTTTTACTATTTCCTTTTCTTCACAAGAAATTAGTTTATGTCTCTAATAACATTATTCAACATTTCAAAGAAATATGTAAGTGTAAGTTAGTCACTATGGCAAATGCTTCCTGGTGCCCTCCAGAAAAGAGAGACATATTAACAATCATGAAAGAGGAAGGAAAATCCGCTTCACAGAGTTTTAGCATATTAAACTATTCCAGGATAATAGTTTTTAATGCTCTTTGTCAAACTAAGGTATTTTAAACATAAAAAATGTTCCAAAGGCTCATCGAAAGTGATTAACTACTTATAAGCACGATAACATATATTCTATATTAACATACATATACCCCATTTATGACTTCCAGTTCCAATAAAAAAGCAATTAGAGGAAAAATGTTTTCACTCAGTAAAATATTTTTTAAATTATTATCTATTTTTGTTAAATGAAATATAGTTTTGTTTGAATAATATATGTGAGTGTGCTAAATTCATGACCACCACTGTATGTATATTTACTTGGTTCGAAACTTACCTCCATATTATGTTCATTTTGCCTCTTCTCCATCGTTTGAAATCGTTCGTGTAACATACACAGCTGATTATTGGCTATACGCAATTTTTTTGCTTGATCTTCATAGTTTTGTTCTAGAGCTTCATATTTAGCCGCCAATTCCATACGATGATTCTCTTGAGTTTTCAAAAGATTCCCCAAACGATGAGCTTGAGAAATTAAATCGCCTTTAACCAAAAGAAGTATTTCAGCGAGGTTTGCATAAATTTGTTAAAAATTTTATCCTTTACCATTTTTTTGTTTACTCTCATTTAACTCTTCATTAAGTTTTCTAGTCTCTCTGTGTAAAAAATGCTCCTGTTGCGTTGATTTCTCCAACTTGTGTGAAAGATCTTCTATTTTCTTTTCCAACTCAGTGGTGAAGTTATTGCGAGAGGTAACATATTCTAGGGCTGCTCGATTCGGACTCTGTGTCGATTGTATACCAGAAATATTTTTTATCATACCAGTCAATTGTATAATATGTTGCTCCCGTTCGAACAAAGTTCGCTGTAAATGATCTATTTGGCATTTGAGACCTGCAATCTAAGCATGTGTTAAAAAAAAATAAAAATGGTTCAATTTATTAAAACGTAGTGAAGAGAAAAAATTATTACTACAGTGCACTCAGGAAAACGTCAACCAACACTAGTTTACGTCAGCATCCCAAAGCGTCAATCCTTAATTTTTTATTGTCTACTCTAAAACGTCAACCAAACCAAAAAACCGAACGTTCTCGTAAGTATCACGTTACCAAAATGTGCTCAAAACAACCGAAAGTGCTTAAATTACTTACAAGAAAAGCCAAATATTTTCGATTTATTAGATAAGGGTGCAACTGCGGTAGCTTTAGCAAAGCAATTTAGTATCCCAAAATCAACAATTAGCAAGATAAAAATGAAATAATAAAATTTTGGATTGTGTTAATAACACACTTTCCGGTCCGGGAAACAGAAAGACATTAAGAGCATCAGAGTTGCCGAAAATGGAAAAGCGCCTGTATTAATGGTTTGCTAAGCAGAGAGAAAGGAATTATCCGGTTAATGCATTGGCGCTCAAACAAAAGGCTAACGAGTTTCACCTAGAAGTAAAAGAAAAGGAATGTTTTTTAAACGCAAGTGTTGGATGGTTGCAAGGTTTTAAAAAAAGATTTGGGAATCGCCTGCTTAATATAACTAAAGAAAAGCTATCTTCGCAGCCTTTGCTTGTCGAACTATTTAAGATCAAACTAAAACAAACAAGTTAGAGCACTATATTCGGCTGTGCCGAATCTTTTATACCCACCACCAATTTTGTGTACATTTAAAGCACAATATTTATTATTTTGTTAATCATTATGGAATAATCTCTTAATAATAAAATATGTATCACTTTCTTTGTAGAGGGTGGTTAAATTTTAAGGGCCCATGTTGAAGGTGAACTACACCTAGTATTTAAATTCGTTTTCTGCACTTCACTTGACATTCCTCAGTCTCAAACTTACTCAATTTGATCCGTGGAGAGGTACGCAAATGAGCAACGCTTTAAAGTTATTCAGGTTTTTTATAAAAATGGGCGTTCAAATCAAAATGCATTTTGTGCACTTCGTAATTCTTTTGGTAAACATAATCGTTCAAATTCGTCCACAATCGGGTGAATTGTAAAAAATATTTAAATTTCTGCAAAACAGGTCTGTATAAAATGCTAGAAAATCTGTGAATGCCTTCTTAGTTCGCTGAATGGGAACCATTGCTGTTTTTAGCTATAGTGTAGCAAAAGAGCAGTCAACCTCATCATGCCCAACAATTGAGCATCAACATTGTCATTGAAAATTTGGACCATCAGATAGAGGAGTGGCGCCAAGGATGGGGTGGCCATTTGGCCGATATCTTGTTAAATACATAATTGAACCGTACAAATATTATCGTTACAAAAAGAAATAATAATAATTTCCTAAAAAATTTGTTTTTTATTTTAATTAAACATCGGCCCTTAAAATTTAACCACCCTTTATAACTTCGATATGCTACTAAAATGCTTTTGTAAATGTAGTCTTTCAATTAAAGTGGGCATTAAAATAGGCGTGTCAAAAAAGTGTCTGCTAATAAATACAACTTAGATATTTCAATATAGTCCTTTATTTTCCCATAAACCGTTATATGGGAGGTAGGCGTTAAAGTGGGCGTGTCACCTAAACTTTTTGGCACAACAATTACATTGATTAGAAGGATATACGTAGCAAATTTGATCATCATACCTCTAATTTTGGCGGTTTTATGAGCTTTTAAATTTCATTAACGGTAGATAACGGGAAAAGTGGGCGTTATAGTAGGCGTGTTAAAGTTGTTTTGCGAATGAGTACAACTTAGGTGTTTCAATATAGCCCTTTATTATTCCAAAATCTTTATTAATAGAGAAATTATATGAATTTTAGGTAAAACGTTATATGGGAGGTGGGCGTAAAAGTGGGCGTGGCACATTGATTTTCCGTTACAAAAAAGCCTCTTACCAAAAAGCAAAGTGTGCAAAATTTCAGAGTCGTACATCCAATTTTGTTGCTTTTATGACTTTTTTGTTTTTATATATCGAAAAATACACTGTGCGGTATAAATTTTCGTACATTTTGATCGATAACTCCTTTCCTAATGCATGGATTTAGATAATTTTCGGGGAGTAATATGGAAATATATATTCGAAGTTTCATGAGTCTACGTTAATGCGTTTGGACACAATTCCATTTTATTCGATGTTCGAAGGACACGGTTTTTTCGACCTACTCTTGCTTTGCGAGCTATAACTCTCGTCCTAATATTCCAATTTAGCCCATTTTCAATGCCAAACAAACCTTGTCTATAAGACAGATTCTGGCAAAATTTGAGCCCCCTAGCTTTTTCGGTGCGACCTCTATCGTGCTTTCAACAGACGGACGGACATAACTAGATCGTCATCAAATCAAACCCTGATTCAGAATATACATACTTTATGGGGTCTAAAATGGATATTTCGATGTGTTACAAACGGAATGACAAAATGAATATACCCCCAACATTTTTTTGGTGGCGGGTATAAAAATTGAAGAAATGGGTCTATGCCATAATCAATTGTACAATGCTGATGAAATTGGCTTATTCTGGAAAATTTTGCCAGAAAAGTCTTACGTATCAAGTGCCGAAAGAAAAATAACGCGTTACTTTTTTATGTTGTGCTAATGCTTCCGGAAATCATAAGCTTAAATTGATGGTGATGGGTAAGGCAAAAAATTCACGCCTTTTAAAAAATGTTAACTACCCAACTGAGTACAAGAGTTCCAAGTCCTACCACAAGTTAATATCTGTTCTGCTGCATAATAAATATCGCTTTTAATAGCGAAGATTTTCTTATTTTAGGTAACAGATCTTCTTTTAAAAAAGAACTTGGCAGTTGAAGCGCATCTTCTGATAGACAAGCTCCGTCTGATTCAAGTGAATTAGAGCTTAAAACAGAAGATGGAAACATAATTGCAATGTTTTTTCCTCCGAATAAAACCCCACTTATCCAACCAATGGATCCAAACGCAAATTAAAATAACGAAGCTGCATTATAGAAACAGTCTTCTAGCCATGATAGCAGCAAAAAAATCAGATTTCGTAGATTCGATGAAAGCTGTTACATTAAGGGATTCTGTTATGCTTTTAGAAGCTACATGGAATAAAGATAGCAAAGCTACATTGGCAAAATGCTGGCAAACTGTCTTGCGTTTCATGGAAAATTAGACAGATCCGGAGGAAGATATTCCGTTAAGCATGATGAAAGAAAAAATAAACTCGGAACTGCAACAACAATGTGATCTCTTTGAAAATGTGTTCCTTTAGTTTTAGTTAGGCTGAAAGCCTTTTTTGTTCCTTTTTTGTATTTGTTTATGTTTCGTTTTAGTTTATAGTCAATAAAAACGTTTTAAAGCACACTATTGACATGCTTTTTTATTAAATGTTTCCACATTCATAAACGTCAACAATTTGTTAAACGTCAACATCCGCGGTTTTAATTAGTTGATGTTTTCCCAAGCGCACTGTTTTTCATATTGAGTTTGTTTTGTGACTAGCGTTGCCAGAATAACTTTTTTATTATATATTTTTTTTTTATAATTTGTAAACTAAACCAACGGTTAAAATGATATTTTTAACTGTAATAAAAGATTTTTTAAAATTTTTTAACGTAAGGAACTAATGAAAATTGTGGAAAATTTTCTATAAAGTTAAAATTTGTCTTAAAAAAATTATTTAAAACTTATGAAGATAAAAAAAGTAGAGTTTGGGAAAATTGTTTTTTATGAATAATTTATTGAAAACTAATTCCACAATTTGATTTTGCGAAATTTTCTGGCAACCCCGTTTGTAATTAAAAACTAATGTAAGTGTATCACACATTTGTTTGTAGCTCCGTAAAGGCAGCCTGTTTGTGTTGTGTCTCCAGTTTAAGGGCCCGTTCTAGACGGTCATTTTGTGTTTCTAACTCTTTAAGTAAGTTTTCAAAGCCTACATCTTCCATCTGGTGGCACTGATCCTGATCACTGTTTTCCGTTTGTACCATTATCACTTCACACGATATTTTGTCAAGATCATTTTTTAAATCATCTATGATCTTTACATACGATTTGTGGGCGCTGGCTATAAGAGATGATTCATCGTGGCATGGTTTTAGTGTTGACTTCAAGTTAGCGCTGTGAGCACAGGCTGCAGCCTTGTTAAATAAATGGTTAGTGTAACTTCTAGTTTAATCGATTTCAGTCTTCCTTACCATTTTTGTTTTATGTTTTTTTATTTTACTTTTCGCAGCTCTAGTTTCAAATAAACATTATTTGGTTTAATGTTGTTGTATTGTTAAATGTTTTTTTAAATTAATTTTTGTTATTCGTGTTTCGTTCTAAGTATCAACACATTATTTACAAGTATTTGCCATCACTACTATTTTAGAATTCAATAATTCTGCAATAAAAACTTTGTCACGGCATATTTTTAAATAATGCCAACAAAAAAAAAACTGTGATACGTAAGTGACAATTACGGAAAGCGAGACACTAAAGAACATTTAAATAAATGCAAATCTAATTGAAGTTTTAGAGCGACTGAAATTTATGACAGTGATGCTATTGCCGTTATAATATTCAATGGCAGGTTTAATGATATATGTGAGGGTTATTTTCTTTTCACCAATAGAACTTGCGGTAGAGATATCTGTAAACCTAGCTGTCATACTGATGAAAAATGCATAATATAATGGCAAGTCACAACCGTGCAAAGAAAGATAATAGAAAAACGTTAACAACTTATGAAAATTTATTTCCGAAGCTCGCAGTCTGTTTGCCAAACTTACAAAGTACTTCGTCAAGTAAATGGTGCGAATAATCATCCATCTGAGCAGGTAATATGCAATACTATGGATCGATTATGACCAAATTTACTCTTTTAAAATCAAACCCATACAGTGTCCACAGAAAAAGTCCTCGCCGCTGTAAACGAAAATGTGACAAGGGACCTCTTAAATTTCTTAAATAAACTTGGTATTGTTGATCATGAAGGGCCTAAAATTAAGAAGAAAGTGTATTATGATACAGTTAACTGTTATCATCCTATCGGAAGCAGCTACAACCTTTGCAAATGATCCATATTAAGTTGATATTTTATTTTTCAAAAATATTTATAACACTCTTGAATATTTTTTATTTATTTATGACGAGTCGTTGATCTTAACCCGAATCCATAATCGGTGTTAACATGCTAACGTGTCATGATTGTTTTACCAAAAAAGAACCACTTCATCATTCAGTTTTCTGTCACTTGTTTTTTGCTGGTTGTTAAATTATGTTTGATAAATTGTTAAGTAAGTATTTAGAATTATCTACGTATTTATTAGCAACATTTATGAAATTATCAACTTATTAAAAGTTTCCATTACGTCTTTGTTAAAAAAATAAAAAAAAACAATCTTATTGCAAAATTTATTTGTATTTTGAATTTAACACAAATCATTAAAGGAGCTAATACACGACATGTTTTTTACATCTGACTTGACAAATTCCACACTGATAAATACGAACATGTCGCGTGTTACCTTTAAAACATTACTTCTGTAAAAAACATGTGTTGAGACATCTAACAAAATTTCAATTAGAGCGTGCTCTATTTTCTTCTGTCAAAACATGTGACATCAGTCGTTGGCAGAAATCTCTGTCAAAACATGTGACATCAGTCGTTGACAGAAATCTCTGCTGCTGCAAAGCAGTCATCGACGGTTGCCTGTAAAAGTACAATTTCGACAGACATATCGATTTACATATGTCTAACAAATCTTAAAGTCAAATGTAAAAAAATGCCGTGTATTATAGCCTCAAGCTAAAGAGTTTGTGTCTTTAAGCCTTTTTTCTAACTTTAGTCTTGACTACTAATTAGTCAAGGTAAACGAAAGGAGTCGCATTCTAATCAACACTTCTGCGACACAAAGTTGTACAAAAGCTGCTGCTGAACACACACACATTTCAATTGCTATCGTTAATAAATATGTACACACGAATTAAATTGCGTGGCAATTGTTTTTTTTATTGTGCGTACCTACAACGAATAAAATTGCGTGCGAAATGTACTATTTTGCTATTTGTAGTATTTTTTTATTATAAAATCAAGCAAAAATAATAAAAACTTCGCATTTAATTTAACACCACTTAATTTTTTATTGCTTTTTCGGAATTGTAATATTCAAGACACATACAGGTGATAAATGACACACTATCGATTGATATAACTAGTAAATGATAGCTCTAAAGGTATTGTATTATAAAGGGTGCTTTTTATAAAGGTATAGAATTTCGAAATGGAATAAAACAAAGATGCATTTTTTAATTTACATGCAATTTACCTTTTTTTTTCGAAAGATAATCTTTAGGCATTATAATGAAGATATGACATCTGGCATATGATCGCCATGACTGGCTCGGACGTAGTTTAATATGGAGATCCAATTATCAACGACTTTTTCCAACATTTGTGGCCGTATCTCAGTAATAACACGAGAGCTCGCTGTATGGTAGCGACTTCAGATACCCCCACAGAAAAAAATTCAAAAAATTAATTGTGAAAGTCAATAATCATGACTCTATAGCGACCACCATTGACTGTAACGTTCTAAACAGAAACCTTTTTAAAGAATTACGGACCAATACGGCAGTTTTCATTCAAACAAAAGTATCGCTAAATAAAGTTCGCTTATCAAAATGGAGATCAATTTTGTTTTGGGCCGATTCACTGAATCTACGCCTTTCTATTTATGTGTCAGTCTATTTATGTTGAAATACTAAACGAAACTGAACATAAATCATTTGACAGCTAACTAAATGGCCGCAAGTTAAGAAAGTGTTGCCAACTTAAAGTTCTATACCTCTACCGGTATAAAAATTGTCTCTGTAAGAAAACCTTTTTAAATTTAGTTTATTTTTTTTTGTGCAAGTAGCAGCTCTAAAACTAGGTAGTTGTCACACGTGCTCATTCCGATTATTAACAAGTAGGAGCACTATATTCGGCTGTGCCGATTCTTTTATACCCACCACCAATTTTGTGTACATTTAAAGCACAATATTTATTATTTTTTTAATCATTACGGAATAATCTCTTTATAATAAAATATGTATCACTTTCTTTGTAGAGGGTGGTTAAATTTTAAGGGCCCATGTTGAAGGTGAACTACACCTAGTCTTTAAATTTGTTTTCTGTATTTCATTTGACATTTCTCAATCTCAAACTTACTCAATTTGATCCGTGGAAAGATTCGCAAATGAGCAACGCTTTAAAGTTATTCAGGTTTTTTATAAAAATGGGCTTTCAAATCAAAATGCATTTTGTGCACTTCGTAATTCGTTTGATCAACATAATCGTTCAAGTTCGTCCACAATCGGGAAAATTGTAAAAAATATTTAAATTTCTGCAAAACAGGTCTGTATAAAATGTTAGAAAATCTGTGAATGCCTTCTTAGTTCGTTGAATGGGAACCATTGCTGTTTTTTTGCGGTAATGGGGCAAAAGAGCAGTAAACCTCGACTCATCATCGTGCCCAACAATTGAGCATCAACATTGTCATTGAAAATTTGGACCACCAGATAGAGGAGTGGCGCCAAGGATACTGGGGGGGGGGGGTCCATTTGGCCGATATTTTGTTAAATACATAATTAAACCGTACAAATATTATTATTACAAAAATAAATAATAATAATTTCCTAAATAATTTGTGTTTTATTTAAATTCAACATAAAATTTAACCACCCTTAATAACTTCGATATGCTACTAAAATTCTTTTGAAAATGTAGTCTTTCAATGAAAGTGGGCGTTAAAGTAGGCGTGTCAATAAAGTTTCTGCTAATAAATACAACTTAGGTATTTCAATATAGTCCTTTATTTTCCCAAAAACTTTGTCAATAGAGAAATTACATGAATTTAAGATAAACCGTTATATGGGAGGTAGGCGTTAAAGTGGGCGTTTTACCTAAACTTTTTGGCACAATAATAACATTGATTAGAAGGATATATGTAGCAAATTTCATCATCATACCTCTAATTTTGTCGGTTTTATGAGCTTTTAAATTTCATTTACGGTAGATAACGGGAAAAGTGGGCGTTATAGTAGGCGTGTCAAAGTTGTTTTTGCTAATTAATACAACTAAGGTATTCCAATATAGTCCTTTATTATTCCAAAATCTTTATTAATAGAGAAATTATATGAATTTTGGGTAAAACGTTATATGGGAGGTGGGCGTAAAAGTTGGCGCGGCACCTTTATTTTTTTGCACAGCAATGACATTGCCTAGTGGGATATACGTAGCAAATTTGATCATCATACCTCTAATTTTGGCGGTTTTATGAGCTTTTGAATTTCATTAACGGTGGATAACGTGAAAAGTGGGCGTTATAGTAGGCGTGTCAAAGTTGTTTTTGCTAATGAGTACATTTTAGATGTTTCAATATAGCCCTTTCTTATTCCAAAACCTTTATTAATAGAGAAATTATATGAATTTTAGGTAAAACGTTATATGGGAGGTGGGCGTAAAAGTGGGCGTGGCACCTTTATTTTTTGGCACAGTAATGACATTGCCTAGTGGGATATACGTAGCAAATTTTATCATCATACCTCAAATTTTGGCGGTTTTATGAGCTTTTAAATTTCATTAACGGTAGATAACGTAAAAAGTGGGCGTTACAGTAGGCGTGTGAAAGTTGTTTTTTCTAATGAGTACATTTTAGATGTTTCAATATAGCTTTTTATTATTCCAAAATCTTTATTAATAGAGAAATTATATGAATTTTAGGTAAAACGTTATATGGGAGGTGGGCGTAAAAGTGGGCGTGGCACCTTTATTTTTTGGCACAGTAATGACATTGCCTAGGGGGATATACGTAGCAAATTTGATCATCATACCTCCAATTTTGGCTTTTATGAGCTTTTAAATTTCATTAACGGTAGATAACGTGAAAAGTGGGCGTTAAAGTAGGCGTGTCAAAGTTGTTTTTACTAATGAGTACAACCTAGATGTTTCAATATAGTCGTTTATTATTCCAAAATCTATATTAATAGAGAAATTATATGAATTTTGGGTAAAACGTTATATGGGAGGTGGGCGTAAAAGTGGGCGTAAAAGTGGGCGTGGCACATTGATTTTCCGTAACAAAAAAGCTTTTCACCAAAAAGCAAAGTGTGCAAAATTTTAGAGTCGTACATTCAATTTTGTTGCGTTTATGACGTTTTTGTTTTTAAATATACCGAAAAATACACTGTGCGGTATAAATTTTCGTACATTTTGATCGATAACTCCGCTCCTAATGCATACATTTAAATAATTTTCGGGGAAGAATATTGTTTTTACTCAGGAAATATATATTCGAAGTTTCATGAGTCTACGTTAATGCGTTTGGACACAATTCCATTTTATTCGATGTTCGAAGGACAGGGTTTTTTCGACCTACTCTTGCTTTTCGAGCTATAACTCTCTTCCTAATATTCCGATTTAGCCCGTTTTCAATACCAAACAAACCTTGTCTATAAGAAAGATTCTGGCAAAATTTGAGCCTCCTAGCTTTTTCGGTGCGACCTCTATCGTGCTTTCAACAGACGGACAGACGGACGGACATAGCTAGATCGTCATCAAATCAAACCCTGATTCAGATATATATACTGTGTGGGGTCTAAAATTGATATTTCGATGTGTTACAAACGGAATGACAAAATGAATATACCCCCACCATTTTTTTGGTGGCGGGTATAAAAATGGAGTGTTTTATGAAAGAACAACACGTTATAATTGTGAAAAGTTAATACAATATTTTGCAAATTTATGATGGGACCGCTCGCAAACTTCAAAGTATTTTCAGTCGAGAAAGTGAAACTAATGTAACAAACATTCAAAGAGTGGCCGAAAAGTTTAAAGAAACTGGGTCAGTTGTGAACAATAAGACTCCAGTGCATCAGTTAGTTAGTTCCTTGAAAATATTTTTAAGAGAGTCGCCAAACACATCAATTCGTCATCGTTCTCAATAACCTTCATGCATCCAAAATAATCATCTTCTCCGATGAAGTGCATTTCCATCTGAATGGCTTTGTGAATACACTAAATTGGGCCTTTTTTCAGATAAGGCCGACTACACGTAGTTTTAGCAATACGGCACCACCTGTTACACCACGAAGCATTGGGTTTTGAAACAAATTATCTCAAGAAATTCTCATATCAATGAGCTACTAACACCATGCGATTTAACGCCGTGTGATTTTTTGTTTGGGATTTTGAAAAATTGTGAGTTAAACCGAAATCAATTCCTGAATCAACTTCGAGATTCAATGCGTTTTTGGTGAAATACAGCCACATCTCTGTGAAAAAGTCATGGAAAATTTCGTGAAAAGAATAATGCCCTATCTTACAGGCCGTTGGGTCCTTTTGACGGATATTTTATTTTATACTTAATTTTATAACTAAAACTTACGACTTATAGGAAAGGGTTATTCAACTACTGGTTTCAAGACCACCGGCCTGGAAAATCTGAAGCCACTAAAAATATATTTCGAATCTTGTAAGCAGTGCAGACTTTATTTTCTTGCAGTATATCCATGGAAATGCTTTAATTGTTTGCTTACAAAAGTATCTCTTCTGTACTGCTTATTATATCAACAGTTGAAATTTTTTTATATATCTTCGTTACCTTTTATAGTAGTGCGTAAGGGGAAGACATAATTCAATTAATAATTTATAGGCAGGATATCCAAAAGCTTCCATATTGGCCATTGCATCCGGAAAAAGATACGAGAAAGCGAGATGAGCCAAAGTTTTGTCTGAAATTAAACTGGAAGCCACGTTTGAACCACTACTTTTTTAATCTGTTTTTATTATTTGCAGGTATTTATCGTTCACTAAATATATAACACTTCAGAACATAAATATTATCAGGTAACAGACTTGCCATAGCGGCGGAGTTGAGTCCACTTTACTAATCTATGTATGTATGTATTAGACTCCTGCATGAATGACATTAAATCGAAAAGTTGTGCATTCATTCTCAAAATGAATCTTGCTTGCCATGTCACATATATTGTTGAATGTGAATACTGTGTGTTGCTCTCTTTGAAACACATCGTACACTTCTACGTTTATAATTCTTTGCATTCAGCCACATGTTGTTTGTTAAGTGAATCATTAGCACAGTAACTTAAAACAGCAATGAATACACACACTACACAGTATGAATTCACTGTGTTTTACCGTTTCTTTTAAATAAATATATCAATAGAGGTAAAGCGTTGCCAGTTTACGAAATTCGTAGATAACAATATAATTGCAAAAACTGTTTTTTCTTTTAATTTAATTTATAATTATTATTTTATTTATTTTAATTTAATTTTTTCTTATCTTTATCTTTTTTTTTTTGTTGTTGATAACTGAAAAAATTTTTTAAGTACTGATAAAATTAGTTGTTTTTAAATACATATAAATCAAACTAATTTTTAAACTGATCTATGTATATAAAAAAATTTATTAAGAAAGAAAACCTTTTTTAATACAAGTATTACTTGTGAATGATATTTCATTTCATTTAAGAAGAAACTTACATGCATATGTATTTTTAAGTATAATAAAATAAATCATAGGTGAATTTTTGGGAATTAATTGGAATTCAAAAACTGGGTATTAGGTATAAAAAAAAAACTTAAGTATAAACACAAAAACGTTGACACACCGAATTATCACAAAGATAATAAATATAAAAGTGTTATAAAGGACTTACGTTCTCAATTGAAGTAATTAATCTTTAAATTTTAATTAATAGTAAAAACACAATATTCACCTAATACTTCAAATTCAAACGCGTATAATAAACTGAGCATACAAAAACGTAATAAAACAATTGGGGATGCCACAACAAAAATAAATTTCCTACCAAATTTGTTTAAATAATTTAAATAAATCTACCAAAATTTACCATTTTTCTTAAATTATTATTATTAATTTAAAATAGTAATTTAAAAAAATAAGTAAACTTTATATATTACATCTAGAAATAATAATATTCTTCCAAACTTAAAATAATAAACCACGCCAACCAAGCGCCAAGTTATGCACAAATAAAAAAAATCTATCGCACCAAAGTGACATCCCTGCAAAAAAATCCATTCGATGTTAATTTCTCTTCTTGCAATCTACTCTAGCTTTACACATTTTTTTCTGTGCCGAATCTTTTATACCCACCACCAATTTTGTGTACATTTAAAGCACAATATTTATTATTTTTTTAATCATTACGGAATAATCTCTTTAAAATAAAATATGTATCACTTTCTTTGTAGAGGGTGGTTAAATTTTAAGGGCCCATGTTGAAGGTGAACTACACCTAGTCTTTAAATTTGTTTTCTGCACTTCACTTGACATTTCTCAATCTTAATCTTACTCAATTTGATCCGTGGAAAGATACGCAAATGAGCAATGCTTTAAAGTTATTCACGTTTTTTATAAAAATGGGCGTTCAAATCAAAATGCATTTTGTGCACTTCGTAATTCTTTTGATCAACATAATCGTTCAAATTCGTCCACAATCGGGAGAATTGTAAAACATATTTAAATTTCTGCAAAACAGGTCTGTATAAAATGTTAGAAAATCTGTAAATGCCTTCTTAGTTCGTTGAATGGGAACCATTGCTGTTTTTTTGCGGTAATGGGGCAAAAGAGCAGTCAACCTCGACTCATCATCATGCCCAACAATTGAGCATCAACATTGTCATTGAAAATTTGGACCATCAGATAGAGGAGTTGCGCCAAGTTGCGCTATTTGGCCGATATTTTGTTCAATACATAATTGAACCATACAAATATTATCATTATAAAAAGAAATGATAATAATTTCTTAATTAATTTGTGTTTTATTTAAAATCAACATCGGCCTTTAAAATTTAACCACCCTTAATAACTTCGTTATGATAGTAAAATGTTTTTGTAAATTTAGTCTTTTATTGAAAGTGGGCGTTAAAGTAGGCGTGTCAATAAAGTTTCTGCTCATAAATACAAGTTAGATATTTCAATATAGTCCTTTATTTCCCAAAAACTTTGTCAATAGAGAAATTACATGAATTTAAGATAAACCGTTATATGGGAGGTAGGCGTTAAAGTGGGCGTGTCACCTAAACTTTTTGGCACAACAATTACATTGACTAGAAAGATATACGTAGCAAATTTGATCATCATACCTCTAATTTTGGCGGTTTTATGAGCTTTTAAATTTCATTAACGGTGGATAACGTGAAAAGTCAGCGTTATAGTAGGCGTGTCAAAGTTGTTTTTGCGAATGAGTACAACTTAGGTGTTTCAATATAGCCCTTTATTATTCCAAAATCTTTATTAATAGAGAAATTATATGAATTTTAGGTAAAACGTTATATGGGAGGTGGGCGTAAAAGTGGGCGTGGAACCTTTATTTTCTGGCACAGTAATGATATTGCCTAGGGGGATATACGTAGCAAATTTGATCATCATACCTCCAATTTTGGCGGTTTTATAAGCTTTTTAATTTCATTAACGGTAGATAACGTGAAAAGTGGGCGTTATAAAAGGCGTGTCAAAGTTGTTTTTGCGAATGAGCACAACTTAGGTGTTTCAATATAGCCCTTTATTATTCCAAAATCTTTATTAATAGAGAAATTATATGAATTTTAGGTAAAACGTTATATGAGAGGTGGGCGTAAAAGTGGACGTGGAACCTTTATTTTCTGGCACAGTAATGACATTGCCTAGGGGGATATACGTAGCAAATTTTATCATCATACCTCTAATTTTGGCGGTTTTATGCGCTTTTAAATTTCATTAACGGTAGATAACGTGAAAAGTGGGCGTTATAGTAGGCGTGTCAAAGTTATTTTTGCGAATGAGTACGACTTAGGTGTTTTAATATAGCCCTTTACTATTCCAAAATCTTTATTAATAGAGAAATTATATGAATTTTAGGTTAAACGTTATATGGGAGGTGGGCGTAAAAGTAGGCGTGGCACATTGATTTTCCGTTACAAAAAAGCGCTTCTCCAAAAAGCAAAGTGTGCAAAATTTCAGAGTCGTACATCCAATTTTGTTGCTTTTATGACGTTTTTGTTTTTAAATATACCGAAAAATACACCGTGCGGTATAAATTTTCGTACATTTTCATCGTTAACTCCTCTCCTAATGCCTAGATTTAGATAAAAAAAAATATTGTTTTTCCTCAGGAAATATATATTCAAAGTTTCATGAGTCTACGTTAATGCGTTTGGACACAATTCCATTTTATTCGACGTTCGAAGGACCCGGTGTTTTCGACCTACTCTTGCTTTTCGAGCTATTACTCTCTTCCTAATATTGCGATTTAGCCCATTTTCAATATCAAAAGAAATATTCTGGCAAAATTTGAGCTCCCTAGCTTTTTCGGTGCGACCTCTATCGTGCTTTCAACAGACGGACGGACATATCTAGATCGTCATCAAATCAAACCCTGATTCAGAATATATATACTTTATGGGGTCTAAAATGGATATTTCGATGTGTTACAAACGGAATGACAAAATGAATATACACCCACCATTTTTTTGGTGGCGGGTATAAAAAGTACATTATTTTTTTGAGTGAATGCATGATTTTAAAGTGGTGTATAGCTTTTTGTTTTTATTGCTGTGCTGTGTAGTGTACAGAAAAAATAGGATCATATTTAAGTGAATGCAATATTTTTTTATCATGTTTTTCTCAATCTCATTTACTTTCTTCATATGGTGTGTACTGTGTGGTGAATTGTGTCAAAGTATTAAGCTTAATTCCCTGTTATTTAAAGCATTCATGAAGTAGTGCAGGTCTCTAGTATGTATGTATGTATATGGATGCATGTGTGTTGTTCGTTTCTTTATGCTATGCGCACAATCAGTGATGTTAACTTTTTTATTTCGATTTCCGTACTGCCCTAAATAAATTACAATTTTTAAGGTTAAATTACCGTACACAAAGCCTTGTACAAAAATAATATTGTTAAACGAGTTAATATTCGTAATTCAATATATTTATTTAAAAAACAACAAAACTTAAAAAAAATTAATTAGTAATAATAAAATAAATAAAAACTTGTACTTTCAGTAAAATCACTTTACATTTTTGTAATATTTAAAGCTTAGTGTTATACATTTGGATTGGGTTTGTTTTGCTTGCGATTGTCTAATTTAAAGCTTAATTTGATTGCATTAATTGTTTGTGATCATATGCATTTTGATCAAAATATAGAATATGTTTGTTATTGGATTTAATATTTAAACCGTCGCTAGAATTAAGAAATGTTTTTGCGTTTAGAATCCCTCCAAGAGTATCAGTAAATAATCTGTTTCTTATTTTGCTATTGTTTAGATATATTTTTGAAAAAATTCATTCCACAGTAGCCGAACTATGTGGCAATGAAAATGAATAAACCAAAAATTTTTGTAAAACAGGAAACATTATGGAATCGTCACCTTTCTTTATATTGAAGGCGTTTTTGTAAACCTGAAGAGTGTCAGTTTTATCAACATCTTTAATGAATTCGCCTTCCATTTATGGCAAAAACATAAAGAATTTAACTTCAATCATTTGCATAGTTGTAATGAAACCGTACTCTACATACCAAACTCCTTAAATGGAAGAAATTCGAACTCGGAAATGGCGCTGGATAGGATACATCCTAAGGAAACCACCCGGCGATATTACCAGAACAGCTTAAGACTTAAGGCGAAACATGCGCTGGAAGACCAGCGCACACAAGGAGACAACTTGAAAAAGAAATCATGTCGACTGGATGCAATTGGTCCGTAGTAATGCAAATAGCTAGAGATAAAATTGCTTGGAAAATCTTTGTAATGACCCCATATTTCTAATAGGAATTTCAGGAATACATATAATGGTTGATGCTTAAAAAAGTAGTATCCAGCTGCAATAAGGTCAAAAATACCTTAATACTTGTTTAAAATGTGAAATAAAACCAGTAAGAGTGCTATATACGGCCGTGCCGAATCTTATATACCCTTCGCAACGTGTAGTCATGCAATAACAATAGTCTCATATGAAATACGTACATACATATATGAAAACATCCCATTGTAATATTATAAATTGAGTTTACGTATGTAAGTATGTTTCCAAAAGAAAAAAAAAATTACAATAAAAAAATATTAAAAACAAAAACAAAAACAACTAATAAAAAAATTGCAAAAAAAAATATTTAAAAAAATATAAAAAAAATTTAAAAAAAATAATAAAAATATAAATAATACATAAAATACAAAAATGAAACAAAAAAACATTTGGCTCAGCTGGGATTCGATGCCACGTTTACTCTAACCAGTATATATGTATGTTGTTGTTGTAATTTTGAAAAAAACGAGGTGGTCGTGGTTTTTCGCTCATATCTCAGAAAGTTAAGGGGGATTGTGCTGAAATTCAATAGCAATTCATTCCCGGATATTTCCAAGAGATTGATATTATACACATATCTAAGGAACATATAGTTGCTTCTAAAAGTTGATTTCAACCAACACACGGACAGACGGTCAGGGCTTAATCGACTCCTCTACTCATAAGCTTTCAGAAAATATATACTTTATGGGGTCGGAAATGAAAATTGTAGAAATTACAAACGAAATGACAAAGCTATATATACCCTTGTGCACCACAGGTGAAGGGTATAAAAAAAATATTTACTAACAACTGTCAAATTGTGACATACATAATTGTGAACAAAATTTTATTTTTTTTACCGAAATACTGAAAATTTTACAAAGACTTTAAAACTGCATACATATTAATATCCGATACCAACTACAATGGGTGTTGTGAATAGAAGAAATATATTTAGTTCAAAAACGTTTCCAATCACTAGACAACTACTGGCATTTCGATGCCTTACTTCCTCAACCTCGTATCTTAAAAAATAAAATTTTTCAGGAGAGAAAATAAAAACGGTTCATCTTTTTATACTTCGGTGTTTGGTTAAAAGTTTAAATGCAATTATTGAGGAATTGATTGTATTTATGTATATTAGTAGTAATAATATACTAATCTTTTTTAGTTAAAGCATAAAACAATCGTTTGATATGAAAAAGTCAAAACCGTATTTTTTAAGATACGAGGTTGAGGAAGAAAGGATTCGATTTGTAAAAGTTCTTAAAATATAACCCTGTTACATGTTCACATTTGCTTTCCAAAAGCACAACAATTGCACGAAGGGTCTTGCATTTTTTTAATTACCACTTTTTAAACTTTTTATTAGTATTTTTTACATGAACTTGTAAGCAACTGTTGTTATTTTAATTCAATTCTTAATAAACCTTTTTAAACTAATTCAACACTATTAAGAATGAAAATGTTGTACTCGATTAGTTGGTCACTAATTGTTAAACTATCTTTTTTTTTCTCGTTATCCTGTTTTCTTCCACTATTTTTTATTTATTTGATAACTTTGAACGGTAGTTTTTAGTTTTTTCTTTAACTTAACCGACAATTTCCGTTTGATTTTGTTCGCTGTCTCGTCACGAATGCATTCAGTCAGGAAATGTGAGTTTTTGCTGTTTCCAGTCATTTGTATTCGATGTAGAAAATAGTTGTTAGACACATTGATAAATGTTTTATTTTTTATTTTAATATTTTATCGATACATATACTTGTTTTATTGTAGTTGTGCTTATTTGTGTATTGGATAAAAAATGTAGTCATTGTATTCCCATTTATCGTGTTCGTTTTTCTTTAATTTGGCATGCTTTGCTTTCATCCTTTTGCCAAATAAATTTTATTACACCCTTCACCTGTAGTGCACAAGGGTACATACATATATATAGCTTTGTCATTCCGTTTGTAATTTCTACAATATTCATTTCTAAAAGCTTATGAATAGAAGAGTCGATTAAGCTCTGCCCGACTGTACATCTGTCCATGTGTTGGTTGAAATCAATTTTTATAAGCAACCATGTGTTCCTCAGATCTGTGTATCATATCAATCTTTTGGAAATATCCGGAAATGAATCGCTATTGAAATTCAGCACAATCTCCCCATAACTTTCTGAGATATGAGCAAATAAACACGACTGCCTCCTATTTTTCCTATATTTTACTACCAAAATAAAATTTTTCAGCCATAGAATAATTTTATCTTTGCTACTATTTGTAGATACAATTTTGGATAAAGCGGGCTGTAATCGGTAAAGTTATAGGCAAAAATTTTTTTTGAAAAATTATAAATAAATTTATATATGGGTCAAATCTGGCGTTTTGAAATGTAATTTTTCGAACCCTCTCAATATTGGTATAAAATGAAAGGGCTTGTCCAGAAGAATACAGTTAATTATTAAAAAATTGTAAATCCAAGATGGCGTCTAAAATAAAATGGCGGAACAAATTTTTTTAACCCCATCAATATGGGTATATACCAAATGAAAGGGCTTGACCAGTAGAATACAGATAACTACGTAAAAATTCAAAATCGAGGGTGGCGTCGAAAATAATAAAGAATAATGGTGTTCAACATGAAATAAAGGTTGAGCTACGATGTGGGATTATATCTATGTACATGATGGTGAAGAGTGTTATCAGATTCGGCACGGCCGAATATAGAAGTCTTTGTTGTTTGTATTTGTGTAGTCATTGTGTTTTGAAAAGTTTTCTTCAATGTATTAAGTGTTTTATATTAAGGTTGCGGTATTAAGTGTGATTAGCTGGAAATTTATTTAAACAAGTTTTTATTGTGTGAAAAATTATTAAAAATTTAAATAACTGTTGTAAGTGATGTTGGATTTGTTAAAATCTAAATAAAATGGTTTTAGAATTAATAAATAGAGATTTTAGATACACTGTAAGAGATTGACAAATCACTACAAAACGAATTTAAATTCTCCTAAAAATATAATCTTAAAGAATAACCAAATAACGTAACGAAACAGCATATACGCGCTTCTTTATCGCCCCAGTCAGAGGTTTTGGTAGCACGGACTAGCATTAACAATATGACGTGAACACTCCGCCAAGGTAACATAGTTTCGGGGAAAAATTTGCTTAAATTACAATCGAAATCTCAATTAATGAATATTTTTGTTCCTTATTTGTCATTAGTTATTAATAAATGCTTTCTGTTTCTAAGTAAAGCAAAATTAAGTTGTTTTCTAGTTGTGCAATGAAGTGTCAGATGTTATATAAAAACAAAATTTGGCGGGAAATCAAAATTTTTTTTATATTTTTATTTATTTAAACATGAATATGATATACCACGCTGACATATACATATAAAACAAAAGTAGAGCATATGTAAAGTAAATTGTTTACAACAATTTAACGAATACTATAAAAATATGTCTATAAATCCACTCATTCCTTATTTTCCTTGTAAATAAATGTTAAGAGAATAGTATTTAAATTTAATTTCAAATCGATAACCTACATTTATTGTACAAAATGTACACAAATTGACTATAAAATAGTTCTGTTATTTACTATTACAGTGAATTTGTGTATGTACAACTATCTATGTATATATAAATCAGCGTACAGACATATGTGTAATAATATAAGTAGGTATTCACGTCACCGCTTTTACTATTGCGAAAGTGCAGATTTGCGTAAATTTACTTCTGCTAACGTGAGCAACACTTTAATCGAAACTTTCAAAGAGCAAAGCCAACAGAATATGTAGTAGCCATTGTTACCGTCTTTGTTTGGATACTTAAACCGTTGACGAGTTGTGCGCAAAACTTTTGCAAAACTGTAGATGTTATGTAATTTTTAATATTTATGCATTAGGTTTGAGGTAGTACAAAGGTAAGTTAGTACGAAACTATTACTTCACAATTGCTGTTGTGTTTAAAAACAACTTTGCACTTTTTTAAATTCCCAAGACTAAACTTGATGAAGTGAATGCCTTTAATATCTCAATAGTATGTATGAATGTAGTAATTTCACCCTTAGCCATGTTCCTATTAAAATTCTATTATATAAATGTCTATACCTAGATATATCTACCTAATCATGATAAGTGTGATTGATACACATTCACATATGTTATGCATGTAAGTATGTATACAGTTTTATTTAAATTTTTATAAAATATGTAAGTACATGCATGTAAAATATAATATAATATCTAAGAAAGCGCTTCTTAAACTATTTTATTTCATAATTAACTTTTTATGCCCACCTTTATTTACAAAGATGTGAGTATATGTGCGTTTGATATCAAAAGCGGGCCACTTAAGCTTATCCATTCTACATTTTTCTAATCCATGCCACCTATTCTCGGGGTTGGAACGAAAGTTGCATTTTCCAAAGCATATCCAATACTAGCAGATCCACCCGTTCGTTACCATAGTGGCCACAATAAATCACACAATGGCGACAATGATCAATCCTTGACAATTCTTTCCTGCATTGACCGAATAAGTTAAATGTGGTGAAGGTATGACCTGAGTGACAAAAGTGCTGTCTGACTATCGACAAAATAGAAATATTCCCATTAATATTCAGTATCCTATATGCGTTCCAGGTAGCGAATGTTTTAGCCTGAAATACGTTGCATTCAGCCGGATGTCGGAAAAAGACCCTTAGTTTAGTTCGCCAAAAAAACGCTGAATTTAAACTTCCTGCTCATTATAGAATCGTCCGTTCAGATTCTGATGTCAAAGCTCCCTATAAGGTCATTCGTATCACACTCAGTCCTAGGGCGAATTGAAATTGTAAGCACGCTGCCAAAATCCATATAGCGAGTGACAAGAATCAGAAGGCCATATGTTCTCGATCTTAAACATGCCGATACATATTTGTGCTTGAATGCAGTCCACCATACCAGAGATCCATTAGTAAAAATTGGACGTACTACAGCCTTAACCATGGTAATATTGAGTCTCTATTTCACACTAAACTTTTTACGATATGTGTAGTAGGTTACCGTAGGCTTCTTTACTCTGTGTTGGATGTTCACATTCGGCGACAATTTCAAGTCGTCCATATCGCCTAAATATTTCTCCTTGTCCTATAAGGGAATTTTGCAATTTCATATCCTCGATAGTCTAAAGCTTGGAATCTTGGTTCTAGACCGCTATTCGTGGCCATTAACTTAGCAGTTTCAAGACATCAGATAAATGATAAGTATTCACGTGCGGAAACAGTCCTAATATCAGTATCTGTTACTGGTTTGTTTAAAAACATATCAATTCTTGTGGAATTATCTTTAGACTAAATTGCTGGTGATAATCACGAAGAAACATAAATTTTACTTAAATCAAATTATAAAGTTAACTTTTCAAGAAAATTTTTTCTAGGATATAATTGGACTAAGCAAGTTTGAGCATTTAAGTTAACAGTCAAGTAAATTTTTTTTAAATACTTGGGACATACCTAAACTTAAGAAGAGGTTCTTCTAACTAAAATAAATTCTAAATTAAATAAGGAAGGACCAATAAATATACAGGCATGTCATAGAGATAAATTTCGTTTAAAAGTGACATAAACTTCGTATTTTGCTTCTTTTCTGAAAGCTTATGAGTAGAGGAGTCGATTAAGCCCTGACAGTCTGTCCGTGTGTTTGTTCAAATCAATTTTTAGAAGCAACTATATGTTCCTTAGATCTGTATATGGTATCAAACTATTGGAAATATCCAGGAATAAATCGCTATTGAAATTCAGCACAATCGCCCTTTAACTTTCTGAGATATGAGCAAAAAACCATGACCACCTCGTTTTTTTTACAATTACAACAACAACATACGTATATACTGGTTAGAGTAAACGTGGCATCAAATCCCAGCTGAGCCAAAAAAAAATTTTTTTATTTTATATATTATTTATATTTTTATTATTTTTTTAATATTTAAAATTTTGTTAAAATTTTTTTTATTGTTTTTTTTTTTTGTTTTTAATATATTTTTTTAAATTTATTTTTTATAATTTTTTTTACACATACATACGTAATTTTTTAATTTTACAATATGATGCTTTTATATATGTATGTTTTTTACATGTACATATGTACGTATTTTATATGAGATGAATGGTGATACAAACAATTGTACGCTCGTCCGAATATATCACTGTTACTTGTTATACCCTTCACACAGTGAAAAAGGGTATATTATAGGTTTGTCATTCCGTGTGAAATTTCTACAATTTTCATTTCCGACCCCATAAAGTATATATTTTCTGAAAGCTTATGAATAGGGGAGTCGATTAAGCCCTGTCAGTCTGTCCGTCTGACCGTCTGTCCGTGTGTATGTTGAAATCAACTTTTTGAAGCCCCCCGACATCGCTTGGACTCGGGTGAGGTATTAAAATATCAGAAATATTCGGGAGTAGATCGCTATTGAAAATCAGAAACATCGGTACATAAACAACTGAGATATGAGCAAAAACCCACGACCACCTCGATTTTTTTTTCACAAAAGCAACATTACAACAACAACATACATACATACAAACGTGTATACTGGTTAGAGAAAACGTGGCATCGAATCCCAGCTGAGCCAAAAAAATTCTTTTTTTTAATTTTTTTTAAAATTTTTTTTTTTATTTTTTTTTTATTTTTTTTTTTATTTTTTATTTAATATATTATTTATATTTTTATTATTATTTTTTTTTTTAATTTTTTTTTTTTTTTAATTTTTTTTTTATTTTTTTTTTGTTTTGTATATATTATATACATAATAATTTTTTAAACAATTTTTTTTTTTTTTTAAATTTTTTTTTTTTAAAAAATTTTTTTTTTAATTTTTTTTTAAATTTTTTTTTTTTTTTTTGTTTTTTTTTAACATTCATACGTGAATTTATAATTTTACAATGGGACGTTTTTATATATGTATGTTTTTATATGTATGTACGTATTTCATATGGGATGAACGGTGACACAAACCACTGTTATTGCATGAATTCACGTTGTGAAGGGTATATAAGATTCGGCACGGCCGAATATAGCGCTCTTACTTGTTTTTTTATCTTCTTAAATTCATTTTAAAAGTCAATAGGAGATTGGTTTAATAATGATTCTTAAGGCTGGGTTGCCACGTAGCAATTTTCATTGCTAAGCATAAGCAAAAACGTCGGCAGAATAACGGCACTTTATTGCTAAGGTATGTTTATTTTCACTGGGTGGAGAACACGACACAAATAATTTATTTTTATAATTTAATATTTTTGTTTTAACTTTTATGAGTTTTTTTGAAATAACTCACTCTTAATTATTATCAGGTACAATTATTTTAATTTTCCTTTGTTTCTTTGATTTCGACAGCTAATTGCGGCAATAATTGCTCAAGCAATCAGCAGAGCAATGATTGCGCAATAAATTGCTACATATGGCAATTTGCGGTCTACACCTTGCAATTTCTATCGACGCAATCAAATTTGACAATTGCGGAAATAAATATTGCTACGTGGAGATCCTGAGTAAAGTCTATCGAAATGCATCACACCTTTAATAAAGATCCGTTGTTTCTTTTTATGCATCTGTCAAAAAGTAGAATCAGTGTAATTATATGTGACAAGTTATAGCCTTTTAGACTTGCTCACATCTTTCATCAAATCAACAAGATGTTAACATCTGCCCATATGAATTGTACGTGTTTGTGTGTCAACATTTCTAAGCATCTTTTGAAGATGTTCCTAACTCATTTTGTTCCACTTAACATCTTTTGATTATTTTAGTATCTTCACTAGAAAAAAAAAATATTGTTGCAAAAAAAAAAACATGGCAACACTAGAAAAAAATTACAAGTACCAAAATAAATACATACGAGTGGACTTGAAATATGTCGTATAAAAAAAGATATCTTAATTATCTTCATGCTCTAACAAAATCTGCATATTGTAATAATAATTGCTCTCCAAGGGCAATAATTAATATAATTAAAACAGAATTTTCAAATCCATTTTATTTTTAATTTTTATTTGCGCAAACATGTAAAATAAATATTATGACAGATGAAAGATGTTGCAAATGTAAACAAGTTTTTTTCATTTTCAACATCTTCCACGCATTCCCCTAAGATGTGAGCAAGTGTAACAATCGGCCGTACCGAATCTTATATAGCCTTCACAACGTGTAGTCATGCAATAACAATAGTTTGTATCACCATTCATCTCATATGAAATACGTACAAACATGTAAAAAACATACAATTGTAAAATTATAATTGAGTTTACGTATGTCTGTTTCTAAAAAAAATTACAAAAAGAAAATAAAAAAAACAAGTAAGAGTGCTATATTCGGCCGTGCCGAATCTGATAATACCCTTCACCATTATGTATATAGATATAATTCCGCATCGTAGCTTAACCTATATTTTATGTTATACGCCATTTTTTCTTATTATTTCCGACGCCATCCTTGATTTTGAATTTTTACGTAGTTAACTGTATTCTACTAGTCAAGCCCATTCATTTGATATCCATATTGATGGGGTTAAAAAAATTTTATCCGCCATTTTGTTTTAGACGCCATCTTATATTTTTTAATAACTTACTGTATTCTACTGGTCAAGCCCTTTCATTTGATACCAATATTGGGGGGGTTCTACAAGTTACATTTGAATATACCAGATTTGACCCATTTATAAATTTATTGTCCGCATTTTGTAATGGCGGCCAACATGAAATTTAATTTTTTTTATAGTGCCTATATTGCGCTAGTCAAGTCCTTTCAGATGATACCAATATTGACGCTTTCGGTTGTCTAGAAGCTGAAAAAAATTGATTTTCGTTTCTAAATTTTTAGAATATATATTTGAAAAAAAAATTTTTTGCTTATAACTTTACTGATTAAAGACCGATTTATCTAAAATTGTTGACGAATATCTCTCTAGGCATATTATATATATAAATAGTAACAAGGGTACCTATACATTATTGTATGGCTGACCAATTTTAATTTTGGTGGTAAAAATATAGGAAAAAAACAGAGGCAATCGCGTTTATTTGCTCATATCTCAGAAAGTTATGGGGCGATTTCGCCGAATTTTAATAGTGATTCATTCCCGGATATTTCCAAAAGATTGATACTATGCACAAGTCTCAGAAATATGTGGTTGCTTCTAAAAGTTGATTTCAACCAACACACGGACAGACGGACAGACGTTCAGGGCTTAATCGACTCCTCTATTCATAAGCTTTCAGAAAATGTATACTTTATGGGGTCGGAAATGAAAATTGTAGAAATTACAAACGGAATGACAAAGCTATATATACCCTTGTGCACCACAGGTGAAGGGTATAAAAACAGAGGCAGTCGAGTTTATTTGCTCATATCTCAAAAAGTTATCGGGCGATTGTGCTGAATTTCAATAGCGATTTATTCCTGGATATTGCCAAGAGATTGATATCATACCCAGCAAAATCTTTACATACCTAGTAAGTTAGCAAGTAATATTGGAGATACACATAAACTAGTTACTTTTCGACCGAATAACTACTTATTTTTGTTTGAGTTGTCCCAGAAATCATGACCCTCGCTTACAAATGAACTTACAAAAAGCAATAGAATAAGTAGTTACCAATAAAGCTGAATTATAGCTGGATATTTTTATACTGTTGCAATACAAAACAATATAAAAATTATAAAATAAATAAAATAAAAAAAAATATTATAATATTTATGAAGTTAATTTAAAGTTCACTGTTTAAAAAAATATATAAAAAGTATTTACAAAGGTCATAACCAATAGGCCATTACTCTTTACTCTAAAATAATGATGTTGGTAACGACCCCTCATTACTATGTAATATATGAAGTAATGACAACCTATTACACAATTTCAAAAAGATTTTGCTGGGTAGTTGCTTCTAAAAGTTAATTTCAACCAACACACGGACAGACGGTCAGGGCTTAATCGACTCCTCTATTCATAAGCTTTCAGAAAATATGTCAGCTGTTGTTGATAGCCATGGACGACAAATAATATTTTTTGTTTCAATGTTTTCGATAAATCTGTATGTGTGGCGGATTTATTTTTTCTGTTTTTTTTTTGTGTTAAAAGAAAGGGCATTCGAAATAAAGTTTACAATAACTTTTAAGGAAAAAATACATAAAAACTAATTTTGGACACAATTTTTTCATAACCTAAATTTTTATTCTATTTATCGATAACTGTTTTGTACTGAGTGTCATCTCTCACCCAAATTCGTCTCGTGTTATTTTTGAGTTTTTCGTAGGGCCTTGTAGTACAAAATATAATGTACATAAACTCAATGAATTCCACAAATTCTTTTAAAATGTCAATTTAACTTTCCATTTTGACAAAATTGTTTTCATTTCATAAAAATATAAACACAACAGCTGATCAAAACAAAAATGTTGATGAATTAAACTCGTTGCGTATAGCTTAAATTAAGAAACGTATAAAGTAGTGAAAAAGAAATCTCAAGAAGGTAAAATAAAATCGACCAGAATTATAGGTACAAAATTAAAATCACTTTGATCAACATACATATGTGGCAGGCCTGATTGTGCTTATTTGCTAATAAAAGCGCCAACAACTTACATAATTTCCTAACAAAATAAGGGAATTCCTTTAAGTATAAGTATGTTACTGCGCTCTATATTTATTCCAAAATAATATTTAATCCCTGAATCTAGGGAAAACTTCCAAACTGTGTACGAAGCTGTGTGTAAGCTTGTCATTACAGTTATAATTAGCGTTGCCGTTTTGGTTACTTTTAACAAAAATTGGTTATTTTTTATTTCTGATGTGTAGATGTGTATTTTTTTTTTGATTTTGGTTACTTCTCACTAAAGTTGTAATTTGTATATACATTTGGGTGATTCACAAGGTGTCTTATCATGTCATATAGTCCTATTGTCCTAAAATTTTACAATGGTTGTTGTTTTTCAAACAAAAAGTGTCGTATAATAATAGAACTTTGTACGCTATGTTTATTGTGCTGTCGTATTTAATAAGCAGAGACCTGTGCTAAACGGCTAAGCCAAGCCGCAACAGTTTTTGTAAGCTGTCGCCGTTCATTGTATAATTTTATCGGGCCGACATCCAAATTTGAGCGCAGTTGCTAATTTTTGATAACAAATCACTGGTGGCGTCAAATAAGATCGGCTAAGAACTCTGCTCTGTTTTTGTTTATCAAACAAAATTTAATTTATTTGTAATTTATTTACTTGAGTTTGCCATTACAACATTTAAAATGTACTTTCCGCACAAACTGGCTATTATTTTGTTTTTATACCCTTCACACAGTGAAAAAGGGTATATATAGGTTTGTCATTCCGTCTGAAATTTCTACAATTTTCATTTCCGACCCCATAAAGTATATATTTTCTAAAAGCTTATGAATAGAGGAGTCGATTAAGCCCTGACCGTCTGTCCGTCTGTCCGTCTGTCCGTGTGTATGTTGAAATCAACTTTTTGAAGCCCCCCGACATAGGTTGGACCCGGGTAAGGTATTAAAATATCAGAAATATTCGGGAGTAGATCGGTATTGAAAATCAGAAACATTGGTACATAAACAACTGAGATATGAGCAAAAACCCACGACCACCTCGATTTTCTTTTCATAAAAACAACATTACAACAACAACATACATACATACAAACGTGTATACTGGTTAGAGAAAACGTGGCATCGAATCCCAGCTGAGGCAAAACAATTTTCTTTTAAATTTTTTTAAAATTTTTTTTTTTAATTTTTTTTTTATTTTTTTTTTATTTTTTATTTAATATATTATATATATTTTTATTATTATTTTTTTTTATTTTTTTTTTGTTTTATATATATTATATATGTATATAATAATTTTTTTTTTTAAATTTTTTTTTTAAATTTTTTTTTTATTTTTTATTTTTTTTTTGTTTTTTTTAACATACATACGTGAATTTACTGTTATTGCATGACTACACGTTGTGAAGGGTATATAAGATTCGGCACGGCCGAATATAGCGCTTTTACTTGTTTTTTTTTACTTGTTTTTGGTATTATGAAAGAAAATATTTATTTTTATAATTGTTTTACATCAGCTGATTAAAATTCAAAATAGCACACTTAATTATGAGGGGTTGTTCACAATAGTCTTAATTTTTCATGCTATTATTATAGGACATATGACTTTATGACACTACTGTGAATCCCCAATTATGTATTTTATATGCTAATTTTTCAAACCGCGCTTTGAAATATGTATGTTTCATATTGCAATGAAGTAGCAAGTAGCCTATCAAGCTTGCAAAAACATAAAATTAAGAAAGATATACAACAGTTTTGTATTGAACTTTTAAAGGAAATTCGATTTTTCAAGAAAAGATTTTAAAAATCTTGAGAAAATTACACCAAATAAAATTGTTAGTAGTTCAGAGATAAGTTTGAAACCTTTGTTATTATCATTCCCAAATTTAACAGGTGTTAATGAAGAAAAAATTTTATCCCAATGGAAACTATTAAGATTTTCAAATATAATTTTACAAAGTAATAAAAGTAAGTTTTGGGATAAAGTGTCCAAACAAAAAAAAAGCAATGAACGAAGAACTTATTTATTTTGTTCAAAACTTAATGTCTTTGCCACATAGTTCATTTGCTGCAGAAATAATTTTTTCACTGCTCAGTTTGATAAAATTTAGAAATAAGCTTGAGTTCCAAACAATTAACAATGTTATGCAAAAGAATTGTGCAAAAATCAAAATGATTCCCATTATGTCTGGTCTGACAAAACTTTGCTTTAAAAACTTCTAAAATTTTGTTTTTCTCAACAATGTGTGAATTTTAGATTTGACAATCTTTAAAAAAAATCGCTTTATATATATTTTTAATTCTATGTAGTTTTTTGCATTGAAATATGATTTTGGTTATTTTTTTCCTTATTTGGGTACATTTTTAAGAAAATTTGGTTGTAAAATTTTTTTGGTTGTGGCAACGCTGGTTATAAAGAGGCGGCTAGTAACGAAAGAACGTTGATATTTAAAAAAAAAGAGAAATGAACACATATATTGATTTACATTTTAGAATATGATATCCTTTAAATGGCTTTTGTGATTTCATACTGCTAAAGCATTTAATTTTAAAGACTCTGCCGCATAGATAATGGTCGAGATTTCAGCGATGGTCATTTTGAGGTCATTGGTCATTTGTAGCTTTTGGCATAGATCTGTGACTTAAAATCCTACTAGAAAGTTTTAGCAGGTGAACTTTAATTTTACTAGTCAAGCTCTTTCATTTGAGACATCAAATTTCGATTTTCGTTTGCTAACTCTATTTTATTAATTTCTCTAAAAAAAATTTTTTGAGACCACGGTTAAAATTTTGTGCCTTTAACGTGTCCAAAATTATTTACGAACTTGAAAAATTTTATATATTAAAAAATATATATACTTTTCCAAATAAATTGTTCCAATAACTTTGGCGGTTAGTAATCGAAAATTTTGTAATAAAAATAAAAAAAAACAGAGACAATTGTGTTCATGTGTTTATATCTCAAAAAGTTATCAGGTGATTATGCTGATTTTCAATACCGGTCTACTTCCGAATATTTCTGATATACTGACATTGCTCACTGGTCTTGATGATGTCGAGAGGCTTAAAAAACTGATTTCAACATATACACGGATATGCAGACAAGCCGTCCATCGACTCCACTATTCACAAGCTTTTTATAAACTAAATGGGGTTAAAACTTAATATTGTAGAAATTTAACACGGAATGACAAACCTATATACTTATGTATATTCCCTTCGCACACTCTCTGTGATGGGCGTAAAAAAGCTTTTATTCATTTGTACGTGCTACTATATCGCATGATTTGCCATTGTGTTTTGATTCCAGTGTCTGAATAGTAAACAACTGATTTAATAGACATCGAAATTGTATTCAATTAAATTTGTTAAAACTTTCTCTAAAATTTTTTAAGATAAACCAAATTGGCGGACTAACCATAAATTTGAAAACACTGTTTATAGGTATTTTATTGCTTTTTTTTTAATTTTCTTTGATGAGAAAAAAACTGTATACATAATAAATAAGAGTTCTAATTAAATGAAATGAACCTAATTTACTTTTAATATTTGATATTTAATGAATTCCTTAATCTGTTTTAATAATACATCATATTTTAACAAAAGTTTCATTAACGACGTCTATTTCAGAAAGGTGTCAAAAGTATAGACTAGAATTACCTAAATGCACTTTGAATCTCTGGTGACAATGTCTACATATGGTCCTTAAAGAACTACCTACTCAGTAGTACCAGTGTCAGTAGTAGATTTCCAATGACACGCACATGGTAAATGTCTATAGTACCGATTCACTAGTGACATTTCCTACAGGGCAGCAACAACAAAAACTTTTTAAAAAAAATTTAAATGCAGAGAAGTAAAGAGCAGGTAACCGGTTAGGAAGTCTCTTAAAAATTAAGTAATTAACAAAATATTTATAAAGAAAGTACGAGTTGGTTTATCACAACTTGATTGATTCATATCAGTTTTTAACAGTGTTGAGTGTTAAGGGTATTTTCGAGATAAAATTTTGATGGGAGCTACTAGGACTAATCCTCTCAGAATTATCCTAAGATTTTTAAAGAGACTACCAATAGGAGCACTGAATTGCAATTTGTCACCATTTTGTTAATAAGAGTTATTGGAGATTTCTCTATTTGACAGTTATTACGTACAAACCATGCGATTTAAAAAAATGAAGGAGAATCCACACTTTAAGTTTTTTTTTTAAAAATGCAGGTCAAAGGGCGAGTTTCCTGAAAAAAACTATTTTCTTTGAAAAACCCACATTAATTTGCTGCTGCTTAGACACCTAATCAGAAAATCCATTAACTTGATTTCTTGCACCAATTTCAACTTGTACGCAGATATTTATTCAAAATGTATTGCATAGTGCTTTTGGATTTTCATCTGTACTTTCAAGTGACCGAGAGGGATGTAAAGCCGTTTGAAAAGGTGATGTTATTACAAAAGACGTCATTTACCCAGCAAGCTTAAACAACAATACAATAAACTAAATAATGAGGAGAAAAAATGTTAAATACCATTAAATCAAGATAGACTTTTGTTACAATGGCTTTTGACAAAATGAAAAAGACATATGTATGTTAGTTAGTCACAACAGAGAAATTACCATTTGCCGTTTTTGGCTTAGATGCTTTCAAGGTTATTGCATCTCAGCTATTTGATGGACTTGGTTTTCCAGAAAATACGTCCAGAAATATAACCGAGTTAGTAAAGCATGGGAAAACGAAAGAAGCTCCTTAAAAGGGAAACTGAAAATTGAGTTGCTGTCTTTAATAATCGACAAGGCCATAATGGCTATAAACCTACAGATTTACAGTAAATTGAAAATTATTCTAACAAGGCTATTCTGTATTAAGCTGACAGTGTCATACAGGAAAATACATACATTAATTGCTTATTGCAGACTTCTAAATGAATTTAAGTTTATAGTTCAGTATCTTAGAAGTTGACAATGTTTTGGAGAGTTTTGGCATCAAAAAGATCAAATTTAGAATATTAAAACGGATAAAATTTTATTAAAATTGCGAGATTTTTCGGCGAGAAGGATGAACTAGCGAACTTCTTTGAGAAATCTAATATAATATATTATAATATATATGTATAAAATAAATCTAGTTCAGACAAAGCCCAACAGTTCTAAGTTTTTAGAAAAATTAAAACGACGTGAAAAATATTCTAATAAGTAATGAATTTTTTGCAGCTTTATATTTGGATCCGCGTCTTCAGTGCGTTTGGCGAAGGAGCCACATTGCCATTATTAAAAGTCATTTTAGTTTTTTTAAGCACAACGCCATTAATCTTTGTTAATGTGTAGAAAGTATGTTTATGGATGGTATTTGTTTTTTTTTTTAAAATACGTTACATTTTATAATTATTTTTCCTTAAATCACTATGGAGATGCCGCCATTGTCGCTGTGTCTAATTGTTGGTCAGTCAATACTGTTGCTAATGTTGTTGTTACTGTTGATGATGACCGAGTTCTAATTGTACTAACAGACTGTTGTGTTTGTTGTGCTGATAACGTTGTTGTTTGTGTTGTGAGATTTTTATTGATGCCCTCCAAATTCTAAGTAACAATAATGTGTTATTGTACCGTTAGTTTTTGTATGTGCTGTTAACATTAAAAACATTTGTTTAACTTACGCAACGAATGGCTCTTTCCTCATTAAAACCTTTTTCGTTTTTCATTAAAGTTTGTTTTAATTCTTCGATCTGTCAAAAATTTTTTTTTTTTAATTATTCGAAAAATGATTATACTTATTTGATCAATTTAGTACCTGATTGTTTTTAATGCCCACTACATTTAGGAGTTGTGCCTCCTTTTCTTTGAAACCTTCTTTCATTTCAACAATTGTCTGGCAGAAGGGATTAACTTCGTTAGGGTTTGCATTGTAGATGTTGGTGTAGGAAAATTGCTTGCCGTTCTAGAAAAATAAAAAAATTATTTCCTTATATGAAAATAATAATAGTTATATGAGTATAGCTTTGTAATATATTTAAAAGTGGCTTAAAAGCTATATTGAATACATACTGAAAATTTCAAACAATTCTGAACTAATTTAAAGTGTCCCGTTAATGAAGAATTTAACCGAAACTATGGAGAAAATGTTCAAAATAATGTTATTCATAATAATACATATTAAAGATACTGTTCCCACTGACGTAGCCACTTTTATTTAGGGAGGTGGTTGTTGCAACAGCCCCCTTTTGAAAAACATAAAAAATATAAATTTTTTTATTGGTCAGTGTATGCCATTTACTGCTCCTAGAGATGAAGAAATTGAGCGTAGCCATGGACAATCATTCACTGGCGTTACAGCAAAAAAATAAAAAACAAGTAAAAGTGCTATATTCGGCCGTGCCGAATCTTATATACCCTTCACAAAGTGTAGTCATACAATAACAATTGTTTGTATCACCATTCATCTCACATGAAATCAAAAACATACATACATAAAAACATCCCATTGCAAAATTATAAATTTAGTTTACGTAAGTATGTGTTTCCAAAAAAAAAAAAAAAATATGTATTAATTACAAAAAATAAAAAAAATTACAAACAAAAAATTTTTTAAAAAAATTTATATGTAACAGAAAAATAATAATAAAAATATAAATAATATTTAAATTAAAAAAAAATTTTTTTTGGTTCAGCTGGGATTCGATGCCACGTTTACTCTAACCAGTATATACGTATGCTGTTGTTGTAATTGTAAAAAAAAAACGAGGTGGTCATGGTTTTTTGCTCATATCCCAGAAAGTTATGGGGTGATTATGCTAAATTTCAATAGCGATTCATTCCCGGATATTTTCAAAAGATTGATACCATACTCAGATCTGAGGAACATATAGTTGCTTCTAAAAGTTGATTTCAAACAACACACGGACAGACGGACAGGACTTAAACGACTCCTCTATTATGAAACTTTCAGAAAATATATACTTTTTGGTGTCGGAAATGAAAATTGTAGGAATTACAAACGAAGTGACAAAGCTATATATACCCTTGTGCACCACAGGTGAAGGGTATAAAAAAAAACAAACAAAAAAAATAGTGAAACATATTTTAAAGTGCAGAAGAATTGAAACAAGAACAATCGTTTAAACACAAAGGTTCGATATCGCGATTCAAAGAGCGAACCTTATAAAGAATCTGCCATCTAACGTTTTTTTCAACTAGTGCTCATTTCGTGAATGGTAACACTTAGCTCATGTCTGACTTGACAGATTAGTTTTATCCTTCCGCTTTTCAAATAAAAAAAAAGTTATTTGGCGGACCCTTTATTTAGATCACATAACCGTTTAACATGGCATTACAGCATTTGCAGCAGAACCGAATGACACTTCAATACGGCATTCGTCTAATTTGGAGAGGATCACTAACTTGTTTTAAAGATAACCTTATCGCTTTAACAAGTAAAAAACAATTTAATCGATTTCGGTGTCCATTCACCTGTGGTGCCAAGAGTATAAATTGGTTTGTCATTCTGTTTGTAATATCTACAATATTCTTTTTTGCTATATTTTCTGAGAGCTTATGACCAAGTCAAGTGAGCAATGTTCGTATTGGTTGAAATCAACTTTAGAAGCGCCCGCAAGTTGCATAGATCTGTATGTGGTATCAATCTTTTGCAAATATCTTTTGAAATCCAGCACAATCACGCAATAACTTTCTGTGACATGAGCAAATAAACATGACTGCCTCTGTATTTGCTCATATTTTTAGCATTAAAATTAACATTTTTCAGCCCAAGGATAATTTATAGACATATTTGCTAATATTTCCAGATATGCTATGCCTCTAGGGCTACTGGCAAATTTTAATTTTACACAAATCGGTTTCTAATCGGCAAAGTTAAAGAGGAAAAAAATTTTTTTTTTTAATTATATATTTTTTTTCGGCACCATGAATAACTCCCCAGGAAATAACTCCCCAAAATGAAAATGAAATAATGCCCCAATATCAAAAATGAAATAAGCCCCCAATGAATTGAAATAACACCCCAAACAAAAATGAAATAAAACCCCAACATTTAGGAACTTATTTCATAATGAAACAAATCCCCAAATTAAAAATGAAATAATTCCCTATTTTAAAAGAAGAAAAATAATAAGATAAATTATAAAGTAGAAACTATGTTTTTTATTTCAAAATATTTACTTTCTAGATAAATACTTGCATTGCATCTTGAGCAATGCCACGACAATAAGGACAAGAATAATTTTGCGATCCAGCAGAAATCGCACCAGCCATTAGTTTGCTTTAGAATTACCAATTTCTAACAATGAAAACGAATGTTTAGTATGTAAAGACAATACACCGAAAATTGTTAGTTAAAAAAATAAAAAAAAAAATTTTAAAAAAATTAAAAAAGTAAAAAAAATAATTAAAATATATATAATAAATATAAAACAAAAAAAAAAACAAAAAGAAAAAAATTAAAAAAAAATAAAAATATAAATAATAAATTAAATAAAAAATAAATAAAAAAAAATATAAAAAAAATTTTTTCGACTCAGCTGGGATTCGATGCCACGTTTTCTCTAACCAGTATACACGTTTGTATGTATGTATGTTGTTTTTGTGAAAAAAAATCGAGGTGGTCGTGGGTTTTTGCTCATATCTCAGTTGTTTATGTACCGATGCTTCTGATTTTCAATACCGATCTACTCCCGAATATTTCTGATATTCTAATACCTTACCCGGGTCCAAGCGATGTCGGGGGTTGTTGATTTCAACATACACACGGTCAGACGGACAGACTGACAGAGCTTAATCGACTCGCCTATTCATAAGTTTTCAGAAAATATATATTTTATGGGGTCGGAAATGAAAATTGTAGAAATTTCACACGGAATGACAAACCTATATATACCATTTTTCACTGTGTGAAGGGTATAAAAATGGGTTGGCTCACAAAATGTATAAAAACAATCCTGTTCTTAAGGGAAAGAAGGAAGAACACACCTGCCGGAAACTCAGAAAAGAGTGATACAATTTCGTTTGAACTGACCAGATACAAGATCTAATAAAACTTAGTGCATGCAATTGACATCAGAAGGCAAAATTAGCAGGCGATCTTTTTCAGATTTAAAACGACAGTTGACATTGTAATAGCCACAAAAAAGTATGTAAATTAAAACCGTGTATTTCTGTTTTTTTCTTTGACTTTTAAAATCATTTCCTAATTCCTCAGAAGCTTTTATTAGTGTTATCAAAATTGTACATACCATGTCACATAATAAATTAGCAATTTCCTTTAAAGTGTCACTATGACGCTGAGAAAAAGCTTTCTCTGAATGTAAATTGTTCGACAGCTCTAAAAAATAATAATTAAAAAAAAATACTTATTTTAGATTTATCCACAATTTCTATAATGAAATCAAACTTACCACTATTTTCCAACTCCAGTAGCTGCAAACGTTTCCTTAACTCACCATTCGTTACATTTAATTTGCGTAAACGTTTACGAACCGCATCTATAATTTTAGCATCATGATCGTTTTCACTCTTGGAATGAAACCCTGAATCACAATCGTTATTACTCTCCGAGAAGTCGGATTCTAAATCGATAAGTTGTCGTCGTATAAAGTCAAGTTTGCTATAAGCAGCCGCCTTTTCTGATTCCTAAAAAATCAAGGAATCACAAATAAATTTTACATCACAGCACAAACGTCTTTTTGAATCAATAAAAGATCGATGTTACCTGCTTTTGAAATATGTCCTTTAGTCTTCTCCGATGAATTTCCGTTTTCTGTTTATCCAGCTCCTTATTCATTTCGAAAAAATCATTAATTTCATCTTCTAAGACTTTAAGTTTTTGCTGCTCCTCCAGCACCGTAATACCAAGAGAATCGAATTGAAAACCATTGTCATCTTGAAACTACAGAAAGAAGAGAAATATAAGTTTGAAAATATAAGTTTAAAATTTAACTTACTGTGGGTGTATTACAGTCTATTTGTGTATTAGCACTGCGTGAGTTTTGATGATCAAAATTAATGGGAGGCATTGTAAAACTTGCATCCACAGAATTCTGAGTCGAGAACTAAGTTCAAAAATTAAGAAAAAAAAGAAAGTATGATATATTAACGAAATTTAAAAAAAAGAAAATGCCAAATTGTTTATGTTGTTTTTATATTTTTTTAAATCTTTTTTGGTTCAATCAAAAATTTGAAGTAAAAAATTTTAAATTTTGAAGTAAAACTAAAAGTAAATTGGTTTTAGACACCTTGTTATTGGCGCACTTGAGATCATTTCTCAGCTCCTTGATGACATCATCCTTAAGCTGGATTTTCTTTTGGGCCTTTTGTATTTCATCTTCCAAACAGATGACCTGACGTTTTAGCTCTCTTACTTCATCATGCTTCTCAGCTACTTCATGAGCTAAAGCTTTCATATTGGCATACAACTAAATTTAAAAAAACGCAATAAAAAATACCTTGTTTTAAAAAATATATATTTAAATATAATTGAAAAAAAAAAAACAATGAAAAATTATGTTAACATATGTATAAATTACATACATATGTATGTATGAATGCATATACAAATAAAAAGATTTCTAGTAGAATATTTAAACCGTCCCTTTACACACCTTGTTCCTTTGCAAAACTTCAGCATCATTGCAATTCTAAAATTATAAAAAAAAATAAAAATATTTTAGAGATAGTTTAATTCTTTTATATTTTAACAAACAAATTTGTCTTTCAACTCACTTTTGTTGCATCTCCATTATTGTCCTCAATGGTTAAATTTTCAAAATCACCCATATCGAATAACTCTGAGGGTGCTATAGTTTCAAATGTAAAACCCTGCAAGTCCCAATTATTGTAGTAACGAGCATTTTTTATATACTTAAGCAAGGTATCGATATCTTTGCGACATTTCATCAACTCATTGCCCTGGCTGTGCCTACAATTACTATTAGCTTTTCGTTGTACCATTTCGAGACGCTCGGCTATTTCCCTTTGCAGTTCTTCCATGTTTATTATAAAGGATTCATTAATATTTTTCAGCATTTGTACCCACTCTTCATAAGTCTTAATTTTTAGCTAGAAAATACAGAATTCAAAAAGGGCTGAAATTTAATACAAAATATGACTGATAGAAATAGCAATCAATTCAATGTATACAAATATATGTTAATGCTTAGTGCACATTTGGCAAATATTTCCTCAAAGATGCATGTTCACTATCTTTGGAAAATAATTATTTAATGTTGTGTGATTGTTGTTTCATCTAGTATTGTCTAATCCAATGCCCATTCATTAGGTCATTGCAACTCTGCAACAACAAAATGATGTGTGCTATCGTATAGATGTCAAAAACAGCTGACTACATCATCGAAAATTTTTTTTTGTAATATTCAAGGTAATTTTTTCTGAATATACATATTTAGGTTTTTAATAGGAACAAAATGAAAAAACATTAAAGATGAATTGCCTCGATGCGCGGCAGAAATATTAAGGACGACCACAACACCAGCCACACAAAATCTTTTAGTACCCAACCAAGTGAGACCTATAATAGCCGCCAATACATATAGTCAGGTACAAAAACTTCCGCAGCACCCAGCAGTTACGTCTGTTCAACCACCTTCAATGCCACCGTCAGCTTTTATGCCAACATTTGATCCAACGCAATGTAAATGTTCCCATGATGCCGGTGGCAGTGCCAGTGGATGTCAATGCTATACAATTTGATGTTACACAAAAGTTAAAAGCAGAAAAGTGATTTTTCAAAAGCAATAAAAGAAATGGTTGCCGCTATGTAGGTAGCCTACCTTTTAAGCTGCGCAAAAGTACTTGGCGTCAACGTAGCTTAGATGTAGTCAAACAAAACTGCTTATGGAGCAAAACAATATTGAAAAGTGAACACTTTACTGAAATGCAAAAATAAAAAAAGTATTGTAGTGGAGGGAAATTTTTAAAATATATGTGGTGGAGTTTCTTTTTTACAATTTGATAGGTTGTGGTGGTAATGTACAGACGCTATTGATTAGATGAACAAAATAATAGAATTAAGATCGGATGATTGGAGAGTATTGGCGTTTGAAAGTATAGACAAGATAAGTTGTTTGTGTCATTAATTTTTTGGAAATATTGCCACTGGTCAGCAAATAATCAAACAACAAGAATCAAGTATTTAAAGCTCACATAAGTCTGAATGTGACTTGTTACATTTGTATATTCGAAGACGCACAGACCTGTATGTGGTATCATTTCAGAATCGGTACAACCGACAGAGTTAATATGGGTATCAAGTAAAAGTAGAATACAGTAAACTATCAAATACTTGCTTGTTTTTTTATTTAAATTTTAAAAATATTAAAACAGTTGATACAATTTTGTTTGTTGTAAAAGTGTTTGGTAATTTTTTTTATTAAAAACGATATTAGATTTTTTACAAAAAATTTAAATTTGTTATAATTTTTTTTTTTTTTTTTTGGAATTTGAGAGTAGTAAATAATTCAACTTATATTATAAATGTGAACGGAATTAAACGTTAAATGACATGACGATAATGCTTTATTTGGTTCAGTTCCAACACGTGTGTTTCTACTTCTGTTATATTACTTTCCGCCATTCGCTTAGCAGGTGGCTCTGTACCAGTGAATGACAACGATTACAACTTACCTTGAGTATTATTAGCAAAACATGTATAAATGCGTACGGTTACAGCTAAAACAAGTAAGACCGCTATATTCGGCCGTGCCGAATCTTATATACCCTTCACAACGTGTAGTCATGCAATAACAGTAGTTTGTATCACCATTCATCCCATATGAAATACGTACATACATATAAAAAACACACATATATAAAAACATCCCATTGTAAAATTTTAAATTTACGTATGTATATTTAAAAGAAAAAAAAATAAAAGAAAATTTTTAAAAAAATTAAAAAAAAAATAATTAAAATATATATAATAAATATAAAACAAAAAAACAAATAAAAAAAATATAAAAAAAAATTAAAAAAAAATAATAATAAAAATATAAGTAATATATTAAATAAAAAATAAAAAAATATAAAAAAAAATTAAAAAAAATATATAAAAAAAATAAAAAAAATTTTTTTTTGGCTCAGCTGGGATTCGATGCCACGTTTTCTCTAACCAGTATACATGTTTGTATGTATGTATGTTGTTGTTGTAATGTTGTTTTTGTGAAAAAAAAATCGTGGTGGTCGTGGGTGGGGGGCTTCAAAAAGTTAATTTCAACATACACACGGACAGACTGACAGAGCTTAATCGACTCCCCTATTCATGAGCTTTTAGAAAATATATACTTTATGGGGTCGGAAATGAAAATTGTAGAAATTTCACACGGAATGACAAACCTATATATACCCTTTTTCACTGTGTGAAGGGTATAAAAATACTCTTACCGTACATACTAGGGTGATCGATTATTCGACATTTTGAAGAAACCGGTTTTCAAATAGTTTGAAATTTAAAAAAAAAACCGGTTGCTCTTTTGAAAATTTAGAAAAAAACCGGTTAACCGGTCGAATACATAAAATATAATTTTTTCTTATACCCATGACAGAGATACATACAATGTATATAGGTATAAACTAGCTTGTTCTATGGTTTAATTGCATTTTAATTTGAGACACATTTAATAGCATTATTATAAAATAATAAAATAAAAATGAAAGAACAAACACTTTTTACCTAAAAGTGATCGAAAAGATAAGTTTATGCTTCAATTACCTTGAACTTTTAAGGTTAGGTTAATTAATTTAAAAATTCAACTGTTTCTTTACATGAAACAGAATATGGCAACTAAATTTTGATTTATATCTATATCTTTTTTCTACTTCGAACTTTTATCATCTAAAATTTTATTTCGTTTTGTAAATAAAATGTATAAATTTACATTGTTGCCACTACATTTTTTAAGAACTAAATTAATTTGTTAAAAGCAACCGGTATTTGCTCTAGTACTGCCATATAAAAAAAATTGTTACAAGGAGTTTTTAATAATGAAAAATATAAAAAAATCACTTCACTGGTCACGGTAGTCAACTTTATAGGCAAGATGAAATAATGACCCTTTGTGTGCAAAACTATTTTAGTATAAAAGTCATATGTTATTAGAGATATTAGGGTAGTCTTTAGTACAAGTCGCTAGATTTCGTAGAAGCAAAATATTATGAAATTCGAAAATGAGATCTAAAAGTATTGCAAAGTACAAAAATTTGATCAAAAAACTTAACTGAACAGCTGATTATCACAGCAAATTATAAGCGCAACAACGTATTAAATACCTGCTCTCCATTTAAAACAAATAATTTTTAACCTAACTAGTTTTCTTATTTTACATTTGCTTTTAAAACAACAAATAAATTTCTTACAATATTATGGAAAATTATTTATATAGTATGGTACGTTTGGTTACAAAGATTAATGAACATAAAACTAAAAATGAAAAAAACATACTCGTTTGATGTTCGGCATAAGTATATACAAGTAACCGAAATCTATGTGTTTTTCGCATAAATACTCTATATTGTACACAGTAAAACTAATTGGACTTAAGTACTAAAGGCCATGACTGACTATCCTACACAGTCGTGCGATTATGTCAAATAAAAATCTGATAGTTTTCTGTCCTACATGAAAAAATCGCAACAAAATGTGTTATTGGATGCCACACTGTCATACTTGCTTAGAAAAAGCAACTCTGATCGCACAGACTCTATTATTTTATGACAATTTTCAAAAGATTATCGAATCGGACACACATGTCAAAAAATCTGTCACACATGTCCACTTTGTGTCCACACTATCACACTTTCTGAACACACATACAATTTTTGACATATCGAACGACTAAATCTGATAGTCAGTCATGGCCTTAACCTACCGTTGCCACATGCAAGTGAAAGTGAAAAAAAACCAATACACTAACACTTTTTTACTAACACAACTACACTTTGGCAACCTGCGACTCAGCTTGCGAAGAAATTTTTAAGCAAGTAAAATTTTTACAGTTACGGCAAGTAAAGTGACAAGCCGGAAAACAGTGTTGTCTAATACTGAGTGTTTTGTTAACTCACTAATATATCATACAGTTGTGGTAAATAATTCAGCTAGTTTTTTTAATAAATATGTATATATTTATATGAAGAATATTAAGAAAAAATATAAATATTCATTTAAAATTTAAGTTTTAATATAAATATCAATTTTTAATAAAAAAAATTATATTAAAAAGTTTTATGTCTACAGGTAACGTCCAATAGTAGCTATTGACAACACTTAATTACCAATTGAAGCAGCGCCATTTGTTTTAAATTTGTTTGAAGTTTTTTAAGTTTTAATATAAATATCAATTTTTAATAAAAAAAATTATATTAAAAAGTTTTATGTCTACAGGTAACGTCCAATAGTAGCTATTGACAACACTTAATTACCAATTGAAGCAGCGCCATTTGTTTTAAATTTGTTTGAAGTTTATTTGCTGACGACATTTTAAAAATGAACTTGCACTGTGCTGTGTAGCCACTAAAAAAATTTTTGTGTTTTTTTTGGCATTTCTCCTGATTTTCGTTAGTAACACCCCTGTCTGACTAGGCAAGTCACTTGCTCAAGTTAGTTTTTTATTTTCTTTAATTTTTCTTTGAACTTGCTTTCATTTCAGACTCAGCAACTGACTTGCCCAAGTTTCGTTCTCTTTTACTTATTATACTCTTCACACAGTGAAAAAGGGTATATATAGGTTTGTCATTCCGTTTGAAATTTCTACAATTATCAATTATCTACACATACATACAAACGTGGTATACTGGTTAGAGTGAGCCAAAAATTTTTTTTTATTTTCTATTTTATTCAAATTTTTATTGTTTTATTTTTAATTTTTCTTTTAATTTATTTTTTTTAAGCACATAAGTAAACTAAATGTATAATATTACAATGGGATGTTTTTATATATGTATGTTTTGTATGTACGTATTTCATATGAGATAAATGGTGACATAAACAATTGTTGTTGCATGACAACACGTTGTGAAGGGTATATAAGATTCGGCATGGCCGAATATAGCACTCTTGTTTGTTTTTATTACTCTTTTGTTTTTGGTTTCTCAACAAAAACTTGCTCGTACTTGCCGAGTACAGGCAAGTGTGTACTCAAAAATGAGCAAGTTTCTTCCTCTTAACCCGACCTTACCCCTTTTGCCAATAAACACAACACTTGCGCAAGTGACTTGCCTAGTCTGAAAGCCGTGTAATACGTATACAATACTTGCAAGTAAATACTTGCCTGTGGCAACGTAGGGTAAGTGTTATCGACTATCCGCAGAAAAAGCGATTAAAATGAGTAACCGTTTTTACAATGCAAGCGAAAGCATCAAGTAGAAACTTTGGATGCGTTTTGGTTTAATAAAAATGCACTTGCTTGGGTTATGAAAACAGCACAACCCTTATGGTACTAACGCACACATACATAAATGTTATTGTTATACATTTATTTGTTCTTCTTTATGATCTGCACTAATGCACTAAAATCTACCAAAAACTTCCATTTTTGCACATAATTTTTCTAAATATGTACTATCATTTATATATAAAAAATGTATATATAGAAAATAAAAAGAATAGTCAAATGGTAGTAAATGAATATAATGTATTAATTTATATATGTATTAAATAAAATTTTATTTATTTTTTAAATAGTATTTTAATATATCCAAAATACAGTTTTGTTTATATCAATATTTAAAGAAAAGTGTTACTAAGTAAAAGTATACGCCACTACTTTGGTAATTTATTTGAATCATAATTCATTTCCTATATAAGTATTGATATAATTGGAACATATGTATGTACTGACTTAACTTTTATTTAGAATATATGGCTTTAGATATCAAATTTGAAGGCATTTCTACATCTTTCCTTACAGCGTTTGTTCTCTTTATTATGTAAAATATTTTCATTGACATTAAAATTTATCTACTATATATTCATCTTTCAAGTTTAAAATAGTAAACTATTTAACATACATATGTATAACTTTTATGCAAAAAATAAGACGTTTAAATGGAAATATGATTTTTGATTAAAATGTTTATTGGCGAATTATTTTACTATGTGTTTTACCACTACAAATATTGTTCTACAAAAACTCAAACAAAACAAACAAATGCACAAAATTAAAAAAATTTATACCATAAAAATATCCAGTTGAATTAAACTGCCAGATGAATTATGGAGAGAGAAATTTTTTTATGATTTTTTATTTAGGGGCATAGTCAGGGATGGAAATTATGGTACAATTGTACTTTTTATGGTACATTTTTGCCCTTGTTGGTACCGTGTTACTACCGCGAGCTACTTGTTACAATTTAAAAATTCCAATGTCTCACTATATGGCAACAATAATTTTGTCCACGTTCTCTTTAATTTTTTTGTGTGTATTTTATTTCATACTGTCAGCTTCTCTGTTTTTGCTGCAATGCTGTTGTCAAAGCGAATTCATGTATCAGGTGGTATCAAGTTTGTAACAACAAAATCTGCCTAGTACTTTATTGCAAAATTCTTAAAAAAATTCTCTGTTAATTTGGCCACCACCTGGTACATGAATTCGCCTTGGCTGTTGTTATGTATATGTATTTTATTTAACTTATGATTCGTAAGCATGTAAGGTGGAATTTAATAATGAAGTACTAAAATGGTTCGATAAGTTTACTCCAGAAAAAGTGATTATGGGAGAAACAAATTCAATAATACCTCTTCTGGTGAAAATCAGTTCAGAGCACTAGCCGATGTGATTGAACTTAGGTCATACAAAGATTAAAGATTAAAATAATAGAAAATTTATTATCTAAAAGTATTTTATAAATAAAATTTGTTAAATAACCAATCTTTACGTATGTATCTATGAATGTAATATTTAATATTTTTAATGTATACTGGATTTTTATACACATTTTTGTTATGTTTCGGTTTTTTTATTTTATACTTCTGAATTTTTATAAACATTTTTGTTAAGTTTATGTTTTTATTAATAAATATTAAAAAAATGGTACCGTCATGGCCTAAAAAGTACATTTTGTTTTCATACTTGGTACAAAATCATAAAAGCCATTTTCCTTCCCTGGATATAGCTGCCAGATTTGACGATTTATCGTAATTTTGACGATTTTACGTGCTCAAATTAAATGTTGACGATTTATGTTTTGTTTTTGACGATTTTCAGAATTTCAAATTCATTACTTTTATATCAACCTTAAACTAAATAAAAATAATTTGTAACGGGTTTTTATGTTTTTAATAATAGAACAGAGTGAAGGAGATACATCTATCATTATTTAATGTGTTTGTGTGGATAACTTTGTACATTTTTTACATAGTAAATGCCACATTTTTATCAACTGATACCTACAACACGAACAAATATAAATTTGGAAACGCGGTTAAAACAATTTTAATATTTTAAGTTAATTTATTTAAAAACAAGTAAGAGTTCTATATTCGGCCGTGTCGAATCTTATATACCCTTCACAACGTGTAGTCATGCAGTAACAATTATTTGTTCACTATTTATCTCATATAAAATATGTACATATGTACAATGTGGTGCACAAGGGTATATGTATATAGCTTTTTCATTCCGTTTGTAATTTATACAATTTTCATTTCCGACCCCATAAAGTATATATTTTCTGAAAGCTTATAAACAGAGGAGTCGATTAAACCCTGACCGTCTGTCCGTGTGTTGGTTGAAATCAACTTTTAGAAGCAACTATATGTTCCTCAGATCTGTGTATGGTATCAATCTCTTGGAAATATCCGGGAATGAATCGCTATTCAAATTCAGCACAATCGCCCCATAACTTTCTGAGATATGAGCAAAAAACGACGACCACTCGTTTTTTTCACAATTACAACAACAACATACATATATACTGGTTAGAGTAAACGTGGCATCGAATCCCAGCTGAGCCAAAAAATAAATTTTTTTATTTTATATATTATTTATATTTTTATTATTTTTTTATATATTTTTTTATAATTTTAAAAAATTTTTTTTTTAATATTTGTTAAAATTTTTTTTAAATTTTTTTTATTGTTTTTTTTTAGCTTTTAATACATTTTTTTATTTTTTTTTGTAATTATTTTTTTTTGGAAACATACATACGTAAACTCAATTTATAATTCTGCAATGGGATGTTTTGTATATCTGTGGTCGCAAGGAAAAACAAGGTAACTCCATTTTTCCAAAAAGTTGAAAAAACACCAGAAATTGGATGGATTTTGGTGTTACCATCACTCTGTCAGATCAAAATTTTGAAAAAGTATCACATTTAAGAGTAATCTACAAAATAAAAATCGCTTAAATACCAATTTTTAGGAAAAAAGAGGTAACTCCATGTGTTTTAAGGAAATATCAGGTAACTCCATAATATCTTAAAGAAAAACACTAGGATATTGATCGTTGATGTAAACAATAATTAAAACTAGAATTGTATCATTAACATACAACAAAATTAACTGAATTCCTTTATTTTTAACAGCAAACTAAGAACTAAAAAATTTAAAGTTTTCTTATTTTCTTATATATTTTTTACCCTTTGTTTTTATGAAAAAACATAAAAATTAATTTAAAAAAAAATATGTACATATTTATTTTTTTTATTTATAACTTTTAAATAATGTTTTTTGCATAAGACGATGAAAAGTTGCCTTAACTCCATAAAATATAAGAATAAATTCAAACAATGAAATTTTTGGGAAAAACCAGGTAACTCCATTATTAGGTAAAAATCAGGACTTTGATTTTCGCTTCTGACGGGTAAAACCCAAAATTTTCAACACGATGTAAAATTATGTTTTTTTTTTTGATGCGCACACATTAGAATATGAATTCAAAAAAAAAAACTAGTAAAATATGTCGAAATCTTTAAATGCGTTTTTCTCGTGTTTTAAAAAAATGGAGTTACCTTGTTTTTCCTTGCGACCACAGATATGTATGTTTTTTATTTCATATGAGATGAATGGTGATACAAACAATTTTTATTGCATGACTACACGTTGTGAAGGGTATATAAGATTCGGTATGGCCGAATTTAGCACTTTTATTTGTTAATTATACATTAAAACCTTAAAAATCAAACATTATATTTTCAATAGAAAACCAAGATGATGAAAATTCTAGCAGCTCTTCCCCTGTAAGTAGAAATATAATCCATTTTTTATTCAAAACTTTGTAGTAGCTAAAATCAAATTTAAATGGTGTTTTTGACTGGTAACTAGGGTTTGGGATTTCCCGGTCTTTTTATATTCCCGGGAAACGGGAATTAAAAAATCGTCTTCCCGGGATTCCCGAAAATAATATTTCTTTTAAAATAAATAATGTTTGTGAACTTTAACATCACGATTTGGTTAATAATTCATTGTTTTAGTAGTAGTTTATTTTCCATTAGAGTCCTTATTGTGTCAGCATTACATCTTCCGAAAATATAAACTTAACCCAAATTATAAAAATAATTATTGCCATGTAAACAGATATCTTTTTTGGGCAACACTACTCCACTCGTCTAATACAAGAGCAAACCTCAAATTGTCGCAAATTTGACTCGATATTGTTTTCACCATCGTATTTGTAACGGCGTTGGTAACGTCATATTTTTACTGAAAAAACTTTGACAAATAAAAGAACTTTGTGTAATTGTTCGAATAGATATTCCATCGACTGCTGCCAATTTTGAAACAATTTCTGGTAATGATTGGGTGTCTAAAAAACTTTTAATGGTGGAATTTTTTTTTTATTTAGTGCAAGTGTTGAAGAATCGTTTTAAAATTTTATTTTATGGACCAAAAGAAGGTGCCGTATGAGACCACTAGTACTACCGCCCTTGAATATTAACTTTTTCGGGAAAATATTACATTGTGCTGCGTTGTCTACTTTTTGAAAATAGTTCCAAACTTCAGACATTTTGCTTCTAAACAAAGTGAATTATAAAAAAAGTATTATAAAAATTCAATCATAAATGAAAAAAATTATACTTACAAATTCTGTGACCACTTTTAAAAACAATTTGTACATACGATTATATATATAAAAATGAACCATGGAAACTACTGCTGGTTTTACGGTTGTTATAAAAAACATTTACAGTGAGCGTCAAAATAAAGTGTACAAAAACTTTTTCTACAATAAAGTATTTTTTTAGTCTTTTAAGATATGACTAAATTTATCATTCTAGGGTTTTTAATATTAGTATACTAATCTCTAATTAGCTATAGAAAGACAATGAGAAATTTCTTGCAAATACATAAATGATGGAGCAAAAACAAATTCGAATGCATATTTTACGCGTCAAAATAAAGTGTACAGTTGCATGTGCATCATTTCAGCGGTGTGCTACTGTAAAAGAATACCGTTATATTTGGTTGTTTACTTTATTTTAGCATTCTACTGAAACGTTTTTATTGTTTTATGTAAATTAATTGTGATCGGCAGAGTAAGATCTCCTCGTGTAAAGTAAATTTTTTTTTTTTGGAATGGGTAAACAAACTTCTAGTGATATTAGAGAATTGGTAATAAAACTTCGGAATGAAGGAAAAACTTTCAGAGAAATTGGCTCTATTATAAACAGAAGCCGCAATACTGCAAAAAAAATTGTTGATAAAAACGAAAAATACGGCAAAATAGAAAATCGTCCAGAGTCGGGCCGGCGAAAACTTTTACAGGAGGCTGAAATAAGATCTATAGTGCGCGGTGTAAAAAAGAATCCTTTTAAAAGTGCCGTTAAAATATCAGAGGAAGTTTCGGCAACATCAGAAACTACCGTAAGTGCCAGTACAATACGACGAGCATTACACGAAAACGGGTAACATGGTTGATTCCCACGAAAGAAACCACTAATATCACCAGCTAATTAAAAAAGACGACTAGAATACGCCAAAAAGTATGAAAATTCTGGAATAATGTGCTCTTTAGTGATGAAAGTAAATTTGAGGTGTTTGGCCAGAAAAAAACAGTTAAAGTATGGAGAACAAAAAACAATGAATATGCTGACCAAAATTTAATAACCACGGTTAAGCATGGAGGGGGTTCGGTGATGGTGTGGGGATGTATAGCGGCAAACGGAGTTGGGAATTTGATTTTTATTGAAAGTACAATGAATAAGATGGACTACCTGAACATTTTGCAAAACAAGGTGCCGGTCAGTGTGGAGAAATTGGGGTTGGAAGGATCTTTTTCAACAGGACAACGACCCCAAACATAAATCCCATATAGTAAAAGAATGGCTCCTGTACCGCTCTCCCAAAACATTGGATCATTCTCCACAATCACAGGACTTAAATCCAATTGAACATTTGTGGGAGCATTTGGACTGCCAAGTCCGAAAAAGGACAATTAGCAATAAGGGTATGTTGAAATCCGTTATAATGGAGGAATGGCAGAAAATTTTATCCGATATAACTAAAAAATTAGTAGAATCGATGCCCAAAAGACTAAATGCCGTAATTAAGGCAAAAGCAAAATCAACTAAATACTAAATCGATTTTATTTTCATTTTAAAAGAGTTTGTACACTTTTTTTTGACGCGTAAATAATGAATTATTTTTTATTTTTGTTGTAAAATTTTTGTTGTTGTTAATTTTTTTGCTGTTTTGTTTAGAATAAGATAGAGAACTAAATACTGATTTAAAAGTACCTAAATGTAAAACTTTATCATAAATGAAAATTCTGAAATAAAAACAATATTTTAAAAATATTTGTGTACGCTTTTTTTGACGCTCACAGTATATCCAAGAAAACATTCAATTATGTACATATGTATATAATTCATTCACTTGAAATTTATAAGCACTTATTAAAAATACTTCCAGAAAGTTCTTAACTTTGGCGTGAAATATTTTTGACCGACGATGTTTGTTTTTTTTTTACATATTCGTATTTGAGAAAAGTTGTAAATACTTAACAAACAAAAAATGCTTATAAATTAATAACCTTACTTTTTATTCAAATATTCTTTAAATTTACCAAAACAGATAAGAAATTAAAAATAAAATTAAATATATATCCTAATGTACTACATATTTTTTATTTTCCGTTTTCCCGGGAATACTAAGTGGTTCATTCCCGGTTCCCAAACCCTACAGGTAACCAACAAGAAAAGGAAAATTAAGGAAGACTAATTTGCAGATCCAGAAATAAGTTTATGGGCTAAAAAGCGAAACGATGTAGTTTATTTTGGCGTTGGGCTCGTATTACGCTTGTCTAAAGCTACCTTAATCGGTAGAAACTTTAGCAAAAACTGATTATAATTATTTGTCAAATAGTACAAAAAGGCGCAGCCAATTTATTATTATTATTATTTATTATTTTTTGTATTTATATATTAATATTTATATTTCGAAATTAATTCTGAATTGTATTATATTTATTGTCATGTTCGTAACTGAAAAGGGTCTAATAAAACCATTGATGTCTCTAGATTTCAAAAGTTTGTTATGTTATGCATTAAATAAAAAATGTTTTGTTTTAAAAAATGCGTTTCTTTATTTTGACGTTTTTATGACGATTTGCGTAAACCATTTGACGATTTTGACGATTCTTTTCCCCCAAATTAGGCGATCTTATTCCAATTTTATCTGGCAGCTATGTTTAGGGGTTCATCAAACAACGACGAGCATTATGCCGGATATTATTGTTATTTTTTCAGCAATACTAACCCAGCGAACATACGGGATATATTTTAAATTAATTAAAAATAAAAAAAAAAATTATTTTAAGAAATATATATTAGTTTTAGCAGAAATATTTGTTGTTTATTGTTTTTCTTATTATATATTTTTTTAATAATAAATTGAGATATTTTAGATCCCTCAAGAAAAAATTATATGATTTTTGTTTGTTTTTCTTTATTAATCCTTCAAAAAACAAAAACAGCATAACTTTTTTTTTCTGTGGGAAAATAAAAAACAGAAAATAACATTATTTTTATTAACTTATAAATAACTATTTAGTGTTTGATTGAAACCTTATATTGGTTTCGTTATACAGCTTAATATATATATGCGCAAGGCTGGGGCACAATGAATCCGTCGTCCGTCAAACTTCAACTTTTTCAACTGACAACTAAGTTAAAATACATGTTTTCTTATGAGTGTTGTCACATTCAGTACGTCTCCGTCAACGCAAAGTACAAAAGTTGACCAACTTTTGACGTACGTCGAGTACTTTGACAACTACCATATGGTTGTGCGCAAAAAGCGAGGTCAACCGGCTTTACAGCAGCCGCCGTACTTTTTTGTGATGCATGAGCCGCCACAGAAGCATACAGTTGTTTTCGGTTAAAAACTCTATACATAAATATTATTTTGTTTTATTATTTTTTTGCTATTGTGAAGATAAGTAAAAAAACATTATATAAATATTATCGGCCTTCAGCCGCCGCTGTTTGTTTTTGATTTGTCGCAGCAGTCAACAATTTAACTTGACTTTTGATCCGTCAACACAAAGTACTGATTGTGCCAACCCCTCTCCGTCAATATGTTGATGTCAGTTGAAAAAGTTGAAGTTTGACGGACGACGGATTCATTGTGCCCCAGCCTTTAGAATGTATAACACGGCATAATACTTTAATATTTGAGTTCTTGTTTGCTGGGTATCAAGTATTTTGCAGAAATAATAAATCTCTCTTTGTTGTGTTCCTATCCAGCGTTGTCAACTTTAGCTTAATGAAATATTAGTGCTTTTTAAAGTCGCGCAAAATATTCGAGTCTGTGCTCGATGCGATTCCTCAAATTCTTTAGTGCGTTCTTTTTCTTATGGAAGTAAAAATACTAAATTCAAATAAAGAACAATTTTTGCAAGGCAAATTTCTTACGCGACAACGCAACAAAAATGATAGGTATTAATAATAGACAATGCTTTTGTTATAAAAATCCTTAGCTTACTATTATTTCTGCCAGCAACCATTTAAAAAACTGTTAATTATGAGTGGATTATATATTTTATATTATTATTAGTTATAATTTAAATATATCTGTTTCTGATATCTTCTATGGTTAAACAAACATAAAGCACTATATTTTATTAAAAGTAAAGAAAATAATATAGATATGCATAAAACTTTTAATTTTTCAATTGACAGCCTGATGAAATAAATGTTTTCCTTGATACCAATTTTGATATTGATAGAATTAAAATTAAAAAGGGTGATGTGACCAGATAATATTAATAATAAAAATATATATTCTAAGGATCGATTATCGGTAGCAACCGAATGTGAGTTGCGTTGCTAATTGTAGAAAAATATATTCCAACCAAAAGCTGTAATTTTTTTTATAGTAGCGATTATATACCCAACTGTAAAGTTAAAGTTACTACTTTAATTTAAAATTTATTATTTTTAATGATATTATATGGAAACTTATTTTAGGCCTAAAGGTTCTAATAACGAAATTAATAATTTTATAAAATAAATAAAATCGAAAATTCAAAATTTGAAACTTTGCTCTTTTTTTTAAAAATAAAGCGTTTTTTCCTGCATTGGTGTTTTTTAATCTTAAAGTTGACAACACTATTTCTCTATATCGTGATCACTGTTGCCATTTCAGCTATTTTCTCGTCAAATCCAGCGATTTTTAAACATTTTTTGCGAAAAAAATATGATTTAGCTATTAGCGGGAAATCTAGCGATTTTTGCGATGTTAGTTTTAAACGTGTTTTAAATACATTTGTTGTATACATTCTTAAAGAGTAGCTACCAATTCATTTGTAAGGCGAATGTTACACCCCTTTCTCACTAGGCAAGTCACTTGCTCAAGTTAGTTTTTTATTTTCTTTTATTTTTCTTTGAACTTGCTTTCATGTTCAGACTCAGCAACTGACTTGCCCAAGTTTCGTTCTCTTTTACTTATTATACTCTTCACACAGTGAAAAAGGGTATATATAGGTTTGTCATTCCGTTTGAAATTTCTACAATTATCAATTATCTACACATACATACAAACGTGGTATACTGGTTAGAGTGAGCCAAAAATTTTTTTTTATTTTATATTTTATTCAAATTTGTATTGTTTTATTTTTAATTTTTCTTTTAATTTATTTTTTTTAAGCACATAAGTAAACTAACTGCCGTATTCATAAAAAATATTTTAGACTTATTGAATGCTTATTTGACAAATTTCTATGCAACATCTGTCAAATAAGCTTTCAATAAACCTAAAATATTTTTTATGAATACAGCAGTAAATGTATAATATTACAATGGGATGTTTTTATATATGTATGTTTTGTATAGGGTTGCCATATTTGAAAAGTGAACAAGTAAGAGCATTATATTCGGCTGTGCCGAATCTTTTATACCCACCACCAATTTTCCGTTCTTTTATATTTAGGTAGGGTTTTTTTCCGAAAATTTTTGTTTTCCGAGAATGCGAGATTTATTTTTTAATTTCCCAGGATCCCGCAGCAAAACAAATAAAAAGTAAATTTGTTTTTAATTAATAAAAAAACTTTTTTATAAAATCATAAAATTGTTTATGCGTTAAAGCTATTCAGGCTTATTATAAAATGAGCGTTTAAATTAAAATACATTTCATGCACCTTGTGCACTTCGTGACTCTTTTGGTCAACATAATTCGTCCACAATCGGGAGAATTGTATTAATTAATAATTAATAAAAAACTTTTTATTCAAAAGCATAAAATAGTTTATAATGTAGAAGAAACACTTCAAAACTATAAAAATTAATAAAAAAAAAACTTGAATTTTAAATATAAATTAAGTAAAAATATTTTTTATTGAAAAAATATTATTCTCTAGATACGAGATCGAATATGAGCACAAAAAGAAAAATACAGATTCTTCAGCTATAAGATCAAAAATAAAATCACTAGTAAACTAACTGCCGTATTCATAAAAAATATTTTAGACTTATTGAATGCTTATTTGACAAATTTCTATGCAACATCTGTCAAATAAGCTTTCAATAAACCTAAAATATTTTTTATGAATACAGCAGTAAATGTATAATATTACAATGGGATGTTTTTATATATGTATGTTTTGTATAGGGTTGCCATATTTGAAAAGTGAACAAGTAAGAGCATTATATTCGGCTGTGCCGAATCTTTTATACCCACCACCAATTTTCCGTTCTTTTATATTTAGGTAGGGTTTTTTTCCGAAAATTTTTGTTTTCCGAGAATGCGAGATTTATTTTTTAATTTCCCAGGATCCCGCAGCAAAACAAATAAAAAGTAAATTTGTTTTTAATTAATAAAAAAACTTTTTTATAAAATCATAAAATTGTTTATGCGTTAAAGCTATTCAGGCTTATTATAAAATGAGCGTTTAAATTAAAATACATTTCATGCACCTTGTGCACTTCGTGACTCTTTTGGTCAACATAATTCGTCCACAATCGGGAGAATTGTATTAATTAATAATTAATAAAAAACTTTTTATTCAAAAGCATAAAATAGTTTATAATGTAGAAGAAACACTTCAAAACTATAAAAATTAATAAAAAAAAAACTTGAATTTTAAATATAAATTAAGTAAAAATATTTTTTATTGAAAAAATATTATTCTCTAGATACGAGATCGAATATGAGCACAAAAAGAAAAATACAGATTCTTCAGCTATAAGATCAAAAATAAAATCACTAGAATTCAATTTCAATATAAACATCTCCTTTCGATTCCGTAGCCACTTTTTTTATTTCCCGGGATCCCGAAAAATAATCCAGGGAAGTCGGGTAGATTAAATAAGTTGAATTTCCGGGAAATAACCCAATTTATAGCACAAAATGTATTTCTTTGTTATTATCGTAGCAAATTTGATCATCATACCTCTAATTTTGGCGGTTTTATTAGGTTTAAAATTTTGAATATACTGAAAAATACACTGCGCGGTATGAATTTTCGTACATTTTGATCTACAACTACCTTCCTAATGCATACATTTAAACAATTTTTGGGGAGAAATATTGTTTTTGCTCAGGAAGTATATATTTAAAGTTTCATGACTCTACGTTGATGCTGGTAGACACAACTCCATTTTATTCGATGTTGGAAGGACATGTTTTTTTTTCGACCTAATCTTGCATTACGAGCTATAACTTTCTTTTTAATATTCCGATTTAGTCCATTTTCAATTCCAAACAAACCTTATATATAAGACATATTTTGGCAAAATTTGAGCCCTCTAGCTTTTTCGGTGCTTTCAACAGAAGGACAGACGGACGGACATAGCTAGATCGTCATCAAATAAAACCCCGATTCAGAATATATATATATACATACCATTTTTTTGGTGGGGGGTATAAAAACTAAAACACTTAAAAAAACACATTACAAAAACTTTTTGTTTAGCTCTTTTACTAATATTTTGCAAACAATTTTTGACCTTGTGTCACAAAAATTGGTCTGGTGCTCACGGTCGGATCGTTTCGGGTATACAATGGGGTATAGGGGTATAGAAAAGAGTTTTATCTACTAAATGGTGCTAATTTCTTTTTGTTATCTTATGTTCTCTAGAAGTTATGCTCTATTAAAAATAGGAATTTAGGAAACTTTTGACTTTGAAAATTATTTCTAAACATTATAAACAATTTATTTTCATGTACTAATGGCTAACAAATTTAAAAATTATACAAAACTTATTTCGTTTGAAAATCTTTTAAAAGCAAAATGTTATAGAAGTTTAAAAATCAAAATCTTATTAAATAATAAATTTCCCGTTTTAGCAAAATGCTGAGAATGTCTATTTTGAATCACCCTGTGGCACATTTATTTTTAAATATTTTTTAATCATAAACCCCTTAAGACTGTGGGTACACCTATATGTAAAGTTGGGCACAAATCATAAGTCTAGTAAATTTTGGGAAACAACCTCGATCATTTTCGTTTTCACAAACCCCTTTAAAATTTCTTTGTAGTTTGTCCAAAATATAAAAGAGTTTGTTAGCAAAAATGTTATTAGAGTCATCTAGTGTTCAACGTGATATTTAGCAAAGACATCAATCATCCTCATTGTTTGCAAAATGTAGTGGCGCCTTCAACAGATGATGCCGTCTGCAATGTATAAATGCTAATATATATGACTAATATATTTTTATAAAAATTTAAAGAAAAAAGTGGGCGTGGCACATTTATTTTCTGTTATAACGAAGACTTTGACCAAAAAGCCATGTTTGCAAAATTTCAGAATCGTACATATAGTTTTGTCAGTTTTATTACGTTTTAAATTTCAAATATACACTGAGCGGTATAAATTTTCGTACATTTTGATCTATAACTCCTTTTCTAATTCATAGATTTAAGAAATTTTTGGGGAGAAATATTCTTTTGACTCCAGAAATATATATTCGAAGTTTCATGACGATACGTTAATGCGTTTGGACACAATTCCATTTTATTCGATGTTCGACGGACACGGTTTTTTCGACCTACGTTTGCTTTACGAGCTATAACTCTCTTCCTAATATTCCGATTTAGCCCATTGTCTATAAGAAAGATTCTGGCAAAATTTGAGCCTCCTAGCTTTTTCGGTGCGACCTCTATCGTGCTTTCAACAGACGGACGGACATAGCTAGATCGTCATCAAATCAAACCCTGATTCAGAATATATTTACTTTATGGGGTCTAAAATGGATATTTCGATGTGTTACAAACGGAATGACAAAATGAATATACCCCACCATTTTTTTGGTGGCGGGTATAAAAAACAGTACATTGAGGGGGAAAAAACAGTACTTTTCTAAAAAAACAGTACATTTTTCTATTTATTGATAACATAACTTTTACTTCAATACATCACATTTTTATTTAAAAAAAGTTAATAAGAAACATAAAAACATGTAAAAACTATGAGAACATAACGTTGACTTAACTTTTAATTCAATACATCACATATGTTTTAAAAATAAGTAAAAAAATAACATAAAACGCATATACAAAACTATGAGAACGTAACAAAAAATATTGCATTTGTTTCAAAATGCAATACATATATAGATCGAGTCGAACTAAAAATAGTATCTTAAGTTACTAACGTGGTCAAAAACACAAATTAAACGTCGTTTTTCGATATTAATATTGATATTAGTTTGAATAAACGAATTATCAATGTTTTAACATTTTTGACTGTATTTCAGAACTATGCACTATATTTTCAAACTTAATTTTGAAAATGATCTATAATGTATTTCAAAAGTTATTAATTAAATTTCAAAAATAGTAAATAGAATTTCGAAATTGGTAATTGAATTTCAAAAACTACGAGTTGAATTTTGAAATTATCTATAATATGTAAATTCATATTATAATAATAAATTACAATAATAATAATTCAAATTACAATAATATTCCATTAATACTTTTGGAATACTATTTATAACTTTAAAAATATCAATTGTAATTGACAAATTATTAATTTTTAAGTAGACTTAGGGCCATTATTACAACTTGCCGTTAGCTAAAGGCAGGATTTTGTTTGGCAGATAAAAATTGATAATTTGTCAATTACAATTGATGTTTTTTAAGTTATATATAGTAATCCAAAAGTATTGATTAAATATTGTTAAAAAAATTTGTTTTTAAAAAATCAATTGAATTTTTAAAATGAATACATTTGATAATTTTTAAAATTCAATAAATAATTATACAACACAAATAGAGGTGGTATAGTTATATAAAAGAAAATAATTTATGCTTACAAAAAAAGTTAATTGAAAAATAAATTACAAATACTTATCCCTTTTTTGTACACATTTATCAATACAATTTTTTCCTGTTTCATTCTTCAAAAAATTACAAAATTCAATACATGTATATCTAAAAACAGTACAAAAACAGTACAAATATAAAAAAAACAGTACTTTTTCGTACTGTTTTAGGTATTGTGAATATAAAAGTGCATATTACAAAAAACAGTACATGTACTGTTTAAAACAGTACGAATGGCAACCCTAGTTTTGTATGTACGTATTTCATATGAGATAAATGGTGACATAAACAATTGTTGTTGCATGACTACACGTTGTGAAGGGTATATAAGATTCGGCATGGCCGAATATAGCACTCTTGTTTGTTTTTATTACTCTCTTGTTTTTGGTTTCTCAACAAAAACTTGCTCGTACTTGCCGAGTACAGGCAAGTGTGTTCCAGCAAGTTTCTTCCTCTTAACCCGACCTTACCCCTTTTGCCTATAAACACAACACTTGCGCAAGTGACTTGCCTAGTGAGAAAGGCGTGCTATTTTCAATACACTTTTTAATACAGATTATGGTATCTGAAAGCCAAAAACCACGTACATTAAAATTCAAAAACCAATTTTATCTTGCAAAGTTTATAGCTCGAATAATTTGAGTTTTGAGTTTGTGAATTATACAAAAAGAACTATTTAAAAATTGCTTGGAAGAAATTAGAAATATTGCAAAAAAAAAACTAATAAAATCAAAAACTTGTGCATGGTTAAGCCATTAAAAGTTTAAGTCCTGGGTAATGCAAGACTAAAAAGACGATACAAAAGGATAGTGATGCAGGTGATCCCTGTCTGCAAAATTGTACAAACACAAGCGAACACGAGCGAGAATATAGAGTATTGGCTTTAGACTTTTAGTGAATAAATCCCAAAATGTTTTTAGTATGCATATTATAAATATAACGTAATTAGTAAAGGTGGGATCACACGATTGCCGCAAATGCACCAATCTGACACAATTTTTATTGTGCTTAGTTGACGCACAATAATGAGATTGTTCCAATCAAATACTTTGTAATCACACGATTGCCTCACTTTATACAAATTTGATTGTTGCAAGATGGCGTAAAATGCTATAGTGACAAAAATCGCCGCATTCCCGTCACACGATTGTTCCTGCTTGTAGCAACGCTAGCTTATTTTGTTGTGTCTGTTTTGTTTTTTTTTGTGCATTAAAATGGTTTGTTTAAAAAAAAAAAAAGAAATTTGCATCTTCTTTGTAGATTGGGTGTTTATTTGGTATAAAAAAATTTATTTATGGTTTTGTAGAAATATACCTACAAAAAGAAATGTGAACACTTAATAAGGAAAAATAGATATGCTGGGGGTACGCAAAGCTTAACTGGCTTAAATTTATGTAATTAAAAAGTATAATCATGCAAAGAAAAACTTTTTAATCACAAACCACAAATAATTGAAGCACGCAAAAAAAATTAAAATGTTGGCGCGTATTGTAAATTTTGATTGCCGCTAAAGACACAATAAATATTGGCACACTTTTGACATTTTTATTGCCGCGCTGTTGTATTTAAAGTGGTCACACGGTTGCCCCACCAGAGTTGCATTTGATTGGTTAAAACAAGCACAATATTATCCGCGATTGTCACATGAACCAATTTATTGTGCAATCATACAATTGGGATACAAAAAAATTTTGGAAATTGGTGCATTACGGCAATCGTGTGATCCTACCTTAATACTTGATAAACATTATTATTTTGAATTTTAATATAACGTACACATGTATACGTACATACATTTCCTGAATTTTTTACATACTTTCATACATTTGTAAATTATGTATTAAAATGTAATAAATAAAAGCTGCCTTCGTAATAAAAATTACTGTACTCTCCTTTTTTTCCTTCTGTCAGTATTTAAGAAAAACTTAACAATAAACGCTAAGTTTTCCGCGCAATAAAAAAATGGACGAAAACTTGGCTATTTTTTGTTAAATTTATGCAGAATTTGAAAAAAAAATAAATAATTAAAAATTTGCTCATGTTTAGCTATTTTTCTACCTGTTTTAGCGATATTTTTTGGGAAAACATGGCAACAGTGATCGTGATGTAATAAAACCTCTTTCAATTGGCCCTTCACACACTAGACTAACATTTAAAGGAGCTAATACACGGCATGTTTTTTACATCTGACTTGTCAAATTCTCCACTGCTAATACAAACATGTCGTGTGTTACCTTTAAAACATTACTTCTGTAAAAAAACATGTGTTGAGACATCTGACAAAATTTTAATTAGAGTGCGCTCTATTTTCTTCTGTCAACACATGTGACATCAGCCGTTGGCAGAAATATCTGCCGCTGCAAAGCAGTCAGCGTAAAAGTACAATTTTGACAGACATGTAGATTTACATATGTCTCACAAATTTTAAAGTCAGATGTAAAAAACATGCCGTGTATTATAGCCTTAAGCTATCAATTTTTGTTCTTTTCGTAACACAATGTAATAATCATGGTACAATCATCAGGTAGCCTCAGTTCTGCAACAACAAAATTCTACATGTATTTTGTTGTTGGAAAACGACGACTTAAATGTCAAAAAGCAAATGTCGGCACAGACGAATATAGTGCTCTTATTTGCTTTTTTATGCTTTGCTAAAAACGCATTTTTTTAATTTACTGCAAAAAATGTAAACATGAAAATAAAAAAAACGAAATAACTGTTATTGTTTACATTTTGAAGGGTCCGCCATCTAATTATTTTTTTTCAACTAGTGCTTATTTCGTGAATGGTAACACTTAGCTCATGTCCTTCCGCCGAACGAATATGGCTGTGTATATGCTTGAACAATGCTAGGAAATATTGCGACATTTCTTTGGCCGATTTTGCAAAAAAAAAATCATCTTTTCAGATGAAGCTCATTTTGATCTTGGCGGGTATGTAAACAAGCAAAATTGTCGCATTTGGGGCACAGAAAGCCCGCACGCATACATTGAAAAGCCGATACACCCAAAACGAGTGACTGTTTGGTGCGGATTTTAGTCCAGAGGCATAATTAGGCAATTTTTCTTCGAAAATGAGCAAGGAAAGGCCGTAATCAATGGTGATCGTTATCGGGCCATGTTGAACGAATTTTTGTTCACAAAAATTGAAGAAAAGGATGTTGGCAATATTTGGTTTCAACGAGACGGCGCTACATGCCACACAACCGAAGCTACACTTTTTTCAGCATTTAAAAAAAAAAGAAGTTATTTGGCGGACCCTTTATTACAAAAGCCAACCAAAACTTAGCCTAAAAGTCATAAACAGTTGCATATATTTAAAAATATTTGCAAAAATTGTATATTATATATTGAAAAATTGCAAATTTTCTTGCGGCTAACAAATATCTCGTACTCTCCGACCTGGTAGCATTATTTATTCTTCATACAAATGAGAGCTGTTAATATTTTTGTTGTTGAATCAACTTGAATCAGTCTAAGAATATAAGTATTTTCTTAAAAATATGAATCAACGTGGGTATTTTTGCGAATCATATAAGTATGGGACGGTATAAGTATAAGTACGACGTAGTACTCATGTTCATTGTGAGTTGTACTTATAAATCAACATTGTTGTGGGTATGCGTACGTCAGCTCAGTTAAATTTCAATGATTTATACGCACTTATAATCAAATTTGATGACTCACTATGAATATCGAAAAAACGACTCAAAGCCGATCACTGATACGTATATGCTGCAGTTGTATTTTATATACGTAAGAAAATATGTGAGACACCATATTCCTTATTTGAATATGAACCATGTCTTAGTAATTACAAAGAAAAAAACAAACAGAGAAATCGGTAAAGCCGTGCTCAGGTTTTGTTCTTACATACATACACGCGGCTATTGTGTGTATATGTATAAGTATGTACTTATTTTGATATGTATGTATATGTATTACAAAACTTATTTTCGTTTATATTGCCAAATATAAATATACGTAAAATAATGAAATTTAGTATATTTAAAAACAACAACAAAATATCACATTTAATATTTTTTTCTATTTTAAAGGTAATTGAACCCAATGTACAGGGCTTGTGTGTTTTTGTAACAAAATTTCTACTATTTAAAATAATAAATTGTGTGCCTCCTTTTAAAAGGATGTATCATGGTGTAATCACATAAGGTGATAGCTTAGACGGACCCGCCACCAAAAAAATGGTGCGGGTATATTCATTTTGTCATTCCGTTTGTAACACATCGAAATATCCATTTTAGACCCCATAAAGTATCGGGGTTTCATTTTATGACGATCTAGCTATGTCCGTCTGTTGAAAGCACGATAGAGGTCGGACCAAAAAAGTTAGAGGGCTTAAATTTTGCTATAATATTTCTTATACACAAGGTTTGTTTGGTTATAAAAATGGGCTTAACCAAAATATTAGAAAGAGAGTCATAACTCGTAGTGCAAGAGTACTTCCGACATCGAATAAAATGGAATTGTGTCCAAACGCATTAACGTAGAGTAATGAATTTTCGAATGTATATTTTCTGAGTAAAAAATTCTTTTCCCCGAAAATTACCAAATTCTATGAATAAGAAAAGGAGTTATGTATCAAAACGTACGAAAATTTATACCGCGCAGTGAATTTTTCGGTATATTCAAAATGTAATATAACTGACAAAATAAGAAGTATGTTTCTGAAATTTTGCAAGCATTTCTTTTTGGTCAAAGGCTTTGTTCCAAGGGAAAATAAATGTAACACGCCAATTTTTACACCAACCTCCCATATCACGCTTTATCTCAAATTCATATAATTTCTCTTTTAATAAAGATTTTGGAGGAATAAAAGATTTTATTGGCACGCCTACTTTAACGTCCACTTTCACTGATAGACTTAATTTACAAAAACATTTTACTAGCTTATCGAAGTTACAAAGAAAGTGATACATATTTTAGTACGGTTACGGTTTTTAGCGGTTACGGTTAATAACAAAATAATAAATTCTGTGCTATAAAAGTACATCGAATTGGTGGTGGGTATAAAAGATTTGGCACAGCCGAATATAGTGCTCTGGCTTGTTTTTATACCCTTCACCTGTGGTGCACAAGGGTATATATAGCTTTGTCATTCCGTTTGTAATTTCTACAATTTTCATTTCCGACCCCATAAAGTATATATTTTCTGAAAGCTTATGAATAGAGGAGTCGATTAAGCCCTGACCGTCTGTCCGTCTGCCCGTCTGTCCGTGTGTTGGTTGAAATAAACTTTTGAAGCAACTCTATGTTCCTCAGATCTCTATATGGTATCAATCTCTTGGAAATATTCAGGAATGAATCGCTATTGAAATTCAGCACAATCGCCCAATAACTTTCTGAGATATGAGTAAAAAACCACGACCACCTCGTTTTTTTACACAATTACAACAACAACATACATACATAAATATATGTAAAAACCATACAAAAAAAGAAAAAATTACAAAAAGAAAAAATATTAAAAATAAAAAAAAATAATAAGAAAAATTACAAAAAAAAAAATTTTAAAATAATTTAAAAAAAAAATTTTAAAAATTTTTTCAAAAAAATTTTTTACAAAAATTAAAAAAAATATATAAAAAAAATAATAACAAAATATAAATAATATATTATATAAAATAAAATTTTTTTGGCTCAGCTGGGATTCGATGCCACATTTATTCTAACCAGTATATACATATGTACGTATTTGATATGAGATGAATGGTGATACAAACAATTGTTATTGCATGACCACACGTTGTGAAGGGTATATAAGATTCGGCACGGCCGAATAGAGCACTGTTACTTGTTTTTATATGGAATTTGATAATTCTGGGATTGTAATATCTTTTATATATGGAGTTGGACATATGATGGGACACAAAGAATTAGTCAGCTGGGCTGGCACCGCTACATGCATAAGTGTATCCTGTGATGCATAAAAAATTTAAGTTTTGGTCTCTGATATTAAAACTAAGCCAAATAAAAAATCCTATAATTTAAGTAGTGTTAGGAAACTAGAATGGCATTAGTGAACGATAATTGCACTTTAGGAAATGTTGAGTAAAGTAGAAAAAATAAATTTTTAGTGATTTAGGGATAGGGATTGGTTTTTTTGCAACTTTTTGGTAAAATTGGATAAGTTATATCTTTTTTAACGTTCAAACTTAAAATTAAGTACGATGCTAGAATTTTGACCACAGGATACTGTTGGTTTAAATGTGCAATATAACAAGAAGAGGATTATTACAAATAAAATTATACAAGAGCGGCAAGCGTTGTGTTTCGATAATATTTTCCTGATGTAAATATGTGGTGTATTAACTAAAAGTCTTGGATATCATATTGTCATAATTTCATAATATCCCAAAAATCTTAAAATGTGTAAAAAGTATGGTACTATTTGTTGACAAATTTTTAAGCCTTTTTATAATTTTAAAAACTTATGACAATATGGCGATAAGGAACTATTGTGAGTCTAAATAAAAATAGCGTATCTCAATTTTTTTCTTTTTTTGTGGACTACCAAAAAACAAACACATCACCCATAGCCACATAAAAAAGCTCTAGTTCATTTCATTATTTTCAATTTTATTCAGTTTTTTTCGTCTTATTGGAGAAGAAAGTAAAAAATCGCGTTACGGCTTTTTTATATTAAGTTATCGAGTAGTTTTGTTCAAATATTATAAAATATTAAAAAATTCTGGAATTTTGATAATACGACATAATAAACATTCTTGTGAACTCACCAAGTGCATGTTTATATACATTTTGCATTACCTATTTTTAGATACAATCAAATTGCTTGATACGAAATTCGTATACGTACCAAGCAATACGAATGCCGAAAGGTTTTAATTTTGCATCAAGCACTGTCAGTGCATCATACATATACATATGTATGTATAATAAATTTCATTAAATAATTTTAAATGAATTAAAAATTCAGTATTGAGAAAGTTGAGAAATTCAATTAATTAAATTAATTTTTTACAAATACTATCAAGAGTTTGATGAGCATTTTAATAGTGTCTAGTTCTTTTTAAACAATTTAAATAAAACTATAAAAATTAACTTACGTCTTTGTCTCCATAAGCATTGGCATCGATCTGTTCAATTCTCTTCGAATAAACATCATTCAAAATGTTAAAATTTTTTTTTGTTGAATCATCCTTGCAAATATCCATACCCGAATCATACTGCTGCTGTTGTTGTTGTGAAATTTTCGAAAGCGATCTAACATTCTGCAAATATGCATATTGTGTATGAGAAGTGTCATTTTTAGAGAAAGGGTGTTCACCACTTGATGTCAAAGTTTGCAAGGTTCTTGAAGCACTGGGCATTGAGGTGTTACTTCCAGCAGAATACTTAATATTTTGCTGAACATACTGTGTGGGGCAGAGTGAAGCTGAGGAGGTATATGTATTTGATTGCTGCTGTAATGCTGAGTTATCGAAGTTCCATTGTTGTGCTGGTGTTTGTGGTGAAACATTTGGGGAGGGAGTTTTAACATTATAACTTGCCACCCGTTGACTAACATTTTCGGCCATAATACATACATAGGAATTTGTGGGCGTATTAGAGTGTGAGCTCTGAAGGGAAACATTAGATTCTTGCTGATTATCGGCGAGTAAACCTGCCATGGGTTTTTTATTATGACGCTCATAATAAGATTTTACATCCACCAAAGGTGGTTCTTCTTGTGTTTGCTCAATGGTAGGTGTTGGAGTATCTGCGCGTAAATTTATACCCAAAGTTTCAGGAGTAATAGAAAACCTAGGATTGCAAGATCGTCTTGTAATAAAAGCTTCCGGATTAGTCATTTGCTGATGTGAGCCAGATTCTGTACATCTTGATGTGTTTTCTGCTGAGTTTTTATGCATGATTTTAATGTGTTCCTTCTCTTTGCTGGGCTTCAAAATTAGAAATCAAAAACATTAAAACGTATATTTTATACTAAAATAAATTATTGAATTTTTTTTTATTTTAATTTCAAATTTTTAACAGTTGTTTAGGTTTCCAAATTTTGTAAATAAGTATAAAAAGTTGACAAACAAACTTAAAAAAATGCTGATTTAAAAGACTTTAAAACACATAGTTGATTTCAAGTGCTTCCCAATGGTAAGGGATAGGGTTTCCGTTTTAATGTTTCATCCAAGGCATATGTATTCAGCAGGTTATCTCAGTTCGGTGAGAATTTTATTTTGTAAAACTTTTTTATATGAAGTTCGTCCATTATAATAAATGAGAGAGGCGAGAGAAATTTTTTATGTATGGATTTTGATCGTTAAAGTTTAAATTAAAAGAAGTAAACAAATCGCCTGACAAATCAAGACTACATGATGAATAAATATGGCTTGGTATCGTCTCTTCCTTTCACATTCAATTGTATATTTAATTTTATTTTTTTATAACAGACATTATGTGCTCGGCCTAATGACAATGATGTTGGAACAAGAAAAAAACATTGACCCTCGCGAGACACAAATCGATGGCAAGTGAAGATGCTATATAATATAAACCAATTAAGTAAAATTACATTCAATGAAGTCTCCTTTTTTAATATAACCGGGCTTCATTGACTATAATATGAGAGTTAAGACGATGTTTGAAAAAAATCTTCATAGGAATTTGAGTCATTTACGGTCGAAACATAAGACAGTATAATATTTGTATAGGAACTCGGACTTAATTAAAAGACGCAGCAAATTTTTTCTTTAAATTGCACAATTTTTTTTACAGGGATGGGATGTTAGATTTTGCTTTAAAAATTTTATTTTTTATTTGAACTTTAATATACTGAGGTAACCGTCCAACCGTATTCTAGCTGATAATGATTTTTATACCCGCCACCAAAAAAATGGTGGGGGTATATTCATTTTGTCATTCCGTTTGTAACACATCGAAATAATTATTTTAGATCCCATAAAGTATATATATTCTGAATCAGCGTTTGATTTGATGACGATCTAGCTATATCCATCCGTCTGTCCGTCTGTTGAAAGCACGATAGCGGTCGCACCGAAAAAGCTACGGGGCTCCAGAATCTTTCTTATAGACAAGGTTTGTTTGGTATTGAAAATGGGCTAAATCGGAATATTAGAAAGAGAGTTATAGCTCGAAAAGCAAGAGTAGGTCGTAAAAACCGTGTCCTTCGAACATCGAATAAAATAGAATTGTGTCCAAACGCATTAACGTAGACTCATGAAACTCCGAATATATTTTCCCGGAAAATTATTTAAATCTATGCATTAGGAGAGGAGTTATCGATCAAAATGTACGAAAATTTATACCGCACAGTGTATTTTTCGGTATATTTAAAAAAAAACGTCATAAAAGCAACAAAATTGGATGTACGACTCTGAAATTTTGCACACTTTGCTTTTTGTTGAGACGCTTTTTTGTAACAGAAAATCAATGTGCCACGCTCACTTTTACGCCCACCTCCCATATAACGTTTTACCTAAAATTCATATAATTTCTTTATTAATAAAGATTTTGGAATAACAAAGGGCTATATTGAAACACCTAAAATGTACTCATTCGCAACAAAAACTTTGACACGCCTACTATAACGCCAACTTTTCACGTTATCTACTGTTAATGAGATTTAAAAGCTCATAAAACCGCCAAAATTAGATGTATGATGATCAAATTTGCTACGTATATCCCCCTAGGCGATTTCATTACTGTGCCAAAAAATTAAGGTGTCACGCACACTTTTACGCCCACCTCCCATATAACGTTTTAATTAAAATTCATATAATTTCTCTATTAATAAAGATTTTGGAATAATAAATGGCTATATTGAAACATCTAAGTTGTGCTCATTCGCAAAAACAACTTTGACGCGCCTACTATAACGCCCGCTGTATGTATGTTGTTGTTGTAATTGTGTAAAAAAACGAGGTGGTCGTGGTTTTTTGCTCATATCTCAGAAAGTTATGGGGCGATTGTGCTGAATTTCAATAGCGATTCATTCCTGGATATTTCCAAGAGATTGATACCATATACAGATTTGAGGAACATACAGTTGCTTCTAAAAGTTGATTTCAACCAACACACGGACAGACGGTCAGACGGAAAGACGGTCAGAGCTTAATCGACTCCTCTGTTCATAAGCTTTCAGAAAATATATACTTTATGGGGTCGGATATGAAAATTGTAGAAATTACAAACGGAATGACAAAGCTATATATACCCTTGTGCACCACAGGTGAAGGGTATAATAAATTCGTGCTTAAATAAAATATATGTATGTTCAGATCTATTATACGCAGTGAAGGCATGAACAATTAAATCAGCAGATGTTAAGGGGTTAGAGGATATCGAAATGCAGATGTATAGACAGGTACTCAAAATGATACGGATCGAATAAAGAAGTCTTGATAAAAATGCACTGTCATGTGGAGCCAAAAGACATTATATCTGGGACATATTATGAGGTGCTATAAAATCTATAAAATATTTTTATAAGAAAAAGAAAATGAAAAAATAATTTTTGGTCGCTGAAATTTAAAAATTGAATTAGCAAATATAAGAGAAGTAAATTGGCCAGTCTTTATCAAGGTAGAATATTAAGGTACTCGCATCCAATCACTTATCTAATCCAATTGTCTTTTTATATTCAATTTATCAGTGGTACCAAGGCATATTCAAAGAGGTATATGCAACGGCGAATTGATACAATAAAGCAACATTTTCGGAGATGTTTTCTGTCAAGGCCAATTGATGTATCCGTGTTGGAAAAGTTGTTTTGATATGTTTAATTTAATAAAATTTTATTAAAAGAAGGTTATATGTATATTTGTAAAATACATTATAAATTATGCAGAAGCAACAAATATACATAAATTTAATACATGTATTATTAAAAAGTACACTCAAGCTAATTGTTTAATACCGAAACGAAAATCTCATTTTCCATCCCTGCATTAATAAATAAAGTCAGGGTGAGTTCAAAAAATTTTAATAAAAATTATTCCCCATCAGCAGTATTAATAATTTCTCCTGTATGAACTTGCCTTGAGTGGTACCAGTTTTTATACCCGCCACCAAAAAAATTGTGGGGGTATATTCATTTGTTCATTCCGTTTGTAACATATCGAAATATCCATTTTAAACCCCATAGAGTATATATATTCTGAATCAGGGTTTGATTTGATGACGATCTAGCTATGTCCGCCCGTCTGTTGAAATCACGATAGAAGTCGCACCGAAAAAGCTATGGGGCTCAAATTTTGCCTCAAATATTAGAAAGAGACTTATAGTTCGTAAAGCGAGAGTAGGTCGAAAAAACCGTGTCCTTCCAACATCGAATAAAATGCAATTGTGTCCAAACGCACTAACATAAAGTCATGAAACTTCGAATATATATTTCTCGAGTCAAAACAATATCTTTCCTTTTGGTAAGAGGCTTTTCTGTGACGGAAAATCAATGTGCCACGCCCACTTTTACGCCCACCTCCCATATAAAGATTTACCTAAAATTCATATAATTTCTCTATTAATAAAGATTTGGGAATAATAAAGGACTATATTGAAACATCTAAGCTGTACTCATTAGCAAAAACAACTTTGACACACCTACTACAACGCCCACTTTTCACGTTATCTACTGTTAATGAAATTTAAAAGCTCATAAAACCGACAAAATGAGAGGTATGATGATAAAATTTGCTACGTATATTCTTTTAGTCAGTGTCATTACTGTGCCAGAAAATTTAGGTGCCGCGCCCACTTTTACGCCCACCTCCCATATAACGTTTTAACTAAAATTCATAAAATTTCTCTATTAATAAAGATTTTGGAATAATAAAGGATTATATTGATATATCTAAGTTGTACTCATTAGCAAAAATGACTTTGGCACGCCTACTATAACGCCCACTTTTCACGTTATCTTCCGTTAATGAATTTTAAAAGCTCATAAAACCGACGATGATGAGTCGAGGTTTACTGCTTTTTTGCCCCACTATCGCAAAAAACAGCAATGGTTGCCATTCAACGAACTAAGAAGGCATTCACAGATTTTCTAACATTTTATACAGACCAGTTTTGCAGAAATTAAAATATTTTTTGCAATTCTCCCGATTGTGGACGAATTTTAACGATTATGTTGACCAAAAGAATTACGAAGTGCACAAAATGCATTTTGATTTGAACGCCCATTTTTATAAAAAACGTGAATAACTTTAAAGCATTGCTCATTTGCGTATCTTTCCACGGATCAAATTGAGTAAGTTTGAGATTGAGAAATGTTAAATGAAATGCAGAAAACAAATTTATGTGTTTATTAATCGTTGTGTTTTTGCCGCGATGCATATATTTTATAAATATGCATTGGTCTCTTTGTATTTTTTAATTACTCTCTTTACAGTCATCAAAAATAGATTAATATTTTTACCAATATTCTGCACTAATATTTATGTATATTATTTATATATATATTATATATTTATTTATTGTATATTATTTTCAGCTGCAACATTTTCTTTAAAAAATGCGCGTTATTGTGAAATTTTTTTATTTTATGTTTCATTTATCTAAAGGTCAAACAATCATTTAAAGCATGATTTCTCTATTTTGTTTAAAAAATTTTGTTTTTTCATTATTTTTTTTACAGGTTTTATATAAACTATAAACAAGTATCAGAATCAAAATAAGAAGTAATAGTTGTATTCAAATAGTAGTTGTTTTAGTTTTCTTGAAAACATAAGAAAAAACAAGTAAGAGCACTATATTCGGCTGTGCCGAATTTCTTATACCCACCACCAATTTAATGTACTTGTACAGCACAGAATTTATTATTTTGTTATTAACAGAAACCTCTATGGAATAATCTATTTGAACTAAGATATGTATCAATTTCTTGTATAACTTCGATATGCTAATAAAATATTTTCCTAAATTTAGTATTTCAATGAAAGTTGGCGTTAAAGTAGGCGTGTCAATGTAGTTTCTGCTAATAAATAAAACTGAGATATTTATATATAGTCCTCTATTCTTTATTCGTGGAGAAATTATATGAATTAGACATAAAGCGTTATATGGGAAGTGGGCGTGTCATATTTATTTTCCGCTAGTACAAAGCCTTTAACCAAAAAGCAATGTTTGCAAAATTTCAGAATCGTACTTCTAATTTTGTCAGTTTTATTAGGTTTTAAATAAGCACTGTGCGGTATAAATTATCGTACATATTGATCTTTAACTCCTTTTCTAATGCATAGATTGAAGCAATTTTCAGGGCAAAATATTGCTTTTACTCAGGAAATATAGTTATTCGAAGTTTCACGACTCTATGTCAATGCGTTTGGGCACAATTCCATTTTATTTGATGTTGGAAGGACATGTTTTTTTTCGACCTATAACTCTCTTTATAATATTCCGATTTAGCCCATTTTCAAAACAAACAAACCTTGTGCATAAGAAATATTCTGGTAAAATTTGAATCCACTAGCGTTTTAGGTCCGACCTCTATCGTGCTTTCAAAAGATGGACGGACATAACAAAATCATCATAAAATGAAACCGCAACTCAGACTTTACGGGGTCTAAAGTGGATGTTTCGACATTTACAAACGTAATGACAAAATGAATATACCCGCACCAGAAAAAACTGCTATAAACGAGTATAAAACGTAATGGAATTTAAAATATATTGAACAGAGAGTTGAATGAATTTATTGTTTATGATTTAGGTTTCGGTAGACAATGCAAAATCAAAAATTTTTGTCTTTAATTTAATTCACGCATATTTCATGTTTACAGTAAAAGCTCGTGTTAAAAATATTATCCCATACAAATGAGTATGGATGATTAAAATCTTTATTTTTTTGTTTTAAGAAATTGCTAATATATAAAAACAAATTTTGGCTCAGCTGTGATTCAATGCCACGTTCACCTTGACCAGACTACCACGTTTGTATGTTGCTGTTGTGAAAAAAGAGGTGTTTTCCTCGTATTTCAGTTGTTTAAGTACCTATTTTTCTGATTTTCAATACCGATCTGCTCCCGAAAATTTTTGATATTTCAATACTTCACGCGGGTCCAGGCAATGTCGGGGGGTTTCAAAAAGTTGATTTCAACATACATGCAGACATACTGACAATACTTAATCGACTCATAAGCTCTCAGAAAATATAAACTTTTTGGGATCGGAAATGAAAATTGTAGAAATTTCACACGGAATGACAAACCAACATATACCCTTTTCAGACTGCCAGACGGATATAGCTTGATCGTCATAAAATGAAAACCTGATTCAAAATATACATATATACTTTATGGGGTCTAAAATGAATATTTTGATGTGTTACAAACGGAATGACAAAATGAATATACCCCCACCATTTTTTTCATGGCGAGTATAAAAATCTACCCACTTCAACTCCTTGGATATTGGTATACGCACTAATGAGATTAATAATGAATTTAGTTGCTGTCGGGACATTTTCGATTATATTTAATATATTTTAGTAAATCTAGATTCTGTGTAAACCTCGACTTATATACATGTAGGGGAATACGGAAGCATACCTCTTAAATAAACGGGTCTTTTTTCAAACCCCTTCGTTAATCATTGAATATAAAGATACCAAATACCAGCCTCACTGACTATCATGACTTGATATTGTAGACTGATGATTATCTACAATCGTCTTTCGTAATCACCACCATTTGCCTCAGACTAATTTTACCAAGAGCACTCACATCCAACGTTTTGTTGCCGGTTGTACTAAGTCTGCTGCCAGCCATTGCAATACATTCGTATACTACATGTGCTTGCTGCCTTAGCTGTCTCAAGGCGCATTCAAAATTCCAATCTTGTGCACATGCAGTCATCCAGCTCATAACCCTCCGACTATATCCAAGTACTCTAACTGCAATTTTGTCAAGGAGCATTCTGAGCACTATGCGTGCCTGTCTACATTTGGGTATATCCATCCGACTTTTTAGTTCGATGATTCCACCGCATTAGCTTATCCCCTATAGTAATTTTAGGTTTCGGTGCGCTAAAAGGCACAGCAGCTGCTCTCTTCGCAAGGCCACTTACCGCCTTATTCCCTTTCATGCTCACATGTCCCTTTACCCACATTATCATTACATCATTCACAGAGGCACACCTTAAAACATATACAAGCAGCAATTTCGACTCCACATCCTTACGCTGCACACATTTAATCTCAGACTGGTTATCAAGTACAATGAGAATCCTTTTCCTATGTACTTGGTCTTCCAGTAGGTAGTTAAACTCGTGCAGCAATCCCATCACATCCACCTGCTAAACAGACATGTATTCTTTCAGACTCAAAAAGCAGAATAGACTTAACTCAATTGAGTGAACGCCAGCTTCTACTCTTCCGTCTTAAAGGGAGCCACCAGTAAAATTACTAATATCACTATCCGTGCACTTCCAACCTCGACTTAGAGCTTAGAAGCATAAAATAAGCAAAACCAGTGTTCCCAAATTAGCAAAATTTAGCATTTTTATTTATTTCCCAAGGCCAGTATAGTACTGCCTAAGTTTCAGTCTGTCATAAAAAGTAGTTTGCAACATTTTGTTTGCAGTTGGAAAGATATGGCAAAGGATCTCTTAAGAATTTTTTAACTAATACTAATACAATTGCTTGGTCAAGGCATTTTATTGTAACATTTTATATGTATACTAGAAAAGCATTCTGAATTTAAATTGCATATCAAGTGCAAAAAGCTGCCCACTTTTCTAGTCACGAAACTGTATAGTCATGACAGCTCAATATGTGTGCAAAGTTTCAGAAAATTGGGTAGTGCAAGTAGCTAAAACTGATAACTAACTTTATGGGCGTGGCCCGCCCACTTTTCTAATCACGAAACTGTATAGTCATGACAGCTCAATATGTGTGCAAAGTTTCAGAAAAATCGGTTAAGTTTAAGTAGTTGAAAAATATAACTTTTCTAATCACGAAATTATAAAGTCATGACAGCGCAATATGTGTGCAAAGTTTCAGAAAAATCGGTCCAGTGCAAGTACCCCGCCCACTTTTTACCACCCATAAACACTCCCTGGAATGTGTACAACAACTTGCCAAAGTTTGAGTCCGATCGGTTTTACAGTTGCGGAGTCTATAGCTAACACACACACATTTTGTTCAAATTTTTTTTGTTAGTTATTAGAATACAAACAAAATTGGCTTCTAATTAATACTTAAGCAATTTTTAAAGATAAGTGCTAACATTTTTTCTGCGTTTAAACTTGTTCTTTATCTCTTGGCATAACTGGTCAAAACTCCTAATAGATATCAAATTAACAAAAATTTTGTTTGTTGGTTACTTTATTTTATAATTACATACATACATATGTATATACGAATAAATTTTCGTGAAAAATTTCCATAAATACATTCATAATTAGTTTATTTTTTAAATACGATCATACGAAGAAAGAGCACTTTCAATGTAGAAAAAAGATAAAATTATAAAAAAATGTATATAATAAATCAAATTTAAACGAAAATTTGCTATGCATAATTAAAATTTTTTAATATTATATATTTTAAATTCAGTTAAATTTTTTATTCCTTTAAATCACTGGCCAAATGTGAGCACTATTGAGCTTAACTTACGCATTTGCTAGCTACACACAGGTTTTAATTCACCAAATTAAAACAACAACTTTAACTGAAATAAAATATCGTTCGGTTCGACTGTTGTTTGCAATTGATTTTGTTGTTGCTGTTGTTATGGTAGTAAATACATACATAGTTTCGCGGCAGTAAACAAAATATATTAAACAGACCCAACAACAAAACAATTTTTGTATCTGCAGCTGTTTAAATTTTCATTCAATATTTATTTACAGCAACAATTGAATTGTTGCTTTTTGGGATTTCGTTAAAGTATCGCAGTTTTGTTTTTATTTATATATTTTTGAACTTTCTCATTTGTAAAATTTATTTTTTTTGACGTCACTTGTTTACAATATATTAGTTTGCTGTTACTTTATGTGTTCGATTTTAATATTTATTTAATAATATTAATAGAGTTATTGTTGTTATTATTGCTCTTGTTAAAAGATACTTAGTTTGTATAAGAGAGACCGTTTATATTTTTGTTTTTATTTCGCTTAAAAAACGTTTAAGCTTTCGCGACGACCATAGTCACACGTTCGATCGCTTTTTAAGCTAAAGTGAGACTGTCTTACTAAATCCACAGAAAGTGCTTTTAATCAGCGTTGTCAACTTTTAAAATTTCAAAAAGCACATAAACATAAATAATATTTCTCACAAAAATGTAGTAAGTTCCCCTCGCTCTTATTAGAAGCATAAGGCCTCATATAAGCTATCATATAATTTTTTAAAAGAAAAAGTAAAGTTAAAATATGTTTAAAAATTTTTTAACTTCATAGTTGTTAAAATAATCACAATAATCAGCTTTTAATTTTCAGTTTCCCTCTGGAATACCTTATTTTATAACTGGAAACGATATTGAAGTTCGATTGCCATTGATAAATGAATAGTCTATAGAGATTTTACACCCTTTCCAATGTGTTTTTTTTATATATTCATTATTCATTTATGCATTCGTTTATCAAATTAAGTTGAAACTTTACTTACATATTAAGTTATCGCAACAATATTATTTTATAATAATTACTTTAAAGGTACTTTATGTCTCATAAATTATACAAGATATCAAAGAACTCGTACCGAAATGAAATTACAATGAATAATATAAAATTCAATCATGACCATTTTTCAAATGGTTTCTGGTTTAAAACAATAATATGCTGTCGACAGTTATAAAAAAAAAATTGTAGAAATTACAAACGGAATGAAAAAGCTATATATACCCTTGAGCACCACAGGTGAAGGGTATAAAAACATTGCGTGCTATCATCCTTATCGTTTTCTTTTTAACAATTTTTAAAATAAAATATTGTTTGCAATTAAAAAAACTTTAAATTAAGTATTTGGTGTCACCGAAAAATTATAAAACAACTAACAATTTCAAATAAACGCATCGAGCATTAACTAAACAATTTTTATAAAAATCACTAATAAAAAGTGATAAAATCACCGAGTTGAAAACGCTGATTACAATGTTGTGGTGAATTCCGTGTTGTCAATTCTTAAGAAAGTAGCACTAATAATAACTTCAACTCACTGTAAAACAGAACAAAAGTTTTGCAAATATATCAATAATAATTGTTTAAATTGCTTAAAATTTAAGCAATAACCATATTATTTTACGATCAAATATATGCATATTCTTTTTAGGCGTTTCATTTTACTAAACATTATTTCTTTAAGTTGTAAAAAATTTATAGTCAAATGAATTTGACAATTTTTTAAAAACCACATTATACTATGTTCACACACGCGCCTTAATTGTCAATTTATAATATTATCGCAATTAAAGGCCTTATTGAGCCCAATTTAACATACAAAAAGTTATTTTTAAATTGAGCAATATATACTTAATTGTTTCACTTATTGTCTAAAACTCGAAGTACAACTCTTGAGAAGTATGTTCAGTGAGAAGGAAATTCTATAGGTGGCATTTCTAATGTCAAACAAATAAATACACAAAAAACAAAAATGAAGAAAATTTTAAGAAAATTTAAAAAAAATTTTTTAAATAAATTCAAATACATACATATAAGTATATACATATGTACATATGTATATGTATAAATATATTTGTAAATATTTTTTATCAACAGGAAAAACACTGAGGAGAAGGCATTATTTGATTTGGAATAAATACATCGTATTTTTACAGCTATCAAATGCTAATGGAGTAAGATAAATTGAGTATGTGTGAACACTTATTTTAATTGCTCAATCAACACTAAATTGAAACAATTCAAAATATCTGTCTGAACAGGGTATTAGTATCCTAAGCTTTAATAAAGAATATGCTATATTCGGCCGTGCCGAATCTGATAATACTTTTCACAAACATGTACATAGGTATAATCCCACTTCGTAGCTTAACCTATATTTCATGCTGTACGCCACTTTTCCTTATTATTTCCGACCCATATATAAATTTATTGTCCGCCATTTTGTAGCGGCGGCCAAAATGATATTTATTTTTTTATAATGCACTAGTCAAGTCCTTTCAGATGATACCAATACTGACTCTTTCGGTTGTCTAGAACCTGAAAAAATTGATTTGTTATTAATGTTTGGCTAGTATTAAAATCTTTATCTAAAATTATTTCCTAAAATATAAGCTAGTCCAGCCTAAATTTATTCATGTAAAATTAATTTTATTACATTATTCTATTAAAAAACTTTATTTAACAAAAATTTTATCTATTACAAAACATATAACAATTAAGACTTACAGTAAATAAACCAGGAATTTTTACATTACAAATTTGACATTTAACTGAATTGAAGCTTCTATTTTTGTTTATTTAAATTTTAAATTAATCTATTTGTTTATATTGCAACTCTATAACTGTCATTTATATTGTCCGTGTCTTGTTTTAAATTCATTGTCTTTCCTCTTTTCTGTTGAATTCTTAAGCTGTCAATAGTGTACCTTTTCTATTCAATATTTTCTGTATCTAAAAATTTTACACCTTCTAAATCAGCTTTATGACCTGTATCATGGTACAATCATCAGGTAGCCTCAATTCTGCAACAAAAAAATTCTACATGCATTTTGTTGTTGAAAAACGACGACTTAAATGTCAAAAAGCAAATGTGTGTGCGTGTTTTTTTGATGGTGGAATATATACACATACATAAACAAAATTTGATATTTTAGTTAAACCTTAAGGTAGAGAAAAAAAATCAGCTGTTTTAGTGAGGCTACCTGATAATTGTACCATGACCTATATTAAATACTTGTTGTGCCAGTGCTGTGGTTTGTTTATGTTTTTCTATGCCTTGTTTATGTTCATTAATTCTCGTTTTCAAACTTCTTTTTGTTGTGCCAATATATTCTATCTATCTATCTATCTATCTGTCTATCTATCTATCCATCTATCTTTTTTCTTTTTTTTTATGGACGTAGTGATAGCGCACTATCAACTAATGGTCCTACACAGGAACCACCACCCCGGGACCGCTCTCGCCTTACTTCGGGGTGGTGTTCATTTACTGGTCAAAGCAGTCATCACATTCTCCCTATTCCCCCGTCCAACATACATGAGATGTATGAGATTAGGTGTTCGGCACTTGTATTCGCCGGCAATTTGCCTTCTCCCTCATGATCTCCTCCATGATGAGCGAGTATTTACGCCAGTTCTCCGTCTTTGATAGCATTAAATCTATCAACTGTGTCAATGTCGTATTCTGGGGTATGTTTCGCCTATCTCCCCAGGACATACATTTCATGATGGTGTGCTGAACGTTGTCCTCGTCTTCGTTGCAGATTTCGCATACTGCGGATTGTCTTATCCAGAACTTTTGTAGGTAGCTGGCAAAATTGCCGTGGCCACTGAAAACCTGAGTCAGGTAGTAATTCATTTCCCCATGCTTTCTGTTAATCCAAGTTTTAATGTTGGGAATAAGAGCATGAGTCCATCTTCCTTTATTCGTTTCGTCCCAAAATCTTTGCCACTTTTGAAGTAGCCTCTCTCTTGCATCAATTTTTATACGAAACTTCTCCATGCTATGGTTCTCAATGGCATGTGTCATAGACACTCGTTCATCGTATATTTCCTTTCTTTCATTAAGCAGCAGGTCAATGGCTGGTACACCAGCGAGAACAGACACAGCTGGGGTTGATATTGTTCGGTACGCCGATGTTACACGTAATGTACATGTTCTATGCACTTTTTGCAGAAGGTCTCTAAGTTTCCTGCTATTGGAGACGGCCTCACTTATAACAGGAGCTGCATATAGAACCTGTGAGTATGCTACTGAAGCAATTTAACGTCTGGTTGTTTGTCCCGGACCTTTAATATTCGGCATTATCCTTGAAAGTTTTGATGCAGTTCCCCAAGCCTTCTCACAAACCATCCTAATGTGTGGCTCAAAAGAAAGTCTGCTGTCCAAAATTACCCCAAGGTATTTCAAGGTTTTTCCCATACTTATCTCGTGTCCATCCACTCTTAGTTTCGGATACTCAAAAAATCTTCGTCTGGTCACGAGGATCGCCTTTTTTGTTCACAGCAAGAAACAAGCTCTTAGTCCTTAACCAATTACTAATTCTCCCTAGGAAGTCATTCGTCACTATCTCAATCAAGGGTATAGAGGGTTGGTCTACAACTAGAGCCACGTCAGCAGCATATCCTACTAATTTTGATCCCACAGGTAAAGTCAGGCTTAGCAGTCCATCGTACATTAGATTCCATAAGAATGGACCAAGTATTGAACCTTGGGGGACGCCAGCAGACACTACGTAATGGTTCACTCCATCTTCCATGTCATATTCAAGGATTCTATCTTCCAGGTAATTGTCAACCATTTTACAAAGATATTCTGGGAAACTTCGCTATCGCATTGTTTGACGAATTACGCTCCAGTTTGCAGAATTAAATGCATTTTTAATGTCCAGGGTGACAATGGAACAAAATCTCAGGTGTTCCACAGCTTCTTTTGCGGTATTCACTACCTCACGGATAGCACCTATAGTTGATTTACCTTTTACAAAACCAAACTGCATGTGTGAGAATCCTCCATTTCTGTTTATTTCCATCTCGAGTCTCTTCAGAATTAATTTCTCCAAGAACTTTCCGCAAGTGTCCAGTAGACATAGAGGCCTGTATTAAGACGGGTTTTCCAATGGTTTGTCGCCTTTGCGTAACAAAACAAGATGTTGTTCCTTCCAGATCTTTGGAAAAACTCCATTTTTAAGGCAATTGTTAAATACATCCCTGAATATATCCGGCCAATGCTCACAAACTATGGCAATTATCTCATTTGGGATCCCATCCGGCCCTGGTGCCTTGCACTTCTTCAAAGTGCGGCATACATCAATTACCTCATTGCATGAGAAAAGGTCACAATCATTCGCATATTGCAATGGAGGAAAGTAACCACTGTTTCCCTCCATTCTGGGAAAAAGTGTGCTTACTATGGTGTATGCCCAACTTGGGTTCATTATACCAGGTATTTTGCCCCGGTTTCCCAGCTTCTTCATTATTATTCTATATGGAAGTCCCCATGGATCCTTGTTTACTTCCTCGCATAGTGAATCCCACGCCTTTCTCTTAGAGTCTTTGATAGCAAGTCGGAGACATTTTCTAGCTCTTTTATATAGTATCATTGTTACTGGATCACCTTGCCTTCGTGTAGCTATCCGTTTCGCTTGGTGACACTCCAGTCTAAGTCGAGCAATTTCCTGATTCCACCAGTAGGCATGTCTACGGGATCGACCACATATTTTCGTTTTCGTCATACTAACATTACAAACTTCCGTGAGTATGTCAATGAGTCTTCCAGCAGCGACCTCCGCATTTAAGTCGCTGTTCAGATGCGTTCTGGATTTGATCTCTGTTAGGTATTCTATACAGCATTCTTTATTTATCTTACGTATGTTCCATCTAGTTCGAGTCGAATTCGCTGTGACATTAGTATTCGAGAGGCCAATTTCCATCTAAATATATTGGTGATCACTCAGTGTTTCATCGTCTAGAACTTTCCAACGTAATGTTCTGACTTCAATAGACGGTGACGCAAATGTTATATCTATAATTGAATTAGAGTCCCCTCTTCTAAAAGTTGGGGATATTCCTCTATTGAGTACAATCAGATGCAGTGATGCAATCATTTCACTTACTGCAATCCCTCTTTTGTCTGTTATTCCTGAGAGCCATTCTGGCGACTAGCTATTAAAATCTCCCCCTATTAGAACAGGACTATTACCACTTCTCACATGTTGTTCGAGTACTTAAATTTTATTCTGAAATTCTGCTATTTCCATGTTAGGTGAATAGTAGCAACTATATATTCGCACACCGCTCGTGTATATGACTACGAAATTTTCATGTTGTTCCTCAATTTTATCTACCGTCATCAGTGGGTTACGTAAATATAAGGATGTTTTGCCCAGAGCGTCTTTGTAGCAAGAACTATCTATCTATCTATTAGGGTGATCGACTCGGTTTTACAACCGGTAGAAAAACCGGTTTTTTCCCTCTTTCAGCTGGCGGTTTTTCCTAAATGTTGATTTTTCAAATATCGAATACACTGGTTTTTTTATCCGAAAAAGTCGGTTTTTTAAAGTTTATTTTCATATATCTTTGTAACCAGTCGTACCATAGTATATTTAGTAAGCGAAAAGTTTCCAAAAAATCAGAAAATAAATCTATTAAATATTATTCCATAATATTGTAAGAAATTTATTTGTTGTTTAAAAAACAAAATATTTGATCTTTAATATTATTTTTTATATTTTATAGGAAGCATAAACTTAGCTGATCGATCACTTTTAGGTAAAAAATGTAGTTAAAATAAAAAAAACCCAATAATCTTTACTTTCAGATCCTAATTTTAAATAATGGCATTGAGTGTCTGTCAAGTTAAATTTCATTTTAACCATCTAACAAACTAGTTTATGCCTATATTTGTATGTCTGTCAGGGGTATAAGGAAGAAATTTAAAAATGAAATTTTAAACATGTTTTCCCTAGCCTTCAAAATGTATTTCAAATTACAGAAATAACTTCAAACAAAATACGTTAGTGCATATTAGTTTGAAAGATCTAGTTAATATTTAAAAAATGTACCGAAGGAGATACAAAAATTTATAACAGCCTTATAAAAAGTTGTATTTATTTATTTATTTCACTTGTAAAGAGTACCTTTTGACCTTATAGTTAACTTATTAAAACCAAATTAGTCAACTAATTTTATTTCGTTATTGCGTTATTGTGCAGCCAAACGTATATAAACTGTAGAAATTCAAAATTTATGTATAAATTTAATTACATATAATCTTTTTATACCCTTCACCTGTGGTGCACAAGGGTATATATAAGTAGCTTTGTCATTCCGTTTGTAATTTCTTTCTGAAAGCTTATGAATAGAGGAGTCGATTAAGCCCTGGCCGTCTGCCCGTCTGTCCATGTGTTGGATGAAATCGACTTTTAGAAGCAACTATATGTTCCTCAGATCTGTGTATGGTATCAATCTCTTGGAAATATCCAGGAATGATATGAGATATGAGCAAAAAACCACGACCACCTCGTTTTTTTTCTCAATTACAACAACAACATACATATATACATACACGTAAAAACATGCAAAAAAGCAAAAAGCAAAATACAAAAAAAAAATATATTAAAATTAAAAAAAATAATAAAAAAAATTACAAAAAAAAAAAATTTTAAAAATTAAAACAAAAAATTTTTAAATTTTTTTAAAAAAATTTGTTTACAAAATTTAAAAAATACATAAAAAAATTATAAAATATAAATAATATATTAAATAAAATAAAATAAAATTTTTTTGGCTCAGCTGGGATTCGATGCCACATTTATTCTAACCAGTTTATACATATGTACGTATTTTATATGACATGAATGGTGATACAAACAATTGTTATTGCAAATAGAATTGATGCGAGATTAGCTGCTTACCCTTCGATAAGGGAATACCCAAAGCACAACTGGATTCAACCGAATCTAAGGTGGTACCGGCTTTTGCAAGTGCATCAGCTCTATTATTACCATCAATATCCCCATGTCCTGGAACCCACACAAGGGTAACCGTCGAATGCCTCGCTATCTCCTCAAGAGACACACGGAATTCCTGGGCAATTTTCGATGTGCTGTACACACTCTCAAGGGACCTAATAGCCGCTTTGCTGTCAGTAAATATATAAATATCCCTGCCAGATATTTCATTATACTGAATCTGTTCCGAGGCTATCCAAATAGCCATTAGTTCGGCCTGTGTCGCGCTACAGTAATTCGGTAGCCTAAGGGACAATTCCAAACCAAACTGGATCGAAAAGATACCACATCCAGCTCCAGCAAGTGATTTCGATCCGTCAGTAAATATCTGGATGGCATTCTCCGGAGGTCGGAGGCCGTTGTCGTATTCAGATCTATCCGGTATATTCGCCACGAAACGCGGATCGAATGCTGGTTCAGGTACCTTGTAATCAATAGGAGAAGCAATATTGATCATACCCAAAATTCTTGCATGTCCATAATTCACATACTTCCATGCCCTTGTGGCATTCAGCCTCAGTGCGGTGTCCGCAGCCATCTGCCTAGCCATGATGTCTGGTGGTAACCAGTTTAAAATAGTGAACAGAGCCTTAGATAGTGTGGTCCTAAGAGCACCTGCTATCATAATCGCAGCCATTCTCATAATACGTCCGAAACTGTCCTGGTGGATTCTCTTCTCCAGCGCCACCCACCAGACTGCCGCTCCGTAATAAAGAATTGATCTGACGACAGAATCGTATAGCCAGTATAAGTTCCTGGGGTTAATACCCCAATTAAGGCCAATTGCCCTCTTGCAGCAGTATAATACAGTTGCCGCATTAGTGGTCCTGGATTTTGTATTCAGGTTCCAGTTTAGTTTGCTGTCCAATACGAGACCCAAATATTTGGCATTATCGGATAGCGTTAGTGCCACTCCGTCTATCCTAGGCATAGCAAAGGTCGGTATTTTGTACCTCCTTGTGAACAGTACCAGTTCCGTTTTGGCAGGATTGACTCCCAGCCCACATCCCTGGCACCATCTAAGTATTAACGTTAGCGCAGATTCCAAGAGCTCCGAGAGCAGTCCAGGATCTTTGCCCGTAGCTGCTATAGCCACATCATCCGCATAAGCAACAGTCATGCAGGATGTATTCTCCATGGCCCTAAGCAGGATATTAATGTTGATGTTCCATAGTAGTGGAGAAAGTACGCCACCTTGCGGTGTGCCATTTACAGCCACCTTGGAGATGCTAGAGGCGCCCAAAGTTGATTCTATGCGCCTATATTTCAGTAGTTTTCCCACAAAACCGGTGACCGCAGGATCTATGTCCAGTTGTCTCAAGGCGTTCAGAACCGAATCCGGTTTGACATCGTTGAAGGCGCCCTCAATATCAAGGAAGGCGACCAAGGTGTAGTCCCTGTAGTTCAGAGATTTTTCCATATGGCCAACCAGCGCGTGAAGCGCCGTTTCCGTAGATTTGCCCTTCGTATAGGCATGCTGTGCCCCCGACAGAGCCTCTGGTCTTAGAGACGATCTGATATAAACATCAATAATCCTCTCCAGAGTCTTAAGCAGAAAGGAGGAGAGACTTATTGGCCTGAAGTCTCCGGCCCTTGTATGCGAGGCCTTACTTCCCTTGGGTATGAAAATAATCTTGTAGGATGTCCATCTTGATGGGACATGGGATAAATGCAAGCATGCCTTTAATATCACCAGAAGCCATTGCATTAAAATATCGATGTTCTCCTGTAGATCCGCTGGAATTACGCCATCAGGACCTGGAGACTTGAAGGGATGGAAACTTCCAACTGCCCATCTTATGCGATGCTCAGTGATCGGTAGATTCAATATGTCATATGCATCCGTGTGGTCAACAGCAGGAGGAGAGTCCTGCTCTAGACAGCCTGGGAAATGTGTCTCCATGAGAACCTCCAGCACTGTTACTTGTTTTACAATACTTTTTAACTATTTCTTTAAATATTATATACGAACCGGTTTTTTCTCAATTTTCAAAATAGCAACCGTTTTTTTTAAGTTTTAAATTCCAAACTATTTGAAAATCGGATTCTTAAAAAAGTTGAATAATCGATCACCCTACTATCTATATCTATATATATAAAAGTGAAACTCTGTGTGTGTGTGTGTTAGCTATAGACTCCGAAACTGTAAAACCGATTGGACTCAAACTTTGGAAAGTTGTTGTACACATTCCAGGTAGTGTTTTCGCGTGGCAAAAAGTGGGCGGGGCCACGCCCATACAAAACTAGTTATCGGTTTTAGCTACTTGCACTTGACCGATTTTTCTGAAACTTTGCACACATATCGAGCTGTCTTGACTAAATAATTTCGTGATAAGAGAAGTGGGCGGGGCCACGCCCCTAAAAAAGTTTTAATATTGAGGTACTTGCACTGGACCGATTTTTCTGAAACTTTGGACACATATATAACTGTCATGACTATATAATTTCGTGATAAGAAAAGTGGGCAGGGCCACGCCCATAAAAATATTTATAATTTTGAGGTACCTGCACTAGACCGATTCTTCTGAAACTTTGCACACATATTGAGCTGTCATAACTTTACAATTTCGTGATTAGAAAAGTGGGAAGGGCCACGCCCATAAAAAAGTATAATTTTGAGGTACTTGCTCTGAACCGATTTTAGTTAAACTTTGCACACATATTGAATTGTCATGACTACAATTTCTTGATTAGACAAGTGGGCGTTGCCACGCCGATAAAAAATTAGTTACAATTTTTAGCTAATTGCGCTTGGCCGATTTTTCTAAAACTTTGCACACACATATTAAGGTGTCATGACTATATAATTTCGTGATTAGAAAAGTGGGCAGGGCTACGCCCATTAAAAAGGATATAATTTTAAGGTACTTTCACTGGACCGATTTTTCTGAGACTTTGCACACTAATTGAGCTGTCATGACTATATAGTTTGGTAATTATAAAAGCGGGCAGTGCCACGCTCATAAAAAAAAGTTATAATTTTTAGCCTTGCACTTGATATTCGATTAAAATTCAGAATGCGAATAAAATTCATGAAGGGGCGTAGCAACGCGCGCCAGGATTGGCTAGTCTATATATATAAAAGTGAAACACTGTTTGTGTGTGTTAGCTATAGACTCCGAAACTGTAAAACCGATCGGACTCAATCTTTGGCAAGTTGTTGTACATATTCCGGGGGGTGTTTATGGGTGGTAAAAAGTGGGCGGGACCACGCCCATAAAAAATTAGTTGTCAGTTTTAGGTACTATATAAATTCGTGATTAGAAAAGTGGGCGGGGCCACGCACATACAAAAAGTTATAATTTTGAGGTACTTGTACTGAACCGATTTTTCTGAAACTTTTCACACATATTGAGCTGTCATGATGTAATTTTGTGTGCATTGGGCACACACAAAATTTTAAATAATCTACTTTAGATTGCCAAAACTGTAGGGAATAAATGGGGGTGGGTTTCTAAAGCAATTATAGTGATAATAACTCTCAGAGAATTATTATAATTGTAGGGAATTGTTGAAATTAATAAAATGTAAATAAAAATACAAAGAGTTAATGTTCTTATTTCAAGTAATGGGATTTATTTAAAGTGGGGTATATATATATTCAACTTTTATTATGTACTAGCCAAACCCGGCGCGCGTTGCTACGCCCCTTAATGAATCGAAATGCATTCTGAATTTTAATTGAATATCAAGTGAAAAAACCTAAAAATTATAATTTTTTTATGGCCGTGGCATTGCCCACTTTTCTAGTCATAACAGATCAATATGTGTGCAAAGTTTCAGAAGAATCGGACCAGTGCAAGTACCTCAAAATTAAAATTGTTTTTATGGGCGTGGCCCTGCCCACTTTTCTTATCACGAAATTGTAAAGTCATAACAGCTCAATATGTGTGCAAAGTTTCAGAATAATCGGTCCAGTGCAAGTACTTCAAAATTATACCTTTTTTTATGGGCGTGGCACTGCCCACTTTTCTAATCACGAAATTATTTAGTCATGACAGCTCAATATGTGTGCAAAGTTTCAGAAAAATCAGTCTGGTGCAAGTACCTCAAAATAATAGCCTTTTTTATGGGCGTGGCCCCGCCCACTTTTTTAATCACAAAATTATAAAGTCACGACAGCTTAATATGTGTGCAAAGTTTCAGAAAAATCGGTCCAGTGCAAGTACCTCAAAATTAAAACTTTTTTAGGGGCGTGGCCCCGCCCACTTTTCTTATCACGAAATTATTTAGTCATGATAGCTCGATATGTGTGCAAAGTTTCAGAAAAATCGGTCAAGTGCAAGTAGCTAAAATTGATATCTAATTTTTTATGGGCGTGGCCCCGCCCACTTTTTTTCATCCATAAACACTCCCTGGTATGTGTACAACAACTTACCAAAGTTTGAGCCCGATCGGTTTTACAGTTTCAGAGTCTATAGCTAACACACACACACACACAGAGTTTCACTTTTATATATATAGATGTTTACTAGATGTGTATATAAATTAAATTGACGGAATTTGCTCCACAGACAATTAAATTATTTCGAGTTACTTTAATTGATGTGTAGTTCACTTTTCAAAAATTCAAAAGGAAGTGAGTTACCTATGTACTTTAACAATATTTTATACCATAAAATTATTTGTTTTTTAACGAAAATTTTATGAACTATTGGATATTCTACATGCATAACAAATCTATTTCTTATTGAGCAACTTTATGAGATTTACGATCTCTTAAACTTAAGATGAGTGAGTTACAATAATACGTATGTTATAATGGTAAGTATATTACAATGGTAGGTTTTTACAGTGGTAAGTAGGTTTTAGTATATACGTTACAATAATAAAAAATTCAAAGTAGTAAATATAAATTGACAATAATATAATGTTTGTAAGAGACAATCAAACTTGGACATGCCGCTGGCGTTGGCGTTAGGCAATAGATGCAGGTTTACTGGAAGCCCACAGAACCTGTGCTAACGATTTAATGGCCTCAGCGTTTGGTGAAGCTGAAAACGAGGATTGTTGGCTGTGGTGTGGTTGCTGAGTTGATTCCTTTGCTTCTGGTTTTACCCGTTGATGAGCTTTTTTCGTTCGGCGCAGCTGGTTGGTGGTGATGGACTTGACGAGCCTCGAATTATGATGAATTGGATGGAGCAACGTATGATGCAGCTGATTACACTTGTTGCATGTGTCCATTGAAGTACAGGACCTTATGGTCTATCGATTACCCGCTGCCTTTTTTGGACACGCATTTTTCGAAATTGGTTACAAAACCTAATTAAATGGTTCCTACAACAATAGGAATATTGATGACGATGGGGTTTCCGTCTTTGGCTCTTTCTTGCGCATCTCCATAATACTTCTGTTGGCCTTTGGAAAGAAAAAAAAGAAGAAAAAAAAAAGAAAGCGGAAATTTGTTAAGTTTAGAGAGTAACAAATGAGTTGATTTTGAATAATAATGTTCAATAGATGCTGAGATGTTAAAGTAATGACTACACCTATCTTAGATTTACTGAGAATCCTTATCATTCATGAAAGGAAGATAGCAAAGTTTAACAATCGGTCGGGTTAAGACTCCTGACGCAACACGTACACAATGATCTGCACCAGGGTGAGTCCTCTCAATCCTTCCCAAACGCCACTCGTGAGGTGGCAACAAATCATTCATAATGACTATAAGATCATGAATGTTAGGAGCAGAATTTAGCCATTTATTATCTTTAGATTTGAGATAATCCTCTTTCCATCGTATTGCAAATTGATGATGGATAGCCTTCAACTTTTCCCATCTATTGATTAGAGACATATTGTGGGAGTTTTGTTCTGGAAAAGCCATTAAAGGGGCTCCTCTTAGAAAATGTCCCGGAGTTAATGCGGAAAAATCTGAGGGATCTTCAGACATTGCAGAAATTTTGCGAGAGTTGAGGACACATTCGATTCGAGCTAAAATAGTGCAGAATTCCTCAAAGGTAAATTCATGGGCTCCAGCTACTCTTTTCAAGTGGAATTTGAAACTCTTTACTGCTGCTTCCCAGAAACCGCCTATGTGAGGCGCATGTGGTGGGATGAACTTCCACTCGAATCCATGGGTTATATATTTCTGTGATATGTCTTCGGCCGAGGTTTTAATGAATGCTTTAAATGCACATTCTAGTTCCCTACTGGCTCCTAAAAAGTTTCTTCCATTATCAGAAGTAGGGGGAGCCCCCGCCTCCCAACGAAGCGAGCGAAGGCAGCTTGGAATGCAGCTGAGGATAAGTCTGAGCATGCTTCTAGATGTATTGCCCTTGTACTAAAGCAAACGAAAACACTGACATATGCCTTAATAGTGGTCGATTTGCGTAGGGGCGAGATTTCGATAAATCGAAATTTAATAAATAATAAATTAAAAAAAAAATTATGTAAAAAAAATTAAATCCAACTATTAAAAAAAATAAAAAATTAATGTATAAATATACGCATACATATAGTTTATATTTGCATACACATATATTAATACAGTTGTCATGTACCTGATTTAAAATAAAAAGACTGATGTTATTATCTTTTCATCTCTTAACCCTCCCTACCATGCTATTTTTTAAACTATTACCAAATAGCCCTTACATATTAACTTACTTTATCTTAACATTTCGTGGAATAAAGAAATAAATTCAATTACACATGAATATTTTATAACTGTTTGCTGTTGTGTGTTTGTGGGTCTGGTTCCTTTTTTTTTTCTTTGCGTAAATAAAAACACCTTTTATTTATTTAGTTTCAGTTTTAAATAATTCACTTTTTATTTTTGTTTTGTTTTATAATAAATTTTTTATGTATTATTAATTTTATTGTTAATATATACTTTGTGCACTGTTGATTGTTAAACGTTCAATATTACAATGATCTTTTTCCAACGGTTTATAAATTATCATTACAAAAAAGGAGTCAAAAAAAAAGAGAACACGCAGTGATGAGCAAAAGTTAACTATATCTTTGAACATTCCGGCCCCCATAACTCAGTGCAATTTAATACAATTTTGAGGTTGGCCCAAAAAATTTATAGCCTATAGCAGTTTGTTGAGCTATAACATGACCCATTTCCAACTCAATGGCTCCGTCTCTGCGTAAAAAGGGATATACGTCAGCACCCAGCTCCAATTCGAGTAGGGTATTGGAACGAGGGTCCATGTCCGCGAGTGTATTTTCGGAAAACTCTGCGTAGGGGTTATCCTTGATGGGAGCACTATACGGTCGACGAGGTAAGTCATCGGTAATTTGAGCCAGGATTTGTTTTTTAAAGGTGTTGTGGTCGTTGCGTGCACGAAGATGAATAATGGCAAATGTATGTCCCTTTACTTCTGCTTTTCTAAAACGAAGTCTTTTTACTGAAGACGAAGCGATTCTAGTAGTGGTGATATTTTGGGTGATAATTGCTCGCATGAATGACCATTCATCCATTTTTTCATTCTGGGCAACGCGTACGGTTACAGTTGGTACGAAAACGTTAGGCCATACAAATTGATGATCTTGGGTCGTTTGGGTCATCTGGGATTTGGTTTGTTTGGTTGACTTTGCGGAAGATTTTGGGTCATGTGGTTTCTTCAGTTGTGGTGCATCGTGTAGAAGGGTGTTGTGACGTTTGGTGCATACTCTGCAGCCATATTCATTTCTACAGTTGTCGACAAGATGTGATCGTGCAAGACAGTTGATGCAGTAACGTTGAAGCTCTACTACATCATAACGTTCGTCAGCACTGGCGTTTAAAAATTTGACACACGTTTTCAACGCGTGGTCCTTCTTACATAAACCACATGACCATTGCCAATCAGCTGGACGTTGTTGATGAATTTTGGATGCAATTCTATAAGTATAAGATAGGTGAAGATGAATATTAAGATGTGAATGAGATTGTTAGTTTTGTGGTAGTAAGACAATTTTTGTAATTGGTCGGGTATAACTTCCGTTAGCAGTTCGGACATCGACAACTCTAACGTTTTGGTCAGGCCCTACATAGGTTTTTTCAATACGGCCCATTTGCCATTCATTGGGTGGTAAATTATCATTCTTTATTACTACCAGATCGTTGATTTTTATATTATCTCTAGAAGTTTTCCATTTATATCTACGATGTAGTTCTGTTAGGTACTCGGACTTCCATCTTTGGCAAAATAAATGGTGAATGACCTTTAAACGTTTCCAGCGGTTGATGAGAGTCAGATTTTCACTGCTTGTATCAGGTTCGGCTGGGGTCAATAATGGTGTACCAATAAGAAAATGTCCAGGGGTCAATGGGTTAAGATCGTTTGGGTCATCGCTAGCAGGACTTAAGGGTCTAGAGTTTAAGCATGATTCTATACGAGTTAAAATTGTAGACAGCTCTTCAAAAGTGAATTTCAAATTTGGCATTATTTTCTTCAAGTGAGTTTTGAAAGACTTCACACCGGCTTCCCAAAGTCCGCCCATGTGTGGGGCTCCAGGAGGGATGAATTTCCACTCAATACTTTGATGACTATACTGTTGAATTAATCTGTTTTGAAGAGTTTTAATAAATTCTAGACGATCTTTTTTGATTAGTTCTGCTGCTCCGACGAAGTTTTTCCCATTGTCTGAGTAAATGAGAGCTGGACATCCACGCCTTCCAATGAAGCGTGAGAAGGCTGCTAAGAATGATTGGGTCGATAGGTCGCTTGCTGCTTCCAAATGTATGGCTTTGGTAGCGAAGCATACAAAAATGCAGACGTATCCTTTTGTGATAAGACAGGCTCTTCCGGTGAAGGTTTTTATGTCAAAGGGTCCTGCGTAATCTATGCCAGTAGTAGCAAATAGTCTAGATAAATTTGTACGTTCGGGTGGTAATGACGCCATAATTTGGGTTTGGGCATGTTTTTTGTATAGGACACAAGATTTGCAATGATGAATTACGCTTTTTATCAAATGTTTTAGTTTAAATATCCAATATTCTGTGCGGATGATTCGAGTCATAAGTTGATTACCGCCGTGTATGGTAATTTTATGTGTAAATTCAACTATTAAACGTGACAGTTTGGAACTATGAGGCAGCAATATTGGGTGACGTTCGTTGTAAGTCAATGCTGGTGATTGAACTAGTCGACCATTAGCTCGAATAATACCATTTTGATCTATAAAGGGGTTTAACGACAAGATACTGCTTTTAGTGTTTATGTTTTGTTTTTAAAAGCCTATGCTCTTCGGGAAAGTAAGTTCGTTGAGTTAAGACAATAAGACGATTTTTAACTGATTTCATTTCGTCTTTTGTTATTTCTGGCGACGATATTCGAAGATGAGTTCTATTACGGCCTGTATTTCTCCAAAATCGCAACGCATACGCGAGTACCCTGTAAGCGCGTGATAGGTTTGAGAATCGATTTAAAGGATCTTCATATGTTGTGGTTGTAAACGTTTTTACTGATTTTGCTTCTATTTTTGTTTTTTCGGGTTTAATCGGAGACGGCCATAGATTTTTTGGTAATTTTAGCCAGGATGGTCCAAACCACCATAAATTGTGAGTTTCCAACTCTTGTGGAGTGCAACCTCGGCTGGCAATATCTGCTGGGTTTTCTTTGGAGTCAATATGTTGCCAATTTTGGTTTCCAATTTTATCTATTATTTCAGAGACACGGTTTCCGACAAAGGTATTCCAAGTGCAAGGTGGTTTCTTTAGCCAGGCCAAAACAATAGTTGAATCAGTCCAATAGTATGTGTTGATTTTTCTATATGGAAGATTTGGTAAGGTTGCTGATGCAAGGTTTGCCAGCAAGACGGATCCACAAAGCTCCAAACGGGGTAATGAAATCTGTTTTATGGGAGCTACGCGTGTTTTTGAAGCCAGTAGAAATGTATATATGGTTGAGTCCTCAGATTGTATTCGGACGTAAAGAGTCGCAGAATATGCTTTTTCTGACGCGTCACTAAACCCGTGAATTTCTACTTGACAATCTGGGGTATATTGAATCCAACGAGGAATTTTTAAGGTATTGATGGCAGAACAATTTTTTACAAATTTTTTCCATTTGAGACAAACTATGGGCTTTAATATATCATCCCAGTTGATTTTATCTAACCAAATCTCTTGCATGATTAATTTCGCGTCTACAATTATTGGTGCTATCCATCCACAAGGGTCAAAGAATTTTGCAATTGTAGATAAAACTTCTCTTTTGGTGTAGATTTCTTTGAATTCGATTTCTGGTGCAGTGAATGTAAAGGAGTCTGACGAAATTTTCCATTTTATCCCAAGAGTCTTTGTTCCGGCGTTTTCTGACAAATTTAGCCAATCGAGCGGTAAGAGGTTTTCAATTGGTAAATCCTGAATTACTTGTGGATCATTTGACGTCCATTTCATCAGCTCAAATCCTGCAGATTTTAAGACGGTTATTAGTTCATTTTTAGATTTTATGGCATCGTTCAAAGTGTGTCCTCCAGCTAAAACATCATCCACATACATATTTTGTTGTAAAATGGTTGATGCGAGAGGGTGTGTTGTTTTGACATCTTCGGCTAATTGAAGCAGTGTCCTTATGGCCAGAAATGGTGCGCAATTAACTCCAAACGTTACAGTTAGGAGTTTATAATCCTCAATAGGATCACTTGGAGATTTACGAAACAATATTCGTTGGTACGGGGTTTGAGTTGGGTCAATAAGTATTTGACGATACATTTTTGTTACATCGGCATTGTAAACAAAACGATAGAATCTCCACTTTAATATCAAAAGAACAAGATCTTGCTGAAGGATGGGTCCTGGGTATAAAATGTCATTAAGACTATTCTTATTTGACGTCGGGCAAGAGGCGTTGAAAACTACTCTAAGTTTCGTTGTCAGCCTTTCTGGTTTTATTATTGCGTGATGCGGCAGATAATAATTGGGTGCCTTATTTATATCCGAGGGGGAGATCTTTTTCATGTGTCCCAACTCTAAATATTCTAAGATAACCTCATCGTACTGATTTTTGAGGTCGGGTTTCTGTGTGAGTATGCGCTCCATTCTCATAAACTGTGCCATGGCAATATTTCTAGAGATACCTATCTCTTTGCCGTTTTTAAAGGGTAGGGTAACTATATACCTTCCTGAGTTGTTTCTACGTGTTGTCGATTTGAAGTTGTTTTCGCAAAATGTGTCCTCGTCTGATCTCAAAATTTGTTTTGGGGGTTCCTCCACCTCCCAAAAGCGTGTGAGGATGTGTTAAGCAATGAAATCGTTGATTTCGTATTTGATGGTGTAGAAATTGGTCCCCCCACAATCCAGCCAAATACTGTTTTTTGTGTCAAAAGGGAGCCAATAGACCGCATCGGTGTTTCCATGCAATAGATTGAGGGGCCTAAATCGAGGCCTATTAGCAGGTCGATGGGTCTACTTTTATTGAATTGAGGATCTGCAAGTTCTAATTTAGCAGTCTCATTGAAATGTTGCAAATCTAAGGTTTGTGGTGGTAAATTAGATGGTAGGGTCTTTAGTACGGGAGCCCATACTTCTAATTTAAAGTTTTTATCTACCCTTGAGCAAAGGTTAAATAAACAGGCTTTGTTTGAAGTTTCGGAAATGTTCTGATTCAAACCTGTTACATGAACTAAATTTCGTTTAGTGGGTAGATTTAATCGGTTTTTCAATTTGTCCGATATGAAGGTTGACTGAGATCCAGGGTCGATGATTGCTCTTGCCTGAAATCTTTCGCCTCTTATTTCTATGTGCACAATAGCAGTGAATAACAATGTTTCTCGCTCGGTGGGAGATTGACAAAGTTGTTTATTCTTTTGTAGGGTCAAGGATGTAATATTTGGGATAGAATTATTGGAAGTTGATGTGGGTGTGGACTGTATATTGCTGATTCGTGCTGCGGAGCTTGTACTGGGACGAATTGCAACACTATTTTGATTTGTAAATTGGGCTTCTGAACCCTTATGTAATAAAGTATTGTGTCTTTGATTACATAATCTGCAATTAAATCTGCTTTTACATTCCCTGACACTGTGGTCTATAGAGAGACAATTATAACATGAGTTAGTGACTCTTACAATGTGAATTCTATCACTCACATTTTGTTCTAAAAATTTTGGGCATGATCGCAGATGGTGACACTCTTTACAATGTTGGCATTTTTGATTTGTGTCATTTTTCTGTACCCTAGCTGATGAAAATTGTTTTTTATCTTTTGACCCATTTTCTATATGGGTCGTATGAGTATGAAAAGTGTTTATACGATTTTGTTTGGCCAATGATTTGGTATTTTCCTTTTTTTGTGAGTAAGGCTTGCTAGTTGAATGTGTAATTGCCGCTATTGACTCTAAAGTCTTAGAATTGTGTGTCAGAAATGTGTTGAATTGTTCCCATGTTGGAACTTTTGTAATTTCTTGAAGTGAATTTTCAAATTCTTTTAAAAGAGTTCGAGGGAGTTTTTTTGAGCAAATATATACTAGAATAGGGTCCTAAGTGTCAGTTCCTACACCTAGGGCATTTAACGCCTGAATACATCCATTAACTGTCCGTTGTAATAGTTGAATAGATTGGCCTGATTCTTCGGTAACGTTCGGAAGATCAAACAAAATCTTTAATTGTTCATTGACTTGAACCCGATTGTTCTCATATTGATCGACGAGATTTTTCCAGGCTATGTCGAAACCTTCATTGGTTAATGGGGCATTTGAAACAATTTTTCTAGCATCTCCTCCTGTCTTTTGTATCAAATGAAACAATTTCTCAATTTTGCTAAGACGAGTATTTTTTATATATAGCGCCGAAAAAAGGTCACGGAAAGTTGGCCATGTTACAAAATCTCCAAAAAATATATCTGTGTCACATGGTGGTAGTCTAACAAACAAAATATCATTATTTTCTACCGACTCAGAATTAACCGTTGAAATTCGCTCTTGTTTATTTCGATCACTATTTAGGGTCAATAGTATCTGAATATTCGAGTTAATTATTCCTAAACAATGTTTGTATGCTTTAAGAGCTGTGTGATAGCGTTCACGAAGTTTAATTTTATCTATTGGTTTTTCAGCGGCATCTTGTTTTTTGTCTCTACACTCTTCATAGGATCTTTTGACTTGTGCCCATATTGAATCGAGTTCAACACGCAGTACTTCTAGACCATGTACGTTGTCTTCGGACGCGTTTTCGATGTAAACGCTTTCAAACTCTAGAAGATCATTTGTACAATTTACAAATTTTTCGCATGCCATTTTTGGGTCAAAAAAATCAAAATAATAGCGTCAAAATTTTTTAAAAAGTCCCTGCTAGCGATTTTACAACAATAAGTGTTGAAAATTATAATTAATTTATTAATTAATTGTATTTTGAGGGTATTTTATTTTTCCCCGGTAAATTAAAAATATGTGGTCGATGGTAACCCTTTTTTATTTTCTGCAGTTCTGTCTTGTTGTTTGCGGCAGAATTTTTGGTTGTATTTTTTGTTGTATATTAAATTATAATTTTGTACTTACTGTTGTTGTTGTTGGGTTTTTTTTCTTTTTTGGGTCTTGCTTGTTGTACCTTGTGGATTTTTGTTGTTGTGCCAAAGAATTTACAAGCCGTTACCGTAAATCATTTTGATTTGGATGATAATGATGTTGATAATAATGTTGATGATTTTGTAACACTTATTTTAACTATTTTAATTGTTTTTGTAAATTTTTGTATATTGTTATTTTCACTATTATATGTAGTTTAAATTGTTTTATAAATGTACATATGTAATTGTTGGTATTGTTTTTTTTTTTTTTTGCACTATTGTTTTGTAATTTTAAGTTTTTTAATTTTCACTATATCTGGTTCGAAGTGACCAAATGTTTGCTGTTGTGTGTTTGTGGGTCTGGTTCCTTTTTTTTTTCTTTGCGTAAATAAAAACACCTTTTATTTATTTAGTTTCAGTTTTAAATAATTCACTTTTTATTTTTGTTTTGTTTTATAATAAATTTTTTATGTATTATTAATTTCGTCACTAATTTATTGTTAATATATACTTTGTGCACTGTTGATTGTTAAACGTTCAATATTACAATGATCTTTTTCCAACGGTTTATAAATTATCATTACAAAAAAGGAGTCAAAAAAAAAGAGAACACGCAGTGATGAGCAAAAGTTAACTATATCTTTGAACAATAACATTTCAGTAAACATAATTTTTCATTGAAGTTATAAAAATTTTATAAACCATAAATCTTAACATTATAACATTATTTAAAAAAAAATAAGTTAATGAAGGAAATTTAATAAAAAACAAGTAACAGTGCTATATTCGGCCGTACCGAATCTTATATACCCTTCACAACGTGTAGTCATGCAATAACAATTGTTTGTATCACCATTCATCCCATATAAAATACGTGCATACGTACACGTTAGAATAAATGTGGCATCGAATCCCAGCTGAGCCAAAAAAATTTTATTTTATTTTATTTAATATATTATTTATATTTTATTATTTTTTTTTATATTTTTTTTATATATTTTTTAAATTTTTTTAAAAAATTTTTTTAGAAAAATGTTTAAAAAATTTTTTTAAATTTTTTTTTAAATTTTTTTAAAATTTTTTTTTTTTAGTTTTTTTTATTATTTTTTTCTTATTTTTAATATTTTTTTTTTTTGTAATTTTTTTTGTTTGGTATGTTTTTTACATGTATGTATGTTGTTGTTGTAATTGTGAAAAGAAACGAGGTGGTCGTGGTTTTTTGCTCATATCTCAAAAAGTTATGGGGCGATTGTGCTGAATTTCAATAGCGATTCATTCCTGGATATTTCCAAGAGATTGATACCATATACAGATCTGAGGAACATATAGTTGCTTCTAAAAGTTGATTTCAACCAACACACGGACAGACGGGCAGACGGTCAGGGCTTAATCGACTCCTCTATTCATAAGCTTTCAGAAAATATATACTTTATGGGGTCGGAAATGAAAATTGTAGAAATTACAAACGGAATGACAAAGCTATATATACCCTTGTGCACCACAGGTGAAGGGTATAAAAAATCAATAAATCAATGTTAATTGTTTAATGTGTCAAAAAAAAAATTAACAGGTTTAGTGGCAAAATGAAATGATGGCTAAAAAAATGGAATTATGTTTCTTTAATTTTAATTAATTTTGAGATTTAGTTTTATTAAAATTTCATTATCATTATGTAAAAAAAAATTTAAGAAAATAAATGACAAACTCACCAAAAAAAATTGCACGTTCCGACGAATGAAGGCCTTCTTTCGTAGAATTCAAAATTATCTTAATATCTTCAATATTTTAACGTTATTTAAATAGAAAGTTTAAATTAAGGATACAAAGAAAAATGTATAGGAAAATAATTGTAAGTAAAATTGTATGTAAACGTGTAAGTGATTAGGCTTGAGTATTAAAAAAGAAAAATTTAAAAAAAAAAACAATTTTATAATTTATAGAGTCCACCGATGAAATTCAGGGATAAAACCACTAGTTATAAGCTTCATCAAATCAAAATCAGAATCGTTGATGGTTTTTTCCCGGTTATCAGAATTTTTATTTTTTTCTCCGTAATTTGGCTTTCTTGTTAACTGAAAGATGCAACAATTAATGAATTCTGTTAGATTTTCCTATCAATTTCCGTGTTCTGCAAAATGTTCAATTTCCAAAAGAATTGGGTTCGACCCACTAGTTTTGTATGTATCTCTTATCTTGTTTGGTCTTTAATTTTTCATATATCTTTGCGATTATTAAGAGGAAAAAAATTCTTGATTATTTATAATAAAATTTCCTTTTTCTTTTCAAATTTTCTAATTGAACAAAAAAAAAACAAACCAAATATTCAATTCGATTGTTATTTTTCAAAAAAAAAAACAAATCTAAATTTTTCAGTCAACCAAAAAACATTTTAATCAAAGTAAAAATAAAATCAAAATTCTTAATGTCATAAAAAAAATTTAGGTAAAGTAGGTTATAGTTAAGGAAAATTAATTAGCTGCAGTCCTCACAAAATGGCGGTGATAAGTGACATCTTTCTAATGGTAAAGAAGCCATTAGTTGCGAACAGGGCTGTCGTTTATGAATGATACAAGTTTTGCAGTTATGTATTATTCCTTTTATTCTGGGTTTTAGTCGTGTAATGTAATATTCTGTTTGCACCATTCTGCACATTTGGGAGTATGAGCAAGAAATTGATGCAAATGTTGAAGATATAATTGGCAAAAGCGGGAGTAGCCGGGTAATATTATTGGGTACCGTTCATTGTATGGTAAAGACGACCTAGTTAATCGGCCGTTTACTCTTAGTATTGAATTAGAGTCGATAAACGGGTTAAAACTTATTAAAGGGCTTTTTTTTGGGAGAGGCTTTGATGTTCTCAACAGTTGGTACTCTTCATTATAAAATGTTTGTTGGGCTAGAGTAATGAGTCGATTTTTTACAAATTGCATCTCATTTTGCGTTAAACCCCTGTTAGCAGTGTAATCGACATCTGGCCTTGAAATTTTCATGCATTTGTCAAAAAACCTGAACATGTAACAAACAACACGTAGAGCTTTAGCGTATGTTGAAAATCTGTCCAAAATGTCAATTTCCTTTACTTCAGTGTGTAGGGCTTGAGTTTCTCTGCCTAAGGTATGGCCGACTTCCTAAACGCAAGTTGCAATTCATAATTTAAAAAAATGCGTATGCAATGCTAAACACGTCTTAAGTGCAACCTTGCGTTGCAGAGATTTTTTTTTTCATTTTGTCGGCATTTAGGAACGCTCATGGATCAACTTTTTGTCTCTGCAATATAAAGTGTTTAGTTATTTAAATTATTAGACTGTGATTTAAATAAACTCTATCAATTATAAATAATTTATTAAAAATAAACAAAGAAAGTACTTACTCAGCCATTGCAGCTCAAATGTTTGCATACAAAATAAAAATGATGCGCGATTTTGTCAGCTGATACTTAGTAAAATGAGTTGCCAAACGATAGGGAACGTTGCTAGAAAGTTTACATATACGTTTACGAAGTGTATTCATTGTAAATATGCATTGCAACTTGCGTTTAGGAAGTCGGCCTATCACAGATTTGTTGCGCTTTTTTTCCAGGCCATTCTGTTGAAGGTTTATTTCCATGCCCATGCCACCAGAGAGAGTTATTTACTAGATCCTGAGATTTTCAACCACGTGTGCCAAGATCTGCTGGATTGTTAGAGTTGAGACATGTCGCCACGTTGCAGTGGGTACTAAACCATGAATCTGAGATATTCGATTTGCAACATATGTTTCCCATGACGATGGGTGTTTTAAAAGCCAGCCTAGTACAATGGTCGAATCGGTTCATAAATGAATTTCGCTAATATTAAGATTCAGAGAGGAAGTGACATAGTTTACTAGATTCGCAAGTAACACTGCACCATTGAGTTCTAATCTTGGGAGGCAGACTGTCTGTATGGGGGCTACTTTGCTTTTCGCTACTGAAAGATTTGAGAATATTTTGTGAGTATTATTTTGGCATCGAACATACAGAGTAGCATAGTACGCTGCTTTGGAAGCGTCTGAAAAACCATAAATTTGAACAGAGTCGGATGGATTGTATTGTAGCCAACGTGGGATTGATATTTCTTCAATATGCGAGAGATCCTGAACCAAACTGTTCCATTTTTGCAAAGATTCCGATGAAACATCTTCATCCCAGTCTAACCCTTCTAGCCACAGTTGCTGCATAATAAACTTTGCTCTAACGGCTATTGGGGCAAGCCATCCAGCGGGATCAAACAGTTTCGCAACATACGAAAGTATCTGACGTTTAGTGATTTTTGCTGACTGATCAACAGGAAAAAATTTATATGTAAATGAATCTGTTAGTGCATTCCACTTAATACCAAGGGTTTTGGTACACTTGTGTCATGGAAGCGAAGGAAGTCTAAATCATATAGATCTTCCTTTGGTAAATGTTCGAGTAATTGAGGATCATTTGCCGTGATTTTCCTTATAGGGAACCCAGCTGAGTTTAGAACTCCTATAAGCTGAGTTTGGGCTAATAGAGTTTCTTCTATTGAATAACCTCCTGTCAGTATATCATCGACATAAGTTTCTATACGAAGAATTTCGGCTGCTTTAGGGTGCATGCATTCGACATCAGTAGCAAGTTGTAAAAGTGTGCGAATCGCAAGAAAAGGGGCACAATTTACACCAAAAGTTACAGTTTTTAGTTCATAATCTTTAATAGGGCCGTCTGACTCAGTTTGGAATAAAATTCGCTGAAAAGGTCAATGATCTGGTGTTACGAACTGGTGTACCCGACGACTTCACCGGCCCTGCACCATCTACTAATTTAATGGTATGTTTTTCCAAATTAGTGATACCTAAACCTTTTTCCTCAAAACTGTCGAAATTACTTATAACATTATCTAATACCCGCCTCTATTCATTGTCCAGCTCATGCTGTCCTAATTTGTAATCAAACTCGTCCGACAATGAATCCTCAATAGTTTTCCTAATCTCCATCTCATCCATCCCAATAACATCCGAGGCCAATCCAAATAACCTCCAGAAGTCTATGCCTAAATATAGAGTTTGTTCCAAGTCAGGACAAAGATACAGTAATATATTATTTTCCTGATCTTTGTACTTTATGGATACATTTACTTTGCCCAATATTCGATAATACTGACCACTGGCGGTTTTCACATTAGTCAGTAATGGCTGAATATCAAGCTTTAAGTCCTGTATTATCTCTCTACATCCCTTACCGAGAACACTTACTGACGCTCCCGTGTCTAGCAAACCTTTAAACACCTGTTATCTTTTCCTCGTTGACTAGCTTTCCTAACAGACTCAACTATTAATCGCCTAGCCTGGCGTTTCATTCTAAATTTCTCTCTTAATTTATGAATTCTATTCGGATTTGATGATGGTTTATCTGTCATACCAAAAAATTTTGCTCTTACTCCTTTATAGTTGTTTTGTCTAACTTTTTCAGGTAAATAATGCCTTATATGTGCTATATTTTCACCTTCAATCAGTTGTTGAAAGGAGAATGACCTTTCGTCGAGCGTTGGTCTCCCTTCAACCCTACGCTCCTGAAAGGGTTTCCCTGTCGACAGTTTGGGCACCGAGGTTTTATTACGTTCTGCCTCCCGCACTTGTAACAAAATAAAGTCCTTTCAGTTGCGGTACATTCTATAAAAATATGGCCTTGTTGTCTGCAGTTCCAGCACACAATAGTTTTTCCTGGCTGTGAATTAAGGTTTATCGCTGCCACAGTTTCATAACCTTTTGGTTCTGTTTCCTGATGTATGGTTGTGACGTCATCTTCCAAATAAGCTTCACTAACGAATTTTGCTGACCGCGACACTGGTTGAGTATTTCGATTTTCCCGTCTTAGAAAGTTTCGTTCCGCCTCATTACATTCCACTCTTAGTTGTTCAATGGATGATACGGCGATTGGGTACACGATTCTACCTATATTTTCCTTAACATTGCGCTTTACTATTTTAATTAGGTCATACTCAGGTATGGGCTGTACTAGGTTCGATCGCAGATGACACATTGCCTGAAAGTAATTGTCTATGGATTCACCTACTTGCTGTTTAGGTTAGGTTAGACTAGATCCGGCAGCCGCCCGAAGGCATAGCTCACTTGGGTCCTCCGAGGGTCCCGTTGTGATACCGTAGGCACAATCGCCTGTTTGTCTATGTCCCCTGGCCGTCGTTCCTCAGCCATCCTGTCCTGTTTACGAAGGTATGGATCTTTCCCAGTTCAACTGCGGAAAGACAAGTTTTACTTACAAGTATTCGTTGACCCAGAATCCGACGTCTCAGGTCCCCGAATGCAGGACAATTGCAGAGAAGATGTTCAGTCGTCTCCTCCTCTTCCTCGTTATCGCAACTTCTGCAGAAGTCGTTGTAAGGGATATTCAGCCTTTTCGCATGTGTACCTATAGGCCAGTGTCCGTTAATGACCGCTATGCGGTTCTTAAGGTGGATTCGGGGCATATTCACTGCATATTGCGTCCTATGCACATCCATGTCAGGCCAGATCTTTCTGGTTTCCAAACAAGTGAGTTCTCTCACCCATCTTTCCTTGGCATCCAAATAGAATTGATGCGAGATTAGCTGCTTACCCTTCGATAAGGGAATACCCAAAGCATAACTGGATTCAACCGAATCTAAGGTGGTACCGGCTTTTGCAAGTGCATCAGCTCTATTATTACCATCAATATCCCCATGTCCTGGAACCCACACAAGGATAACCGTCGAATGTCTCGCTATCTCCTCAAGAGACACCCGGCATTCCTGGGCAATTTTCGATGTGCTGTACACACTCTCAAGGGACCTAATAGCCGCCTTGCTGTCAGTAAATATATAAATATCCCTGCCAGATATTTCATTATACTGAATCTGTTCCGCGGCTATCCAAATAGCCATTAGTTCGGCCTGTGTCGCGCTACAGTAATTCGGTAGCCTAAGAGACAATTCCAAACCCAACTGGATCGAAAAGATACCACATCCAGCTCCAGCATGTGATTTCGATCCGTCAGTAAATACCTGGATGGCATTCTCCAGAGGTCGGAGGCCGTTGTCGTATTCAGATCTATCCGGTATATTCGCCACGAAACGCGGATCGAATGCTGGTTCAGGTACCTTGTAATCAATAGGAGAAGCAATATTGATCATACCCAAAATTCTTGCATGTCCATAATTCACATACTTCCATGCCCTTGTGGCATTCAGCCTCAGTGCGGTGTCCGCAGCCATTTGCCTAGCCATGATGTCTGGTGGTAACCAGTTTAAAATAGTGAACAGAGCCTTAGATTGTGTGGTCCTAAGAGCACCTGTTATCATAATCGCAGCCATTCTCATAATACGTCCGAAACTGTCCTGGTGGATTCTCTTCTCCAGCGACAGAATCGTATAGCCAGTATAAGTTCCTGGGATTAATACCCCAATTAAGGCCAATTGCCCTCTTGCAGCAGTATAATACAGTTGCCGCCTTAGTGGTCCTGGATTTTGTATTCAGGTTCCAGTTTAGTTTGCTGTCCAATACGAGACCCAAATATTTGGCATTATCGGATAGCGTTAGTGCCACTCCGTCTTTCCTAGGCGTAGCAAAGGTCGGTATTTTGTACCTCCTTGTGAACAGTACCAGTTCCGTTTTGGCAGGATTGACTCCCAGCCCACATCCCTGGCACCATCTAAGTATTAACGTTAGCGCAGATTCCAAGAGCTCCGAGAGCAGTCCAGGATCTTTGCCCGTAGCTGCTATAGCCACATCATCTGCATAAGAAACAGTCATGCAGGATGTATTCTCCATGGCCCTAAGCAGGATATTAATGTTGATGTTCCATAGTAGTGGAGAAAGTACGCCACCTTGCGGTGTGCCATTTACAGCCACCTTGGAGATGCTAGAGGCGCCCAAAGTTGATTCTATGCGCCTATATTTCAGTAGTTTTCCCACAAAACCGGTGACCGCAGGATTTATGTCCAGTTGTCTCAAGGCGTTCAGAACCGAATCCGGTTTGACATCGTTGAAGGCGCCCTCAATATCAAGGAAGGCGACCAAGGTGTAGTCCCTGTAGTTCAGAGATTTTTCCATATGGCCAACCAGCGCGTGTAGCGCCGTTTCCGTAGATTTGCCCTTCGTATAGGCATGCTGTGCCCCCGACAGAGCCTCTGGTCTTAGAGACGATCTGATATAAACATCAATAATCCTCTCTAGAGTCTTAAGCAGGAAGGAGGAGAGACTTATTGGCCTGAAGTCTCCGGTCCTTGTATGCGAGGCCTTACTTCCCTTGGGTATGAAAATAATCTTATAGGATGTCCACCTTGATGGGATATGGGATAAATGCAAGCATGCCTTGAATATCACCAGAAGCCGTGGCATTAAAATATCGATGTTCTCCTGTAGATCCGCTGGACTTGCTGTTTACGTTCAACTAAATCGGTCATGACCTCAAAATTTGAGCGGGGTGTTTGGTACTGACTGATGAGAGCATGACTTAAACTTTGCCAATCTCCTAAGCGGTGTGTCCTTACATGCAACCAATACCTTTCCCTGGCTGTTCCTGTCACCAACAGGTGAAAATCGCGAAAATCTCGGACCATGTTATTTGGTAATGTAAATGCTCTAGACGAAAAATTAAATCTTCTATAGACAATCGGGCAGGGTTGCGAGCTTGGTCAACAATCTGCGTACTAGAAACTGACTCTAAAACTCTGTGTCGACCAAAGTCACCTGTTCGTTTTGGGTCAATAACCTTAGTTAAAACGAATATAAAAGAAAGCTTTAATTTTTCTAACCTTGCCTGAATTTTTCAATTATGTATATGTTTTACTTTTCTTTGGTATGTTTAATAATAATTATTGATTAAAAAGGTTAATTAAAGAATTATATTAATTTTATGTTTAATTTGAATTATTTTTTTCAATAATTCATTATAAAATAATTAACATGTAAGAATGAGAGAACGAATTATAATTAAATAAGTTAATTAAATAATTATATTAATTTCATGTATATAATTCTCTTATGAATTGTTGATGCACTGCTTGTATTTTATTGTAATTATATACATTATAATAGAAATCGAATTTATTTTACTTTAAACATAATTAAGAATTTATGTAATTTGAAATTCAAATATAACAGTCGTACATTTAAATATCCTACACTACATTTATGCACAACACTACAAGACAACCATGCATGGTGGAAATATAATAGTCACCGTATTGTGTGTGGTGAAACTAATAACATACAAGTACGTGTGGTTGTGATAAGCACTACAGGCGTTTTGTGTGTTTGTGTATCAATGTGTGTGGGATACTAACAGTATAAAAAGGGCGACTGATTAATAAATTAGTGAGTTAGCTGGCAGCTCGCGCTACGGTAAGAAAAAATATTGGAGGCTGGGACACCTCTCTAATATAAGTAATTACAGTAGTAATAAGTAGCTAGATAAATACCAGAGGCTGAGTGCTAATATTGGAGGCTGTGACACCTCTCCAATATAAGCGCGAAGAACGACCAAAATATTCTTTTGGAGGCTGGGACATCTCTCTAATAGAAAACCTTAAGAGCGAGTGGGAATTATTATTGGAGGCTGGGACACCTCTCCAAGATAAATCTCAAGGGTAGTCGGATGTGTGATTGGAGGCTGGGACACCTTTCCATGAACCAATCTTTACCTGTTTGCTCAACAGTGTCGTAAAACACGAGAGTAAAGCTCGTTCCAACAAAAAGTAATGTGGAACAATTAGAATTTTATCGTTTGAATACACGTAAATTTAGATTTTGTTAATAAAGTATACGGTTTATAACGTTTAACGAAAACCCACACGTGTTTTTCTCTTAATCTGTAACAACCCTGGCCTCCGCTGCGTCTACCCAGGCAACCAGCGAAATAGTGTCGTTACAACTCTTTGAAATGGTATTGCCAGATTTCCAACGTTTGAACTGACGTTGCTTTCAGTCGCATTATCTTCATCTGGTCTTACATTTATTTATTTATTTATTTATTTATTTATTTATTTAATATCAATACAATGAAAGCCTTCTTGGCCAATAAGAAATGTATTGTACAAATTAAAACTATGCATAAAGAAATATAAGCAAATACAAAATATATATATAAAAATAAATGTAAATAAACATTATGTAATAAAATAAAGTATATTATAAACTAACAAAAAAAATAAATTGATTAATTATTAAATCAGCTGATTTGGCTCCCCAGCCATATAAATATTACCACAAACGTAATGAAAATAAATTAATATATTATATTATAATATATTATATTATAACCCTATATCCAATGTTAAAAAATTAAGATTGAGTATCATTAAAATAATCCAACAGTTTTTTTCTTATAGGTATTAGTAGAATAAGAAAAAAGTTTAAGATCCCTAGGAAGCAAACTCCAGACACGGTGAACTCTTTTAACGAAAGAGTGATCAAAAATAGCTAGATGTCCAAGAGGAACGAGAATTTGAACATTACGTGTCGAGTTAATAAAAGAAAATACATTAGCAAGAAAATTAGGTTTTCCAGATTTAATAACCGTATAAAAATGAAGCAAAATACGAAGATTTAAATAATCCTTAAATTTACATTTCAAAAATATTGGAATAAGATTAGAGGTTCTATTATGTTCTTCAATTTTGACATTAAACACGTAGCGTATTATTTTTCTTATAGTGGCCTCAATAATATTAATATTACAAGCCCAAGTAGCAGAAAAAACTTCAAGGCAATAGTTAATACGAGACATGATAAGCGAAATAGCAAGTCGATTTCTTATATATTGTGGCGTATAAGCTTTTAAAGAATAAAGCCTCCTTAAAACTGTACAACTCTTATTAGCGATAAAATTAATATGATCCTTAAAATTTAGCTTAGAATCAACAATAACTCCAAGACATTTAAGAGATTGAACAAATAAGATTGCTTGTCCATTAATATAAATTCTTGGATTAGAAAAAGCAAAATTGGATGCATTAAAGTTTAATGCCTTCGTTTTCATTGGATTAATTTCAAGAAAATTTAAATCCATCCAATTCGAGACAGAATAAAGGTGATTATTTATACAAACCTCAGAGTTGTATAAGCTCCTAGAATCATAAGAATATAACAAGAAAATATCATCAGCAAACAAAAATGATTGACAAAAACTATTGTTCAAAAGCGATATGCAATCATTTATATAAGCAAGAAAAAATATAGGACCCAGTACAGAACCCTGCGGAACACCAGAGGTAACATAGCCTATACTAGAACGACTGTCGTTAACAGACACATATTGAGAACGATCAGAAAGATAGGAATAAATTAATTTACAAGCAGATTTAGAAAAATTAAAAATTCTATTAAGTTTACTTATAAGCATAGTATGATTAATACGGTCAAAAGCTTTACAAAGATCTAAAGAAACTAATGTGCAATTAATATGACCATCTAATTTTCTCCTGATAGATTCAGTAAGAGAAAGAAGCAAAGACGTAGAGTTAAGATTATGCTGGAAAGCAAACTGACTAGGATGAATAAAAGAGAATTCTTCAAAATGAGCTAATATTTGTGACTTCATAATATTTTCAATAATTTTTGACATAGCAGGTAAAATACTTATCGGACGTAAGTTGTCCTTATCAAAGAGTCCATTTTTAGGAATTGGTATAACACGCCCAAGTTTCCAAGAATTAGGAAAATAAGAACAAGTAAAAATATTATTTATAAGATAAAGAAGAATATTTGAGATAAGGGGATATATAATCTTAATAAATTTAATAGGAATACTGTCATGACCAGAAGAATTAGATTTAATCGAATTCAAAGCAATCGTAATATCATACTCCCTAACCGGGATAAAGGAAAATGAATCAGCATTATCTATAAGATTGTCAAAATCTAAGATACTATCATTGTTAGACCTAAGATTGCCTAAAAAAGTTCTAGCTATCTCCTCCACATCTAATTCATTACATTCTAAGTTGTCAGAACCAGCACAGCCAAGCCTACGTATTCTACTCCATAGCTGCTTATTATTAACACCAACAAACAAACTTTCACCATATTTATGACGAGCTTTTCTAATTAAAGATTTAGCTCTATTACGTAATTTACAGTAAGTTCTCCAATTAACACTAGACCGATTTCTAAGATAAGCTCCATAAGCAAGATCTCTATTAGATCTGGCCTGAATAATCTCTCTAGAATTTATCCATGAGGAATCATTTGAATTAGATCTAGTTCTAGATATTGGAACATAATCATAGAGATCACGAACTAAGTCATTAAGTGTAGATAATTGTAATTCAACATCACTAGTGTTAAAAATGGGAGAAATATCAAACTGACTAAAACGCTGACTTATGCCATTATAATCAAGCCTATTGTAGTCTTTAAATTCAAAGGGACAATTCCGTAACTGAGAGGAAAATTTAATAGAAAGAAAAATAAAACTATGATGTGAAGAAAAAAAGTGGAAACTGCAACTGACTATTATAGACAACATCAGAAACTCGGCTTAGAAGGAAATAATCAAGTAAAGAGGTGGAGTTATTAGCTAGGGAAAAGTGTGTAGGTCGGCAATTATGCACACAGCAAAGGCCACATCTAGAAATTAATGAACGCAAATTACTAGATTTCACCAAGTCAAATAGATTATAATTAAAGTCACCCATAACGATAATGTTACTATATCGAACAAATAAATCAGAATGAATGCTCTCAAACGAATTGATATCACCACTTGGCAGATAAACTACTCCAACAATAGAAGAGACGCCATTACCAAAAATTTCAACAAACAGAGATTCACATGAACCATAATGTTTACTACGAAAAACAATCCGGTAACGAAGACTTTTAGAAATATAAAGGCATACACCACCCCCTCGTGCAGGCGCATTATTTTCATTACGATCAGAATTACAAGTACGATCATTCCTTACAAGATCATAACCTGAAAGCGACAAAGATTAGGATAGCAAGTGAGGTTTAAACCAAGTTTCAGAAACGCCGATAATGTCAAGACTTGAATTATGAAAAACACTTTTAAATTCTTCAAGTTTAATACTAGAATTAGAGGGACATAAACTTTGGGCGTTAATATGACCAATATTCAAAATATCGCACGATGTAGTAAGACAATTATTCAAACGGGAAATATCCGTGGATACAGGGCCAAGATTATAATTAAGAGACATTAAATTTCAGGCAATATTTATATATTAGGGGGAGCCAAACAATAGAAATGATGATAAAAACAAAAAAATATATGACAATATATTGCATTTTGAGTATTAAAAAAAATTTCATCTTAAGAAAATTAATTTTGATATAAAAAAAATTCATTATAAGAAAAGCAAACTTGATATAAAAAAATTTCATTTTAAGAAAAGCAATCTTGATATAAAAATAAAATAAAAAACAAATGCATATAAATGCAAACACAAAAACTACATACATACATACAGCACACACATATGCACATATACAGTCACATATATGTATGTATTTATACATATGTAAATAAATAATGCGCATACACTTATACATATTACTATAATAAATACATATAAGGTTTAAACTGAATTCAATTTGAAAAAATCAATACATTCATGAAAATTAAGAGATTTAACATTCCCATTGAGCATAACAATTTTTACCAAAAGTATTTCACGATTTAAAATACTATAGCTATTAATCCTTTTATCCTTTTTCAATTTTCCGCAAATTTTCAGCAACTTATTAGCAAGGGATGAATAGTTATCGTTACAATACACACGAGTTTCAGCAGCACCATCTACCACATCAGAGGCTTTAAGTGACTTATTTTTGTAATATTCAGACATAACTTTATCACGTTTAGCAATTAGATTAAATTTAACAAGGACGGCGGAACGTTTTTTAATATACATTGCATTCAGGATGTCACCAATAGCTATGTCCACTTTAAGATACGCACACAAAGAACTAACAGAAAAATTAAGATCACTTATATCAGTAGGGAGACCAGATACAACTATATCTGCTCTATTTAAACGGTGCTGAAGAACGTGATTTTGCATCTCTATCTCATAAAATTTGCTTTTATATGCAACATCATTAGTATTAACAAGGATTTTGCATCTATCCATTTCATCTTTAACATCCTTCAAACAGCTAGACAACTCAGCTCGAACTTCATTGATTACTGAATCAACTTTACTTTTGATAACTTTTTGGTCATCTTTTAAGGCATTTATAGAATTTTTAAGCGAAGTAAATTCCTTGCGAAGTTCAGTTTTAAAAGCAACATCAGAATTATCAGGTGGGTTTTCCATGCAGTTTTTACAGGTATACGCCAATTATTCAAAGTGGCAAATAAGGTTTTAGTAACATCTTCACAATCAGCATGATACCAAACATCACAGGATCTGCAAAGTAAACATCGCGATCCAGAGGTATTCAAATTACAGACTCCACAAAGAAAAGGCATTGCTCCACGAATATTGTCAAACTTCACGCTAAATGCGGCTAACTTTACAGTTATAAATGAACAACAACAACTGTACACACAATCAGAATGCAAAGAACTTTTTTGTATTATATTTCTTCCTTAAAGTTAATCACAACCAAAAAATTCACGAATAAATGATCACAGAAGTCCACCAACTATTTCGTGAGATATTTAAACAATAAAAATAGTTTAACAAATTAGATTACAATAAAATTATTATTTTATATCAAGACCGCGTTTTTAATATGTCTACCAATACATAGTGTTGCCAGACGTTCTCAGACATTTACCACATCTCCTATGTTTGGTGTAACACTATTATTCATGAAGTTTGGCTGGTTTGGGTTCGCGATCAATGAATTTTGGCCTTGTGCATTAATCCTAGTGAGATCTACTAACACCTTTGTTATCTCTGCTAAATTTTCTCTTATATCCTTAGTTTCCTCCTGCACCATTCTCCTGACTTTTTCCTCCAAGGACCGTTGCGCTACTACTACCTCATATGCAACAATTTCCCTAACCTCAGGATCAACATTCTCCTCCACTCTATGGTTACCTATAGCCCCTGAATTATCTCCATTTGCATTCAAAGCTGTGCTCCCGCAATAATGGAGTGGGATAAGTCTACAATCTGATTTTTACTAGATGCCGGTTGATTCGACATATTTCTACGTTCACTCACTTCTACTACTTTCCTTACTTTTGATACTGTAGGCAATTGCGATTTATTTAACTCAGACTGGGGACGTACACTTCTCTTTCTATTCTGTGATTGTGTGTGAGTTTCCACACTCATAGTATCTTTCAACGAAAGGTACTAAACAATTAAAAAAAATGAACTGACTTCTCACACGGTGATGTAAAAAAAAACTCTTAGCAAAATATAATATTCGTTTTCCCTTAGCAAAAAAAATAATACTGTAAAATTAATTCTTAATACTCTAGATTTTTATGCTAATATTTTTTTTCCTTTTTGCTTGCAATATTTATAATAATACCATCTAATAAAAATAAATAAATAAGTAAAATAAATAACAGTACAATAACTCTAAAAAAAATATAGAAAAAAAATATAAAAACAATATAGCCAAATTATAATATAACAACTAAATAAAATCCAGTATTTAAATAATTTTATAAAAAGATAATAACAACTACACAACAAAAATGTTTACACAATTAAAATATAATTTAAAGGTACAATAAAATTATAGATAAATTAAACAATCATCTAAATACATTAAATATATTTTAAAAAACTTCGAATTCTATTCTTTTTTCCAAAACTCTTACATAAATTTAAAATTTGAATAAACTTTTATTACTGTTTTTATTTTCTAGGTCTGACAATGGTGGACGGGGGTGATTGTCGCTACAGTTCGTTTCCTTATTATCATTATCTTCACAATACTTCCAAATGGAATCTGCAAGCGGTATAAATCAATGTAAGTTAAAACAAACTATTTTCCTACAAGGCGTATGCATGTCGTACATCCTCCGACCTTCACTCAGAGCGAGATTACGTCAACATTTAAATATGATGAAATACAACATTCATTGTGTCCTGTAGATCACAATTGGCTACTCCACCATATTAAATTTGCATACCCTTTCCGTATTATAATTGATATTTAATTCTCCAATTCAATAAGATCACAACACGTCTTCAATCAGTCTAAATTCTGTTGGGTTATTGAAAAACTTACTGTAAGTATTTTCCTATAATATCATTCGAACAAAAATCTAGAGAGTGTAACACTCCTTTTACATTTATAGAGGCTACGTAAATTTTTACTCGATCTGAAATTATATTTGGGCTTTTTCTAAATTAATTGGTCTACGTGTTTGCTACGTGTTTGGCTGACTCAACACGTTAATACTTTTCAACTACAGAAATTTGTGATTTCTGACTAGTTGTTACATTTGTTTGGGCGCCATTTTAATGTTACGAACTGGTGTACCCGACGACTTCACCGGCCAGCAAATTACATCCCAGGAAGGTCCCAACCCTGCGCCAGGTTTGTAACGTAACACCAAAAAAAATTTATCTAATAAAGAAAAACTAACTAAAATACTATATTAATACACTAATACCCATCATTGCAGATTCCGAGACAGATGTTGGTCTCTATTGTGCCCTCCCAACCATGTTGTAACTGCATCCGCTTGCACTATTATTTACAACCCCGTATACCGCACGATCGAGCTTCACCACTTACCTGCCCCTCATTGCCAATTTCTAATCAATTTAAGCCAACATGTTTTAACTTCTTTTTTCATACAACAGCATACATTTTCCTTTATTTATCCTATTTAACTTATACTATTTACTAGCTAAACCAATATTACGATAAACAAAAAAATTAATTAATTTAATATTAATATACCAAGTTACTATTAAATAAAAAAAACTAAATTTAAAAAAAAATATGTTTCCCCTTTCTTTATTATTTTCTATCTCATTATTTTCAAATTTTTCTTTTATTTTCTATTTTTTTGAATTTTCTTATATTTATATGTATATATACCTCTAGCTTCCTTTCGTTTCCGGTTTATTTTTACGACTGAAGGAGCTCCCTAAGTACTCTAAATTGATTATTTTTATCATTAACCACCCGGATTTAATAAAATTCTCTAACTGGAGATATATTTAAATATATATTTTTGACCCCTAAAATTTAATGAATCACTACAAAAAAAAAATACGATTCCAAAATTGAAAAGGGTAACATAACTTAAATTTAAACACTGAACTTAAAGTTGACACTCTCAAAACACACAAAATTTGGACAATATTTCACAAATTTTATATTAATTTTATATAATACTAAATATAATTCATGTAAGAAACACAACCATGGATATGATTTATAAATATTTCAACGAATTTTTCAAATGGAGTTAAAAATAATACGATTAATTTTATGTATGTTGATAGCAATAATTTCACTTTAATATTGCAAACAAACACAAAAAAATTTATGTAAATTATATTCAGAGATACTTTGAATCTTTTTATCTATTTAAACAATTTTAATTCAAACTTTTCTTTTAAAAATTGAAACATCTTTCGTGATTCTAATACGATTTATTTCTTATATTTTTGGTCACCTGGTTTCTACTGCTTATTCAGCCTGGCACCTTTTCCAAAAGATTTCAATTTTCTCTTCCTGATTATAGGTATCCAAAACTTCTGCTCAAGATTTTTCTCCTCCAGTTTTATAGTCTCTGTTCTTTGTAAGATAATATTTCCTATTTCATAATCACCGATGTCGACTATATGTTACTTCTTTCTTTACTTTTTCATATCTTTTTTTCTCCTCCAAAATGCCTTAGCAGTCCCTTTTTATACCTCCCGCTATCGGTTATTTTTTTCTTCTACTCAACTAATACTCTCTACTTCATAATCTCAAATTCTCCTAAACGGCTAAGCTTTAGTAATTTACCATCATCTAATTTTACAGTACTCAATTTTTTTTTCTATTTACCGCAAAATCCCCATATTGAATAAATAAATAAATAATTTATATAAAACTTATACATACATTTTATACTGCAAGCAAACGCCATAACTATAATTTTTGGCGGTAAATCCAGTCCCTTTGCCTCGTCATACCCTTAAGTATATCCATAATTTTTTATTCCTTATCCCTTTCCTACTTTCCCTTAATCCAGTTAATAGGTTATCAGAAATTTCCGCAAGTTACCTTGACTCATTCATAAATTATATTTCAAATTTAATTTTAAATTTCTAGCAAGTTTTGAATGAAAAATGCAACTCTGTAATTTTTACGCATTTACTAGCATTGCCATTACTACGTCCAAGTTATGCTTATAAAACACAGCTCCAAACACATTCACACCACTATACATCTGTCATTCATTCACATATCTAATTTAATTTTAATGGCTAACACACGCGGGTAAGTATACTTCAAATTAACATTTATATTTTCTTTTTTCTATTTTCAGGTAATTTATAAACCATGTGGGGGTGAACTATAGGTAGATAAGTAATCGTCCCAATTGTTATATTTGCCACTATTAATAATAACAACTTTTCTTGTCTTACAGGTATAACAAACTAACAATAAATCTAAAATAAATGCACAAACCTAACCGCACAAAATAAAAAAAAATACATTCGAACAACACCGAAACTCGGACAGGAGGTGGTGTCACCAATTGGCCGTAAGCCCCTCTCCATTAAAAATCACAACAGAATAGGGATGGGCAAATTGGATAAATTTATTATATCGATATTTTATTTTACCATCGATATTTATTATATTTAAAATATCGATATATCGACTGAAACATATTTACCTAGTTATTGTTGAAATGATTTACATTTGAAAATTAAATACACCCACTTATGTACATACAAACAAAAATAGATGTATATTAGGCTTCGTAGTAACTTTTTATTCCAATTTTTATAATAAATAAACTAGATATATTAAAAGTATAAATTCTTGCTTTTTGCGTGAGCTTATAAAAACGAAAATTAGAAAAATATTTACGATTAAGGATAAGATCAGTTATATGACAAGATCAAACATAAAAACAAAATAAACCAAAAATTCATTAGACAATCTTAAGTTTTAAATAAAAATAAAAAAAAACTTTTTATTAAAAAGCATAAAATAGTTTCTAATGCAAAAGAAACACTTCAAAACTATAAAAATTAATAAAGAAACTTGAATTTAAAATATAAATTCAGTAAAAATATTTTTTTTTTCTTAATATTATTCTCTAAATACGAGATCAAATACATATGAGCACAAAAAAACAAAAATACAGGTACTTCAGCTATGAGATCAAAAATAAAATCATTAGAATTCAATTTCAATATACACAATATAAACGTCTGTTTTCCAATCGTAGCCACCTTTTTTATTTCCCGGGATTCCGAAAAATAATCCTGGAAAATCGCGAAGATTAAATAACTTAAATTCCCAGGAAATAACCCAATTTATAGCACAAAATGTATTTTTTTGTTATTAACAGTAATCGCTATGCAATAATCTCTTTATACTAAAATATGTCTCACTTTCTTTGTATAACTTTGATATGCTAGTAAAATGTTTTCGTAAATTTAGTCTTTCAATGAAAGTGAGCGTAAAAGTAGGCGTGTTGAAGTTTTTTCTACTAATGAATGCAACTTAGATGTTTCAATATAGTCCTTTATTATTCCAAAATCTTTATTCATAGAGATATTATATGAATTTGAGATAAACCGTTATATGGGAGGTAAGCGTTAAAGTGGGCGTGTCACCTTTTCCGGCATAACAATGACATTGACTAGAAGGATATTTATAGCAAATTTCATCATCGTAGCTCTTATTTTGTCGTTTTGATGAGCTTTTAAATTTCATTAACAGTGGATAACGTGTGTTAAAACTGTTGTGTTGTTTTAACAGAAAAATGAGACGCCAGCACTTTAACCGTGTCTCAACTAAGGTTTTAGTACGTATATAAAATTATATATCAAATCACTAGCACTTGAACCAGGATTTGATAAATGAGGTGCGATGTTTGATTGTCTGATGTGCATTGAACTTTTATTGTTATAATTTTTCCTATATATATATAAACAAGTATAACATAAACAAATATTAATTTACTATAAAAGAATAAAATACAACTAAGAAAATTGTAATATAAACAAATATTAATAACATCAAAAATGCAATTAAAGAAAAACTAAGTCAGCAAAATGTGCCGCACTTGAGTTCAACAACTTATTTGATACATAAACAAATATTAATTTACTATAAAAGAAAATATACTAAGAAAATTGTAATATTAACAAATATTAATACCAACAAAAATGCAATTAAAGAAAAACTAAGTCAGCAAAATGTGCCGCACTTGAGTTCAACAACTTATTTGATAATGAACCGCGAGCAATTAACAAAATATGCAACTATGCAAAATGAATTTTGGCTTACTGTGTAATGCAGAAAAAAGGGCAATGTACACTAAAGTTAGACGAACTTGCTTTAAATTACACAATAAAAATAAGAAATTATGCAAATAAATTTGGGTCAATAACTTATTATTTACAGACAAGAATATAAGCAAATGAATATATGTGTTAACAACGTGAAAAGTGGGCGTAATAGTAGGCGTGTCGAAATTATTTTTAATAATGAATGCAACTAAGATGTTCAAATATAGTCCTTTATTATTCTAAAATCTTTATTCATAGAGAAATTATATTTATTTGAGGTAAAACGTTATATGGGAACAAAGCATTTAACCAAAAAGCCGCGTGTGCAAAATTTCAGAATCGTACATCCACTTTTGTTGCTTTTATGAAGTTTTTGATTTTAAATATACCGAAAAATACACTGTGCGGTATAAATTTTCGTGCATTTTCATCTATAACTCCTTTCCTAATGCGTAGATTTAGGCAATTTTCGGGCAGAAATATTATTTTTATTCAGGAAATATATAGTTTCATGACTCTACGTTAATGCGTTTGGACACAATTCCATTTTATTTGATATTCGAAGGACACGGTTTATTTACCTACTCTTGCTTTACGAGCTATAACTCTCTTCCTAATATTCCGATTTAGCCCATTTTCAATACCAAACAAACCTTGTCTATACGAAAGATTCTGGCAATTTGAGCCCCCTAGCTTTTTCGGTGCGACCTCTATCATGCTTTCAACAGACGGACGGACATATCTAGATCGTCATAAAATCAAACCTCGATTCAGAATATATATATATATATACTTTATGGGGTCTAAAATAGATATCTCGATGTGTTACAAACGGAATGACAAATTAATATACCCCCACCAATTTTTTGTTGGCGGGTATAAAAACAGAAAATAAACCAAAACTTTAACAGAAAATCTTTAAAGTTAACAATTGAGGTATTGTAATAGCCTTTTTACACTTGCTCACATCTTTCATCTTTCATCAAATCAACAAGATGTTAACATCTTCCCATATGAATTGTACGTGTTTGTGTGTCAACATATCTCAACATCTTTTAAAGATGTTCCTAAATCATTTTGTTCCACTCAACATCTTTCGATTATTTTAGTGTCTTCACTAGAAAAAACAAATATTGTTGCAAAAATTTACATGGCATCACTAGAAAAAAATTATAAATGCCAAAAACAAAAAAAAAATACATACAACGAGTGGACTTGAAATATGTCGTATTAAATAAAATATCTTAATTATCTTCATTCTCTAACAAAATCTGCATATTGTAATAATAATTGCTCTCCAAGGGCAATAATTAATACAATTAATACAGAATTTTTAAATCCATTTTTTTTAATTTTTATATGCGCAAACATGTAAAAAAAATATTATGACAGATGAAAGATGAAGGATGAAAGATGTTGCAAATGTAAACAAGTTTTTTTCATTTTCAACATCTTCCACGCATTCCGCTAAGATGTGAGTAAGTGTAAAAAGGCTATTATTGTATAAGTATATAATAAGTATACTAGTATAATTAAAACTAAATTCGCCTTTGCTGCTGTACCTTCTTTGGAAAACTTTAAAAATATCGGCTCCGATATTAGTAAATAAATATCGATGTATCGATATTGAGGTATTTAAAATATCGGCGATTAATATCGAATTTTTTTATACTAAATATCGATATTTTGATATATCGATATATTTTGCCCAACCCTACAACAGAAACCAAAACAACTTACACACCCCTACATCCGCCAAAAAGCACCAGTTTCAAAAAAAATTGTCAAAATGCTAAGGCAAAATTCGCCCCACGCCAAGCCAATCCCCCAACCTGGCGCTCGTACTCAAACCGATCCACCAATGATACCCCATTAAATTTGCGCCACTTCATCCTCGATCCATTCGCATATACCCCCCTATGTCACAAAAAACTTTCCCGCAACACTGGGTGCACCAATATTTGACGATACCTTTTTTGTATGTCGCCACTAAACACGTACTGATATTTTCGCCAATTGCTGATTACCGATATCAATTCTCTCTGTAGAGTAGGGCCTGTATATAGAACGTCATTTAGTAAAAACTGAGATTTTGACTTTCTAGACGCATTAAAAACTACTCTTACTTTTGTTGTTTTATGTTCTGGGCGAACAACTGCATGGTGGGGTAAATAGTAAGTGTTGTATTTTCCCTGATAATTTTGTTCAATTGATGGAACTTGTTCCATGTGATCGAGAACCAAGTATTCATTTAATACTTCATTGCATTGAGCTTGAAGTTCGGGATTTCTTGCTAGGGTTTTTTCCATGCTTGAGTATTGGGCAAGAGCTATAAATCGTGAAGAACCAAGGTATATTTTTTCTGGAAATTCTGCTTTAAATGGTAGTCGTACGACATACCTACCATTTTTATTGCGAGTGGTCGTTCGGGTATATAATTCGCAAAAGTTGTCTTCAATTGACTTTGGTCGAGCTACAGGAATTTCTTCTTGTTCCCAAAATTTTCTAAATATAGTATTCAGTGCAGAAGTTTCCGATGTGACCACAGTATTTGTGAAAGTTTGAATGGGGTTGGTTTTTATGGGACCGCTCAGCACCCATCCAAAGATGGTATTGTAGGCTGAAGTTTGCTCACAAATATTTTGCTTTATGCCATCAACATTAAAGAAGTGTTCGTAATCGTTTCCAAGTATTAAATCTATTTGGGAAACTTTGTTAAAATTTGGGTCAGCGAGGTCTAGGTTTAGGAGTTCCTTAGAGTATGGGATTTCGAATCCGGCTCGAAGGACCACGTAATTTTGTGTGCATTGGGCACACACAAAATTTTAAATAATCTACTTTAGATTGCCAAAACTGTAGGGAATAATTGGGGGTGGGTTTCTAAAGCGATTATAATTATAAGAACTCTCAGAGAATTATTATAATTGTAGGGAATTGTTCAGATGAATCAAATGTAAATAAAAATACAAAGAGTTAATGTTCTTATTTCAATTAATGGGATTTATTTAAAGTGGGGTATATATGTATATATTCACCTTTTATTATGTATGTTTACTAGATGTTTATATAAATTAAATTGACGGAATTTGCTCCACAGACAATTAAATTATTTCGAGTTACTTTAATAGATGTGTAGTTCACTTTTTAAAAATTCAAAAGGAAGTGAGTTACCTATGTACTTTAACAATATTTTATACCATAAAATTATTTGTTTTTTAACGAAAATGTTATGAACTATTGGATATTCTACATGCATAAAAAATCTATTTCTTATTGAGCAACTTTATGAGATTTACGATATCTCAAACTTAAGATGAGTGAGTTACAATAATACGTATGTTATAATGGTAAGTATATTACAATGGTAGGTTTTTACAGTGGTAAGTAGGTTTTAGTATATACGTTACAATAATAAAAAATTCAAAGTAGTAAATATAAATTGACAATAATATAATATTTGTAAGAGACCTTTTTTTTAATATATGTCCAATCAGACTTGGACACATGACTTTACAATTTCGTGATTAGAAAAGTGGGCAGTGCCACGCCCATAAAAAAGTTATAATTTTCAGCTACTTGAACTTCACTGATTTCTCTGAAACTTTGCACACACATATTGAGCTGTCATGACTATAGAGTTTCGTGATTAGAAAAGTGGGCAGTGCCACGCTCATTAAAAAAAGTTATAATTTTTAGCTTTTTGCACTTAATATTCAAATTAAATTCAAAATGCATTATTATTCATTTAGGTTCGTGTGTGTGTGTTAGCTATAGACATCGAAACTGTAAAACCGATCGGACTCAAACTTTGGCAAGATGTTTTACAAATTCCAGGGAGTGTTAATGGGTGGCAAAAAATAGGCGGGGCCACACCCATAAAAAATTAGTTATCAGTTTTGTCCACTTGAACCTGACCAATTTTTCTGAAACTTTGCACACATATTTAGCTGGCATGACCATATAATTTCGTGATTTGAAAAATGGGCAGGGCCACGCCCATAAAAAAAATTATCATTTGCACCTACTTGAACTTCACCGATTTTTCTAAAACTTTGCACACACATATTGAGCTCTCATGATTATACAATTTCTCATGATTATATCATTTTTAGCTACCTGCACTAGATCGATTTTTCTGAAACTTTGCGCACACATATTGAGCTGTCATGAGTATATAATTTCGTGATTAAGAAAGTGGGTAGGGCCACACCCATAAAAAAAGTTATAATTTTGAGGTACGTGAACTTCACTGATTTTTCTGGAACTTTGCACACATATTGAGCTGTCATGACTATAAACTTTCGTGACTAGAAAAGTGGGCAGTGCCTTGCACATTAACAAAAGTTATAATTTTTAGCTTTTTGCACTTGATAAGGGGCGTAGCAACGCGAGAAATGTTTTTGGTTTTGGTTAATTTTCTTTATTATAATTAAATTTTAATAAAAAATTAGAAATATTTTTAGTTATTTTTTTTTTATAGAAAAGATTTTATAATTGAATTTACATTATATATATTTTTTTTTGACTTTATTTCTTGTGGTCTTTTTAAGAACTAAAAACTGAATGCTTACGAACTAAGTTCATGTTTTAAATAGAAAGCTTCACTTCCTCCTGAATTTTGCTGAATAGGCAGAATCGATCATTTGTATCGATTCTGTTATGAAACTTTGTATTGAACAAAATTTGTTTGACAAGCAAAATGTTCATAAAATAATTTCCTTTCTTCTTTTTATTATCGGTTTTGCTTATCCAACAAAACAATGAATTTACAAATCGAACTTAAATTGTAATTTAATATCTTTAAGTGCTATTGCTCAATGTTTTTATACCCTTCACACAGTGAAAAAGGGTATATATAGGTTTGTCATTCCGTGTGAAATTTCTACAATTTTGATTTCCGACCCCATAAAGTATATATTTTCTGAAAGCTTATGAATAGGGGAGTCGATTAAGCCCTGTCAGTCTGTCCGTCTGTCCGTCTGACCGTCTGTCCGTGTGTATGTTGAAATCAACTTTTTGAAGCCTCCCGACATAGGTTGGACCCGGGTAGGGTACTAAAATATCAGAAATATTCGGGAGTAGATCGGTATTGAAAATCAGAAACATCGGTACATAAACAACTGAGATATGAGCAAAAACCCACGACCACCTTGATTTTTTTTTTTCACAAAAACAACATTACAACAACAACATACATACATACAAACGTGTATACTGGTTAGAGAAAACGTGGCATCGAATCCCAGCTGAGCCAAAAAAAAAATTTTTTTAATTTTTTTAAAAATTTTTTTTAAATTTTTTTTTTATTTTTTTTTATTTTTTATTTAATATATTATTTTTTATATTTTTATTATTATTTTTTTTTTTTAATTTTTTTTTTATTTTTTTTTGTTTTATATATAATAACTATAATTATATATAATAATTTTTTTTTTTAATTTTTTTTTAATTTTTTTTTAAATTTTTTTTTTTTATTTTTTTTTAAATATTTTTTTAAATTTTTTTTTTAATTTTTTTTTTTTTGTTTTTTTAACATACATACGTGAATTTATAATTTTACAATGGGATGTTTTTACATATGTATGTACGTATTTCATATGGGATGAATGGTGACACAAACTACTGTTATTTCATGACTACATGTTGTGAAGGGTATATAAGATTCGGCACGGCCGAATATAGCGCTCTTACTTGTTATATTTGAGTTCAATGATTTTCCAATAGCAACTTTAAAACATATTAGGGTGAGTTCTCCAGTAGTCGGCACTTTAACTTTTTTTTCATTTTTAAACTGATGCTCTTATGAGTGCGGACATGATATTGGGTTGTCAACGGATTTTTGTTGCTAAGTGATTGGTATATTTTTAGACTCAATTAACTATTTTTAAGCATGCTTTTATTTAATTTGAGTAATTTACGTTTTTTCTAAAATGTACCATTTTTGCCTATAGTCGGCACCCGTTTGCCTAATTTCGGCACTTTTTGACCCAATTGTCGGCATTGCATTTTTACTTAGAAAAGAATAGGATCTTACAAGGATTCAAGTTGTTTTTTTATTCAAAAAGTAAGCCATTTGAAATTTTTTATGTTTAATGTGTTAATAAACATATAAAGAAACAATTTAGAGCGCTATATTTGGCTGTGAAGAATTTTATATACCCTTCACACAGTTTGTACCATCATATATACATATGTACATAATAATCTGAACTTTTAATTTACATTTTTTCCAAAAATGTCTTTGTCGTTAATTGACTCATTAAACCAAGATTTTCAACTTACGTTGCCAAAGGTACATATTTTATATATACGTAACAAATGCTTTAAAAAGTTCTATAGGTACTGCAAAATTTGGGTAAAATTGTTTGAAAATTTTGTTATTTCAGCTCGTAATGTGCTCACATAACTGATTTTCAATAGCAAATTTCTAGAAAGCATATAAGATAAATTTTTACCATATAAGTGGCCTCAAAAAATTTGATGTCAACATACATACAGACAAACGGACTTAGCTAAATCAATTCCTGTATCTATAAGGATTCAGAATATATATACTTTATAGTGCCGAAAATTTATATTAAAGAAATTACAAAAGGAATGACAAACTGTGTAAACCGTTATATGGTTGAGGTCATTATAATCTATGAGCAACATACTACGATAAAACATACAATGATTGCACGTAATAATCATAAGTTTAATAAAAGTATCATGTAATAATCATGTTGGGATCGCAAATGATGATTAAATAATCCCATATAATCATAAATTTATAATTTAATTTTATATGATCATAATATGATACCACAAAACAACAAAATATTTGAAATTTATTATAATGTGATGTTACACAATCATAAAGTAAGCCTTCGTGATCATTAAATATTCACATACAATAATATCATAATTCTATATAGTCATCATATGACTAAAAATTAAGTAAAAACTTAAACATGATTAGATATAAAACGAAAATTTTCTAAACTGGGATAAAATTCTTAATTCTTAAACTACTAATATCACAGTTTTAAGGTAAAGTTGTTCATTAAAAACCTCCTATCAACATAGAAGATATCAAAAAATTTGAAAAAATCACTAAAATGTGTCTTTTAAACAAAATACCCTCAAGTTGTTCAGCAAATTTCTTATTAACTCAAAATTTGACATTCTGCAGTTTTGATTAAAGGACAGAATCAGTTCCCTTGTCAATGGGTTAAAGATTTTTAAGTCTTAAGTTTCTATGTAGAAGAGAAGTGGAATATCTAAAAGGTAGATGTATATTATTTTTTAATATATATTTTGAATAATTCGCAATTTTCAGTCTATTGGGACCAGACTTGATAATCATAGGTGATAATCTTCATATTAAGTTTAGATCTTCGGTTAATTAAGGGATATAAGGCACGGCTACACTTAATTGCCTTTTCACAAATGTAATTAACATAATAACAGTTTTTTCAAGGATAACTCCTAAATATTTAATTTCGTCCTTCAATAGGATAATTATTCTCCTAGCCAATAAACATCTAGTAGGAAAGCGTTTTCGTGATTTTTTGATGAAAATATAATAGCTTGAGTTTTATTTTCACTGACTTATTTACGGGTTAATCTAAGATAATTTTCAATTCTTCTAATTATCGCAATTGAGACAACTAAAGGCGCTGATTTCTGTTTCTGCAGAAACTTTAAGAGGACTTGCGACTAGTTTTTTTAAGAATTAAACTATATAATTTCGGTTGTCACCTTCTTTTCTAATGAATCTTAAAAAATAACTTTAGTTTGCAATATCCAGACAAATAAAAATGCTGCCGACTTTAGATTTCTATATTCCCAATACTCGGCAGTCCGTAAGATACTCAATATAAATTGTGCCGACTATTAGGTAAACTTATTTTTAACTCATTTTCTTTATAACTATTGTAAAGAAAGGTGAGTATTAAACAATTTTCTATAATTTGAGCTTAATATGCGAAAACATTAATTTTCCTGAAGTCGGCATTATATGCCGACTATTAAAAATCTTAAAAATTATTGTTCCTAATGTCGGCAGCCATCAAAATAATCCAAAAAATTATTTTTTATAAAAATTTTCATATCTGAAGCAATATTTAAATAAACCTTTACCTTTAAAACCCACTTTGGTAAAAAAATTAATTAAAATTACATGCTTAAATACTTGTTTAAGTTGGCGCTATCACTAACAAATTTTAAAAAAAAACAGGCTCTACTGCACGTGTTGAGAGATAGTCACAGAACGAGGTAAAAAATAGGCTGAAATACTCATCTCAATCAAATGTTAAAATTACATAAAGAAAAATGAGTGTATTTTTAACTAAATCTTCATCTTAGTTTTATATAAAATTATTGTTATTCTTATTTATTTAACTTTAAAGTCAAAAATGCCGACTACTGGTGCATGCCGAACTTAGGAGAACTCACCCTATATAAGAATACATTAATAAAAAATATGATGAATATAAAATTCTACTTATTATTCATTATAGTATTGAGGTCCCCATTCCTTGGTGGAATTACATATGTAATTCCTCCCATCTTAGATGGAGAATTCTCCCGAATTTAGTATAATTGTTTCTTTCCTCTTAATACACATAATAGTTATTATCACTGTAATTTAGTCTTGTGCCAAATCGTTCAATTCAAAGATCGGTCATTTTCGTTCAAATCAATAAAAGTGAACCCGTTCGTTCAATCGTTCGTCTTGTTTTTGTTTTGATGTGAAGTGAAATAAAAGCATTAAATAATAACTAGTTGCTTTTGAAAAATCAGTTTATATGTTTACATACATATGTACATATACCAAATCGCAAATGACATTTGTAGAAGAGAAAAATTTCATGAGTGCGTAACGGAATTAACATTGAAAACCATTGGTAGGAGAGACTACTTGCCTATTGGTGGTTAATTTTTTTAAATAAAAACCGATTTTGATTTTCATACTGCTTGTTTTATTTAAAAAATTATATGTTCTCACATTGTTTTTTTTTTGTTTTTTTGTTGGTTGAAAAAAAACAAACAATTTATTATTTTATTTTATTCATTTATTTTAGAAACAAAATTTTAAATAAAAAAATAGTAAATTACGAAAGTTTAAAAATATAATAAATGAATGTTTTCGATCTTTTTAATTTATATAAACAGTTGTTTTTTGTATTGAGCTTGAGATCACTTTCTTTTATAAAAAATAGTTTTAATTTTATTTTCCGATATTTCGCTACCACATTGGGTAGCTTCTTCAGGGAAAGTTTTAACAATTAGGAACAATTCTAATATTTTAATTATTAATTAAAACTATTTTTTATAAAAGAAAGTGATCTCAAGCTCAATACAAAAAACAACTGTTGATATAAAGTTTAAAAATTAAATTTAAATTAAAGATTAAAGCAAAAAAAAAATAAATAAAACGTAAAAATGTTTTTCAATATATAACAAGTAAGAGCACTATATTCGGCTGTGCCGAATCTTTTATACCCACCACCAATTTTGTGTACATTTAAAGCACAATATTTATTATTTTGTTAATCGCTATGGAATAATATCTTTATAATAAAATATGCATCACTTTCTTTGTAGAGGGTGGTTAAATTTTAAGGGCCTATGTTGAAGGTGAACTACAGCTAGTCTTTAAATTTGTTTTCTGCATTTCATTTGACATTTCTCAATCTCAAACTTACTCAGTTTGATCCGTGGAAAGATACGCAAATGAGCAACGCTTTAAAGTTATTCAGTTTTTTTATGAAAATGGGAGTTCAAATCAAAATGCATTTTGTGCACGTAATTCTTTTGATCAACATAATCGTTCAAATTCGTCCACAATCGGGAGAATTGTAAAAAATATTTAAATTTCTGCAAAACAGGTTTGTATAAAATGTTATAAAATCAGTGAATGCCTTCTTAGTTCTTGAATGGGAACCATTGCTGTTTTTTGCGATAGTGTGGCAAAAGAGCAGTCAACCTCGACTCATCATCGTGCCCAACAATTGAGCATCAACATTGTCATTGAAAATTTTGACCATCAGATAGAGGAGTGGCGCCAAGGATACTGGGGGGGGGGGGGGGGGGGCATTTGGCCGATATTTTGTTAAATGCATAATTGAACCATACAAATATTATCATTACAAAAAGAAATAATAATAATATCCTAAATAATTTGTATTTTATTTAAATTCAACATCGGTCCTTAAAATTTAACCACCCTTTATAACTGCGATATACTACTAAAATGCTTTCGTAAATTTTGTCTTTCAATGAAAGTGGGCGTTAAAGTAGGCGTATCAATAAAGTTTCTGCTAATAAATACAACTTAGATATTTCAATATAGTCCTTTATTTTCCCAAAAACTTTGTCAATAGAGAAATTACATGAATTTAAGATAAACCGTTATATGGGAGGTAGGTGTTAAAGTGGGCGTATCACCTAAACTTTTTGGCGCAACAATAACATTGATTAGAAGGATATATGTAGCAAATTTCATCATCATACCTCTAATTTTGGCGGTTTTATGAGCTTTTAAATTTCATTAACGGTAGATAACGTGAAAAGAAGGCGTTATAGTAGGCGTCTCAAAGTTGTTTTTGCTAATGAGTACATCTAAGGTATTTCAATATAGTCCTTTATATTTCTAAAATCTTTATTAATAAAGAAATTATATGAATTTTAGGTAAAACGTTATATGGGAGGTGGGCGTAAAAGTGCGCGTGTCACCTTAATTTTTTGGCACAATAATGACACTGCCTAGGGGGATATACGTAGCAAATTTGATCTTCATACATCTAATTTTGGCGGTTTTATGAGTTTTTAAATTTCATTAACGGTAGATAATGTGAAAAGTGGGCGTTATAGTAGGCGTGTCGAAGTTGTTTTTGCGAATGAGTACATTTTAGATGTTTCAATATAGCCCTTTATTATTCCAAAATCTTTGTTAGTAGAGAAATTATATGAATTTAGGTTAAAACGTTATATGGGAGGTGGGCGTAAAAGTGGGCGTGGCACATTCGTTTTCCGTTACAAAAAAGCGTTTTACCAAAAAGCAAAGTGTGCAAAATATCAGAGTCGTACATCCAATTTTGTTGCTTTTATGACGTATTTGTTTTTAAATATACCGAAAAATACACTGTGCGGTATAAATTTTCGTACATTTTGATCGATAACTCCTCTCCTAATGCATGGTTAGGTTAGGTTAGATCCGGCAGCCTCACGAAGGCATAGCTCACTTGGGTCCTCCGAGGGTCCCGTTGTGATACCGTAGGCACCATCGCCCGTTTGTCTATGTCCCCTGGCCGTCGTTCCTCAGCCATCCTGTACTGTTCACCAAGGTATGGATCTTTCCCAGATCAACTGCGGAAAGACAAGTCTTACTTACAAGTATTCGTTGACCCAGAATCTGGCGTCTCAGGTCCCCGAATGCAGGACAATTGCAGAGAAGATGTTCACTCGTTTCCTCCTCTTCCTCGTTATCGCAACTTCTGCAGAAGTCGTTGTAAGGGATATTCAGCCTTTTCGCATTTGTGCCTATAGGCCAGTGTCCGGTAATGACCGCTATGAGGTTCCTAAGGTGGATTCGGGGCATATTCACTGCATATTGCGTCCTATGCACATCCATGTCAGGCCAGATCTTTCTGGTTTCCAAACAAGTGGGTTCTCTCACCCATCTTTCCTTGGCATCCGAATAGAATTGATGCGAGATTAGCTGCTTACCCTTCGATAAGGAAATACCCAAAGCATAACTGGATTCAACGGAATCTAAGGTGGTACCGGCTTTTGCAAGTGCATCAGCTCTATTATTACCATCAATATCCCCATGTCCTGGAACCCACACAAGGGTAACCGTCGAATGTCTCGCTATCTCCTCAAGAGACACCCGGCATTCCTGGGCAATTTTCGATGTGCTGTACACACTCTCAAGGGACCTAATAGCCGACTTGCTGTCAGTAAATATATAAATATCCCTGCCAGATATTTCATTATACTGAATCTGTTCCGCGGCTGTCCTAATAGCCATTAGTTCGGCCTGTATCGCGCTACAGTAATCCGGTAGCCTAAGGGACAATTTCAAACCCAACTGGATCCAAAAGATACCACATCCAGCTCCAGCATGTGATATCGATCCGTCAGTAAATATCTGGATGGCATTCTCCGGAGGTCGGAGGCCATTGTCGTATTCAGATCTATCCGATATATTCATCACGAAACCCGGATCGAATGCTGGTTCAGGTACCTTGTAATCAATAGGAGAAGTAATATTGATCATACCCAAAATTCTTGCATGTCCATAATTCACATACTTCCATGCCCTTGTGGCATTCAGCCTCAGTGCGGTGTCCGCAGCCATTTGCCTAGCCATGATGTCTGGTGGTAACCAGTTTAAAATAGTGAACAGAGCCTTAGATGGTGTGGTCCTAAGAGCACCTGTTATCATAATCGCAGCCATTCTCATAATATGTCCGAAACTGTCCTGGTGGATTCTCTTCTCCAGCGCCACCCACCAGACTGCCGCTCCGTAATAAAGAATTGATCTGACGACAGAATCGTATAGCCAGTATAAGTTCCTGGGGTTAATACCCCAATTAAGGCCAATTGCCCTCTTGCAGCAGTATAATACAGTTGCCGCATTAGTGGTCCTGGATTTTGTATTCAGGTTCCAGTTTAGTTTGCTGTCCAATACGAGACCCAAATATTTGGCATTATCGGATAGCGTTAGTACCACTCCGTCTATCCTAGGCGTAGCAAAGGTCGGTATTTTGTACCTCCTTGTGAACAGTACCAGTTCCGTTTTGGCAGGATTGACTCCCAGCCCACATCCCTGGCACCATCTAAGTATTAACGTTAGCGCAGATTCCAAGAGCTCCGAGAGCAGTCCAGGATCTTTGCCCGTAGCTGCTATAGCCACATAATCCGCATAAGCAACAGTCATGCAGGATGTATTCTCCATGGCCCTAAGCAGGATATTAATGTTGATGTTCCATAGTAGTGGAGAAAGTACGCCACCTTGCGGTGTGCCATTTACAGCCACCTTGGAGATGCTAGAGGCGCCCAAAGTTGATTCTATGCGCCTATATTTCAGTAGTTTTCCCACAAGACCGGTGACCGCAGGATCTATGTCCAGTTGTCTCAAGGCGTTCAGAACCGAATCCGGTTTGATATCGTTGAAGGCGCCCTCAATATCAAGGAAGGCGACCAAGGTGTAGTCCCTGTAGTTCAGAGATTTTTCCATATGGCCAACCAGCGCGTGAAGCGCCGTTTCCGTAGATTTGCCATTCGTATAGGCATGCTGTGCCCCCTACAGAGCCTCTGGTCTTAGAGACGATCTGATATAAACATCAATAATCCTCTCCAGAGTCTTTAGCAGGAAGGAGGAGAGACTTATTGGCCTGAAGTCTCCGGCCCTTGTATGCGAGGCCTTACTTCCCTTGGGTATGAAAATAATCTTATAGGATGTCCATCTTGATGGGACATGGGATAAATGCAAGCATGCCTTTAATATCACCAGAAGCCATTGCATTAAAATATCGATGTTCTCCTGTAGATCCGCTGGAATTACGCCATCAGGACCTGTAGACTTGAAGGGATGGAAACTTCCAACTGCCCATCTTATGCGATGCTCAGTGATCGGTAGATTCGATATGTCATATGCATCCGTGTGGTCAACAGCAGGAGGAGAGTCCTGCTCTAGACAGCCTGGGAAATGTGTCTCCATGAGAACCTCCAGCGTTTCCTTACTGCTGGTGGTCCACGAACCCGCCCTCTGTATGTATGATGGTATTGTTGGATTCGATGATAGAATCTTTCGTAGCCGAGTTGTCTCCGAAGAATTTTCCACCTCACTGCAGAATTTTCTCCAGGATTGCCTCTTGGCTCTTCTGATAAGGTTTTTAAACCCATTTAGGGAGGATTTATATGTGGCCCAATATCCACTCCTTTTAGCCTCATTGAATAGTTTCCTGCATTCCTTGCGCCTTTCCGCAATTTCGGCATTCCACCAAGTGGGCTTGGCCTTACCTTTCCTAATAGTTTTCCTACAGGAGTTATCGGTTGCCTCAGCCATTACATTACTCAAGAACTCAGTTACGGAGTCCGGAGTGGACCTATCATCAATGGAGTCTGGACATGAAGAGAGCTTTCGATTCAGCACCTTAGCATAAACAGACCAGTTCGTCCTTCTCCTATTCAAGAAATGACTTTCAGAATCCACTTCGAAAAACAAATCGAAATCAATATATAGGTGATCGGAAAAAGAGCAGTCCTTCGACATCCTCCAATTTCCTATCAAATTCATATACCTATCGCTAATAAGAGTAGCATCCAAAACCTCCCTTCTGTTAGTAACTACAAAGGTGGGTTCGTTACCCCTATTAACTACTGTTAGTTTATTTTCAATTATAAATTCGAGGAGTGACTCACCCCTTTGGTTGGTATCCGAGCTACCCCAGACGGTATGGTGCGCGTTGGCATCCGCGCAGATTATGAGAGGGATGTTCCTTTCGTTCGCGCAAGACATCGCCTTCCTAGTGATGGAGTTAGATGGGTCCCCTCCATGATCGTGCGCCATGTAACAGCTCCTAATGCATAGATTTAAATAATTTTCTGGGAAAAATATTGTTTTTACTCAGGAAATATACATTCGGAGTTTAATGAGTCTACGTGCATGCGTTTGAACACAATTCCATTTTATTCGATGTTCGAAGGACACGGTTTTTTTGACCTGCTCTTGCTTTTCGAGCTATAACTCTCTTCCTAATATTCCGACTTAGCCCATTTTCAATACCAAACAAACCTTGTCTATAAGAAAGATTCTGGCAAAATTTGAGCCCCCTAGATTTTTTGGTGCGACCTCTATCGTGCTTTCAACAGACGGACAGACGGACGGAAATAGCTAGATCGTCATCAAATCAAACCCTGATTCAGAATATATATACTTTATGGGGTTTAAAATGGATATTTCGATGTGTTACAAACGGAATGACAAAATGAATATACTCCCACCATTTTTTTGGTGGCGGGTATAAAAAAAATATCGCATACTTTGTACAGTTGACTAGAAAAGGGTTGCTAGGTGCATTACAAGTTGATGTAAATAATCTAAAAATTAAAAAGAAATACTAATCAAATAAAAAAAATATTTTTCATATTAATAAATATTACCTTCTAATACTTTTTATGGTTTACATATTTTGCTGAAGGAAAATCAAACTTGACACTTTTTCAGATTTTAATAATGTCCGCCTATCATTTAAAATTTGGCCCATTGAGGAAAATATTCGCTCACAAGGTACTGACGTCGCCAATATACAAAGCCGTTTAAGAGCGAAGGCATAAACGCGGGGATATAAGTTTTTTCTTTCGTTCCACCACACTAGTGGATCTAGAGTTCGTTCTAAATATTCCTCGTTAAGAAAATATCAAACTCTCTTATAGCTGCAGCAGAGTTGTTGTCAGGACGAACAGTTTTATAATGTTCTTGGTCGTATTCCGTCCAAAAGTTGAAACCCTCCACTGCACTTACGGTGGGCCTTTCTTGACGACCAGTTTCACCAATATTAATTAAGGTTTTAACAGCTGCCTGATAAGAAACTTCGTTTTTAAAGCCTCTTCGTTTAAATCGGGGATCCAAAATTGCGCTTTCAGCATATAATGGATTTTTTTCCAAGTCACCAAAACGATTTTTCAGGTCAGATTTAATTTTAAAAATCATTGCCGATATTTTGCTATCTGAGGAACAACACTTAGAAATAAAAACCTCCAGAATGTTACAAATAACTGTTACTTTTGATAGTGTAACATTTTTTTCAGCACAAATTTCCACAGTTACTTCGTAAAACGGTTTTAAAATGGGATTTATTTCGTTAATATATCCCCAGTCCTGTAAGATTAGTAATAAATCAGGACGTTTTAAAAAAAGTGTTGATATTACAGCATCCTTTGTGGCAACAATTCTCTGCAGCATAAGATAGGTGGAGTTCCAGCGAGTTTCAACATCTTGCTTAAGTTTAAGCTCAGGTATTCCCATTTGCTTTTGAGTTTCAAAAAGTTTATTAAGTCCCTGTGAACTCTTGTGGAAATATTCAACTATTCTCCTTACTTTAGCAAGAGTTTCTCCAACTTCACCTAAGGCTGCCTGAACAACCAGATGCAGGGAATGAGCAAAACAACCCACACCACGCCAGTTTCCCAGGCGAACTGCTGCAACAATATTAGCCGCATTGTCACTGGTTATGGCAGCTACTTAGTCGCATTGTCACTGGTTATGGCAGCCATAGTTTTTCTTAAAAAATTGCATAAATTTTCTGCAGTATGCCTTTCTGCAAATTGTTCGCACGCAATTAAATAAGACCTAAGCTTTGTGTCATCATCAATATAGTGCGCTGTTATTGCTAGGTAGCTAGCATTGGTCCTGGATGTCCAACCATCTGTAGTTAGGCACACGGCTACAGATGTGCGAACATTTGATTTTACACTTTCCTGAAGTTCCATATGAGCACTTGGGTGAAGATTTTTCGACAACGTCTTTCTTGTAGGCAACTGATATCCTGGGCAATATGAAACTTCATGTATCAGTTCCCTAATGGCAGGCTCCTCTACAAAGCGTAACGAATGATTACCCTGTGCTACCGCTTTCAGCACCAGTCTATCAATACGTTGTACCTTTTGAATTGGAGGAGGTTTTCGTACAAACTGGGTAATTATTTGCTGCTGTAGCCTGGCTTGTGAGTTGATGAAAGGTTGTGTGCTCGTAAACGCTTGTGAACTAGTTGATGGCTGTGGGTTGGTTAAAGGCTCTTCTAATAAAATGGCATCTGGCGAGTCGAAACTTATAGGTGTCTGGCGCTGTAGTGACCGAGGCGTTAGAGGATGTTTGGATTTTAAGTGACGACTTAAATTTCCAGAAGATCCACCAGAAATGCTTAATGAAGCTTTACAAAAATTACACTTGGCACGATCTGATCCATCCTCACTGAAATGTAAGGATATTTCGCTGCTTTTTATTGCTGACATTTTTTAGAATTTTTATTATGCCAGATAAAAAAAAGTACTTCATATTTAACATATTTTCTAATTCAACTCTGATTAAGTATCAAATATGCGGCTTTAAATACGCTTAAGTACAACTGAACCTAAAGAGCATAACATAAAAAAACACATGAACATGTAAAATTGAACAATGCATCACTGAGCCATATGCGGTCAATAAAGTAACCGGTTAACTTCGTTCAATTAAGTGAGTCGTTCAATTGAACGAGGTCGTTCATGAACGACACAACTCTACTGTAATTATTATAATTGTTAAAATGGTTAGACCACCATACAACATGATTTCGTTTTCAAATTTTATTTCTTTAATTTCTTATACATTTTCGATATGTTCTAATACATTTTCATTAAAAGTTAGCTTGCGAAGAAAGTCATGGTTTGTTATAGGTAGGTCTATAATTGTATCATAAAGTTCTGTTTTCTTATTTGAATATATGTTGTTATTAATATATAAGGTGCAATTACTATAGGTGATTACCTGGTTTTTATTTAACTTAATATTATCATTGTTTTCGCAGTTATGGTAAATTGAAGTATTCTTTGCGGTAATTATTAAAATCGTGTCTTTATTAAAGTTCTATTATTTTGAACCCAATAGAAATTTTTATAGAATATGCAATTTTTGCTAATTTTTAAATCTTTGAATAATTTTTCCTGTTCAAAAGTATAATAAACGTCATTAATTTCTGTTACTAGTTCTCTGTCTTGGGCTATTGCAAGATTTTTTTCGTTTGGTAACGGAATGATTAGCTTATTTGCTGTGTGAATATAACTATCTGGTATTTTGATAGCGAAAACTATTGTGTCTTCTGCAAAAAATAGTACTTCCATTTTAATGAGTTTGAGCTTATAAAAGTCAATATAATTAATTTCAATTTCCTCAGCCGTAAGTATTGAGGGATGGAATAAATTATATTTTGCTAATGCTATATTATCTTGGATATGATAAATTTTTCTTCTAAAGTTTTTATCTTCATAATGAGGGTATGGAATTGTAAATTATTAAATATTTCGTTGTATGAGCTCTGTATCTTGTTAATTGAGTTTTCTATCTTAAACCTGTCCTCTGTAATGCTCCTGTTAAAATGTTGGTTTATAATTATTTGTTGGTTTGTGGCTGCGATAATATTGTTATTATTTGCCTTAGTTACTTCTAAGTGCTCAAGTATATGTTGTCGACCTTCATCATCCATAAGTCCGAACAACCATTTTTGTGCTGATCCTATAACATTTAAAAGGTCACGTTTAGTCCAGGTTTGGCTTGGGGTGATTGACTTCAGTTTTGATTAAACGATTTGAATTTCGTTATTAATTTCCTATATTATATTCTATACTTCTACTCTATATTATTTCCTATACACTTCCTTTAGCGAATCAACGTTGTTTTACAGATCAAATAATATATTCTGAATTTCCTTTGGTTTGATAAGGTGTAAAATAACACTGCTCTGCAAAAAATAATTTTTTGTCTTCCCATTTAATAAAACTATGTGAACTATATGGACTTTGACGCGCTGAACTAAAATCCGTTATCGGTTTTTTTCCATCAGATCGGGATTTTTTTTTATGGGCGTGGCAAATTTTTCCCCCTAAATTAGTCAGGTGCGGAGACTTATTTCCTCCTAACTCGGGAACCAGTCATCCGATTTTCAAAAGTAAAACACCAAAAAATGTGTAACCTCATTAGTTAGATTTTATCTCTTATCGTTTTGGAGTTATTTAGAAATTAATGGAGAAAAAAAATTTTTTCGTGCAAAATTCGTAATATTTTTCAATTTAAAAATGGAATTAAAAAAAATATAAGGCATATATTCAACATTTTAAACTTTTTTCTGAGATCTACTTATCTTGAAAATAAAAAAAGCCATAAACCATAAAAATCGGTTAAAAAATTTAGATTTTATTATCAATTTACCGCAGGTACCCAATATTGACCAAATATGTGTAATGCAGCAAGCAACGTCAGAGTGGGCGCACTAAAGTGACTTGTAGCAAAAATGAATGGCAACTTTTTACCTCTATCTACTTTCGTACAACAAAAACAAATACAAGCAAAAAAAATTTGCTAGATTGTAATTTTGTAGCATCGCCTCGCTTAAAGCACCCACCCTGTCGTCACCCGTAGATAACTTCAAATAACAATAAAGAATTAAAATATTTACAGACTATTTTACTTAAAATAACACAAAACTTTTGTTAATAATTATTAATTTTTATTTAGGAAACATTGTTAAAATAAGAAAGTAGCTTAAGCTCCCATGCCCTTTTGTCCACATCATTCAATTGCGTTCTGAAGACCTCATCCTTCATAATTTGTCGTATTTGTGGACCTACAAATATGCCTTCTTTTACTGTAGCATCTCTGATTCTAGGAAATTTGTTCTTAATGTATAGAAAGGCTTCACCATCCTTGTTCATTGCTTTAACAAAATTTTTCATTAGGCCTAGCTTTTTATGAAGAGAAGAGTTTGTTCCTTTTGTTTTAAAGGCTCTTCTGCTACATTTTTTTTTCCTGAAATAAAATTTACACTTTTCGGTCAAATTTTAACATTGTAGTGTTTTTTTTTTTGCGCGGCTATCCCATTTACATAAGAAGCAATAAAACTTAGTATATCCACTTTGCAATCCATTTAACATTGCTACGACTTTAAAATCTGCAGATTCCATGAGTAATGTGAATATTTAATTTTTTGGTAGTATCATCTTCATGCTACAATAGTTTTCTTTCATATTTCTTGCATACGCGAGTGGGACCAATGGAAATTTGTTCCCATTGTGAAGTAAAACCGCTTTCAAACTTGTCTTGGATGAATTAATAACAAGCCGCCAATCCTGAGATTTATGACTGAAACACAGTTGTCGCAAAAGTCCATTAGCATTATCGCAAAATATCAAACCTTCCTCTTTGCTGAAATATATTAAAGAAGGTTGTTCTTTATTTCGAAAGTAAGAGACGTTAACGTCCGTTTGCACCAAATTCCATTCTTTTCATTGGGATGCAAGAAGCTCAGACTTGTTTTTTGAGAGCCTTAATTTACGAACTAAGTTATTCATATCAGTTTAATACTGAAAATAAGGTTTACTCGTTGGACTTCCAAATGAATGCGAAGAAACACCCATGCTGGCGTAAGTGGATTCAGTTGCTGCAGAAAGCCCATCTTCTTCATCGTCTGTAGGAGGCAATAGAGGTAAAAATTTACTTGTAAACTGGAAAACTGGTCGTTTGACGCATAAAGTATTTGGATATGTAACTTTATTTTTTGTTTTTTTTTTTCGTAAACCCACGTGTTTTAGTATGGCAAAAGTAGCAATCATTTTGATGATTTTGTGGTTCACTCCAAATCGCTGGCTTCATAAACGGCAAAGACTTCCTTTTTACCAACCTCTTAAAGACTTACTACAGCTACTACATATTTACATATTTTCGGCAGCTAATTTTTATCTCTATCATCGATAGGAAACCCAAAATAACGGCGATAAGCATTTTTATTTTTGGAAGATATTGTCTCCCGTTGAGAACTTATAGTTAGATCGCCACATACGTAACAAAATAAATTTGGAGATTTGTTATATATCCTTGACATTTTGTAATATGAAAGCGTTTGTGGATTCTTTAATTGCTTTATTTCATTACACAATAACAAAGTACACTATAAGATCTATTGACTGTTGCCGATTTTAACCGCACGATATTCAAATTAAAAGTGACTAACTTATTGCCCATTAGCTTCTATATATACAATAAATACCAGAATCTACCCTAATGTTCTTAATTTGAAATCACAGGTAATTGAAAAATACTGTTATAAATATTAATTCCAAGAACTATGTAAAATACCGTTGTACTTTAGTTCCATTACCTGCTCAAGCAACGAAATGTTACATTTATCATATGTAAGGCTGGTTGCATAACAATATTGGGTACCTGCGGTAAATTGACAATAAAACTTACATTTTTTAACCGACTTTTACAATTTATGACTTTTTTTATTTCCAAGATAAGTAGCTCTTAGAAAAAAGTTTAAAATGTTGAATATTTGCCTTATATTTTTTTTAATTCCATTTTTAAATTAAAAAATATTACGAATTTTGCACGAAAAAAAAATTTTTTCTCCATTAATTTTTAAATAACTCCAAAACGATAAGAGATAGGGAAAAATTGTATTCCATTGAAATAAAAACAATTTTGTTACACATTTTTTGGTGTTTTATTTTTGAAAATCGGATGACTGGTTCTCGAGTTAGGATTAAATATGTGTCCGTACCTGTCTAATTTAGGGGGAAAAATTTGCCACGCCCATAAAAAAAAATCCCGATCTGATGGAAAAAAACCGACAACGGATTTGAGTTTTATTAAATGGAGGATTTTGTTGCAGAGCAGTATAATTTTCGTTTTTTTGATTAGGTCCGCTTCAAACATTTTAATTGTCGTATGTATACCCATTGTCACTCGTTGGTGGCTGGTTCGTTAGAGTTGATTCTGTTGGGTGAATAACTCCCACTAGGAATATTATCAGGAAGGCCTGCAAATTTTAAAGGTCTTTTATTGTTGCTTATACGAATACCTTATAAATTTTTCTTAACAAATTAAGGTTGTTCCTTGTGCCTAACACTTTTATAATTTTTTATAAAGCCCTGTTGTCTAGTTTCTAAATATTTCTCTCTATCTTTGTTTACTCTGTTTATTTTCTAATCTTTATACGCAACTAAATTTCTGTAAAAAATGTTTTGATTGACTTTATTATTTTCCGCATCAAATGGTGTACATTTTATAGTACTGTGATATAAATAGTTATAGTGAAAAATTGCTTTGTTTATCTGCTCTATAATCGGTAATTTTTCTTTAATATTTAGTATTTAGTGGCATTGCCGGTTTGACTGTTTGGCTTTGTGAAATGAAATTCTATACATTCTTTACTTAAAAAGTCTTTTACATTAGTTATATTAAACTCATTATCAAATATAAATTTTTTTATTATGCCATTAATGGATACAAATTCTTGTATTTTTGAAACTAAGGTTCTGCTGTTTCTGTCCATTAGTGGAAAACATATCAAGCTTGCATGACTAAATAATTTCGTGATAAGAAAAGTGGGCGGGGCCACGCCCCTAAAAAAGTTTTAATTTTGAGGTACTTGCACTAGACCGATTTTTCTGAAACTTTGCACACATATTGAGCTGTCATGACTTTACAATTTCGTGATTACAAAAGTGGGCAGTGCCACGCCCATAAAAAATAAGTTATGATTTTTAGCTACTTGCACTAGATCGATTTTTCTGAAACTTTGCACACACATATTGAGCTTTCATGACTATATGATTTCTTGCACTGGACCAATTTTTCTGAAACTTTGCACACATATTGAGCTGTCATGACTATCCAGTTTTGTGATAAGAAAAGTTGGCAGTGCCAAGCCAATAAAAAAAGTAATAATTTTCAGCTTCTTGCACTTGACCGATTTTTCTGAAACTTTGCACACGTTTTGAGCTGTCATGACTATATAATTTTGTAATTAGAAAAGTGGGCAGTGCCACCCCCATTAAAAATAAGTTATTATTTTCAGCTATTTCCACGCATTCCAATGGTTCCCACCGATTTGCCCTTCCACTGACCACGGCTTCCTGTTCGCCTTTTCTTCGCTATTATCATCAACAAAGCACAAGGACAATCTCTGCGTGTTGCAGAATCGAATTTGGAAAATCCATGCTTTTCACATGGCCAGCTGTACGTCGCATGCTCCAGAGTGGGAACCCCAAAAAATCTTTTAATTTTTACAGCAAATAAAAAAACCAAAAATATTGTATACCCACTTGCACTACAATAAAAATCAATAAAATATTATTTAAAATATATTAAATTAAAAATTAGAATGCATTTTTGTTCTTTATGGTGCGTAGCAACGAGCGCCGGGCTTGGCTAGTATGTAAAGGGTCCCCCAAATAACTTTTTTTTTAAATGCTATAAAAAAGTGTAGCTTCGGCTGTGTGGCACGTAGCGCCGTCCTGTTGAAACCAAATGTTGCCAATATCCTCCTCTTAAATTTTTGTGAACAAAAATTCGTTCAACATGGCCCGATAACGATCGCCATTGACTACGGCCACTCCTTCATTCTCGAAGAAAAATGGCCCAATTATTCCTCTGGACCAAAATCTGCACCAAAAGTGACTCGTTTGGTGGTATCAATGTATGCGTGCGGGTTTTCTGTGCCCCAAATGCGACAATTTTGCTTGTTTACATACCCGCCAAGATCAAAATGAGCTTCATCTGAAAAGATGATTTTTTTGGCAAAATCGGCCAAGCGTATACACAACCATATTCGTCCAGCGGAGGATAAAACTAATTATCTGTCAAATCAGACATGAGCTAAGTGTTACCATTTACGAAATAAGCACTAGATGAAAAAAAACGTTAGATGGCGGACCCTTTATTAGTAGGATATTTTCAGTACACAAAAATATTCATTATATATATATATATATATGTACATATATAAAAATGGTGTAAAAAATGTTTAGTAATTCATAGAATGAGAACGGCTGGGCCGATTTCTGTAAAATTTTTTCGGAAATTCCTTTCGGAAAATTGGAAAAATCGAAAATCGAGTTTTTGTATGAAATTTTGTGTAAAATTATTCCTTATTGGCTTTTCAAATAAAAAAATAGAAAGTCCTCAACCCAAATCCGACAGAGGGCGTTGTACGTTGACTTAGATTTTGCGCAAACTGACAGGTGTCCTTTTGGGCGAGGCGAAGTTTGCCGGGTTCGCTAGTTTAATATAATAATGTTAAATGGGAATTTCTTTATATTAAAATGTTTTATTTTCATTAACTATGCCCGTCCATCTGTTGTTATATATGCATGTATAAAACCACGCGCCACCGCTACTTACATTTCAATGACCTAATTTTAGTACACTGCCGCTCACGATGAGTAATTAAATAAGAACAGCGGAGTATCAAATGTATAACCTAAATAATTAGCATTCCAAGTAGCTTATGCATGCATATACAACTTTAGAATATATGTATCACCCCCTTCTGACTATGCAAGTCACTTGCGCAAGTTAGTTTCTTATTTTCTTTTATTTTTCTTTGAACTTGCTTTCACGTTCAGACTCAGCAATTGACTTGCCCAAGTTTCGTTCTATTTTACTTATTACACTCTTCACACAGTGAAAATGGGTATATATAGGTTTGTCATTCCGTTTGAAATTTCTACAATTATCAATTATCTACACATACATACCTACAAACGTGGTATACTGGTTAGAGTGAGCCAAATTTATTTTTTTTTTATTTTTAATATTTCTTTTAATTAAACTTATATTTTTAATCAGGCTTGAGTTCATATTTAATATTCCTTTTATTTTTATAAAGAATTTGTAATTGTGATGAATGAAAGAATACATCTTGAAAAATTATATTTTTACCGACACTAGCCTAGTGAAATGCATTTACGAAACCAGCTACGATTTCATCATCAGCACTCTCTGATCGGTGGTTACATGTTGGTTGGTGAAACAAAACAAATTTTTGGTTTTTATTGTTGTTTTCAATATATGTATTTGTACGAATGAAACTTCGCTTGGGTTTTCTTTCGACATCGTTGAACAGGCAGTATATTAATAATGAAACAGCAAAATACAAAAAAAAAATAATAAAGACATTTTGTTTTGAGAAAACAAATAAAATGTGAGCACAGCGCAAAGCAGCAATAATAATTCAACTGACACAAACTTTGGCAAGTTGTTGTACACATTCCAGGGAGTGTTTATTTTGAGCTGTCATGACTATATAATTTCGTGATTAAGAAAGTAGGCAGGGCCACGCCCATTAAACAAGTTATTATTTTGAGGTACTTGCTCTGGACCGATTTTTGTGAAACTTTGCACAAATATTGAGTTGTCATGACTATACAGTTTCGTGATTAGAAAAGTGGCTAGATAGAGCAGCTTTTTGCACTAGATATTAAATTTAAATTCAGAATGCATTTTTATTCAATCAGGAGCGTAGCAACGCGCGCCGGGCTTTTCTAGTATAGTATATTTTATAAACTTAAAAATGAAATTGTTAATTAGATTGCATTTATTCGACCGATTGGATTTACCTAATTCAATTTTTGTTAAGCTTATGGTAATTTTTTTTAATAAATTGTACATACACTCAATATTTTGACCTTTTAAAATTTTCTTCATGAGTATTTTTTTTCTTTTATTTGGTTATTGAAAATTAATTTTAAAGGACAGAAAAAGTAAAAAGAAATGAAAAATAAATAAATTTTAATATGAATAATTTGACAAACATTTAAAACATTTTTAACCTACATACATATGTATATATAAATTTTTTTTCTAATATTGCTAACAACATTTTAAATACAATGACTTGGTGGAAGAATATTCTCAAAACAATCCCATTATGTTTGCGGGATATGAAGTGGGCAAAAGTGATAACGAGAATAAAGAACACGATAGGCAACTTCAGGAATATATAAGAATGAATGGCATACAAAAGCCGATTGAAAAGAATAGTGGGAACGTAAACATTTTTGAAATAATTGTGATAGCTATCCTAGCATTGTCAGTGATTGCCTACATTATAAAATTAGTTTTTTGCGATCTTAAACAGAAGACAGAATAGAAAAGAAAAGAGTAAGTAACGTTTAAATATGCAATGGGAAGAGATAATAAGTAGCATAAAACCGATAGAGGACGAATTTAACAAATCATTGAAGTGCGTTAGTCAGAAGAGGGCAATAAAAGAGGAAACACTTAACAAACATATTAATATCCTCATTGATACATTTAACACCATTAGGGCTAGCCTACATAGGCAGCACAACTTATATACAAAACAACACAAAGAGAGGGCTGAAGCTAAGAGATAGGCTGATCAAAGTATTTCATACATATAGTAAGAATATTAAGGTACCTCTAAATTTAAGTACGGAAGTTAATAGATAGATCACAGAAACTGACGACAGTGAGCAGGAAGAACTAGAAGAAGGAGTAGGAATTCAAAAGCAAATATTGCAGGACAAAATTTGGAAGATAAAAACAAGACCGAAAATGAACGCTACAAGACTAATCGAACGTCGAAAATTCTAACAGAATTTGATGGAAGATTTGAAAGTCTTCAGAAATTTCTGGATGCACTAACATTATTAGAGAGCATAAAGAAATCACATGAACAGTTAGCAGTTCAACTTATACATACTAAGATCAGTGGTAATACCCGAACACAGATAAATGGTTTAAATACAATTGCGAAGATTATAAACAAGCTTAGAACAAACATCAAAGGGGAGTCTTCTGAAATAATTATTTCAAAACTGATGGCTACACGCCAATCGGGGAAAAGTAACACAACGTACGCACAGGAAATAGAGACATATGCAAGTCTCTAAACTCAGCTTACCTCGCCGATGGATTGCCAAAAGAAACCGCGACCAAATACGTGATACAGACGGCAGTAAAATCAGTGGTTAAGAATAAAAGTTCTGTCTGAACTAAAGCTATAATCGAAGCAGGTACGTTTACAAATGTTGAACAAGTAGTTGCTAAGCTACTCAACTCGCAACGAGAACAATGTTTGGGAAATTTATTACATTTTTCACAACAATCGCAAAGATTCCTAAACCAGTATACAGGCAACCGATTCTCTAATAACCGAAGTCATAATAACTACCGGGCTTATGCCAGTAGACATGACAATAATAACTACAACAATAATACACGCGGTAGTAAAAATAATTATCATTACCGCGGTAATAATCGTAATAACCGCAATTACAATCGTAATAACAATATACGCACTGACCCCAACAGAAATGTTCTCTTAATAGATAGTGCCGAGCAGGAAACCTACGACGACCCCAGGACAATCCACTGGGTGAAAGCTAAATACCAATAATAATACTCCACAGTTGAAAATCATGATAAAACTTATCACTTAAACCTAAACTTATCGAGCTATTTCTCCATCAAAAACACATTAAGTACAGACTTCAACACATTTTTAATAGACACTGGTGCTAGTGTATCAGTACTGAAAAATCTTTGTATAAAAACACGACAGAACTTAAATCTTACATACAAATGTAAACTTACGGGCATTGGTCTATTACGGTCTATTCCACAGGAAAAGTTTCAGGTAATTTAATTAAAGAAAATACTTTACTTGGAACACGATTTTCTCATAGACGACAATTATTTCCCAATACCGAGCGATGACATTCTGGGCCTTGACTTTATCACAAAATTCAATTGCATCCTCGATATTGGAAAAAAACAAACACCTCTTAATTCTCAGACCACCCAACATTCAATATAATATAGTAATTAAATTAAGGAACAAACCCTCTACACAACACAGTTTATCAATACCTGCAAGAAGTGAAGTTATTAGACAAGTACGCTTTGAAACAAAAGATGAAAATATATATATTTCCAATTAGGAAATAGCTCCTAGGATATTCATAGCTAATACAATCACCTCCAGAAGATCACCTTATGTACGTGTCATTAACACCACAGATAGAAATGCGTTTATTTCAGACACAAACATAACAACACAAAGCTTGACAAATTATCATATAATCCAGGAACCGACAACTTTAAATAATTCAATCAAGGAAAGATATAAGAAAGTTTTAGATAAATTGAAAGTTCATTTTCCAAAATTCGTATATGAGAAATTAATAAATCTATGTTCTGAGTTCACAGATGTATTCGGTCTGGAATCAGAAACAATTTCGTCCAATAATTTTTATAAGCAGAAACTTAGATTAAGAGAAGAAACACCGGTTTATATGAAAAATTATAGAATACCCGAATCTCAAAGGAACGAAACAAATAGACAGGTAGAAAAACTAATTAACGATGGAATAGTAGAACCTTCCACCTCCGAATACAATAGTCCAATACTGTTAGTACCTAAAAAATCACTCCTAAATAGTAATGAGAAAAGATGGTGACTAGTCGTCGACTACATGCAAGTCAATAAAAAATTAATAGCAGATAAATTCCCTCTACCCAGAATCGATGATATACTAGATCAACTGGGAAGAGCTAAATACTTTTCGTGCCTCGATCTTATGTCAGGTTTCCATCAGATAGAACTGGAAGAGGGTTCTCGTGATATTACCTCTTTCTCAACTATGATGGCTTTTGCTGGTCTAAAGCCATCTCAAGCATTGTTGTACATGGACGATCTGGTTGTTCTGGGATGCTTGGAAAACAATATGCTAAAAATTCTTAGGGGCATTTTCGAAATTTGCAGAAAATTTAATTTGAAATTACACCCAGACAAGTATATATTTTTTAAGCATCAAGTAACATTTTTGGGACATAAATGCACTAACAGGGGCATTTACCCAGATAATAGCAAATTTGAGGCAATAAAAAATTACCCAACACCCGAAAACGCCGACGAAATAAAGAGATTTATTACTTTCTGTAACTATTGCCGTAGGTTTATACAAAATTTCACTGAATACTTAATTCACCTCACAAGACTAACACGAAAAAATGTGAAGTTCATATGGTCAAAGGAATGTCAGGAAGCATTCCAATATTTTAAGAACACACTTTTATCCCCACATATACTCCAATACCCGGATTATGAAAAACAATTTTGTATAACGACTGATGCAAGCCAAAACGCTTGCGGGGCTATCTTAAGCCAGGAATACAACGTATACAGCTTCCTGTAGCTTATGCTTTAAGAGCTTTTACCAAGGGTGAATCAAACAAGGCAGTAATTAAACAAGTGACCATAGACCACTAGTGTACTTATTTTCAATGAGAAATCCCTCATCAAAACTCACGCGCATGAGATTGAACCTCGAGGAATACGATTTTTCAATAGAGTACATACAAGGGAAGCTAAATAGCGGAGCAGATGCTCTATAACGAGTAAACTTCAGTGACATAAAAGATATGGCAGATAATATTAATATATTAAAAGTTACCACAAGATTACAAAGTTGTAGGAAAAATACTTCTATAGAAAATGATACAAACCAAACGAAAATGAAACCACGCGCATATGAAACTACTACCACTAGTGATGCGAAAAAACTAGTTCGCCTTACGTTTACCCAAATAGTAGATGCACTTAGGTGTTTACTAAAAAAAGGGAAAACGTATTTTAAAAAGATTTAGATCAATTCTTACCAAAGCTCAAAAAATAGCTAACGTTGAAGGCATTCAAAAGTTGCAACTATCGCTCAACGATATTATATTTGAAAGTACTCGAGTAAATGAATTTAAGGATACTGCGAACAATCTATTAAATAATATAGAAATTGCGCTTACACCGAAAACAAAGTTAATAACAAATGAAAAAGAGCAACTCGAAATTATTAGAATAAATCATGATGATGAACTGCTTGGTGGCCACCCAGGGATCACAAGATTGTTAAATAAATTAAGAAAAAGTTATTATTGGCATAATATGACCAGACAGTTAACCAAATATGTAAAGAATTGTATCCAATGTCAATTAAACAAAATTCGTCCTAAACATAAGGAGAATATGGTGATAACTCAAACTCCACCTAAACCCTTTGACATAGTTATTATAGACACAGAAGAATCATTTATAAGATCGAACTCGGGAAACGAATACGCCATAACCATGTTATGTGACTTGTCTAAATACCTAATAGCAGTTCCGATACCGGAAAAGACTGCAAAAACCGTATCTAAGGCCATATTTATGAACTTGATATTGAAACATGGACCCATGAAAACCTTGCTCACAGATATGGGGACAGAATATAAGAACCAGGTTCTCAACGAACTATGCAAACTACTGGGAATAGAACAACTACACTCAACAGCGTATGACCACGAAACTTTACGTACGGTTGAACGCTCCTACAAAACATTTAACGAGAACATGAGAACGTATTTATCAACCAACAATACAGACTGGGACGAGTGGGTGCCTTACTTTGAATTTACATATAACACAACCCCATCTTCAGTACATAGCTACTGCCCATTTGAGCTTGTATTCGGCAAACCACCCACACCGCTCAACTTTTTATTTAAAGGGGCGGTTGACCCAATATATAACATTGAGGCATACTACAGGGAGGTTAAGTATAGGTTGGAAGTGGCACACGAACGAGCCAAGGCATTAATGGAGAAAGTTAAGAACAAACAAAAAGACAGATATGACAAAATGACACATCCTCAAGACATTAAAGTAGACGATATGGTTTTAGTTGAGAACACATCTGGCCATAAGCTAAACCAGTTGTATACAGGACCGTTTAGAGTAATAGGAATAGAAGATAAGAATGTAGTCATAGGCTTAAAGAATAACAAGACAACCACTATACACAAAGCACGATAGGGGTCGGACCGAAAAAACTAGGAGGCCTAAATTTTACCAGAATATTTTTTATATATAAAGTTGTTTGGTGTTGTTTGTTAGCTCCTAATGCAAGAGTAGGTCAAAAAAACCATGTCCTTCCAACATCGAATAAAATTAAATTGTGTGCAAAAGCTAACGTAGAGCCATGACATTTCGAATGTATATTTCCTAAGTAAAAAAATATTTTTCCTGAAAAATGCTTAAATCTATGCATTAGGATATGAGTTATAGATTAAAATGTACGAAAATTTATACCGCACAGTGTCTTTTTCAGTATATTTAAAATTTAAAACGTAATAGAAATTACAAAATTAGATGTATGATTCTAAAATTTTGCAAACATTACTTTTTGGTCATAAGCTTTACACTAACGGAGAATAAATGTTGCACGTCCACTTTAACGCCTACCTCCCATATAATGCTTTTTCTCAAATTCATATAATTTCGCTATGAACAAAGATTTTGAAAGAATAAAGGACTATACTGAAATATCTAAATTGTATTTATTAGCAGAAGCTAGCCATGTCAAAGCTACTTTAACGCCCACTTTCATTGAAAGATTAAATTAAACGAAATAAATTAATAGCACATCGAAGATTCACAAAGAAAGTAATACATATTTAAGTAAAAACAGACTATTCCATAGCGATTACTCTTAATAATAGAATAATGAATTTTGTGCTATACAAGTACATACATCAAATTTATGAAGGGGATTAAAACAACAACATATAGTGCTCTTACTTGTTCTTACTTAATTCATATGTTTTACAAAAATATTAATAAAAAAACCAAAGCCTTTGTTGCGGTGGCCGAGGATGTGTTTTTTTGTGTTGTGCATGTGTGACTTGTGGCAACAGGGAGCGGATGCACATTGTGGTGGTGTTCGAGGTGGTAAGCTAATTTTTATGGCCTATGGTTTGAATTCGGAATGGTCTGCTTTTTTTTTGATTAATGGGGATTGCCAGTCCGCAGCAGACCATGGCAACGGGGGGAAACCTTGTGTGTGCGACTGCTCAAATAAACGGATCGCAGTTAAGCCCGCCATTTTATTAATCGTAGGAAAAAGAAAAAGAAGGAAAATTAATTGGTATTATGTATTTAATTTTAAAGGAACAATACTTACTAGTATCAACGAATGAAACTAAAAAGTGGTTGTTTTGAGAACATATGTTAGTTAGAACATATGTTAGTTAGTTAGTGTTGGTAAACGTACGAAGATTCGTGTCGACTAGGTTGTTATTGTGAATGTTCTGTATGTTACAGTAGGGCACGTAGTAAGTTTTAGTGAATGAATTTATTCTTTTTGTATTAATCGTTATTTTTGTAATTTGTATTTTAACTGGTATATTATAAGGGGAAGATAGTTATGAGCTTTATGGATAGAAAGGGACAAATATTTCGGTGTGTAACTGGGACAATTAGAGTTTTAAATAGAGATATATAAGCTAAATATGGTTCCGCTGGAAAGATTAAACCAAGGGCAGCTTTGGCAAGTTTTTTTTTCTGGGAATTTCATAACAAGTTTTAATTTTGTGTAGTATTGCCAAAAAAGTTAACAAAGAAATATATGTATTTGTTTTTTTTTGTTTAAAAATTTATTTTGAGTTTTGTGCTTCGATAAATATATTTCAGTTGGGAAGATAGTATTTAAGGTGAGGAAGGTGATTTAGTTTTGTTGCGGGATAGTTAATTAGAGTGTTGTGTGTGTTTCTGTTTTTTTTATTTAAAGAGCCTTAGAAAAATTATAGAAGCGGTGGAAGTTTACGCCACGTAAATAGAAAGAGAGAAAAAAAAAAAAAGAACTGGTAGAGTCCTTGGATAAAAAGATTACCAGTTTGAAGTGTGGAAAAAGGTTTTGCGCTTCTTGAAGGTGGCACCGTAGAGGTTCTACATTTAGTTTTTTTTTGGAAAGTTGCAAGAATGTTTATATATACCAGGTAACCTTAAATAAGAAAAAATAATAGAACCGCTACGAGCAAAGAAAAAGGAGGCCATATTGTTGGCGCGTTCGCTATTATATGTACATATACTTATAAGAAGTAAAAGAAATCTTCCATTTTACCTGGATTAAATCATACTCCATTATACTTAGAAAAATAATTTTTTTTCTTTGCGTTTTGGATTTAAAAAAAATTTTGTTCAATAACCTTTTTTTAAATTAGTTGTAGTTTAGTCATTGCTTCAATTTTGTTAATTTTTTGTATGTATTTTATTAGTCATAGTTTATGTATATATTTTTTTTTAATATCATTTGTATTTTCTTTTTATTAAAGATATTTCAGTTTGTTTTTGCTTTTTAAATATGCATGTTTTTGTTGAATTTTACTTACAAGCCGTCTAAGTTGCTAGTTACAAAAAAAATAATATATATTAAAAACATTATTTTAAGATTTTAGAGAGCTCTTTCAAATCAGGATAGAAGTCATATAAGTAGTAGTTAGTCCCACCGTTGACAGAGAGACAGGTATTGTGAGTGAAATAGAACAGGAATATATACATATATATTGAGAAGTAAAATCCATTCGAGTTTGTGTTTTTTTTGTGGCGTTAAAGGCCAAATAAAATTGTAAAGTTTGAAAGTCACTAGTATTTAAAATTTATTCGTTATATATTGTTTTTGTTTGTTAAACGTTTTTTTTTATTTTATAAACTAAATTTATTGTAATAATCTTTAGAATTAAGAATAAATTTTTTTTTGTATTGAAATGTATGAAATGTATTGAAATTAAGTAATTAGAAAAATATGAAGGTGTGAATTAATTTAGATTGGGGTGGTGAATAAAGGTAAGTGATGAGGTTAGGCGGATTTATGGGGTCATCATAACATGAGGTGGAGTATTGGTGACCATGGTAGGGAAGGGCGGCTGGAGCTGACATCTGTCTCCTACAACACTGGTTTACCAGAATTATTTTTTTTTTGCTTAGATCACAGTTGTTTTTTTTTTTGTTACCATTTTTTTTTTATTGATGCAGATCTGGGCTAGGTTGATGGGAGGGACCTCCCTGAGATAGTCTTTGCGAAATATTTATAGCCGGCCACCAATCGTCCTAGTGCACCAAGGATCATGCAACACCTTTAAACATTTTCTCTATAAACCAATAAAAAAACTTTAGAGCTGAAGTCAGTTTCAAATTTCTTAACTCTTAATAGTATTATTGCTATTAGTGTTAGTATTATTAATATTATTATAATTATTATTATTATTATTTATTGTTCCGAGACCAACTCGAATATGCTGAAACTAAAGCGGCTCAGGTGACAGTTTCTCTTAGCAGACTTATGGCGAATACTGGGGGCCCGAGCTACTCCAAGAGGAAACTGATAATGTCGACGATCCAGTCAATCCTCTTATATGGATGCGAAATCTGGGCTGATGCCCTACAGGCGAAGTATAGAAGAAAGATGCTGGCAGATGTACAACGCACCTCTGCTCTAAGAGTATCCTCAGCATATCGTACAGTCTCGGAACCGGCAGTACTTGTTATAAGCGGATCCATCTCTCTTGATTTACTAGCCGAGGAAAGGAGAGTCCTTTGGAAAGATCGAAGAATGATTGAAGAAACGAACAGAGAATCGGAAACGACAAGGAGAACACATACCATGCGAAGGTGGCAGGAGAGATGGGACACCGAATCACGCGGCAGGTGGACAGCGAGGCTGATAACAGACCTCGATAAATGGGTAAACAGAAAGCATGGCGAAATAAACTATTTCGTAACACAGATGCTTTCTGGACATGGATACTTCCAATATTACCTACACAGAATGGGAAAGGTAAACACGGGAACCTGTATGTATGGAGAAAACTGCATAGACGATGCAGAGCACACTTTCTTCAAGTGTGAGAGATGGCGTGTGGAACGACACAACTTAGAGGAAATCGTAGGGGAAATATCTCCAGAAAATATTGTGGATCTTATGATGGAAAATGAGACTAAATGGGAACACGTGGCAACGTATGTTGAAAGGCTACTACGCGCAAAAAAGCAGGACCTAGACGTAGGCATAACGACGGCTGTTCGATAGAAACAGAAGAGGAGCCCCGCCCTGAAGCAATGCGAAAGCGGTCCCAGGGTGGAGAACGGCTCGAAAAAGGGGGGTTTTAGTGGATGCAAGCTCCACATACCAGATCTGTGACGACAGTATCTGAGATGCGTCAGGCATTTTCCTCCCTTCCCGAAAAAAAAAAAATTATTATTATTATTATATGCCATTAAAAAATTTAATTTTCTATTTCTTTGTCAGGATCAAATTAATTTTCTACTTCTACTTTAACCTGTAGGAGCTCCGTAAGGCTAGTTATTTCTGCTACAGAAATGTCTTAGGAGCATATTTATATTAACACAAAAATCGTATTGATAGCAATTTTATCTGTTAATTGTTTATTTCCGGTTTTGTTAATTATCAAAAGAAACACTAGCCCCCTCTAACGTTTTATAAACAAGCAAATTCAAATATGTAAAAAAAACTGTTGCCCAACCTAAGGGTATTATTGTTACTAAGAAATAAAAGGTGGGCCAAAAGAAATCACCATATTGGAAGATGCTCTTATTTTTGCAAATGGCGACCAATGCTAAATCTGTTTTGACATCTGTAAACTAGACAGATGTAGAATACAAGTGAACAAGCCTTGGAGCGATACACTCCCCAAGAACGCGGAATATTCATCTCGAGGCCGCAGTGGACGATTTTTCGAACAAAATCATAATGAGCGATGAGGCTCATTTCCACCTCAGCAGGTACGTGAAAAAGTAAAACTATCGCTTCTGGGACACCCTAAATCCACGAGTATTGCGCGAGCAGCTATTACACCCGCTCAAAGTGACTACATGGTGCGCTGTTCACGCTAGAGGAGTCATCGGGCCCTTTTTTCGAGGACCCCGCTGGTCAAACGACAACAGTAGACGGTGCGTGCTATAGGGCCAAGTTAGTCAAGTTTTTTTTGCCGCAATTGTACGAATTAGGACTGAAGGACATGTGGTTTCAACAGGACGGAGCAACAGCACATAGTGCGCGAGCCACAACCAATATTCTAAAGGTGGCGTTCTCGGGTCGCCTCATCTCTCGTTTTGGCGGTTTACATTGGTCCGCAAGATCGCCCGATTTAACGTTCCCGACTTTTTTGTGGGGTTGTAAAGTCCCGTGTTTAGTGAACAAGACCGAGACCCTGGAAGCCTCAAGGACAACATTCGACACAAGTGCGAGAATCTCTCCGAAGTGATGAAAAATGACATAAAACGAGCCCGTATAGCATTTTATTGTGTCGCAGCCATTAGGCCGATATCATCTTTTCGACTTGACCAATAAAATTCTTAAGGTTCAAGTAAACATAATCAAAAAACAGAATCGGAGTTTTTTTATTTAGAAAAAAAATGAGAGCCAAACAACATCGGTTGACTTCTTTTGGCCCACCCTGTACTTTAGAAAATATGTAATTAAAATACCGCAATACCAAGCAAAAAAATTTATGTATATTTATAGTTTATAAAAAATATCATAACCATAAATAGTATATAACAATTTTTATATTATTTATAATTTTTTTTATATGTCTTTTCTCTTTCTCGTTTTTTTTGTAATTGATTATGATTTACTTTTTATTCTCAATTGCATTTTCTAAAAAAATTATAAAAAAAAATTTTGCCTTACAAATAAACCACAAATAGTATCCATTTTGCTTTGATAAACTTTTTTTTTAAATAACTCCTAAACACTTTAAAACATAAAATTGAACTTAAAGGAAATTTTATCGTTAAACATTTGTAGATAATTCTATCAAACTTATCTTATAACAAGTAACAGTGCTATATTCGGCCGTACCGAATCTTATATACCCTTCACAACGTGTAGTCATGCAATAACAATTGTTTGTATCACCATTCATCTCATATAAATAACGTACATATGTATATACTGGTTAGAATAAATGTGGCATCGAATCCCAGCTGAGCCAAAAAAATTTTATCTTATTTTACTTAAGATATTATTTATATTTTATTATTTTTTTTTATATTTTTTTTTTAAATTTTTTTAAAAAATTTGTTAAATTTTTTTTTAAATTTTTTTTTAATTTTTTTTATTGTAATTTTTTTTATTGTAATTTTTTTTATTTTTAATATATTTTTTTTTTTGGCATGATTTTTGCATGTATGTATGTATGTATGTTGTTGTTGTAATTGTGTAAAAAAACGAGGTGGTCGTGGTTTTTTGCTCATATCTCAGAAAGTTATGGGGCGATTGTGCTGAATTTCAATAGCGATTCATTCCTGGATATTTCCAAGAGATTGATACCATATACAGATCGGAGGAACATATAGTTGCTTCTAAAAGTTGATTTAAACCAACACACGGACAGACGGGCAGACGGACAGGGTTTAATTGACTCCTCTATTCATAAGCTTTCAGAAAATATATACTTTATGGGGTCGGAAATGAAAATTGTAGAAATAACAAACGGAATAACAAAGCTATATATACCCTTGTGCACCACAGGTAAAGGGTATAATAATTCTATTCTATAAGTTATGATAAGATCTATGAGCATAACAGCCTTATTGAGGGCGAAATATTAGGCAAACCCATACAAAAAATCAGAACTCGATAGAAAACGAATTTGAATTTAGTGGGTTAAAGTCTCTGGAGTCAAAGTATATTAGTTTCAAGGCGAGAAATTTTTTGTATTTTTGGAGAACAGTGTTATAAGCATTTTCGACAACTAACACACTCCTTTCGTTTTTATACCCGCCACCAAAAAAATGGTGGGGGTATATTAATTTTGTCATTCCGTTTGTAACACATCGAAATATCCATTTTAGACCCCATAAAGTATATATATTCTGAATCAGGGTTTGATTTGATGACGATCTAGCTATGTCCGTCCGTCTGTCCGTCTGTTAAAAGCACGATAGAGGTCGCACCGAAAAAGTTAGGGAGCTCAAATTTTGCCAGAATCTGTCTTATAGACAAGGTTTGTTTGGTATTGAAAATGGGCTAAATCGGAATATTAGGAAGAGAGTTATAGCTCGCAAAGCAAGAGTAGGTCGAAAAAAACGGGTCCGTCGAACATCGAAAAAAATGGAATTGTGTACAAACGCATTAACGTAGGCTCATGAAACTTCAAATATATATTTCCTGAGTAAAAGCAATATTTCTTACCGAAACTTACCTAAATCTATGCATTAGGAAAGGAGTTATCGATCAAAATGTACGAAAATTTATACCGCACAGTGTCTTTTTCGGTATATTTAAAAACAAAAACGTCATAAAAGCAACAAAATTGGATGTACTTAGGGTTGCCATCCGTCCTCTTTTCCCCGGACACCGTCCTCTTTTTTTAGGGCATCCGGGGCAGTCCTACTTCTTTTCTAGCAAATGTCCGGCTTTTTGCACCTTCTTTGAAGTTTTTTTTCTTACATTTAAACTTTAAATCACAGGTCACAAAATGTATAAAAAAAAGATTTAGGTGCTCGTACAATTAGTTTTGAAAAAGTACAATTTTAAAACTTCTCTTTGTACAAAATTAGTTTTATTATCCTTAATTGTGCCCTATTTTAACTTGTCTTTTATTTTAAAAAAGTTCGGCAAAGGGGTCTGCTTGTCAGCTGTGTGTTTTTCATAAAGTTTGTTTTTCAGATATAGAAGAAAATCTTGAACAAAAAATATAGAAAGGGTATATACATAATTTTGATATGGATTGCCTAGAGTTTTACAAATATTTGAAGAAATGCGATGGTAATATATTGGCTCAAATTGGAAGTGTTGAAAAATATATGTAAACTTTTTATAAGTGTACATTCCCGATAATGAATGCAATGAATTTTTGTTGTTTTTTTTTGTTTTTATTTTCAACCATTAAATCAGAATATGTTCAGTTTGTATTTTTGTAAATAAAGTTTTTTCGTAAAAACAAATTTTGTTTTTGTAATTTAAACGGCGTCGTAAATTTTATCAAATTTATCTTTTTTTAAATGTGTCCTCTTTTTTTGGGCAAATGTCCTACATTTTTTATGCTGGCGTCCTCTTTTTTTAAAATAGAAATGGTAGCCCTAGATGTACTACTCTGCAATTTTGCACACTTTGCTTTTTGGTGAGAGGCTTTTCTGTGACGGAAAATCAATGTGCCACGCCCACTTTAACGCCCACCTCCCATATAACGTTTTACCTAAAATTCATATAATTTCTCTATTAATAAAGATTTTGGAATAATAAAGGACTATATTGAAACACCTAAGTTGTACTCATTAGCAAGGACAACTTTGACACGCCTACTATAACGCCCACTTTTCACGTTATCTACCGTTAATGAAATTTAAAAGCTCATAAAACCGCCACAATTAAAGATATGATGATAAAATTTGCTACGTATATCCTTCTAGGCAATTTTATTACTGTGCCAGAAAATTAAGGTGCCACGCCTGCTTTTACACCCACCTCCCATATAACGTTTTAACTGAAATTCATATAATTTCTCTATTAATAAAGATTTTGGAATAATAAAGGACTATATTGGAATATCTAAGTTGTATTTTTTAGCAGAAACTTTATTGACACGCCTACTGTAACGCCCACTATCACTAAAAGACTAAATTTACGAAAACATTTTACTATCATATCGAAGTTATAAAGGGTGGTTAAATTTTTGTTTTTAAATAAAACACAAATTATTTAAGAAATTATTATCATTTCTTTTTATAATGATAATATTTGTATCGTTCAATTATGTATTTAACAAAATATCGACCAAATGCCCCCCCCCCCCCATCCTTGGCGACACTTCTCTATCTGATGGTCCAAATTTTCAATGACAATGTTGATGCTCAATTGTTGGGCATGATGATGAGTCGAGGTTGACTGCTCTTTTGCCACACTATCACAAAAAACAGCAATGGTTCCCATTTAACGAACTAAGAAGGCATTCACAGATTTTCTAACATTTTATACAGACCTGTTTTGCAGAAATTTAAATATTTTTTACAATTCTCCCGATTGTGGACGCATTTGAACGATTATGTTGACCAAAAGAATCAAGAAGTGCACAAAATGCATTTTGATTTGAACGCCCATTTTTATAAAAAACCTGAATAACTATAAAGCGTTGCTCATTTGCGTATCTTTCCACGGATCAAATTGAGTAAGTTTGATATTGAGAAATGTCAAATGAAATGCAGAAAACAAATTTAAAGCCTAGGTGAAGTTCACCTTCAACATGGGCCCTTAAAATTTAACTACCCTCTACAAAGAAAATGATACATATAAAGCAAAAAGAATAAAGAGATTATTCCATAGCGATTAACAAAATAATAAATATTGTGCTTTAAATGTACACAAAATTGGTGGTGGGTATAGAAGATTCGGCACAGCCGAATATAGTGCTCTTACTTGTTAAGTTAAAAATTATCATCTCTTCAACATAACAAATAATTTAAATATGTAGATAAAAACACTAAGTATAAACTACAACTTATAGTCCTAACCCGCGGTCTCCCCGAAGCAATATTTCTTACCGCAATTGTCAAATTTGATTGCGTTCATAGAGATTGCGACGTGTAGACCGCGAATCGCTATATGTGACAATTTATTGCGCAATCATTGCTCTGCTGATTGCTTAAGCAATTATTGCCGCAATAAGCTGCCAAAATCGTTTAATTTTCTTTAAAAATTTTTGTTTTTCTTTGCAGAAACAAAGGAAAATTAAAATAATTTTACCTGATAATAATTTAGAGTAAGGTATTTAAAAAAAAACATAAAAGTTAAAACAAAAATATTAAATTTTATTAATAAACTAAAAAAGCCCGGCGCACAGTGGACCATTCTACGAGAAGGCGGGCAAAACTCATTTTTTGATGGTCGCCGATTGAAAAATGTTAAAGTTCATTCGAATGTCGACACTACTGTACCTTGTGAGCCAAAAAATTAAAACTTTATTTCCATTCAAAATGGACATTCTGTGAGGGATAAAATTTATTTAAATTGTTATGTAGGTTTTACATACTTTGTATAATTAATTAAAAATTTGTGAATATTGTTTTGAAAATATTGTATAGAAAAATTTTATTTTAATTTTTGGTAAAACATATACATATGTATATTTAAACAAATAATTTAGAAAGAAACAAACACAAGAAAAAAAAAAGAAAACGGGATTTATGTTTTAATTCGTTATTTAATTCAATAATAGAATAATTTTAAATAAGTGCGCAATTTGGTGGAAGAAGGAAAACTCCTTCTATTATTAAATGGTTATTGGATGGTAAGACGTGTTTTATTGTTTGTTTTATTAGATAGAATAATAAAATTATTATTATTTTTATATGCAGGATACCTCTCTTATCCTCACCAATTACATCGGAAAATTTTGTTCAGCATTGGAATTTGGTTTTTTTTTATATTTCCATTCGGAATTTGTGTGACTCATAACCTTTCCCGAATTGGAAAGGCAAAACTATTGGTTTATTGTGAGGATAAAATTTAAGTTTTCCGCACGAAGTAATTTGCACCTCTTATTTAATTTCATTTCTAATTAATTAATTAATTATTTCTAGTTTAATTTTTTTTAAATTCGTTTTTTTTTTTTGTTATTTAATCTTAAAATTTTGTAAATACACTAACACATTCTAACATCCTACACTCAGAGATTAGTACACACATTTATATAGCCATACCCATATATTCACATTCATATAAACACACAAACATTTATACATTCACACAAACACTAACCTACCGTTGCCACATGCAAGTGCAAGTGAAATAAACCAATACACTAACACTTTTTTACTAACACAACTACACTTTGGCAACCTGCGACTCAGCTTGCGAAGAAATTTTTAAGCAAGTAAAATTTTTACAGTTACGGCAAGTAAAGTAACAAACCGAAAAACAGTGTTGTCTAATACTGAGTTTTTTGTTAACTCAATAATATATCATACAATTGTGGTAAATAATTCAGCTAATTTTTTTAATAAATATATATATATATATATGTATATGTATATGAAGAATATTAAAAAAAATATAAATATTCATTTAAAATGTAAGTTTTAATATAAATATCAAAATTTAATAAAAAAAATTATATTAAAAAGTTACATGTCTAAAAGTAACGTTTAATAGTGGCTATTGACAACACTTAATTACCAATTGAAGCAGCGCCATTTGTTTTAAATTTGTTTGAAGTTTATTTGTTGACGACATTTTAAAAATGAACTTGCACTGTGCTGTGTAGCCACTCAAAAAATTGTTGTGTTTTTTTTGGCATTTCTCCTGATTTTCGTTAGTAATACGTATACACTACTTGCAAGTAAATACTTGCCTGTGGCAACGTAGGGTTAGATACACATACATACATACATAAAATATAACAAAACTAAAATTGAGAATTGGAAATAATTTGTTTGTGTAGAGAAAAAAAAAATATATATTCGGCGAATTTTTCAAACCAAATTCAACATAACATCAGGCCTGCTGTCATCGTTGGATAAATTTTGGTGAGTTTTGTTCTATATTAATTTAAGTTTTGAGAATAAGTTTTTTTTGTCTAAATTCTCTGTTTTACCAAATTTTATTTGAAATTTTTTAACATTTTAAAATTAAAAATGTTATTAGCATAAGATTTTAAAATTTTATGTTACCAACATTAAAATAAATAAATACATAACATCTCACTATCACACTACATTTCTAAACTAACAACACTATTTATAATTAACTATTTTTTTTTATAGCCTTCACCTGTGGTGCACAAGGGTATATATAGCTTTGTCATTCCGTTTGTAATTTCTACAATTTTCATTTCCGACCCCATAAAGTATATATTTTCTGAAAGCTTATGAATAGAGGAGTCGATTAAGCCCTGACCTTCTGTCCGTCTGTCCGTCTATCCGTCTGCCCGTCTGTCCGTGTGTTGGTTGAAATCAACTTTTAGACTATATGTTCCTCAGATCTGTATATGGTATCAATCTCTTGGAAATATCCAGGAATGAATCGCTATTGAAATTCAGCACAATCGCCCCATAACTTTCTGAGATATGAGCAAAAAACCACGACCACCTCGTTTTTTCACAATTACAACAACAACATACATACATACATACATACATGTAAAAAACATACCAAACAAAAAAAAATTACAAAAAAAAAAATATTAAAAATAAGAAAAAAATAATAAAAAAAAACTAAAAAAAAAAAAATTTTAAAAAAATTTAAAAAAAAATTTAAAAAAATTTTTTAAAAAAATTAAAAAAAAATATAAAAAAAAACAAGTAACAGTGCTATTTTCGGCCGTGCCGAATCTTAAATACCCTTCACAACGTGTAGTCATGCAATAACAATTGTTTGTATCACCATTCATCTCATATCAAATACGTACATACATACATATGTATGTATATACTGGTTAGAATAAATGTGGCATCGAATCCCAGCTGAGCCAAAAAATTTTATTTTATTTTATTTAGCATATTATTTATATTTTATTTATATTTTTTTTTTAATTTTTTTTAAAAATTTTTTTAAAAAAATTTTTAAAAAATTTTTTAAAATTTTTTTTAAATTACTTTAAATTTTTTTTATTATTTTTTTTTTATTTTTAATATTTTTTCTTTTTGTATTTTTATACCCTTCACCTGTGGTGTACAAGGGTATATATAGCTTTGTCATTCCGTTTGTAATTTCTACAATTTTCATTTCCGACCCCATAAAGTATATATTTTCTGAAAGCTTATGAATAGAGGAGTCGATTAAGCCCTGACCGTCTGTCCGTCTGTCCGTCTGCCCGTCTGTCCGTGTGTTGGTTGAAATCAACTTTTAGAAGCAACTATATGTTCCTCAGATCTGTATATGGTATCAATCTCTTGGAAATATCCAGGAATGAATCGCTATTGAAATTCAGCACAATCGCCCCATAACTTTCTGAGATATGAGCAAAAAACCACGACCACCTCGTTTTTTTTTCACAATTACAACAACAACATACATACATAGATACATGTAAAAAACATACCAAACAAAAAAAATTACAAAAAAAAAAAATATTAAAAATAAGAAAAAAATAATAAAAAAAACTACAAAAAAAAAATTTTAAAAAAATTTAAAAAAAAATTTAAAAAAATTTTTTAAAATTTTTTCTAAAAAAATTTTTTGAAAAAATTTAAAAAAAATATAAAAAAAAATAATAAAATATAAATAATATATTAAATAAAATAAAATAAAATTTTTTTGGCTCAGCTGGGATTCGATGCCACATTTATTCTAACGTATACGTATGCACGTATTTTATATGGGATGAATGGTGATACAAACAATTATTATTGCATGACTACACGTTGTGAAGGGTATATAAGACTCGGCACGGCCGAATATAGCACTGTTACTTGTTTTTTTTTTGTATGGTTTTTACATATATTTATGTATGTATGTTGTTGTTGTAATTGTGAAAAAAAACGAGGTGGTCGTGGTTTTTTGCTCATATCTCAGAAAGTTATGGGGCGATTGTGCTGAATTTCAATAGCGATTCATTCCTGGATATTTCCAAGAGATTGATACCATATACAGATCTGAGGAACATATAGTGACTTCTAAAAGTTGATTTCAACCAACACACGGACAGACGGGCAGACGGACAGACGGTCAGGGCTTAATCGACTCCTCTATTCATAAGCTTTCAGAAAATATATACTTTATGGGGTCGGAAATGAAAATTGTAGAAATTACAAACGGAATGACAAAGCTTGTGCACCACAGGTGAAGGGTATAATAATAAAATATAAATAACATATTAAATAAAATAAAATAAAATTTTTTTGGCTCAGCTGGGATTCGATGGCACATTTATTCTAACGCGTACGTATGCACGTATTTTATATGGGATGAATGGTGATACAAACAGTTGTTATTGCATGACTACACGTTGTGAAGGGTATATAAGATTCGGCACGGCCGAATATAGTACTGTTACTTGTTTATTTTTAAATTTGTTACAAAAATTAAACATTAAAGAAAAATGTTATTTTTAATTGTTCGTTGTTCAATAAATGTTGTTTAACTTTAATATTTTAAACATGTCTTACTAAATTTTCTTTAGTTCTACGAACAGTTACTAAGTTATAGTTAGGGAATCATTTTAGGGCTATTTTAACAACACATTTTTTTAAGATAGTATGGTTGGGAGGGTATAAAAAAAAAAGAGGAAATGACACCATCTTCTGTTTGACTTTAATTTTTTTATTTTTATTTATTACCTTGTTAATTTTTATTATTTTTTTTTATTTTTGCTAGTTATTATTAAAGTTTAGCTACCTTTTTAAATTTTATAAAACGATTCTTAGCCTATCTCTTAGTGAGACCCTGATTACGGTCGGAAGAATAGGTAGTGATAGTCTCATGAGAGGTAGGGCAACCAGTTTGGATCGTTACAATTCTCAGCATTTTGCTAAAATGGGAAATTTCTCAGTAAGATTTTGATTTTTAAACTTCTATAACTTTAAAAAAAAATCATAAACGACCTGCAAATATTTGTTGTTTTCTATGATATTGTCATGTATGAATTATCTATTGCGTGAAATGTTTTGTAAACCATTAAAAATTGATATGGAAAAACAATGTGAGAATGTCTACTGATTGTGTTGTGGTTTTCACACCCTTCGTATGTGCGCATTTGATAGTGATGCTACCCGTATACAGCGTTACCGTTTTGCGACTAAATTGGTATTTTGACTAATTTTTCTCAGAAATCCCCTTCTTTTGCCACTTTTTTTTTGAAAATGCCCTTTTTGTGACCCTTTTTGAAAATTACTTATATGTATATACTAAAATTGATTAATTAATATTATTTTTTTAGAATTTTAGATGTTCGTTATTTTATCATTTTATGTACATTAATCAATTTTAAATTAACAACTTTTTAATAAAAGTTCACATTGTAAATTATTTATAATGTCTATTTTGGACTTACTAAACCAATTTTAAACTCAAACTACTTCAAAAAACCAACCGTTGGTCCCTCAAACTAAAAATTTCAAGGGGGCCAAAGGTTGGCACTTTCTCACAAAGTTTAAGTTTTTGTACAAAACGAACGTTTTTAACAAGCTTTAATACATCACTTTCTTACCATAAATCACCTTACACTTAAAATGCATTTTAAAACAATCATAACTATTTTTCGAACCGGTCGATTTTTAAGTTTTATGTCTTAAACATAAAGCTAATAGTCCTGTCTAGCAAACAAAAAAAAAACTGCGTTTAAAAATTCCAATCCAGTCAAAAGTTATAGATTTTAGATCGCTTTCTTGCGAAATGGTCCACTGTGCGGCGCACAGTGGCGCGTCTTGACTTTTTTCGTTGCAAAAATCATAACTTTTGAAATAATTAAGATATTTTCAAGATATAAAAAGATATTGACAGAGGACACTTTAGGCTTTAAAATAATGTTTATAAAATACTGCTATAGGTATATTCATTCCCGTCGTTCCAGTATAGAGCATAGGGCCATAGGTACAGGGTGCTCCAAAAATTGCGGTTAAAATAGGATAATTTTTCCAGTTAAATGTTAACATGTTTTTTTAAATATAAGTTTTTTATTTGTATCGCACTACACATTGTTCAAATCTAGAAAAAAACATTCTATTATAAATTGTTAAACAATATTAAATTTTTTTATTTCTATTACAGAAACACATTTTTAAAATATTTTTAATATTAATATATTTATGCTATAGATATAATGTTATTTAGTATATATTTTATTTATTTTTTTGGTTTTTATTAGTTAGTTCTCTTTGATATAGTCAATAACATTGGGAGCGTTATCTAATAGACTTAACATATCGGAGATATAATTATGTTCTTCCAAATCCTTTCGAGATCTTACATGTCTTCGTGATGAAATGAGTGGGTCTGAAGAGGCCGCCAACATATTGAAAAGGTCCGCATTCTGTCTAATCCGATAAATTTGGCAAGTATTCGTGTATCTATATTTTTTTGTAGTCTTTGTTTTTGCATTCCTGGGCTTCTTCTGACAACCCTCCAATCGGTAAGCATTGATATTCAATTAAACTTTTACCATGAGTCAAAATCTTATGAACCGTTTCTTCTAAGGGTGCATTTGAGCTAAAAATGAGGCAGTTTTTGATGCATAATCATCAAACTTTGGGCCATTTACCATTTCTCTAGAGTTTATAACATTTAGGATAACTGCCAACTTTTTTATAATATTATTGTCGGCCCCAGTAATTCGGCTGTTACCTCATGATTTTCAAAAAATGCTCTGGACATATTACCATCGCTAGTATTTCCATACCCTTTCTTTAGACAGTCTACTTTCAGCCCATGGTTCTTAAGAAATTAATTTTGTATAATTTTTTTTCGAGCAAATAGTTTTTCTTTTTGTGTTGCGTTCAAATCAAAACATTCACCTTCACGCGAAATTGTATACGCTAGTTTTAAAATAAACTCCATGCACCTAATTCTGGCATGTAATGGAGAAATTCCATATTCAAAATATTGCTTATTACTTGAGTCATGAAAATGTTGAAAGTCTTTCTGTGACTTTTTGCAAATTACATACTTTAAAGTTAACGAGGTATCTGTTATTACATTTAAGACTTTGCCATCAATCATTGTAAGAAAAAATTCATAATCAATCAAAACACTTTGTTCATTCTTTATTTAAATAACAGAAGGCTTTATTTCCGAAATTTGCTTTTTCATATCGCTCACTGTAGATTTTATTATTTCTGAAGACTCCTTTGCATATTGAAACAAGTAAGAGCACTATATTCGGCTGTGCCGAATCTTTTATACCCACCACCAATTTTGTGTACATTTAAAGCACAATATTTATTATTTTGTTAATCACTATGGAATAATCTCTTTAAAATAAAATATGTATTACTTTCTTTATAGAGGGTGGTTAATTTTTAAGGGCCCCTGTTGAAGGTGAACCACACATAAGCAACAAGTTTTTTTTTGCATTTCATTTGACATTTCTCAATCTCAGACTAACTTAATTTGAACAGTGGAAAGATACCTAAATGAGCAACGCGTTAAAGTTATTCATTTTTTGTATTTAAATTCTCAATATTCCGCTACTACTTCGTGTAGCATCTTCAGGAAAATTCATTATTATTACTTATTAATTAATTAATTAATTATTATTAATAAATTATTTGTAAATTAATTTTCAGGTTTTTTTATGAAAATGGGCGTTCAAAACAAAATGCATTTTATGCACTTCGTAATTCTTTTGATCAACATAATCCTGCCTTCTTAGTTCGTTGAATGGGAACCACTGCTGGTTTTTGCGATAGTGTGGCAAAAGAGCAGTCACATCGCCTCATCATCATGCCCAACAATTGGATACTAAAATGCTTTTGTAAATGTAGTCTTTCAATGAAAGTGGGCGTTAAAGTAGGTGTGTCAATAAAGTTTCTGCTAATAAATACAACTTAGATATTTCAATATAGTCCTTTATTTTCCAAAAAACCTTGTCAATAGAGAAATTACATGAATTTAAGATAAACCGTTATATGGGAGGTAGGCGTTAAAGTGGACGTGTCACCTAAACTTTTTGGCACAACAATTACATTGATTAGAAGGATATACGTAGCAAATTTGATCATCAAACCTCTAACTTTGGCGCTTTTATGTAGGGTTGCCATCCGTCCTCTTTTCCCCGGACACCGTCCTCTTTTTTAGGGCATCCGGGGCAGTCCTACTTCTTTTTTAGCAAATGTCCGGGGTTGTCCGGCTTTTTGCACCTTCTCTGAAGTTTTTTTCTTACATTTAAACTTTAAATCACAGGTCACAAAATGTATAAAAAAAAAGATTTATGTGCTCGTACAATTAGTTTTCAAAAAGTACTATTTTAAAACTTCTCTTTGTACAAAATTAGTTGCATTATCCTTAATTGTCGCTATTTATCGAAATGGCTTATTTTAACTTGCCTTTTATTTTAAAAAAGATCGGCAAATGGGTCTGCTTGTCAGCTGTGTGTTTTTCATAAAGTTTGTTTTCCAGATATAGAAGAAAGTCTTGAACAAAAAATATAGTAAGGGTATATAATTTTGATATGGATTGCCTAAAGTTTTACAAATATTTGAAGAGATGCGATGGTAATATATTGCCTCAAATTAAAAGTGTTGAAAAATATATGTAAAATTTTGAAAAGTGTACATTCCCAATAATGAATGCAAAGATTTTTTGTTGTTTTTTTGTTTTTATTTTCAACTATTAAATCAGAATGATATGTTCAGTTTGTATTTTTGTAAATAAAGTTTGTTTTTGTATTTTAAATGGCATCGTAAATTTGATCAAATTTAATTTTTTTTAAATGTGTCCTCTTTTTTTGGCCAAATGTCCTACATTTTTTATGCTGGCGTCCTCTTTTTTTTTAAATAGAAATGGCAACCCTACTTTTATGAGCTTTTAAATTTCATTAACGGTAAATAACGTGAAAAGTGGGCGTTATAGTAGGCGTGTCAAAGTTGTCCTTGCTAATGAGTACAACTTAGGTGTTTCAATATAGTCCTTTATTATTCCAAAATCTTTATTAATAGAGAAATTATATGAATTTTAGGTAAAACGTTATATGGGAGGTGGGCGTTAAAGTGGGCGTGGCACATTGATTTTCCGTCACAGAAAAGCCTCTCACCAAAAAGCAAAGTGTGCAAAATTGCAGAGTCGTACATCCAATTTTGTTGCTTTTATGACGTTTTTGTTTTTAAATATACCGAAAAATACACTGTGCGGTATAAATTTTCGTACATTTTGATCGATAACTCCTCTCCTAATGCTTGGATTTAGATAATTTTCGGGGAAAAATATTGTTTTTACTCAGGAAATATATGTTCGAAGTCTCATGAGACTACGTTAATGCGTTTGGACACAATTCCATTTTATTCGATGTTCGAAGGACACGGTTTTTTCGACCTACTCTTGCTTTTCGAGCTATAACTCGCTTCCTAATATTCCGATTTAGCTTATTTTCAATACCAAACAAACCTTGTCTATAAGAAAGATTCTGGCAAAATTTGAGCCCCCTAGCTTTTTCGGTGCGACCTCTATGGTCATTTCAACAGACGGACAGATGGACGGACATAGCTAGATCGTCATCAAATCAAACCCTGATTAAGAATATATATACTTTATGGGGTCTAAAACGGATATTTCGATGTGTTACAAACGGAATGACAAAATGAATATACCCCCACCATTTTTTTGGTGGCGGGTATAAAAATGAGAAAAATTTTTTTCTCGTTTTCGCTAATGAGGTGGTAACAGTTTTCTTCTTATTTCACCTAAAGCGGCAACTTGCGGCGGGTAAAATTAGTTAAATTATTTCAAGTATTATGTAGCAAATATGCTCAGTAAATATGGGCGAGACCATTTTTTACCATTTTTTGAAATGCTTTTTTTTTGTAAAAATTACCTAAATACACGGTGTACAAAAAGCGGCTACTACCGAAAAATTAGGGCATCTGCTAAACATTTTACTACTTCTTTTAATAAAAAAACCAACATACATTAAAAACAATACCAAAAAAGTAGTACTCAAACGGCAATGTGTCAGTTAAATTCTAAAGTGCATTTATTTTTTCAAGATCACCATTTTTTTTTTTGGTTTCTAAAAAATTGTCGACTTTGAGCAGCTCCACAAACTATAATTTGTATGCAGTTAAAGAAAACGTTTTTGAATTGTGATCAGTAAGTAGTTCCTTATACGAAAAATTCATTAATTTCACAAAATTTTGTCATGAAATTTTGTATTTTTGCCACGGGTTTTAAGAAAAGGCGCCACTGTGCGGCGTACGTTGCTACGCTCCTTAATGAATAAAAATGCATTCTGAATTTTAATTGAATACGAGTGCAAAAAGCTAAAAATTATAACTTTTTTTAATGGGCGTGGCACTGACCACTTTTCTAATCACGAAACTGTATAGTCATGACAGCTCAATATGCGTGCAGAGTTTCAGAAAAATCGATCTAGTGCAAGTAGCTAAAAATGATAACTTATTTCTTTTGGGCGTGGCACTTTCCACTTTTATAATCGCGAAATTGTATAATTATGAGAGTTCAATATGTGTGTGCAAAGTTTCAGAAAAATCGGTCAAGTTCAAGAAGTTAAAAATTATAACTTTTTGTTATGGGAGTGGCACTGCCCACTTTTCTAATTACGAAACTATATAGTCATGACAGCGCAATATGTGTGCAAAGTTTCAGAAAAATCGGTCAAGTGCATGTAGCTAAAACAATAACTAATTTTTAATGGGCGTAGCTCGCCCACTTTTTGCCACCCATAAACACTCCCTGGAATGTGTACAACAACTTGTCAAAGTTTGAATCCAATCGGCTTTACGCCCAGCCTGCACAAAAGTACGACAATGTCTGAATCAGACAAGTCTTACAAATATCTGACTTTTTTTACGGACATTTCGTACAGATTTTTGTAAGACATGTCTGGGAAATTTAATGTACGACACGTCTGATAGATTTCTGACTGATTTCGTACCGATATGTCGAAGGGATTTTATTCCTTTTTGTTTACCTACATTTCTGATAGATATCTGACTGATTTAGTACAGAAATGTCTAAGTTGTTTTCATTCCTTTTGTTTAGGATTTTTTGTTTTTTTCTTTACTTTACTTTACTTTCTTTTCTTTCTTTGCCTTTACCAATTTTGTAATCTTGATTTTGTTTGTTTTACAAATTGTTTATTTAAGTCATAAAGTGCAACAAAATATGTGATATTAAAAAATTTAATTTATTGGTGTGTTAAAAAAGTTTAAAAGTAATATAGAAAGTGATTGTTTTGTGATTAATAAACAACATATGTATATAAAAAGAGTGTCACGTCACGTCACGTCACGTCGGAAAAATGTTCAAAAAGATGCGTATTTGCTTTTTCAAGTTAGCTTAAAATATTTAAAAGAATTGTTTTAACTATTATATGTGGCATATAAACAATGTATATGAATATATGTAATTAAGTAATAAATTAAATTAATAAAAAAATATAGCATAAAACTGAGTTTTATTTTATTAAATATTTCAGACAAACATCGGACAAACTTTCAGAAATCTGTCAAAAATCCATACGATTTCAGATTTCTGTTAGATTTCTATCAGACACATCGGTAAAAAAACTCAGAATTTCCCTTGACATGTCTGTCAGAATTCGTGTCAACCCCTTGATATGTTTGGCGGTCAGAAATCTGACAGAATTCGTATAGAATTCTTACTTGTTTGTCTACAGTTCTTACAGACATCTGACAGATGTCGGACAATTTTGCAGGCTGGGTGGTTTCGGAGTCTATAGCTAACACACACACACACAGATAGACAGAGTTTCACTTTTATATAAAGGGTGTTTTTTTAAGCCCGATAGAACTTGAAACTGTAAAAAATAACACAAAAACTTAAATTGTAATCAAAATTTTTTTTTTATTCGAAAGATCAATACGTGACATTAACATTTGAAAATGATTTCGGGCATATGGGCACCGCGGCTGTTCTTGACGAAGCGCATTCTGGACGTCCAATTTTGGCCCACTTTTTCGAGCACTGCTGGCCGTATGTCACGAATAACACGAACAATGCTGGCCTCCAAGGCGTCAATTGTTGCTGGTTTATCAGCATAAACCAGTGACTTCACGTAGCCCCACAGGAAATAATCGATAGGTGTCAAATCGCACGACCTTGGAGGCCAATTGACAGGTCCATTTCTCGAAATCAACTTATCGCCAAATTTTGATTTCAATAAGTCGATGGTTGCGTTCGCCGTATGGCACGTAGCGCCATCCTGTTGAAACCACATCTCCTCCGGATCAATGTCATCCATATTTTCAAACAAAAAATCATTGATCATGGTGCGGTAACGATCTCCATTGACCGTAACGCGAGCTCCGGCCTCATTTTTGAAGAAATAAGGTTCGATGATGCCACCAGCGTGAAAACCGCACCAAACGGTGCATTTTTCTGGATGTAATGAAGTCTGCAGGGTCTTTTGTGGATTGGTCTCGCTCCATATGCGGCAATTTTGCTTATTAACAAACCCGTTAAGCCAAAAATGCGCCTCATCGCTGAACAAAATTTTGCGATAAAATTGGACGTCCAGAATGCGCTTCGTCAAGAACAGCCGCGGTGCCCATATGCCCGAAATCATTTTCAAATGTTAATGTCACATATTGATCTTTCGAATAAAAAAAAATTTTGATTACAATTTAATTTTTTGTGTTATTTTTTACAATTTCAAGTTCTATCGGGCTTAAAAAAACACCCTTTATATAGATTACTTGTATCGTGCTCTCTACCCAATGAAAATAAACATACTTAAGCGATAAAGTGCCGTTATTCTGCCGAGGTTTTTGCTTAGCAATGTAAATTGTTACGTGGAGACCCAGCGTAAATAACCAGGATGACTTTATTGCACGTTTTGAACTGTTAGCAAAGTATGTAGAGAAGAGGGATAACAGAAAAGCATTATGTTTTAGTATTTTTAATTTTTTGAAGTGACAAGTGCTTAACATTTATAAGGATAAGGATAAAAGATTTAATGGAAAAATAATTTCTATGACAAGATTTGTATTGAAAATTTTTCTAATTTTCTTAATACGAGCGAGCAAATTGATACCGAGCGAGAATTGATTATCGCATGGAACAAATCATAAAAAGAAATCGTTGTTAAATGAGGAAGGTTCTTGGTAGCAAATCTAAAAGAGATTTGCAAAAAGTCATGACGGTGAAAGTCATCATAAAAATGCGGTCTAACTTATGAAACATATTTTTCATAATATAAAAAAAATAAAAATTTTTGGAAAAAAAGTTTGTTTTTTTTCTATTAATTAATTTAAAAAAATAAATAATTAAGGTGAATATTTATTAAAATTAATCTTATAATCTACTTAATATCTTAATGGCTTTAAGTATAAATGGACGCAACGCAAAGACATTAGTATAAATGCCCGGATACGGATGTAGTCCACAACCAACATTTGACGAAACCACACCACACAATTTTCCATTTATTATAGCGGGACTGCCATTATCACCCCAACAGACATCATTGCGATCTGGCATATAGGCACATAACATTTTTTCTGTCAACAGTAACTTATACCGGTACAAACATTCAAAATTCTCTATCGTTTTCAATGTCACCATTCTTAACTGATTAGAATAATAAAAATATCGTTCACGTTTTAAGCCCCAGCCGTATATCTGTACGTCGGCGCCAGAATCCCACTCTCTTTTACACAAACCAATTGGTCGTACACCTGGACCACCAACTGAAGACTTTAATTTCAACACTGCTATATCGTTCTGATTACTAAAATAGATGTAGCCTTTGGGTAATACAATTTTTGTAACCGTAGTTCGTATACCCTTCTCATGAAGATAAGTAGCTCCAGCTACAACGGTTATGTTTTTATCTTTTCGAAGCACAATACAATGGGCTGCTGTGACAACATGAAACACTGATATTAAAGTACCGCCACAAAAAAGTCCACCATAATCCAACAGTTGCACAGAGAAGGCTGCTTCAGTAATGTTGATATATTTGCCGCCCACAATGCGTGACTGGAGTTGGGGTGATACAAAAGAAGCTTTCAAAAACACAACTAAATTACTGATGATGAACACTTTAGAAAACTCTTTTAGCCTAATCATTTTAAAATAATAAGTTCCAAAGAGTTATGTACAACCTTTACTTCTTGCTCGATAGAAAATAATGTTAAGGTTATTGCAATTTATTCTAATTTATTGAAAATTGTTAATAAGTTTTTATAAAAAACCAAACACTTTTATATACAGTTGCTTATTATTTTTGTACAAAATACTATTGTTTTCCTTTCAATATAGTGCCTGTCGCCTTAAACCTTTATAAAAGCTTTATCAACTTTCATAACCAATACAAACATATATTTAAGTTTCAATTTAACTTCTTCTGTTGTGTGAAATAACCTTTTTGTGCTAAATAAATATTTGTGCAATTTGTTTAAACTATATTTTGTGAATCTCTATTTAAATAAAGGGGAGAAGCAGGGTTTTCCTCTTTCTCCATTGCTACCTGCCACTGTACTTTCTGGGATAATGTTAAAACTATGAGCGAAGAAAATAGGTATTGTGTGAGGCTTTCGCAAAACCTTGTTTCCAATCTTGCTATTGAACTTGTTACATTATTATATTTTTCATAATTGCAGTTTTCACTTTTATTTAATATTTTGATATTAGCGTGGTACATTAGGGTATTAGGAGACCTAATGGGTAAACACTACTTAGAACAGGATATTTTAGGTCAGTTATTTTTCAATCAAAACATTAGTCTCGTGTATTTGTTAAATTTGTTTGAAAAAGTGTTAAAGTAAAAAATATAGTGAGAACCTCTGGTATATAGTATGCGTCGCACTAGACACTAGTCAAACAGAACTACAAAGAAAGAAATAAGACAATATAATTTTTAAGCTTTATTCTTTCTTTTATTTATTTACTTCTATTTTAATATCAATTTTTAAAAGATAAATTTTAATTCTATAATTTTTTATTATGCATGACATCGTCATACAAAGTAATATGTTTCGATGTTATTTTTTTTTTCTATGTATCTTTGCCAAAAATAATCTTCGAATCTACTTATCCGATTTTAAAATGATTGGCAATTATCTCTCTTTATATAATGCTCCTAATTTACCCCCCGACCACACGAGCAACATGTTTGGCAATATTGTAATTGTCAAATTCTATTACCAACACAAGATATTAACGTGCGGACCTAATGAATATGTATTAGAACACATAGTTAGCAATAAATATTATAAAACATTGCTGAGCAATAATCGTTTAACACAAGCTGTTAAATTCAATTGAAAAAAAAAAAAAGTTAAAGTGCTATATTCGGCCGTGCCGAATCTTATATACCCTTCACAACATGTAGTCATGCAATAACAATTGTTTGTATCACCATTCATTTCATATAAAATACGTACATATGTATATACTGGTTAGAATAAATGTGGCATCGAATCCCAGCTGAGCCAAAAAAAATTTATTTTATTTTATTCAATATATTATTTATATTTTATTATTTTCTTGGAATTTTTTTGTAATTTTATTTTTGTAATTTTTTTTTTTTGGTATGTATGTATGTATGTATGTTGTTGTTGTAATTGTGTAAAAAACCGAGGTGGTCGTGGTTTTTTGCTCATATCTCAGAATATCTCCACACAATTTATAAAATAAAATATTTGTGATAAGTGTGATATTTGTAATAAGTTAATTATTAGAATATTTGTGATATTTAAGTGCGATTAAACTCAAATTTATCCTTTTAAATTGTTGAATGGATCGCGCAGTATTAATTATTGTTTGATTGCCTGATGATGAAGGTATAACATTGATCATTGGACAATTATACAAACAGTGATTAATTACTGTTTCGAGTTATTCGACAATATACGTTTGATTTGGGCTTTCTTCTTTTGTACAATGGCAGGACTTTTTAAGATTCATTTTTCGAACATACGTGGACTAAGAGCGAACTTTTTTTCTGTTTACGCTCATATTTGTCACCATCGGCCGGATATTTTCGCCTTATGTGAAACTCAGGTTTGTGAGAACACTGACCCACAGGATTTTCATATCCCTGGGTATCACCCAAACGCGGGAAGAGATAAAACAATATCTGGCTTCAACACTCTTTCCGATTCTATATCACGAATTCTTGAAAATTTTCCGAACAGTGAAATCGTTGTTGCTGGTGATTTTAATGTTCACAATTCTTCTTGGCTTCGCCATTCGTGTAATACAACTCCAGAGGGCCGTTATGTCGAGTTATTCGCCGCACACAATCATCTAGTGCAATTAGTGAATCAACCAACACACATTTCGTGTGTTGAAGGGCACCAAAATAATACACTCGATCTTTTTCTTACTTCGCACCCTGATAAGTACGAAGTTAAAGTTCTTGCACCTCTCGGTAATTCGGATCATTGCACCATTTCCGCCTCCTTTTCGTTCACCGAACTTAGCAACGTTTCACGGGCAGTTACGAAGCGTTCAATTTTTATCTACGAAAAGGCTCGTTGGGCTGAGCTCAACAACTTCTTGCGGCAATTTAATTGGAAACTGTGTTTCTTAGACAGTAATGTCAATGCCATGGCGAAAATGGTTGAAAATATTATTTTACTAGGAATGAAAACTTTTATTCCCAAGAAAATAATTTCGACTAAACCAAATTCTAAATTATGGTTTAATCAGACTTGCAAAATGGCAGTCAGATCCAGAGAGGAAGCATTCAGTATTTGGCGCGATAATAAAAACGCTGATACTGATTTGTTACGCAGAAAAGCGAGATCTTCATGTGCCAAAGTACTTAGACGTGAAAAAGCTCTGCACGATCAGCGTCTTCGTGCAAAAGTTCTTGCTGCCCCTAGGGGTAGTAAGAGCTTTTGGTCATTTGTTAAAAGACTGAGGAACAATACTATTTCGTCAATTCCCAAATATTCACTGACCCTGTTGATAAGGCTAACCCTTTGGCTGAATTATTTGCAAGTAATTCTTACTTGCCGGATAGCAATCAACCACTGCCCGATCTCGGGAGGGTATCTGTGACTATGCCAGGGATATTTTTTCGGGCCCGTGCAGTCAAAAGGGTCTTAGCGGACCTCAATGTAAACAAGTCTTTTGGGCCGGATGGAATTCCAGCACTGGTACTGAAGCAGTGCTGTTCGACGCTTGCACGTCCATTAGCCAACCTTTTCAACGCCGTTTACCATAAAGGTGAATTTCCTATGTCTTGGAAGGTTGCTAATGTAACGCCGATCCCCAAAAAGGGTGAGGCTAACAACCCTGAAAATTACCGCCCAATAGCAATTTGTTCAGCGCTCTCCAAGGTCATGGAGAGTATGGTAAATTACCATCTTGTCAAATATTTGGAGTCTAACCACCTGCTATGCGACCGCCAGTATGGCTTTCGTAGAGGACGTTCTACTGGCCTTTTTAACAGAGAAGTGGTGCGATTCTATCCACCACTTCGGCGAAAGTATGGTGGTGGCTCTGGATATTTCCAAGGCGTTTGATAGAGTCTGGCATGGTGCACTACTATCGAAACTTGTTGCTTTTGGTGTCGGTGAAAAATTTTCTCGATTTATATCGAATTTTCTTAGTGATCGCTCTATACGAGTTGTTATAGATGGAATCACATCCAACGAGTTCCAAATCAATTCAGGGGTACCGCAAGGCTCCGTTTTATCTCCGACTCTATTTCTTATATTTCTCAATGACCTTCTACGTCAAACTTCGAACCCTATATATTCTTTTGCAGATGACAGCAACTTGTGCCATTCGTATTCATTCAGCCATAGACCGAGCCTTTCTAAGATCCATGCTATGAGGCAGAACATGAATAGGACGCTGAATCAGGATCTGATGAACATTTACGAATGGGTCCGTGCGAATAGAGTGGATTTTAATCCTCGGAAAACTCAGTGTTGTCTACTAACACATAAACGCACGCCAGACATTGTTGCCTCATCTGTTCTATTAGATGGTATAAGTATCAAGGGATCGGAAGCTCTTGATGTTCTGGGCATGAAAATTCAGTGCGACGTCCGCTGGACTGAACATATTTTTCTCGTGTGTAAGGAAGCATTCAAGTGTCTCGGTTTTTTAAGACGGTGTAGAAAATACTTCACCCCATCCGATCTTCTTGTTATTTATACCTCCTACATCCGACCGAAAATGGAATACAACTCTCACGTATGGGCCGGTGCTTCATAAGTCTATTTTGGAGTTACTCGACCGCGTACAGGAGAGGGCGAAGGTGCTTATTAACGACAGTAGGGTAACCAACTCTATTGACTCTCTCGAACACCGTCGCAATGTGGGTTGTGTTTCACTGTTCTATCGATATTACAATGGAGTATGCTCGGATGAGATAAGGGAACTTGTTCCTGAGAACCGCAATTTTGCACGTAATACTCGTTTTTCCAGAAGAGCACACCCATATGTGGTTGATTGTCCGGTGGATCCAACTAAACACTACAGGGAAAATTCGTTCTTTGATCGTACTGTTCGTATGTGGAACAGACTCCCCGCTGAAGTTTTTCCAGCCACTTACAATCTGGAAAAGTTTAAATCAAATGTCCACAAACACTACTCCCTTTCTCCTCCTACCCATAACCTATCTTCCTGATACCAACACAATGAATGCATTAATAGGGGACATCCCCTGAGTGTTGTATATAAAAAAAATAAAAATAGCGATTCATTCCTGGATATTTCCAAGAGATTGATACCATATACAGATCTGAGGAACATATAGTTGCTTCTAAAAGTTGATTTCAACCAACACACGGACAGACGGTCAGGCCTTAATCGACTCCTCTATTCATAAGCTTTCAGAAAATATATACTTTATGGGGTCGGAAATGAAAATTGTAGAAATTACAAACGGAATGACAAAGCTATATATACCCTTGTGCAACACAGGTGAAGGGTATAATAACTTTGGTTGAGCAAAACAATTGCATTTATAATGTTAAATGCAAAGAATAATTTGACAGGGTCAAGAAACAGTGACGCGCTCAATAATAATGGATGAAATAAAGAGAAAATAGAAGAATCTAAACGCAAAGAAAAGCCATGTTTACAGCATAATCATTACGGTCACATATATTCTCTGTAACAATAGTTAGTTATCGAAACCAATTGAGAGTTATTATATCCACCACCAAAAAAAATCGTGAACTTTATTATTTAAGATTTACTTTTCATTGTTGTGCATTAAAGATAGTATGATTTACGAAATTATTATAACAAAATTGTTGTGTGAAACAACAGTATGATTACAAATCATTCAATCTATCTTTTAATAATAATTTGTTCTCAACTGTTCTTCTTCACGTTGAATACATTTTTATTATTTCAACAGTTTGATATATATGTTAAAAGAAAATCAAGAAAGCAAAAAAAAAAGAATATCGGTAAAATATAAAACAAGTAAGAGCACTATATTTATTATTTTGTTAATCATTATGGAATAATCTCTTTATAATAAAATATGTATCACTTTCTTTGTAGAGGGTGGTTAAATTTTAAGGGCCGATGTTGAAGGTGAACTGCACCTAGTCATTAAATTTGTTTTCTGCATTTCACTTGACATTTCTCAATCTCAAACTTACTCAATTTGATCCGTGGAAAGATACGCAAATGAGCAACGCTTCAAAGTTATTCCGGTTTTTTATAAAAATGGGCGTTCAAATCAAAATTCATTTTGTGCACTTCGTAATTCTTTTGATCAACATAATCGTTCAAATTCGTCCACAATCGGGAGAATTGTAACAAATATTTAAATTTCTGCAAAACAGGTCTGTATAAAATGTTAGAAAATCTGTGAATGCCTTCTTAGTTCGTTGAATGGGAACCACTGCTGGTTTTTGCGATAGTGTGGCAAAAGAGCAGTCAACCTCGCCTCATCATCCTGCCCAACAATTGAGCATCAACATTGTCATTGAAAATTTGGACCATCAGATAGAGGAGTGGCGCCAAGGATGGGGGGGCATTTGGCCGATATTTTGTTAAATACATAATTGAACCATACAAATATTATAATTACAAAAAGAAATAATAATAATATCCTAAATAATTTGTGTTTTATTTAAATTCAACATCGGTCCTTAAAATTTAACCACCCTTTATAACTGCGATATGCTACTAAAATGCTTTTGTAAATGTAGTCTTTCAATGAAAGTGGGCGTTAAATTAGGCGTGTCAATAAAGTTTCTGCTAATAAATACAAGTTAGATATTTCAATATAGTCCTTTATTTTCCCAAAAACTTTGTCAATAGAGAAATTACATGAATTTAAGATAAACCGTTATATGGGAGGTAGGCGTTAAAGTGGGCGTGTCACCTGAGCGGTTTTATGAGCTTTTTAATTTCATTAACGGTAGATTACGTGAAAAGTGGGCGTTATAGTAGGCGTGTCAAAGTTGAATTTGCTAATGCGTACATTTTAGAGGTTTCAATATAGTCCTTTATTATTCCAAAATCTTTATTAATAGAGAAATAATATGAATTTTTGGTAAAACGTTATATGGGGGGTGGGCGTAAAAGTGGGTGTGGCACCTTAATTTTCTGGCACAGTAATGACATTGCCTAGGGGGATATATGTACGTAGCAAATTTTATCATCATACCTCTAATTTTGACAGTTTTATGAGCTTTTAAATTTCATTAACGGTAGATATCGTGAAAAGTGGGCGTTATAGTAGGCGTGTCAAAGTTATTTTTGTGAATGACTACAACTTAGGTGTTTCAAAATAGCCCTTTATTATTCCAAAATCTTTATAAATAGAGAAATTATATGAATTTTAGGTAAAACGTTATATGGGAGGTGGGCGTAAAAGTGGGCGTGGCACATTGATTTTCCGTTTCAAAAAAGCGTCTCACCAAAAAGCAAAGTGTGCAAAATTTCAGAGTCGTACATCCAATTTTGTTGCTTTTATGACGATTTTGTTTTTAAATATACAGAAAAATACACTGTGCGGTATAAATTTTCGTACATTTTGATCGATAACTCCTCTCCTAATGCATGGATTTAGATAATTTTCGGGGAAAAATATTGTTTTTACTCAGGAAATATATGTTCGAAGTTTCATGTGACTACGTTAATGCGTTTGGACACAATTCCATTTTATTCGATGTTTGAAGGACACGGTTTTTTCGACCTACTCTTGCTTTTCGAGCTATAACTCTCTTCCTAATATTCCAACTTAGCCCATTTTCAATTCCAAACAAACCTTGTCTATAAGACAGATTCTGGCAAAATTTGAGCCCCCTAGCTTTTTCGGTGCGACCTCTATCGTGCTTTCAACAGACGGACGGACATAGCTAGATCGTCATCAAATCAAACCCTTATTCAGAATATATATACTTTATGGGGTCTAAAATGGATATTTCGATGTGTTACAAACGGAATGACAAAATGAATATACCCCCACCATTTTTTTGGTGGCGGGTATAAAAATATTCATATAAAAAAATGTAATATAGAAGCTGAGTACAATCAATATAAATAACAGCAAAAGCAATAATTTGCCTTCGAAAGGAGCAAAGATTATTCGTATTATTTGCACTCATAATATAATTTTTGCATAATAATGATAACTTGCAACCATTATATGTTTTCACCACAATAATACAATTAAATTGTAATATGTTGCTCTTCGATTATGATTACGACAACCATGTTTTGCCTTTGTGTGTAAGAACAAAATTTCGTCAAGAACAGCGCAGAATAAAGCAGTCAGAAAAAAGCGGAGCTAGGTATGCCAGTATATATGCTCCCAAGTTTTGGTGTTTCTAGAAACCTAATTTCCTCTAAACACATATTGATTTTAGGGAAAATATATGTATATAGAGAGTTGTAGTTAAACAATTTCTCAATTTTTTTATTTGTTCTGACATATATTTGTATGTATGTGATAGCAGCTCGTAACCCAGGACGTACAAAATGGAATATGCAGCAGTCAAGAATAAAGTTGCTTTGCACACCTAAAGAACTGCATCAGAAGTTTTCGACCTCGAAACTCTTGTCTGGTAGTCTATCCTGCTGCATAAAGTTAAGTATAAAATCAAACTGTTTCTCAGACATTCTGAGGTTGTTTTTATACGACATTTCGTCCATCAAAAATAGTTCGTTTCTTTAAAAGGAATATGAGCTTTTCTCCACGGTTATATCCATTGCTTATTAAATTAAGGCCTATTACACATTCCATAAAATTAAAAGAAGAATATGTATTTGGTTTTAGGCAAAATTTAATATGTAGAACACAATTGGCTATAAGCACGTGTTGATTTAAAAATAGTCCACTTTCTTTAGGCTGACAAGGTGGTTATACAAAATGTTTTCCTTGCTCATGGGACTGTAGAGTTAAATATTATCATGGGATTAAAACAGAAAGCGCTAGGTACAAGGAAACAAAACATGATAAAACAACTGCTAGTATCAAGTGATCGTATAATTTTGTGTCCGTTACATATAAAACTAGGACTTAGAAATAATTTGTAAAAGATCTTGATAGAAAGAGATATTTTTTCCTTTTCCTATAAAAAGTTTCTAAAACTGAGTGAGATAAAGCCAGAGATTGAGAAAATGCCAAGAAATGGGTTTGTTTGGCTTGTTATAACTATTTTTGGAAATAAGAAAAGATCTGAATTTTCTCAATACGTCGAACCACTGTAAGTTACTTCCAAAAGCTCGACTGTAGCATGAGCATCAAGTTACACTTTCTATACAACCACCTGCACTTTATTCTTACAATCTTGGGGACCTAAGTGAAGTAAATCGTGAGCAATTCCACCAGAACGCTATCGGGGCTATGGCTAACTGTTGTTGGAGCATTCTGCATAGGTCTCTGCCTTCAGCTTAAGTAAGAAAAACATATAACACAAATTTTTCTTCATTATAAGAAGTTAATAACAATGTAAAACATCTGCCAAATAAAGTGTTTTATTATAAAAAAAAAAAACAGCCCTGTCATATTTCATATTTTTATCCTTCTAAATCAAAACAATAAGAATTTCTAATCAAAATTTCTTAAATATTTCCAAGGAATATTTCAATGTATTGGAAAATTTAAAAACAAAAAAAGCACATGTACTTTAGAAAATTATTTATTATAAATGAATTAATATTATAACAACATAAATTTAACAATTCAGTTGTAAATGAACCTAAGTATTAATTTTATTCAAACGTCTTACGGTTCTTTTTATAAATCGACGCAATGAAAAAACATTGGTGTATATACCGGGATAAAAGGGCTTACCACATCCAGCACCCGCTGATATTATACCACAAAATTTTCCATTAATAATAGCGGGACCTCCTCCATCACCCCAACAGGCATCTTTGCCACCTGGCTTGTAGGCACAAAACATTGTTTTTGTCAAGTTGAAACGATACCGCTGCGAACACTCACTATTGTCTATGGCTTTCAGAGTTACCGTTCTCACTTGATTAGAATAATAAATATCCCTTTCACGCGTTGTACCCCATCCATAAATTTTTACATCTGCGTCCGAATTCCAGCGTTTTGTGCACAAACCAATTGGTTCTATACTTGAACCATTAATTGGCGAATTTAATTTTAATACCGCTATATCCTTATAATTATTCAAATTGATAAAGCGTTTAGGAACAACAATTTTGTTAACTGTAGATCTAACACCCTCCTCATAGCGATAAGTAGCTCCAGCTACTACGATTATATTTTTAGGTATTCTGAGCGCAACACAAAGTGCTGCTGTAACAACATAAAATTTTGATATTAACGTACCGCCACAGAAAAGTTTGTCTTTATCCAGTAGTTGCACAAAAAAAGATGTTTCCGTTAAGTTAGTTAATGTGCCGCCTACAATACGTGACTGTATTTGAGGCAGAACAAAAGAATCCTTCGGAACAATAACTAACATTAAGATTATTACAACTTTAAGAATATTTAATAATTTTATCATTTTGAAATGAAACTTTTCATAGAGTTGTGCACAACCTTTACTATTTACCTGTTAATAAATACTGTAGTTTATATGACAGTTTACTTCAATTATAATAAACATTTTCGCTGACCTTCAAATTGAAATACAACATCTGACTAAACATTTACTTAATTTGTATCTAATAATTTGATTTCCTTTTTTTAGTCAAGCGTCTCTTGTATTGTATTTCAGTTTAGATTTTAATGTGTTGTTGTGTTATCTATTATGAATCGTAAACATTGTATTGTATTCCTTAACAAATCTATATATGTATGTATGAATGTAAGTATGTTTGTGTGTAGTTCTTTTTTCTATCGAAATCGCTTAAGTACACTCAAAAAACAAATCAAGTAATCCGTATACTTAAATCAATTCGTAGCTGTGGCAAAAGTACGGTAAGTACGAATTTTCTTAAATCAAGTACAAAATGCTTGATTTAAGAACGAATGTGTCAAGTACGAATTTCTTGATTTTAGGAATATTAAAGCCGAAAAAAGTTTGATTTTAAAAATTATTAGCTTAAAAAAAGATAAATTCAAGTATAAATGAGATTTAAATAATCAAAAGATGCGCTTGATTCTAGAATTCGTAACTTGGTTTGATCGTTGTATAGTACAATATCTTCACTACTTACTCTTTGACGTTTTCTTAGCCATACGTTTAATAAAAACATAAAAAAGAAAACTAACGGACAAATGATGACAGCTAAGTTAACTCGAAAACTGCTACAGCTTTGTTGTCATAAGTATTGTTACTTATAGCTAAAGTATGATAAACAAAATGAGAATTATAAAAGCAAACTTGAAATTTTATAGAGTATGTTCATCTAAGCAAATGTCTTAAAAATATAAGTTTGTTTTAAATTTGAAAGAAATAAGATTTAGTTTAAGAAATTAATTCTTATTTTAATAGTTTTGTACTTGATTTTGTAAAACAATCCCGTTTTGTATTTGTTTTAAGAAAACTAGAAATAAATCGTATTTAAATTTTTAAGCACGATTTCGGCTTAAATTAAGAATTTAATTCTTAGATTTAGAACATAATTTTTATCTCTGAGTATAGAGTTTTAAGAACCGGTTTTTACACCTCGAATTATTCCACAATATCGAATAGTTAAGTTCGCTTAAATACATATGTATGTCCTTAGCTATTGAACAACTTTTCTATTATTATTTTTTTTTTACTTTTGACTTGAACACACTGGAAAAGAAGACAACTTTTTTTTTCATGGTGGGTATTTTTGTACCTGCAACAGAGAGTGTACTGGTATACATATATACAAAATTGGTATCAAATGAAAGGGCTTGACGAGGTCACTGTAGTAAACTATTAAAATAGTGTAAAATCCAGGATGGCGTCTGATTAATGACTGCCGTGAGAATAAAAATATAAGGTAAAAGGATGATATTTTTGCGAAAGTTAGAATTAACAAGTAACAGTGATATATTCGGCCGTGCCGAATCTTATATACCCTTCACAACGTGTAGTCATGCAATAACAATTGTTTGTATCACCATTATTATTTATATTAAAAAATTTAAAAAAATTTTTTAAATTATTTTTAAAAAAATTTAAAAAAAAATAAAATATATGTAATATATTAAATAAAATAAAATTTTTTTTGGCTCAGCTGGAATCCGATACCACGTTAACTTTAACAAATATGTATGTAGGTTGTTGTTGTAATTGTGAAAAAAATTAGGTGGTCGTGGTTTTTTGCTCATATCTTAGAAAGTCATGGGGCGATTGTGCTAAATTTCAATAGCGATTCATTCCTGGATATTTCCAAAAGATTGATACCATACACAGATCTGAGCAACATATAGTTGCTTCTAAAAGTTGATTTCAACCAACACACGGACAGACGGACATATGGACAGACGGTCAGGGCTTCGTGGACTCCTCTCTTCATAAGCTTTTAGAAAATATAAACTTTATGGGGTCTGAAATGAAAATTGTAGAAATTACAAACGGAATGACAAAGCTATATATACCCTTGTGCACCACAGGTGAAGGGTATAAAAATAATACATATGTATAAATTTTTATATACAACTTTGATATATGAACTTTTAACAGTTGATACACATTTGGCCAAGGAGAATTCACATCACTTAAAGACCTGGAGAATATCAAATCACAAAAAAAAAAACAAATTAAATCCATAAGGACAAACACGATAGGCATTTTGCATTTTCTGAATTAAATTTTCTTTATTCAATTATAACTTGTATTTAATTTATTACCAATAAGATATTAAACAAATATTAGTGTTTCTTTAATTTTTTCACAAATTTTACCACTTTTATAAAATTGTTTAACCAACGCAGATTAAAATTAACTTAAATGTAAACAAACTTTGACATTGTGCCGTTAAAAATAAAGCGAAGAAAAAACAATCAGTTGGCTTCGTAACATCGCCTGATATGAATTCGCCTTGCGTTTGGCTGCCCATTAGTAAATGACATAAAAATAGTTGAGTAATTAGTTTTTTAATTAGTTAAATTTAAACAGAAAAGGTACTCATTCCATGTAAAATAAATAAATAAGACTCTTAATAAGACTGTTATAGTTTTTTTTATATTTTTTCATCTTTTAAATTTCTATGCATTAACGAATTTTATTTAAAATGATTTCTTTAATTTAAAATACAATTTAGAGGCTATGGAGAAAATATTATTAGTTTTTTACAATTACATTTTAACAATTCTTCATATGCCCCTGATGGAAATGTAGAGGAATAAGCTAGTTTGTTTGATAATTTAATAGCATTTTAAGTTGACACATATACATATGTATCATGCAATTATTGACACATGCCGTTATTTAAGGTTAGTATGTTAAAGAACAGATAATTGTTTTTCCTTTGTTATAACTACACTTTTTACCTAAAAGTGACCGATAAGCTCAGTTTGTGCTTCAATTACCTTTCACTTTTAACATTATTTATAGTTTATAAATTTAAAGTTGCCATGTATATATGTATATATATGTATATATACATATTTATATATATTCTTCTCTGCTTTGATATTTTCAATTTTTTAGTTTAAGTTCCAGGCATATTCATACAGGTACATATGTGCAATTACGAAATGATACCACAAAGCAAATTTTTAAGGTATGTTTTGGGTCAAGGCCAATTTGTATATCAGGGATGGAAAAGTTGTTGTGATAAGTTTAACTTGTGTTAGTTGTTTAATACCGAAACTAAAATCTTATTTGCCATCTCTGCGTTAATAAATCTATGAAATCAAGGCGAATTCAAAAAAGTTTGACATTATATTTCCCCATCAGCTGGGCTGATAATTTCAACTGTCTTGTTTAGGTGTTAACTTTCTAATACTTTTGACGTAAAACAGTAAATAAGTCACCAAAAATTGTGTTGCCTTTTGTAAATAAAAAAATAAATAAAATTTACATTGCTTCCATTACATCTTTTAAGAAAAACTGCCATCAAAAAAAGTTTTTGTTATAAGGAGGTTGTAATAATGAAATATATTATTCACTGCTCACGGTTGTCAAAGTGAACTCCGATTAACATTTATATTATAGGTAAGTTGTAATAATAACTCATATTGTTCTCTCCATTAAAAAAAATAACAATATTTTAGCTTAATTCCTTTTATTTTTTTACATTTGTTTTTGAAACAACAAATAAATTTCTTACAATAGAAAAATAAACATCTCTATTTATTTTTGTCGTAGAAGCTTAATGTGTTTGTTGACGATTAAAATATACCTCTGATCTTTTAAAATGCACCATTTATTTTATACAAAATAATTTAAAAAATTAAAAAACGGTGCTCTTGTTAAAGTTGCATTCTTAGTTTTTCTCATATATTTTGTTTTACTGATTACAATTTTCTTCTAGGTACACTTTCACATATTTTTAAACAAAGAATCTTCAAAATTTTTCTGTGTCTGAAACAATAAATCCAATTAAGGCACATTTATTTATCAGGTAATCGCAGCTAGGAGAGAGTTTTTTGTATATGTTTTTTTATATTTAAAGTTTGGCACTTAAAGTAAATTAGAGAAGAGAGAGTTTTTTATATATTTGCTTTAACAGATGAAGTTTGAAAAAAGTAAATTAATATATAATCAGCTGACGAAACAAGACATCCAGATGAGTAAATGTACCTTAAAATAAAAAAAATAAAAAATTGAGGAGAAATTTTGTTTAATGTTTGTATTATAGAAGAGCCCTAAAAGGTCTTTGAGCAAAGAAGGCATTCTGGCAGCAGTCATTAATCGCGCTGACTCTGATGACAGGATCAGTATGGATGGATTGCAGCTAATAGAAGGGAAGCTTATCGTTTGGATAGCCACCTTTCGTGGTAAACCTGCTTCAATGAAGCGGACTGGTCAAAGGGCGTTAAGGTTGCCAACTGCGGCAATAAGAACTCATTCGAGTTCCTTAAAACCGCAGTTGAAGGCTGTAGAGACCTTTGTCCAGGGGCTTAACTGAAAGTAATACGGGCTTTTGAGCTTCCACTAAGGCCAATAGTTACAGTTTGGGTTCGACCACCCGTTAAATCGGTAAAAACTATACTGCCAGTGTTGCTACAAAAGTGCTTCAATAGGTATAAAGGGGAACACAAGAGGATCAAAAGGGCATCGTGAAGGAGGTTTTGTGAGTCCATTGAGTCTGTTAATGAGCTATCAAGGTTCAGGAAAATATTATCCAAACACCCTACGGTACGTGATTATATTCAGAGAACTGATTGCTCATGGACAGAGTCTTGCTCGGAGACCCTGGAATTACTTATGGAAACACACTTTCCCGGCTGACCTGCTGACCTTTCCTGGCTGACCTGGGATCGATCGATAGTGAACGGGAGATATTTGAGGAGATTTTAACGACGGATAATGTAACATGGGCGGGTAATACGTTTGGGGCCTTGAATCCCCGGATCCGGATGGGATTACCCCTGCCATGCTGCAAAACGTCTCGGATCATTTTATTTTACTGTTGAAGAGGGTGTTTAGAGCGTGTCTCCTGGGGAGATACATACCTAAGAGGTGAGAGAGGTTAGGGTTATTTTTATACCCAAGGCTGGTAAGGCAGGATACTCGAAGGATTTTAGACACATCACCCTTTCGTCGATCTATATCTGAGGGGTTTTATTGATCCCCACATCATCAGTGGAGCTCAACATGCTTATCTGAAGGGTAGATCTGTTGAGAGTACACTGCGTTATAGAACGTAGCTTGCATGATAAGGCTCTGTTTGGGCTGGGAGTTATGGATTTTCTGGTTAGATGGATAACCTCGATGTTGAAGAGTATGGTTATAAATTCTAGCTTGGGAGATTTAAGTATGAGAAGAGTAGTGACCAGGGGGGCATCACAGGGAGGGTTTTTATGGTCCCTGTTTTGGCTTATAATGGTCAATGTTTTCTTGAGGCAATTTGAGAGTGAAGGTATGAAAATCGTGACATACGCGGATGATGTAGTGCTGCTGGACAGGGGAAGATTTCTTCCGACGATTAGCGAGGTACTTCAATCAGCATTATCTACACTATCTTTTTGAACTTCAGGGAATGGGCTGGGTGTAAACCTGGAGAAGACTGAGCTAGTTCTCTTTACTAGGAGATATAAGATCGAGGTGCTTAGGCGACTGATCATTTATGGTGTAGATTTAGAATTGGCGGGCGGGGAAAAATATATCGGCATAGTCTTTGACAGTAAGCTGTCATGGGGTCAGACTACACGGAAGAAAGTGAAGAGGGGCCTAAATGTCTACTACACTTGCAGGAACTCCAAGTGTTGGAGTTGGAGCCTAACCACAGTTCACGATGGTGAATTGGATTTACATGACGGTGGTAAGCCCCATTCTGACATATAGATGTACTGTATGGTGGGAGGTATTGGAAAAGGTTTGTTATAGGAAACTTCTTTCAAAGGTCCAGAGGTGTGCTTCACTTGGTATCACTGGTGCCATGGAAAGCACACTTCAGGGGTCGCTTAATACCATTCTCGGCACTGAGCCTATAGAGTTTTGGGTGAACGGAATGGCGGAAAGAAGCTTGATCAGGCTAGGTATGTCGGGGTTGGGTAGAATACTTAATATCGGCCACACTAGAATTTTATGGCAAAGTGTTTTCCAGGACTATTATTATGTTCACTGTCAGGGAAATCTGACGGACTACATGATCACAGAGATTAGTTCTGATTGGACAATCTTGCTGATAATTTGGGATAGGGATTGTTGGGCAGGACCCGACAGACTATATGAGGGGTTTGCAGTCTTTACGGCTGCATCGAAGATGGATACAGACACAGGAGCAGGTGTCTATATTATGAGAGAGAGTATCAGGAGGTCTTAGAGACTTTCCGATGAATGTAGTGTGTTCCAAGTGAAGTAATTAGCTATATATAGGGCAACGGTTATTATATTGGAACATATTCCAATGGGTAGGGAGGTTACTCTATACGTTGACAGCCAGCCGGTACTCAAAGACTTAAAGGGATATTATGTCAAATCTAGGCAAGACAGGAATTGCAGGAGAGCACTCGTTAGGATGATGAGCATCTTCAATATAAGATTATGTTGGATACCAGAGTACGATGGAATTGTCGGCAATGAAATTGCTGACAAACTTGAGCGCTGTGGATCGGCACTGATTTCGACGTGCGAAGGAGATATGGTGAGGCTTCCGATAGTTTACTATTTTGGGCTTATTGGGGCGTGGGTATTCGACAGTACTAATATGGCGTGGAGGAACAGGAGGGACCGCAGAGTGTGAAGGGCTTTATGGCCCAAATTGAACTCAGCGGACTCTACGTTACTTCTGGGCCTGGATAGGGTATGTCTGTGGGCCACCATTGGGGTTTTAACTGTCCAGTGAGAAAATGAGGAGGAGGTAGACTCTGCGAAACACATTGTCTGTCACTGCCCGATGCTACAGAATCACAGGTTAAAGAGTATTTTTTCGGAGTGCAAACTGGGAAATGTTATCGGATTCATCATGGGGGTCAGGGGCCTGGTGAACATGTAATGGTGCTCGTGGTGAATCTGTATTTCTTTCTTCACTTTTATTTCCTACTAACTATTTCTTATTTTTATTTACTATATATTCAGTAACCCTCTCTCTCTTTCTCTCTTTTTTCTAATCAATTCTCTATCTTTCTTATACAAAGGGGACACAATGGACCATACTGGTCTCCGAGTATGGGTATTGGAGGTGGCTTTTTCTTCCTGCATCCCCTTTTCCTACCTACCTGCATTCCTTGTATTTTAGAAGAGTATTTAATAAATTTTCTGATTTTTGAGAATTTTTTTGAGTAATAAATATATTATGGTACGATTGGTTACAAAAATATATGAACATAAACTTAAAAATTTAAAAAAACTGTTTTTTTGCGCAAAAGAAATGGCTTGTTTGACAGACGAAATATCGTCATTTGGTAAAAACCGCCAGCTGAAAGAGTAAAAAACCGGGGTTTCTACCGGTTGTAATACCGAGTCGATCACCCTAGTAAATATTAATTTAGAAATATGTGTAATTTCAATGATTAAGACAGAAAACATAAAAAAAGTTTTGAATAGTGTTAACAAATTTACTCATCTATGTACATATATTTAAAAAATTTGTTTGCTAGATAATAGTTTTGTATTATATTTTTGTACCCTCTCGATGGGTAGTCATGTTGAAGCGATGCGGGGGCTTACGTGCAGTGTTGCACAACTAAGAACTACCTTTCCCTGTCTGTCAGCGTCTCTTTTCTCCTATGTGGGGGCGGCTGATGGACTCGGCCACTGGGTGGTTTTCCCTCTCTAATTGAGATTGGACCACCCAGTGTTGCTGTAATTGGCCCTATGGACCACGGCTGGTCTTCACGACCCCGCCAGGGAGTTGTAGACTCGTATAAATCTACCCTAATCCACGGCGGGACTACATACGCCGAGGGATGCGCGGCCAGGAGGGAGCCTGGTCGCTAGTATGTGAACTCTGGATACCGGTTGACCTCCAGTTTCAATTTAGACTTGCCTGTGCATGTGGAACTCTGTGCGGGTCGACTTTTCTTTCCCCAATACTCGTGGGAACAAATCGATTGACAATGAAGCCTTGAAAAAGGTGAAGAGGTTAGTCTCTGAGGATACTCCGATTAGACGTAGCCAATGGAGAGATCGGATTGAGATGGACATTGAAGCCTCGCAAGAGGCGGAGAGGTTAATCTCTGAAGATACTCAAGTTGGTAGAGTGTTACGGGGAAGGACATTGATGTATCCGCCACAGCAGGAGTGGAGGCATCTGTCCAGATCACGGCAACTTCGGACCGCGACGCGAACTCTGAGTCTATGCCCTTGGATGAAACCGAGAGGCAAAGACTAAAGAGGAAACTTCGGAGGAGCAGGAAGGCTATTGAAAAGATAACAAATCGGATCGATAGCCTTATGGATGAGGAGAGGACACCTGAAGTAGAGGGAACAGGGAAAAAGTTTAAGGGTGATAAACCCAGGAACTTTGGCTCGAACCAACCAACGGAAGGTGGAAACTCTGAGTGTATATCAACTGAATCTGCATCATAGCAGAGCGGCTTCGGCGGTGATGATGCGATGTTTTGTAGAGGATGGGTTGGATATAGCCTTGCTACAGGAACCATGGTTTGTTAGGGATAACATCATGGGCCTGTCTTGTCAGACCGCCAGTCTGTTTCACTCACAGACGGGGGGGAGGTTGAGGATGTGTATCCTGGTGCGTCACGGTTTGTGTGCGGTGCCGGTCGGCTTACCTACCCTATGACACACCGGACTCCCATCCTTCGGAGGAGGTTAGGAATCTGGTGGAGTTCTGTGGGTTGAGGGGTATGCCTCTTGTCATGGGCTGTGATGCTAGCTTACACAGTACTGTATGGGGCAGTACGGATGATAACCACAGGGGACGGCAATTGCTGGAGTTTGTGGAGTGTCATGACGTGCTGGTCCTGAACAGGGGTGTCGAGCCCACCTTTGTGGATGCACGTAGGGCGGAAGTAATCAACATCAGCTTATGCTCTGTCGGGATGCTGGATAGAGTTGGGAATTAGAGAGTGGTGGACAGATTGACCATGTCTGACCACAGGGCTATCCAGTTTGAGATTTTATATGGTAGGAGGCGGAGGAAGGTGCGTAGGCGTATCAAGGTGCCAAGGGATACGGATCGCACTAAGTACGAGGAGTGCCTCTCGGGATTTTCGGGGAGTGTTCCACACCGGGCACTCCGGAACACGGAGGATATTGAGCGGACGGTGGAGTGGGTAAACTCTACTGTCGGAATTGCCTTCGTGAATGCGTGTCCTCCACGGTAGTGGATAAAAAGGAGCGATGGCGGCATGACGGAGACGATGGAGGGGACATTACAGTCGCTGATGGAGGTACATTTTCCTGGAAGTTTCATTTCGAATGACTCATAGGTTCCCGTTAACAGGGGAGCCAGTTAGGTAAGGCGAAGGGATGCTGAAAGGATAGTAACTCTTAATGGGGTTAGAAGTTCAATTTTGTCTTTTGCCCCATTTAAGGCGGCTAGGATGGATGGGATATTTCCTGCATTACTACAGTGGGGTATGAACTCTCTACTTGTGGTGATTAGGGAAATATTTGTTGGCTGTCTTTCGACAGCCGGTGGCATGGAGGAAGACCAGGGTGGTTTTTCTTCCCAAATCGGGGAAGAGGGACTATACGGAGGCTAAGTCGTTCAGGCCGATCAGTCTTACATCCTTTCTATTGAAAGCAATGTAAAGGGTGTTGGTTGAACACGCTGATGGATAGGTCATTGAGTGGGAGTCAGCACACTTACAGGGCTGGGAGGTCTACTGAGACTGCCCTGCACGAATTGGTGAGGGTTGCTGAGAGGGAGGTTTTCAATGGTGATCTAGCTTTGTCCGTATTTATGGACATAGAGGGCGGTTTTGATAGGATCTGTTTTGATAGACTGGGAAATGCTCTTGATGAGCGAGGGGTCGATTCTGTTGTGGTGAAGTGGATCGGCGTCATGCTCAGATGTAGGGCAGGGAATTTCAGGAGCGGAAGCACCAGGATTCGGGGAAGGGTGGTCAGGTGTTGTCTGCAAGGAGGGGTCTTATCACCTCTGCTGTGGAACATAACTGTGGACAGCCTTCTCAAGAGACTGGAGGTAATGGGCATACATACGGTAGGGTATGCAGATGATGTGCCAATTATGGTTGGTGGTAATTTCGTGGGGACCATTTTAGGTTGCATGAGACAGGCGCTCAGAGTAACCGAAGAATGGTGTTGTGAACAGGGACTAACCATAAATGCTGGCATGTCGGATGCTATGCTCTTCACGCGGTGAAGGAAAGGCATAGAGATTGAATTCTTAATGCTTTTTGGAGCCGAGGTCAACGTGTCCAGGAAGGTAAAATATCTGGGGTAACGGTGGATATGAAACTAACCTTTAATGATCATGATGAGACAAGGGTACAGAAGGCAAAGAGGATTCTGCATCAGTGTAAACGGGGTTGCGGTCGGAAGTGGGGAATCTCACCTAAGGCTGCACACTGGATTTACACAGTGGTGGTGAGACCAACGATCTCTAACTCATCTGGTGGCCGAAGGCCTCTCAGGCGACGATTAGGCGGAAGTTGGACGGGGTTCAAAGGATTGCTTGCATTGGTATATGTGGCGCGATACGTACCACACCAACGCAAGCGATGGAGGCAATGCTGGGATTACTGCCGTTGGGCTTATTTGTAAGGGAAACGGCGATTCGGATGCGAAGCGATGGCATGTGGTATCGCTTTGGATCGGTCTTGGGGCATGGACGGAAGGGAAGGTGCTGGTGTGTACTCATCTGAGTTGAACTTATCCTGCACCCTGAATCTAGGGGAGTACGTGTCAGTCTATCAGGCAGAAATGCTTGGTTTGCTGCACGCGTTGGACCACCTGTTGGTATGTCGAATGTATGGGAAGAGAATTCTTATTGCACTTGACAACCAGTCGGTTATAAAACGTATGCAGCGGATAGATGTGAACTCCTCTTTGGTGCTTGAGTGTGTTCTACAGCTCAATAGGTGTGCCTCTACAAATGAGGTAACGCTGATGTGGGTTAAGGGACACGTGGGCATAGCTGGGAATGACGCTGCTGACGAACTTGCGAAGAAGGGGTCTGAGGCTGCATTCTGCGGACCGGAACCCAGAACTGCTCTGGGTAATGGGTAAGTGCGGGCAAAGATCTTTCAATGGGTGAACTCTATGGACTTGCGAAGGTGGATGGAGGGAACCACGTGTAGACAGGCCCGTATGGTGCTCAGGGAGCCACTTGGCAGGGGTGCAGTGAAGATACTCGGTTTTAATCGGAGTATGATGAGCTGGATCACTGCGTTGATTACAGGACATGGTAACTTCAAATATCATCTGAAAAGGATGCAGATCGTGGATGATGATATTTGTAGAATGTGCCTGGAGGATGCCGAGACGGCAGCGCATGTAGTATGCGAGTGTCCGGCGTTGGCGAGCGGAAGATTAAGGATCACAGGCAAGCTCACTTTAAGTGTGAGTGCGATGGGGGACCTTAGTCTGAGGGAGATGCTGGCGATTACAAAGGACTATGAGATGAGGATTATCGACAATCATCAGTCGGCAGTGTGAAATCGTTTTCCTAGTCTAGAGCAAACGCCGGTTGTGGCGCGGGACTCAGTGATTGAGGGTATACTGATCGGTAGACACAAAATCACTGAGGAGCGAAGGGGGTCGAAAAGGGACCAGTGATAGTGGTCTGCTTCGATATTCCCCCTACATGTGTATGTAATATTTTTGTAGAGCGTTCACAATAGTAATTTTTTCATTTGTCGTTTTGTCAATAAAAATATGCTGTTCGTCGTCTTAAAAATATTTACCGGTAAATATTTGACAAGCGTTTTGAATATTATGAATATTATTTTTTTTTTATTAGTAGTAATGGAAAAAAGTGGTGCATAAATGTGCACCTCAGGTCTTAACATATATTTAACAACTGTCAAAATGCTTAACGGTATGGTAATTTTCAAAACAGTTATTTTTTAAAATACATAGATATACAAAAATTTATAAAGCAAGTGAATCCAACCAATAAGTTCAGTTCAAAAATAAATGTTTTTTACTCATGATCATGGCCTACTAGAAATTTTTTTAAACGTTAAATCAAAATTTAAAAATAATGAGTGCAACTTGGTTTTAATGCCTGCTATTCATTTTTAGTAAAGCCTATAATCATATAAAATGCAACAAAAGTAAAAAAGCCACATCAAGATGGCATTGCTTGAAAAATTGAGTCATAACTAAAGGTACACATATGTGTACCTGCGGTCTTAAGAGGTTAAGTAGATTTGAAGAATTTAATATGCAAGGATTACAGTCATTTACAAACTTATTTTGTATCAAAAAAGCGTTTTCACTATAACATTGCTACTTTCATAAAACTGTAGTAACATTTTGGGGCCAAGCAAAATTTTTACCTGTACACTAATATGTTTTATATTTCTTATTCGTTATATTTCTATATGAACATACAATTTTTTTTACTTTTACTAGCGAAAAAAATCCTCCAGCGTTGCTTATTGAAGTATTCTGTCTTAAATATTTGCATTAAATCCCATCCAAGTAATATAATAAATGTTAACGTTTTTACAGTTTGATCTTTTAGTTCAACCACACAAAAAATGCTGAACGGATTTAAATGAAATTGCCGCACAGATAGACAACAACCTAAATTATTACATAAAGAGGCTAACTTTCCTTCCGATAAATAAGCAGACAGAGACGCGGCACAAGCTGGTATGTAGGTAGTTGTAGTGGTAGCAAACAGTGAAGCTACTGGTTTTCACAGTCTTAGGTCAATCAGTTACTTAAACATTAACAATCACAATAAAAAACCTCAAATATATTCATCGTAAAAAGGCCAACAGAACATATTCTGGCATTATCACTGGTCAATCATGTTCATCCCTCCGCTTGTATGGGATCGGTTGCTGTTTTCTTTGTTACTTTATTATACCCCTCACCTGTGGTGCACAAGGGTATATATAGCTTTGTCATTCCGTTTGTAATTTCTACAATTTTCATTTCCGACCCCAGATCGTCCCTGAGATCTCTGTATGGTATCAATATTTTGGAAATATCAGAAATAAATCGCTATTGAAATTCAGCACTATTGCCCTATAATTTTCTGAGATATGAGCAAATAAACACCACTGCCTCTGTTTTTTTCCATATTTTTACTATTACAAAAAAAATAAAAAAACATGTGACATATAAGGCAACTGCATAATTACAAAAACTGCTTTACTGACATTTTAAGCTAATACTACATTTACACCTGAGCGAAATCTAGTAGATTTGATTTAAAATCTTTATTAAGATTTAAACTGTTTACACCACTATTTTTTGACATTTTGCAAGATTTCGTTTTCAACAATATATTTATTTACAAGGTGGTCTGAGAGGCTCTCTATGTTATACTTCTCCAAAATTCAAACTCCATATGAAAAAAATGTAAACAATGAAGTACTTGTTAGATTGTAACCACCTTATATATTATGATTGAATTTTTTTGTGTGCAGCGTAGTATATTTTGTTAAAATTTAATAAAAACCACAGTTGCATCACGAAGTAGTAGATTTTAAGTAGATTTTGCCAAAATCTAGTTGTGACGTAGATTTCGTTTTGCATGGGAAATCTGGTAGAAATGAACAAGATTTCGTTCAAAATCCCGTAAGTACTAGATTTGGTGTAGGTGTAAATGTAGTATAAAGGCAAACATTGAAAAAACTTGTGGTAATGACGTGCAAAAAAAGAATACAGGAAAAACGTTGGTGGGATTGACTAGCTTTTAACGATCCGACAATCGTTAAATTTGTCGACACTTGTTATTGTTTGCACTATCGACTTTGCGATTCAGTAAATACTGTTTAAACATAATCGCGACAACTGTAACATTAAAGTGGCATCTTTGTCATAAATGTGTCTAAGCAAATTCACCACTAACATTACTCATACAGGTAGTCGCGCCATAGCCGAGACTTAAACAAGTGATTTTTGAGTCGGGTATAAGGTTAAATTTTTTGTCGATAAAATAAACAACCAAAAAATTATTGTCGTTAACAATGACTACTGCCGGTAAAATATGTTACTAAATACCGAAATCGATAAAATTGTTGTTAACTGTTTTTACCGATACGATTATCGTTAAAATAAGTTATTGAATCGCATTACGGATGTTGATAAATTTCGTACTAACTCAATGATATACATATATGTTAAATAACAACATTAAAATTCATGTTGGCCTCCACTACAAAATGGCGGACAATAAATTTATATATGGGTCGAATCTGATATTTTAAAATGTAACTTTTTGAACACCCTCAATATTGGTATCAAACGAAAGGGCTTGACCAGTAGAATACAGTTATTTAATAAAAAATGTAAAATCCAATATGGCATCTAAAACAAAATGACGGATCAAATTTTTTTACCCCTTATCAATATGGGTATCAAATTAAAGGGCTTGACAAGTTGAGTACAGTTAACTACGTAAAAATTCAAAATCAGGGATGGCGTCGGAAATAATAAGGAAAAATGGCATACAACATGAAATATAGGTTAAGCTACGATATGGTATTATACATGATGGTGAAGGGTATTATCAGATTCAACACGGCCGAAAATAGCACTCTTACTTGTTTTTTTATCAGAATACTTAAAACAAATTTTTAACGTTGTTAAAAATCTGAAATAAAAATCGGCTTTTTCAATAAAAATTCCTAGTCCTACTGAATTTTCCTGAAAACTGTGTTATACTTTTGAAACATTGCTTGTGTGTCAAATTTTCAAAGCAAAGCAAAGCATAATATAATATAGTTTCCTTTTACAAAGTAAAAAAATTTTAATTATTTGTGAAAATTTCTGTCATCGAAAATGAGGTCAGCAAAGCAGTTATGATAACGACCTTTTTGTGACCAGACATTAAGAATATGAATGTTATGTGGTTTCAAGAGGATCGTTCCACTTGTCACAACCAACTAACGAAACAATGGCTCTTTTGCGCGGGAATTTCAATGAACGTGTTAACTCACGTCGTGACGATATTAATTGGCAGCCACGATCATGTAATTTGACAAAGTTGGATTTCTTTCCTTGAAGAAATTTAAAAAAAAAAACAGCAATAAGCCAAGAACAATTTAAAGAAAGGATGCTAAAGAATGAAATAATTCGGCACATTGACGGCATTGAACCTGAATTATGTCTCAGTGTCATTGAAAATATGGACCTTCGGATAGAATGCCACCGAAGGCGTGGCAAGCATTTGTCCGATATTTCGATTTACACATAATTTTCATAGATCCTTCTATCATAATAAAAATATTAAGACAATTTTCTGAATACTTTTTGTTGTATTTACAATTAACAGTCGTGCAGAATAACAAAAGTGAAAGCAGGAATTCTAACTTTTAGTTATTGGGAAATGTAAAAGTATGTATTCCCATATACACATACCTCGGACCCCATGTATTTATGTATACATAAATATATAAACTTATTTGACAATTAAGAAACATTTCAATTTATTTTTTTAATTCAAATTTATTAACATTATTTCTAACTAAATGAAATAAAAATTCATTTTATAATATATTGAATTTCTTTATGGCTATTAATTCGTATAACATTACGCATCTGCAATACATATGTATGTAAGTATCGACACTCAGATATTTATAAAGATCACATCCAACACTCGACGCTACTTACCATATCATCCTTCATCACCCCAACAGTCATCCTTCGGCCTGGTTTTAAGGCACAAAACATTTTTTTTTCAAACTTGACTGGTACTGCTGTGAATATTTAGAATTGGCTAACGTTCTCAATGTTACCTTCTCATCTGATTGGTATGGTAAACATTATGTCACGTAGTAAGCCCCAGGCGTATCCACCATTACAAAGCAGCTGCACAAAATTTGGTGCCTGTGTAGTATTAGTGGGCTCGCCAACCACAATTTGTGACTGGATTTGGGGCCGTTCAAAAAAAATTTTTACGTAAGAAACTGTCTTAGAAGTACAATTGTTGGGGAAGTGTGAAAGCTGTTCATAACTTTATTTGTTTTCAGAAACTATTGTTATTATTGCTGTTTTATTTAAGATGTTTGACGATTTTCGAATAATAACAAAACACCTGTTTAAAGATCTGCTTATTAGTTTTGTACAAAATACTTTTGTTTTCTTTATAATATTGAGCTTATACATTTTTTTTTATTATAATACTTATATTGTTAGAAGTTTGGCAAAACTTCTTTTGTTTATTTGGGTATTTGAATTGCTTTCAATCGCTTAGCTAATATTTGTAGTACATACAAATACATATGTATATACTTAGGTAAATAAGAACCTAAATAAATGTATTTGTGCTATTTAAAAAATGTCTATTTAAAAAACTAAAGAAAAATTATTAAAATTTGGCTTAAGACTTTTATACCCTACACCCGTCATCCCGTTTGTAATTTTTACAATATTCATTTATGACCTCATAAGGTATATATTTGTTGAAAGTGAGTCGATTGAGCGATCTCCATCTATCCGTATATTGGTTATAAACAATTTTTAGAAACCAGCACATATACAGATCGGTATGTGTTATCTATCTTTTCCAAATATCCGCCAATGAATCGCTATTGAAATCCAGCATAATCGCCTCATAACTTTCTGAGATATGAACAATTAAAACCGATCTGCCTGTGTTTTACCACAAAAATTAATATATTTCAGTCTTATGATAATTTATAGACAGGTTTACTACTATTTGTAGATATGATATGCCTCTAGGGCTATTCGTAAAAAATATTTAAAAAAACAAGAACACGTGACTGCTGTCCATGTGTTGGTTGAAATAATCTTTAAGAAGCCCCCACATGTAACTCATATCTGTATATGATATCAATCTTTTGCAAATATCTAGAAATGAATCGCTTTCGAAATCCAGCACGATGCCCCATAACTTTCTGAGATATGAGATAATGAACACGACTGGCACTTCCGTTTCCCATATTTTTGCAACAAAAATCAAAATTTTTTAGCGCTGGTTTATTCATAAAGACATATGTTACTATAGGACCATATTTTCCTCTAAAGACATTTTTAAAAAGTTTAATAAATCAATTACTATCCGGCAAAATTATAGGCAAGAATAATTTTGGAAATATATGAATTTTTTTATAAGTTATTATAACTTCTAATTAACTTTTGGACTATAGAAACCAAAATACAAAACGTAGTCTCGAAAATAACTGATAAGAAAAACTGACGAATCGTTTTAAAACTAACTGAAATATAAGTACAAGATGGAGCTCTAAGTTAAATGGCGGATAGTATTTTTTTTAAACCCCATCAATATGTAAAAATTTTAAATTAGAAATGGCAACAGAAATATAAAAACAAAATGAAATCTAGGATAAGCTATGAGGTGGTTACGAACATTATCAGATTCGGCATAGCCGAATATAGTATTATTACTTGTTTTACTTAGCTTTATATAGCAAACTCCTTGGGGAATTAGAAAAACAAAATAGAATTGCAGGTAAAAAAAAAATTCTAATGACCTTAAAAATACTTAAATACTTAATGATAAAACATAATAAAATTTATAGTTCTGATTACTTAAACACTCATCTTTTGTACAACTCAAATACAAATAATGAAAATTAATATTACGTTTTTACAGAGTCTAAGAAATTGCCAAGACGAGGAGCAGCTTAAGCGGAATTATGAATATAGAAATGAATAGATTGAACTGGCGATCATGCTCCCATAGTATCGAAACGATCATATCTTATACCATTAATAATTTAAAATATGTAAAAGTTAAAACTTTATAATTGTTAGCTTGAAAGAAAATTACGTTAAAGTTCTAAATATTAGTTTATTTTACTTTAAACTTAAATTTCAGTTCAAAATTTTGTGTAATTTACTTTAGTCTATTTTAGATTTTATTTTACAACTTTGGCAACATTGAAATAATGGACAAGTCACACCCTGTAGCATACTTTCAGGGTGTTTGTAAAATAACTATTTCTAAGATGTACATTGTTTGGAAAATATTCCATCTGGTACCACAATACAGATAAAATGAAACTACAGCAAGGGTAAAGTTATACCAAGGAATATTTATTAATTAGGTAATCGCAGTTCGGAACGAATTTTTTTGTTTATATTTTTTATATATGAAGTTTGACATTTGAAATAAATGAGAAAAGAGGGAAAATGGTTTTTGATCTATGGACTTTGACAGTTGAAATTTAAAATAAGTTAAGAAAAAAACAAGTAACAGTGCTATATTCGGCCGTGCCGAATCTTATATACCCTTCACAACGTGTAGTCATGCAATAACAATTGTTTGTATCACCATTCATCCCATATAAAATACGTGCATACATACGTACACGTTAGAATAAATGTGGCATCGAATCCCAGCTGAGCCAAAAAAATTTTATTTTATTTAATATATTATTTATATTTTATTATTTTTTTTTTATATTTTTTTTAAATTTTTTTTAAATTTTTTTTAAATTTTTTAAAAAAATTTTTTTTTAATTTTTTTAAAATTTTTTTTTTGTAGTTTTTTTTTATTATTTTTTTCTTATTTTTAATATTTTTTTTTTTGTAATTTTTTTTGTTTGGTATGTTTTTTACATGTATGTATGTATGTATGTTGTTGTTGTAATTGTGAAAAAAAACGAGGTGGTCGTGGTTTTCTGCTCATACCTCAGAAAGTTATGGGGCGATTGTGCTGAATTTCAATAGCGATTCATTCCTGGAAATTTCCAAGAGATTGATACCATATACAGATCTGAGAAACATATAGTTGCTTCTAAAAGTTGATTTCAACCAACACACGGACAGACGGGCAGACGGTCACGGCTTAATCGACTCCTCTATTCATAAGCTTTCAGAAAATATATACTTTATGGGGTCGGAAATGAAAATTGTAGAAATTACAAACGGAATGACAAAGCTATATATACCCTTGTGCACCACAGGTGAAGGGTATAATAATCAGCTGATGAATCAAGAGTACCTGTACATATATAGTGTATTTAAATAATACTACATTTACACCTACACAAAATCTAGTACTTACGGGATTTTGAGCGAAATCTTGTTCATTTCTACCAGATATCCCATACAAAACGAAATCTACTTCGCGACTAGATTTTGGCAGAATCCACTTAAGATCTAGTGCTACTTCGTGATGCAACTGTGGTTTTTATTAAAATGTAATAAAATATACTACGCTGCATAAAGAAAAATTCAATCAAAATATACAAGGTGGTTGCAATTGCACAAGTTCTTTATTGCTTACATTTTTTATATGGAGTTTGAATTTTGGAGAATATAGAGAAAAGTTCGAATAAAATATTAATATTAATAAATTTTTATAATTATTGCAATAAAAATAAAAGGTATAACCGTGTGTAATGTAATGTTCATTTTTAATATCCCCAAAAAGATTCCCTGTTTCCAAATATAATTTTTTGTGCATAAGAAAATTTAAAAATTACCAAGCTTAGGAACAAATTCGCAATACTGGCACACTAGGCAATATTTCACAAGTGATCGTTAATCGCATTATACTCCAGGGAAAACCTTACAAACAGCAATAGTATAACCTTCACGATAAGTAATAAGATTATATTTAAATTTGTCATTCCAGAAACTTCGTAGCAAACGGTGTCAATTTTCTTAAATCCATTTATGTAGGTGCTGGTACCATCACACCAATATGTAAGATCATACATACATATGTGACAGCGCATAGAGAAAGGGACCTAAGGGTAGAAACAGGTTTTGTTGAGAAGAGCCATTTTAAAGATTAAGGGCCGTATTCATAAAAAATATTTTAGGTTTATTGAAGGCTTATTTGACAAATCTGTCAAAAAAACCTAAAATATTTCTTATGAATACGGCCCTAAATGAGTTTTCTATTTTTTTGAATTGTTCATAAGAAGAAAAATAAATCTTTTTTAGTGTCGTAAAATCAAGTTATTTTGTTAATTTAGTAGGGGAAAAAATGAAAACAAATAAATTTTACCGTTAAGTCCCTTTCTATTTGCGCTTAGAATCGTCGACTTCAATTTTATAAAACGCACATATCTCTGGGAGGGACACTTTTGGGGCATGGGATCGATCTCATTCAATACTCAGATGTTTTCCACATCAAAAAAAAAAAAAAAAGTGCAAATTGTTTTTTTTACCCTTAGGTCCCTTTCTCTATATATATGTATTCGCAAAATTTTCGTTGTTAAAAATTATTAAAAACAAGTAACAGTGCTACATTCGGCCGTGCCGAATCTTATATACCTTTCACAACGTGTAGTCATGCAATAACAATTGTTTGTATCACCATTCATCTCATATAAAATGCGTACATATGTATGTATATACTGGTTAGAATAAATGTGGCATCGAATCCCAGCTGAGCCAAAAATTTTTATTTTATTTAATATATTATTTATATTTTATTATTATTATTATTTTTATATTTTTTTTTAAATTTGTTTAAAAAATTTTTTTAAAAAAATTGTTAAAAATTTTTTTTTTTGTAATTTTTTTTTTAATATTTTTTCTTTTTGTATTTTTTGTTTTTTCTTTTTGTTTTTTACATGTATGTATGTATGTTGTTGTTGTAACTGTGTAAAAAAAACGTGGTGGTCGTGGTGTTTTGCTCATATCTCAGAAAGTTATAGGGCGATTGTACTGAATTTCAATAGCGATTCATTCCTGGATATTTCCAAGAGATTGATACCATATACAGATCTGAGGAACATATAGTTGCTTCTAAAAGTTGGTTTCAACCAACACACGGACAGACGGATAGACGGACAGACGGTCAGGGCTTAATCGACTCCTCTATTCATAAGCTTTCAGAAAATATATACTTTATGGGGTCGGAAATGAAAATTATAGAAATTACAAACGGAATGGCAAAGCTATATATACCCTTGTGCACCCACCACAGGTGAAGGGTATAAAAACATAGATTAAGAGACCAACGTAATGAGTCTAAGTGGAGGTTGTTTAAAGTTTATTACAGTCGGTGATAGCTTTCCAACTAGTTTTGGATGAATGTATAACAATTTCTGATTAGTATTTTGAACATGAGCATATTTTCAAAAAACAACCGACATTCATAGGTAAATTAAATTAAAAACGCATTCATACTTTTTATTGTGTTTAATAGATATTTTTAGCATAGCACGGTGAAAGATATATGCGTGTGTGAACATACTAACATGAATGAGTATACCACACTTGCCGTTAGTTAAAGGTAGGATTTTTTGTGCCCGATAAATAGGATTGCATTATTGCAACTTAAATTTTTTATTGATATAATTATTAATTTTAATTACATTTAATGGATAAAAAAAATAAAAAATTAAGGGTTTATAATGCAAAGCCATTTATCGGTCCGACAAAATCCTGCCTTTGACTAACGGCAAGTTGTAATAATGGCCCTTATTGTTAAAACATTCAAAATCGCCTTCAATACACATATTTAAAAAAGCCGTCAATATTTAATTAGAACAATTTAATATGATAATCATAATAAAGAAATGTATGTATGTATGTATGTATGTATGTATGTTTTTTTGTTTTTTTTTTTTTTTTTTATTAACGAGGTGAAATCATCGAAAGACCCTGGTACTCAGGTCAACCAGGAGTGCGTGACTTTAACACGCTAAAACACCTCGGTACACTAGCCCAAAATCCCTGCGGAACTACCTCCAAGCTATACATCGCAGGGGGGGGAAGGTACAACACCCAAACTATAACATCCTATTACGGATTTTCTCAACCCTACGAAGTTCAATGAGAACCAATCTAGCATATTCACATACATACTCCCAACTGCGTGCAGAGGACAACATAATCTCCACTATATTACTGTGATCAACACTACGGCCTATCATCCCCTCAAGGTGTATTCTCTCCCTATCAAAACGCGAGCACGAAAAGAATACATGTTCAGCATTCTCCTCGACATTACCATCACAACTCGGACAGAACGGAGAAGTATCATGACTAAATCTGTATAAGTAAGACCGGAAACAACCGTGTCCACTAAGCAACTGCGTAACATAGAAGTCCAGATCCCCATGTGCTCGCCCGAGCTATGGGACTAAGTCAGGAATAAGAGAAAACGTCCATCTACCCTTCTCTGACAAGGACCATCGCCGCTGCCACTCAGCAATCGTTTCAATATCTGAGAAGCCTCTGATCTGAAGATCAATTGGCATCATTCCTGCAATCACCAATGCTGCATCATCTGATACAGTCCGGAAAGCACAAATAACTCGCAAAGCAGCCAGTCTATATACTGGGCTTATAATTCCCCTATAGGTCTTCAACCCAAGAGCCCGAGACCAAATAGGTGATGCATACATAATCACACTCTTAACTACTCCAGCCAGAAGTTTCCGACGTAAGTACTTTGGGCCTCTCGTATTTGGCATTATACGAGACAGAGCAGTATATGTTCTCGAAGACTTCTCAGCAACATATAGCAGATGATCCTTAAAAGATAAACGACAATCTATCATAACCCCAAGATATTTAAGCGAAGGTTTCGTCTCAATACAACACGATCCCACATTCAATTTCACAGACTCCATTGACCTACGGCTGGATATCAAAATCGCCTCTGTCTTTTGGTCAGCGAGCCCCAAATTAACAGATTCCAACCAGGAGCGCACAATTCCTATGCTCGCATTAGCAATGGTCGTAATCTCCACTAACTCCCTAGCGACACATATCAGGGCTATGTCATCGGCAAAACCGACAATCTTAGCCCCATCGGGAAGAGACACACGGAGTATGCCATCATACATCACATTCCACAACAACGGTCCGAGAACCGAACCCTGTGGGACCCCACCTGTGATATTATGCTGTCGCATGCCCTTGTCGGTTTCATACAGCAGGATTCTGTCACGGAAGTAATCCTTCACTATAGCCAACAAGTACTCAGGAATCGCTAAACGCGTGAGAGAATTCACTATAACCTCCCAGTTCGCCGAGTTAAATGCATTCCTGACGTCGAGCATTACCACTACGCAATACTCCTTTGTGCCATTCCTCCATCGTTTGCCCTCAATCGCCGCAGTGGCCGTATGAACCACTACGTTTAAAGCATCCACAGTCGATCTTGCCTTTCTAAAACCAAATTGATTATCAGATAGACCTCCTACGCACTCAACATATTCCTCTAGTCTCCTACAAACTATGCTTTCCAACAGCTTCCCAAACGTATCAATCATACAGAGTGGTCGGTAGGAGGAAGGATCCTCCTGAGGTTTTCCCTGTTTCAATAACAAAACTAGCTTTTGCCTTTTCCACATACTCGGAAATTTACCATGGCGTAAACCTGAACAGGGCAATACTTGAAAGTCTCCCTTACTACCGCATTCGGTATGCCATCCAAGCCAGGGGTTTTCCCGTCCCTAAATTTGCTCATGGCAGCTTCAACCTCAACTGTCGTGACAAGCGGAAAATCAAATACCATATGAACAGTATCAGTCTGCCAAGATGTCACACCTTGGTAAGGAAATAAGTGATCCACTATGCGCCTAAGTACTTCAGCATCCTTAGGTGGTGGAGGATTTAGACACTTTAGCCTTTTTGTCACCAGCTTATAAGCCAGACCCCATGGGTCGTTTTCAACCTCTTCACACATCTGTATGAAACATGCCCTCTTACTCCTACTGACCGCCATTTTCAAGGATTTGCGGATGCGCCTATATTGGTCACGGTGCTCGTCATTCCCCGGCCTACCTCGGCTTCTAGTATACCGTCGTCTAGCCCGGATACATTCCGACCGTAGTTGAGAAATTTCCCCGTTCCACCAATATACCGACCGCTTGTTCGCACTCATCCTCCTTTTAATCATAGACGTGTCGCATGCCTCCGATACGCTACTTATGAGTTGCGCAGCCATTGTTTCAGGCTGCCCTTGCAACGTCATATTTTCCACTACTACTCCAAATAATTCCCTATCAAGGCTATCTGTTTTCCATCCCGAAATTCGTTCCGGGTGTATAATCATTGCATCCTGGCGCAATTCCTCCCTAATATCAATCAATATAGCATTATGATCGCTATGTGTGTATATTCCGGGCATGCTCCATCCTACCCTTCCCATAATATTAGCGCTAGCAAAGGCAACATCAATAATTGACCCCGCTTCGCCTCTTGAGAAAGTGTGCTCAGCCCCGTTGTTTAACAGAATCACATTAAGTGTAGAAAATGACTCCACTAGTATCCGACCCCTAGAATTTGTGCATGGGCAGCCCCATTCTATCGCCCACGCATTGAAGTCGCCGGCAATAATCACGGGACCTCTTGAGCATGCATCAGAAACGATATTGTGAACAATTCGTTCAAACTCCAATAAGGAATATCTCGGGGGAATGTAGCAGCTATAGAAGCAAATCCCATGCACAATAGCCCGAGTAAAACCAGTAAACTGTACGGCAGGATCTCGCAGCCCCAATTCACTGATTAACCATATCGCCGACGTCTTGGTAATGTCCGATAACCAATTAACCGAGTCCCGGCATCGATACGGTTCACTTAAGAGTCCTAAGTCTATATTCATCTCCCGAACACTCTGTTTCAGCAGATCCTGTGCCGCCTGACAGTGATTCAGATTTAGTTGTAAGACTCTCATCCTCGATGTCTAAGGCGTTCGATCGCTTTCTTGTAAAACGGACAGACAAAACAGCCAGTTACATGATCACTCTTTACCCTAGGGTTTACACAACTACACAGCACACATG